>OY856412.1:1319323093-1320813093 GCA_963693085.1 Alisma plantago-aquatica | reverse complement strand
CTTATTGTTGTTCCTCTCCGCTAAGCTGCCTCAGATCTACTCTTTGGCAAGGTTGTAAAGTCGTGAAGCGTAACAAGGCATTTTTGTCTCAGTGAGGCGAGGTGTAAGCCTTAAAATATGTATGAGACGGTCATAAATAAAAAAATTAATCATACATTTACTTATGTATTTAATATACATGTGTATAACAAAAATAGGTATATAGCAGCACAACCGAATGAAATAGAAATTAATTGTGAAACTTAATAATGATAATAGAGACTAAAGACCCACCACAATACTAAAACAAATATGTAGAAAAATAACGAGGTATAAATTCTTTATACTAAAGGAGATAGAATTTCAAATTAGTAGGAACAAGGAATCAATATTAGTTAACAATGATATCAAATTCACTGACATAGTGAATAATAAGGTAGCAAACAAAGATAAATTTAAAACCAAGATTGCAATATGTCACTCAAAGAATGATGATTAAATGCTCATTAACAAAAATAACAATTAACTACAAGAACTTCATACATCTTTTGAAGAAAGTGTTTTTAATAATCTTAAAATAGACAATTTGGTGGTTAACATAAGACGTTAACATCGAGGATTGAGGTGTGCGCCTCAGCTAAGCCTCAGAGCCTTGGTGCTTTGAGGCGGGCCTCGAACATTGTGAGGCGTAAGCATTAGTCTAGGACACCGAGGCGTAAGCCTCGAGGTGCATTTGGGATAGTCTCGCCAAGAGGCGTAAGCCTCGAGAGCCTCAAGGCAGGTTTTCATTACCATGCTTTGTGGTCCCCAGTTGTTTGACATCTCAAATTTCTACGGTGAGCATCTTCCTACTATCATTTTGCTTAGTTTTCTTCATTGATATCTCTCTTCCTACGAGAGTCTTCTCCTAACCTATTTCAGTTTCCTTTCTCCTTGCGATAGCTTTTCTCTCTTATAAGAAGGTTCACTTATAAGGTGTTGTAGTGGATGTTATCTCTTCATCTACAACCTATTGTGTTAGTGAAATCTCTTTCTCCCTAGGTATCACCCGGATCGACATATCCCCATGTGGAAGATTGTATTAAGAGATAGCAATATGACAAAGGCATAAAGAAGTGTTACATCTTTGCTTCTCAGATTTTAGATTTCTTGAAAAAGAGAAAACTTTGATGGAGTTGTATTTGTTTAAGTTTGATGTTTCTTTGCAAATGTTGTATGTGTTGATATACATTCCTTATTTATGTTATTGTCTCTTTAGTTTTATCCCATATCTCTTATTTCTAACTTTTACCTTTATCTCTTGGACTATAAAAGAGAGAGCATTGTACTCACTTTTACACATCAAATACAAAACCTTTTCTCATGGTATCAAGAGCAAGTTACGATCCTCCATAACCGTTCCTCTTTTTTTCCCTTTCCCCGCCCAGCCTGATCCCTTCCCCCCATCATGTTCTTCTTTTCCGCCGCCGCTGACCCCCCTCCAAACCCGCTATGCCCGACACCCACCCCCGTTGCACCCGACCCCCTCTCCCGCCCTCCCCCCACCCCCTGCTACCCTACATGTCGCCCCCCCCTCCTCCAGCCACCGCTCCTCCTACTTCCCCCAGTCGCTACCCCTCATACCACTGCCACTCCTATCGCCACCCCTTCCACCCATTGCTCTGCCCCTCCACGCCGCCGCCCCTACCACTAGTCATCACCCCTAGCACCACCCGCAAAAACCACCACCTTGTCTTAAATCTCTCTCCACCGCAAAACAACTTTTCTAGTTACCTTCCGGGGGAACCCATCCACATATTGCCTACGTCACCCTATGTCTGGATGATTCGGTGACGTAGGTTCCTTATGATTCTACTGCTGCCCATGAATTGGGTTTCTTCCTGTCCCTACTACTGCCCATGAGTTGGGTTACTTATTCTTCTGTTGCTTGCAGACTACTGTTGTTGTCCCTGCGTTGGGTTCTTTTCCTGCTACTACTTGTTACCGTATCTGTCACCCTACATATCTTTCCGGATGGCATCTGCTAAGCAGCTTCGGATGCTCTGTGTCACTACTGTGAAGTTGGATGGCTCCAACTAACACACTTGGTTTGCGGCTTTCGAGCTTTACGTCAAAGCTCATGGTTGTTACTCGCATCTTACTTCTGCTACTTCGGTCGTACCTGTTGACAATGTTGATGATAAAACTAAACAAGCTTACAATTTGTGAGTAAGGAGGACTCCAGCGTCATGACCTGGAGGGTCAACAGTGCTGAGCCCAAAATCAGCCAATCACTTCTTCGTCTCCGGACTACCAAAACCATGTGGGACCAGCTTTCACATGTTTACTCTCATCAGCAAAATCCAAAGAAAGTGTGAAATTTTCAAACACCTGGCCGAAAAGGAATATTTTGGTATTGAATCTGTGAAGGATTACTACAATCAATGTTGCACTCTCTGGGACGAGTTTGAAGTGTATCACCCCCTCTCTGTTGATATCACTGAAATAAACGTCAACGCAATGAACTTCAACTGGTGCAATTTCTTGCGGGTTTGCAACACTCATTCTCTAGAGTGGTAGATCAGATGTTGTCCAACGACCTATTGCCTACACTACGTGATTTCCTGAAACGGGTCCAGCGTCTCCCCTCTATCACCAGGCCACTCTGATGTTGTCGCTCTAGTTGTCTGCTCAGGAGACTCCTATCGTGGTCATGGTCGAGCCGAGGCCGAGGTCGTGGTTGTGGCTGCTCTACTGCTGGTCTTGGTTCTTCACCATCTGGTAAAGACCTATCTTCTTCAGAATAGTGATATTGTCATTTTTGTAAACGCACAAACCATACGGAAGATCGTTGTTGGGTTAAGTGTGGTAAGCCTTCGTGGGCCAATCAGCTCACTACAGATCAACCTGATTCTGCACCATCCTCATCGTCCCAGCCATCTGCATATTGGATTTGCTCTGAGTTCAGAAAGTTGCTTCAGTCTCGTCTCTCTTCCTCTACTACTGATGGCTCTGCTGATGGAGGTTTTTCTCTCCTTACCTCATCTGCATCTTATGGTAAAAATAAATGGGTGATTATTCTGGCATCACTTCCCATATTTTGGCAATTCTACACTTTTTTTCATAACTCAATAAAACTTCTATTGTTCCACCTGTTACTCTTGTTGATGGCTCTCAGACTCTTGTTTTTTTTTTTGGTTAAGCCAGGAGGTGCTTTTATTCATCCTACCCTCCTCGTGTAGGCTAAATCACCGAATAAACATTTACAACTCCTGCTTATAAAGTGCAGGTATTCACCTCAATCAACAATATAACGCACCTCTATACATAAACCACTCCCAACTAATTACAACTCCACCCCTTATCCACATGAACATAAGGAATATTGCGCCTCTCCATAATCAACATACCCTTAATCTTTTGTGGCAGATTTTCCGGGATAGAACTGATATATATGTCCTCCATGTACGAGCCCCATGTACCTAGTTCTTTAGGGATAGAATTTATCACTTTGTGAACTATAGATCCATTAATCACATCCGTGATGATCTTTCTTTTCAGTTCTCTGAATATCAGCATAGCTTTCCATGGTGCATCAGCATTCCCCCATAGGATGTCGAAGGTGCGTTGATCATCTATCTCCATGGTGGCAATCTTCAAACATTTATCTTCAAGAATCTTAAGGCCCACAATACACGCTTGTAAGTATGCAATAATATAGTCTTCTGCCTGCAACCATGTTCTGAATGTCATCGACACCTGACCTCTTCTATTTCTCACTATACCCGCCGCCCATCTACGACGATTTCCTTCCGGATCGGCTGCTCTTCCAATGGTGATGTTCATCTTGAGACTGTGTATGTCCGGCGGTATCCATCTCAGCAGCATAATATTCCTGACTCTCCACGAAGGTTCATTCATCCTGTTATCAGCTAACGCCTGAAAGAAATTTGGCCCTTCTTCGAGCACAAAGCACTTCTTCTTCATCATGATATTCATTCTCATAGTCAGATACTCCCATTCAATGTTCAGGTTTCTTCTGTAATTCTCAAACCTGCTTAAACATCGGATCCTCCATATGCTCTCCACGATGATGGCAGCCAACCTGCTCCCTAACCAAATTCTTGCAGATCGGGTGTGTATGTTACTACAGACAGCTACTAGGTTTGCTAAGTTCTGTGGGGCGGGTTCCTGAACCAAAGCTGTATACTTGTCCCAGAGATACCTCGCTAACTGGCTCTCAAACATAAGGTGGACAACGTTCTCCGACGAGGGATCATCACAGCACGAGCACCTGGATGCAATCTGAATGTTGCATCTTCTAACACTCTCATCCGTTGGAATGGCACAATGCATCATCTTCCATATGATGGCACTCGCTCTAGGGCAGTCCAGCTTCCACACCTTTTCAAGATCTATACTATCTGACGAAGGTGGATTAAACAAGAGCTTCTTAGCAGATTTAATATCAAACTTTCCACTATCTGTTAACGTCCAACTGAGATAATCTTTATCGGCGGAGAGGAAACAACCTGTTCGTTTGATAATCGCCAAACCTTCTTCATCAATTATCATACTCAGAGCCTGCCAGTCCCATCCATGGTCCTCGGACCAAAAATCTTTGACAAGGAATCTCATACTTCTGTCGGATCTATGTAATGCATGATCAACCATCCTGCTTTCACACCAATAGGTGTCCCAGAAAGGTATGTCACCAACTCCTATAATCCATCTACATTTCAGATAAATGAATGGAAACATATCCCAGATTTTCTTCCAACAAGGGGACGCCCTGGCACCTTTCTTCAAATGAGGGGGGTATAGTCCCGAATTATTTCTGGTTTGTGAACCATACTTCTGTCTGCAGAAAGTAGCCCATAAAGAGTCTCCTGTAAGCATCTCCCAGCAAGCCTTGGCAATGAAAGCTTGGTTAGTAATCCGAAGAGAGTGAAAACCCAGACCTCCAACATTCGTGGGGATGGACAACCTATTCCAAGCCACCCACGCTCTTCTGTCATGGTTGTCTCTGTCAGCCCATAAGAAACGAGACATCATCATCTCTAGCTTGTTGCAAGTAGAAATAGGGATACCTGCGGCCGATGCAGTATGAATGGCAGTACTAGCTAGAACGTGCTTGATCAACAATCTTCTACCAGCAAACGATAGAATCCTCGCCTTCCAAGATGCCACCCTGTGTTGGATTCTCACAGTCAGGTATTCAAAATCTCTCTTCAAGGTCCTCCCCATAGAAATAGGAACACCAAGGTATGTCAACGAATCAGCAATATGATCAATCCCAATCTCTTCTTTGATGCGGTCCCTCAACAAATCATCTGAGCTACCTAAAACACATGCAG
The DNA here is from genome assembly GCA_963693085.1 of Alisma plantago-aquatica. Lineage (NCBI taxonomy): Eukaryota > Viridiplantae > Streptophyta > Magnoliopsida > Alismatales > Alismataceae > Alisma > Alisma plantago-aquatica. The sequence goes on along the minus strand of OY856412.1, from coordinate 1,320,807,778 downwards.
ACTTTGCTCTATTAATCTTATGACCGGTCGCCCTTTCATAATCATATATCACCTGTCTAAGGATCTCAACCGATCCGTTCGACGTAGCTAAAAGCATCACCAGGTCGTCTGCATACATGAGAATCGGGGGTGAGATTCCGGGACCCCTCGTGAAGTAAGTATCAATGACAGCTTCATCCTGTAAATGGACAAGTCTTTTGGCCAGCATATCTTCAAAAATAATGAACAACGAGGGAGATAACGCGTTTCCTTGCTTGAGACCTTTATTAAAAGAGAAAAAACCATCAGTGAAATCCCCAACTGATACCGTCGTCCATGCTTCTGTAAAGAACTTGGTACAAAGGTCTATAGTGTCTTTGATAAAGCCAAACTTCTCCATGATCTTCTCCAAAACGACCCAAGAAACCCTGTCATATGCTTTCGACATATCTAATTTGATAATCATATTCTGCTGTTGAGGACCCTGTCTAATATCATGAGCGAGTTCTTGAAGAAGACGTATATGATGAGAGATGTCCCTGTTCTTTACAAACGCCCCCTTGTTTATGGTTTTATGGCATAGGGAATATCTATACTCCTGGCAATATCTTATTGTGTTCAACTCTTTATGTTCCCAAATATCCGTTGAATCTGTTATCTGTTAGTAGAACTTTGAAGAGCCTTCGGTGCTCTATTACCTTTGACCCGGACAATTGTTTATTTCAGGATCTTTGCACATTTTAGGATCTTTGCATGAGGATGAGGATTGGTTTAGGCCATGAGGGACCAGACGGATTGTACTACTTGGATATGCCGAAGACTATTGCTTTCTTGACTGCGTCTGTGACAGGCTTACAATGGCATTATAGACTAGGCCATCCATCTAATGCAAAATTGAAGCATTAATTCCTGCTATTTCAGATTCTATTTTTCATAGTGAAACTTGCCAGTTGGGTAAACAAACTCGTCTCACTTATTCATATAAACCATGTATTGGTTCCATCGAACCGTTTGATATTGTGCGTGTTGATGTTTGGGGTGTGTGTTATGTTCCAAGTACATCTAGATTGCGGTACTTTATGAGCTTTATTGACAACTTTTATAGAACTACTTGGCTGTTTTTATAAGAGACCAGTCTCATATGCAAGATATGAAGATACTATCACCACATTCTTTGCTGAAATCCATACTCAGTTTGACACACCAATTAAGGTTTTTCGCACCGATAATGCCCTAGAGTTTGTGCAATCCTCTGTCAGCCAGTTTTGTCACAAGATGGGTACTATTTATCAAATTTCCTGTTCATACACACCCCAACAAAATGGGGTTGTTGAGCACAAGAATCATCACCTTCTAGAAGTTGATTGCACCCTTTCTTTTCACTATAATGTACCTAAAACTTTCTGGCCTGAAGCTATCTCTACTGCCTGCTATCTCATTAACCGCATGCCCTCCTCTGTACTAGGCAATCAAGTGTTTTATCAAATCTTGTACCCCGATGCCCCCCTTTTTGCTATGCCTCCCCGGATTTTTAGAAGCAGTTGCTTTGTCAAAGACTTATGTCCTTGTTTAACAAAGCTTGACCCGAGGTCTACAAAATGTGTTTTCTTGGGCTAATCAGAAAGGGTACAAATGCAATGATCCATCTACAAAGAAATGGTTTGTCAGTGTCGATGTGTCTTCTTTGAGCATACACCATTCTACTCTAGAGCAGGATCTACTCTTGTCACCTGATCTGTTGGTTGATACATTATTGCATGTGTCTGTTGAAACTGACTTGCCTCCTACTATTGTAGTGCCATCTCTGCCTCTAAAAGTGTATCAGCGAAGGCCAAAAGCTACAACTCCCTCCATGGCCCCTCCTTCACGAAATCCTACATTTTCGTCGGCAGATGCCCTACAACCACAGGTATTTTCTTATTTAAATGTTCCGATTAGTATGTGTAAAGGGACCTAGTTTTGCACTATGCATCCTATTGGAAATTTTTATTCTACTGCTAATCTTAGCACTAGCTTTGCCAATTTTACCTCTGTTTTATCAGTTGTCTCTATTCCTAAGAATGTTGCTCAGGCTTTACAGCATCCTGCATGGCGCCAGGCTATGGAGACTAAAATGCAGGCCCTTACTGATCGGCATATGTAGGACTTGGTTGATTCTCCTGTTGATTGCTCTCTTGTAGGATGTCGCAGGGCTTTTACAATAAAGTATTAGGCGGATGGCACAATTGAAAGATTAAGGATCGCGGTGTAGCCAAAGGCTATATACCAAACGTATGGAGTTGATTATTTTGAGACTTTCTCTCCTGTTGCACGACTAAATTCTGTTTGTGTCATTATCTCTATGGATGTAAACTGTTATTGGCCCTTGTTTCAATTGGATGTCAAAATGCCTTCTTATATGGTGACCTGCACGAGGAGGCATATATGGAACAGCCACCTAGGTTTGTTTCTTAGGGGGGGTATTCTAAAGTATGCAGGTTAAGCAAGGCTATGTATGGACTGAAACAGAGTCTGCGTGTCTGGTTTGACAAATTGAGTCTAATTCTTCAAAAACTTTAGCTTCCGCCGCTCTCATTCAGATCACTCATTTTTTATTAAGAAGGCTTCCTCTGGCCTTGTAATTCTGATTGTCTATGTTGATGATATCATCTTATTTGGAAGTGATCAAGCAGGCATCCACGCTACTATAGAATACCTAAAAAAACACTTTATCACTAAAGACTTGGGGAAATTAAGATACATTATGGGCATTGAAGTTTCACGCTCTTCTTCAGGTATGTGTTTATCATTGAGGAAATATATTATGGATCTTTTGGTGGAAACAAGAATGCTTGGAGAAAAACCTACTAGTACTCCCTTAGATCCTTATACTAACTGGGATGATGACTCTCCTCCTCCATACCCAGATAACCAATAGTATCATAGATTAGTTGGTAAACTTATATATCTGACTGTTACAAGGGTTGATATATCTTCTGCAGTTGGATTAGTCAGTAGATATTTGCATAAACCTAGACAATGCCATTGGGATGTTGTGTGTCATATTCTAAAATATCTGAAAAATTCTCCAGGAAAAGGCTTATAATACAGAAGACATGGGCATTGTAGAATCACAGGATATTCTGATTCTGATTATGCAGGCAGCAAGATAGATCGTAGATCAACATATGATTATTGTACCTTTATGGGAGGTAATCTTGTTACCTGGCACAGCAAGAAACAGACTATTGTTACTCGTTCTAGTGTTGAAGCTGTGTATAGAGCTATGACTCATACTACTTGTGGATTTTTGTGGGTATGTCGTCTTCTGAAGGAGTTTGACATATCTGATCCTAATCCTATTCCTACGTATTGTGACAATAAAGTTGTTATATTCATTGCAAGCAATCCAACGTTTCATGAGCGCACCAAGCATATTGAGGTGGATTTCCATTTTGTCCGAGAAGTTGTCTTGTGTAGCAACATCTCTACTCCATACACTCATACTTCTAATCAAGTAGCAGATATCTTCACAAAGCTTCTTCCCAAGACCAGATTCACTACCGTGGTGGACAAGCTAGGCATGATTGATATCTATGCTCTAGCTTGAGGGGGAGTGTTGATACATATTCCTTATTTTTGCTATTGTCTCTTTAGTTTTATCCCATATCTTTTATTTCTGACTTTTACCTTTATCTCTTGGACTATAAAAGAAAGAGCATTGTACTCACTTTTACATATCAAATACAAAACCTTTTCTCGGTATGGATTTCGAATGATGTATTCGTTTACCTTTCCAATAAATCAATTATCAATAGTCCATCTCAAGATGGAGAACAATTTCAAACATGCCCAACTCGTCTTAAGAGTTATTGTATGTGCTTATCGTTGAGAGATTTAGTGAGGATATCAACTTATTGATCTTGGGTCCTTAGCAAGGGTGTAGAAGTCTTTTCAATCATCATAACATCTTTATTAGGAAAAGACAATCCACTTCAATAACTAGCAATGAATGTAGCATCCTTATTGGTATAGTACATAGGGATAGCAAAATCAATGGAAAATCTAAACTCAAAAGAACGACTTTAACCCATATAGGCATTATATACCTTAGCCAAATACTCCGCCTTAGATGGAATTTTGCTCCTTACTCCTTCAGGTAACAAGAATGCCACCTACGAATGTGCAATATCTTATAGTACATCAATCTGAGCAACTGCCTACATAATCAAAATATGAGCATCTAGATCTTCTAGAGGAGACTTGTATGTTGGGATTCATGCCAGCTAATTCTCCTTTGCACCAACCACATAATCTCTATGATCATACTTGTGAACTAGAGGACAAGTGAAGTAAAAGGTTTGGTTAGCAATCTTCTTTACCATCATCAAACCTGACACAATTCTCTTGTTGGTGATGTAACTTGTCATTTCATATATTTTCCTGAATAAAATCATTGGGATGTTGCGTGTGATATTCTTGTACCTTGCAAGATTTTCTAGGAAAGGTATGTTTTATCAAATAAATGCTTAATTTAACTTGGTTGGATACTCATGAGCGTGATTATGCATGTAATCACTCTGAAAAGAAATTCACCTTAGGATGTTGCACCTCTTTTGATTACAAACTTGTTACTTAAAGGAGCAAGAAGTAGAATCTCGTAGTCAGATCCATTTCCAAGGCAGAGTACAGGAATATAAGTTATACTTTGTGAGCTTCCATGCTTTAAGTTTGTTTTGGAGTTAAGATATTCCATGGAATGACCCATCCCTATCTATCGTGATAATAGAGTTGCTACAGCTATTGTCCTACTTTCCATGAGGATGAAGAACATTGAAGAGAAAACTGTCATTTTGAAAGATGTAAATGTGTGGACAGAGTCTCTACACCCTTAATGAGGACTCCAAATCAGGAGGTTGGTATCTTTACTAAGCCTCTCAATGGGAAGCGCAATCAGGATCTCTACAGCAAGGTCATGCTTGACATCATTGCTCCAACTTGAGGAAAGTGCTTATGTATTGATATTCATTATTTTTCACTGCATCTAATCCTTATTTATGCTTATGCCAGTTTCTTGTATTAGGGTTATTACAGTTCCCTGTTTCATCAATTGATAATGTGCTTCTCTTAATAGCATATGTAGAATTCACGTTCTTTACACCTGCTAAATATTTGAAATTTGTACAATTGATTGGCTCAAGGGTCACCTGGATGCAAAAGGTAACACGTAAGATCTGGTGTTGAATGTTTTGAAAGTCTCTCATGCAGTTTGCCTTCATTAAAGTTATCCTGAGATACATAGTTGTTAACCAGGGATGGCCACTATACCATTGGGATGCCAAAAATGACTTTCTATATGGAGATTTATGTGAGACAAACATTTGACATGGAACAACCACCTGGACTTATAGCTTGTTTAGGCGGGCTGCTTAAACTGAAGAAGGCTGTCTACAGAATTCGGAAGAGTCGCTACGTCCATTTTTATAAATTGTCACGGATCCTTCTCCTTTGGTTTTTTAGATCTCACTTTGATCACCTAATGTTTGTTAAGAAGACTGCTGCAAATGTGATTCTAACTGTGTATGTAGATGATATTGCCGTATGTAGATGAATGATAACGCAATTACAGCTGACAATAAAGTATCTCCTCCATCTTTCAAAATAAAAATCCTTTGGCACTTTGTCACTTAGGAGTCGGGTTGGTTGTTTATTTTCTGGGGGTTTGAAAATTTACACAGCAAAAGTTGGGTGTCTCTTTCTCGGAGGAAGTACATTATGGACCTTCTTGAAGTACACATTTGGGGTGCAAACAGGCGAACTCTGCCATACATCAATCACAAGGAACGAGGTATCTGATTTCGATGCCGTTTCGACAGCATGGAAACCGAATTTTATGAAATTTTGACAAAAAATTCAATAGATGCGACCGTGCCCGTTTCGACGCCAAAATGAGAAAATTAATTTATAAAATTTTACATGTGTGATCTCTATACCTAAATGCATCGTTTTATGCAATAAAATTTGATATGGATGGGTCCTTGATGTGGGAGATAAGTAAACTTTACTGTTTCCTGGAAAAAATTCAAAACTGGGCAAAAAATTTCGCTGATTTCGACATCGCGGTACAGCCGCATGTTTTCGGAGCAGATGGCGTCAAAATTGAAATTTCGAGCGAAACTTCGTCGATTTCGTAGCAGATGGCGTCAAAATTGAAATTTCGAGTGAAATTTCGCCGATTTCGTGGAAAATTTCATTCCTTAATCAATCATACGATTTATGGGATGTGGACACAAAATACAGGGAGGGGAAATGGGGTAAGGACATCTGGTGAGTATGTTTTTGTGGCCATTCGTAGATGTGGATGCCACAATAGCAACGTGCAATGCGGCTTGCATGAGGGTTCATGACCCCTCACCCTTTTATTAATAGAAACTTGGAGAAATTACATAGAGGTCCAACAATATATAGAAATTATAAATAATAGAATATAAAGAGATATATTAACACTCCCCCTCAAGCTGGAGCGGACACATCGTGTATGCCCAGCTTGTTGCAAAAGTTCTGAAATGTTGCTGGACTCAATGGCTTTGTGAGGACATCTGCAAGTTGATCTTCAGATTTGACGTGCGGAGTCACAACAGTGCCATTCTTGATCTGATCTCTGATGAAGTGGCAGTCAACCTGTATATGCTTAGTGTGTTCATGGAAGACTGGATTCTTGTCAATGTAGATAGCAGCCTGATTGTCACATCTGATCTCTATGTGAGACGAAAAGGAATCTTTAACTCAGAAAGCACAGATTGAATCCACTGCAACCCGCAATAGGCATGAGCCATTGCTCAATACTCAGCCTTCGTGCTTGATCTAGCCACAACATTCTGCTTTTTGCTTTTCCAAGTGATAAGGTGATTTCCTAGAAACGTGCAATACCCAGAAGTAGACCTCCTATCATTCAGATTACCAGTCTAGTCTGCATCCGCATAACCAGTAAGAGCAAGAGTAGACACAAGAGTCTTGGGTCTATAGTAGGTGATCCCCTTACCGGGTGCACCCTTCAGATATCTCATAATACGGCAGATTGCCATCTAGTATGACTGTTGTAGTGAGCTCATATGCTGACTCACCACTCCAACAAAAGAAATGTCAGGGAGAGTAACTGTCAGATATATCAGTTTACCAACAATTTTCTTGTAGTATCCTGGATCTGGATAATCAGTATCATCAGTCATCTCCTTCACATGATAGTCCATAGGAGTAGACACCGGCTTGGATTCACTCATGCCAATTTCCTGTAGTAAATCCAGCACGTATTTCCTCTGAGACAAATCAGTGCCTGCATGAGATGTAAGTACTTTGATGCCAAGAAAATATCTCAGTTTGCCCAGATCCTTTGTAATTGTATGAAAGTGCCCCTGCAATCCTTCCTTCACACGTGATATGCCTGTAGAATCACTGCCAGTGATAACTATATCATCAACATATACAACAATAATGATGGATCCAGCAGAAGAGCTAGAATAAAACAAGGAGTGATCAGTCACAGAACGAGAGAAACCCATCTTTAGTACAACATCACTGAACTTATCAAACCAAGCTCTACGAGATTGTTTCAATCCATAGCTGGCTTTCTTCAATCTACACACTTTCCGACACTCCCCCCTGAGCAACAAAACTACGAGGTTGCTCCATGTACACCTCTTCCTGTAGATAACTAAGGAGAAAGGCATTCTTGACATCAAGCTAAAATAGAGGCCAATCAAAAGTAGTAGCCAGAGAAATAAGAATTCGCACTGAATTCAGACGAGCCGGTGAAAATGTCTCAAAGAAATCAACTCCATATGTCTGAGTGTAACCCTTTGCCACCAGTCTAGCCTTCAACCTCTCAACTGAACCATCTGGATTATGTTTTACTTTGAATACCCATCTGCAGCCCACAGCATTTTTACCTGAAGGTAAGTCAATAAGTTCTCGTGTGTTGTTTTGTAGAAGAGCAGACATTTCCATATGCATTGCCTGATTCTAGCCAATATCTTTCACAGCATCAAGATGATTTCTTGGAATGACCACAGAATCAATCCCAAGAGCAAATGACCGGGCCTACTTAGATGATTTCGACAAACAACACACATTTGCAATAGGATGTCAAATAGTACAGGAACTAGTACCTTTGCGAACAGCAGTAGGAGCATCAAGGTCAGATGGTTCTTCAGAAATCTCGATTCGAGGAAGATGGCGAAGGCTCAGATACCGGAGTTGCTACCTCCTATGGATCATGTCTGCCTCGTCTGCTGTAAACAAGTGGATATTGTTGAATTGATGTATCACCTACTGGTTGCTCTTCCTGAATTACAGTATAGTCAGGAATGATAGGTGGCACTCTCTCACTAATGTCTGATGGTGGCACTCTCTCACTTTCACACAATTGCTCCCCCTTACTGGGAACACTAGAGAAGTATGGCATGGATTCATGGAAAATTACATCCCTAGACACAAACATATGACAGATTGGGACAATAGCACTTGTATCCTTTGTTAGTGTTGGAGTACCCAAGAAAAAGAGTCTTAATAGACCTAGGGGTTAACTTTCAGCCTTAGGACCAAAATTGTGGACAAAAGACGTACAACCAGACACTCTGAGAGGAATAAGGAAAGGCTGATCCTTAGGATGTAAGACAGAGAACGGAGTACGTCCTTGAAGCACGGAAGAGGGTTGCCTGTTGATAAAGAAACAGGAAGTAAAGCATCAGAACAAAACCTCTTAGGAACATTGGATTGAAACATAATGGTCCTGGTAATATCAAGAAGGTGATGATTTTTCCTCTCAGCTACCCCATTTTGTTGAGGGGTGTGAGGACAAGACATACGGTGAATCATCCCAACGGAGCTACAAAAATCAGCCATAGCACTTTGAACATACTCCAAGGCATTATCAGATTGAAGGATTTTAATATTGCAATCAAATTGAACTTTTATTTCTTGATGAAAATGTTTGACAATGGATAACATAGACTCTCGACTTTTCAACAAATAAATCCATGTCATGCGAGAAAAATCATCCACAAAGGAAATAAAATAGCGAAAACCATTATAGTTATTAGTATTTACAGGACCCCAAACATCATTGTGGACTAACTCAAAGGGACAAGAAGCCCGTTTATTGACACGACTGGGATACGACATTCTACGATGTTTTCCTAGTTGACAGGACTGATACTCTAATGAAGACACTTGGGATAACTCAAGTTCTAACTTTCTCAAGCTCTCCAACTAAGGATTTCTATATCTGTAGTGCCACGATAAGGGAGAACAACTCAAAAAGATAGCTGGAGCAGGAGCAGATACTTGGCGAGGCAGACTGTCACCATGGAAGAGGTAGAGATCACCTTTCCTAGGCCCCCCACCAATCATCGTCAATACTCTTGAGATCCTGTAATACAAAGCAAGAAGGCCCAAATGTCATTGTACAGTTCACAGTATCAATTAATTTTGCAACAGAGAGAAGATTAAAAGGAAATGCAGGCACATAGTGAACAGATTTAAGATAATTTTAGGAGTCAGAGAAACAGATCCACTTGCTAACACTCTCCTTACTGAACCATCTTTTATGGTCACAGATTTGTGAGGAATATGTGAGTCAATGGAATGAAGTAGTCTCATATCAATCATATGCTGTGACACTCCAGAATCAACCACCCATGAAGAAGTTGAACCAGAAGCCAGTAAAGAGGTAGCCTGATTACCAATGCTAGATGCCAAATTTGTTGAGGAAGAAGATCCCACATTTAGATGTTGTGTAGCCAGAATAAATCTATCATATTCTTCCTTTGTGAGTGTGATGCCAGAAGAACCAGAACATGATGCAGACGGCTCAGAAGACTCAGCAGTACTAGCATAGTTTGCTGCCCCCATAGGTGGTGCAGCAGGTCTACCATGCTTCTTCTAGCATTCTCAACAGAGTGTCCAGGTTTGTCACAGAAGGTGCGCTTAGGACGTGCTCCACGTCCTCGGCCCATACCTGTACGGCCTCCTCTAACTGTAGCAGCTACAGATGCATGAGAATCTCCAGAAGGCGAGATTGTGGTAGGATCAACTGGTTTAAAATTTGATTGTAAAATCCTTGAGAAGGCTTCTTCCAGGCTAGGAAGTTTGTCAGAGGCGAGGATGACACTGCGGGCTGAATTGCATGAACAACTCAGGTAGATAGGAACTTTGCAGTAATCGAGTCATCTTTGTCTTTGACTTGTTCTTGGATAGTCACTGGATGATAGAAGCTCAGTTCTTCGACAATACCTTAGATCACTCTAAAATATTCTTCTAAAGGCTTGTCTCCCTGTCGTTCTGCAAAGAGGCGATCATAAATCATAAACTGACGAAGAACATTCTTTTCTTGAGAGTAATGCTTCTTTACTGCATCCCATATGTCTTTGGCAGTAGTATAGAACATGAACCTAGCAGCAATACCAGGTTCCATGCTCCCTCATAGCCAGGTTTTCACCAGACTATTATGACGGTTCCATTCAGCATAGCCTTTGTCAGTAGAAGCAGGAGGATCAGAATCAACATGTCTTGCTTTATCTCGGGATTCTAACACTGTATGGATAGCATTCATCCACAAGAGATAATTCTTCCCATTCAGCTTGATGGAGGGGATAGGTGACATCTCGTTGTAGATGGTAGATGCCTTGGTGTCCTCCATGATTCAACGGAGAGATAGGGTGACCGAGAGATACGCGTCACAGAAAGGGTTGAGGGTGACGGAGAGATTGTCACTGAAAGGATTGAGTGACGGGGAGATACACGTCACGAAAAAAATTAGATGCATGTCTAATGCATCCACAGCCCCCAAACAAAAATTCCCTAATCACACATGGAAGAGATGTGATTAGGAATTTCCTACGTACGGACGCGGACCCTCTGGTATGAAATTTAATACGCCACTGCCTTCGGAATCGACCGGAGGAAGCGACCGGAGGAAGGAGCTGATGGCGGCTAGTGCGCCTACCTTGGGTCGGCGGCAACGGCGCCCACCCTTGACCAGCGGCTGCTACTTCCGCTCCTAGCCTCCGGCTGCCACCCTGGGTGGCGGTTGCTGGGCGGCGGCGCCGGCCTGCTGGCCTGTGTGACCGGCGGCGGTGTGGAGAAGGAGGAGAAGAGAAGAGAGAGGAGGGGGGCGGCGGCTTGGAGGAACCCTAGGAGCAGCCTTGCTCTAATACCATGTAGATGTGGATGACACAGAAGCAATGTGCAATGCGGCTTGCATGAGGGTTCATGACCCCTCGCCCTTTCATTAATAGAAACTTCGAGAAATTACATAGTGGTCCGGTAATATACAGAAATTACAAATAATCGAATATAAAGAGATATATTAAGAGTCATGGAACAAAATTTCGATCGAAATTGCAAAAATTCGAGCGAAATTTTCGTTTTTTTCCAATCGGACATCGAAACGCTGGTACGCAGAGATTGGTCTGTCATTTCGCGAAAATTTCAACCCTAGGTGCGAAATTTCGCAAAAGAGGGTGAAATTTCGCAACAAAAGGGCCTTTTTGGGACGTAATTTTGCAAAATAATACAGAAACACAACTTAAATTTCGAGAAATTTGTTCCTAAGGCTGCTAATACTACATCTTCGGTATTTTGGCAATTGTTTTTGAATCTCTTGCTTCTAAAACCTATTTTTCTTAATTATAAGGCATGTTTCCCCTATCTCTAGACCATCTATACATTACCTTCATCAATTTTGAGAAATTTGTTCCTAAGGTTGCTAATACTACATCTTGGGTATTTTGGCAATTGTTTTTGAATCTCTTGCTTCTAAAGCCTATTTTTCCTAATTCTAAGGCATGTTTCCTTATCTTTAGACCATCTATACATTACCTTCATCAATTTCTACACTCCTCTATAGAGATATGGAGAAATACTCCGAAAATAACAAAGTTCTTTCGAGGATCTATGTATAAATGGCCCATGTAACCTTGTTCAATGTGAACCTTAGACGTGTATAACTTGTAGTTCGCAAGTTTGTAACTTGTAATTGTAAGTTATACGTTCTAAGTTGTAACTTGGAAGTTTTTAACAGTCTAACTGTCTAGCAGACTTGCCATTTCTGATCATTTGTGCACTCACTCATCAAGACATGGATCCCACCCTAACCTCTAAACATATAGCTTTATTATATAATCTAGTGTATCTATGTCTAAACATTGTGTATGCAAAATTTCATAATTTAATTCCTTCATTTTATCATCGAAATTCTGTCAAAATTGTTCAGCTTCCTTCACTTACAAATGTGGGAGACCCCCCCCACACACACACATATCCAATATGATATATTATTGCATATTTGAGTAGATCTTGGTGATTAGATCGTCCTGGTAAATTTTCATGATTTAATTCGCTTTTTTAGTTGTCGAAATCGTTAGGGCCGTAAATATCAAAATTTCAATTTCTGTTTCTGGGCCATCGGACACGGCATCAAAATTGGACATTTAATTCTATGTTAACAGTTACTATACTGGATATTTCTTTTGATGTTGGTAGTTATTGTTCAGTTTAAGGATGACCCCGGCATGAGCCGTTGGGGTGTTATATGCCATATATTGCATCATCTAGAGAGAGATCTTGGGAAAAGGTCTTTCAGTAGAAATAGATAGACAGATCAATCCAGTTAGCTGCTATAATGTTGATTATAGGGGTAGTCATTGTAATAGGATATGGGCCTATTCTTGATGGTAACCCAGTTGCATAAGAAGCAAAAGACAAAATGTAGCAGCCATATCCAAAGGCCGAATACAAGGCAATGGCTCATAAACCTATAAGTTGTTGTGGATGAGGGTTCTTTTGGTAGAAATTTTGACGTCACTTTGATTCTCCTTTACCTATGTACTATCAGGAAAAAACAGCCACCAACATTTTATAAAGTGTGAAGCAAAAAGCGAGCAGACAGGACCTTCTAGCTGCTTAAGCGCCAGGTGGGCGATTAAGAGGGCACTTTTAAAAAAGGATGCTTAATTTTATGAATATTTTTAATAATTATACACATATATACATACATAATATTATAATTTGTGAATGTTTTACATAGTTAAACCTATGTATCCCGTCAAAATTAATACTAAGTAACAACAGTGAAGAGTGTGAGGATTTGGGTCAAAGCGATACCCGGTTAGGGTGTGCTCTCCTTTACTATATAGACAAAGACTATTTATATAGTAGACCCAACAGGAATAGGAAATAGTAAAGAGACACATAAAATAGGAAAACTATTTTCTAACACTCCCAATCAAGTTGCATCATACACATCATGCATGCCCAGCTTGGAAGTCATATGCTTGAAAGCTGAAGATGAAAGTGGCTTGGTGAAGATATTTGCCACTTGTTGATCAGTCCTAACATGAGGAGTCTGAATCTTCTTGGAGACCACTAAATCACGAACAAAATGGCAGTCTACTTCTATGTGCTTGGTCCTCTCATTAAACACTGGATTGCTAGCAATATGAATGGTTGCATGGTTATCACAAATGAGAGAAATAGGGGTCTCAACAGACACGCCCATTTCTGACAAAACAAACGCAACCCACTGTAGCTCACAACAAGCATGCGTCATGGCTCGATATTCGGTTTTTGTGTTGGATCGTGCTACCACATTCAGTTTCTTTCTCTTCCAAGTCACCAAATGTGACCCAATAAACACGCAATATCCAAAAGTAGATCGTCTATCTCCAAAATCACCAGCCCAATCAGCATCAGTGAACCCAGTGAGTTTTAAGGATGTATGTGTGAAGTTCTGCCCCGTAAAGCAAGTAAGGCCCTTCCCTGGAGATCCTTTGATGTATCGAAGAATCTAGGTGACTGCCATCCAATGTGACATCTTAGGCGCACTCAAAAACTGGCTAACCACTCCAACGGCATAAAAAATATCAGGTCGGGTAACTGTCAAGTAGATCAGTTTCCTTACAATCCTTCTATACTTTGTTGGATCAGAAAACTCACTGTCATCAGAAATAGAAGTCCTGGTATGATAGTCCATAAGCGTGGAGACAGGTTTACACTATGACATGCCTGTCTCTGCAAGCAGATCAAGGACATATTTTCGCTGAGACAGATTTGTTCCTTTCTTGGAGCGTAGGACTTCTATGCCAAGGAAATATCGAAGATAACCCAGATCTTTAGTCTGAGATTGTGTTTGCAGCCATGTCTTGAGTTGTAGAATGCTAGTAGAGTTATCACCGTTGATGACAATATCATCTACATAAACAGCTAGAATAAAGGTGCCACTCGAAGACTTATGCACAAAGAGTGAGTGATCAGTAGAAGAAAGGGTGAACCCAAACTGTATAAGTGCAGCATTGAATTTATCAAACCATGCCCGAGGTGATTGCTTCAGACCATACAAAGATTTCTTGAGCTTGCATACCTTCTAACACTCCCCCTGAGCAACATACCCAGGAGGTTGGTCCATGTACACCTCCTCAAGAAGATCACCATGAAGAAAGGCATTCTTGACATCCAACTGAAGTAAGAGGCCAGGAAAAATGAGTAGCAACAGTTACAAGAAGTCGCACACAATTTAGCCTATCCACTGGAGAACACAAAATGAGTAGCAACAGTTACAAGAAGTCGCACACAATTTAGCCTATGAATAAGATCAAAAGGACGCTTAGAACGTTCCACAATGCGACTCGGAAAAGAAAGGCGATGATGCTTGCCTAACTAGCACGACTGACACTCTAACGACTTAATAGAGGCTAAGCCTAGGACAAGCTTATGAAGACTCTGTAGGGATGGATGTCTATAGCGACAATGCCATTGCAAAGGAGAGCAGCTGAAAACGGTGGATGAGGTGGAAGGAATGTGGCGAGTTGGGCGACCACCTTCAAAGAAGTAGAGATCACCTTTCCTAGATCCCCCACCAATCATTTTCCAACTCTTGAGATCGTGTAACACAAAGAAAGAGTCTCCAAAGATTACCATGCATTTCAAAGAATCAACCAGCTTAGCAACTAACATTAAGTTAAATGGAAAGTTTGGAACATAATGAACAGATTGTAAAGTCAAATTAGATGACGCTTGTACGGTACCACATGCTTGGACGCTTCTGACAGAACCATCAGCTAGTGTCACAGAGGAATGTGGGATATATGAGTCAGAGAAAAGAAGCATAGAGCGTATACCCGTCATATGCTGGGAGGCCCCAGAATCCACTACCCAAGTAGAGGATGGATGAGAGGCAACAAGTGAAGTCCCCGGGTTACCTGCATCTGAAGCTAAATTGACGGAGGCGCCAAGGGAAGCCTGCTGTGTAGCTTGTAGAAGACGGTCATACTCCTCCTTGGAGATTGTGGCATCTGATTGCACCTGTTTAGAACCCCCGGTTGTAGATGCTCCAGATGAATTGACAGTATAATGTGCAGCTCCAGTTGGAGGCTGACCATGCTTAGAATAGCATTTTTCTTCTACATGTCCAAGTTTCCCACAGAAAGTACATTTTGGACGATTGCCTCCAGCACCTCGTCCTCGGCCAGCACCTCGTCCCATTCCTTTGGCAGCAGCGGCAAGAGACACCTGAGTCTCAGTGTGGTGGTCTACTGGAGCGACAGAGAAGGATTCAAAAGTTGATTGTTGATTTCGTACAAAGGCTTCTTCAAGACTTTGTAATTTGTCCATAGCTAGAATAATACTTCAAGTTGAGGCATACACAGGATTTAAGCCGGATAGAAACCTTGTTGTCACTAGATCATCTCGGTCCTTCATCTGTTCATCAGTCTTTAATGGCTGGTAAAAGCTGAGTTCTTGAGAAGTAGACTGGATAATACCAAAATAATCCTCAAGAGAGCTACTATTTTGTGTCTCTGCAAAGAGGCGGTCATAAACTGTATACAGACGAAGAGCATTCTTCTCATGAGAAAAATGTTTCTTTGCAGCTTCCCAAATTTGTTTGGTTGTAGAATAGGACATGAATCTAGACGCAATCTGAGGCTTCATGCTATTCCATAGCCATGACTTCACCAGCCCGTTGTTTTTCCGCCAAGTAGGGTAGTCTTTGTTGCCTTCATCAGGAGGCTCTGACTCAATAATGTCCACCTTCTCACGAGATTCAAGCACAATGTAGATAGCATTCATCCAAAGAAGATAGTTCTGTGAGTTAAGCTTCAAAGAAGTGATATGAGACTGGTCGTTGTAGATGACTATAGTGGAAGTAGCAGGCTTGGCATCTACCATATCGAAGAATCAAGAAGACAATAGCACACAGAGTGAATAACACGTCGTGTCGAGGACAAAACACGCTGTGTCTGAGCAGTGCATGACGTGTCTGTATTTCCACACGTTGTGTGAGTTGACAGCAGAAAACTCAAAGTGCTCAACACGTCATGTCTGATTTTTCACATGTTGTGTGAGTTGCCAGAGATCTCTGACAGAATTTTCACACGTGTTGCTAGGGGACGCGCCATGTCCAAATTCGGAGGCGTAACTCTGAAGTCAGCAACGAGATTGCTTATTATTGGATGATTAAAAAGAATACATTGGGCTCTCTTTTATAAGACAAGAGAGTGTACAAAATTTAGAGATAACCAATATGGGATAAAGAGTAAAAGAGAAAAGACGATAAGTAAAATACACTAAAGAAAAGCAGTAAATTGTATATACTAATACTCCCCCTCAAGCTGGAGCGTAGATGTCAATCATGCCCAGCTTGGATGTCCTAGTAGCAAAACTCGTCTTTGGAAGAATCTTTGTGAAGATGTTAGCCACCTGATCAGAAGTAGGGATGTAGGGAGTGGATATCTGGCCAGATAAGACAGCTTCGTGAACAAAATAGCAGTCCACCTCAATGTGTTTAGTTCGCTCATGAAAAGTGGGATTACTGGCAATAAACGTAGCAGCTTTGTTATCACAATACATTGGAATAGGAGAGGAGTCAGAAACACCAAAATCCTTCAGCAAGCTCCGAATCCATAATAGCTCACAAGTAGTATGCGCCATGGCGCAATATTCAGCTTCAGCACTTGAGCGAGCAACCACAGTCTGTTTCTTGCTTCGCCAAGTAACAAGGTTTCCTCCCACAAATGTACAGTAGCCAGAAGTGGAGCGTCGGTCAAGCTTGCTCCCAGCATAGTCAGAATCAGAATAACCAAGGAGTTTACAGTGACCATGTCTCTTATATAGCAGGCCTTTCCCAGGAGAGCTCTTCAAATATTTAAGAATGTAGCAAACAGCGTCCCAGTGACATTGTCGGGGTTTATCTAGATATCTACTAACAAGCCCGACAGCATAAGTAATATCAGCTCGTGTAACAGTCAGATAAATAAGCTTACCAACCATGCGTCAATACTGATGATGGTCAGGATAGGCAGGAGAGTTCTCATCATCCCAGTCAGTATTTGGATCCAGAGGTGTGCTAGCAGGCTTAGCACCTAGAAGTCCAGTTTCAGAAAGCAGATCCAGAACATATTTGCGTTGAGATAGACAAAGACCAGAAGAGGACCGAGAAACTTCAATGCCAAGAAAATACCGCAGAGAGCCAAAGTCTTTGGTAACAAAGTGGTTCTCCAGATAGCACTTGGTAGCTTGAATGCCTGCAGGATCACTCCCTGAGAGAATGATGTCATCAACATATACAATAAGGATAAAAATGTCAGCGGTAGTATTTTTGACAAAAACAGAGTGATCTGACTGGGAGCGTTTAAAAGAAAATTTCTGAAGAATAGTACTCAGTTTATCAAACCAAACACGTGGACTCTGTTTCAAACCATAAATGGCCTTCCTCAGCCTGCAAACCTTAGAGGACTCCCCCTAAAGCACAAATCCCGGGGGTTGTTTCATGTAAACCTCCTCATGTAGGTCCCCATACAAAAAAGCATTCTTTACATCAAGTTGATACAAGGGCCAATCAGAATTAATAGCAGCAGAAATAAGAATCCGTACAGAGTTCAGCCGAGCCACAGGAGAAAAGGTCTCAAAGTAATCGACCCCGTAAGTTTGTGTATAGCCTTTCGCAACAAGTCTCGCCTTCAGCCGTTCAACCGTGCCATCCGGTTGATATTTGACAGTAAATACCCGGCGACAGCCAAATGGAGAACAATCTACACGAGGATCAACCAGCTGCCAGGTGTTGCGTTCAGTAAGAGCCTGCATTTCAGCTTCCATAACTTGTCGCCAAGCAGGATGTTTAAGAGCCTGAGAAGCATTTTTAGGAATAGATATAGCAGAAAGAGCAGCAGTAAAATTTGCAAAATTAGTCCCCAGATTATCAGTAGTACAGAAATTTCCAATAGGATGTTTAGTGCAAGTTCTAGTTCCTTTCCTCAAGCTGATAGGAACATCAAGATCAGAGAATACCTGCGGTGGTGTTTGATCTGGCACAGAGGATGAAGACATTGGAGGGGCCATAGAGGGAGTTGTTGTCTTCTGTCTTCTTTGATATACTTTTAGAGGCGGTTGTTCATTAGGAGAAGCAGTATCGGCAGTATCAGTAATATCAGCAGTATCATCCATGATAGGTAAAGGTGTGTCCAGTAATAAGTTCGAAGAAAGAGCCGACCCAACAGACGAGTAAAATGGCATATGCTCAAAGAAAACAACATCAGCAAATACAAACCATTTCTTTGACACAGGATCATAGCAGCGGTATCCTTTCTGAGTGTGTGAGTACCCTAGGAAGACACACTTAGTCGCTCTGGGATCAAGTTTGGTTAGACTGGGACGAAGGTTTTTGACAAAGCAAGTGCTCCCAAAGATACGCGAAGGCACAGAAAAAAGGGGTGCATCCAGAAATAGAATCTGATATGGAACTTGATTTCCAAGCACAGAAGAGGGCATTCGGTTAATTTGGTAACAAGCAGTAGAGATAGCCTCAGGCCAAAAATGTTGGGGAACATGATAATGAAACAGTAAAGTGCGGGCAACTTCAAGAAGGTGGCGATTTTTACGTTCAGCGACTCCGTTTTGTTGTGGTGTGTAAGCACAGAAAGTTTGGTGTATGGTACCCTGTTTTCGACAAAGGAGGTTGACTGAGGCTTGAACAAATTCTAAGGCATTATCAGTTCGAAAAATTTTAATGGGATTAGCAAATTGGGTTCAAATCTCAGCAAAGAAAGCAGTGATATTGTCAAGAATAGTAGACCTGGCTTTGAGCAAAATAACCAGGTGGTTCTAGAAAAATCATCAATAAAACTCAGAAAATATCGAAATCCAGAAGTACTCGGCACAGAACAGGGTCCCCAAACATCAACATGAATAATGTCAAATGGCTGTTTAGAGCTAATACATGATTTTTTGGAAAAAGATGCTCGGGTTTGTTTGCCCAGTTGGCAAGTCTCACAATGAAAAACAGAATCGGATACATCAGGTAATAACTGTTTCAGCTTCGCTGCAGAAGGATGTCCTAAGCGATAGTGCCACTGGATGCCCGTCACAGAAGATGTCAAGTATGATGCGGTCTTCGGAACGTCCAGGTAGTATAGTTTGTCTGGTCCCTCATGGCCCGAACCAATCGTCGTCCTCGTGCGCAGATCCTGAAAAATAACACCATCCGGATCAAACGTAATCGAGCAACGAAGACTCTTCACAGTTCTATTGACAGATAGCAGGTTAATAGGAAACTTAGGAACATAAAGAGTAGACCGCAGAGGCAGGCAACCAGTGGTACAGATATCACCAATTCCAGTAACAGGTGTCTTAGAGCCATCAGCCAGTGTAACGGGAGGTTATAATAGAAGTAGTTTGTAGTTTAGAAAATAAAGCAGGATTGCCAGAAATATGAGATGTCGCACCAGAATCAATCACCCACGAATTTTTACCAGACTGTGTCAGGAGGACGGTGCTACCATCAGTAGAGGTGTCGGCAGAAAAAGCAAGACGAGCCTGGAGAAGTTTCTCAAATTCGGACCGTATCCAATCAGTAGAAGGCGGAGCAGAGGTAGTAGCAATCTCAGGCTGATCCGTCGTGACTTGGTTTGCCCAGGCAGGCTTGCCATGCTTGATCCAGAAGCAAACTTCATTGTGGTTTGTCCACTTGCAGAAGGTGCAGAAACGAGGTTCAGTGGATTCAGCGCCAGAGCCATGTCCAGGTGCAGTAGAGCGTCCACATCCGCGGCCCCGGCCATGACCGCGGCCTCGGAAGGAGTCGCCAGTACGAACAGCGAGGGCTGCTCCATCGGAAGTGTCAGGAAGATGCTGCGAAACAGATGGCAGACGTTGAACCCTTTTCAAAACATCTCGCAGGGTGGGCAGAGGATCACTGGATAAGATCTGATCAAACAACTCCAGCGAAGGAAGAAGGTAGGCCAGCGAGGAACTGAACAAGCATAAGTTCATTCTGTTGACGCTGAACTTCGGTGATGTCGGCAGAAAGAGGATGATACACCTGGAATTCATCCCAGAGAGCACAACAGCTGTTGTAGTAGTCCTCAATTGAGTCCATGGTAGTAAATTCTTGTTTGGCCAGTTGCTTGAAGATTTCAAAAACCTTCTTGGGATTTTGCTGATGAGAGTAGACGTGGGAAAGTTGATCCCACATCTCCTTTGCAGTCTGGAGGCAAAGAAGAGACTGGCTAATCTTTGGCTCGACGTTGTTGACCATCCATGTCATAACACCGTAGTCCTCCTTGGACCAGAGATCGTAGGCCTGCTTAGTCTTTTCATCAGCCTCAGCAGTGGGGACCGCCGGTCCCTTGGTAGATAGATGAGAGTAGAGCCCTTGTGCTTTAACATAGAGCTCAAAGGAAGCCACCCAGAGGTGATAGTTGGAGTTATCCAACTTCACAGTGGTAACACACAAAGTCCGTGGAAGATCAGGAGTTGCCATCGGAAGATGGAGACAGAGGCAGAAGCACAGGCGCAGAGGGCAGCATAAGCCAGCAGCAGCAAAAGTTAGCAAAAGTCCAGTGCATGGACTAGTAGTATCCACGCATGGATCTTAGAAAAAAAACCACGTAGGGGTAGCAGATAGAGAAAAAAAACATACGCCAACATGGAGGATTAATCACTCCACCATGAGGCGCAGGCAGATAGAGAAGGAGAAGCCTTTTACGCCGTCAACGTGCCAGAACTGGAAAACCTCGGGGCTGTCCAGAGAGTTTTGGAAAGCGAAACGGAGCACAAAAGAGAGACATGTGGTAGATTAGGCCACAAGGATGGGAGTAGCTAGGAGATAGGAGGTTGGTGGAGAGATTGGAGAGGTGGAGGGTCTAGGAAATGGCGGTGAGGGTTAATGGTGCAGCGGCAGGGAGGACAGCAGTTGTCGGCGGCGTGGAGGAGATGGAGGGTTAGGCAGTGGTGAATGGAGGGTGGAGAGGGTGTAGGTGGAAGAGGGGAAGAAGGAGAAGGGTTGAGGAGGAGAAGAGGGGCAGTCGGAGATGCGTGGAGAAGGCAGGGAGGGCGGCGGGCAGTGCGGCAGCAATGTAGCGGCACTGTAGCAGCGGCGGGAAAAAAAGAAGGGGGGGTGGCGGCGGCTAGGGTTGGTGGAGAAGATGGCGGCTAGGGTTGGGGTGAGGGAGGCATTAGGTTTAAGGTGGATCGGCCCGCTCTGATACCATCTGAAGTCGGCAACGAGATTGCTTATTATTGGATGATTAAAAAGAATACATTGGGCTCTCTTTTATAAGATAAGAGAGTGTACAGAATTTAGAGATAACCAATATGGGATAAAGAGTAAAAGAGAAAAGACAATAAGTAAAATACACTAAGTAAAGAAAAGCAGTAAAGTGTATATACTAATAGTAACTTTCACCAACTAGGACACGGCGTGTCGGGTATGAGACACGTCGTGTCTATTGAAATCAGCATCGTCAGAATAAAAGTCTGCGACAGCAACACACCGTGTTGCCTGGGATACACACCGTGTTTGGCGGCGGCAGACGTATAAACTGACGGGAATTGGCTCCGTCAAACGGTGAGGAACAACTCCGGGAAGACACGCCGGAGAGAGGATGGCCCCGGGAAGACGCGTCGGGGAGATGTGACGGGAATTAGCGCCATCACAAATATTTGATGATGCGAAACTGACGCATCAGCATCCCCAAGAGATGTGGGCACTCATCCACGTACGGGGACTACGTGGAGAGAAAGAGGGTTAGAGGAAAGGTGCTCCTCCTTCCTTCTCTGGGATAGAACGAGAGGTTCTCCTCCTCTCCTTCAAGCAGCCACCGTGTCTTGACGGATCGGAGGAGGACTGGTCGCCTGGTGAGGAGAGCCTCCGCCGGTTGTCCTACTTCGCCGGCGACGACGGATGCAAACGAAGGAGGAAGAAGGAGACGGACGGAGGGAGGGGGAAGAGGCAGCAGTTAGGGTTGCAGCAGCCGAATATGCTCTGATACCATGTGAGAGGATTTGGTACCCGGTTAGGGTGTGCTCTCCTTTATTATATAGACAAAACTATTTACATATTAGACCCAACAGGAATAGGAAATAGTAAAGAGATACATAAAATAGGAAAACTATATTCTAACAAAGAGTTAATACCTTTAGCAATTCAACATATATATATATATATATATGTATATATACATATATATATATATATATATAGACACACACATACCTATACACATATATAATATGTATATATATAGAGAGAGAGTCAGGCTAGAATACACTCGAGTGTACGGATCGCACAAATACACTCAAGTGTGTTTGCATATCAAGACTATTTTTTGCAAAATGTAAACCGTTGATCTTCACTGTCATACTATAAATAGGCTACATACAAATTTTGAGCCCATTTGGATGAGTGTAAGTCACTCATCCAAGGACAACAAAATCGACGCGCGAAACTAATTTGAAATGCATAATTTTTGCGGTCTTCATAACATGAGTTATACATATCCAAATGTGCTCAAATTTTGCGTATGAGTTGTCCACGAGATGTTTAATAAGATCAACGGATTAGATTTTCTAAAAAAATATTGCATCATGAAAAACTACTTGAGTGTATTCCGCTCCGGATACACTCGAGTGTATTCTAGCCTGACTCTATATATATATATATATATATATATATATATATATATATGGAGAACCAATTTAAGCCATCTACAAGAATGTTCATAAGTCAATAAGGATATGGCAGGGCAGCAAGATAAACACAAAACATATTAACATATTTGATTAGGAAGGTCAGTACTCAGTAGCTTACATTATTCCATACATAATAAAAAATAAGCAAATCAACTCAAATATGTGACTTAAATATTATGTTCAGTAACTTTTGTTCATGTAATCATGTTACTGATTAAGTATATAATTATATAGTGTGTACTGCGTAATTAAGTATACTATACAACATACAGTAAACAGTAGAAGTTCTAATGTAGGACTGTAGAAAATGTATAATGCATTATATAACTATAAGGTAAAGAATTACAGTATACAGTAAATGCATTAGCGTACTATACAGTAGTACTGTTATATAATGTGGTACATAATGTATATAACAGATGCACAGCAGTTTTTTTTTCTTATCTTTTTAGTATTGAAAGCAAGTGGTATAAATGTGTTACAATCTCATCTACTCATATACGTACACACTTAATAGGAAAGTCAAATACATGGCATTACCAACAGACTAATTAAAAAAGCAGGAAACATACCTGCCGCCAGGAGAAAAAGAGGGAAGAATCGAACAAATAACAACAAGAAAAGCACAAACTGATTACCTAAGGGAAGAATCAAACATACATAGCATTACAGGGGTTTTTTTGGCCCTCGTAGGCCAGCAGCAACTGGGCCTGACTGTGGGTTCTCAAGCCAAAAAGCAGCTCCAAAGCGGCCACTCAAGAAAAGCGACAGGCAGGCCGTTAAGCGGGTTGAGCGGGCCAAAGGCGGACGCTTTTCCCAAATCCGCCTCACAGACCTTGTGAAGCAACCTGCATCCCGGTCGATACTATCGACATTCTGTCGATAGTATCGAGATCAGTTCAGGTTCAAGTTGAAGCAAGCTGCATCCCGGTCGATACTATCAACACACATGTCGATAGTATCGAGATTGGTTCAGGCACAAGATAATATTCCGTCGATACCATCGACACTCAAGTCGATGGTATCGACACCGGCACAGCGGCGGAACGGCAAGCCAGCGGCAGATCTATTTTGCTTATGAAATTTAGTTTTTATTCTTTTTCTCTCTTTGTACCTCATGTACTTACCCTAATATATATATACAAGTGTGTAGGCTCAAGCCCTACTCACGTTTGCTGCATCTTGCAGCCGACATGTGATCGGTGTTCCTGTCTTCTTCCTCCTTCATTTCTTCTTACATGGTATCAGAGCGGAGATCGATCTAGGTCTTCTTCCTTCTCTCTCCGGAGGAACTCTCCAGGTCTCTCTCTCCTTGACGGCCGGCTGCTTCCCACCCGTCATCATGGCGTAATCCACCTGCTGTGAAGGACCACCGTTGGCTACTCTGGGTCTGCGGTAGATATCTAACTCTACCGTAGCCACTATCACAAAGCGGTTGAGGATCTCCAGATGATCCAACGATCATCTAAAACACCACCGGAGGACTAGTTTCGTCTCAACCATCATCCTAGTCACACCTCTTCCATGTGTGATTAGGAATATCTTTTGGAGGCTGTGAATGCGTCAGTAACGCATTTCTTCTTATTTTTCTTCTGTGTGTGACGTGTATCTCTCCGTCACCACATCTTCTTTGACGTGTATCAATCCGTCATATATTCCGTTCTACCATGGAGGATATCAAGACACCTATGATCTACAACGAGGTGTCACCTATCGCCTCCATCAAACTCAACGGGAAAAATTATCTCCTATGGATGAACGCCATCCACACCGTCTTGGAGGCTCGTGACAGAGCAAGGCATGTTGACTCGGGTCCCAAGGCATCTACTGACGAAGGGTATGCTGAATGGAAGCGACATGACAGTCTTGTGAAGACTTGGCTGTGGAATAGTATGGAATCTGCAATCGCCGCAAGGTTCATGTTCTACTCTACGGCTAAAGAAATATGGGACGCAGTGAAGCAACATTACTCTCAAGAGAAGAATGCTCTCCGTCAGTTTATGATTTATGATCGCCTGTTTGCTGAAAAACAGGGTGACCGATCTCTTGAGGAGTATTTTGGGGCGATTCAGGCTCTTGCTCAAGAGCTAAGTTATTATCATCCTGTGACTGTTGCAGAACAGATAAAGGATAGAGATGATCTGGTTACTGCCAAATTCTTATCTGGGCTTAACTCGACTTGTAGCTCCACTCGGAGCGTTATCTTGGCCACTGATAAACTACCCAGTCTTGTGGATGCTTATTCAAGGATCCAGCAATCACTGTTTGAGTCTGCTTCCTTTGTTCCTGATATACCTTCTGGAGAATCTCATGCGTTTGTTGCTGCTGCGGTGCGAGGACGCCCCGGTATGGGTAGAGGGCATGGGACACGTCCGAAATGTACCTTCTGTGACAAACCGGGACATACAGTGGAGAAATATTGGAAGAAACATGGAAGACCTGCTGCACCACCTGTGGGGGCAGCACATTGTGCCACTACCACAGGATCCTCATCCTCTACAACTGTGGGTACTACCTCTGGCACCGGCATCACTCTCACTCAAGAAGAATATGATCGGTTCATTCAGGCGACACAGCACATGAGTATGGGGTCATCATCATCTTCTGCATCGGCAAATCTGGCATCTACAGCTGGTAATCAGGCTACATCTCTCATAGCATCTGGCTCATCCTCATCTTGGGTGGTTGACTCTGGCGCCTCACAGCATATGACTGGTATGAGGAGATTGCTCCACACTATTGACTCATCTATTCCTCACCAATCTGTTACACTGGCAGATGGTTCAGTGAAAAGAGTTTTAGCTAGTGGATCAGTCTCCCTAACACCCAAGATTGATCTTACATAAGTTCATTTTGTGCCTGAATTTCCTTTTAATCTTCTTTCCGTTGCAAAACTGATTGACACTCTAAAATGTTGGGTAATATTTGGACCTTCTTGTTTTATATTACAGGATCTCAAGAGTATGAAGACGATTGGTGGGGGGCCTAGGAAAGGTGATCTCTACCTTTTCAATGGTGACAGTCTACCTCGCCAAATGCCTGCTCCTGCTCCATCTATCATGTTGAGTGGTTCCCCCTTACTATGGCATTGCAGATATGGACATCCTTCTTTGGAGTACCTGCGGAAGTTGGAACCAGATTTGTCCCAATTATCTTCCTTAGAGTGTCAGTCATGTCAACTGGGAAAGCACCATAGGTTATCCTATCCCAGTCGAGTCAATAAGCGGGCTTCTTGTCCCTTTGAGTTAGTGCATAGTGATGTGTGGGGTCCTGTAAAAGACCAGAGTTATAATGGTTTTCGTTATTTTATCTCCTTTGTCGATGATTTCTCACGCATGACATGGATCTACCTTCTTAAAAGTAGAGAGTCTGTATTGTCTGTTGTGAAACATTTTCATACTGAAATTAAAGTCCAGTTTGATTGCAATATAAAAATTCTTCAGTCTGATAATGCTTTGGAGTATGTTCAAAAGGCTATGTCTGATTTTTGTAGCTCGGTTGGTATGATTCACCGCACATCTTGTCCTCACACCCCTCAGCAAAATGGGGTGGCAGAGAGGAAGAATCGCCATCTTCTTGATATTGCTCGGTCTATTATGTTTCAATCTAATGTGCCCAAGAAGTTTTGGTCTGAAGCACTTTTAACTGCTTGTTTCTTGATTAATAGGCAACCTTCATCTGTTCTTCACGGACAGACTCCTTTTTCTGTATTGCGTCCTAAGGCCCATAAATAGCCTTTTTTAATTTGCATACTTTCTGAC
This sequence comes from Alisma plantago-aquatica, assembly GCA_963693085.1. Classification (NCBI taxonomy): domain Eukaryota; kingdom Viridiplantae; phylum Streptophyta; class Magnoliopsida; order Alismatales; family Alismataceae; genus Alisma; species Alisma plantago-aquatica. The sequence continues at coordinate 1,320,781,043 of OY856412.1, read as the reverse complement.
ACTCCCCCTGAGCAACAAACCCAGGAGGTTGCTCCATATATACTTCTTCCTGTAGATCACCATGGAGAAAAGCATTCTTTACATCCAGCTGAAATAGTGGCCAATCAAAGGAAGTAGCAAGAGAAATAATGATCCGCATAGAACTCAGGCAAGCAACAGGAGAAAAAGTTTCAAAGAAGTCAACACCATAGGTTTGGGTGTAGCCCTTTGCAACCAATCGGGCTTTCAACCGTTCAACTAATCCATCCGGATTGTGTTTAATAGTGAAAACCCATCTACAGCCTACTACTTTCTTTCCTGCAGGAAGATCAACCAGATCCCAAGTACCATTTATTTAAGAGAGCTGACATTTCAAGTTGCATAGCCTGTGTCCAGCCACTGTTCTTCAAAGCATCATAATGGTTTCTTGAGTCACCTAGAGCTTGGTTTGACAAGTTCAGTAAAGTTATTCTTCAAATGGGTTTTTCTCGCTCCAAGACTGATCATACCTTATTTTACTCCAGCTCTTCCCGTGGATCCATTATTCTTCTTGTCTATGTTGATGACATAGTAATTATTGGCAGTGACACCATGGGAATATCTCGTGTCAAAGAGGGTTTGCAAAAACACTTCCATACAAAGGATCTGGGCAAACTAAGATACTTTCTAGGCATTGAAGTGCTTAGATCTCATACAGGTGTCAATTTATCTCAAAGAAAATATGTGCTTGATTTGTTACAGGAGACAGGCATGGCTGAATCTAAACCGGTATCTACACCAATGGATTATCACATCAAAGAGGTGGTTGATGATACTGAGTATAAAGATCTAGAATATTACAGGAGAATAGTGGGTAAGTTAATATATCTAACAGTCACCCGACCTGATATTTCATTTGTTGTGGGCGTGGTCAGCCAATATATGCATTCTCCACGACAATCACACTGGACAGCAGTCTGCAGAATTCTAAGGTATCTGAAAAATGCTCCCGGTAAGGGTATCACATATTCCAGACCAAAGGTACCTCCATCTACTCTGTCTCTCACAGGATATTCAGATGATGACTGGGTTGGTGATCATACTGATAGGAGATCTACATCAGGCTATTGTACCTTTCTAGGTGATCATCTTGTCACATGGAAGAGTAAGAAGCAACATGTGGTTGCTAGATCTAGCACTGAGGCTGAATACCGTGCTATGGCCCATGCATGCTGTGAATTAAAATGGGTCAAATCTGTTTTATCTGAATTGCAAATTTCTCTTCTACCTTCTATGGAGCTCAAGTGTGACAATCAATCTGCTATGCACATTGCCAAAAATCCTATCTTTCGTGAGCGTACAAAACACATAGAGGTTGATTGCCATTTTATTCGTGATCAAATAAAAGACGGCACTATTGTGACTCCATATGTCAGGTCTGAAGATCAACTAGCAGATATTCTGACAAAGCCTTTGGGTTCAGCAATCTTTCAGAGACTCTGCGGCAAGCTGGGCATACACGATGTGTACTTTCCAACTTTAGGGGGAGTGTGAAGCAACCTGCATCCCGGTCGATACTATCGACATTCTGTCGATAGTATCGAGATTAGTTCAGGTTCAAGTTGAAGCAAGCTGCATCCCGGTCGATACTATCGACACACATGTCGATAGTATCAAGATTGGTTCAGGCGCAAGATAATATTCCGTCGGTACCATCGACACTCAAGTCGATGGTATCGACACCGGCACAGCGGCGGAACGGCAAGCCAGCGGCAGATCTATTTTGCTCATGAAATTTAGTTTTTATTCTTTTTCTCTCTTTGTACCTCATGTACTTACCCTAATATATATATACAAGTGTGTAGGCTCAAGCCCTACTCACGTTTGTTGCATCTTGCAGCCGACATGTGATCGGTGTTCCCGTCTTCTTCCTCCATTTCTTCTTACAGACTTCAAGGCCCATATTAATCGCCCAAGTACCCTGGCCGCCTTGGACGATTTTTAAAACAGTGACAGCCACTTTCATTGCTGGAAATCTAGTGTTTCATCATCGATGAGAGAACTAAACACTTTGAGGTGGATTACTATTTTGTAATTTTATGTCCAAGAATATGTCAACTCTATAAAAAGAAACATAACCAAGCAGCTGAATCTTTCATCAAGCCTTTCTGAGGAATTAGAGTTATAGAGCTAAGAGGGCAAGCATCATGTTTATGCTCCAGCTTCAGGGTGAGTATTGATAATTGTTACTCAAATATTACGCAATAATGATTCCTTGTGGTTTAAATCAATAATTATTTAAGAGAATATAATCCAAATAAAAGTTTCCATGGTGGTACTATCTATAAAGCATCATCCTGCATCATCGTCATCATTTGAGCCTCAAGCCCAACCATGTTGAGGTTGGTGGAATGGATCCTTCTTTTTCTATATTCTAATCAAGATGGAAATATTCAAAATCTCAGCTTTTCCCAAGTTAATTTAGGCATGTCTCGTCTTCTTTAGTTGTGCTCGACTCAGTAGCACTGCTCCGAAGAAGCGTATTAGTCATTCCGCTTTACCCATGTCCATACCATATCAGGTGACCCATGCAATTTGTCTTTAACACTAGCCACACCCACTTTGTTCCTGATATAGTCTTTTGATCTTTTCTAAAGTGATCTCTCCTTGTTTCCCACATATTCATCTTGTTAAGACCTTGTCTCTTCAACACCAAACATTCACTCTAAGCATGGCCGGTGGTATAGTTGTTCTATAACTTACTTTTCAATTAGAAAGGGATCTTCAAGTCACACACTACTCTAGTTGCACTCCTCTATTTCCACCGTCATTTTTTGATCGTGTGACAAACACCATGTTGACCATCGCCATCCATTTGAACAATAGAACCCAAGTAAACAAACTTGTCACATTTTGGTACATCCACTCCATCCAACTTGGTCCCACCATTCACAACTCTAGATTGACCGAAACTGGAATGCATATAGTCAGGTTTCCTTCTACGGTTCTTAAAATCATTAGATTCCCAGCACATTTCTCCAAAGTTCAAGTTAACACTTAATTGTTTATTAGTTTCATCAATCAAGACAATATCATTAGTGAAAAACACGCACTAAGGAATATAATCATGAATATATTTTTTTGCAACTCATCCATAACAAGAATAAATACATATGGGCTCAGTACCAATCCTTGATGTACCCCAATTGTGGTAGAAAATCTAGGTATCTCTCATTCAGGAATCCTAACACTTACAGTTGAGCTATCATACATGTCTTTAATCAAGTCCATGTATTGAATCGACACATCATGTTCCTCCAAAACTCTCCACAAACTTCCCTAGGAACTCGACCATAAGCCTTTTCTAATTCAATAAAAACCATGTGAAGATCTGATTTGTTTTTTCTATACTTCTTCATAAGCCTCCTTATTAGGAAAAATAGCATCTATTGTGGATCTTTCAGGCATGAAACCGAATTGGTTGTCTGATATCTGTAAAATAGCTCTTAGCTTTTGCTCAATAATTCTTTGCCAAAGCTTCATAGTGTGAACCATCAACTTGATAACCCATAGCAGTTGTGATATTTTGCTGTAACCTCAAGATTGAAATGACAAACTAAAACAATATTGGGATGCACAGTGAAAGATCCAATGTTTGCACCAGTTTAAGCAAGAAGCCAGCTGCATCTCCACATAATCCAAAGAGTAAAAATCGAGTAAAAGATTGCCATTATAATCAAATACCCGTACCTAGGGGTTGGCCTTCCATCAGATCCAGCCCCATCCATGTTGAATATATGGCCACCCCTTGGCTGTTTGACCATCATATTTATAGCCTGAAATTACATTACGAAATTTTAGAAAAATGCGTCAAAATGCAACCTTTAGGTGTCTTGTTCAGAGTGGCTGGTACCTCCCTGCAACAGAGCATTAAACCAAGAGTGTTTGTGGTCACAACTTCCCTGGTTACAACAAAAAAATTTGAGATAAAAGTTAAGAATAGGAAAACCTAAGAGACCACAATGTACAAATTTATATTGCATCTAAAGCAATTAAACCTACACAAGATCTTCATCGGTAGTCTCTGAAAGTGGTTTGTAACTATATGCATTAGATCCGGCATTATTTATCTGTGACATTTGAGGTTTGACTTAAAATCAGTTTTCTCGCTATAAACCAATTCATAGAAAAATGCCAATTAGCTAAATAGTAACATTTACAAGTTAATTTTGAAAATGAGAGAGCAAATAATATTTCTCAACATAAGTTGGCTAAACTGGGAAGCAATACACACACAAACACACATACATATTCATGTATATATAGAGCAGTGTTTTGAAGCACAAGTAATAATTTATAAGAAAGGAAAATCAGTAATTAATAACAAACATCGTACATTCCATAATTTTCAATTTACACAAACTTCGTATCTATCTAAAGCACATTCCCCCACCAAGGGTAATAACAAACATCGTACATTCCATAATTGTACTGGTGTAATGTATGATTAAGTGATGATATGTAAATGTAGCAATAAGTTAGTAAGGTATCAATGATAAGTCTGTTGTAATGTGATGCAAAATAGTTATTGTATCATGTATATATACTTAATACTTATCGTTTTATAGTTTTATAGGGTGTTTTATGTGTGACAAGTCCATTGTTCAATATATTCTATAATCATTGTGTTATAGTTGTCTTATAAAGTATTTGATTGTTTAATATTGTTGTTTAGGGTGTTTAGATATGTATAAAGGTTCCAAAAATATAGTATTTATATGCATATATGTGTAATTTTTTTATAAAATTGTATAGAAAATCAAAACTCGTTTTTCAAAAACCGGTTGCTTAATCGGAAGATTACCGCTTAACCAATTACAAGGTGTCGTCCGCACGCTTACAACTTAACGCTTTTTTAAACATTAACTAGTGTTGGCTCCGCAACAACAGCCTTTGGTCCCGAGATTGATAAGACTTCCCACAGGTTGAATCGATAAAATAAAGGCAGAATGGACGAGCAAAAAATCACCCGTAGGGTGTATCAGGCCATAGAAGTAGAGTGTGCAACGCTCATGCAAGAGGACAGGGCTAATCTACAAGTTGAACTCCAGGCAGCCCATGAAGCAATGTTAGAGGGCGAACGACTATTTCAGCTCAGGGACTTTTATATCCCTAAGGGTACAGATGGACACCATCCCATTGTTCCATCGATCATCATGGCTCCACAATGTGAGCTCCGGTCTCAATTGGTCACAATGATGCAGAGCAACGCATTCGCCGGTATCAAAGGCGAAATCTGTCAGGATCATCTTTAGAGGTTCCTTGACATCGGCGCGCTAAACAAGCAACCATGTCCTTATGAAGATACCATTAAGCTTTGATTGTGCAAGTATACTCTGACAGATAAGGCAAGAAGTTGGTACAACTCCATGGAGGGAGACAACATTACGATATGGGAAGGGCTCCAAACCAAGTTTCTGGAGAACTTTTATCCACCCTCCCTCACATACCATAAGGTGATAGGTTACACAATTTGCTATTGTCCTAGGAGAATCCCTAGCTGAAGTATGGGAAAGATTCAAGGAACTCCTTCATTGATCCTCTCACAAGGCATCTCACAAGTTCAGCTAATGGAGAGTTTCTACTAGGGCTGGCAAAACAAGTCCTGACCCGATCGACCCAACATGAACCCCAAATTTCTAAGTAGGTTAGGGTCAAGGTTTTTGAGCCGACCCGAAATTGACCCAAACCTGAAGAACCCAAAATTATTTTAGGGTCGGATCCTGGTTTAGACTTTATCCCCGAATTGGCCTGACTGACCCAAAATTCACAATTATATATTCAAATAAAATTACAAATACTAAAGTTCTAAGACACCCAATGGCCTATGAAATTACTATCCATGACTCGTGAAGTTTATTTTGATACTTCTACATAGTTTTTGTATTGGTTTGTATGATTTAGTTTGTCAATTGTTTTATGAATTTGTGTTTAAAACTCTTAAACAAACTACAATACGCTTTATATGTATTTTCTAATTATTATAAGTTTGTTTACATTGAAATTTGTAATTACACTTGGTAATTATCAATGATTAGACAAATCATAGATTTTGTAAATGCTCTCTTGGTATTTGGATTTATGGGTCAGACACGATAGACTAGAAAATATTTGTTGGTCGGGTTTAGGGTTAAAGTTTTTTACCCAAAAAATCATCTTTTGCAAGTTTGGGATCCAGCAAAACTATTGACCTGAAATAAAAGTTGGCCAACCCAAACCCAGTTACCATCCCTACTTTCTACAGGGGTCTAGATGAAGACACCAAGAAGTTCCTAGATTCCTCATCTGGAGGAAATTTCATGCACTAAAGCTACGCCAATGCATGGGGAGTTGTGAGTCGTGGAACAAAAATTGAATCAAACCCGAGCTGAGGACAAGGAGTGCTTAAAGTTGCAATGGCAGAGGATAGCTAAGAACTCAAGTCAATTGTTGAACCATTGAAGAAGTTAGCAATGAAACAAGAGAACCTTGAATCCTCCTTTAATGCATATGAAAGGAGAGGTCAACCACAGCAGCAGTAGGTGAAGGTTGCAACCCTTTTTGTGAAGCATGCAAGGGAAATGACCACTCTACTTTGGGATGTCAATTTCTTTTTGATGTCATGATGCATAACTCATCAAGTCGTAATGCAACTAGCAAATGAACAAATGACTGTGTACATGCAGTGTGACATCGTAGACCAACAGATGAAACACCCAAATTTGCAGGAAGAGGGTGGAAAATGTTGACTTCAAGTCTAATTGACTGAATCCTTATTTTGATGATGACTAATCATTCCATTTATTTGTTTCCAATGCTTCTACTTGAGTGATTTCATATTAGGTATAGACACTCCAAATGCCTAAACTTGCGCATCCTAACTTGGAGAAAGAAAGTCAAAATCAATGCAAGTGCACTTTTATGGAATATGTTTCAAATCTATTAGAATCATGTTGTAAATCACTTGTAATGATTGTATGACTTGTAATTAAGCTTAGAAAAAATCAGGAGCACTTAAATCGAATATTTAAGCACTCTTATGGCACTTTCCAAAATTCATCACAGGCACTTTTATCGGTCGAGTTTGATCTATGATAAACTCGACCGACACCCTTAGTGGATTTTGGGAACTGCCAGGATCGGTCGAGTTTACCCCAGGTCAAACTCGACAGGCACCCTGCACATGCAAACTAAATTTAAGCCGTCGGCCGAGATTCATCCAGGATAAACTCGACCGACAACTCAAATTTGATTTGTCACATAGTGTCATCGGTCGAGTTTCCCAAAAGTAAACTCGATCGACCGCAGTGTACAGAATGTGCAGAAAAAGTATTTCCAACTATTGGGGTGTTGCAAAACTCAAAAATATATTTGTTGCAACACTCCAAACGGCTAGAATTTGTTTTTAAGTGTCTCTACTGGCTAGTAAGCAACCTCATCTATAAATAAGACTCGTTGGGCTCCATCCCATGGTTAACCAAGCACTATGGAGGTCCATATATAGTTGAATGCCTTCAAGAGCCTCCTTCCACTCTCAAGCTTAATTACTTGCCACATCCATTAGAGTGAGTAAGAGATTTGTAAGAGAGCTAGTCCTACATGTATATCTTGTGAGGCTCTCACTTCTTCCACCTCCCAATTCTCTTTCTACCATGAAGATGAAGGTTCTCTCTTGGCTAAGAGAGGTGAAGAAGGGAAGGAGTCCCTTGGTGAAAGCTTCTCCTTTACAAAGGTGAAGTCAAAGGCGGAAGATCCAAGTCAAGAGTGGGTAATTCCTGCAAGGCGGAAGGCTTGTTGCAAGAGCAGGTAAGTCCTTGGTGAAGGTGGAAGACTCGTTGCAAAAGTGGGTAAGTCCCTAGTGAGGTAGAAGACTATTGGTCATGGATGGTTAAGTCCTTTGTAAGGTTATTGGCTCCCTTGTCCTCAGAGGGAAGGTTGGATATCCTTGTCTACGAAAAGGAAGGTCATATATTGTAAATGCTATAATGAAATATAAGGAGTGAGACATGGTTGAAAAAGCCTAGAGGTCAACCTCTCTAGGTAGTGGATGTACACTCTCCTAGATTGGAGTTTGGAACCACTATACATAGCTTGTGTCCTTGTGCCTGTTCAATCTCTTTCATCCTTGCTATGTATGTTTAGCTGCACTCAAAGGCCATACTTGCCATATTATCTTAGAAATATCTTGAAGGTCTAATGAATTATGTTTAAGTGTTTTAGCTCTATTCACCCCCCCCCAGAGCCCATCATCCGATCCAACAGAAAACCCCTTCCAGGTCTCCACCATGGCAAGGTAATCCGACGAATTGATTATCCCAATAGCGGCGGATTAGCAAATCCCTAGCCATGATTCAGCCAAGAGAAAAGAAGCCAAAATGGCATAAGAGGGTGAGGACACCATTGGATCTTGATAGTGGTTGCAATAAAGGTGGTGGTGGCAGCAACATAGATGGCATATGCGGGATATCTTTTTGGGGTGAAGTAGTAACATGGCAAAGACATCATAGGTAAGGGGGACAGAGTCAAGCAACATCATAGAAAAAGATGATGTTAAGATGGATTCGGCTCCAAGGAGTGCTCCCAAAAGAAGCAAGGGATTGGCAACCCGCGGTAAACCAAGCATCACTAAAAGGCGGCGACCGCCCGCAAGATGAGAGCTTATCTTCTGCTCCGTCTATCTATCTATCTATGCCTCTCTCTCACACACATAAGGTTAGGGTGCTAGATCGACTACTCTGCTCCATGTTAGACAATGAGAAAGTGGGAAGATAGTATATTGTTATTATAAGATGGGAAAATTCCTCTCCTATATATAGGATAAGAGACAAGTCTAAACACTCAAGAAAATCCTAACAGAATGAAAGTCCAAAGATTAATGGGCCAAAGAGACTTGAGCCCATATACATAAATAAACCAAACACTCATATATTATAATGTTCCAATTGCATTGTGAACTTTGGCGCTATGCATTACATGACAGGTATGAAACATATACCGACTACCACATATTCATGCATTCCCCACTCCTCTATCATTTTGGCATAAGAATCACTAAAAAGTGATAAAAGTGTGGCTTTGTCCCACTCACTTCTACCTTAGAGTTATTCTTTGTCCAATGTGTTCCCAATTTCCCTTATGATTTACTTTCTGTTGTTGAACTTGTTGATCCTTTAAATCATGCAAAATTGGTCCTACTGGCTTTATCTTGCATGCTTTGAGGGGTATGACGATGATCAGACGAGGAGCCCGCACTGGTTAATATACTACTTCTTTGCACCTTCATCACCGTGAACCACAACTATTGTCACCACTTCGCCACTACAACATCTTCACTATGGTCACCCGACTCACCCCTCATTAGGAAAATAAGAGATTTTAGACTCTTTATCTTCTCTTTCTTATCTTTCATGCTATAAACGATATAAAACCTTTTGATTTAATCCATAATGATGTTTGCGACCCTTTTCAGACAACTAGTACAATGGCTATAAGTATGTCTCTGACGTTTCTTGACGGTTTTCTGGAATGGTATGGCTACATTTACTTAAAACTTGAGAAGAAATGTATCCCCTTCTTCAAGCATTTTGTAAAATAAACTCCAGTCAATTTTCGTATTCTATCAAAAGCCTCTATACTGATAAAGATCTTGAGTATATATGTTGTGGTGTACTTGTTTTGTGGTGGTGTGGGTTTGATTCATCAATGATCCTATGCTCATAATCCACAAAGAAACAACATTGCCGAAGACAAGAATCACCATATCCTTGATACTACTCACTCTTTGGCCCTTCATGCCTGTTTACCCAAGGGTTTCTGTTCTGAGGATATTTTAACTGAATACATTTTATTAATTGTAAACCATCATCTGCACTTAAGGCAACGTCTCCTTTCTCTATTCTTCGTACTCATAAAAATCCTCTCTTTCTCCTTGGGTTTTCCAAGAAAGTCTCCTTGTTGGCAGCGCTGGCGAGCAGCAGTAGTAAGCCTCCCTCTTGTCGTTTGGCAGCCTAGTTGGTAGGCTGGTCGACAGTGACGGGGTCATCCTACTGCAGTTGATGGCACCGACAGTAGCCCTCCTGGTGGCGCTGAAGAGAGGGTAGGAGAGAGGGGAGAGGGGTGTCTATGGTTAGGTGATACCATGTGGAGTGACAGGTTTCTTCAGTTAATGTAAATGTGATTACAAGAGGTCTTATATATCTGAGAGCACCAAGGTACGATAAATGTGAGGAACAAACTCAGATAAGTGTACCACTATTTCGCCCAATAGGCTAGGCCCGTTTACTATAACACTCCCAAGGCCAGTCTTATGATGCTTCTCTCTCCAGAAGCCTTGCATCTAGTTCTGCCTCTTTATTCTCCTATTCATTCTTCCTCTTTCATCTTTTCCCTTTCATGGATTTCTCCTCTTGTTGCTAACCATAAGTGTCAGACATAGAAGTGTATATTGAATCTAATGTTCTCAACACACCCCTTACTATCAGTCATCTGGTATGAACTGTTGCCCTCTTCTTCCTCTTCTCTACTTCACTTCTACCTGTTCTTCTATTCTTCATTTTTACCTCCTCTTCTTTCTCCCACATGTACCAGACAGAGATAGCAATCCAGTGCTGCTGCTCCCCCAGGATCCTTTGCCTACTAAGTATCCAGGACAAGGCACCCACAGCACTCGCTCTCTTCTGCCTCTTCTCACCCTTCTCTTTGTCATCTTTTTTCTTCTCAACTCTTTCCATGAACCCTTCTAGTTTTCTTCTCAATCAATGAAGATTAACCTTGTAATTTATGTCTCTGCTTATCAGTTTTTATACCACCTCTGCTAAGTGTGGTTGCTTCTACTCTATAGAGATATGTGTTGTCTTGAGCGTCATGTGCTTAGCATGTGCTTTACTTATGTTGTTTCGTATGTTGTTTAGTCCCATATGGGCTGCTTCTTAACCAGTCTCTGTCTCTAGTTGTTATATAAGAGACTACGATGTACACTGTTGAAATGATCCAATAAACAACACTTCTCCTTTTTGCATGGTATCAAGAGCAGGTTCTATTTTGTTTCTCCCACCCTAGTTTCCCACCCATGACCTAATCCTCTCAGCCCCCCCCCCCCGCCGCTGCCCCCCCCCGCCGCCGCCGCCAACATCCCTCCCCTCTCCAGCCGCCGCCGCCACCCCTCCTCTCTCCAGCCGCCGCCGCCACCCCTCCTCTCTCCAGCCGCCGCCGCCCTCCCTCCCCTCTCCAGCAGCCGCCGCCACCCCCCCACTCTCCCCCAACCCCACCCTCCACCACCACCACCGCCCCCCCCCCTGCCGCCGCTGCTTGCAGCAGCAGGTTGCCCGTCCACCACCACCCCACCGGCCTCCTCCACCATCCTGTGACCCCCCCCATCTCTTCCTATCCATCCTCTCTACCTACTCCTATCTTCTTCCGCCATTTTCTCCACCTATAATCATCTCTCCACTCCTACGTAAGGCCTGAACACTTTCTAATTCTTTTACGTCTACGACCGGGCTTCCGTCAGTTTCTGCTCGGGTCTCTGCTGGACATCTAAGTTGAGAGTCCTCTTTGTTCTTGGGGATTTCTGCCTGCGCCTCATGGGAGAACGTTGAGTTTTTCTCATGTTGGCGTAGGTTTCTATGATTTTTCTGCCCGTTTTCGGGTCCTTCTGATCTGCTGCGTCAGATCCCTTCTGCCCGGTTCGGGTTCCTCTGCTCTGCCCATTAAGGGTCTGTACTGCTTCTAAAGCGTCATCATCATCTGCTATGGCTTACTCTGAACCCCCCAGATCTCTGTGTGTCACTACGGTGAAACTCGACGGTGGGTCCAATTACCATCTTTGGTCGGCGTCGTTTGTTCTTTATGTCAAGGCGCAGGGCCGATATCACCATCTGACGGCCGACCCTCCTGATGCTCCTACGGCGGATTCCGATGATAAAACTAAACAAAACTACATCCAGTGGTCCAAAGATGATTCAGGCGTCATGTCTTGGCTCCTCAACAGCTCTGAGCCCCGGATCAGTCAATCTCTTCTCTGCCATCATGATGCCAAGGCGATGTGGGATCATTTGGCACATGTGTACTCTCATCAGGAGAATCCAAAGCGGGTCTTTGAAATTTTCAAACAACTTGCCAAAAAGGAGTTCTCTACTGACACATCTATTGATGATTTTTATAATCAATGTTCTGCTTTATGGAATGAATATGAGTTGTATCATCCTCTTACTGCTGATATCAAGATTGCCCAGAAACAACGAAATGAGCTTCAACTTGTGCACTTTCTCGCTGCCCTTCCTGCCTCCTTCTCGGGGGTTGTTGATCAAATTCTATCAAGTGATCCGCTACCCACTGTTCGTGATGTCCTCAAAAGAGTTCAGAGACTGCCTTCTCTGACTCCCGCACCTGCTCCTGAGCATCCTGCGCTTGTTGCGCGCTCTTCTGATTCTACTCGTGGCCGTGGCCGTGGTCGCGGTCGTGGTGGTCGACCTCCTCCTGCTGGTGGCCGAGGCTCTTCTACTCCGGGTCGAGGTCTGTCTCAAGGACCACATCACTGCAACTGGTGTGGCCGCGACAATCACAATGAGGACCGCTGCTGGATAAAGCACGGGAAACCTGCTTGGGCGAACCAAACTGCTGATGATGCTGCTGTGACTGATTCTCCTACCGATTCGACACCTACGCCACCTAATACTGATTGGCTTCGCTCAGAGTTCGAGAAGATGTTTCAAGAACGTCTTGCACAACTGCCTTCTGCATCCAGCTCGTCTGCCATGCTCACCTCTTCGTCTTCTGGTAACAAACAATGGTGCATCGACTCCGGTGCTTCCACTCATATGACTGGTGCACGTCATTTATTTTCAAAACTTAGTTCCACATCTCCGATATCTTCTGTTACTGTTGCAAATGGCTCGAAAACTGCTGTTCACGGCACTGGCACAGTTCCGTTGTCACAAAAGATGAATCTCAATTCTGTTTTATACATTCCAAAATTTCCTGTGAATTTACTTTCAGTCAGCAAAATGATTAAACAACACATATCTCTATATACTCCTCATTGATTCTTCATCTTCTTTTTTATCTTACCCCTTATGACCTCTTTCCTGCGGGTAACGTTTCATTTTCTTCTCTTATTCTTCTTATTATTTTCTCTTTGACCTATTAGCTTGGTCAATTCATCAATTATTAATAAAAACATATGACGTGAAACTAATACATACAGAAAGTTGTTAATCTAATTCTACATTCCAGATATGATTACACGTATTTAGGCAATGAACTCAAAACAGCAACATCAAAAAGAAATGTGTCGGCCAATATTCTAAAATAAGGAAAACCTAGGTACCAAGGTGACCGCTGTACCAGATCCACCACCTAACCACCTTGACGTGTATTTTCTAGAGAACTTTTGCAATATTGGTTCCCCACTTCATCTTACACTGGGTCACCGTCAAGATTTTGTAGACAAATTTACACTATACTAAATACTCCAGAAGTGTATAGTACTTCTTCAAGCGCATAATATAACTTCTGCATTGAATAGATATTATAGGAATTCAATTGTACTTTTAGCCATCAAAACAGGTAATTTAAGAAAAGAGGCAACTTGAGTACCCAGATATCAATGTACTTGAGATTCTCCGCTGCATATGCAACTAAGTTTTTGACTTGGCTTCCATCTCTCACATCACAAACAGTTCCCTACACATTGTAGCATTGAACAGCAAGTTATAAACAGCTTCTAGAATTTTGAAATCAAAAGAGAAGCCAAACAAAATAAGCTTTGAGTAGATACCCACACCCGCTGCTCCCCAATGTCCTGCCTTAAAGTTTTGAGAGCTGATTCCACACGCTCAGCTGTTTCCAAAGGCAAAATATGTCACATTAGCATATTTACATTTCAATTCATGTTTCCAGGATTGGAAAATTTTAGCTAGGACAATGGTACTAGGATGCAGAAACGGTAGGATAGTTCTTGCATAACATACTCCAAGGATCCGCAACTCATACATTGTATATTGGTGTATTATCTGATAAAATACTATTCTAGCATACTGTATTTTAAGTATGCACCTGATCTTGAACAAATTAATACATTGTCTCCAGATTTCAAGAATTCCCTAGCAAGTGCAAATCCAATTCCTGTAGAGCAAAATAAACTAATGAATATATGTGATGATAATTATGTAATGACTACACAAAATTATCTGTCACGGGCTCTAGTTTTCTGTTAGAGAGCCTATTTAATTAGTTAATGAAGCTGTATTTGTAATATGGACCTAGTTGTGTCTTGGTCCATTAGGGTTTGTTTTGAGTCTGTACGCTTCCCCTTTAACCTATTTATAGGAAAGGGGGGTGCCCTTCTATCATGTAGGGCTGAAGATCAAAACATGATAGACATGTCATATGTTTTAAAGCTTCGTTCAAACCTTAGATGTGCAGCACAAAAACAGGACGATCAATATTGTGAGTCTTCTCGAATGGAGATCAACCATGTTGATCCCTCTAGTATAAATTTCAAGGCCTTCCTACAATATCAACTTTAAAGATTGAACAAAAATAATTTAAAACCAAACTCTCAACAATTTGTTTGATATTTCACCAAGCACATGTCCTTCGTAGGTATTCTGCAACATCCAATCACTACACTGTTTAAATGTGATTGTGTTCGACTTTACCAAGAAGTATTTCATGGTTCATTTTGAAATAAGTGTAAGCACATAGACAAGACTGACAAGAAGCACAATTTCAAAAGTCACCCAATGTTTTCAAGTGACACATGTTATTTACCTTCTGTCAGTATCCATCATTATCTGCTAACATGCCCAGCTAACACAGCTATTTGCCCTGATTACTGATTAGTAGGCATGCATGTTATCATTTTAATGATTTGGCATGCTAATATGGCGTCCATGGTTTCACCTGTGTTATATCAGCAAGGTGGTATGGCATGTCTATAAACTTAGCATAAACTTTAATTTGCACATGTAGAGCCAATGTGGTTTGTATATTAAAAGTCTCAAAAAATACAATGCACCATAAGAAGTCTTACCAAATAGTCCATTAATCTATATTCCCAAAGATATACACATTGTTTACTTTTATAATCAATGTTCAATGTAGTAACATCGATTCTTGTACATTTGTGAGGTGCATCATCACTTTTGGTGAGTTAACAGTGTATTGGGGTGAGGCAAGGTTGTTACAACATGATATCGAAGTCAGACCACTTTAGTGGGTGGAACCTTGTGAGCAAATGATATTCTTGTCATACTCATAAGCCATTTTGTTTATATCTAGACACCATGAAATATAGGAAGAAGTCTAATGGAGTTATCCTTACATCCGATTGCTCAAGATCCAAAATTTTAAATGGGAAGTTGGGAACACAAGTGTAAAGGAACCACTAATACATTGAAATAAAGTCAGGGGAAAGTCATACACCCACATAGGTAGTCTTGATGGAGTTGCTTAAATAAGGTGTTGTATAGTAAAAGAAGGTTGTGCGATATATTTGATAAGAGAATCCCCCTCCTATATACGTACAGACTTTAGAATAAACCCTAATGGGCCAAGGTAAACTTGGCCCATATACATATAGACTCAAAAACTTATAAATAAGATTAACCAGACTCTACAATCTCCCCTTCAAGCTGAAGCTTGGGACAATCCCAAGTCAGCTTGCAAACAGACAGACATACTAAAGACAAAGAAGAAAAATAAAAAGATAAACCAATCCCATACAAGAATATTTCCCCCCCTCTAGACTACAATAAAGCACCCATCACTCAAATACTCCCCCTCAAGTAGATAACCAGAGCAGGTATGCAAGCAGGTCGAATCTGAAGTATGTCGTAGGTCGCAAACAGGTAGCAGAAGTTTCTTGAACAAAAAGGATGTGGCATCTGGAGCAGTATTTGTTGGAATCATAAGTATCTATTATTCATTATACTTTTATTCTATTCCTTTGTATATATGGACTTAGTTCCATACTGTGTGATTGGGTTATTGGCCACCGCCCAAACCCATATATATATGTGTGTGTGTGCCTTGTTAATACAAACTTAAGTTGCCATGCCTCATAATATTCTTGTTAACATGGTATCAGAGTAGGTGGTGCCCTAATTCCCATAAGAGAAAAGACAATTGGTGGCTGCATCATCAACAGCGGTATCTCCACCGTCCAATTTGTCTTCTTCTCTTCTTCTTCGTGGTGGAAGTCATCTCCATCATTCTCTCTCTGATTCTTCGCGGTGGAAGTCATCTTCGTCGTCCCATTCATCATCCCTATCATGGTGGAAGTCATCTCCATCACCAGGATCATATTGATTGTTATCCCTATCGTGGTGGAAGTCATCTTCATCACCCGGATCATCTGGATCGTCATCTACATTTCGGTGGAAATCATCTCCATCACACGGATCATCTAGATCGTCATCTCTATCGTAGTGGAAGTCATCACCATCCCCCAGATCATCTTCTTCATAAGGATCGTTTGGATCATCAACTCTCCTTCTCCTCTGGATCTATATCTAGGAGGCTTATTTCTGTAAGAGGAGTCATCCTTGAAGCTAGGGTAAAATGTTTCTAACATTTTTTCCTAAGACGGCGGCGTGGAACACATCGTGTTCCACTCTCAACACGCTGTGTGACTTCATCAGGCAATGCAGGGTTTCAGCCAGTTTGCAAGTTATGCGCTCTGTTGATATCCAACACACACCACGTTGACGGAAGGTCGGCTTACACCTATACGTCGTGTCAAATTTCTACATGGCGTATCAGCGGCAATCTGCTCCTTGTCTCTGATATTCTTACATGTCGTGCAATATTCCTACACATCATATCAGTCTCTTGATGTCATAATGTCTGAGAAGAAAGAAGTAGTGGCTCCTCTGCTTGTTTGTGATCATGTCATCACCACTCAAAAACTTAATGAGAAGAATTTCAATCAATGGAGCGGCACATACAAGGTTTCAAAGGTCAGGGAAAGTATAAACACCTCAAAGAAGGTCCTCCTAAAGATGACACTCAAGAAAAATGGAACCAAAATGATGCAACTCTTCTGTCTATTATGTGGAACTCCATGGAGGCGCATGTCGTTGATCTCACTAGCCAATTTCAGAGATGCAAGGATGTCTGGGATCATCTTAATCTTATGTATGAATCAAATATCTCACGCATGTATGAGATGACTGTGGAGATGTATAATCTTTAGCAGGATGATAAGTCTCTAAAACAATACTTTGGAGAAGTAACTTAAATTACTGACGATCTTTATTCATTACTTCTGTTGACTGTGGATCTCAAAGAACTCTAGAAGCAAAGAGATTAGATAACAGTAATCTAATTCATAGATGGTCTCCGAAGTGAGTATGGAGTGCGTAGTCAAATCCTTGTTGACCCTGAACTTCCTAAATTGGTTGAAGCATATCAACGGGTCTCACGTGCCTTCAACGATCAAGTCCCACACACTTCTTCTGATAAATCCGCCATGGTTTCTACCACTCAGTCATACAAATCTTGGTTTCTCTACCCGTGGACGAGGAGGACGACGAGGCCGTAGAGGCAGATCTCCTAGAGGACAAGGTCGTCCAGAATGCACCCATTGTAGAAAGATGGGGCACTACAAAGAAAATTGCTATGAGATTCATAGATAACCTTGAAGAACCTCATCTGCAAATATTGCATCTACTGAAGACACTCTGGAAGATATCGCCCGCCAGATTCAAGTGACTAATAATTGGGTTATTGACCGCCACCCAAGTCCATATATATAGGTGTGCCCTGTCAATACAAACTTAAGTTGCTCTGCCTTATGATCTTTCTACTAACAGCAGTAAACAACAACAAGAAGGCGTCAAGGTCTTCATCATAGTCGATACAGTCGCAGTCTAGAAAGTGTTGGTTCAGAGTACAAAAGTTCAGAGTGTCGGTTCACAGTAGAAAAGTCCAGATAGTGTTGGTTCAGAGTAGAAACGTAGCCACATAGAAGACATCAGCTAAAAATAAGCAAGTAATAGACATTTAGCACCAGATACTAAGCTCTCCAAGAAGCATATAGCAGTGAAAGACTTTCTGATGCATATATCAATAGTAGAATTCCATAAGTTCTTCAAGAATTGGATAAAGATCCTCAAATATATATAGAGCATGATGTTTTAAAAAGCATTCTAAGCGCCCATTTAAGTGGCCGCTTAAGCGATGCAAGGTCCCTGCCGCTTTTAGGTGCTCGCTTCAGGCTGCCTAAAGTAAGCGAGAAGCTAGACCCAAGATATTTATTCCACATCTTTAAATCACACTTCTATTTGTACTTTTAAGCATACAACTAGCATCATCATCATCATCTAAGCCTCAGTCCCAACTATGTTAGGGTCGGCTACATGGATCCTTCGTTTCCATTCAGCTCTATCATGGGCCATATTCTGGTTGAGATGTAGAGATTCAAAATCTCTCTTTATAAGCTCATCCCATGTTAATTTACGTCTTCCTCTTCTTCTATTTATTGTGCTTGACTCAATAGCATTGTTTCGTACAGGCGCATTTGTCGGTCTGCGTTGCACATATCCGTACCATCTAAGTCGGCCCTCGTGCAACTTGTCCTCGATGCTCGCCACCCCCACTTTAATCCTGATATAATCATTTCTCAAGCAATCTTTTCTTGTCTTCCCACACATCCATCTCAACATACGCATTTCAGCCACGTTCATCTTGTTGAGACCTTGTTTCTTCACCGCCCAACATTCACTCACATAGAGCATGGTTGGCCGTATAGCTGTTCTATAAAACTTACTTTTTAACCTAAGAGGGATCTTCTGATCACATAATACTCCAGTTGCACTCCTCCATTTCAACCATCCTGCAGTGATCATGTGACAAACGTCATTTTGGACATCCCCATCTATTTGAATAATAGAACCCAAGTAACAAAATTTATCACATTTTAATATATCTACTCCGTCCAACTTGGCTCCATCATTCACACTGCTGGATTGGCTAAAATTGCAATGCATATACTCAGTTTTACTCCTGCTAATCATCAATCCATTTGATTACAATGCCTCTCTCCACCGTTCAACTTTTATCATTTAATCCATCTTTAGTTTCATCAATCAAAATAGTATCATCAGCAAATAACACATACTAAGGAATATCATCTTGAACATTCTTTGTCAGCTCATCCATAACAAGAACAAACAAATATGGGATGAGTGTGGATCCTTGGTGTACCCCTAGGAAGCACGGATACTCCAAAATAGGTGTGGTACCCAGTGTTTTAATAATCGCCCTAGGCGGCCGCTTAAGCGTCACAAGGTGCTGGACGATTAAATTGTACTATAAGCGGCGCTTAAATAAATTTGAGAAAAACGACCGCTTTTTGCCCGCTTAACCCGCTTTTTCCCGTTTTTTTCCCGCTTTTTCCCCACTTTTTTCCCGCTTTTTTCAGAAAAACTGCTATAAGCATATAACATTAAGTACATTATATGCCATGTTTAGTATTGACTATAATATATTAAATTAGCATACATTAAATGTTCTATGATATACTTGGTTCAAATTTAGAATGCATACTTTGTATGTAAGCTGTAATGATATGGTACTTTTGTGATGTATCCAAATGAATTGTAGGTAACTATTATCTAATTTAGAATGCATACTTTGATTAAATGTACTGTTGTAATGTATGACTATTTGATGATGTGCAAATGTAACAATATGTTTGTTAGCTAGCTATGATAGGTCTATTATTTACTGTTTAGCTATGTAAACATGATACAAAATTGTTGTTTCATCTTGTATATACACTTATTATTTTATGTGTAAGCTGCTTTATCTATGACAAGTATATTGTTTACTATATTATATAGATACAATCGTTGTTGTATGGTTGTATTCTAAACTATTTGGGTGTTTTATATTGTCTTGTACAATGTTTAGATATGTATAAAAATTTCAAAAATATAGTATTTATATACATATGTATGTAATTTTGCATAAAAGTTTATAGGAATTGGAAATCCGCTTTTCTAAAAAGCGCCCGCTTAATCGCCCGCCTGGCGATTAATCGGCTACAAGGTCCCGTCCGCACGCTTCCCGCTTCGCGCTTTTTAAAACTGCAAAAAGGAGAAGTGTTGTTTATTGGATCATTTCAACAGTGTACATCGTAGTCTCTTATATAACAACTAGAGACAGAGACTGGTTAAGAAGCAGCCCATATGGGACTAAACAACATAAGTAAAGCACATGACGCTCAAGACAACACATATCTCTATACTCCCCCTCAAGCTGGAGCGTAGATGTCAAAGAGGCCCAGCTTGTCAGTCAATATCTGGAAGCGAGTCTTGGGTAGCACTTTGGTGAAGATATCTGCAAGTTGTTTCTCCGTGCTGATATATGGAGTGTGAATCTGTCCGGACATAACTTTCTCCCGTACAAAGTTATGGGCAAACATTCTCGTTCTGTTTTTCCTGCTAAAAAAGTTATTTCTTCTAAAGCACCTTTTGAATTAGTACATGCGGATATTTGGGGACCTTATTTTGTGCCTAGTATTTCTGGTGTGAAGTATTTTTTGACTTTTATTGATGATCATTCTCGTACCACTTGGCTGTTTCTTCTCAAAGGTCGCAATACTGTGCTTGATTGCATTAGTACTTTCTTTGCTGAAATTAAAACCCAATTTGGTCAACCTATTAAAATTCTTCGCACTGACAATGCTCTTGAGTTTATGCAACAAGCTGTTACTTCTTTTTGTGTGTCCCAAGGGACTCTCCACCAGACCACTTGCCCTTATACACCACAACAAAATGGTGTAGCTGAACGGAAGAACCGCCACCTTCTTGAGGTTGCTCGCACCCTCCTCTTTCATTATAAAGTTCCTCACTGTTTTTGGCCTGATGCTGTGTCTACGGCTTGCTATCTTATCAATCGCATGCCGTCCTCTGTTTTGAAAAATAAGGTTCCGTACGCCCTTTTATTTCCTGATAAACCTTTGTTCTCTGTGCCACCTCGTATATTTGGGTGTACTTGTTTTGTGAAAAATCTTCGCCCCGGTATCACTAAGTTGGATGCTCGATCTGTGAAGTGTGTTTTTTTGGGGTACTCTCGCACTCAGAAAGGCTACCGTTGTTTTGATCCTATTACAAAACATTGGTATGTTAGTGCGGATGTGATATTTTTTGAATACTTGCCCTATTACTCTGCCCCGGGGAAACAAGTGACTCCTGATATTTTGGTTCCCACTCCTCTACCTTTGGTAGATGATCCACCTCCTGCTGCGGTACCTTCTGAACGCCCTTTACAGGTCTACAAGCGCCGCTCGAAGCCTGCCACTGCCCCGGCCGAACCAATTCCTTCGTCTGCGGATGATCCACCATCGACTGAGGTACCTTCTGACCTGGATATTCCTATCAGTTTACGGAAGGGTGTTCGTTCTTGCACTCAGCATCCTATTAGTCGCTTCTGCTCATCTGCCAATCTCAGTAATGACTTTGCCTGTTTCACATCTGCTATATCTGCTGTGACTATTCCTAAAAATGCAAAGGAGGCGCTTTGTCATCCTGCCTGGAAACATGCTATGGAACAGGAAATGCAAGCTCTGACTGACCAACATACCTGGGATCTGGTTGATCAACCGTCTTCTTGCCATCCAGTAGGTTGTCGCTGGATCTTCACTATTAAATATCAGCCCGATGGTACCATTGAGCGTCTAAAAGCTCGACTCGTGGCAAAAGGATATACCCAGACTTATGGTGTCGATTATTTTGAAACCTTTTCTCCAGTTGCTCGTCTCAATTCTGTTCGTATTCTGATTTCTGTTGCTATCAATAAAGACTGGCCTCTTTTTCAGCTGGATGTGAAAAATGCCTTTTTATATGGCGATCTACAGGAAGATGTCTACATGGAGCAACCTCCCGGATTTGTTGCTCAGGGGGAGTCTGCTTCAAAAATCTGTAAACTTCGCAAGGCAATTTATGGCTTAAAGCAAAGTCCACGAGCTTGGTTTGATAAACTAAGTAAAATCTTACTCTCTTTTGGCTTTCGCCGATCACAGGCAGATCACTCGGTTTTTATCAGAAAAACCACATCAGGGCTTGTTATTCTCATTGTGTATGTAGATGACATTATCTTATCTGGCAGTGATAGTGCAGGGATTCAAGCAACCAAAAACTACCTAGCACAACATTTTATCACGAAGGATCTTGGTAAATTACGATATTTTCTGGGCATTGAGGTTGCTAGATCTTCTGCAGGATTGTGCTTATCACAACGGAAATATGTTCTGGATTTGCTGAATGAAACAGGCATGTTAGGCTGTAAGCCAGCTAACACACCTCTGGATCCCAATATGGATTGGGATAGTGACTCTTCTCCCCCATATGCTGATCGACACCAGTTCAGGAGATTAGTAGGCAAGCTTATCTACCTGACTGTCACTAGAGCTGATTTAGCTGCTGCTGTTGGGTTTGTTAGTCGGTACCTTGACAAACCTCGACAATGTCACTGGGATGCTATCTGTCATATTCTTCGATATCTCAAAAGTGCTCCTGGGAAAGGACTATTATACAAGAAGCATGGGCATTGTAATCTATCTGGCTTTTCTGACTCTGATTATGCAGGCAGTCGATCTGATAGAAAATCCACCTCTGGGTACTGTACGTTTGTAGGGGGCAATCTGGTTACATGACGCTCAAGACAACAACCTTGGTGGTACCCGTATCCGATACATATCGGATACCAGTACTCCACGGATACACATAAATACGTATCGGATACCTCTCCAGGCGTATCCCCTTTTTTTCTGCTTTTTTTTGCCTGGATACGGCCTGGATACGGCTTGGATACGTTTTGGATACGGCCCGGCCCATTTAAGCCTTCTTTTTTTCGTTTTTAAGACCTTCTTTTAACGGATTGACCTGCGTTTTTACTGATTCTCTATGCAAATCAGTAAAACAGCTCCTTTAGCTTGTGCGATACATTTAGAAGCTTGGCTTTGCTTCAGTCCACGTCATATTTCTATTGTTGTGCGGCTTGTGCCTCATCTTCTCCAATGGGTTATTGGTGGTTAACATATAGCCTTCGTGCCTCATCTTCTCCAAAGGGATTCAATTTTCTATTGGTGGTTACAACCTCTAGCCTCTGAATTTCTACCTTAACTCTTTTCATAATTCTAATTTGGCAGTCTTTGTTCATCCCTTTTGAACGTAAGCCTCTCTAGCTTTCTCTAATTTTGTTGTTTAGTAGTTCTGATTTTCTCACCGTATCTTGCTATTAATATACCTACTTGTCTATAATTGCCTCTGCTGTTTTATATTTCAGTTCATTTTTTTTATTTTGGAATTTGGATATACTTCTTGTATACATAAATATTTAATTACTTCTTATAGACGAAAGAAGATGGTTTGGTGTCACAGATGACATGACACACTTTACAACACAAAATTAAATGTGAATGGTTTAGAATATGATTTTATGACGTCCTTTTTCAACTTCTATCTGACATTACATTAATATGAATGAAAGACCCCTTTTTATATCTATTAGTATATATAGTGATGTGTTTTTCTGCTTTGTGTGTGCTATGTTGTATTTAGAAGCTTCCTAGTATGCTTCCTGTTATTTGTCCCATACTGGTTGTATCTTGAGTTGTCCTACTCTCTTGTCTTATAAAAGAGAGGGACTTGTACCTGTTTTAATCATCGAACATTATAATCCCTGAGCATTTTAGATGGTATCAGAGCGTCCCGATCCACCCGAGTTTTTCCCCCCTTCCCCCCCCAGCCGCCACCCCCACCCCCCACGCCCGCGGCCGCAGCCCTCCCCTTCTTCCTTCCCCACTGCTGACCCCCCCTCTCCATTTCCTGTCGTTAATGCTTCTCCCCTGCCCCTCCTTCCTCTCCGCCGCTCGCCGCTCCTCCCCTTCCCCTCTTCCTCCACTACCACCCCCAGCCCCACCTCCCTTCCCTCTCCCCGCCACCTGCCCCTCCCCTACCCCTCCCTTGTCGTCTGCGCAGCCCCCCCACCCCCCCTTTTGCTACCACAGCCACCCTCTCCACCTTCCTCTCCTTCGCTGACCGGGTAAGCCCATACGGCTACCGCATCTTCTTCAAGCTCTCCTTCGGACGTCTCCGGAAGATTTTCAGCCATAGCACATTGATCGGTTAACGTGTTCGTTGTCTCTACCTGCCTGTGCCTCATGGTGGAATAATTTATTTCCTCCATGTTGGCGTAGGTTCTCTATTTTTTTCTGCTGCCCTTACGTGGGTGTCTGAGGTCTGATGCACCAGATCTCCTGCTGCTCTTCACTGCCCCTGGACGGGTTCTATTAGTGTTGCCCCGGAAACTGGGTCTATCTATTGCTGCTCTCTTCGTCTACTGCTGCCCCATCTATCTTCCTCTGTCTTCTTTGTGAGAGCATCATGGCTTCGACAGATGCTCTACGAAATCTGTGTGTGACCACGGTCAAACTAGATGGGGCCAACTACCATTTGTGGTCTGCGTCCTTTGAGCTATATGTCAAAGCTCAAGGGCGCTACTCGCATCTCACTACCGAGGGTCCCCCCGTTCCTGCTGCTACTGCTGATGAAAAGACCAAACAAGCTTATGACGTCTGGTATAAAGATGATTCTGAAGTTATGGCGTGGATGGTCAACAGTGTTAACCCCAGAATCAGCAACTCCCTCATCCGCATTCGCACTGCCAAAGACATGTGGGATCAACTTGCCCACGTGTACTCTCATCAACAAAATCCTAAGAAGGTGTTTGAAATTTTCAAACAACTTGCCAAGATGGAGTACACAACTACTGACTCTGTGGAAGACTACTACAACCAGTGTACTGCTCTATGGGATGAATTCGAAATGTACCATCCTCTCTCTGCTGATATCAAGGAAACACTACGTCAACGCAATGAACTGCACCTGGTCCAATTCCTTGCTGGTCTGCCCTCTTCCTTTTCTAGGGTAGTGGATCAGATACTTTCTAGTGATCCATTACCAACTCTGCGTGACGTTCTGAAACGTGTCCAGAGGTTACCATCTGTATCTCAAACTGAACATGCTCCTTCTGATGGAGCAGCCCTTGTTGTTCGCATTGGAGATGGCTTTCGAGGACGAGGTCGGGGACGTGGCCGTGGGCGCGGTTCTGGTCGCTCTACTCCTGGTCGTGGTTCTTCCTCTACTGGCGCTGAGGCTGCAGAACAACGCTACTGTGACTTCTGCAAACGTACGAATCACAATGAAGACTGTTGTTGGCTCAAGCATGGCAAACCAGCTTGGGCAAATCAGGTTACTTCAGACCAACCTGACACCCCTGCTGCTGCTGAACCACCATCCGCTGACTGGCTTCAATCAGAATTCGAGAAACTGCTGCAAGCTCGCTTGGCCTCCTCTACTGACGGTGGTGCTGCGCTTCTGACACAGTCTGGTAAAAACTCCTGGGTGATTGACTCTGGGGCTACTTCCCATATCACTGGTAACCCTGCCTTATTTTCTACTTTTCACAAAACATCTGCTCTCGCGCCTGTTACTCTTGTTGATGGATCCAAATCCCCAGTCTTTGGATTTGGAAATATACACTCTTATGGCCGTCTTGCTCTCAGATCTGCATTATATGTTCCCAAATTCCCTTTGAGCTTACTATCTGTCAGTCGGACTGTGAAAAATCTTCAATGTTCCATTACATTTGACCCAGATGGCGTTATTTTTCAGGATCTGCGCGCGAAGATGAAGATTGGTTCGGCCCATGAATGACCAGACGGCATGTACTACCTGGATACGCCAAGAACTGTTGCTTAACTGACTACGACTGTGACAGGCATCCAGTGACACTATCGCTTGGGACATCCTTCCCCGGCTAAGTTGAAGCACTTATTACCAGACATTTCTGATTGTGTTTTCATCCTATTCTCTTCAGTTTTGACCATGGTTTGCTTCTATTTCGACCTTGTTTACTCTTGGTTTTAGTTGATACATATGACCTGGTGATGGTCGTGACATCTTTTCCTATGATGGTCGCGACACTTACCTTTATGTGGGTGAAGACATATGCTTAGTTCTGCTACAGTTGTTGCTTGGAGTTGAGGTCACAACATAAGCTTTGTTGAGTGGTCTAAACCCTAATCCACATGGTGGTCGAGACACCTAGGTTTGTTGTTGCAGTCGAGACACCTAGGTTTGTTGTTGCAGTTGAGACACCTAGGTTTGTTGTTGCGTTCGAGACACCTTAGGTGAAGGTGCCCGAGACACTTGTGTCTTGGGTGGTCGAGACACATAGGCATGTGTTGGTCGGGACACATACTTAACTATATAATCAATACATGTATATGAGTAAGTGAGTAATGAATCATGCATAGAACTATTGGGATGATTATCTGGTTATCCCTTATCATGTTCCTTAACTCTAGAATTCTCCATGAAAGTTGGAGATGGTATGCCTAGGGTTTGGTAATTGAATAATGTTGTGCAACCCTAATCAACTATGTATGGAGCCCTAACCCTAATTTTAGGCCATGTGATGTGTATATTTACCTATTTTGATGTGATTATCATATTATGATGTTTCTCTCTCCTATTTATAAGTCCCTAACCTTGCAGGTGATGTAAACTTGAATATCATTGTTTTGAATATTATGATGGTGCGTGTTTTGTTCTAAACAGTCTTTTGATATTATCCATGCTGACATATGGGGACCATGCTCTGTTTCTAGTATTTCTGGGTTTCGATATTTCATAAGCTTTATTGATGATTTTTTAGAACTACCTGGATTTTCTTACTCAAAGACCGGTCCAACATTCTTGATACGATCGTGTCTTTCTTTGCTGAAATTAAAACCCAGTTTGATAAATCTATTAAAGTCTTCTGCACTGACAATGCCCTGGAATTTATGCAATCTTCTGTTAGCCTTTTTTGTCGGAAACAAGGGACCACTCACCAAACTTCCTACCCTTACACCCCCCAGCAAAACGGAGTTGCCAAACGTAAAAATAGGCATCTTCTTGAGGTTGCCCGCACCCTCCTCTTTCATTATCATGTCCCTTCTTGTTTTTGACCTGAGGTTGTTTCCATCGCATGCTATTTGATTAATTGTATGCCATCCTCTGTTCTTGGAAATCAAGTTCCATATCAGATTTTGTTTCCTGATGCACCTCTTTTTATTGCCTCCTAGGATTTTTGGCAGCACTTGTTTTGTCAAAAATCTTCGTCCTGGATTGTCTAAACTAGATCTTTGTGCTATCAAGTGTGTTTTTTTGGGATTCTCTAGAACTCAAAAGAGGTATCGCTGCTTTGATCCGAGTTCAAAGAAATGGCTAGTCTCTGTTGATGTTTTTTTTTAACATATGCCATACTACTACTCATCCGGATCTGCCCTAACACCAGACATTCTTGCTGACACACCATTACCTATAATTGATGATGTTGATGTGGACAACAACAACACTCCTGCTCTGCCTTTGAAGGTCTACCAACGAAGAAAGAAGACATCAACTCCCTCCATGGCCCCTCCAACTTCTTCATCCTCGTCAGCAAATCTGGAGCTGCCTCCATCTGAGGTATTTTCTGACCTGGATATTCCTATCAGCTTACGCAAAGGAACTCGGACATGCACACAACATCCCATTGGGAATTTTTGTTCTACTGATAATTTGGGAACTAACTTTGCAAACTTTACTGTTGCACTTTCTACTGTTACTATTCCTAAAAATGCTACACAGGCACTTAAGCACCCTGCCTGGCGTGAGGCCATGGAATCAGAGATGAAAGCTCTATCTGATCATCATACCTGGCAGCTTGTTGATGCTCCTTCTGATTGTTTTCCTGTTGGGTGTCACTGGATCTTCACGATTGAATATCATCCTGATGGGGCCATTGAGCGTCTCAAAGCTAGACTTGTGGCCAAAGGATACACCCAGACATATGGTGTAGACTACTTTGAGACATTTTCTCCAGTTGCTCGCCTTAACTCTGTTCGCATTCTTATTTTTGTTGTTGTTAATTCTGATTGGCCTTTATTCCAACTTGATGTCAAGAATGCTTTTCTATATGGTGATCTGCACGAATCAACCGCCTGGCTTTGTCAGTCAGGGAGGGTCTTCTAAAGTTTGTCGCCTTCGCAAAGCTATCTACGGCCTCAAACAAAGTCCTCGTGCCTGGTTTGACAAACTCAGCTCTATCCTACAAAAGTTTCAGTTTCGCCGCTCGCAATCTGATCATTTTGTGTTTGTCAAAAGCATCGATTCTGGCCTTGTTATTTTAATTGTGTATGTTGATGACATCATACTATCTGGTAGCGACCCTACAGGAATTCAAGACACAAAAACATATCTGGAAAAGCACTTTATTACTAAAGACTTGGGCTCTCTCAGATATTTTTTGGGCATTGAGGTATCTAGATCCTCTTCTGGTCTCTGTTTATCTCAGCGCAAATATGTATTGGATCTTTTGTCAAAAACAGGGATGCTTGGGGCTAAGCCATCCAGTACTCCCTTGGATCCGAATACTAATTGGGATGATGAACAATCCCCATCTTATCCTGATCATCATCAGTATCGCCGCATGGTTGGCAAACTCATCTATCTCACTGTTACTCGCGATGATATTACATCTGATGTTGGTTTGGTTAGCAGGTATCTGGACAAACCCAGACGGTGTCATTGGGATGTTGTATGTCATATTCTGAAATATCTGAAAAACTCTCCTGGTAAAGGCCTTCTGTATAAAAAACATGGACACTGTCATCTTGTTGGCTATTCTGATTCTGATTACGCTGACAGCAAGATTGATCGCCGATCTACTTCTGGGTATTGTACCTTTGTTGGTGGCAATCTGGTTACATGGCGCAGCAAGAAGCAAACTGTGGTTGCTCGCTCTAGTGTAGAAGCAAACCTCTCCGGCAATTTTTGTTATGCAGGAGCTCATGTTATGCCACATAGTGTTGACATCAGACTCTAAGTTCCAAGTTCCCTCCTTGATGAGTTTATCATGAAAGATCAATTTCTTTTCTCCTTTAAGATTCCACCACTTGATCATGCTATCTTGATTTTTGTTATGCTTGCCTTTATTGATCTTCATGTTAATATCCAAAACCACCAACCTATGTTGTGTCATATAATAACAATATGTTGTATTTTTTGTGAATAAATTTTCTGAGTAAAGTGTCATGTGTAGTGCAGAAATTGTAGATATTGAGATACTTTTTAGTTTCTACATACAGGTTAAAAATTGGGGCTCTGAATTTTAATGTTTCATGTTATACCGGCATTTGTGTGTGCATGACATGTCAGCATCCAATGGACTGAACATGCCAAACCAACATGCCCCTCAGTATGATAATACCTACATCAGCATCGAGCGGATATTAATATTACACGAGACCATGTAACTGACAAACAACTAAAACCTCTCTAGTCTTTGAGGTAGCACTTGCATAAACACTCTCCACAAGCTGGACGTTTTCTCTTTCCAGAAATGCGTGTTGGTACAATGCTACAATGCATGTGGCTACGTGCAGCCTCCTTTGTGCAAGAAAATTTCCCATCCAGTAATCAAAGATATATGGTCGGACCTCCCCTTACTGGGTACATGTCTAGTAACTCAAACTGATATCCTCCTCACACCATAGCCCATTTTGTGAAGTGAATCCAGTCGTTACAAGTACCAGGGACCGGTATCTCCTATACAAACACAGAAGCAGAACCCAATTGAACGTGAACGATAGCTCTAAACGCCAAAGCTGCAGTAGTTTCCTTTACAGACGAAAATTGTTATAATGGAGAAGCAAACAGGAAGAAGACAAAACCTTTGGTGGAGCCTGTTATTAGAACATTAAACGGAGGATTCATGGCTTCTCTGGTGACGGGAAAAGTGGCATTAATCCTCCAAAGACACCGCCTCCTTGCTAGAGGCAGCCTCACCCGGTCGCTCCGGTTGTAATAACCGTTGCGAAAGACCAGAGTAGGATTTCTGCAAGAAATGCTGTTAGCCACATGGTATGCATATAAAGGTTCTTCGATTGGGTTAGAATTAAGTAGGGAGGTGTGGGAGGAGTAACACGATGGCAACAGGAAACAGAGGGAAGCCATGGATATGCGTAATGGTGAGCGGCTAGAGGATGGATAGAAAGAGCATTTCGAGCCAATACAAATTTCTATGTAATGACGAATTTCCCTTATGAACTCGATCTTTGTCAATATTGTGAAACGCGTAGAAAAAAATTACCGTCGATATGTCCTCTGTCAAGATAATGTTAATCATATTCATTTTCGCTGCATTTACTAATATCATTTGACTAAACTTAATATGCTTCCAAGATTTTTTGAGATTAGTAATGAGAACTTTCCATTCAATCACATACAAAATTACAAAAAAAAATTATAAAAGTGTGGGCAACAAATTGAAATTTTAATCCTTTCTAAAAAAAAAGATTTTTTCACTGCCTTAGGCTGGCGGGTGATAAATCCAGCGCTCCACAGCTTGGTTTGAACTCGGCTCCCCCCGGAGGGGGACACCGTGCCTTACCAGCTACGCTAACGCTGACCGGATTTTTAATCCTTTCTAGATGACAAATTTTATAAATCTAAAAATATATAATAAGATGTAGATGAAGGGTTTAAGATTCTTACTCCTTAGGTGTCACAAATAAAATATTGCATCATCAACAACTACTCTAAAAAAAAAGATAAAAAATTAGAACCGTGACGGAATTTTAAAAAATCCGGATTTACGGATTTGTAATTCTATCCGTACCATTTATAACACAACCGTATGCATTGAACTGGGAAGAGGAAAAAAAAAAGTAACGTCGTTGTGGCTTTGAACGTTGCCAGCGAAGAACATTCAAACACAATAACTAGGCATTCTTGATGGCCTCGTCACTCGTCAGATAAGAAAAACACACGTTGATTGACTACATCCATTCTGAATTCTAAATAACATCTATACTATATAGGAAAATCCGTGGAGGGAATTGATCTATTATTTTTTGAAATTATGAATTAGTCTCTGTGTGCACCACACTTTTGTCTTTAATTTTTTAAATTATCTATTATATTAGGAGACACATCTATATGTATAGGAAAGCCCATGGAGGGGGTTGAATGTAATTTTCTCCATTTTTCTAAAATTACGTATTGGTCCTTGTGTGTGTACATCACACTTTTGTCAATAATTTTTTAAATTATATTAGAAGACTCATCTATACTATATAAGAAAGTCCGTGGAGGGGTCTGAATGCAATATTTTCCATTATTTTTTGAAATTACGTATTGGTCCATGTGTGTATGAGAAGTCTTATTAATATATGTATTGTACATATATCTTTTTATTTTCATAAGTTAAATCTATTAATTTTTTATTGTAGTCTACTAAGGCACTCGTGCATAGCACGGGTTTATGCCTAGTTTACTATTGAGTGAGGGGCTATTTGGCTAGTTGGCTGGCTGAAATGGGAGGATATAATATTGCCAATAGAATTTGTACTATATATAAAACAAGCCATTTTTCGGATTAGTCATGCAATTTTATCCAATATTTTTATAAATTACAAACGCATCCATTGTACCTAAGAAAGCCTATTGAGGGGGTGGATGTAATTTTCTCCATTATTTTTAAAATTACATCTATATTATATACAATGGATTAGTTATGCAATTTTTTCCAACATTTTTATAAATTACAAACGCGTTCTTTGTACCTAAGAAAGCCCCACAAACATGATTGGATGCAATTTTCTCCATTATTTTTTAAAATTACATCTATACTATATACAACAAGCCATTTTGGATTAGTAATGCAGTTTTTTCCAACATTTTTATAAAATACAAACGCGTCTTTCGTAACTAAGAAAGCCCCACAGAGGGGCTTGGATGTAACTTTTTCCATTATTATTTTAAAACTACATATTGGTCCATTTGTGTTTACACCAAACTTTTGTCTTCAGTTTTTTAAATTATATATCATATTAGGAGACTCATATAAATGTGGATGCAATTTCCTCCACTATTTTTTGAAATTACATGTTGATCTGTATGTGTACACAACACTTTTGTCTTTAATTTTTTAGATTATATATTGTATTAAGAGATTCATTATACTATATAAGAAAGCATGTGGAGGGGGTGGTTACAATTTTTCTCTATTATTTTTGAAATTACATACCGCTCCATGTGTGTACATCACACTTTTGTCTTTAATTTTTTAAATTTTATATTATATTAGGAGACTCATCTATACTATAAAATAAACTCTATGGAAGGGGTTGGATGCAATTTTCTCCATTATTTTTAAAAATTATATATTGGTCCATATATATATATAATTTTTTAAATATTATATATATAATTTTTAAATTATATATATAAAGAGACTCATCCATACTATATAAGAAAGCCCGTGGAAGGGTTGGATGCAATTTTCTCTATTATTTTTTGAAATTATATATCAGTCCCTGTGTGCGTGCACCACACTTTTGTCTTTAATTTCTTAAATTATACATTATATTAGGAGACTCATTTATACTATATAACAAAGCCCACATAGGGGGTTGGATGTAATTTTCTCTGTTATTTTTTAAATTAAAAATTGGTCCATGTGTGTATGAAAGGACATGTTAAGATATGTATTGTACATATTTATTATATCTTCTTTTCTCAAAGTTTAACCTAGAAATACTCATTATAGCCTACTAAGGCACCCGTGCATAGCACGGGTTTATGCCTAGTACGTAGTTGGTACTTCGATCTAATGAAACTGGTACATACTTTGCCTGGTTCATGTTAGAACATCATTTTTGTTTCAGGGCTTTGGTGGACCTTAGTCCGTAGCTGGAATTAAAACTGCATGCTGCCTCTTCCATTACAGTGTTTACACCTTGTCAGCTTGTCTAGTGGTCTATAGGCACAACTCCATTGTTATCCGGAGCTAGTTAGAGCCCCATCCCTCCATCTTCTTTTTCTATATCTCCATCCACATGATCTCACTAGGTGGTTTATAATAGGGAAACGATATGCGGACGATAGTCCAGATGAGAAATCAGACGATTGGTTGTCTTTTTGTTCGCATGGCCCATTTGTTCACATGTTCATCCAACCCTACTTGCCCATCATTCAACTCTTGTGTGTTGGATCTAGGGCTCAAGAGGGGGGTGAATAGAGCTTCAAAAAATCTCACAAGATAGATTAGACCTTCAAATTATATCAAATAAAACCAATAGCTTAAGTGCAATTTGAAGTCCTAACTAACAAGTATAGTAAGGATAAGAGGAATTGATAGCAAGTATTTGACAAGGTCATGTAGAGTGGTTCCACTCTCCAAACTAGGAGAGAGTCAGTCCACTACTTAGAGAGTTCATCCTCTAGGACTTTGCAAGTGTTTTTCTCTATATATTCACCAATAAGAGTTACAATACAAGACCACCAAAGGACTTACTGATACAAGTACAAAGAGTATTCCACCTTACCAAGGACTTACCCACTTTGCAAGAGTCTTCAGCCTTCTTCCAAAGTCTTACCCACTCTAGCACAAGTCTTCCTCCTTCAAGGACTTTTCCACTCTTTTTGGATCTTCGGCCTTTGCCTCTCTTTCACCTGGAGACGATCATCACCTCTTCATCAACCTTGAAAAGGAACATCAACAGCTCCACCTTCACTCAGAGTATCTTTCTTCACCTTTGCTTCATGGAGGAAAGGGATAGGGGAGATGGAGTAGATGAGAGTTTTACAAGTACAAGGAAGTAGCTATCTTACAACAGGCTTATCTCACTCATAATCACAAAATAAAGTGCAAATTAGATAGAGAAAGGGACTCAAGGAGTTTCAACACACTCTACTATAGCAAGGACTTAGAATAGCATGAATGAGAAAACTTGGAATGAACTCCAAGGGGTCCTATTTATAGCTGGGGGTGCTCCCTTGAGTTTGGGATCACTTAGGGTCGACATATAGCCATTTTTCACAATGCAATGGATCTATTTTCACCCAAAACAACTCACTAATGGTTATAATCACTTTTTCTGTATTTTCTGTACAGTATATTCGGTCGAGTTTCAATAAAGATAACTCTACAGATCAACTAAAAGACAAAGCTAATTTTCAAACTATCGGTCGAGTTTGTTCTGGTAAACTCGATCGATGAATTAAAATTAGATTTGCTCAGTGAGTCGGACGATCAAGTTCTGTGAGTGTATAACTCGACCGATGGGTCATCTTCAGAAAATCTATCATAGGATCCAACTCGACTGATGGGTCATCTTCAGAAAATCCATCATAGGATCCAACTCGGCCGATGAACAGCTTGTGACAAATTTTCTAAGTTGACTTTTGAGTGATTAAACCTTGGTAGTAAGTGTCCCTAATATTTTTCTCATCTTAGTTACAAGTCATATCATCAATACCAGTGATTACAAAAATCATCTAAGGTCATTTGGAGTGATTTTCCAAATTGCACACTTGCATTGCTTTTGACTTGAACTTGAACAAGCTAGGGCTTGTGTAATTTGATACTTTTCATATATCTAAAGCCTGAAATCAATCTTGAACAAACATATTAGATACATAGGAATGCAATGGTTAAATCATTATCAAAATATGGAAAATATATAACTCTTAAGTCAACATTCTCCCTCCTTTTTGACAATGACAAACCATTCATCAATCATATTGAAAAGGATATTAAAGTTACACCTTTGCCTTGTGAATTGTAAGGGGATTCAAGATTTAAACAATGTGAATTGCTCCCCCTCAATCTATGCTTACTTTAACCTGCATGGTTAGTCTATCTACACAAAGAAATATCACATACATACTATATGGTCCTTTAGCAAGTCACATGATAAAGCATATAATGAACAATAAAAGGATCACATAGGCAATAAAAAAATATGGTCGAGCTTCAAAAACATTGAATTTCTCTCCCCCTTTTGACATTATCAAAAAGGAAGGGGGTAGAAGAGCATAAAAATAGGTCTTCTCCAAGCACAACCAAGCATACAACCATAAAAAAATACACCAAACAGAGACGAGAGAAACAAACAAACTAAGTCATAATCAAAATATTGTAAAACATGGCACCAACTTAGGAGATATAGTAAATCAAAGAGTAAGTGTGCACAGAATTAAGATTACAACCCAGAAATTGAGTTCTCATAAAATAGCTACAAGTTAAAATGATGAAAGCTAAGATGATAAAATAGTACAACTCAGAACATGTACTCAGATGTTTCTAATACAAAATAGCCTAAAAAGATATATATGATCAGCATCTAGACTAAAAACTAAGAACAACTAGACATCTAAGCTATCTATATCAACAACAACAACATCATCATCATCATCATCAGGCTCGTAGTCGTCATCTCCATTTAAAGGTGCAGCTGCATCACCTTCATCACCAGAGTCACCATCGAAGCCATCAGAGCCATCCTCATCAGATGCATCACCATTATCCTCATCCTCACTAGAAGCCTCATCAGCATCAGTAGCCTCCTCATCAACTTGGTTCGGCATCTCTTCATCAGCAGAGGGACTGAAACCGTGACCGGGCCAATGAACATTCTTCTCATCCTAAGACATACCAAGAGCATGGAGCTCATTGGCCTGTAGAAAGGAAGGAGCATAACTACCAAGGATGGAAAGCAGATTGACCAAGGGGCCAGTAGGCAGAGGCACCACACCAGGGGTAGATCCACCAACAGCAGAGGGTGTAGCAGCGGAAGGTGAAGGTGAAGGTGAAGGAGCTGGGTAAAAGTGATCATATGCGAAGGATGCATAGTCACCTCCTGGGTAGGGATGGTAGGCTGGGTAGGTATGTGCACAGGACATGTTCATGTTGGACGTGATTGAACATAGGTCCTGATGCAGGTGCTCCTGAACCTAAAGATTGTATGTCTGTTTATGTTCCATGTAGCCCATAAGGGTTTCATTGGATACATGGAACGAGACATGAGTAGTTTGAGAAGGTCGAGGTGGTGGAGGTGTTCGAGTAGAGGCAGAGGTCAAGGCACCATGTTTGGTAGAGGAGAGGATAGGCACAGACTTCTGAAGAGTGGTCTAGATGGTACAAACTCTTTTCCAGGCAAGTTTGTAATGAAATTCGTGGAAAACAGATTTTCCAGTGGTAAGTTAGAATAGACCACAAATCAGGGCTGGGTAGGGAGGGTGGGTGCCACAGGTGTTCTTTCCTGAGTCAAAGCAGGTTATATGGTGGAGAATATAACTTGACCACTTGACTTCGATGTTCTATAAAAGGCAATACATGATCACCACAGTGTTTTCTCTAATCTCTGTTTGATTCTTCTTGGGATGGATGTTGCAGTTAACAACTAGAGCGAGGATGTGTCTCTTGAGATCCAAGACAGAGGAGGGAAGGGTGCACTTCTTCCTATATGGGAATTGAGGCTTCTTCAAGAATCTATGAATATCAGAGAGAGTAAGATCATATTGCTTGTAGAAGGCCTCAGGCTCAACAAGGTCAAAATACTCTGGGTAGTCCTTACGCCAGGTGTCAGTTTTGTCAGTATCCAAGAAGAAGATATTCAAGGTATCCTTAGAAATTTGGAAGTTTTTCCCAGCTATCATGGATGTGAGGACTACTTGAGCATTATGTGGGGGTACGAGGGTGTCATAATTCTAACACAAGTTAGCGTAGAATTCGTGAACTGCTTTCGTGCTAGTGATGGAATTGTTGTAGCATGCACATTCAATACCCAAGTCTGAGAGATGGTGATGACTAAGCAACTCTGCTACTTGATCTATGACATCTTGTCTTCTAGGTCTAAGCTCAAATAGGGCACGCAAAAGGAAAGGATTCCAAGGAAGGAGCTCCTTATACCTATTTACAGCCTCATCTAAGACAAAAAGAGTGTCATCAAAAGGAATCAAGCGGGAGTTTGACGAAGTTGCAGGTGCATTAGCTGGGGCAGGTCTCTTTCTCCTATTGAATGCCATATAGATGAAAAAGAGAGGAAGGAGAGAGAAAAAGCTAAAAACTCACTACCAAAACTTGTCCATAGACCTAGGTTAGCAAAGGAGAAGGTCAAGGGAGGTCTAGCTAGGTCGGACTAGGGCTAGGTTGAGGAAGGTTAGGGAACGGGTACATAGCTTAGGGCAAATGGAGGTGGAATAGGTCGACTTTTCCCTAGTTAAGAGGGAGAATAGTCAGCCAAACCCATCTTAATATTTCTCCAGCCTGGCCATCGGTCGAGTTCTATGAACTCAGAAACTCGATCCATAGGCTTTTTAAAAAGCTATAGGCCTCCGATCGGTCAAGTTGGCAACTCGACCGATGGTCAACCTGACCTAAACATAAGAAACTTAGTTTCTAGACATTTGAGTGCTAATTAAATTTATTTTTATAATCCATTATGTATTTTGAACATACTTAGGCACATATCACTCATCATTGGGTACTATTTTGTGGTAAAACATGCGTTTACAAAAAATACCCAAAAAAGGAGAAAAACAAGGCAAAATGAACATGAAAAATGAATTTTTAGCAAATAAGAAAGCAAAGATGTTCAAAACATATAGGATAGATGACAACTAGATATAAGGCATTTTAGATTCATTTAAAGCAGATATAA
This sequence comes from Alisma plantago-aquatica, assembly GCA_963693085.1. Classification (NCBI taxonomy): domain Eukaryota; kingdom Viridiplantae; phylum Streptophyta; class Magnoliopsida; order Alismatales; family Alismataceae; genus Alisma; species Alisma plantago-aquatica. Next base: position 1,320,743,497 of record OY856412.1, on the reverse strand, counting down.
GTAATTTTGATCTAATAAAGTTAAAATTGCTCTCTAGCTAGATGTTTAGTGAAAATGTCCGTCCATTGATTTTCCGTGTCCACATGCATGATATAGATATCCTTCTTGGCAATGTGTTCATGGAGAAAATGATGGAAAACCTCTATATGTTTAGCTCTACTATGCAAATAGGATTATATGACAAGTTAATTGCACTAGTATCATCACAGTAGATAGGAGAAGCATCAAAATGAATGTTAAAGTCTTAGAGCATTTGCTTCATCCATAGGACCTGGGTACAACAATTACTGACTGTAATGTATTCAATCTCGTTGGTTGATAATGCCATTGTGCTCTATTTCTCAGAGAACCAAGACACCAACTATGGTCCTACGAGGAAACAAGTGCCACTTGTGCACTTTCTATCAATCAAGCACCCTGCATAATCCACATCACTATAAGAAGTAAGAGTAAAGTCCCTTGACTTGGGATACCATCGTCTAAAATTTTGGATTTTGGCTAAGTACCTTAAAATCCCCTTAACAACTATACGATGTGATTTCTTAGGATTTGATTAAAAGTGACCACACAAGCCAACACTAAACATTATATCAGGTCTGGAGGCAGTTAAGTAAAGTAAACTTCCAATCATATCTCTATAGAGCTTCTCATCTACCTTCTCACCTTCTTCATCTTTGTCAAGTTTGGCGGTGTTTGACATGGGCGTGTCCATCAGCTTGGTATTCTCCATCCCAAAGCATTTGAGTAGTTCACTTGTATACTTGCCTTGGTTGATGAAGTTTCCATCTTTTGTTTGCTTGATTTGAAAGCCGAGGAAGAACATGAGCTCACCCATCATAATCATCTCGAATTCACTCTGCATAAGATCACTAAATTCTTTACAAAGATCAAGGTTAGTTCCGCAAAAAATGATATCATCAACATATATTTGTATGATTAGAAAATTGTTGGAAGTGTGCTTTGGAAATAAGGTAGAATCCACATTGCCCATGATATATCCATGATCTAACAAAACATTCTTTAATTTCTCATACCAATCTTTAGGTGCTTGTTTGAGTCCATATAGATATTTTTGCAACAAATAAACATGGTTAGGTAAACTATCATGTTCAAATCCCGGAGGTTGTGCAACATACACTTCCTCCTCAACTGTACCATTCAAAAATGCACTTTTAACATCTATTTGATACAGAAGAAAGCTTTTATAACTAGGAAAGGCAAGAAACATACAAATGGACTCAAGTCTAGATACAAGTACATATGTTTCATCAAAATATATACCTTCATGTTGATTATAGCCTTGATCCACTGACCTTGCTTTATTTCTTACCACTTTGCCGCTTTCATCAAGCTTGTTGCAATAGACCCATTTAGTGTCAATGATCTTTCTATCACTTAGTCTTGAAACTAGGGTCCAAACTTTGTTCTTTTCAAATTGCTCCAACTCTTCTTGCATATCTAGGATCCACTCATCCATCTCCAAGAGCTTCCTTGACATTTTTAGGCTCGAGTTGTGAGATGAAGGCTTTGTTGGCATATTCTTTGTTGAATGCAGCCCGCATCTTCACTTTTTCAAATGGATCACCTAAAATCAACTCCTTTGGTTGATTCTTGGCAAACTGGGGGGTTGGATCCTTCTTCTCATCATCTTTCTCTTCTTCTTGAGTGGCCACCTCTTTTCCCTTTTGGGTGATGTTGATCTCTTTTAGAATGGGAATTACTTCACCTGCAACATCATCATTTAGAACAATATCTTTGGAAAGAGAGGGATTTGTCTCAATAAACTTAACATTTATGGATTCTTCTACTTTAGCAAGATCAACATTAAAAACTCTATAAGCCTTGCTAGTAGTGCTATAGCTAAGAAAAAAAGCCTTGTAAGACTTCAGATCAAACTTGTCGAGAGAATCTTTCGTATTCAAAACAAAACAAGGACATCCAAAAATGTGGAAATACTCGATAGATGTCTTCCTACCACGCCATAGCTCATAGGGGTTTTCTTCAAAGAATGATGAGTAAAAATCTAATTTTTCACAAAACATGAGGTACTAACAGCTTCAGCCCAGAACTTCTTTTAAGTATCATACTCTAGAAGAATGGTCCTAGACATCTTCTGTAAAGGCCTATTCTTCCTCTCCACAACCCCATTTTGTTGAGGTGTTCAAGGTGAAGAGAAGTTGTGTACATAACCAGATTCTTGACAAAAACGTTCAAAAAGTCCGTTTTCAAATTCTCCCCCATGGTCACTACGGGTGGAAATGATGCGGCAAGAAGCTTCATTCTCAACTCATTTATAAAAGCTTGAGAAAACATCAAGTGTATCACTTTTAGAAATGAAAAATAAGGTCTAAGTATATCTAGAGAAATCATCGACAATAACAAGGCAATACTTGGAACCATGAAGCGATTAAGTTCTCATTAGTCCAAATAGATCAATGTAAAGAAGCTCAAGATCTCTCTTGGTATTAAGGACTCCTTTGGATTTGAAGGAGGACTTGGTTTTCTTTCCTTGGGTACAAGGTTGGCATTCATCATACTTTTCAAAATATAATTTGGGAAGTCCCTTGACCAAATCCTTTTTGCTCAACTTCTTCAACTGATGCATATTTACATGACCAAGCCAATGGTGCCAAAGAGAAATATCATTCGAGTTGACTGCTAGGCATCTATCAACAACAAGCTTAATAGAGTCAAGAATAATAACATAAAGATTACCACTTCTAGTTCCCTTATATATAACTTGGTAGGTGAGGGAATCTAGAATCAAGCATTCAAAGGAAGTAAATAACACAAGGTACCCATTGTCACATAGTTGACTAACACTAATTAAATTGTGATGTAGGCCATCCACAAAAAGAACATTCTTGATGCACAAGGATTCACCTACATCACCCTCACCTTTGACTTTACCTTTCTTGTTGTCCCCAAAGGTGACCAATCCTCCTTTTTTTTTTTGAATTTGTTGAAATGGCTTACATCACCTGTCATATGCATAGTACAGACACTATCAACAATCCATCTTCCTTTTCTTGCAAGAAAGGAGAATGTCGGTTCCCAACTCAAACTTTGGGATCCGGAGTTATCTTGGGGACCCATTTCATCTTTGGGTTGGTCCCCTTAGGCTTGTAAGGACCATAAGTAGAGTAATGATCATCACATTTGTAATAAGAACAAACCATAGGATTCTTAGTGCTGGAAGACTCTCCTACAAAGAAAGAGGTCTCCTTGCTCTTTTTCTTACCTTTGGCTTTTCTCTTTCCCTTTGATGCTCCCCCTACAAATCCCAAACCACTAGTACCACTTTGTTTGGTAGAATGGTCAAAGATTTCATTTAGGGAGTTCTTCCCTTGGAGGAATTTTTGTAGGGATGCTCTCAATCTATGGTTATCATCATTTAAAGAAATAATGGTAGAAGATAATCTAGCTATGTCATCCCTAGAATGAACAAGATCAGTCTCAAGACATAAGGCTTTAGTTAAATATGAATCATTTTCAAGAGAGATAGAAGCAACATTAGCACTAGGCAATAAAGGTCTAGAAGATAGATCATTTACTTGACCAAGTAACCTAGAATTTTCATATTTAAGCATTTGAATTTCTTTAAGATAGACATCTCTTTCTTCTCTACGAGCATCAATAAGGAGCTTAAATTCAGCATTTTCAGTTTTAATTATTTCAAGCTCTTTAAGGTAATTTTGGTTTTCTTCCTTAAGATTTTCAATGTTCTTAAGGTAGATACCATTCTCAACTTCAACCCCATTGTATTGGAGCTCAAGATCAATGTAATTCCCTTATAAATTATCAATACTCTCAAGATTAGTTTTCTCATGCAATTCAAGAATTTCAAGTTTAGCATATAGATCATCAATGATTTTTCCTAACCATTTTCTTTTATATTTACATTTAGTAAAAGATGAAGGGGTAGAGATAAGAATGTCAATCATTGCTTCCTTAGATAACTCGTGCAAACTTACCTCACTTACCTCACCAAAATCTTCACTAGTAGAGGCCATGAGCGCAAGGTGGAACTCTCCATCTTCTTCGGAGCTTGAGCTGCTTGAAGATAAGGCTTCCCAAGTTGCATGAGATGCATTCTTGTATCTCTTCTCCTTCTTGTCCTTCCTCTTGTACTTTCTCTCCTTCTTGTACTCTTCTTCCTTCTTTGTGCTTCCCTTGTGGTGTAACTTTCTTGACTTGGGACATTCACTCTTGTAGTGTCCCTTTTGCCCACACTTGTAGCATCTAGGAGTAGAAGAGGAGGAGGATGGCTTTTCCTTGAAGTGTTTGCCCTTGATGTAGTTGGCTTCATGCTCACTTGGGCCATCATCTTTACTAGAGGAGGAAGAAGAAGTCCGACAAGAAAGTTGTTCTTGAAGGATGACCGCCCCCACTTGTATTTTGAAAGCACATCTTTGATCTTCTTGGCTTCCTTCTCTTCTTGCTTGGCTTCTTCTTCTTGCTTGTCAAGCCATGGCTCATGGGATTGGAGGTTGCCAATGCGATCTTCGGTTGGGATGTCACCAAGGCATCTCACTTCTTTAATGGAGGTGACCTTTGACTCCCATCTCTTTGGTAGAGTCCTCAAGATCTTGGAGCTGATTACACCTCTATCCAAAGTGTTGCCCAATGCATGTAGCTCATTTATGATCACATTGAGTCTTGAGTACATCTCCACAATCCGTTGGGGTAAGGGCTGCATAGAGGATGTTTATGGCTTTGGCATTGAGTTGGGCTTCTTTAGAGCAGCTTCACTCCATGTTACAACAACTACGGTTGGCTCCTTGTAAGGTGTGATCATCACCTTCCACATGTCAAAGTTCATGCCTTGAATGTAGAATTGCATACACCTCTTCTAATAGAGGAAGTTGGTGCCATCAAATACCGGAGGACGCATAGAGAAGCCTCCCTCTAGGTTAAGAGACCCAAGTAGGTTGTCTCCCATCTTCTCATCTTGTGGGAGATTGTTGGAGAAGATCCTTTGCTCAGATACCACTTGTTGGATCTAGGGCTCTAGAGGGGGGGGTGGTGAATAGAGATTAAAAAATTCTCACAAGATAGATTAGACATTTCAAATTATATCAAATAAAACCAATATATTAAGTGAAATTTGAAGTCCTAACTGACAAGCATAGGAAGGATGAGAGGAATTGATAATAAGCACTTGACAAGGTCATATAGAGTGGTTCCACTCTCCAAACTAGCAGAGAGTCAGTTCACTACTTAGAGAGGTCAGTCTCTAGGACTTTTCAAGTACTTTTCTTTATATATTCACTAATAAGAGTTACAACACAAGACCACAAAAGGACTTACCCATCCAAGCACAAAGAGTATTCCACCTTACCAAGGAATTACTCACTTTGTAAGAGTCTTTAGCCTTCTTCTAAGGTCTTACCCACTCTAGAACAAGTCTTCCGCCTTCAAGGGCTTTTCCACTCTTTTTGGATCTTCAGCCTTTGCCTTCTCCTTCACCTGGAGAAAATCATCACCTTTTCATCAACCTTGAAGAGGAACAACAACAACTCCACCTTCACTCAGAGTAGCTTGCTTCACCTTTGCTTCATGAAGGAAAGGGTAGGGAAGATGGAGTAGATGAGAGCTTTACAAGCACAAGGAAGTAGATCTCTTACAACAGGCCTATCTCACTCATAATCACAAAATGAAGTGTAAACTAGAGAGAGAAAGGGGCTCAAGGAGTTGCAACACACTCAACTATAGCAAGGACTTAGAACAGCATGAATGAGCAAACTTGGAATGAACTCCACGAGGTCTTATTTATAGGTGGGGGTATTCACTTGAGTTTGGGATCACTTAGGGTCGAAATATAGTTGTTTTCCACAATGCAACAGATCTATTTTCACCCAAAACAACTCATCAAAGGTTATAGTCACTTTTTATGTGTTTTCTCTGTTGTACATTCGGTCGAGATTCAATAAAGGTAACTCGACCAATCAACTAAAAGACAAAGCCAATTTTCAAACTATCGGTCGAGTTTGTTCTAATAAATTCGATCAATGAGCTAACATTAGATTTGCTCAGTGAGTCGGTCGGTCAAGTTCTGTGAGATAAGAAAAACACATTGACTCGTTGATTGACTCCATCCATTCTGAATTCTAAAGTAACATCTATACTATATAGGAAAGTCTGTGGAGGGGGTTGGATGCAATTTTTTCTATTATTTTTTGAAATTATGAATTGGTCTCTGTGTGTACACCACACTTTTGTCTTTAATTTTTTAAATTATCTATTATATTAGGAGACACATCTATATGTATAGGAAAGCCCATGGAGGGGGTTGAATGCAATTTTCTCCATTTTTTTAAAATTACGTATTGGTCCTTGTGTGTGTACATCACACTTTTGTCAATAATTTTTTAAATTATATATTATATTAGAAGACTCATCTATACTATATAAGAAAGTCCGTGGAGGGGGCTGAATGCAATATTTTCCATTATTTTTTGAAATTACGTATTGGTCCATTTGCGTATGAGAAGTCTTATTAATATATGTATTGTACATATATCTTTTTATTTTCATAAGTTAAATCTATTAATTTTTTATTGTAGTCTACTAAGGCACTCGTGCATAGCACATGTTTATGCCTAGTTTACTATTGAGGGGCTATTTGGCTAGTTGGCTGGCTGAAATGGGAGGATATAATATTGCAAATAGAATTTGTACTATATATAAAACAAGCCATTTTTCGGATTAGTCATGCAATTTTATCCAATATTTTTATAAATTACAATCGCATCCATTGTACCTAAGAAAGCCCATTAGAGGGGGTGGATGTAATTTTCTCCATTATTTTTAAAATTACATCTATACTATATACAATAGATTCGTTATGCAATTTTTTCCAACATTTTTATAAATTACAAACGCATTCTTTGTACCTAAGAAAGCCCCACAAATAGGATTGGATGCAATTTTCTCCATTATTTTTTAAAATTACATCTATACTATATACAACAAGCCATTTTGGATTAGTCATGCAGTTTTTTCCAACATTTTTATAAAATACAAACGCGTCTTTCGTAACTAAGAAAGCCCCATAGAGGGGCTTGGATGTAACTTTTTCCATTATTATTTTAAAACTACATATTGGTCCCTTTGTGTTTACACCAAACTTTTGTCTTCAGTTTTTTAAATTATATATCATATTAGGACACTCATATAAATGTGGATGCAATTTCCTCCACTATTTTTTGAAATTACACGTTGATCTGTATGTGTACACCACACTTTTGTCTTTAATTTTTTAGATTATATATTGTATTAAGAGATTCATTATACTATATAAGAAAGCCTGTGGAGGGGGTGGTTACAATTTTTCTCTATTATTTTTGAAATTACATACCGCTCCATGTGTGTACATCACACTTTTGTCTTTAATTTTTTAAATTATATATTATATTAGGAGACTCATCTATACTATAAAATAAACTCTATGGAAGGTGTTGGATGCAATTTTCTCCATTATTTTTAAAAATTATATATTGGTCCATATATATATAATTTTTTAAATATTATATATATATATATATATAATTTTTTAAATTATATATATAAAGATACTCATTCATACTATATAAGAAAGCCCGTGGAAGGGTTGGATGCAATTTTCTCTATTATTTTTTGAAATTATATATCAGTCCCTGTGTGCGTGCACCACACTTTTGTCTTTAATTTCTTGAATTATACATTATATTAGGAGATTCATTTATACTATATAACAAAGCCCACATAGGGGGTTGGATGTAATTTTCTCTGTTATTTTTTAAATTAAAAATTGGTCCATGTGTGTATGAAAGGACATGTTAAGATATGTATTGTACATATTTATTATATCTTCTTTTCTCAAAGTTTAACCTAGAAATACTCATTATAGCCTACTAAGGCACCCGTGCATAGCACAGGTTTATGCCTAGTACGTAGTTGGTACTTCGATCCAATGAAACTGGTACATACTTTGCCTGGTTCATGTTAGAACATCATTTTTGTTTCAGGGCTTTGGTGGACATTAGTCCGTAGATGGAATTAAACAAAACTGCATGCTGCCTCTTCCATTACAGTGTTTACACCTTGTCAGCTTGTCTAGTGGTCCATAGGCACAACTCCATTGGTATCCGGAGCTGGTTAGAGCCCCATCCCTCCATCTTCTTTTTCTATATCTCCATCCACATGATCTCACTAGGTGGTTTATAATAGGGAAATGATATGCGGACGATAGTCCAGATTAGAAATCAGACGACTGGTTGTCTTTTTGTTCGCATGGCCCATTTGTGCACCTGTTCATCCAACCCTACTTGCCCATCATTCAACTCTTGTGTGTTGGATCTAGGGCTCAAGAGGGGGGTGAATAGAGCTTCAAAAAATCTCACAAGATAGATTAGACCTTCAAATTATATCAAATAAAACCAATAGCTTAAGTGCAATTTGAAGTCCTAACTAACAATTATAGTAAGGATGAGAGGAATTGATAGCAAGTACTTGACAAGGTCATGTAGAGTGGTTCCACTCTCCAAACTAGGAGAGAGTCAGTCCACTACCTAGAGAGTTCATCCTCTAGGACATTGCAAGTGTTTTTCTCTATATATTCACCAATAAGAGTTACAATACAAGACTAACAAAGGACTTACTGATACAAGTACAAAGAGTATTCCACCATACCAAGGACTTACCCACTTTGCTAGAGTCTTCAGCCTTCTTCCAAAGTCTTACCCACTCTAGCAGAAGTCTTCCTCCTTCAAGGACTTTTCCACTCTTTTTGGATCTTCAGCCTTTGCCTTCTCCTTCACCTGGAGACGATCATCACCTCTTCATCAACCTTGAAGAGGAACATCAACAGCTCCACCTTCACTCAGAGTATCTTGCTTCACCTTTGCTTCATGGAGGAAAGGGATAGGGGAGATGGAGTAGATGAGAGTTTTATAAGTACAAGGAAGTAGCTATCTTACAACAGGCTTATCTCACTCATAATCACAAAATAAAGTGCAAATTAGATAGAGAAAGGGGCTCAAGGAGTTGCAACATGACGTGTATTTTACTACGCGCTAAAACGCGAGTGTACTCGTCGAGTAATATAGGCCTTGTGAGGCCCGAGTCGAACACAGGGATACGTTGAATTATTGGAGACTTCTACTAACTATTTGCGATCAGCTAAGCCTAATATCAAAGTAGGGTTTGTTGTTGTAATTAAAAGAAAATAAAAATAAAACAAAGCAAACAATCGATTAAAGGTTAATTTAATCAATTCAAAAGGATATCTTTAGGATTGCGGTTTCACCGCGGGTCAACATTGCATTAGGTTTCATATAACTCCTAAATCTTCTCTCTCTATCCGGGTAGTGGCCTGAAAACTGAATTACCCACTGTCGTGGTGTAATTCACTACTTAGGTTTAGGTTGATTCCACCGTCGTAGTAATCATTCCCCTAAACTAAGCACATTACGGCCGATCTCTCAGTTTCCACCATTAATTTTACACCTCCTTTGTCAAGGGATTTATCGATTAATGTAGGTTTCATCTCTTTTCAACCGTTAATCCTTCTGTCGAAGTGATTAAGGGCATTAGGTTATTATTATGGTGATCAAGCATAACAATATATGGAGAAAACGAAACTATACCACGGATTTAAGAGAGAAAATATGAATTATTAATATAAAACTGTCATACAATGCATTCCCGGGCTACTCCCGGTCCTAAAGATGGAGGGGATTAGCCCCACATGTTCATCTCGCACAAATACATGGTAGAAATAGGGGAAATCATATGAAAAACGTGAATCAAATGGGAAAATCCCTGAACGGAGGAGAACCGGTGGATCCTTTGCGTAGAACACGAACTTTCCCGCCTCTCGGTGGTGAAATTCGTCTTCGGCAGCGTCCGGATCGACAGGGATGAGCTTCTGGCCTCCGTTCTCCTTTCTCTCCCTCCTCGACACTTGTGCAATGGCAAATTAGATGATGATCTCGTCTGGGCGGCCGTCATTAGGTATAAGTCCCTAATTAGGTCATCAATTAACTCCAGCCGTCCGATTGAGATCGAAATAAATCCAACGCATATCTGCCGGTGTCGATACCATCGACACGGGTCGATGGTATCGACCCGGTGTAGTAGCGACAACCTTCTTGTCTTTTCGTCCGAGTGCCTGTATCCATCTCGATACCATCGACTAGGGTTGATGGTATCGACTCTCAGTAGCGTCGGTTTTGTCGTTTAGCGACGTTGTAGCCTCCATGCGTCGATGGCATCGACTTGGGTGTCGATGGTATCAACAGCTTCCTTGCCAGCAACCTGAAGGGATCTCGATGCCATCGACTTGGGTGTCGATGGTATCGACTCTGTGCTGCTCCTTTCGGCTGGCAACCTGTAGCCTTGTCGATGGTATCGACTTCCGTCGATGGTATCGACGGAAGCAAATATTTGTTTTTCCTGAAATTCCAAGACAAGACCAAATAAATCCACACAAATTATGATAATGTGATAATTAATGCTCAAAATGATAAAACTAAGGGGATTTGACATAAAATGATGGCAAAGACCGAAATGAGTGAATTATGCAATATTGACCATAAAAATGACTAATAAGAGCACAAAACACATATCAAAAAGGTCTATAAATGCGACTCAAAATCATCGCATCAAACTCCCCTAAGCTTAAACATTGCTCGCCCTCGAGCAACTAATCCTTAGAATAGAATTGCAGATGTCAACTGAAAAACAACACACCAACCCCACATCCCATGTGACTCCCACTGAACATTCTCAAACCGGCCTTCTCTAACCACAGAACGGTAATTACCCTAAAGGCGACAGTAATCATCAATAAAAGAAATTATCCTCCAAACAGATGAACACTATCACATAAGGCAGTTAACATAATACAATTCGCCGATTCAACATTGGTGCATCTTGTGATCGCCTATACTACGTTGCTCGCCCTAACTACCATCTACATGGAAGCCGTTCTCCTGATAATCATTAGTGAGGAGAAATTCACGGTGGCCTACCAATCCGAGCAACGGGTGGACGAAAATGGGTGGCTCATGGAAGAACTTGGAAGTATTGTACAGTTTCAACATGCATAATACAAAAATGTCCTAAATGATGCCAATGCACATTGAAAATGCCCTGATGCCTAAAATTGGGTGAAATGATGCATGCACTAACCTTCCACCTCAAAATGAGATGGATGTCTAATCAAATTACATCATGTACTTAATTTCCTGTAATGCGAGTGATATCCTGTTCCTTTCTCCCTCTTATTTCACTTCATTCTGAATTCTCTCTTTTTTTTTCTTTTTTTTTTCTATTTCAGATTTTCAGAATTTTTTTCTTTATCCCACATATCCATAATTGCTTAAGGACAAGTTTATTGGGCTATTTTCTTCATGCTTGGAAATCTTTGCAATATTTAGAAGGTATGGAATAGTTTAATTCACCTTTGAGGAAAAATTGAGATACATGGTGTATTTTATGCATGAATATCATGAGTGCAACTACATGGCATGCACCTAAAGGTAATGTGCATGAATCCCTATATTTTTTTTCTTTTTATGCACAAGTATTGAAAAATATCAATGCGAGTCCTATCTAAATGCTATGCACACAAGAAGGAATTAAAACTGCACTTTACTTCCAATTCTTAGGTGGATTATGGAAAAATGAAGTGGAATGATCACAAGATTAAATGACTGAACCTTAGAAAGATATTATGTGTCCCTCCTTACTGACCTGTGTAGTGGTTTAGAGGGTTCTCTCTCTTACATCCAATTAAGGTCTCATTACCGTTTGGTTAAGTTAGGCTCAAACAACCATTACTGTCCACTTTTCATGAATCCATAGGAGTACAGGTGTGAAATGTTGTTTTAAAGTTGACATAATCAATCATTTTCGTAGGATGTGTTCCCCAAGGTCAACCAAAGCAAGCTATCCAAAGACACAAAAATTTTTAAATTTCCCTTAAATTTCCCATGAACAAACAGCAAGATGACAAACTTTTACGACATCCATAGTTACACTAGATAGCACGTGGATCCTACAAAAATTAAAAATGCAAGAAACAAATAACACTGCTAAAAACTAAAAACAATAAAAGAAAAGATAGAGCTGTTCCAACTACCCCCCTAATCTTGAATTCGACTATGGCCTCAGTCAAAAACAAACTTAAGAGTGGAAAAGAGATACCCGATCAGTCTTGTGGAGGCGGAGGTGGGTACTGTGGGGCCGTAGGATCCCAAGAAGGATACTCCCCCTGGAAGCTCGGATCATAATGGGTCCTCGGCGGAGGCTGTGGATAGCCTCCAAAGTAGCTCTGACTCCAGTAGTGGTTGTAGAAGGGCTCTTGTTGCATCTCCATCCGTTGCAACCGATTGTGTATCTACTGTTGGTTGTCGAGGAGGAGACGTTCATTCTCGAACATCACCCTTTGGTTGTCAAGTAACTGGTTCGTAGTATCCTGAATACCGGTATAAATCTCTAGATGTTGCTGCTGTGTCTGATGTATGTCCTGCAGCATCGTATACATGCCTTGCATTGAGTAGACATCCTCACTTGGCTGCGAGGGCTGTGGTGATGGCGGCGGGGGCTGTGATGATGAAGACGCACCCGGATGCATCCGAGGATGCTTCCGGGGTGCTACCCGTGCACGAAGAGGTGTGAATGCCTCCTCTTCCTCCTCAACCTCGCCTTCTTGTCCGTTGTTGCCGCCTTCATCGCCGCCTTCTTCCTCATCGGAGTCGATGGCTATGAGCGGCCATCTGAAATGCTGTGCGCCCTCGATGTTGAAGACGGGATCCGGCAGTGCGCACTCCTGGTACACTTGATTCACATGGCAATGTGCAAATGCCGCGCCATCCCGAAGAAGAATTAAGTTGGCCCGGTGAAGATGTTGCAAGTTGACCTTGCTTCTTGTAGAAAGAGGAGTGAAGGATTGGAAATTTAGTCCCAAGTACGACGCCAGTTTGGTGATGAGCCCACCGAAGTGAATCGGTGCTTTCCTCGTACTCCTCTTTACATCCATCACACGCTGCAAAAAGAATGCACCCCAATTGCATTCTTGTCTCTTTAGAAGCTTGTATAGAAAGAAGAGATCGGAGCCTTGAAATTTGCTAAGGGCCAGATCACCCCACGCAAAAACAGTAGAACTCAGTATCCGATGCAAAACCCGGACGAAGGGGTGCTCGAAGTCGGCTACCGCAGCGTTGTGGTAGCTAACCGACCTCCCTTGTGGCACCGTCACCAACTCGGAGAAGATCATGTCGTAATCGGTGCGGTGGTCCGGCCTCCGGTGGTCATACTGGGAATGATTCCAGTTGAAAATTTTATTGAACTGCCGTAGCGTGAGGACGTAGTTGTGGTTGTACAGCCGGAAAGATACCCGGCCCTGGATCCACTCTCGGTCAGTAGCATTGATGTCGTTGGGATAGATGCAGACGTCCAACGATGCCATGAACTCGGCTACCAGCTCTTTGTATGTCGATCAGTCACTAAAGAACGGCTGGCCATCTTGATGATGCTCCAGTTCGCCAGGCCTTATTCTAGTGTTACGGGCCTGTCCGTTAAGAACATAGGCCAAGTTGGCCTCGAATCCCAGATCGCGCACCATCTCCCGGTCCACATAACAGGTGGGCTCGATCTTCCTCCTCATTATCTCCTCGTAGATCTTTCGAATCTCCGGGGAAGGATGGATGAGTCGGGGACGAGCAACTGATGCCGTTGGTGGTGGAATATATTCCGTCGGAGTTGCGTGTGAGGACGATGCTCCGGCTGTATGCACCATGGTGGCGATGAGAAAGGGGTTGAAGAAGAAGAGCTCGGGGAAGATGGAGACTTGATTCTCCGCTCGGTGAAGATCTTTGCTCGATGTTGCTGCTCTTCGATCTTGGATGGCTCGGGGAAGTGCTCGGTGCGAAGGAGGAAGTTCACTCTGAAGGTGTGACGTCAAATGACGTAATAACTCTCCTTATATAGACTTGGCCGACGCTACTGTTGACCCGTCGATACCATCGACGCGGGTCGATGGTATCGACACGTCTCGATGCTATCCGCCTCCCTTGCGAGTATCGACGGCTGACGATTGCTGGATCGTGAAACCTGGATAGCTGACCTATCGATACCATCGACGCGAGTCGATAGTATCGACGTAGCACCTGGATCACTGACGTGGACTTCGCGATCGCCGTCGATGTCGTTGCGCGGATCGGTGACATGGATGGTCGATACCATCGACAGGAGTCGATGGTATCGACTTGGCTTCATTACGACACCGCCACTTTTTCACTTCAACCTGTGACCATGTCGATACCATCGACGAAGCCGTCGATGGTATCGAGTTGACTGAGACAAATCACTCTGAACTTCTCCAGAGATCTCGATGGTATCGACTGCTGTGTCGATACTATCGACAGTTGTTGCGCGACCTGCCTGTAGGTATGTCGATACCATCGACGAGGCCGTCGATGGTATCGACTCAGAACGAACCTTGCAGTTGTCAACATGAACCTATGTCGATACCATCGACCAGTGTTTCGATGGTATCGACCCTGCCTCAGCCTGCACAAAGAACAAACAGATCAAGGTATCTTCTTTACATCAAAATTTTAACGAAATTAAAGCAACCTATGACTATAATTAAACTATCCTAATGTACCGATGGTTGGGTTGCCTCCCAACAAGCACCCTTATTTAACGTCTTAGGCTAGACGGCTTCCCAGCATCTCATTCGTCCACAAGTGTAATGAGTTTGACCTCATTCACTTTTCTCTTGTAATTTTCACCAAAATACAGCTTTAACCTCTGTCCATTCACCAAGAACGTGGTATCTCCATCACGCACCAGAATCGCACCGTGCGGTTTAACCTCTTCCACCACGAATGGTCCACTCCACCGGGACTTCAGCTTCCTGGGATGCAACTTGAGTCGGGAGTTAAACAACAGAACACTATCTCCCTTCTTGAACGTGTGCAGCTCGATATGGCGATCGTGGATCAGTTTTGTGCGCTCCTTGTATATGCGGGCATTCTCATATGCCGTCATGCGCAACTCATCTAGTTCATTCAACTCGAACATCCTCTTTCTCCCAGCTTCATCATAATTCAAATTTAGCCTTCTAAGCGCCCAATGGGCCTTGTGCTCCGATTCCACCGGAAGGTGACAAGCCCGGCCATACGCCAACCTAAAAGGCGTAGTGCCTATAGGTGTTTTGTAAGCCGTTCTATATGCCCAAAGTGCGTCCGGTAGTAGGGCACTCCAATTCTTTCTTGTGGATGCCACTGTTTGCTCTAGAATCTTCTTGATTTCCCGATTTGAGACCTCCACTTGGCCTTGCGTCTGTGGATGATATGGGGTGCCAATGTTGTGCTTGACCCCATATTTCTTCAAAAGTGTCGAGAATTTCTGATTCCGGAAGTGTGTACCCCCATCGCTTATTATCATTCGGGGTATCCCAAACCTGCAGAAAATATTTTCCTTCACAAACATGCACACTACCGTAGAATCATTAGTCCTTGTGGGGATTGCTTCCACCCACTTCGACACATAGTCAACAACTAGCAAGATATACAAATTTGAATTCGAAGACACAAACGGTCCCATGAAGTCTATTCCCCACAAATCAAATACTTCCACTTCCTAAAATACATTCAGGGGCATCTCTTGTCACTTCAAAATGTTACCTGCTCGCTGACACGGGTCACATTGCCTTACAAAATTGTAGGCATCCTGAAACAAAGTTGGCCAATAAAGGCCGCTTTCCAACACCTTTGCTGTTGTTCGCGAACTGGCATGGTGTCCTCCCGTAGGCGATGCATGACAATGGTGGAGAACACTCTCGTACTCCACCTCAGGCACACACCTGTGTAGGATGTCGTCCCTGCATTGCTTCAAAAGAATTGGGTCATCCCAAAAATAGTATCTCAAAGAATGAAAGAATCTCTTTTTCTCTTGATATGACCAGTCTTCCGGGATGATCCCGCAAGCCAAATAGTTAACAATTTCAGCAAACCACGGTTCTTTAGAATTAATTTTCAAAAGCTGTTCATCGGGAAACGTCTCAGTTATGGGTATGTGCAAATCTTTTTCCTCTACCCTTTCTAACCTAGACAAATGATCAGCCACTACATTTTCAATTCCAGACTTGTCCTTGATTTCAATATCAAATTCTTGTAAAAGCAAAATCCACCTAATGAGTCTGGGCTTTGCATCCTTTTTCTCCATCAAGTATTTTATCGCAGCATGATCAGTCCATACAACCACTTTCGATCCAACTAAATACTGCCGAAATTTTTCAAAAGCAAACACGACGGCGAGTAATTCTTTTTCAGTAGTTGTATAGTTCAATTGAGCATCATTCAGAGTTTTGGAAGCATAGAAAATCACAGCGGGCTTATTATCTACCCTTTGCCCCAAAACGGCTCCTACTATAAAATCTGAAGCATCACATATCAATTCGAAGGGTTTTGTCCAATCCGGCGTTTGAACAACCGGGGCTGAAATCAATTTTTCTTTCAAAACTTCGAATGCATGAAGACACTTATCGTTGAAATCGAAGACCGCATCTTTCTCCAAAAGTTCGGATAAAGGTTTTGCAATTTTAGAAAAATCTTTTATGAATCGCCGATAAAACCCGGCGTGTCCCAAAAAGCTTCTCACCCCTTTTACAGAATTTGGTGGGTGCAGCTTGGAAATCACCTCAATTTTCACAGGGTCTACCTCAAGACCTTTGCTAGACACCTTGTGTCCTAGCACTATTCCCTCTGTCACCATCATGTGACATTTCTCCCAATTGAGGACCAAGTGTGTGTCCTCACAACGCCGCAACACTCTGTCTAAGTTATATAAACATTCATCAAATGACGCACCATAAACCGAGAAGTCATCCATGAAAACCTCAAGACATCGCTCTACCATGTCAGAGAATATGGCGAGCATGCATCGTTGAAACGTCGCCGGTGCATTACATAAACCAAACGACATTCATCGGTAAGCGAAAGTCCCATAGGGACAGGTGAACGTAGATTTCTCTTGATCCAAAGGATCAATCAAAATCTGGTTATACCCCGAATACCCATCCAGAAAACAAAAATGCGACCGACCGGCAAGATGTTCTAAAATTTGATCAATAAATGGTAAAGGAAAATGATCCTTATGAGTGGCTGCATTCAGACGACGGTAGTCAATACAAACTCGCCACCCGGTTACCAATCGGGTGATGACAGGTTCATTCAACAAATTTTTAGTAACAGTAATTCCCCCCTTCTTAGGGACTACATGTGTGGGACTCACCCACGTCGAGTCTGATCTGGCATATATAATACCTACAGCAAGAAGTTTGATGACCTCCTTCTTCACAACCTCCATCATGCTCGGATTTAAACGTCTTTGAGGCTGAATAACTGGCTTGGCTCCCTCCTCAAGCCGTATCTTATGCTGGCAAAGTGTAGGGGAGATCCCCTTAATGTCTGCAACAGACCACCCAAAAGCTCCACGGTGGTTCTTGAGCACTATCAGCAGTTGCTCCTCCTCATCCACACTCAAGTAAGCAGATACAATCACAGGTAACTTGTCCTTCTCAGCTAGGAAGACGTACTTAAGATGCGGGGGCAGCTGCTTCAACTCCAACTCTGGAGGGCAAATAAGAGATGATTGCAGCGGTGGGGGAAGTGTACCTAAATCTTCATAGTGCCTCGTATAGAAACATGGAAGCATCTGAAGCATTTTGGCGCACTCCTTGAGTGAATTACTCCGCATCCAATCATAGGTAACATTCAACAAACAAGCCTCCAGCGGCAGTTCTGGATATGCCTCAACAACCGAAGTTGTAATCGCATCATCCTCCCAAGAAGGCGGAATGTCCTCATTCTCATCATTCAGAAATCCAACAACTTTACATAAAGAGACAACCTTAGTTTGCTCCATGATATCCACAGCTAAATTTCCATTATCCATCTTACTCATCACATGAGCCATGTCCAAGAATGGTTTTCCAAGGCAGAGTGAGATGTTGTGATCCACATGTTTCACCATGTTACATTGTTCTTTTGCTTTAGTAGACGCAGTGCTAGTGGGCATGACCATCTCAAAGCGATCATCTGCTATGCCCAAGGTCAAGCGACCTCTCCCCATCTCTAAGATCATGTCGATTGTAGCTTGGAATGGATGTCCAAGTAACAGCTCATTGGCATGCTCATCCTGCATCTCCATAACTACAAAATCAGTCGGGAATACAAATCGATCCACCTTCACTAAGACATCTTCGTAGATTCCATAAGGCTTCACCACAGAATTATCGGCCAATTGAATAGTCATATTGCTCGGCCGTGACTCCTTTAATCCCAGCTTTTTAAATGTCGAAAGGGGCATCAAATTGATGCTTGCCCCAGAATCACATAATGCCTCTCCAAATTTAAACTTCCCGATAAAGCAAGAAATGTTGAAACATCCGGGATCCTATCTCTTTGGCGGTAGAGTGCCCATAATGAAGGCACTCACTTGCTCCTTCAGCACCACGCCCTCAGTATCTGGTATTTTCCTCTTCTTGGTGATGACATCTTTTAGGAACTTCCCGATGACGGGATTTGCTCAATAGCTTCCAACAACGGAATATTGACCGAAAGCTTCCTAAAGTTGTCCAAGAATTTCTTAAATTGTGCATCTACCTTCCTTGCCTTTGCACTATTCGAATAGGGGACCGGAACGGTGTGTGCCCTTTGATGGGGTGGCACATAAGGTGTCATTTTCTGCGGTTCCCCCTCAGCAGCTTGTTCTTCATTACCATTCACATCTATGTCTTCAGCTTGCCCTGTGACTGGTATGGGCTGCTCTTTAGTGGTTTCACCTTCAACTTTATCCTGCGGTGTGCTCGTTTCATCCGTTCTTGGATTCAACACCTTCTTTCTGCTTCTCAATAAAATGGCCTTGGCCTGCTGGTTTCCCCCGGGAACATTGGTGTTCCCCGGAAAACCCGGATGTGCTGGCTTCTTCAAATTAGCAATTTCAGCTGCCATCTGCGCCATGGAGGTCTCTATGGTCCTCATTTGAGCCCCATGGCTCTGCAATGTCTGCCCAAATTGGTTCATATATTCACTCTGTTGCTTGATTTGCTGCCCGAATGTGTTTATTAACTCCTAGTTCTGCTTGATGACCTGATTGAGCAACTCCGTGCTCTTGTCCTCTGTAGCTGGTGCGGGCTTGGCTTCCAGATCCTGCAGAAAATTATTCGGATCCTTCCATGAGAACTTTTTGTCCTTTCTCCATGAGTGGTCATTGTTCCTGTACCCTTGTTGTTGTCTCATGTACTTGACTTGAGCCTCATCCTCAGACTCATTTTCTTCTTTTTGTAGTAACTTCTTTGCGAGAAGATCCATCTTCTCATTCAGCTCTCTCATTGCCTTTGATTCGCTGGCGACTCGTGCTTGCTCAACTGGACCTCTCTCTCTTTCTCCCCATGACTGCTTTCTCGCCATGTTCTTGAGTATTTCCCAGCATCTAGTGTCAGTGTTATTCAGGAAAAATCCCGACCCGGCTGAGTCCAAATTACTCCTATCATGCTCGGAGAGAGCAAAATAGAAGATTTTTACCTGTGTCTCTTTGTCCAACCCATGATGCGGACATCTCCTCAACATAACCTGAAATCACTCCCAGGTCTCAGAATATGTTTCACCCGCCTGTTGGGTGAAATTGTGAATCTTCCTAATCATGTCGTTGGTCTTCTCAGGAGGGAAAAACCTCTCGAAGAAAACCTCCACCATATGATCCCAAGACTCCACAAATTCATCATCGAGGTTATGTAGCCACTCTCTTGCTGCTCCTGCCAAGGAACTCGGGAACAGCTTGAGGTACAAAGCATCTTGTGGAAACCTGTCTATCTTTACCATGTCACAGTTTTCAACGAACTGGCTGATGTGTGCAACAGGATCCTCATTCTTCAACCCATGAAACGCGTTTGATTTTACCAAATTAATCAACGCTGGATCGATCTTATATGTCGGTATGTTGATCACCTACTTTTTTATAGGCCCCTTTGAAGCTGATGAGGAAGAAGCTTTGATCTTCTCCCATATAGTCTGTGGCTCGGCCATGCCTTTTGCTTCAGATTCAGAATCTATCTCTTCTTGGTACTCGTGCTCAGAATGCTCCTCGTCTTCATGTCCCGAAAACGGAACCTCAGGTGTGCGATTGTCGTAGTCTGTACTACGTGTATGCACCATACACAATACTTGAAATAAGAAAATTCGAGTTCAGTACTATGCTTAGACGAGTATAACAAATATAGAAAAGTTTTGAAATATTTGAAGTTGTTTCAAAATAAAAAAAAATTGTGGCCTAGAGTGGCTGCTCGTAGCACTCGAAGTGCCAACAATTCGCCGTATCCCCGGCAACGGCGCCAAAAACTTGACGCGTATTTTACTACGCGCTAAAAACGCGAGTGTACGCGTCGAGTAATATAGGCCTTGTGAGGCCCGAGTCGAACACATGGATACGTTGAATTATTGGAGACTTCTACTAACTATTTGCGATCAGCTAAGCCTAATAGCAAAGTAGGGTTTGTTGTTGAAATTAAAAGAAAATAAAAATAAAACAAAGCAAACAATCGATTAAAGGTTAATTTAATCAATTCAAAAGGATATCTTTAGGATTGCGGTTTCACCGCGGGTCAACATTGCATTAGGTTTCATATAACTCCTAAATCTTCTCTCTCTATCCGGGTAGTGGCCTGAAAACAGAATTACCCACTGTCGTGGTGTAATTCACTACTTAGGTTTAGGTTGATTCCACCGTCGTAGTAATCATTCCCCTAAACTAAGCGCATTACGGCCGATCTCTCAGTTTCCACCATTAATTTTACACCTCCTTTGTCAAGGGATTTATCGATTAATGTAGGTTTCGTCTCTTTTCAACCGTTAATCCTTCTGTCGAAGTGATTAAGGGCATTATGTTATTATTATGGTGATCAAGCATAACAATATATGGAGAAAACGAAACTATACCATGGATTTAAGAGAGAAAATATGAATTATTAATATAAAACTGTCATACAATGCATTCCCGGGCTACTCCCGGTCCTAAAGATGGAGGGGATTAGCCCCGCATGTTCATCTCGCACAAATACATGGTAGAAATAGGGGAAATCATATGAAAAACGTGAATCAAATGGGAAAACCCCTGAACGGAGGAGAACCGGTGGATCCTTTGCGTAGAACACGAACTTTCCCGCCTCTCGGTGGTGAAATTCGTCTTCGACAGCGTCCGGATCGACAGGGATGAGCTTCTGGCCTCTGTTCTCCTTTCTCTCTCTCCTCGGCACTTGTGCAATGGCAAATTAGATGATGATCTCATCTGGGCGTCCGTCATTAGGTATAAGTCCCTAATTAGGTCGTCAATTAATTCCAGCCGTCCGATTGAGATCGAAATGAATCCAACGCATATCTGCCGGCGTCGATGGTATCGACCCGGTGTAGTAGCGACAGCCTTCTTGTCTTTTCGTCCGAGTGCCTGTATCCATCTCGATACCATCGACTAGGGTCGATGGTATCGACTCTCTGTAGCGTCGGTTTTGTCGTTTAGCGACGCTGTAGCCTCCATGCGTCGATGGCATCGACTTGGGTGTCGATGGTATCGACAGCTTCCTTGCCAGCAACCTGAAGGGATCTCGATGCCATCGACTTGGGTGTCGATGGTATCGACTCTGTGCTGCTCCTTTCGGCTGGCAACCTGTAGCCTTTTCGATGGTATCGACTTCCGTCGATGGTATCGACGGAAGCATATACTTGTTTTTCCTGAAATTCCAAGACAAGACCAAATAAATCCACACAAATTATGATAATGTGATAATTAATGCTCAAAATGATAAAACTAAGGGGATTTGACATAAAATGATGGCAAAGACCGAAATGAGTGAATTATGCAATATTGACCATAAAAATGACTAATAAGAGCACAAAACACATATCAAAAAGGTCTATAAATGCGACTCAAAATCATCGCATCACAACACACTCTACTATAGCAAGGACTTAGAATAGCATGAATGAGAAAACTTGGAATGAACTCCAAGGGGTTCTATTTATAGTTGGGGGTTTTCCCTTGAGTTTGGGATCACTTAGGGTCGACATATAGCCATTTTTCACAATGCAATGGATCTATTTTCACCCAAAACAACTCACCAATGGTTATACTCACTTTTTCTGTATTTTCTGTACAGTAAATTCGGTCGAGTTTCAATAAAGATAACTCTACAGATCAACTAAAAGACAAAGCTAATTTTCAAACTATCGGTCGAGTTTGTTCTGGTAAACTCGACCGATGAATTAAAATTAGATTTGCTCAGTGAGTCGGACGATCAAGTTCTGTGAGTGTATAACTCGACCGATGGGTCATCTTCAGAAAATCTATCATAGGATCCAACTCGACTGATGGATCATCTTCAGAAAATCCATCATAGGATCCAACTCGGCCGATGAACATCTTGTGACAAATTTTCTAAGTTGACTTTTGAGTGATTAAACCTTGGTAGTAAGTGTCCCTAATATCTTTCTCATCTTAGTTACAAGTCATATCATCAATACCAGCGATTACAAAAATCATCTAAGGTCATTTGGAGTGATTTTCCAAATTGCACACTTACATTGCTTTTGACTTGAATTTGAACAAGCTAGGGCTAGTGTAATTTGATACTTTTCATATAACTAAAGCCTAAAATCAATCTTGAACAAACATATTAGATACATAGGAATGCAATGGTTAAATCATTATCAAAATATGGAAAATATATAACTCTTAAGTCAACATTCTCCCTCCTTTTTTACAATGACAAACCATTCATCAATCATATTGAAAAGGATATTGAAGTTACACCTTTGCCTTGTGAATTGTAAGGGGATTCAAGATTTAAACAATGTGAATTGCTCCCCATCAATCTATGCTTACTTTAACCTACATGGTTAGTCTATCTACACAAAGAAATATCACATACATACTATATGGTCCTTTAGCAAGTCACATGATAAAGCATATAATGAACAATAAAAGGATCACATAGGCAATAAAAAAATATGGTTGAGCTTCAAAAACATTGAATTTCTCTCCCCCTTTTGACATTATCAAAAAGGAAGGGGGTAGAAGAGCATAAAAACAGGTCTTATCCAAGCACAACCAAGCATACAACCATAAAAAAATACACCAAACAGAGACGAGAGAAACAAACAAACTAAGTCATAATCAAAATATTGTAAAACATGGCACCAACTTAGGAGATATAGTAAATCAAAGAGTAAGTGTGCACAGAATTAAGATTACAACCCAGAAATTGAGTTCTCATAAAACAGCTACAAGTTAAAATGATGAAAGCTAAGATGATAAAATAGTACAACTCAGAACATGTACTCAGATGTTTCTAATACAAAATAGCCTAAAAAGATATATATGATCAGCATCTAGACTAAAAACTAAGAACAACTAGACATCTAAGCTATCTATATCAACAACAACATCATCATCATCATCATCATCATCATCATCAGGCTCGTAGTCGTCATCTCCATTTAAAGGTGCAACTGCATCACCTTCATCACCAGAGTCACCAGCGAAGCCATCAAAGCCATCATCATCAGATGCATCACCATCATCCTCATCCTCACTAGCAGCCTCGTCAGCATCAGTAGCCTCCTCATCAACTTGGTTCGACATCTCTTCATCAGCAGAGGGACTGAAACCGTGACCGGGCCAATGAACATTCTTCTCATCCTAAGACATACCAAGAGCATGGAGCTCATTGGCTTGTAGAAAGGAAGGAGCAGAACTACCAAGGATGGAAAGCAGATTGGCCAAGGGGCCAGTAGGCAGAGGCACCACACCAGGGGTAGATCCACCAACAGCAGAGGGTGTAGCAGCGGAAGGTGAAGGTGAAGGAGATGGGTAAAAGTGATCATATGCAAAGGATGCATTGTCACCTCCTGGGTAGGGATGGTAGGCTGGGTAGGTATGTATACAGGACATGTTCATGTTGGACGTGATTGAACATAGGTCCTGATGTAGGTGCTCCTGAACCTAAAGATTGTATGTTTGTTGATGTGCCATGTAGCCCATAAGGGTTTCATTGGATACATGGAACGAGACATGAGTAGTTTGAGAAGGCCGAGGTGGTGGAGGTGTTCGAGTAGAGGCAGAGTTCAAGGCACCATGTTTGGTATAGGAGAGGATAGGCACAGACTTCTGAAGAGTGGTCTAGCTGATACAAACTCTTTTCCAGGCAAGTTTGTAATGAAATTCATGGAAAAGAGATTTTCCAGTGGCAAGTTAGAATAGACCACAAATCAGGGCTGGGTAGGGAGGGTGGGTGCCACAGGTGTTCTTTCCTGAGTCAAAGCAGGTTATATGGTGGAGAATATAACTTGACCACTTGACTTCGATGTTCTCTAAAAGGCAATACATGATCACCACAGTGTTTTCTCTAATCTTTGTTTGATTCTTCTTGGGATGGATGTTGCAGTTAACAACTAGAGCAAGGATGTGTATCTTGAGATCCAAGGCAGATGAGGGAAGGGTCCACTTCTTCCTATATGGGAATTGAGGCTTCTTCAAGAATCTATGAATATCAGGGAGAGTAAGATCATATTGCTTGTAGAAGGCCTCAGGCTCAACAAGGTCAAAATACTCTGGGTAGTCCTTACGCCAGGTGTCAGTTTTGTCAGTATCCAAGAAGAAGATATTCAAGGTATCCTTAGAAATTTGGAAGTTTTTCCAAGCTATCATGGATGTGAAGACTACTTGAGCATTATGCGGGGGTACGAGGGTGTCATAATTCTAACACAAGTTAGCGTAGAATTCGTGAACTGCTTTCGTGCTAGTGATGGAATTGTTGTAGCATGCACATTCAATACCCAAGTCTGAGAGATGGTGATGACTAAGAAACTCTGCTACTTGATCTATGACATCTTGTCTTCTAGGTCTAAGCTCAAATAGGGCACGCAAAAGGAAAGGATTATGAGGAAGGACCTCCTTATACCTATTTACAGCCTCATTTGAGACAAAAAGAGTGTCATCAAAAGGAATCAAGCGGGAGTTTGATGAAGTTGCAGGTGCATTAGCTGGGGCAGGTCTCTTTCTCCTATTGAATGCCATATAGACGAAAAAGAGAGGAAGGAGAGAGAAAAAGCTAAAAACTCACTACCAAAACTTGTCCACAGACCTAGGTCAGCAAAGGAGAAGGTCAAGGGAGGTCTAGCTAGGTCGGACTAGGGCTAGGTTGAGGAAGGTTAGGGAACGGGTACAGAGCTTAGGGAAAATGGAGGTGGAATAGGTCGACTTTTCCCTAGTTAAGAGGGAGAATAGTCAGCCGAACCCATCTTAATATTTCTCCAGCCTGGCCATCGGTCAAGTTCTATGAACTCAGAAACTCGATCCATAGGGTTTTTAAAAAGCTATAGGCCTCCGATCGGTCAAGTTGGCAACTCGACCGATGGTCAACCTGACCTAAACATAAGAAACTTAGTTTCTAGACATTTGAGTGCTAATTAAATTTATTTTTCTAATCCATTATGTATTTTGAACATACTTAGGCACATATCACTCATCATTGGGTACTATTTTCTGGTAAAACATGCGTTTGCGAAAAATACCCAAAAAAAGAGAAAAACAAGGCAAAATGAACATGAAAAATGATTTTTAGCAAATAAGAAAGCAAAGATGTTCAAAACATATAGGATAGATGACAACTAGATATAAGGCATGTCAGATTCATTTAAAGTAGATATAAGTAATTTTGATCTAATAAAGTTAAAATTGCTCTCTAGCTAGAGGTTTAGTGAAAATGTTCGTCCATTGATTTTCCGTGTCCACATGCATGATATAGATATCCTTCTTGGCAATGTGTTCATGGAGAAAATGATGAAAAACCTATATATGTTTAGCTCTACTATGAAGATAGGATTATATGACAAGTTAATTGCACTAGTATCATCACAGTAGATAGGAGAAGCATCAAAATGAATGTTAAAGTCTTAGAGCATTTGCTTCATCCATAGGACCTGGGTACAACAATTCCTGACTGTAATGTATTCAGTCTCTTTGGTTGATAATGCCATTGTGCTCTATTTCTTAGAGAACCAAGACACCAACTATGGTCCTACAAGGAAACAAGTGCCACTTGTGCACTTTCTATCAATCAAGCACCCTGCATAATCCACATCACTATAAGAAGTAAGAGTAAAGTCCCTTGACTTGGGATACCATAGTCTAAAATTTTGGATTTTGGCTAAGTACCTTAAAATCCCCTTAACAACTATACGATGTGATTTCTTAGGATTTGATTAAAAGTGACCACACAAGCCAACACTAAACATTATATCAGGTCTGGAGGAAGTTAAGTAAAGTAAACTTTTAATCATATCTCTATAGAGCTTCTCATCTACCTTCTCACCTTCTTCATCTTTGTCAAGTTTGGCGGTGTTTGACATGGGCGTGTCCATCAACTTGGTATTCTCCATCCCAAAGCGTTTGAGTAGTTCACTTGTATTCTTGCCTTGGTTGATGAAGTTTCCATCTTTTGTTTGCTTGATTTGAAAGCCGAGGAAGAACATGAGCTCACCCATCATACTCATCTCGAATTCACTCTGCATAAGATCACTAAATTCTTTACAAAGATCAAGGTTAGTTCCGCAAAAAATGATATCATCAACATATATTTGTATGATTAAAAAATTGTTGGAAGTGTGCTTTGGAAATAAGGTAGAATCCACTTTGCCCATGATATATCCATGATCTAACAAAAAGTTCTTTAATTTCTCATACCAATCTCTAGGTGCTTGTTTGAGTCCATATAGAGATTTTCGCAACAAATAAACATGGTTAGGTAAACTATCATGTTCAAAGCCCGGAGGTTGTGCAACATACACTTCCTCCTCAATTGTACCATTCAAAAATGCACTTTTAACATCTATTTGATACAGAAGAAAGATTTTATAACTAGGAAAGGAAAGAAACATACAAATGGACTCAAGTCTAGATACAGGTACATATGTTTCATCAAAATCTATACCTTCATGTTGATTATAGCCTTGAGCCACTGAACTTGCTTTATTTCTTACCACTTTGCCGCTTTCATCAAGCTTGCTGCAATAGACCCATTTAGTTCCAATGATCTTTCTATCACTTAGTATTGAAACTAGGGTCCAAACTTTGTTCTTTTCAAATTGCTCCAACTCTTCTTGCATAGCTAGGATCCACTCATCCATCCCCAAGAGCTTCCTTGACATTCTTAGGCTCGAGTTGTGAGATGAAGGCTTTGTTGGCATATTCTTTGTTGAATGCAGCCCGCAATTTCACTTTTTCAAACGGATCACCTAAAATCAACTCCTTTGGATGATTCTTGGCAAACTGGGGGGTTGGATCCTTCTTCTCATCATCTTTCTCTTCTTCTTGAGTGGCCACCTCTTTTCCCTTTTGGGCGACGTTGATCTCTTTTAGAATGGGAATTACTTCACCCGCAACATCATCATTTAGAACAATATCTTTGGAAAGAGATGGGTTAGTCTCAATAAACTTAACATTTATGGATTCTTCTACTTTAGCAAGATCAACATTAAAAACTCTATAAGCCTTGCTAGTAGTGCTATAGCTAAGAAAAAAAGCCTTGTAAGACTTCGGATCAAACTTGTCGAGAGAATCTTTCGTATTCAAAACAAAACAAGGACATCCAAAAATGTGGAAATACTCGATAGATGTCTTCCTACCACGCCATAGCTCATAGGGGTTTTCTTCAAAGAATGATGAGTAAAAATCTAATTTTGCACAGAACATGAGGTACTAACAGCTTCAGCCCAGAACTTCTTTTAAGTATCATACTCTAGAAGAATGGTCCTAGACATCTCCTGTAAAGGCCTATTCTTCCTCTCCACAACCCCATTTTGTTGAGGTGTTCGAGGTGAAGAGAAGTTGTGTGCATAACCAGATTCTTGACAAAAACGTTCAAAAAGTCCATTTTCAAATTCTCCCCCATAGTCACTATGGATGGAAATGATGCGGCACGAAGCTTCATTCTCAACTCATTTATAAAAGCTTGAGAAAACATCAAGTGTATCACTTTTAGAAATGAAAAAGAAGGTCCAAGTATATCTAGAGAAATCATCGACAATAACAAGGCAATACTTGGAACCATGAAGCGATTAAGTTCTCATTAGTCCAAATAGATCAATGTAAAGAAGCTCAAGATCTCTCTTGGTATTAAGGACTCCTTTGGATTTGAAGGAGGACTTGGTTTTCTTTCCTTGGGTACAAGGTTGGCATTCATCATACTTTTCAAAATCTAATTTGGGAAGTCCCTTGATCAAATCCTTTTTGCTCAACTTCTTCAACTGATGCATATTTACATGACCAAGCCAATGGTTCCAAAGAGAAATATCATTCGAGTTGACTGCTAGGCATCTATCAACAACAGGCTTAATAGAGTCAAGAATAATAACATAAAGATTACCACTTCTAGTTCCCTTATATATAACTTGGTAGGTGAGGGAATCCAGAATCAAGCATTCAAAGGAAGTAAATAACACAAGGTACCCATTGTCACATAGTTGACTAACACTAATTAAATTGTGATGTAGGCCATCCACAAAAAGAACATTCTTGATGCACAAGGATTCACCTACATCACCCTCACCTTTGACTTTACCTTTCTTGTTGTCCCCAAAGGTGACCAATCCTCCTTTCTTTTTTGTGAATTTGTTGAAATGGCTTACATCACCTGTCATATGCTTAGTAAAACCACTATCAACAATCCATCTTCCTTTTCCTGCAAGAAAGGAGAATGTCGGTTCCCAACTCAAACTTTGGGATCCGGAGTTATCTTGGGGACCCATTTCATCTTTGGGTTGGTCCCCTTAGGCTTGTAAGGACCATAAGTAGAGTAATGATCATCACATTTGTAATAAAAACAAACCATAGGATTCTTAGTGCTGGAAGACTCTCCTACAAAGAAAGAGGTCTCCTTGCTCTTTTTCTTACCTTTGGCTTTTCTCTTTCCCTTTGATGCCCCCCCCCTACAAATCCCAAACCAGTAGTACCACTTTGTTTGGTAGAATGGTCAAGGATTTCATTTAGGGAGTTTTTTACTTTGAGGAATTTTTGTAGGGATGCTCTCAATCTATGGTTATCATCATTTAAAGAAATAATGGTAGAAGATAAGCTAGCTATGTCATCCCTAGAATGAACAAGATCAGTCTCAAGACATAAGGCTTTAGTTAAATATGAATCATTTTCAAGAGAGATAGAAGCAACATTAGCACTAGGCAATAAAGGTCTAGAAGATAGATCATTTACTTGACCAAGTAACCTAGAATTTTCATATTTAAGCATTTGAATTTCTTTAAGATAGACATCTCTTTCTTCTCTACGAGCATCAATAAGGAGCTTAAATTCAACATTTTCAGTTTTAACTATTTCAAGATCTTTAAGGTAATTTTGGTTTTCTTCCTTAAGATTTTCAATGTTCTTAAGGTAGATACCATTCTCAACTTCAACCCCATTGTATTGGAGCTCAAGATCAACATATTTCCCTTACAAATTATCAATACTCTCAAGATTAGTTTTCTCATGCAATTCAAGAATTTCAAGTTTAGCATATAGATCATCAATGATTTTTCCTAACCGTTTTCTTTTAGATTTACATTTAGTAAAAGATGAAGGGGTAGAGATAAGAATGTCAATCATTGCTTCCTTAGATAACTCATGCAAACTTACCTCACTTACCTCACCAAAATCTTCACTAGTAGAGTCCATCAGCGCAAGGTGGAACTCTCCATCTTCTTCGGAGCTTGAGCTGCTTGAAGATAAGGCTTCCCAAGTTGCATGAGATGCATTCTTGTATCTCTTCTCCTTCTTGTCCTTCCTCTTGTACTTTCTCTCCTTCTTGTACTCTTCTTCCTTCTTTGTGCTTCCCTTGTGGTGTAACTTTCTTGACTTGGTACATTCACTCTTGTAGTGTCCCTTTTGCCCACACTTGTAGCATCTAGGAGTAGAAGAGGAGGAGGATGGCTTTTCCTTGAAGTGTTCTCCCTTGATGTAGTTGGCTTCATGATCACTTGGGCCATCATATTTACTAGAGGAGGAAGGAGAAGTCCGACAAGAAAGTTGTTCTTGAAGGATGACTGCCCCCACTTGTATTTTGAAAGCACTATCTTTGATCTTCTTGGCTTCCTTCTCTTCTTGCTTGGCTTCTTCTTCTTGCTTGTCAAGCCTTGGCTCATGGGATTGGAGGTTGCCAATGAGATCTTCGGTTGGGATGTCACCAAGGCACCTCACTTCTTTAATGGAGGTGACCTTTGACTCCCATCTCTTTGGTAGAGTCCTCAAGATCTTGGAGCTGATTACACCTCTATCCAAAGTGTTGCCCAATGCATCTAGCTCATTGATGATCACATTGAGTCTTGAGTACATCTCCACAATCCGTTGGGGTGAGGGCTGCATAGAGGATGTTTATGGCTTTGGCATTGAGTTGGGCTTCTTTAGAGCAGCTTCACTCCATGTTACAACAACTACGGTTGGCTCCTTGTAAGGTGTGATCATCACCTTCCACATGTCAAAGTTCATGCCTTGAATGTAGAATTGCATACACCTCTTCTAATAGAGGAAGTTGGTGCCATCAAATACCGGAGGACGCATAGAGAAGCCTCCCTCTAGGTTAAGATACCCAAGTAGGTTGTCTCCCATCTTCTCGTCTTGTGGGAGATTGTTGGAGAAGATCCTTTGCTCAGATACCACTTGTTGGATCTAGGGCTCTAGAGCGGGGGGGGGGGGTGAATAGAGATTCAAAAATTCTCACAAGATAGATTAGACATTTCAAATTATATCAAATAAAACCAATATATTAAGTGCAATTTGAAGTCCTAACTGACAAGCATAGAAAGGATGAGAGGAATTGATAATAAACACTTGACAAGGTCATATAGAGTGGTTCCACTCTCCAAACTAGCAGAGAGTCAGTTCACTACTTAGAGAGGTCAGTCTCTAGGACTTTTCAAGTGCTTTTCTTTATATATTCACTAATAAGAGTTACAACACAAGACCACAAAAGGACTTACCCATCCAATCACAAAAAGTATTCCACCTTACCAAGGAATTACCCACTTTGTAAGAGTCTTTAGCCTTCTTCCGAGGTCTTACCCACTCTAGAACAAGTCTTCTGCCTTCAAGGGCTTTTCCACTCTTTTTGGATCTTCAGCCTTTGCCTTCTCCTTCACCTGGAGAAAATCATCACCTTTTCATCAACCTTGAAGAGGAACAACAACAACTCCACCTTCACTCAGAGTAGCTTGCTTCAACTTTGCTTCATGAAGGAAAGGGTAGGGAAGATGGAGTAGATGAGAGCTTTACAAGCAAAAGGAAGTCGATCTCTTACAACAGGCCTATCTCACTCATAATCACAAAATGAAGTGTAAACTAGAGAGAGAAAGGGGCTCAAGGAGTTGCAACACACTCAACTATAGCAAGGACTTAGAACAGCATGAATGAGCAAACTTGGAATGAACTCCACGAGGTCTTATTTATAGGTGGGGGTATTCACTTGAGTTTGGGATCACTTAGGGTTGAAATATAGTTGTTTTCCACAATGCAACAGATCTATTTTCACCCAAAACAACTCATCAAAGGTTATAGTCACTTTTTATGTGTTTTCTCTACATTACATTCGGACGAGATTCAATAAAGGTAACTCGACCAATCAACTAAAAGACAAAGCCAATTTTCAAACTATCGGTCGAGTTTGTTCTAATAAATTCGATCGATGAGCTAAAATTAGATTTTCTCAGTGAGTCGGTCGGTCGAGTTCTGTGAGTGTACAACTCGACCGATGGGTCATCTTTAGAAAATCCATTATTGGATTGATCGAGTTTCCAACTCAATGATGAACAACCTGTGATAAATTTTCTAAGTTGACTTTTGAGTGATTAAACCTTGGTATTAAGTGTCCCCAATATTCTCATCTTAATCACAAGTCATATCATCAATACAAGTGATTATAAAATCATCTAAGGTCATTTGGAGTGATTTTCCAAATTGCACACGTGCATTGCATTTGACTTGAACTTGAACAAGCTAGGGCTTGTGTAATTTGATCCTTTTCATGTACCTAAAGCCTGAAATCAATCTTGAACAAACATATTAGATACATAGGAATGGAATGGTTAAGTAATTATCAAAATATGGGCAATGTATAACTCTTAAGTCAACATTGTGTCCGTTATTGTTGTTGCTTTTGCAACGTGAGGGGGGAGAGAGAGAGGAAGTTGAAAGAGGAGAGTGGAGAGAAAAAAGTGGATGTAGGAGAGAGAAAAAAGATACCATATATTTGTTAATAACTTTAAAATTGTAATTTTTTACCAAAATAAATATCGTTGTGTACTCTTTATAAAAAATAGTTTACAACAAGATCAAGTTTGACATGTGATGCATTGGATATTTGTCATTTTTACATGCTATTTTATATTACTTTTTGTGCACTTACTATTCATTTTTATATTAATTTGTTCATGATTTATTAATATTAGCCTGTGTTACTCAATTGCATCAAATAAGCATAATTTTAATGTTTTTGAATGATTTATTATAATTCAAGTACTTATGTACATTTTTGTGCCTTTCAGGTACCACAAAAGTCTCACAGATTCAGTACTACCGACTTCACAAGTCGGTACTACCAAATTCACATTAGTAAAAGTCTCCAAAAATCGCACACACTCGGTACTACCGAGTCCAAAAGTCGGTACCACTGACTTTGCATCAGAGAAGGGGCAGATTTGACTGCCAGACGTGGTACTACTGACTTTAAAAGTCGGTTGCCCAATTAGGCAGTCTGGAAATCAAGTTTTAATCTGACGGTTGAGGATTTACTTCGCCCTAAGTCACTTTTATGACTTAAGGGGAGTTTGGTTAGACCTAATCTAGGGTGTTCTATTCGATTGCACGATGGCTATGGCACGGGACATGAGAACGGGAAGAAGAACCGCATGATTTGGGAGGTTCTGGGCATGTTGGACGGGTAGAAATTGCGGATTGCGGATCCGTTCGTCGGCCTGGAGCGTCCCAACCACGTTTCTCCAGGGGCTTCATCGGTTTTTCTATGTTCTCCATGTTTTTCCTTATCCCTAACATGTTTTTGTCCATGGAAATCATAAGGGGCTAATCGCCGTATTCTTTAGGACCAAGGAGTAGCCCGATTGTACATTGTATATGGATCTTTTGCATTAGTATATTGTTTTCTCCTTATTCTTAGACATGTTGTTATAAAATCGTATTGAATTATCTATGTTGCACACCACAGGTGATTGATTAGATCCTTGATAACTTCGAGAGGAGGATTAAGGATTAGAAATCCACAGTAACACACGTTCTATATCACCCTTTGGGAGAAGTAGCTTACGAATGTGAGGAGATTACCAGAGGTTTCATTAAAGCACATAACTAATTAACCA
The DNA here is from genome assembly GCA_963693085.1 of Alisma plantago-aquatica. NCBI lineage: Eukaryota > Viridiplantae > Streptophyta > Magnoliopsida > Alismatales > Alismataceae > Alisma > Alisma plantago-aquatica. The sequence goes on along the minus strand of OY856412.1, from coordinate 1,320,710,033 downwards.
ATTACTACGGGTGTGGGATTGGCATTAGAATAGGTAGTGAGTTACACTACGGGAGTAGGTAATTCTTGCTACAGGCTCTTTGTCTAGGTGTGGAAGGAAAATATATTAATCTTAGATTAAAATATGTAATGTCAATCGTGGTGAAACCGTAGTCCTAGAGAATTTCTTCTCATCGTGATCAAACCATTAAATTAATTTTCTTTCTTACAATTAGTCGAATAACTCTTCAACTAAAGTTTTATTTGGCCTAGCTGATTGAAATTAGTTAGTAGTAGTTTTTTGAATAACATTTCCCCGAGTTTGATATCTAGGCCTCTTTGGCATGTATTACTTCGATGCGTACGCTTGCACTTTACACGTATAGTTTAGTTGTGTCAAGTTTTTAGTGTCGCTGTCGGGAAAATGACATATTCAAGCACTACGAGTGTTGTAATCGACCACTCTAGGCCACCCACTTTATTTTTCATTTTATTCTTTCCAAAGCTAAATTGCAAATATTTTCTTAATTCAGTCACTAGTATCTCGTTCTCACATTGAATTTACAAATTCCAGGTACCAGTGCATGGCTCAAATATGAACCACTGATTACACTTCCATAACAAATCCGCAACTAGAAGGTATGGGTGACGTAGAAGAAGAACAAACCATCTGGGAGAAGATCAAGGCGTCATCCTCAACAACTCAGCTTGGGCCAATCAAGTGACAAGTGATAAATGTGGAAAGCTACAAGATTGATTCTGGGCTTGTGGCATTAGTCAAACAACATGCTTTACATGGCCACAGTACTGAAGACCCAAAAACTCACATTAGCAATTTCGGCGAAATATGTGACATGGTGAAGATAGACAATGTTTTTTCCACTGTGATATACATGAAGTTATTTCCATCATCTTTGGCAGACAGTGCTAAGTATTGGTTCTATAACCTCAAGACAGAGTCCATAGAGACATGGGACCACATGATAGACACTTTCTTTGAGCGTTATTTCCCTCCGTAGAAGATGAATGAACTGACACGGAAGATTTACAACTTCAAGCAATAGGTTGAAGAGTCATACTCAGAGGCTTGGGAGAACTTTCAGAACATGTTGTGGAAGGTGCCTCACCACTGTATAGATTTATATGGCCAAGCAAAGACCTTCTACTATGGCCTACATCAGGGTGAGAGGACCACTCTGGATAGTGCAAGATCTGGATTTTTCTTGAACAATAAGCCTTCTATATGCCATGGGATCCTAAAGAACATGGCTAAGAATCAATCATGGGGTGAAGAAAGAGAACTCCCAACAACCATTAAAAGTGTTGAAGAATTTAAAATCATCTTGGCATTGAATGAGAAGCTTGATCTCAAAATTGTTCCAGAAGGATGTAAAATCTACAGGTGAAGAAGAGGATTGCATGTACATGCACCAACAGTACCAGTAAGATAGGAGCCCTAGCAAGATTGACAAAATTGATACTTTGTTAGGAAAGATTGTGAGCCAAAATGAAGCACTTATGGGTCAGACACAGGGGGAGCTGCAAAACCAAGGTGCCCAAATCCGCAACATTGAATATTAATTTTCTCAGTTAGCAGTAGAAGTAGCTTCTTTGAAGATGTCCATTCAGCAAGGAGCACCTGGGAATGCAGTTGTAGCCCATCAACATCACCAAGAAAAATTCATATTTGTTGTCAAAGAGAGAGAACATTATACCGAGGAGGCACCCAAGCAACACACTTAGGATTCTGATTGGGAGTATGTGCCTAAAGTCCCATTTCCTCACAATCTATTTAGATTACCAGGAGGATGCAGAACGCCAAAGGACACTGAACTTCAAGGTTCCATTCATGTTAAATCACCGACTACAGTTCCAGAGAGGGTACCTATTCAACAAGAGCAGGTGAAGGTTTTACTACGCAATGGAACAATCAAAGTCAATAAAGGGGCACCCACAATTTATAAGGAACAACCACCGATAACACCACCCACAGAGGATGTGCCTATTTCCACTCCAGGCAGTGGTGCTGAAGCAAGCTTAGGGGAGAAGGTTTATAAAGGGCCATATATTCCCCCATAGAAGTGAACGGAGAAGTCAGATGTGCCATACCCGGATAGTCTGAAGCCGAGGAAAAAGGAAGCATAGTTCAAAAAGTTCTTGGACATCTTTTGGAAGCTCCACACCAGTTTGCCACTGGTGGAGGCAATAGAGCAAATTCCTTCTTATGGGAGATTTTTGAAAGATATCATAAAAAAAAGCGGTGGATTAAAGACACATATATTGTACATGTTGATGAGGTGATGAGTGCACTTATGAAGGGAAAGCTGCCAAAGAAAAGGAAGGATCCATGATGTTTCTACATCCCATGTTCAATATGTGGCAAACATTTCAAGCAGGCACTATGTGATTCGGGAGAAAGCATAAATCTTATGCCTCTTACTACCTTCTAAAATTTAGCATTAAAAGAACCAACAAGGACGTCTATGACAATCGAGCTGGCAGACAGATCTATTGTGAGGCCATATGGGATATGCGAGGATGTGTTGGTTAAAGTTGATAAGTTCATCTATTCAGTTGACTTTGTGGTGATGGATATGAAGGAAGTGAAAGGGTCTGAGATGTTACTGGGAAGGCCATTACAAGCTACGGCCGATGTGATCACTACCATTGGGAGAGGCTATTTGATACTCAAGATAGATGATGATAGAGTAGAGTTTAGATTGTCAGATGAATCTTCACCACCATCTCATTACAACATGGTCTGAGGAGGACCATTCATATCGAGCCTAGGACATTAAACAAGGGCACTTCTGGGGAGGCAACTCAATTTCATTTTAGTCATTTACATTTTGTTAGGACCTTTTGTTGTGTAATTTTTGCACTTATTTTGTAAGATTTTTATTTGATGTAAAGAAGGTACCTTGATGCTTTTATTTAGTGTGCAGACATGGTCAAAGTCGGTACCTATCGAGTCCAAACTCTGTACCGCCAACTCCTTATCGGTTAAAATTCTACAAATTCTATAGAAAGTTGGTACTACCAACTTTCAAAATCAGTATTACTGAGATTTTGCCCAGAAAATCACCTGGAACTTGACCCAAAGTCGGTACTACCGAGTCCAAACTCGGTAATACCGAAATTTTTCAGCAAAAATGTGACAAAAATCTACAAGAATAAGCTCTCAGCATCACCGATACACATACCGATGGGAACCAATTTTCAAAGCTCAAAGAAGGAGAGAGAATGCCATATCTTGATGCCAAAAAGACACAAATTAGGGGTACCAACAAGAGGGATATATGCTTGAACAACTTGATACAAAGATCCACCAATCATCCACCTCCACCACCCTAAAGAGCATCTGGTATACCCTTCCACCTCTAGGTTTGGATATTTGACTATGAGGACATGGTGAAATTCAAGCTTAGGGGAGGTAGGTGTTGGAACGGCTTTATCTTCCCTTTTTACTTTCTTTTAACTTTTATTTTTGTAATTGGTAGGATCCACAATATATCTAGTGTAAAGTGGAGCTTAAATTTTGTTTGTTTTGGCCAATTATCATGCGTGCTTTCAAGTTTGTAATGAAAAATTGAAAATCTTTTTGTGGGCTTAGTTATGAGTACTTGAGTAATCTCACTTAAAGGAAGTGTATGGGTTAGTTAGCTTAAGGACAATTGATATGAATGGACATACAAATTATTCATGAAATGTGGATGAAGATGGGGTTTGAGCCTAAATTGTTCAAATGATCAACGGGACCTTAAATCGAAGTTTAAGAAAGAAATCCTAAGGTTACCCTATACAAAGGTCATTAGAGAGGGGCATATCATAAATTTATGAAAGGCTTTGCCTCTTAGTTATGTGATTCCACCCATCCTCCTCTCATTTATCGACTCATCACCTTAGGATGAACACGTACTCCAAATTATTTTCTCTTGTTGCATTGTATGGCATAATAGGTGGCATGATAAGTTAGTTTTCTTTTATTGCATTCATTATAAAAATGAAAAAATATACCAAGTTGTGTACTTCAACAATTTATGTATACATCATTCTAGTTGCATAAACAATTACATGTAGATTGCATGCACCTTTTCATCAGTCATTTCTTTATCATGTGGATATTATTTTCCTTCAAATTTTGAGTGCAGGGATATACATCCACACCTTCAATTTTTTTTTGAATGATGAATAGTAAAGCCCAAGCATAACATTCCATCATGCTAACACAGTTGGCCAACGAAAAAAATAGAAAAAGAAAAAGAAAAAGAGAAAAAGGTTGCTAATGTTTTGAAGTTAAGAGGGAGAAAAGATGCCCTCAACTCTGAAAAGATGAGGGAAACATACACATGATGCATTCTTTTCTTTAAATCTTTGTTCGTCAAATTGACAACATCTTTTGACTCATGCATCATTCAACCAAGAAAGTAGGCATTAAGACTCATGTATTTCTCATTCTTTTCACCATATAAATTCATCATGCTTTATTTTGCATAAATGATTTGGATGTACTTGTGATTCTTCAATTGCCATCCATTTCATACTTTTCATTGCTCTTATTGGTAGGCCACTCAAATGAGTTATTCTCCTCATTTATTTTTATATGGAGAACTTCTTCCAAGTAGATTGGTAGTTAGGAAAGAGCAATGTAGAATAGGGAATCACATTATGCACCAAGCAAATTCCTGATTGATTATGATGTTAACTGCTCTTTCGATAGTGTTCATTGATCGAAGGGTGGACATCTTTAATGGAAATTTTTGGTCTCTATAGAACAGTTGATTGTTCAGTGATCAGTGAAGACCGGTTTGGGACTGCCAAGTGGGGGTAGTTGAGAAATAAAGTTCATGTTCCTTGTCCTTTTACTGACTAGTCTCAAATAGATCCGAGAGCGTGTTGCTCGAGGACGAGCAACATTTAAGCTTAGGGGAGTTTGATGCACTGGATATTTGTCATTTTTCACATGCTATTTTATATTGCTTTTTGTGTACTTACTATTTATTTTCATATTAATTTGTGCATGATTTATTAATATTAGCATGTGTCACTCAATTGCATCAAATAAGTATAATTTTAATGCTTTTGAACGATTTATTATATTTCAAGTACTTATGTACAATTTTGTGCCTTTCAGGTATCACAAAATCTCACAGATTCAATACTATCAACTTTACAAGTCGGTACTACCGAATTCACACTAGTAAAAGACTCCTAAAATTGCACAAACTCGGTATTACCGAGTCCAAAAGTTGGTACCACTGACTTTGCATCGAGATGGGGCAGATTTAACTCCCAGACTCGGTACTACCGACTTCAAAAGTCAGTACCGCCGAGTCTTCCCGATCAGGCAGTCTGAAAATCAAGTTTTAATCTGACAGTTGAGGATTTACTTCGCCCTAAGTCACTTCTATGACTTGAGAGGAGTTCGTCCAGATCTAATCTAGGGCGTTCTATTCCATTGCGTGACGGATACAACACAGGAGAGGAGAATGAAAAGGAGAACTACACGATTTGGGAGGTTCCAGGCATGTTTGGTGGGTAGAAATTGCAGATTGTGGATTAGTTCGTCGGCGTGGAGCGTTCCAACCACGTTTCTATAGGGGGTTCATCGGTTTTTCTATGTTCTCCATATTTTTCCTTATCCCTAGCATGTTTTTGTCCATGGAAACCATGAGGGGCTAATCCTCATGTTCTTTAGGACCTGGGAGTAGCCCAGTTGTACATTATATATGAATCTTTTACATTAGTATATTATTTCTCCTTATTCTTAGGCATGTTGCTATGAAATTGTATTGAATTATCTATGTTGTGCACTATAGGTGATTAATTGGATCTTTGATAACTTCGGGAGGAGGATTAAGGATTGGAAAATCAATAGTAACAGACATTCTATTTCACCCTTTGAGAAAAGTGGCTTACGAACGTGAGGAGATTACCTAGAGGTTTCGTTAAAGTGCCTAACTAATTAACCAATTACTACGGGAATGAGATTGACATTAGAATATGTAGTGAATTACACCACGGGAGTAGATAATTCTTACTATAGGCTCTTTGTCCAGGAGTGGAAGGAAAGTATATTAGTCTTAGATTAAAATATGCAGTGTCAATCGTGGTGAAACCGTCGTCCTAGAGAATTTTTTCTCATCATGATCAAAAACCATTAAATTAGTTTTCTTTCTTGCAATTAGTCTAATAACTCTTCAACCAAAGTTTTCTTCGACCTAGCTGATCGAAATTAGTTAGTAGTAATTTCTTGAATAATGTTTCCCCGAGTTTGATATCTGAGTCTCTTTGTCCTGTATTACTTCAACGCGTACACTTGCATTTTACACAACATATTTTCAAAAAATGAATGTATAATCTAAGAAATAAGGGATAATGTAAATGTAAAAAATAAAAAAGAGGAGAGAGTAATTTATTTTACTTATAACTTTCAAATCGTTATGAATTTATAAATAAAATAAAAATTGACGAGTTACTAACAAAAACTACTTTAAAATAAGACTAATATTTACAACATTTTGATAATATTTTTTTAACAAAATATGAATAACACATGGGATAACATGCTACAACATGGGATAACATGTTATAACATGGGATAACACATGGAATAATGTATTATTTACATTCCATACAAATAATATTTTAAAATAAGACCAATATTAACATACTTTTGATAAAACATCACATGGACTAGTGCTTTTTATTCTAGGAGAAAAAAGTTATTTTTGCTAATATCATTCAAACTGTAGCCAATTTTTCGACAAAATAAATACTATAAATTTCTTACAATTTTTTAGAAACAAATAACATATTAGAGGGAGTGGTTGTACCAGAGAGAAAAAAGAACAACTTATTATTATTTAATATTTTTCATACCGAAATCAATTTTTTAGCAAAATAAAAATCATCGTGTGTGCTATAAAATACTTTAAAATCTAATTTTGATATTGTCCCATGTCAAATTTTATGTTAATCATGTTACCACGTTATAAAAATAAATATTACGTCATAAATGTTATTCAATATTATTTATGCTATCCATGTTAGCAATGTTATCCGTGTTGTCTATGTTATTCATGTTATTTATATTATTCTATGTTATTTCATGTTATACATGTTACCCATGTTATTCATGTTATTCCATGCTATCCATGTTACCCATGTCAAATTGTATTTTATATCATATTGTACATGTTATCCATGTCAATTGTGTGTCATTCCATGTCAATTCATGATATCCATGCTATTCCATGTCAATTCATGTTAGTCATGCTATCGATTTTATAACATGTTATTCATATTATTCCATGATATCCTCTACCGGAAAACTTAGTCATCAGTGGCTCCACACCAAGTGGTGGCATTGATACTCATGAGGAGGCTGATGGATAAAACGGAAGAAGAAAGAGTATCCTTCTATGCTTAGGGAGAGATCATGTGAGAATACGAGTCGAATAATGCTTTGCTTGGCAAAGCACGATTGTTCAGGCATCGATGGACAAAATATGGAGGCCTCTACGTGGTCATGTAGGGGGACGAAACATATTGTTTTGTGTAAATAAATCTCACCTTATTAGTAAACTAATTTAATAACACATCCTATGACTCTATATGAGATTTGAGTATGTTACCCAATGAGAGAAAGATATATATATGACAGTAATATTATATATATATATATATATATATATATATATATATATATATATATATATATAATGGGATTAAGAGAGAAAGATTCCTCTCCCCATCTCCCATAACCCGTGGCGGAGGCCGGACGCCAAAGAGGGTGGTAAATCAAGAGATGTTTTTCCGTGTGGTTTCGAACCCGGGTACCTCACCAACGGAATTCGCCAACCGGACTATTCCCTTGCTAACATATATGTATGTATTATATATATATATATATATATATATATATATATATATATATATATATATATATATATATATATATATATATATATATATATATATATATATATATATATATATATATATATATGTGTGTGTGTGTGTGTGTGTGTGTGTGTGTGTGTGCGCGCGCGCGCGCGTGTGTGCATGTAATATGCATATAATAAATATGGTACTTATTTAAATAACCATGCTCACAACGGTATAAATGATATTCATTTTTGTGTATGTAGTATTCATTACAAAAGTATATTGCCCAAAAAACGATACACAATACTAAAATGTATATGTAGTACAAATATTGTTCAACGATCAGCGAAAAAAATGAAGTACTTTCATTTGACTTTTTTCATTTTTTCCTGTCTCTCTCCTTAATTGTCTCTCGTATTATCTATCCATATTTACTCTTCTATATTTTTTTTCTCCTCTCCCACTTCTTATGTTCTTTCTCCTAGAATATTTATTTCTCTCTCTATGGAGATGCTGTTTTTCTTCCAATTGAAATGCTACAGTTTTAATGATTTCAGCATCAGTGTCTTCCCCCATGACCGAGATAATAAGGGCTGATGTGTATCATTGTCGTTTACTGACAGTAAACCCAATAAGATGGATGGATGAAACAGAAAAAGAAAATGGGAAGGATGGGGATTAGGGCTGTGAGAGCTCGGTGTAACCGTAACCAGTTGGAGTTGTGCCTATGGAGCGAAGAGCAAGGTGCAAGGAAAGAAGCAGCAGGCAGTGCTGTTTAATCCCAACCAGGTCAACAACACGATAGTCTAACAGTACCAGACAAACTCTGTACCAATTTGTTGAAATCCAAGTACCAACTACGTATGTAACAAGTACTGGGAGATTCTCTCGCCCCTTCCTGGTTCCATTCATTGCGGGCCTTACAGCAAATTTGCAACTGCGGGCCTAAGCCCCTATTTGGTTAGGGATCCCATATGGATTTCGGCTTGTCTTCTTGTGCCACATCAGCGCCACATCAGCACGTCCAGTCCGGATTGGCGAGATGTGTGTTTGGTTGAACATTCTGAAACGGCTCCGTTTCGGGGTTCCGTTGTCCTGATATCCGGATTAAGTCAGTCTTGCTAGCAGTCCGGATTTCGCTTTGTCTTTTGTGTATTTTGTTTTATTTGTCAAACTTAAAAACACAAGTTACGAGGTCAGTCCAATTTAATGATGGGATTGGCTTGCCAAACAGAAACATGATTGACTCCGGTCCGGATAATCTCGATATATGGACTAACCCGGTCTAATCCAGTCCGGATTTTGTAATCTCCATCTCGAACCAAACATGGGCTAAGTTATAGGAGCTCCGTCCCCGTTGCTAGGCCAATTAGATCTCATCATCTAACTCCTACTTTAGCGATAATTCCTCACTCAATTATAATATTATAAAGAGCTTTGCCGTACAATGTCCTTTAACCCCTATTTAGTTCGGGATCCAATCCGGACTAGGCGGTGTCTATTTGTGTCACGTAGGCGCTAATCCCGACTAACTCAGTTAGGATCCAATCTTATTTTTATTTGGCAAAAACTGGACTGACGGGATCCGTTTTGGGTTCCGTAATCCTCTAATCCAGACCAAGTCATTCCTCCTACTAGCAAGATTTTGAGATCCCAGTCCGGATTCAGCTCTGTTTTTTGTGTTATTTTATTTTATATGTCAGATTAAAAAACACAAGTTACGAGGTCAGTCCAGTTTCATAAGTACTTGCAATGGGATTGGGTTGCCAAATAAAAACATGATTGAATCCAGATAAACTAATATGAATCTATCGACTAACCCAGTCCGAACTTCCTAATTTTGATCTCAAACCAAATAGGGGCTTACAGACCCCACTCAGACGACCACCTAGTAGAAGACAAAAGATGTCAGCAGCCTTATCTCGTCACCTGCTGCTGTTGTCCAGTACACTTTTTGTTTCCCAACGTGAGAGAGAGAAATGTGAGGGGGAGAGAGAGGGGGGGGGTGAATAGAGAGGAGTGGGTAGAGAGAGTACTTGTAGGAGAGAGAAAATTGTATAAGCTATTTTTGTTAATAACTTTTAAATCATAATGTATTTTTTGACGAAATAAACATAGTTGTACTCCTTATAAAAAGTACATTACAATAAGATCAAGTTCGATGTATTTTTTTTAAAAGAAAATATATAATACAAAAGAGGAGATAAAAAAAGTAAAAAAGGAGAGAAAAATTTATTTTTATAACTTTTAATCAGTAATGTATTTTTTTAACAAAATAAAAAATAGTTACGTTAACATGAATAACATGGAGATAATGTAAATTTTGATGACATGGATAACATCGATAATATAAAATAACATGGATAACATGGAAAAACAAAATGTACAATCTAAAAGATAGAGATAATGTGATTATAAAAAATCAAAAAGGAGGAGAGAAAAATTTATTTTGTGTATAACTCTCAAACCGTGATGAAATTTTTTAACAAAATAAAAAATAATGGGTTACTAACAAAATATTCTTTAAGATAAAAGTAATGTCGACATACTTTGAAAATGATTTTTTTTTTAAAAATAAGTATAATAAATGAAATAACATGTCGTAACATATTATTCATGTTATAGTGCATGGTTTAAATAAATTAACATGACACAATGTACAACTGGAACGGAAATAACGTACAAGTAGAGCAGAGATAACATATATGAATACTATGCATAATATGGTGCTTTCCCCTAAGCTTTGGTTGTAGAGGTGTCACAGAATGATTTTTACCCCAATCCCATTCCCACTTCCTAAACAGTGGTAAAAGGATTGAAGCGCCCGTCTCTGAGTGGCCTAATAGGATCTCACACATTGACATATACAATAAGAAATCATAATTCAAAAATAGGATATTTAAAGAACAAACTAACCCAATTATGAGATTTTGCAATTTTATCCTTGACATCAGAGTACATCGAGTGCAAAAGTGATCTAGTCAGTGTTCCATTTGTTTTACCTAAAATCAAGAAAATTGAGACACAATCATGCAATTGCACGGTACGCTATCAAAAACAAGTAAAACAGTTTATAGAAAACTAGTATACTTGGTAGGACTTATATTAAAATAGTATTATAAGTTATTTTTCCAAATCTAAAATTTATTCGACAAGATGTTTATTTCAAATAATGCAATTTTTATTATGAGTTCCCATTATGCTGTAATCGAGAAGCATGCTTATATATTTTGTGTGACTACATCATCCCAAGGGGATGGGGGAGGTCACCTGGCTCCTCCTCTCCACATGAGGTAGGAGGCCAATGTACAAGTTCTACCTCCGAATGAGGAGGTCACTTGCACTCAATATCAACATCATCAACATCATCATCATCATCAATATACGGGCAGTCATAATGGGCAATATTGTTTATGTTCTCAAATTTTTTCTCAAAATATAATATAGGAAAATAGAAGATTAATCAATAGGGAACAGTAGCTCAACCAAGTATATAACCAAGTATATAATCAAAAGATATAAAAAAAGTATCTTCAATACAACCAAGGTGGAGGCATAATAGCGTACCTTTCACTGAAGATTTAGAGTACATATCTCAATTAGGTCAACCCTTCGAGTCAGATCCCAAATCAACAATATTTGGATCAAGGGTTAAGATCATGATATTTGTAGATCATGTTTCAATATTTGAGATTAGGGTTACACTTTCCTATGTCAACCTTAGGGTTAGTTCATCCACTTATAATCAACCAATATCTCAATATGTCTAACATTATTTAAATTGTTAAGTATTTTTGAGTGTGAATGACATACCTAGGTTTTCTAGGATCATATGTGTTAACCCTGATTTCATGGTCATTATCCAAGTCACTATCATCATCATGATGAATTAGCATCATTAGTGTTCAATACTATATCAAGTTTTTCTTGATACAAAAGTAAAGTCATGGTTTAGATATTAGATCAAAGATCAAGTATTCCATAAGATTTAGGCCAATACTTAAGATACCATCATCAAGATTATTCAATACTCATAGGAATCATATTTGAGAACAAATATAGATCTAGATCTTCACTAGTCAAGCTATTGAACATCATAGTCAAATATCAGGGTTTCTAAAAGATTAAACATGATTATTGAGTCATTTGACAATTTAAATATGTAAGAGATAAAATATCTAGGGATATTAGTGAAATACATAAAGAATTAGGCTCCAAAAGTATTTTTAGTTAGTTAATTGGATTTTTCTGATCAAGATAGACTATTCATTCATAATTTTTGGAGCTAGGAATCAAAAGATACATAATGAATATTTAGCAGAGAGTAGGGAAATTACCTGAAAAGGAGAAAAGCCAAGAAATTATTGGCCATTGGATCCTTGGTCAAACTTGACTACCTTGAAGGATTGACGGTTGAGAGGTATCTCTTTTTGAACACATGCACGATAAAGAAAGAAGAGGGGAGAGGAGGTGGGTACGTATGATCTGCGACCGTTGGTTATTGGTCTGGTCAGCCTTTGACCACGGTCTGACGGTCGTGTATTGTTGCCCTAGCCGCAGGGAGCCTACGCGCGACCAAGGCAACATCGTAGAGGAGTAGTGGCCAGAGCAAAGGGGAAAATGAGAGAGAGAGGGACAGTGAGGGAGAGATGAGGTGTCAGTGAGATTTGTGGGAGAAAATCGAATGTAGAGGTGGGGTTTTTATAGTTGGATGGGGGTTAGATTAGGGTTTCGGCTAGCCACAACATCCATGGTGAAGGTAGAGGGAGCAAGTGCTCATTTGGTTATGGAACATGCAGATTCAAGGGAGAAAAAAGGCTAGTCAAGTTTGGATTGGCGGGGCGAGCATTTTGGTTCGCTTTAATTTAAAAAAAGGGGTCAAAATGAGCCGATTGTATTTTGATTCTAAGCCCCCTCTCTGTAACTACCAGGAGGTAGGTGATGACCCCCTAGACACTCAATCAGGACTCTAATATGTGGGAGCCTAGTCTAATGGTTAGGATTTTCCACCCCTTACCCCCCCTCGAGGCTGTGGATCCCTGACCTCAAAAAGGTCGATTTAAAAGCAAATAAAAAGGGGATTTTAGCATAGAACTTCAAAAAATTGTAGAAATTAATAGGGAAGTCCAATTGAAGTTAAATTTGGACCATGGGTTCAAAATAAAGTTAAAATATTTAGAAAAAGTTTGAGGACTGGATCATGAAGTTTGATGGACAAATTTATATCTCTGGATAAAGTAACAATTTGACCTAATTTGGGGTGTCGCAATGTGTTTAAAATTCACATTGATCACCATATTTTGAATTTGAGTAACAATAGTGATCAAGGAAAATTAATTTGAGGTCATGATTGAGCATAAAGAGGGCAAAAGAGTAATTAACTATAAATTATGCAAAAATCCTCTTTGTCACATCCTTCCCTCCTTAAAAAGGAATTTTGACCCTAAAATTCAAAAACATCCTCAAAAGTTGAGACTATTCAACCTAAGTCATATCCTTAAGCACTGTAACATCTTCAACTATACAATCAAAATCATGTCCTCAAAATTCAAGTGGTCCAATAATCATAAATGAGATTCAATGTTCCATATCATAACCAACTTGGTATCAACATCATTAATCATCGAGCAATTGAGTATCAAGGGAAATGTGTATATTGTTCAAAGTCATCATATGAGTCACAAATTTGGAGAAATCATACTTTAGGTCAAACAAATAGACTTCTTGAATCAAGTGTACAAGGTGACTTTCAATCCCAATATCTCAGGGTCGTAGCTTCTACATTGGCCTAGGTGGGGTTATACATCCATGATTTGAGATTTCATATTTCAACAATTTTGAGACAACATCATACTTTCAATATCATGGTTTTCGAGCTAAAAAATCAATGGGAGGTTCCACACTAGTCCTAATGAGAGCTAAACTCTAAGTCATAAATAAAGGGATTCAACATAGTCATCATTTCAAAATTTTAAAAGTATGGGATTTTGAAGTCATTAGTCATATATCTCAAGGTCTGAATAGTGTGATCATAGGATTTGTATCATTATTGAGATTTGATACTCGTGAGTCACAATATCTATTAATCAATATTAAGAGTGGAGATATTTAGATAACATAGGTTAAAATTTCAAAACTTGAGTATGGAGAGTCAAAATTCAAATCACATAGAATTTTCAAATGCACAAATAGGTTTTGAATCATAGAATAGCAAGCCAAAACAACATGGCATCATGTTTCCCATTTCTCAAGATATAGTGAGTACAAGGTTTATAAGTTACAAAGGGTTACATAATCACCATATCATAATCTAGATCAAGTGGTGATTTCATTGGTTGTGATTGTAACATACCGAAACTTGGACATATTCTCTTTTTGGCCCTTTTCCAAGGTTTTCCCTTCCTTTCTATCCTTTTTTAGCCTTGATGTTTAAATCGTGGAATTTATAGTGGTTTGGTGAATATTTGTTCAATAATTATACCATTGGAAGGTTTTATGCACAAATACCTTAGTGAAAGCTTATTTCAAGATCTAAAATGCAAAATTACCACTTAAGTGGAACAATGGTAAATAAATTTATGCCAGAAGTGTAAGGTCACAAACCTTGTTTAATGTATTGAATAAGCTTGGTTACCATAATTCAGTTCTCAAAACCTTAATCTAACTTTGTTATATGTTTTAAAATCATAAAATGAGCATATGTTTCAAATTTGGTTCAGTTTGGATGTCGCTTGTGTAAGTTATGCAATTTTAGGTACATTCTGGACTTTTATGCAATTTACCCAATTGGGAGGTTTGTTTGCAAATTATCACATGCATTATAATCCTTAGATATTATCTTACCCTTCTAAATATTGTGAACCATGGAGCACCTAGTTGCGCCTTGGTTTGAAGGTGTTTCTCTCCAAGGGCATTTTAGGGATTACCCTCTTTACAAATGAGCTTATCTTTAAAAGCTATCAACCAATGGGGTTATTTCTTTGATTGGAGGTCGGTGGGGATGGCCTAGAAGTCTCCATGGGATTTTAAAACCAACATTTGATATTCAATAAGCTTCTATGAGCTATCCTCTTGCATGGCCATGAAGCCCTAGGCTAAGGACACATGGAAAGTCTCATAGACACCTCATGCTTGCCCCCTTCTTTATAAAGCCATATCTACCCCTTCCCACCTCCCGATTCGAAAGCTCCTATCCTCCTCATCTTTACTCTATCTTATAGCACCATTCCTATTTTGTTTGTCCATGAAGGTGCTATCCCAAGGTAAAAGAGGGTGCTTACCTTGGTGAAGAAGGCTCGTAGGGTTCTAAATTTGTTCTATTTAGGGTTTCTAAAGCTCCTCCTTGGTGATTTCGACCAAAACTAGTAAGTTTCCTCCTTTCCTTCCCTATTTTCATGTTGTTCATCTTCCTTCCACCTTCCAGGTTAGAACCATGGCTTTCCATGGTGAAACCCCACCTAGATCCCTTAAACACCTCATCTCCAAGTTCTTTTGCCACAATTTTTCACCTCTAAAGTTGAGAAGGTACTTTTGCTTGAGATAGAAACTTGTTGGATAAACCAGCCTCTCTAAGCTCAGGAGCCTTGCTACTTGGACCTATCCACCTTCCCTAGAGGTGAGTTTCATAACCCCCTTCTCATATATTTCTTAATACACACTTAAAACCCATGCTTCTATGTTTAAAATCAATGATCTCAATATCTATTTACCAAGTTCTTCTAGGGTTTTGGTTTCTTGCTATTTTACCTTCTCTAGAAGATCTAATTTGATTGCCTATGCAACTCCAACCCCAATATTGGGTCAAATGGTGTTTTGTGCCTCTCCATCTCTCTCTTCGCTTATCTCATACCGGTTTGATGATGTGGCAATTTCCTATTGGTCACTTTTGAGAGATTCATAACTATTTATTCCCTTGTCCAAAAAATAAAAAAATATGTTCTGAGCTTGAAAAAACATGCTCTTTCTAAATAAAAATAGTTCCAAGGTTTGATCTTGAGTTTTATCAAAAAGATATTTAGAAAATGAATTAAAAACCCTAAAAACCACCAAAATACACTTTAACCCTCATAACTCCAAAATATGCAAAACTATATGGTTTCTTAATCATAAGAACCTAACTATATTAGTGGTGATGTTTTCAAGGTCTGAATCATAGTTTTATGCAAAAAAACCAAAAGTTAGGGTTTTTTTAGTTTAATACATATGTACAACCCTAATTCATGGTTATGTATTGAAAATAGGAGAAGTGGACCATGAACTAAACTAAAGTATTGGAAAGTGGTTAATAGTGATCTAAAGAGAGGTATGTTCATTCTTACACTCTAAGTTGAGATATTTTCAAACCAAACCTATATTCCCTAATGAGGCTTAAATGAACCCTAAATCTTGTAATCTTGAATCCTTTGTTATATATACCTATAAATCAATATTATTTCTCTTTTGTGTGGGTCTCGTACCCCACTGCCATGTTCTAATTGATATGATGCTTTTACTTGCCATGATTTCTTTTATAGCATGTTGATTTTATGGACTATTTAGATATAGTAGTGGTACTTAGGTACAACCACCCATAGATAGGGAATGTATTAATTCTCCCTGGGGAATGTCTTATTCTCCCCCATAAAAATATGTGTAGGTGACTGGGAATGTATTTAATTCTCCCCCCACTTATGGGTTAAGGTATGGTAGGTGTCTCAACCCTACTTAGTTAATGTAGTCAATATTAATCATGCATGCAAATCTTCTACTATTTTCTTTTTATGGCAAGCATCTATTTCATTATGTCTCATACTCTTGAAATCTTCATCTTATGATGAAAACTAGCCTTCATTTACATGTTTTCTTTTCCTTGATATCCTATTCATATTTTTTGACATGTACCTTGTTTTTCTCTCTTTTGCTGGGTGATTTCCCAACCACCCAGGTTTAGATCGAGATGTTGAACATGACCAAGGAGAACATAGCTTCCAACATGGACCTAGCAATTGGAGATGTTGCTTGGAGACATATTTGAAATAGTTTAGACTTCCCTCTACTTAGATCCTTATGTTGTATCATACATGTATACCCTTGTGGGAGATTATGATGTGCTTTTGTAATCTTTTGTGAAAATTGAATATAGTCATTTGTTTGATTCCGTTGCTACACTTCAGTTGTTTTGACTACCATTTATTGAAATTTGAAAATTTTACACCTATTCAAACATACCTTGGAGTGTGTTTAGAATGGATGTTTTATTCTTCAATTTTTTTAGTTGGGAGTGGATCCCCTCTCAGGTCCCACTCCTTATAGCGATTATACATGTCCTCCGTTGGAATTCCAACCTCTATCTTTGTCTCTATCTCCATGACTACGGGCTTGGACGTAGGGGTAAAGACAGTCATGGTGACTTAGACACCTCTAGGAATTATTGATGTTGTATATCTCACCCATTTGGTCATAGCATCCATTAGTAAGTTGTTTTGTACTTCCCAAGCATCATCCCTATTATCATCATTGAGCCTAGGTATTTTTCTTTGTCTACATTATCCTTGACTTTTTTCCAACAATCTTCTTTTCAGTCTTCCTTTCTTGGTCATTACTGGTTCTAGAGGATCTTGCTTTTTTTTACTCCAGGTTTGTGGGTCCATATGCAAGGTACATCCATTTGTGAGTCTTATAATCATACAGGTCAAATTGAGAGTATATAAGATTATAAGATATTTATGGTTTCAAAATTATTTCATAACTTTATTGATTCACATACTGCTAAAAAATAGAGAGAGTGTCTTTTGTATCATAGTCTTACATCATGGTTTTGAGAGTTATAATACTTAATAATTTGATGACATAATCATGATGTGTTTTAAATAGGGTAAGAGTTTGCTTAATTATGCTTAGAGGTTTAGTCAACAATAGGACAACACAGACTTAATCAAATAGGGATCTCATCAACAATGAGGTATAAGGTATAAATCCTTCTTATTTCATCAAATCAATATTTAATATTTACCTCAAACATAGGAAACATATACTCTAATTTGGTTAAGTTGAGTTTTCATGAATGAGTCATGCATGAGTATTTGATTTCAAAAAAAATTCATTGATCAAAATCACATTTTCAAACTAAGGTCAGATAATGGCATTAATTTTCACAATTTCTAGTAACTTTTATTTTTCTCATACATAAGTTACCCATAATCGAGACATCATGTGGCAAATGGTCATGAGAGTAGGACCACATGATGAGATGATAAGACTACCTAGTCATCATCTACTTGTGTGGCTTAGGGTAGTCCTTAAAGAGGAGATAAGATGCTAGGAGACTCTCTAGGGTTTCAATGGAGAACCTTTAGGTCCATTTGTGAATCAATTAAGGCCAAGTAGATCAGAAAATCTCAGCCACTGCGAAGACAGATAGGAGAAATTATGCCAAGTTTTGATTTTAGAGTCTCAATATGAACATCAGAGTCAAATATATATCTAGATCTTCAAGAACATCAGGGTTACTCATAGGAATCATATTCAAGAACAAATATATATCTAGATCTTCATTAGTCAGCTATGATTTTAGAGTCTCAATATGAACATCATAGTCAAATATTAGTGTTTCTAAAAGATTAAACATGCTTATTGAGTCATTTGACAATTTAAATATGAAAGAGATCAAAGATCTAGGGATATCAGTGAAATACTTAAGGCATTAGGCTCTTCAACTATTTTTAATCATTTCATTGATTTTTTTGATCAAGGTAGACTATTCATTCATGATTTTTGGAGCTAGGAATCAAAAGATATGATTTTTGCAAGTTTTGGTCAATTATAACGAATATTGGGCAGAGAGTAGGGAAATTACCCGAAAAGGAGAAAAGTCGAGAAATTACTTGTCGTTGGATCCTTGGTCAAAATTTACCACCTTGAAGGATCGGCAGTTGAGAGGCGTCACTTTCAACACATGTGCGCGAGAAAGAAAGAAGAGGGGAGATGAGGCGGGCGCGATCCATGACCATTGGTTCTCGGTCTTGTCAGTCTTTGACCACGATCCGACGATTGTAGATTGTTTCCCTAGCCGCAGGGAGCATGCGCATGAGCAAGGCACGTCACGGTGGAGTAGTGGTTGGAGCAAAAAGGGAAATGAGAGAGAGGGACAGTGAGGGAGAGATGAGGTGTCAATGAGATTCGTGGGAGCAAATCGAATGTAGATGTGGGGTTTTTATAGTTGGATGGGTGCTAGGCTAGGGTTTCGGCTAGCCACAACATCCATGGTGGTGACCGAGGGAGCAAGCGGTGGTTTGGTCATGGAATAGGTGGATTCGAGGGGGAAAAAGGACCAGTCAAGTTTGGATTGGCGGGGCGAGCATTTTGGATCGCTTTAAGTTTCAAAAAGGGGTCAAAGCGAGTCGATTGTATTTCTTTAATCCCTCCCCTCTCTGCAATCAGCGAGAGATAGGGGATGATCCCCTAGACACTCGATCAGGCCTCCAATCTATGGGAGCCTGATATGAGGGTTAGGGTTCGCTCCTCCCAGAGGCCGCATATCCCTGACCTGGAAAAGGTCGATTAAAAATCAAATAAATATGGGATTTTAGCATAAAACTTCAAAAATTTGTAGAAATTAATAGGGAAGTCCAATTGAAGTGAAATTTGGACCATGGGTTCAAAATAAAGTTTAAATAAAAAGTTTTAGGACAATATAATGAAACTTGATGGACAAATTTATATCTTTGGTTAAAGTAACAATTTGACCTAATTTGGGGTGTCACAATGTGTAAAAATTTCACAATTGATCAACATATTTCGAATTTGAGTAACAATAGTGATCAAGGAAAATCAATTTGAGGTCATGAGTGAACATAAAGAGGGAAAAGAGTAATTAACTCAAAATTATGCAAAAATCCACTTTGTCACATGAGGCTCACTAGAGAACCTCACAGGATCACTTGTAGGACTATTAGACTTGTGGAAACGTGAAGAGTGCTTTAGGTATTGACCCATTTATATTCAATATTTCTTTCCCTATCTTGTACATGTGATTCCCATTTCCATTTACCACTTTTCTGGTGTTGCTTTCTGGTGTCTAGTTGAGTTCTAGGCATTATAGCCTAGAGTCAAGTTGCTTTCTTTGACTCTTATCCACAAGAACCTCACAAGCATGTCTAGACCTTTGTGTTTTCATTGTTTTAGCATCCATGATTCTTCCCAAGATCCTCTTTGTTATTTCTATGGAAGGAGGTATCTCTAATGCCTTTGGTCACCTATGGTGTGGTGTTGTAACATCCCAGGATTTGAGGCCTCAAATAAAATGAGCTTAAAAGGAATGATTGGACTACCCATATCACCAAGGTGCACCTCCTTTTCAGGGATCCCTTTACTAAAGAACACCATAGTTAAGCATGCTCAGCTTGGAGTAGTACTAGGATGCGTGACTAGTAGGAAGTTGACCCCGGCTTGCGCGTGAGTGATGACAAAGCACACATTTAAGGATAGTGGTAATTTGTGGGGTCATTCATCATTCCTGAAACTCTACTAGAGCCTAGGGCAGTGGGCCGGAGTGTTACAAATGGTATTTGAGCAAAAACCCCTCCAGTAGGTGGGGCCCACATGGGAATGTGGCATGCTGGTCTTGAGCCGTGCGGTCCATGCATGTTGGAAAAGATTGTCCATGGTGATGTAGCCACCTTTGCGTTGGTACCACGATTGGGAGTTGGGTGTCCATGGACCATTCCGGGTCTGCACTGAAATGGGGATATATTATGAGGCCATATAGTTTATCCTTGATGAGAACGTTAAGATTCTAAGTGGGGGAGATTGTAACGTCCTAGGATTTGAGGCCTCAAATAAAATGACCTTAAAAGGAATAATTGGACTATCCATATCACCAAGGTGCACCTCCTTTTCAGGGAGCCCGTTACTAAATAACTTCATAGTTAAGTGTGCTCAACTTGGAGTAGTACTAAGATGGGTGACCAGTCAGGAAGTTGACCCTGACTAGCATGTGAGTGATGACAAAGCATGCAATTAAGGCTAGTGGTGATTTGTGGGGCCAATAGTCATTCCTGAAACTCTACTAGAGCCTAGGGAAGTGGGCCCGAGTGTTACAAGTGCATAGGGTTTCCAAGATTAGAGAAGTATGAGGAACCCATCTCTTACATATGTTTGCAAAATTTTGTTGGAAGAAATTAGGAAATGTTTTACGGTTTTGGGGGATTCAAAAGCTTGATTGACAACAAACTCAAAGAGCATGCTAATGGTGATTTTTTTTAAATCAGCCCCTACTTCCTTTTTAATTTACCACACACTGTTAGGAATTTTGTTCAATTACTTTATTTTTCTTGGTAAAGGCATACAAGTTCATGAAACACAATTTCACTTGTTGGCCTAAATCAAAACTAAAAAAACAAGTTTTTTGATGTAGGGCATAGAGGTCATTTGAGATGGTTCTTATTCTAGAAAATCATTTAAATGCTAGTTACTTAGACAAATGATAATTGTTCATTGGATGGTCATAAAATAAAGTAAGCAGTTTGATTTAGATCTAAAAAATGAGATATGTCATTCAGTATCGACATGATTGTACCCTAACTACAAAAAGTCAACTTATGGGGTTTTATGCATTAATTATAATAACTAATAAACCTTTTTTCATATATATGATATGTAGATTTTAGAAGACATGGCCCTAAACATTAGGATCGTTTTGAGGTTTAGGCCTTTTCAGAGGTATGTTCTCTGTTTAAATTCATACAATCATCTGACTATGACTCCAATTTCCCTATAATGATGCATTTTGTTGATATCTAAACTGAAAATTATATTCTACTAGAGATGTAATCGATTGAATCCTTTTGAGTCAGGAATTATTCCAACGGTGCCAAAAACCTGACGAGCCTTAAACGTGGGTCCAGGAATGGAGTCATGTCTAGGTTATCGGTCCTTAGAAATTTATAATACCTGAATGTTTGACGGGTTAGGTACCATATCGGGTTAGGTACCGTGTTAGGTTAGGACATGTGTCGGATTAGCTCCCTCTTAGGTTCTCGGTTCCTCGTGTCGGGCGTGGTTGGGTAGGCCATCTCAGATCGAAGCCCAGCTAGAGATCCGACACGTTCGTAGTGGCCTTGAAGGTTGTGTTGCTCTGCTGCTACTACTAGGCTGGGTTCTAAGTGAACTCCGCCCGTCCCTCTTGGGTTGGGGGCGTGCTCACCTAGTAACGCCCGACAGACCCTGGGACTCGACGCACTAGCTCATGTGCTCTCGGAGTTAGCTCTCCTAGGGTTCCAACCTATCCCATTGAAGCCCTATAGCTGATATTTATAGGCAACGACTGGTAGGGGTTGCGGTCCTCGTTGGGCCACATGTCCTTTGTCTGCTTCGTCCTCATGGCTTTGGGAGAGGGTCGACACGTCAATCGCCCGACATGCTCGGCGGGGGCCTTCGTGTGATGGGTCGCGAGTAAGTCGTGCTCAATCGTGTTGGTTAAAGGCTCTAGTGGGCTGATGCACCGAAGGGTGGCTGCATCGCGCGATAGACTCCATCAAGCTGACGGGTTGTGGGTGTGGCGGACAAGGCTCCTAGTCGGGTAAATAGTATGCTGTAAGTCAGAGTCTCCCCGCGTGACACACCCGTGCCAGGTTGCTGCCATATTGGGTAACGATTGTGACAGGTAAGGGGCGTGTCGCTTTGCCATTAGAAGGGCCAGGGCAGTTAGCTCGTTATGGATGGGCCGATATGGGCACATTAGCATTCTTTTAGTGAAAAAATGAGAGAAAATCTACAGAAGATAGGAAATATTGTCAGGAGCATAGTGTGGATTATTTCTATACAATAAATAAGATAAAATAGAGAGGAAGACAGTTTAGGAGGCAGTTTTGGTAGTAAAATATAAGCTCTAGCAGCCATAAATGGGTGTTATCAACTCCCCCAAACTTAGCATTTTGATTTTCCTCAATCAATCTATACTTATTTTAAAACTTTGTTTGTGATACTTCTTCAAAACCAGACGTAGTATTCAGACAAAGGGTTAAAATAATTTTTGAGATGCCCCGAGGAAAATTACGTCTGATACAAGCAATGGACTTTATTTTTCTTGTCTTATTTAAGCAAAAATTTTCTCTTCAACTTTGGCGAGACTTTTGATGCATGGTTTCGAAGTTATCTTTCACACCAAACAACTTGGGAGTGGAAGGTGGGATTTTTGGGAAGGCTTAAGGCTTTTTGGGTTTTTTTCCTTGCTTCCCATCGGTCCATCCAGGTAAGGGTCCATTAACAGACAAGTGGTCCCTACAGTCCAAGCCAGTTGGCTTTAGAGCAGTGATTTCACATCCTACGTACCATTGCCCCAGATCTACCATGCCTAAAGATGGGTATTTTTGGAAAGACAAGTGTGTGTGTTTTTTTTGGCACAACTCTCATGCTTTTATTCGCTCTCATAAGGCTTTCCTCTCTTTTTGGGATTTTGATGGGTAGGGAAAAAAGAGTTTACTTTTTGGGCAGTTATTTTTCACATGCACATCTCTGAGCTATTGTGAGATTATTTTTCAAAGCTGGCATAGAAAAGTTATAGCCTTTGTTGTTTGAGACTGCGTTTTCGAAAGAGAAAAATAGAAATAAGCACCACCTTAGATACAAAGAGAACGATCTAGAAGAAGTTGTACTAAATTTTTACTATAAAGAGTTTTATACAGTTTTCGAGAGACAAGCAGTTGTGTATGTATTGTCTTCTATCAAACATTTATATGCATATATATACAATCATACAATGTATGGTAAGAAAAGAAAAAGAGAAAAAGGGGAAAGATTTTGAGTACCTCCCTCACTGATGCTATGGAGTACCCCCCCTGAACTTACCCCACACTCTGTCCCAGAGTAGTGAGATAAAATAGGAAAGGATAAGCATAGATCAGTGAGGGTTCAACAGAAGTGGGCTCCCTCGGCAGATAAGAACTCCATCACATACTCTCCGTATTGGCTGTGGTAGCCTAAGTTGTGGAGCTTATCTGGCGTCTTTTTGAGGGCTACCGTGCAGAAGATCCAGTGCAACACGTAGACACCGCAGTCATTTGATAACGGAAGTTGTTGTGGACAGCGGTGGCAGTATTGTAGTTTGTGCCACTTAGCTATCGGGTCTTCGAGATACGGCTAGATCAAAGACACCACCTCAACATAATATTTCCTTGCTAACTACTCGAGGGATGCCATCAGTGTGGATGTACTCTCCATCAGATGATCGTTGTTGGCGTCGAAGCTTTTGTAGAGGAAACCGACACGTGGATGGATGTACACCATTAGGAGCGTCCAATGGTTGTCGTGCAACATAGGTAGGAAGATGATGTGTAGCAGACACTTCTTCATTTCGAGCTGAAACAGCTGGTGCGCTTCTGTTTCATCATCCAGGCATAGGTCGTTGAATAGAATCGGATGGGAAATGTAGGCGTGTTCAAACTTCTTCTGTAAGATGGAGATGTAAGCTGATGCCACCGTCATTGCTAGACATCCTCCTGCCTTGACTAAGTCCCGCAGGTCATCGATGGGGACCACTGCGTTATCATTTTCATATATGACATCTACGGTATTTGAATAAGTGAGTTGGAGAAGAATTTTGTTGACCTATTCCTTAGATAGAGAAGTGCATGCGGAACGGTCAAAATTGTTGATCAAAGATTTGGAGATAGCAGGTGAAGCAGAGTCATCTTCAGCAATTTCGCCTTCATTGGTGAGTGCGGCTCACAGATTTTCAATTCACTTGCCTGTCCCATAGACATCAGTGGCTTTCTCGACTTCTTCTTCTAGAGGGTTGCTGGGCTGAGAAGATTCGGCTTCGACATCTGACTCCAGCAGCTCCTCTAGCAGATCTACATCCCGAAAATAGCGCTTGTCCTTGATCAACAACATCGCGTATGTGGTTCTGAGCTGATAGAAGTCTTGGCCCTAAAGTTGCCTTATATATCTGAAGATGTTTACCAGCTCCATGGCGCGTATGATGATGAACGTGTTGTTTCCGCTTCCCAATTCTGCTTGGACTGGGAAGTTGTCGATGGAGTAGAAGTTCCAAACGCTGTTGTGGCGTTGGATTCCATGCTTGATTATTTGGTGAAGACGCAGGGGAAGAAGTCTGAGGTGGCTGTCTTCGGGGCATACAAAGATGGTACCTTTGTGTGGGACCTCCATGGTGCAGCATTTGAGAAGCATGACATCCTGGTTGTGGAGGTCCGCCACATAGAGGAACCACTGCTTTTTTGCTTGTAAGGGGCTAGTACCAAGCTTGGATTGTTCTCCTTGATGTGTTGGAGCATGTCAGCCACATGCTTTGCTTCGCATGCCTCTACCATTATTCTTCTTGCCAAGGCCGGGGTGGCGTTGTAGAACGGCTGTCGGCCTGTCCTGATGGCAATATTTTTGAGCATCGCGCCTTCTAGGACCCAAAAAAGAATCTTTCATACGATGGCTTCTGAGTGGAACATTCCTTTAAGTGCTCTGTGTCGTACTGAGAAGTATTTGTCACTCCAGACGACAACTTCTTCATCTGCCTGCGGCCTCAGGACCATGTTGATCAGTTGTTGGTCCCGGATCGACAGGTAGCCAATGGCGCGCCTGTCGAAATCAACCATCTCAAAAGAAGGGATCTCCGATGGCGTAATAAATTTCTCAGCCGTTGATGTCTTTACTCTGGGGGGTTGGTTGTCGATGGAGTAGTACAAATCACCCCTTTCTCCCTCAGATTCTTCAGATGAACCCTCCACTAGGCCGATAGATATTTCCTCATCCTCATCTTGGTCTAGTAATGGTAGGGGAGCAACTGTATTGATGTCGTGAGCGCTCTCTTGTCTTGCTGGAGCCCCATCGGTGGTTTTGTTCTTCGTCTCTTCCTCGGGCGTCGTGGAGGGCCTGCTGGAGGTGGATGATGATGACAATATAGAGGAGGATGATGGTGGAGAGCTAGAGGTCGGTGGCGATGGAGATTTCCTGGGATGCCTTGAGCAGTGGTGGCCGTCCCTCTGATTAAGCCTCTCCTTGATGGCGTCGAGGCATTGTAGCACCACCTGCATCGTGTTGTTCAGCGCCTCTAGTTGGTCGAGGAGACCAACTAGAGTCAATAGCTGACATTCCTGCTCGTTCAGCCTCCTCTGGAAGACCTGAAACTTGTGGGTTAGGGAAGCAAAGGTAGTAGTGTGGTTGTTTGTTACCTCCCATAAGTTATCAAACTCAAACCTGAAAACCTATCCCAGTGATGAGGGGGCTGCATCCGATCAACTTTGGCTTCATGCAGCGCTCCTCGCGTAAGCAGCTTGGCCTGAATAGTGCACATCATCAATCGGGGCTGAGTTCATTTAGACTGTTCATGAGGGTGTGGCTTCCGGACGGGGCGTTGGCACCTTTGTGGTTGCCTCCGCCTCGTCAGTTTGGGGTTGTGGAGAGGCCCACAGAGTAGACAGATGCTGATCGACCATCCGACTCTCGACGTCCTCTTCCATAGCGATCACCATTGTTGATGGTGTCGGTGTCGGTGTTGGCTGCACAACCCTGAGCTCCGCCTCTAGAAGCTCAGTGAATGCGTCATCGCTACTGTGGGGGGCGTTCGGCTGTTCCATTGCCTCTGCCATCTCAGGCAGGGCTGAAGCTTCAGGCGCTGCGGCTATCTCATCTACCACATCGACCTCCAGGGTTATGATCGTTGTTGTGGCCCCGGTGGTGTCAACGACCTCCACGATGGTCGACACTTCTTCAGTAGCTACAAAAGGCATTGTTGTGGTAGCCACAGCTGGTTCAGTGGCGGCAGTAGCGTCCATCAAAGTGACAGCTGCTGGTTGTGTGGAGATGGTGGATGGCTCGGAGGTGGTGGTGACAGGCAAGTCATCGATGACGACTGCTGATGATTTGTCCCGCTGAGCGTTGAAGGGGATTGGCCTTCCTATGGCTGCCACCTTTTCTTGTATGATCCTGGTGGCAGTGTAGCTAGCTTCAACGATTGCAGCTTGAATCTCTTCTTTCATGAAGACCAACTTCTCCACGTCATAGTTGATGCAGAGTGGGAGGGGCATGAGTAGATCCGTCCTCACAAATTTGTAGAAGAAGCGGCGACCCTCCTTCTTGATAATGTTCACCCTTATGAGGAACTTGATATCGATCTTGTCGTTACCTCGTATCCTTGATAGGTTCCACGACTCTTTAGGGTACCCCAACCCTGTCGCGATCAAGTTGACGATCCCTCCCATGTTGTATTCCTTGGTGGAATCCTTTATCAGATGCAACCTGTTTAGCAGGAATCACCCCAGGTTGATCGTTCAACCCTCCATCATATACCAGATGAGATGGAGCTCTTCAGTATAAAGATGGTTGGTCTTGTACTTGCTGAAGAGGAGGCTCGCTATGATCTTTTGAATAATCCTCCAGAAATAGGAGTGAACCGCCACCACCTTGCTCCCCGACTTGAAAGAAGGTTTGTCAGTTAGCCTCCTCTAGAGTGCGACTGGGTTGAAGCCGTCGCCTTTGGTGATTCTGACACTATTATTGAGAAGCTCCCTCTCAGCTTTGCTAGAGGAGAAAATCTCATTAAGTAGCCTCTCCGAGATGTCATGATCGACATTGTAGAGGCGCCTCTGCAGTCTGTCCACCCCGCCGAACCTTTTGGCTTCTTCTGGTGTATTCGAGACTCGGTAAATGGACAAGATGAACTCTTTGGTGAGCTCGGTGTAGGAGGCGGTGTAGCTGAAGCAGATCTTCCATAGTCTGACGACTTCTAAGACATTTGCCAATCTATCAAAGAGGTTGATCTGCTGGAAGGACACTTGGTGGCAGTAACCGGGTTGGCCGGTAGACTTTTGTCGCCAACTCCACATACCGCCTTCAGTGCTCTTCATCTCTAGGCATGAACTGACCCAGTGAGTGATCCAAGGGCTCTGGTTCTACTACCGTCATTGGGGCTAGAGTTGGGGCTGTTGCTGGGGTCGGGGTCGCTTCTATTCTAGGCCGCTTCTTAGCCTCAGACGGCCCAACTGCCTTGGGGTTTGGGCACTTCTGTCCGGTGGTGGTGGCTTTGTTTGTGGCCTCGAGGTTGATCCTCTGGCATTGTTCGTCAACTTGGACGATAGTTTGCTTGGTGTGGGCCATTTATGCAATTTTTAAACAAAGGGAGTAAGTCAAAAAAAATTGATCAATCAAACTGTTTCGCCCGATATTGGGTAGCAGGCTAAAAACAAGTGTGTCACCCGATGTGAGTTAGGTGATACAAGAAAAACCGATATCGGGCTGGGGCCCTGAGAAAAAAAAAGATTGTCACGTGATATATGAATGCCCGACACCAAAAGTCGATATCGGGCAAAGGTAAAAATGTCGCTCTAGAAAGGGCGGTAAGGTCTGGGCAATAAACCAGTATTAGGTGTCTCATTTAACAGATCCCACCTGGTGCGATTGTTGCCCGATACGCATGTCACACAATACGGGGTGTTGCGCGACAAGGTTGAAAACTCGATGCAACGATGCGATAAAAGAGATGACACGTGTTGCGTTGTGTCGGGCGATACTCGGGTCACCCGACACGAGTTAAAGCTCTTATAAAATGAACAGAGCGATAGAGTCATTGTCGCGAGCTCGCCTTTGTTGTCGTGTCACGCGACACGGGTGTCTCCCGACACAGACTTAAAACAAAGCGGTAAAGAAAACCAACATGGTTATTGCACGATAAGCAAAACTCGATGCATGTCGAAATGTCCTGCCCGACACGGGCCAGAACTCGTAAAAGGGCACCCGATAGGGTTGCACGACACAAGCTGCGTGACTCAAGCACAAGATGCGTGACACAAGTTGCGCGACACGGGTAACTTAAGCTACACGATAAGGCGTCTTGGGTTTTACCTGTATCGGGAAAAAAGGTCTTGTAATGCAACACAAGGGCCAATATACGAAGGCCGACATGGGAGCTAGAATTTGCAAGGAGGAATGCACGATACGAGAGAAAGGAGCAGATATTTTGATAACTTTTGTGCCCGATACGGTTAAACTCGAGTTACTATATATAGCCAGCCACGGGGCGGGGTAAAAATAGGGACACATGTCGATCATGCACGTAAATCACCTTCTTCAGCATGGTAAAACCACTCTAATTCGTCTTGTCGCGAGGATTTTGAGAAGAAAGTGTATCACGCGGCACGCATGTCACATGGCAAAGATGTGTCGCCCAACATGCGTCGCCTGGTGTACTTTTTACGTGACATAAGCTCGCGCGACACACGTTGTGCGCCTCGCGCGATGTGTTGTATGGCTCGCCTGCCCGATACGCTCTCGAACTTTTACCACGGGTGGGCGCAATATGGTTTGGGCGATAAGGCAGCTCGATGCATGTGTCAAGCGATATGGCCAGGTGTGTCTCTTGCCCGTCGTGCAAAGCAAGCAAAGAAGAGCAACAGATGTGCCTGATATGCCAACAAAGGGGCTTAAAGCTTAAAGATAAAACAAGGATAGAAAAACTAAGATCAGAGATCACTTGATGAGTAAAACATCATTGGCCTAAGAGTAAACTTTCAGCCTCAGATAGTATTACTCACCAAGGCGATAAAAACTAAGTTGGTGGCCCATAAAATGAGAGATTTTGTGCACGTGGCGCGGGTGCAAACTCGAGCCTTATTACAATAATAGTATTTGTATTGTTCTTTGCAAGGAAAGGAAATAGCATCCTATTCTAAGAAAGTAAAACTCGGACTGCCTCCCGAGGAGCGATGTGGTTTCTGTCGTCAGCTCAACATCTTCAAGTCTCACTATACTTCTCCAGTAGGTGCAACTTCAACGTCCCGCAGGGGGTATCTCAAATCTTCTCACAAAGGCTTCGTCTTCATAGAATCTCTTGACTCTATGTCTGTTGATGGAAAAAATTTTGTCAGATCTTCTTTATCATAAAGCTCCATCATCTCGGACGGATATGTCTTTGATACTATGAATGGTCTGGACCACCTGGTTTACAGTTTTCCTGGAAAAAGGCAGATAGAAGATTTAAATAATAAAACCTTATCACCTTCGTTGACGTCCTTTGCTCTTAGATGGGAATCATGCCAGATTTTTCTTCGCAGCTTGTAGATCCTTGCGTTTTCATAAGCATGACGCCTCAACTCCTCAAGTTCTTGAAGCTGAAGAAATCTTTTCTTCCCAGTCAGCGTCGGGTCCATGTTGAGGCGTTTGATTGCCCAGAACGCTTTATGCTCCAACTCAAAGGGCAGGTGGCAAGCTTTCCCATATATTAAGTGGTACGGTGTGGTTCCCAACGACATCTTGTAAGCGGTTCTGTATGCCCAGATTGCATCATCTAATTTAGATGACCAGTCCTTGCGAGACTTGCCAACTGTCTTTTCTAGGATCTGCTTGATCTACCTGTTAGAAACTTCAACTTGCCCATACATCTACGGGTGGTACGACATGCAACTTTATGACAAACGCCATATCTACACAACGGCGATTCAAACTGCCTTTCTGCAAAGTGAGATCCATCGTCACTGATGATGATTCTTGGCACCCCAAACCTTGGAAAGATTATCTTGGTAAAGAGCTTTATCAAATCTGGCATCACATGTAGCGGTGGGTATAGCCTATACCCATTTAGAGACATGATCAACTGCAACAAGGATGTATTTGAGACCATAAGGGGAGGGGAAGGGTCCCATATAATCTATCCCCAAACATCAAAGATTTCTACCTTGATCCATTCTGACAATGGCATCTCATTCCGACGGGAAATGTTCTCGGTTCTTTGACATTCACTGCAGGACTTGACATAAGCATGAGCGTCTTTGAAGAGAGTCGACCAATAAAATCATGACTAGAGTACCTTGATTGCAGTCTTTTCACCTCCTAGGTGTCCTCCATAAGGAGATGAGTGACACTCAAACAGAATCTTGGGGGCTTCTTCCTCAGGTATGCACCTTATGTATAACCCATCGGCACAATGCCTAAACAACAGAGGGTCATCTCAGTAATAGTTCTTCAAATCAGAGAAGAACTTCTTCTTCCTATTGTAGGACATTTCTGGGGGTAATTGTTTGCATGCCTGGTAATTACAGAAGTTTGCATACCATGGCCCTTCAGGGTTGGCCGAATGGGCAACATAGATAGATTCATCAACATAGCTTTTGTTGATTGGAAGTGGGTGGTCGTCCTCCACCCAGATCCTTGAGAGGTGGTCAGAGACCACATTCTCAGAAACTTTTTTATCTATTATTTCATGATCGAACTCTTGCAACAGTATCACCCAACGCAACAGCCTAGGCTTCGTGTCTTTCTTCTGCATTAAGTACTTGATGGCCCCATGGTCGGTGTGAACTATCACCTTAGAGCCCACGAGGTAGGATCGAAACTTATCAAAAGCATATACATTTGACAACATCTCTTTCTCAGTAGTAGTATAATTCAATTGTGCCTCATCCACGCTCTTACTTGCATAAAAGATCACGTGGTGTTTTTTTATCTTTCTTCTGATCAAGGATTGTGCCTATGGCAAAGTCACTAGCATCGCACATGAGCTCAAAAGGAAGATTCCAGTAAGGAGACTGGAGAATGGGTGAGGATACCAAAGCATCCTGTAGAGCGCAGAACACCTTCATGCACTCATCTGTGAATTTCACATCTTTTATCAACAGATTGGAAAGGGGCTTGGCGATCTTTGAAAAATCTTTGATGAACCGCCGATAGTAACCTACATGACCTAAGAAATTTCGAATTCCCGTGATAGAAGTAGGAGAAGGAAGCTTGGCTATCGCCTCCACCTCGGATCGATCGACTTTGATACCTTTATTGGACACCTTGTGTCCTAGGACTATTCCTTCTTGCACCATGAAGTGGAATTTGTCCCAACTGAGAGTAAGACTTTGCTCTTCACATCTTTTCATTACTAGAGATAAGTTATTCAAGCAGTCATTGAAGGAGCTGCTATACACACTGACGTCATCCATAAAGACTTCCATTTTATCCTCAAGAAAATCGGTGAAGATGGCATTCATGCTCCACTGAAAAGTGGAAGGTGCATTACAAAGCCCAAAGGGCATTCTTCTGAAAGCAAAAGTTCTGTAGATGCAAGTAAAGGTGGTCTTTTCTTGATTGTCGGGGTGAATAGGGTTCTGATAGAACCCTGAATACCCATCCAACCAGCAAAAGTAGGAGTGATGGGCCAGGCTCTCTAGCATCTGATCGATGAATGGGAGGGGGAAATGGTCCTTGCGGGTGGCGGTGTTGAGCTTTCAGTAATCGATGCACATCCGCCAGTCGGTCACCGTCATGGTAGCGACCTCGACTCCATTATCTCCTTTAACCAACATTATACCTCCTTTCTTTGGAACAAATTGAATGGGACTTACCCATGTGCTATCGCTGATGGCATAGATTATTCCTACATCTCAGAGTTTCACCACTTCTTTACTAACCACTTCTTGGAGCTTCTCATTCAATTTCCTCTGGGGCTGGGCATACGGCTTGGAGTCCTCTTCTAGGTATATCATGTGCATACACACAAAAGGGCTGATCCCCTATAGGTCTCTTATAGAGTAACCTAGGGCCTTTCTCTGTAGCGTTAACTCTTCAAGCAACTGATCTTTTTGGCTATCGGTCAACTCTGAGTTGATGATCACTGGATTCATCGTTGTTGACTCAAGGTCAATTAGGTCAATTTTGACTCACGTCTAAATTGACTAAACCCGTGTTTTGATGATGACTAACCATTCCACATATTAGTGTATAATGTCTCTACTTGAGTGATTTCAGATTAGGTATAGACACACTCCAATTGCCCTAACTTGCGCATCTCAAATTGGAGAAAAGACAAGTCAAAGTCAATACAAGTGCACATTTTTGTAATATGATGTATATCCATTATAATCATGTTTTAAATCACTTGTAATGATTGTATGACTTGTAATTAAGCTTAGAAAAATATCAGGAGCACTTAGATCGAATATTAGAGCACTTTAGATGCAACTTTGAAAATTGATTACATGCACTTTGTCGGTCGAGTTTCCCAGCCTGAAAACTCGACCGATCAATCCTTGATCAATTTTCTGAAGATTGCATCGGTTGAGTTGTGTTTACACAGAACTCCACCGATCAAGTAACTGACCATGTCGATTCATAATGGTCGGTCGAGTTTTGTCAGGACAAACTCGACCGATCATTTGAGTATCGGCCTTGTTGTTTACTTGATCGGTCGAGTTACCCTCATGGAAACTCGATCGATTGCACTATACGGAAAAGTGCAGAAAAGTGCTTCTAGCCATTGTGGAGTTGCAACAAGTGAATATATACCTGTTGCAAGCCACAAAACAGCTAGTTTTTGGCCCCAAGTGTTCCCAAAGGCTAAGAGGCATCCCGAGCTATAAATAGGACCCCTTGGGCTTCATCCCAAGTAAGAGCATTCATTGCAAACTCTATGTGAGGTTCCTATTCCATAGTTGAGTGCTTCCTACAACCTCCTCTCTCTCTCTAAGCTTAATCACTTGCTACATCCATTAGAATGAGTAGGAAATCTGTAAGAGAGCTAGTCCTACATGTATATCTTGTGAGGCTCTCACTTCCACAACCTCCCTTTCTCTCATTTCAATCATGAAGATGAAGGTTCTCTCTCTTGGCTAAGAGAGGTGAAGAAGAATAAGGGAAGGCATCCCTTGGTGGAGATCAAGGTTGAAGACTTGGAGCTAGAGTGGGTAAGCCCTTGGAGAAGGCAGAAGACTCCTTGCTCAAGTGGGTAAGTCCTTGGTGGAAGCTTCTCCAAGTGAAGGTGAAGTCAAAGGCAGAAGATCTAAGAAGAGTGGGTAATTCCTAAAAGGCTGAAGACTGGTGCAAGAGTAGGAAAGTCCTTGGAAGAAGGCGAAAGACTCTTGGAAAGTGGGTAAGTCCTTGGTAAGGTTGAAGACTCTTTGTATTTGGATAGGTAAGTCCTTTGTTTGGTCATGTATTGTATGTCTTATGAATGAATATAAGAGTGCAATAGTTTGGAAGTCCTAGAGGTTGACCTCTCTAGGTAAGTGGACTGACACACTTCTAGTTTGAAGTGTGGAACCACTCTAAATAGCTTGTCTAATTGGTGCATGTTCAATCTCTCTCTCCCTTGCTATGTATGTTTTAGTTGCACACAAATTTCCTATTTAGCAACCTTATCTTGTCATATATCTTGAAGGTTTAATGAGTTTTGTTTAAGTGCTTTCAGCTCTATTCACCCCCCTTTAGAGCATCTAACTACCCATATATGATCCAACAATTGGTATCAGAGTGAGTCTTCTCCAAGCATACTTCAACAAGTAGGAGAAGATGGGTGACTACCAAGGAGGGAGATACTCGATCAGACTTCTAATCTTTGATGGGAGAAATTTCCTCTATTGGAGAAGAAGGCTTCAATTCTACATCCAAGGATCAAGTCTTGAGATGTGGCAAATGGTGAACAACCCATACATGCTACCAAAGACAAAGATTGAAGAATGGGATGAAGCTACCTTGAAGAAAGAAACCTTGAATGCTAGAGCCATGCACATCCTCTATGCCTCCATGACCCCCATTGAGTTCAACCAGATTTCTTCATGTGAAACAGCCTATGAGGTATGGAGAAAGCTTTGCATCACTTATGAAGGGATAGATCAAGTGAAGGAAAGCAAAGTCTACATGCTCAAAGGGCTGCTTGAGAACTTTTTTTTTTGGTTAAGCCAGGGGTCGCTCTTATTCATCCCACACCCCTCTTATGGGCACAATCATCCAGAAATTATAGCTCCTGCTTATAATAGTGCAGGTAAAGAGAAATAAAAACCAGAAACATCATAACAACCTAACCAACGACACTTCACAAAATAATGTAAGGGACTCTACGTTTCTCTAAAGCCGCCATACCTCTTACTCTACGTGGTATATTCAGTGTATCTGAAGCAATGAAAGGCTCATTCAACCTACTGCCCCATTTCCCTAGTTCACGAGGTATCGAGTTGATGACCTTGTGAACTAAGGGCCCATATATCATAGCAAAATTAATCTCCTCTCACAGCTCCCTAACGAATGGTGACATCTTCCATGGTTCCATCCCGTTGTTCCATAAGATGTCATGCACGTACGCCTCATCAATCTGAATACACGAAATGACCAAAGCATGGTCTCTCGCTATCTTCAACCCGATAGCACACGCTTGCATATATGCAAGAATGTAATCTGTACTCCTGAGCCAAGCTCTGAATACAAGGTAGATATTAGCCCTGTGATTTCTTATAACTCCCGACGCCCACCTTCGAGACACTCCTTGGTTATCTCTATCTCTCCAGATTGTGAGGTTGAGCTTAAGATTATGCAGGTCAGGAGTCTGCCATCTCACCAGCTCTATCTGTCTCATCAAGACTCGCGGCTCAGTCAAGCTCGCCTCCCTCATCCATGCATAAATGCTGTTATCTGTATCTAACACAAAAGATCTCCTCTTCAGCTGGACGTTCAGCGCCGCAGTAACCCAACTCCATTCATGAGAGAAAGGTCGATGTTGCTCCTTGAATTTGGCTTGGCATCTCAACCGCCATATGCTATATGGGATCAGAACTACCATGTTTCCAGCTAGCCACTCTTTTAGTTTCTTTCTCTTCCCCAAAACACATGTATCTATTAGGGATCTGACGTCATTAGGTGGATGCAAATCTGTTAGCTCGGCAAACTTACCCCAAAAGAAACCCGCCATTTGTCCATGGAAATTCAGGTGTCCAATGCTCTCCTCGTGCGACTCCTCATAGCAGTTGCATCGAGATGCAAAGGGAATGCATCATCTAGCTTTAATATTATCATCCATTGACGTGGCCCCTCTAACAGACTTCCAAATGAAAGTCTCCACCTTAGGGAAGCTACTCTTCCAAATCCACTCTAACCCAGCAGGACCTTCCCTTCCGTCTACCATCAGTAGCTTTTTGAATGATCTCATAGAGAATACACCTCTCAACCCCGGACTCCATACCATTCTATCTTCCACATCAGCGATCCATGCGTTAGATTCACGAATGATATCCAACCCATCATCGTCAACTATCGTCCTCAGTAACTCCCAATCCCATCCCTGGCCTTCAATCCAGAAATCTTTAATAAGAAAAGGGTGTCTTCTATCACTAGCGAATCTAGCATGATTTGTCAAACGCTGCTCACACCACCTCGAGTCCCAGAAAGGAATTTCACCTCTCCCTAACACCCATCTACACATAGGGAACACCCGCAGCATCATATCCCATATACGTTTCCAGTACGGAGAAGGAGAAGGTCCCAACTTCAAGGAACCGGGAAAGACATTATCACGACCTGCTACTACATTGGCATACTTCCACCTGCAGAAACTGGCCCATATTGAATTCTCTGTCAACACCTCCCAACAAGCCTTCCCAACGAAAGCATCATTTATCAGACGGAGCGATGGAAACCCCAGCCCACCTTGAGATAGAGGTCTTGCAACTCTGTGCCAACTGAGCCAAACTTTTCTGTGTTGTTCATCCTTGCCCGCCCACAAGAAATGAGAAAGCTTCCTCTCAATGCGGTCTGCAATCCCCACCGGAACGCCAATCGCAGCCGCCGTATATACATGAATGGATGATAGCACGTGAGCGATTAGTAGTCTTCTTCCCGCGAAGGATAGGAGTTTGGATCTCCAAGTTGTGAATTTATTAACAATCTTCTTCATCAAGAACTCGAAGTCGTTGAGTCTCATCCTTCCTTTTGTTATAGGGATACCCAGGTAAGTGATAGATTCCTTCGCCGCCCCCATATCCATCCAAACTGCCACACTATTTATCATCTCCAAATCTTTCCCACCTACTACACATATGGATTTATCTTTATTGATTCTTTGCCCTGTGGCCCTTTCATACGCCTCAAAAGTATCCCTAACCTTCTCCATCGATCTTTGATCAGCATTGAAGAATAATGCAATATCATCCGCATATAATAGAATGCTTGGCGGAATCGCCTCCTCCCTGATCTTGAATCTCGAAATGTTCCCCTCCTCTTCTATCTTCAGAAATTTTCTACATAGAATCTCCTCAAAAAGAATGAACAAGAAAGGGGATAGCGCACAACCTTGCTTGAGTCCTCTACTCATCGGAAAAAATCCTGCAGTTTCGTCCCCAACCGTGACGGTAGCCCATGTATTAGAAAAGAAACTTAAGCACAGCTTCACCATATCCGTACTAAACCCAAATTGCTGCATCACTCTCCACAGAACATTCCAGTCAGTCCTATCATAAGCTTTCGACATATCATACTTCAGAATCACATTGGGTGTCCCTTGGCCCCTATTGATGTCTTGCATCAGCTCCTTCACAAGCCTGACATGATGAGTGATGTCAGATCCTTTAACAAAGGCACCTTGTACCTTGGAAATCAGTCTCGGCATCATGGGAGCCATCCTATCACTGAGAATACGTGCAAGAATATGGAGGGAAACATTTTCAATAGAGATTGGCCTAAAGTCCTCTGGTAGTCTCTTTGGGCAATCCACCTTCGGAATAAGCAGAATTTGGCAGCAGAAAAGGCCCCTAAAGCAAGGCTGTCCTCTAAAGAAAGCCTCCGTCATCTTCATAAAATCCGCACCAATGATTGACCAAGCAGCCCAGAAGAACATCCCAGTGAACCCATCCGGACCTGGAGCTACTGAGGAGTCCATCTTGAGTAGGGCCTTCACAACCTCCTCTTCACGGGGAACAATGAGCAGGGAAAGATTTTCATCCATAGATACCAACTCCGGGATATTATGCAAGAAATCCTCCAAGTCAGGTACATTTGTTTCCACCACCTCATTGAAGAAATGTTTATAGAGGTCCGCCGCCACCTCCGCCATCATCTTAGGATCCGATATACACGTGCCATCCTACAAGACCAAGCTGTTAAGCCTCCTGCGCTTCCTCCGTGCTTTGACGGTAGCATGATAAAATTTCGTATTACGCTCCCCGTCTTGAAGACAGCTTATCCTTGCTTTCTCTTTCCACATCGCCTCTTCTTCATCCAACAATTGTTGCATTTCTTTCTCAGCCTTCCTCAGGTTAGCTTCATTCACCATAGTTGGGTTCCCATCAAACGTCACCTGTGTAGTAAACACCACATCCTCCAAGTCTTTGATGCGCTGCTTGATTTCTCCATAGGACTCTTTGCTCCATCTTCGCAAAGTTGATCTAACTCTTTTAAGCTTGTGACAGAAAATGAAGGACGGGTGTCCAATCACCTGTTCACTCCAAGCCTGTTCAATCACCTTTAAATAGTCTTCTTGCTCGAGCCACGCCTTCATGAAAACAAAATGTGCCATCTTTCTCTCTAATGCTTGATCGCCTGGAATTGTCACTATAGGACTGTGATCAGAAACTCTATCTCTGGTTAAGTGTATCGATCTAGTTGCGGGCCTTGCCACCATCCATGCCTCATTCACTAACACCCTATCTATTCTCTGCCACATAGTAGGTGTAAGAATATTCTTGTTCACCCAAGTGAATTGACTGCCTTCAAATGGAATTTCATCCAAAGCAACATCCTCGATCAAGGTGTTGAAATCCAGCATGCCCTGATAACCTGGTGTGTTCCCGCCTCGTCTCTCCCTTGTATTACGTACCACATTGAAGTCACCTGCAATCATCCATGGCTCATCACCTATATGTTCCGCCATTGTCATTATCTCTTCCCACAAAGACCTCCTCTCAAGGTGATCACAACTGGCATATATGGCTGTAACAAAGAACTTTGCCCCATCGCTGGCCTCCAATCTCACCGTGATGTGTTGCCTATGTCTCTTGAAAATAGAAGGATTTGTATCTATGTCTACGTAGAACCAAATCTTCCCTTCCTCCTCTTGATTATCCACCGTCCAATCAAGCCTCACAATGTCCATGAGTTCCGCAGCCTGCTCAGCATGGAGAAATGGCTCAAACAAACAAACCACACCTGGTTTATATCTACCACAAATTCTGCTCAGAACTCTCCTCGTAGGATTATTATATGCCCCTCTGATGTTCCAAAAAATAGAAGTAAATTCCATATTAACTTTGTACTGCCGTCACCAACAAAGATGAAAATGATCAGGGGCTATATCCCCCCTCCAACTCCGACCAGTATCCATCAAAGAATTCTCCGTCATAGTCTGAGTGTCTCCTCCTGGAATGATATCGTTTGTGGTACCGGCTATCATCCCCATCTCTTCTATGTCTGCCATGACTCCTTCTAGATGTCCTCCTATGATCACCATAGTCACCCTCAATGAAAATGAAATCCTCCAATCGTCTGTTCGACAAAAATCTGTTGTTGCCCTCTCTATCCACGACCACTCGTCTTGGTGATCTATGGTGCTTCCTGATCGGGGACGGGCTCCACGTCTGAGGTATCGCTCTAGAATCCGAGGTTTTGTCTGACACAACCACCATGGAATTAGATACAATCGTCTTCCCCTGCATAGATAAGGCCTCCCTAGGTATCCCTGACTCTCTCCCAAACTCAGTAAGCTGCATGCTATTGGACCCCACCGACCCTCTAGCCAACATGAAGAACTGCACAGATGTCCGACGCTGCCCATAAGTAAGAGATACAAATTGAGGGACATCTTCACTAAATGCCTCAACCAGGATAATCAAGCAAGATAAGTCATCTTTTTCCTTCTGCCAGTCTGAAATGAACCTCAGTTTACCGAAAGGTGATATCATCTTCTCCATCGTGTCATCATCTCTGCAGGTAATAGGGATGTCTGCTACCCAAAACCAGAAAGCCTCCTTCCGTTGGTGCTGTTATCCATTACTCATGAGTTGCAAATCAATTTTTTTTCCACGCATATCCGGTACGCCCTTCTCCTTTACGTCCTTCGCCTCCGTATCGCATGAGAAGAAAGCAACAGCCTTACGCTCAGCAAATCTGTATAGATCCGCCGCATTGGGCTAGCACTACCGCAAGAGCGGGCAAATCTCCTTCCATTGAACACCATACGGCCATGATATCTCCACCGCCCTCTCAAGTGCCGTCATCTTCACTTTGCGCAAATTGTCGTCTGGCCCGACATCAACAACGATGCGCTTAGGGATGTGTTGCGGGCCGTCCCTGGCCGGGATGCCTGACGGTAGTGGCGGAAACGTCGATCTTGAGTGTACGTCCAGTGACCTCGGTCTCGACATATACTGCGAGCATCTAGCAGCCACATGACCCGGTCTACGACACTTATAGCAAACCTTGCTTCCTCTACACTGAGCCTGCCAATGGCCTCTCCCCATACATCTGAAGCATGTGTCGTGAGGGATCCCGTATAGCGGTGTCTTCCTCTATGTCCGCTGTGAGACGACCGGCTGTGTGATGGGTGTCGGAACAAGCTCCTGCCTAGGGTTTGGGAAAGCAAGAACCTCTGTCGTTCTAATCTCAGATGACCGCATCACTTGATTCACCGGATCAGTATGGTCGATCGGTGGGCAGTTCGACTCAATCACCATAGGAGCAGCTACGTCTCCTTCCTCCCTCAGTGGCGGCGGTGGCGCACCCTCATCATCAGGACCCTGGGTATCTTCCTGCGGCTGCACTGTCAATGGGCTACTAGACGCCGGAACCTTCGTCCGCTCGGGCCCAGCACGATTGGGTCGATCATCCCTCCGTTCTTCCACCATCGAAACCCTAGACGGCGAGTCATGCATCGTGTCTTCACTGGTCATTACAACCCTAATGTCGGGAAGCACCTCCTCCGGTGAGACTACAGTCGATATCATCTTGTTTCTCCTCTCCACAACGACCTATTGCATCCCGCGATCTCGCGTGGTCTGTCTTGTCACCCTACGCAAAAGGGGTGAGGGCAACATCTTGATCGGGTACTTACCCCCTCATGCACGATACGAGAGCTCAGATCATGCACGATACAATATTCTTTGTTCTCGTTTCCTCTATAACGGTTTGCCAACGCGTATCAGCTAGCTTTCTTGCGTATCGGTTTCCTATAACGTATCGGCTACCAAGCTTTTCTCTGCTCACTGGAGCTGCATGACACCCGAATTTTTGTCGCCCGATACAAGATTTTTGATCAAGCCATCACTGGAGCTTTGAACAAGCCGATACGAGAGCTCCCCCCATGAAACCGTATGCTTCAATAAACAAATCTCTGTCGGCCAAAGTCTAACGCCCGATACTCCATGCAAAGGCCTATCGCACAGCACTACTGCACGATATCTCCTACCCAGCTGCTTGCCCGATACACAGAATGCGTGAATCTGCCGGAAGCCTAACCAATAAACAAACCTCTATCGGGAACAACCTATCACACGATACTCCAAACAGAACCTATCACACGATACGTGAGCCTATCGCACGATACTTGATCCTATCGCACGACACGAGAGCTCACCCTCCACAACACGAGAGCTCCATTTGTAAAGCTTTCCTATAGAAGATGTTGAGACAAAATGCTCAATTCACCAAAAATTATCCCACTCAAGGCTCAACACCATCGTGAATGGTCTTGCTGCTTGAGAACTTCAAGATGGGAAAGGAGGAGAGCATAGCCAACATGTACTCAAGGCTCAACACCATCGTGAATGGTCTTGCTGTTCTAGGACATCCTATGTCTAGTTGAGAGATCAACTCAAAGATCCTTAGAACTCTCCCCAAGAGGTGGGAACCCAAGGTGACTTCTATTGAAGAAGCAAGGTCTCTTAAGGATATTCCTACTGAAGAGATCATTAGAAATCTACAAGCACATGAAGCCACACTTGACAAGAGGGAGTAAGTAGAAAGACAAGAGAAGAAAGAGCTAAAGAGAATGAAGAAGGCTGAAATGAAGGCTCACATTGAAGATATCATGGAACAAGTCTCTCCATCCTCTCAAGCTAAAGAAGATGCCATGTACTCCAAGGGTAAATTCTACAAAGGCAAGTCCTCCTCCATCCGGTGCTTCACATGTGGAAAGAAGGGTCACTACAAGGAAGATTTCTCACAAGGCAAAAAGACTCATCTTCACAAGAAGAAGGAGAAATGGCACTCAAGCTCAAGTGACTCCTCCAACTCAAGCTCTAGTGAAGATTCAAGTGAAGGATCAAGCTCAAGCTCTAGTGCTGAAGGAGAATGCCATTTTGCTCTTATATCATCAACAAGCAAGGACTCAAGTGAGATAAATCTAAACTCTTTAGATAAAGAATCTTTGATCGCTATTATTCATGATACTTGTGCCTCTCTTAAGTCTTCTAAAAGGAAAAAAATCTTGCTAGAATTGTTGATAA
This sequence comes from Alisma plantago-aquatica, assembly GCA_963693085.1. NCBI lineage: Eukaryota > Viridiplantae > Streptophyta > Magnoliopsida > Alismatales > Alismataceae > Alisma > Alisma plantago-aquatica. The sequence goes on along the minus strand of OY856412.1, from coordinate 1,320,667,999 downwards.
TTTTCATGTAGAACTAGATGATCTTGAACATGCTAATTCTTGCTTGCTTGATGATAAAAATGATTGTCTTAGTCAAGTAGATTCTCTTAAACTTGAAAATGCTAGTTTGCTTGATAAGATTAGATTTCTAGAAGCTCAACCTATCATGACTAGTTCTAATGAAGAACATACTTTAATTGTTGATTCTCTCATGCATGATATTGATGTTCTTAAATCTGAAAACAAGGACAAAGATTTTGTTTTGTAAGAATTAGAAACAAAAAATGCCTCCTTGCTTGCTAAAATCAATTTGAATGAATCTTGTTCTAGTTCTACTAGTAGAGAGAATGATGTTGCTGCTCTTCACATTAATAGAGATTCTTATTCAACTAAAGCTCTTTGCTTAGAAAATGATCTTTTGCATGCTAGAGATAAAATCAATCATTTGTCTTCTACTATTACTTCTCTTATGCATGATAATGGTAGTTTGAGATTTTCTTTGCAAAGATTCTTAGTTGGTAAGAAGAGCCTTAATGATATCCTACACCGTACTACCAAACAAATTGGTAGACATGGTTTAGGGTATGATAGTAGTCAAGGGAACAACAAAGATAAATGACCTCCAATATTCCATGGAGAATCCTCTAGTTCCAAGGCTATGGGCACATGCAACTATTGCAATGATTTCAGTCATTATTCTACTTGTTGTCCTTTTAGGAAAGCACCCAAGAGAAATAGGACTTGGGTTGCTAAACTAACCCCTCTGGACCCAAAAACATGATTGGGGACCACTTCATCTTTCTTCTTGTAGGTCACTTGCAAATGGATTGATTTGAGGTATTGAATTGCAAATTGACTTGTCAATCCACATGAAAGAAGAAAGGTGAGATGTGTAGAGGGTGACAACAAGTGGAAAAAGGAATGGTAAGAACAAAGGTAATGTTTTTCTTGCTTATAATCAATCCTAACTTGTTTTGTCAAGATGATATGTACTATACATATGGTTTTTGAGTCAAAAGTGGCATTTTGTGATTCTCTACACACTCTTGATCAAAAACTGTTTCTAATGCTTCTATAGTGCATTACTAACTTGCTTAGACATGTTTGGATATGGTTTGTTTATTTAGCATGCCTTTAAATATGTTTTTATGAAATATATATGCTTTTTGACAGCTGCTCTGTCGGTCGAGTTTTCCCTGTTTGAAACTCGACCGATAGGCACCAATGGGCGTTGCCAATAGCTGTCATCGGTCGAGTTGTCAATACACAGAACTCGACTAATAACAGTGTGCACATGATATACATTTGGCTTATTGCATGAGAATTTCCCTCTCAACTAGATTTTCTCAACCAATAGCCTTATTCTTTGGCACTCCTTTGGTACCTTTATATATGCATATTGCCATGTTCTAAATTGCCTATCTTGCTCACAACTCTATCTCTCTAATTTATCTAAATTGGTATATCTATATTTTGTAATTACTTGCTTTGAGTTGTTTTGTAGGTTTTGATGATGAACTCTTTGGATCTCTGGTTGTGTCTTAAATTGCTTCCGTTGTGCTCTAACTTGCTACATCTATCTAGATGTATATCTTGTTTTGATACAACCTTGAGGTTCTTAGGGATAATCATCTTTTGGTAAGGATACATATCTTATGAGTTATATCCCCTCATGTTTCTACAATTGCATATCTCTTTATTTGGATATATCTCTACATCTACTCATAGCTTGCTTTATCTTGTGTATCATTTGGTATCTCTTGCTATGATCTAGATCCTACTAGTGGTCCTAACTTGTGATATCATCTACTAGTAGTTCATATACATGTAGTTCTAACCTTGTTTATAATTGACATCTTTGCTCATATATATGCTATGCTTGTATCTTGTCTCATACATGCTCAAGATTGTTCCTTGAATTGCATATCTACTATCTTGAGTTGCTTGCATAACATTGTGATGCAGGGTACATAGATCTACATTATATGTAGAAATTAGGGTATTTTTGGTTTTTATGCAGATTTTGCTCCAGTTTCAGTTTTTGGTGAAAGACTAGTGCTTTTCATGCAGAAACGACCTTCTGAGCAAAGCTCATCGCTTTGCCATGAGCCCTGGTACTTTTTGGGCAAATTCTATCATCTTGAGGGTCCAAATTGTGATTTATTATTTTTCTGCAGCACCTTATCTTGCTTTTTGGGTTGTTCAAGTATATGCTTTAACTTGCTTTTCTTTCTATGCTTGGACAAGCCCCTATCTGTGCTCTTCTACTCTCCTTATATAACTTTGTGTTATCTCCTTTCTCTTTAACAAGTGAGGTTTCTTATTTTCTTCATAACCCCACTTTTTGAAATGACAAAGGGGGAGAAAGGTATGTCTTCTCTTGACAAAATGGGGGAGAAGGCATGTCTTACATGAAGAAGAAAAGTATGTTCATGTAAAGGGAGAAGGTAAAGGGGAGAAGACATATATGTGTAGAACATATATGAGTAGAAGACATAATATTCTATAAATGTTATGAAAGTTAACCATGTAGGAGAAATAGCATCAATTGAGGGGGAGCATATGAGCTCAATCCTATTGAAATCCCTAGGTTTCTCCGAAGGTATGATTTTACTTTAAAGCTTTCAATACATTTATGGAATGGTTTGTCATCTTCAAAAAGGGGGAGAATGTTGACTCAAGGTCAATTATTGTATGTCTTATGAATGAATATAAGAGTGCAATAGTTTGGAAGTCCTAGAGGTTGACCTCTCTAGGAAAGTGGACTGACACACTTCTAGTTTGAAGTGTGGAACCACTCTAAATAGTTTGTCTGATTGGTGCATGTTCAATCTCTCTCTCCCTAGCTATGTATGTTTTAGTTGCACACAAATTTCCTATTTAGCAACCTTATCTTGTCATATATCTTGAAGGTTGAATGAGTTTTGTTTTCAGCTCTATTCACCCCCTCTAGAGCATCTAATCACCCATCTAGGATCCAACAATCTTCTCTTCATCTAAAAAGCAGTATTCCAAGCCTCTTAGCAAAACTTTCAAAGCAGGCAGGGTATCCTTCTCTTGTTCATTGGTGGGGTCTTTACGGAGGGCAACTTACATAACTATGTCCAAAAGGTCTTCTTCTTTGAAAGAACCTTCAACTTCTAGAAAAGCCAGCAATTCCTTGACCTCTGGATCCTCGACCTCTTGTGCCTCGCTTGATAGAGCGTGCATCAGTGGGTCCACCGTGGCCTTCTCTGCCCTTACTTCATTGCATAGCTGCTGATAGCTTTCAATGAAATAAGAGGATTCAAAGAACGAAGGGGCTTTCATACAATCTCTGATGTTGAAGTCGATAGGATCCCCTCCAACAATGATCGTAATCATACCCACATCTACGTAAACGAGGGATCCTCCGGTCGTTAGGAAAGTTCGCCGAAAGATAATAGGGCAGCTGGGATATTCTACTGTATCAATCAAAACTATATCACATGGTATAAAGAACTGCCCGACTCGAATGGGAACATCCTCAACCACTCCGACTGACTTGGTAAAGGTGTGATCAGCGAGCTGGATCCTCATGTTCACACTTACCATATCAGTGAGACCAATCCTCTTAGTAAGGGATAAGGGCATCAAGCTGATGCTTGCCCCCAGGTCTGCTAGACCTTTATGGGTTATGTTATCCCCAATTTGAAAGGGGATGACAAAGGCCCTAGGATCCTTCTTATTTGTCGGCATACTTGCTTTGACGAAGGAGCTGGACATCTGTGCTAGATTTATGGTCTCCACATCTTCACCTCTCTTCTTCCTTGAAATCAGATCTTTCAGAAACTTGGCATAGGTAGGCATCTCCTCAATGGCATACAGAAACGGGATGTCAAGGTGCAAATTCTTGATAGCGGCCATAAACTTCTCGTATCTCTTTTTCAGCTGGGCCTTCACCAGCTTATGTGGGAATGGTACGTGGGGTGCGTACTTGTCTAGACATTCTTCAGAAGAAACATTGTTGGCTCTTTCTTTGGTCGCTTTCCTTAACCTTTTTGGGACTTCCTCTGGTACCCCTTGGATAACCTCCTCAGCTGGTGTTGTCACTGTTGTCGCTTCCTTTTCAATGGTTGGTTGTACCACTATTCCTGACTATAAAACAACCATCTTTGCGGTCTCATGTCCACGTGGATTTGTTTCAGTATTGGAGGGAAAACGTCCCACCTGATGATTGATAGTCTGGGCGAGGCTTGCCAGTTGTTGGTCGATCTGTTTATTATGTTGTTGGAGCTCCCCTATCTGGGCTAAAAAGCCTCCCATCTGCTGCTGCATCAACTTCAGCAAAGTCATGCTATCAATAGAACTCTTATGCATCTTCTCATTCAGGTCATTTTGCTTCTCAACGAAGGACATCAACTCCGTCATCATAGTCGGTCTCTACGGTTGGTTCTACTGGAAGGTCCATTTCTGTTGGAACCCTATTTGACGTTGTTGATTCGATGACCCTCACGAGGGATTCCCGCTTACCAGTTAATGGGAATTCTCAATTGCGCTGGTGTTTCCGTAGGAGAAACCAGGGTGATCAGGGTGTCGGTACTGGACAAAACTGACATTCTCTATATTGTCATCACCAAGCTCTCCCTGAATGGCCATGTGCGGGCATAAGTCAGACAAATGGTCTGTCTCTCCACAGGTGATGCAACTTCTCACCGCTTCCCACCTTACTTTTCCTTTATAACCCTATTCCTTCAGGGTTTGGACATCGATTACTATTTTGTCTAGCTTAGCTGCAAGGGCTTCTATTGCCTTGGACTCTCCCAGAGTGGTATGGCTCATAGACTCCCGGTCGTACTCACTGTCTTGTTGATTCATGGCCATATTATCTATGATTTCCCTAGCCCTCTGAGCACTGAGCCGTAAGAAGTCGCTTCCAGCTGCAACATTCAGGGATTTCCTTTCCGTAGGGCACACCCCATTATAGAATGTGGTGATCAGCTTAGGTTTGGAAAAACCATGATGTGGGCACTCCCGCTGGTAACTTTGAAACCTCTCCCAGGTCTCGTGCAGGTTTTCCGAGGGATACTGTGAGTACCTCATTATCTTGTTCTAACACTTGATTGTTCTTTCAATGGGGAAGAACTTGGCGATAAACACATTAACAAGATGCTCCCAATCGGGAAGACTCCCATCTTGCAGACTTGTGTACCATTCCAATGCTTTGTCTCTCAGGGAGAAAGGGAAGCATTGGATGTAGATGTGTGTTATCGGAACTCGATTGATCTTGAAGGTGTTGCAAGTCCTTTTGAAAGTTGTGAGATGGTTGTACGAGTTTTCTTCAGTTGTATTCCCATCAAACCTGTTATGTTGAAGCAGCTGGAGGAAGGCAGGCTTCAACTCAAAGTTGGTGACGTTGAGGGATTGCACCATAATTGGATTTCTCTCTTCATTTGCCTAAACTTGGACAAACGAGTGCAAAGAGAGAGCTTCAGGAGCTTGGTCAACCATGACTTGTTAGAGGCAAGGATGACCTAGAAAAAGGAGGAGAAGTACCTGGGAGGAAGGAAAAGTGTAGAAGTATTAGTATGTTGTATGAGCTATGTGCAGTAAATATTTATAGTATAATATCCATAAGTACAAGTTTTTTTGGCAAAGTGCAAGCAAAAATCGAGTTTGTAGAATGATTTTTGTTGCCTATCCCCAGAAACGGTGCCAAAAAACTGACGAGCCTTAAACGTGGGTCCAAGAATGGAGTCATGTCTAGGTTATCGATCTTTAGAAATTTATAATACCCGAATGTTTAAGACCTTCTACAACTAGCACAGGGTCAAAATAGTTGGGGGTCGAACACAGGGATAGGAAGAATGACACTTCAGAACACAAGTTTTACTTGTCTAAGCACGTCGAAAAAGGTCGAAGGATAAGGTTTTGTTAAATAAAAAGCCTATCTCCAAGGGGAGTTACCAGAAGAATTAATGTTTTAAGGTTTAGAAATTTTTATGGAGGTTTTGTATATTAGAAACTGAGGAGATAAAACTATCATCGGAGTAAAGCACAAAGGAGGAAAACTTAAACATAACAGATGGCAACGGAATACATCCTGCACCCTCTTCTCTCAAAGAGGATGCCTCTGACTATGCACCAATTCTTTCTCTCAAGAGTAGTGGACACAGACTTGAGCGAAAAGATATGCCGGAGCAACCCTGATCTTAGGTACTCTCATACACCTGAATTAGACCAAACTCTAGAGTTTACGACATCCTTCTCTTAAAGGAGTCGAAATGAGAAACGCAATTCGATAGCCAGTCAAAAGTGTGCTCCAGATAGAAGAGAATAGAGTTCAGATGCTATAAAGAAATCATCCAACAAAAAGGAACCATACACGGAACAATATGAGATAAGCTCCTCAGATCCCATAAGCATAAGGAGATAAAAGGGTTTAGTTACAATGCAATGGTAAACGAAAGTAAATTGCTGAAATAGGGAAGATAAGTATCGACCTCCTTGATGTAGGGGGGTCGGTATACACAGCAGAGGACCCCTAAGGTGAAGCTAACCCGGTACCAGGTAGGAGCCCTATTGGGATATGCCCGTGTCGTGTTCTCGACCGTATCGGGTCGTGAACTGCGACATGTAGGGGCGTATCGGGGAAGGACTCCCTACCCGATATGGCCGTGTCGGGAGGACGGCCCTCTCGGGCGACATAGCGTGACAGGTAGGCCATATCAGGTTGGCTGTCGTGTCGGGTTAACTTTATCTTAGGTTCTCAGGTTCTCGTGTCGGGCATGGTTGGGCAGACCATTCGAGTTGAGACCCAGGTAGTGGCCCAACACGTTGGAGTGGCCTTGATGGTCGTATCGCGCTGCTGCAGCTACTGGGACAAGTTCTAAGTGAACTCCTCGCGTCCCTCTCGGGTTGGGGGTGTGCCCACCTAGTATCGCCCGACACGTCTGGGGACTCTGCGCACTAGCTCCTATTTGCTCTCCGAGTTAGCTCGTAGGGTTTTGACCCATCCCATCGAAGCCCTGTAGCTGCTATTTATAGGCATCGACTGGTAGGGGTTGCGGTCCTCGTTGGGTCATGTGTCCTTTGTCTGCTTCGTCCTCATGGATTTGGGAGAGGGTCGACACATCAATCGCCCAGCACGCTCGATGGGGGCCGTCGCATGCTGGGTCACAAGTAAGTCGCGCTCGATCATGTCGGTTAAAGGCTCTGGTGGGCTGCTACACTAAAGGGTGGCTGCGTCGCGTGATAGACTCCATCAGGCCGACGGGTCATGGCGGGAAAGGCTTCTTGTTGGGTAAATAGCGTGTTGTCCATTAGAGTCTTCCCGCGCGACACACTTGTACCGGGTTGCTGCCATATCGGGCAGCGACCGTGATGGGTAAGGGGCATGTCGCTTCACCATTAGATGGGCCGGGATAGTTAGCTCGTTATGGATGGGCCGGGACGGGCCCATTAGCATTCTTTTGGTGGAAAAATGAGAGAAACTCTGCAGAAGATAGGAAATATTGTCAGGAGCATAGTGTGGATTATTTCTATACAATAAATATGATAAAATGGAGAGAAGACAATTTAGGAGGCAGTTTTAATAGTAAAATATAAGCTCTAGAAGCCATAAAATGGGTGTTATCAATTGGGTCTATGACCCCTCCTACCATGCCTTTTTCAAGTTTGATGGTGATAAAGGACTACAAAAATATGTATTTCCACTCTATTATTTGACCATGGTATTTGGACTACTTTAACTATGATAGTTATAATTGTTAGGGCATGTAGTTTCATCATAGGTTTGTCCTTTCACCTATTTTTATATTAGGGTGTGATATTCCAGCCAGAGTGTGTTGTACCACCCACTTATAAATTGGGGTGTACTGTTCCGCCTAAGGGTGCTTTATCCACACATTTTTGTCTAATGAACCTGATGTCTTGAACCTACTTTTGATACTTTTTTCTAATTTAAATTTGTATGTAATTGTGTTATTCTATGACATTTTGGAAAGGTTAAATGGCAAGTCTATGTATAATCCCATATGGCTTTCATGAACAAATGCCCCATTCTTTTGATACACATTCTCTAGATGAGATTTTAAGCTTACCAATATGTTAACAACCCTCCTCTTACATGGTAATACCCTCTTCTTATAATTAGTATACCTTATAATGCCCAAATATATTTATTTTTGCACACATTTATTAGTGTATGAACCATACCTTTCCTTATTTCTATCTATTCTGGGTGTTGTTCCCAAACCACCCAATTGTAGGTGACTCAAAGACGACATTAACTGGGACTACAAACTTAAAGGATAGATTGGCATGGCTAGTTTCCCTTTACATTGGTACCTTGTTGTGTTTATGTGTACCCTTATCTTTTAAAGTGACACCGTTGAAATTAAATTTATGTAATGAAAATGATGTTAAATTGGTAAAAAAATTCCATTGCTTTAAGATCATAGCCTTAATCCATATCATTCCCATTTTATTTTTTTGTTTCATCCGCTCATCTTATTGGGTTTACTATCAATTAACTATAATGATACCCATCACCCCCTTATTATCTCGGTTTAGCACCCGGTCATCGGAGAAGGCAATATTGAAATCATTATAATTGTAGCATTCTAATTGGAAGGAAAAACAACATCTCCATAGAGAAAGAAATAATTATTCTAGGAGATAGAACATAAGGAGTGGGAGAGAGAAAAATATAGAAGAATAAATATGGAAAGATAATATGAGAGAACAATGAGGATAGAAAGAAAATGTTTAAAAAATCCAAATGGAAGTACTTCATTTTTTAGCATATGGTTGCACAATATTTGCATTTTAAAATTTTGTTTTGGTAATGTCAATCATTTAAATGGGAAATATACTTCTATAAAAAAATAAGTACATACACAAAAATGAATATCATTTGTACTGTTGTAAGTATCTATGCATACTATGTTGCTTCATTAAGTATTATATTAATTATATGCATACTATATTCCTATAACACAGAAAGATATATACATACAACATTAACACCATATATATTTCTTTCTCTCTTCAGATAACATACTCAAATCTCATATATAGTCTTAGGATACATTAATAAACACAGTTTACTAATAAGGCAGGATCTATAAATATACAAAATAATAAGTTCTGTCCCCCCTAATGACATTACAAAATCTTATTAAGTTTCTCCTAATCATGGATTCTTCTGTATTTCTTCTTCTCATATTCTCCCCTGACCTCTCTCTAAGCATAGAAGAATACCATTTCTTCTTCCTTTCTATCCATCAACCTCCTCATGAGTATCAACGTCACCGCCTAGTGCATAGCAGCTGATGACAAGTTTTCTCCAACAAAGCACCATGGGCCTACCTCCTAACAACACCTAGAGGTCTGCATTCATATGTGTAACCTTCCATGGTGCTAAACCATCTATAGGGGGTTATGAAACATGTTAAGGGATCTGGAATCCGCATTGCAGTTGATGTTTTCCACTAAGCCTTGGTTGTGGAGTCTCATCAGAGAACCACATAGGACCGCTTGTATGACCACTAGACTTACGGTAACGTCAAGAATGATTTTGAGTATTGACCCAAAGCTATGCAATCCTTCTTTATCTGGTTTGTATAGGTAATCTACAAATCCATTTTTGACTATTATTGTCATACTTTTTGGTGTCTATTCGAGTTCTAGGTATTATAACCTACATTCAAGTTGCTTTCCTATCTTCTTATTCCTCTAAAACCTCACAAGCATGTTACAACCTTTATGTTCTTGATGTTTTAGTATCCATGATGATTTCTAAGATCCTCTTTGGTCCTTAAATGGTAAAAGGCCTTTCTATCACCTTTGTCCACTTATGGTATGGTGCATAGGGTTTCTGAGATTGGAGAAGTCTGGTAAACCCATCTACGACATCCGCTCACAAATTTTTTTGGAAGAAACTAGGAAATTATTTATGGTTTTGGGAGATTCTAAAGCTTGATTGACAAAAGATTAGAAGAGAATGCCACTGGGGATTTTTTTTCACAAATCAATCCCTACACCCATCTGATTTTATCACACCCTCTTGGGTGTTTTGGTGTAAATTACTTTATCTTTCTTACTTAATGACACAATTTTATGAAACACAATTTTACTTGTTTTCATACATCACAATTAAAGACAAGTTTTCTAGAGTAGGTCATAGAGGTCATTTGATTCATTTTTTCTAGAAAATCAATCAAATTCCATTTACTTAGAAAAATCGTAATTATTCATTGGATGGTCATCAAATTAAGTAAAAAATACGATTTCGAACCAAAAAATGAGATAATTCATTTGGTATTGACAAGATTATACTAAATACAAAAATCAACTGATGGGGTTTAAATAATTAATTATAATAACTAATAAACCTTGTTTTATATATACTATAATTAGGTTTTGGAAGACCTAACCCTGAATATTTGGAGTTTTTTTATTTAGGTCTTTTGAAAGGTATGCACTCTATCTAAGTTCAAACATTCATATGACTATGACTCCAATTTCCCTATAATGATGCATTTTCTTGATATTACTGTTTCTTGATATCTATATTTTGAAATCTTATGTTACTAGAAATCTGATAAACTGAATCCTTTTCAACCATGAATTATTCTTGTACATTGGGTCGATGACCCCTCCTATCATGCCATATGTATGTTTGATTGAGATAAATGACTATGCATATATGTCATGGAACTTTATTATTTGTGCATGGCATATAGACTACTTTATCTATTGCGGTTATAATTGTTAGGGTATATTGTTCCATCTAGGGCTTATTATTTCTATCAAAATTTATATTAGGGTGTGGTTTCCCATGCAGCATGCATTGCACCACCCACTTATATATTAGGGTATATTATTCGAACTAGTGGTGCTTTCTACACCCATCCTTAACCAATGATCCAATGGTTTCTTAGCCCTGCTTGAGGTATCTTTTATCTATTTTATATATGCATTTAATTGTATTATTTATGATTTTATGGAAAGATTAAATGTCAAGACTATGGCATTATGGAAATATTCAATGGCAAGACTATGTATAATCACTTATGTCAGTTGTACTTTGTTCTTTTGATACACATTCTCTGGTTGAGATTTTATTGAACTTACCTATATGTTGACAATCCCACTCTTACATGGGAATACCCTCTTCTTATACTTATCAGATCTTATAATGCAAAAATAGTTTATTTATGTTCATAGCAGTTTCTGGCTCATAACTTTTCTTATTTATCTCTCTTCTAGGTGTTGTTTTTAAACCACCCAATTGTAGGTGACTCAAAGATGACAAATCAAGAATAACTTAAACTGAGACTATACACTTGAAGGATAGCTTGGGATGGCTAGTTTTCCCTCTACATTGCCCCTTATTTTGTTTAGATGTACCCTTATGTTTTGTAGTGACACCCTTGAGATGAAAAACTATGTGATAAGAATGTTGTTGAATTAGTAAAAAAATTCTATGCTTTAAAATGACTCTATTTGATAAATCAAAATTAAGAAATAAAATCATATTGTTGTCACCATATGTATTCGTGTGCTTGAATGGATGAGTTTATTCCTCAATCAAGTAAGAAATGTATCCACTCATGAGTCCCACTCTTTACTCTATATCTAGTCCCATATATCTCTCCAAAGCATTCTCTTTTTGTATTTGTCCCCATTATTCACTCCCCTTCTCTCTACCCTTAATTACTTCCCTTCTAACTAACCCGTTATGCACATTATTTCACTTAACCATGTGTTATCCTTGAGTTTTGGTGTTTCTTTTCGGTGGACAGTAAGTGATGGTCATCATTTTCCAGTAATAAATGGGTGTGGGAATGATCTCTAAAGTAACAATTAGACATTGTGGATAGTTCACCAAGAAATAGATAGTCAGACAACAATCCCTTGTAGTATTTGTGTAACTATCTTTTTGAAAGTCAAGAATATTCCTATAATGTGTGTAGGTTATGCACCAAGACAAGGTAGTTTTGGCAAGGGATGAGATTTTTTTGAGGATGTGGATAATGGTTTTATGGATTGGCGTGTCAACACAACTAATGTGAGACCCAATGATTGGCAAGTGAAGTAATGTGATTGATGGTTGGAGAGATAAAGAGTAAGAGAGGGACTAGCAATGTGGGAGGGAAAGTAGACGTGCCTTTTTCTTATGAGAGAGAAAATAAAGAAGGGAAGTAGACAGGGACAGGATGGAAGTTATAGGGGAGATGAGGGAAGTAATTGAAGAGAGTAATGGAGGAAAGTAGCGAAGCAAGGAGGGTAGTAATAGGAGGAGAGGAGGAAGTAATGAGGGTTAGAAAATAGACATGAGGAGGAAAGTAATAGAGAGAGGAGGGTGTCACACACTCCTTTATCACACCCCACATCCTTGTTTCTTATCTACAATGGCTTGTTTTTATGATACAATGTCTCAATTTTATAATATGGCACCTCATTTCTACACTATAGATCCTTGTATCTAGGATATGACACCTCAATTTTATGACATGGAACCTTGTTTTTACAATACAAGTCCTAATTTATCTGATACACCACCTCATTCTTATGATACACCACCTCATTTCTTAAGGTATAAGCCTCATTTTAAAGACGAATACCTCATTTATTAAGTTACATCACCTTATTTTTACCATATGACACCTCTTTTCTAGTCGTGGTGCCTCATAAGAACCTCATTTTTAATGTCTAAGGCCTCATATTTATGATATTATGCCTCATTTCTAAGTTGTTATAATAACACACTGGCCCACCACCTAAGGTTGTAATAGAGTTTCACAAAGTATGGTTGGCCCCACAGGCCACCACTAGACATAAAACACTTTGCCCTCTCTCATGCACAACCTGAGGAAACTTCACGTCTAGTCATCCATCCTACTACTTCTCTAAGATGAGCATACTTAACTACCCAGCACCTATTGATGGACTACGAAAAAAGGAGACACACCTAGGTGATATGGATAGTCCAATTATTCCTTTATAAATAATTATATAAGAGCTTAAATTATGAGATGGTGCAACGTCATCAAGTTAGATTCTTTTCGTAATCACCAAGACTTAACTATCTAGAATCATACTCTCTTCTCCATTTCAATACAGACTCAAAATGGCCCATGTACACCCATCTCCCATCTACAGTTATCAACATAAGAGTGGCTTCATTTTTCCTATGTGGACAACATTTTTTGACATGCCTGGATTTCTCAAATCAATACTAACATAACACATGCCCATGTGGGATGAACCTACTAAAAGGGATCAATATCTACCATTTGTAACACATGGGCCATCATCCAAGGCTCTAGTATAGGCTCAAGAATGATGATTGTCCTCAGAGACCACCACTAGCATTGGCTGCACACTTTGTCGACACTCATGCACAATATGGGAAAACTCCCTTATAGGTTATCCATCCTAGTACTTCTCTGAGATGAGTATACTTAACTACAGAGTATACATTTATGGGATACATGAAAAGGAGGTGTACCTTGATGAGTTGGGTAGTACTATCATCCCTTTTAGTATTATTTAATAAGGTCTAAAATATTGGGATGTTACAATGACGTATCATATGACTTGGAATCTTTTTTGTACAATACATCATCTGGTTTGTTATTCATCAACTCATTTTATGATACAATGCCTCATTTTTTACAATTAAGTTTTTAGTTTATAAAATAGGACACCTCTTTTCTATGTTATGATGTTTACTTTACAAGCTATGACACCTCATTCTTACGTTTTGATGCCTCTTTTTTAAAATTTGATGCCTCACTTGTATAGTGTTGTTGTGTCTATATTTGAGGAGCTACTATAGAAACTAAGGGAGAACATTCTTCTTACATATCTAGGGGAAACCTCGTAAGGTTGAAGGATGAATATACCCATGACAATAAAGTTTTTGAGCAATTCCTCCATTTAACCTGTATCTAGTTGGATTTCTCTCAAAACTTATCTCCACAATCCCTCAAATGTTTTCGTTGTTGTAGATGTTTCTTGGATCTTACTTGAATCAATGTAGATGTGACAAACACCTTTAATGGGAAGACATTAGGGATAGATAAATAATCTAGAGAAGACAAGAAATACTTTCATATCATCATGATTTGATGGTGATATATAAGGCTAGATTGGAATTATGGCCCATTAGGATATCATCCTTGAGGAAGATGATGATCTTTGTTTTGGTGATTTTCATGAGTGTGTTAATCAACCTTTCATGCTATATGTCTTTTTGCATGCATGAGCCTTAAAGGATATTTAATAAATTTGTGTTTAAATGATCTCTAGATTAAATCCTACATGGATATATCCATCTTGCTTTTCTTCATGTGTCATATTATATCATAGTATGTGGATGTGATGTCAGATGGTTGGGACACTGGTATGAAGATGCACCCTTGTTTGATAATGTGGGAACAAAAGAATTATGAGGCTGGGGCACCATATGGAAGTTAAATAATGCAATATCTTAATAAAAGGTGTCTTCTGTGGATGTCCAGAAAATGGTCCAGCCATTACCTATTGTGGTGTGAATGGTAGAGGCTTCATGGAAATAATTTGGACGCATATGTTGGTGACCTCCTTCATTGTTTTTTCACCATGGAAGCAAGGGTCTCGATGTGAGTTGATACATAGTATGGTTTTTTTGTGGTTGATTGTGTGTCAGTGACCTTGATTCATTGGTGCAGATATGATAGTCTATGTTGATCGTGTACTTTGGAAGCACGAATTAATGCAGGGCACCAAGAAAGTAGAAACCTTTTTAATAATCAAAATGATAATGCTTATCCTCTCTAGATAGGATAATATGCTTTCTTAGATATTTAACATAGTTGTTATTGTGAACTTTAGCTTTTTTGGAAATGGAAACAAAGGTGCAAATTGTAGTTCTTTGATGGATGTGATGGTGTGGTTTATGCTTGAGGTACTTAAAGTTTTTTTCACTGAATCATGTTGATGGAATCTGTAAGGCGTTGTAGTATGTTGATGTTTGGGAGGGCTTAGTGTTTGCTCTTCGTTCTTCCAAGCGTTGGATGTGTGGTGTATGCCTTGGTACCCTGTCATGGTCCAAAGCATGTCCTCATCAAGCTTCTGATGGCTCTGATGCTACTACCACTCTACCTTGACATCCTGGTGAGGCATCACCCGATGTGATAGTTGGTTTGACCACTCCCATCAAGTCTATCTTTTTGGATTCTATTCCTTGCACCTTGTCAGCTCGTCAGCGTATTGAGTCATCGCCTCTGCCTATTGACCATCTAAAACTTGACACAAATCTTCTAGATTTGTCTTCTGCAAGGGTGTCCCTACAGTAAAGAGCATCCTTCTTCTTTGTCGTTTGCCCTTTGCCACTCCAGGTGGCTTCTTGCGCACGCTCTATTGATGCATGGATTTGTCTTTTGTTGCTTCCAGCATGTGTTTTGTATTGCTTCTCCCCTAATTCTGGTCAAGAATGGTCTTCTAAAAAACATATCTCTCTACAACAACTTATGATCCTTAAGGCTTTGGAGACTTGGGATTCAGGACCTGATGGCATTCAACAACTCCTGGCTCAGATTTTGGCTCATTGTCATCCCCTCAGGTGAGAACATTCTTCTGAAGCTTGTATTTCACGTGCCAAGTATAAGATCAAAGATGGCCAATTTTCTGCTGCCATATGTATTCTATCCTCTAGTGGTGTTTCCCGACCCCACAAATGCTACTACTCATTCATATCTTGAAGCTAAACACCCTCAACCTCCACTACCGTTAGTACAACCTCAGTTTGAAATTTATAGCTCTCCATTTGTTGCTTCTTTCTCTATGGTTGAAGAAGCCATTTTATCATTCAAGAAAGGGACCGCTTGCGCACGCGATGGCCTACGAGCACAACATCTTATAGATTCTACATGTGGGGCTTCCGCTGTAGTGAAAGATGATTTTTTGAATGCAGTTTCAATTGTGGTGAATTTTTGGCTCGCTGGTCGTTGTAAAGATTCCCTATCCCCCTACATTTCCAGTGCCCCATTGACTCCTCTTCTCAAACCAGACAATGACATTTGGCCTATTGATGTGGGTACTATTTGCCGATGCCTTGTATCCAAAGTTGCGGAAAAGGATGTAAGTTCTGATGTCATCCCTTTCCTTAAGGATCATCAGTATGGTGTTGGTGTTTCTGGTGGTACTGAGGCCCTTCTACATGCTGTCACTCGACTTGTCTATGAACAACAACATCGTACTACGACCAACATGGCTCTTGTTGACTTCAGCAATGCCTTCAACATGGTTGATAGATCTATCATAATTTGAGAGGTTCATCTTCATTGCCCTTCTATTGCACGATGGGTTGAGTTTTGCTACTGCTCTCTAGCTCCTCTCTATATGGATCATAGCGAGACTCTTTTTTCTTCTGTCGGAGTACAACAAGGTGACCCATTCCCCCCTTCTTTTCTCCCTGGGACTCCACCCTCTTGTTTTACAGGTAAAGGATGCAAGCCTACTTGACATCCTTTCTTTCTACCTTGATGACGGTACCCTCATTGGGGACACAGAGGTTGTTTCAAAGTCTCTATTCCTCATTCAGGAGTTAGGCCCGATGTGTGGTCTTCATCTCAATACTAAGAAGACAGAGATATTTTAGCCATCTGATGACCCTAGACTGGACTCGGATGTGGGCTTGTTTCCTACTGCCATCTCTCATCTAGAGCGTGGAGTGAAGATTCTAGGTGGCCCAATTTCTACAGACGCATCCTTTGTGAAGGAACTTCTCCAGACACGTGTGATGAAGACCCTTGATATGATGGATCACTTGTCCTCACTCCAAGACCCACAATGTGATCTTCTTCTTCTTAGATATTGTGTTGGGATGCCCAAATTGTTGTTTGGTCTTCGTACAACACCTCCTTCTTCTATCACACCTATGTTGGACATTTTTTATCATGGTCTTCGTCGTTGACTGGAGCGTATTGTGGTTGGTGACGACCCAGGTTTTGGTGATTTCAATGGTGTTTGGCTACACTTCCTATGCATCTTGGAGGATTGGGGATCAATTCCTCTCATGATGTCAGTAAATTTGCTTTTGTTGCCTCTCAAATACACATTACAGATCTCCAAGACCATATGTTGTGTGAGGTTGGATGCATGCCTAATGGGCTCCCCTTTGTCCTAGCACATGCTAGTATATGCAATATCTTGCCATCTTTTTGTTGGTCTACATTGAGAAGTACGCCTTCTGCCATCCCAAAGACCCAGTCTATCTTGGCAGACAATTACTACAAAATGGTCCTCCAGCAAATCATGGCAAGAGACCTATTCTTACAGAAGCGGGCTATTCTCACTTCTTTACAAGCCGACTATGCACATGATTTCTTGAGGGTTGTTCCTATTGATGACCTTGGTCTGTCTATGTTACCCATTGAGTATCGAGCTATCCTTCGATATCAGCTTATGATTCCCTTGTATCCAGGTGATGAACGTTGTCCAGTTTGCAACATCATAGATCTTGATGCCTTTGGCAATCATGAAGTGCACTACCGCTCACGACCTAGTTATAAGTTTCATCATGATGTTGTTCGGGATGCTCTATACAACATTGTCTCTCATGCTGGGTTAAAGGTTTTGAAAGAAGCTCCTTTGGCCTTCCTTGGCACTCAATCTGATGGTGTCCATTCATTGTGACCTGCAGACATTCTTTTATTTGACTAGATGGATGGAAAACATGGCTGTGTTGACCTTACAGGAGTTTCTCCCTTGATGGGTATCCTTTCAAAAAACTTTAAATCTGGACAAGCAACGTCCGAGGCGGCGGTACAAAAAGTTCATAAACATGGAGTAGCTTGTGAGGCCAATCACCATCATTTTCTACCTTTTGCCTTTGACACCTTTGGGGTGCTTGCCAATGATGCAATTTCTCTTCTTCAATGCCTTCAACATATAATAAATAGGAATATTATGATTCCTTCATCTACATGTAATGATTTTATTTTTGGGTCCTTGGGTTTTTCCATTAAAAAAGGATTGGCAGCCTAGTTTGTTTCTCGCACACCTGCGAGAGCATTTATGTAATCTGTTGTAATTTTGTTCATTATTAAAATATGGAGATTTTATGAGGAGCTTTCTATGAGTAACTTGAAATTCTCAACTTTTCTAGGAGTGGAGAGTCATCGTGGGGATTTTTTTTAATACTAGGCATGTGGAGGAGGATGGACTACTGTGTAGGAAATGACCTTTACTTCATGCATGGGACAATTTATGTATGATCTTACTGCTCTATGTAACTCTTTTTTAGTTTTTTCTAGATATAGGTTATCAGATAAGGCAATATACTCTCTCCCATCTTCTAGCTTAACAAATACTTTAGAATATATAGGTCCAAACCAACCATCATATATGTCCCCTAAATCATCAAAGAGAATGAATACCTATCTTTCTCTCAACTATCATATTGGCCCAGGATGCTTGAGTTTCTCAGAGTATTTGGTGACCGTGTGATTGTCTCAACATCAAAAAGCTCCTCCAAAATGAAGACTATGGTATATACAATGTTAATTCCAATTTTTACCTCTATCATGTCTTCATCAATGACATCATGCACATCATGCATGAATACACGACACCCCTGGTTTCATAGGAACCATGAAAGGAGAGATATTTAGCTAAAAGAACATATTTCCACCATGGTTACCCAAGAACCATGACCACAAAAGGTATGTGAGAGGAGAAACATAGTGCTCCATTGACACCTCTTATTGAGCATGACAATGGCATTCATCCCACCATAGTTGGCACCATTTAGCGTCAACTCATTCTTAAGATCACATCTAAGGATATGCTTCCACCGCGCACATTTTCTCCACAAAACCCAATAGTGGTATCAGAGCAGCGTCGATCTACGGCGTATTTGGATTCGTTTCGATATGATCGAGAGATGAAAATCTTACATATCATAGGACCAATCTAGCCTCAAATTATGCTTTCAAGCCTGGGATCCTCCAAAGAAAGCTAAATCACCAACACCAGAGTATGTGCACTAGATAATATCTATAACTTTGAGGACGTCCTCATCACACTCCATTAGTATTCTAACGTCTCAATATGTGGTAAATGAACTCTAGCAATGATCGGTGTACAATTTTAAACATTGGAGAAGGTGTAAATTACAAAACAACTCATAAATAGGCCCCTTCAGGCTCCCACATCGACCAAAACGGTCCCAATATACCTGCATCAGGTACCAAAGACACACATCATGCACCAAGTATCCTTTGAGAAATGGGCTTGCATCCACCACTAGAACCCACTCCGGGAAATGCCTTGGCTCGACTATGCCAGCATCGAATGACACCTTGGCTTGACCAAAACACACATCAAGCCCCAAGGCCCCTGTCTAATGCAGCTCTAGCGAGCTGACCTCTTCCTCAAGCATGATGTATCCTCTCACCCAATGTGGACAAATACCTAATCCCTTGTATTGGTCCATCCATAAAGTGATACAAGCATACTAAGGTATGTTTTAGTATAGAAACATTTGTAGGGTTTTGAGGGAAGGGGAATAGCGTAAATACAAAATCCCCCCCCCCCCCCAAAAAAAAACCTCTTATCCAATAGATCTTTCATAACCATAATATATATATATATATATATATATATATATATATATATATATATATATATATATATATATATATATATATATATATATATATATATATATATATATATATATATATATATAAGGATAGAGAGTATACCATGGTATAAATTAGTTTTCCAATAACTAGAAACATCTTACATCAGTGTAGAACTTATAATTATAAACCTTCATCCAAATTTATTGTGTTGTTGTTACTACCTTATCCTTGCAATAACACTTTGTCTTCTCCTGAGAGAAGTAGCTTCTCCTCAAGCCTCCACCCAAGCGGCTTTGGATTTACATCATCCACACGGATACATGAGGTCTTAGTTCACCATCTTGGTCTCTAAGAGGAAGAGGAACTCAGATTTGTCAACGTCCTAGCATCACTTACTCTTGTTCTCCTCCCATTTTACCTATTGTGGTTGGGACGATCTGTTATCTCTCCAAAGGGATTAACTCTTTGACAACTTGTATCTAGATATTTATATTTATCTTTGGACACTCACCACTTTGTATAGGAGAATTGTGGGCTTGGATTTTGCAAAAATACAATCCCATTGCTAAATTGCAACTCTAAACAGAACAAAACTAAGAATACTCAGACATACTCCCAATCAACTATTTTGTTAACCAATAGATTGGTTGGGACTAGTCAGGCCACCCAGTCAACCAGTTTGTTACATCTAATTGAAATTTGTCCAATCATGTTCCTATTCAGTTGACTAATCTAGTTCCAAATTGGACATGTGATATATTCCTTATTGCATTTTTACTTGTGCCCAATCAAGACATTTTTTTATCCACTCAACCAAATATCCAATTCCTAATGTTAATCACTTGATTGTTTGACAATTGATCAATCCATTCATCCAAACCTTCCAATCGGCTAAGTACCTTTCCCAATTAGCCAATTGGGTATAAAATTAGTCTATACATGATTCAAAATTATTCTAGTCATGTGTTTGAGTGTGATGCATCCTTATGTGTGTGACCCCTTAGGTTCCTCATTATGTTGGTAGTGATGTCAAAGACCTCACACACAAAGAGTGATATCTATAAACACTTCATTTCTATCCAAGTAACTGGTATAAGTTGAAAGCAACTTTAACCTGTAACTTACCAATATTTCCATGACGACATGATCCCTTTATCATAGATATCTAGATTGACACTAAAACAAGTAACTGACACTGATACAAGTAGCTAAAATCCTCTTAATATTGAATCTATGTTCATGTAAGTAGAGAATACTGTTGAGATTATGCAAGCTCAATATCATATATTGACTCACATTAGCATGGAATCTCACTGATTAAGTGTCTAAGATATCATTACAATTAAGGGAAAAATTATATGTAGATCAGTAACATCCACCCACTCACTACATGCATGGAAACCCTTATTCAGAGTCACATTGAGTAGTGTTGAAGTAAACATGACAATATGTGATCATTGTAACAACTTAATGTCTAATAATTACAATCATCATTGTTACATTGAGATACAACTTTACAATTATAACATGTATTCCATATTTTTTACTCAAAATCGGTCAACTTATTCTCTAACAAGCACCTATGTATCTGAATTGACTCTAAT
The DNA here is from genome assembly GCA_963693085.1 of Alisma plantago-aquatica. Classification (NCBI taxonomy): domain Eukaryota; kingdom Viridiplantae; phylum Streptophyta; class Magnoliopsida; order Alismatales; family Alismataceae; genus Alisma; species Alisma plantago-aquatica. The sequence goes on along the minus strand of OY856412.1, from coordinate 1,320,646,815 downwards.
ATCATGACTAAAGAGACATAATCATTATTCAACATACACAATAGTCTTATGTATTATTGTCATCTTATAATATCCACAATAGTTACTGAGTAGGGATGTAACAAGAATGAATACTCTTGAGTATACATATGATTATGTGTTCAAGTCGTCAAACCATACCATATGTCATTGAGTCAAAACATTAGGATCCTAATACAGTTATTCATTACTTCAATACCAAAACAAACACGATAAGTGAAATTACTCTTTATTAATAATCAAATCATATAAAATATATCCCTACCACAATCATCAAATTTCACTATTAGGGCATAAAGTTGGCAACATCAATATGTCATGAATATTTGATTTGAGTATATAATTTTCTCATCATTTTAAAATTTTGTGCACAATATGACAATGTATGGTTTTAAATTTAAATACAAAATATATCAATAAATGATGAAAGTAAAGCAAGTAAAACATGATTAGTGCTAGACTAGGGTTAAGCTAAAGATGGGGCCTTACTTATATACACTTGCATCGATCAATCACCTGATTGATGCATCTTATAATGTATGTCCTTTTTTGAGTTTGAGACTTTGAAAAAATCATTGAAACAATATTTGAACACAACTTCTCCCTATCATTGAAATATATATGTGAATATTTAAATAATTTTTTAATATTTAGTTAGTTCAAATGGATCTTTTAAATCACATAAAATCATGCAATCATGACAAAATATATAGTTATTACAGTAAATAAAGTTTCATGGTACCCAATCCCTGTGACTTATATGGTCATACGAAGCTAGAAATTTTGACCAAGATCCTAGTTTGAGTTGGGTCTGATCAAAGTAAACCAAAACATGATATACATACACACATATATGTGTGTGTGAGTGTGAGTGAGTGAGTGTGAGTGTGTGTGTGTATGTGTGTGTGTGTTTGTGGATATATATATATAATATGTATATATATACAACTTATGTTTTTGGTTTATAAATTGGAGAAGAAATGTGATGAATTTTTATATACATGTAACCTAAAGGGTATGTGACTTCTATATGGTTGTATTATTTTATATATTGTTGAACACATGTACAATAGATGGGTACATGTAATCTATGTATATTGAGGTACACAATTCTCTTATATATGTATGTATGTGTGTGTATATATATATATATATATATATATATATATATATATATGAGTTTAGGAAGTGTGTACCGGTCGGTACATGTAACTTACGTGTACCGTCCATTAAAATAGCATACGTGGCGTATGTTTATAAAATCCAACCATATGGATCGATTCAATACTATATAGATTACATGTGTTTAAAAAATCATAACCATATCTCATATAGATCATGAGATATAATAATACATCATTCAATGGTTTCTACAATTTCTGCAACTTACCGTTGATTAGAAAATACACATTTTCTTTTGTTAAATGATCTATGAATGTCAGATTGTGGTGATTTTTTGTACACATCTTATCTGAGGGTTATACATTACATCCATAAGGTTGGATTATATAGTTGAGTTTTACAATCACCATAAATGAAGGTGGGTACATGTAAGCTACATGTACTCAGGTACACAATTCTTTTAGCCTATATATATGTATATATATGTATACATACACACGCACACACACACACACACACACACACACACACACACACACACACACATATATATATATATATATATATATATATATATATATATATATAATCATCTATATACAAATAGTTTTCCATCTTCAAAAATTTACATTTTCACATACCTTCTTAAATTTATTATATCTAATACATGTTTGATTGACCATATTAATAGATCTCATTAAATAGTGCACATGCATATGTGTAAGTTATAGTACCCATTTGTTGTTTAATATGTTTGCAATAAAGTACCACATAATATAACCTTATAGATTGGATAGATTACTTATATAAAATAAGTTACAAAAGTCATTTTATTTGAATATTTGACCATACATTCAAAGATTATGTGTATTTTCTAGTCGACGTTTGGTATCATAAATTGAAGAGAACATTAGATTATTTGAATTATGTCACCCAATAAACATGGGATCTGAGTGTGTTTATGACCTAAATTATATCCTTCTAAAATATATATAATTGGTTCTACTTAATAAGTTTTAGTGTAATTATTTACAAAAAAATGTTTTAGTGTCTTACTTTTACGACTGATCATATAGAAATATGTGAAAATATATCTATTTTACTATGTTATAAAGACTAGATCAAACCCAATGTGTAGTTTACATGTATTATGTGGGTTGGGTATGGAAAAAATCTTCACACATTTTTTGGTCCTATACCTTGCTTGTGACCTGCTTAAAATTATGCATTTGAACATGTGCCTCTTGAAACCTGATATGGTCTACTCGATGCCCATCCCTAGATGTATGTGTGGTTTTATGAGTACATAGAACTAAAAGTGCATAAGTTGTGACACAAAAAGTACATTGGGAAAGAAACTCCTTCATATTAGTAAATACAATGAAGAAAACAAGAATAGTTAGAAATCACCTAGACTTCCTGGAATGTACATGGCTAAAATGGGATTTACATTTGATCTTTTTAGATTTTCTCATGTGAAAAGGACTAGAACTTATTCACGCATTCTCATTTATGTATGTTGATGGACATAATTAATATTGTAAACACACTCTCATCCCTTGACATATGTTTTCTTAAATATACTAATAAATTCCACATGATGGTGAAGATCTAGAAGATGTTAAAGTTGTGATACAACAAATCCCATTGGGAAAGAAACTCATTCCAATTAGTAAATGAAATGAATAAAATAAAAAATTTGGAAATCACCTAGACATCATGGCACATGACATCATTGAATGGGATGCATGTTTGAGATCCTTAGAATTTATCATCTAAAAAGGATTAGAACACATTATAACATACTCTTGATATGAAATTTAATGGAAATAATCAAAATTTTAAATGTATCAAACATTGATTTCATGCAATAAAATTTCTCTTGCTTTTCCTTAGAAGAGATGTTATATGAATGTGACATCCCACCTCTACAAGATTGAGATTACTCAAAATGTACTTGGGTTAAAACTAAAAATGTTTAATAAAAATTAACCATACTATCATAACATGGAATCCAAAATTTCAAACATCATTGGATGGAGACAACAACAAGACATGAACTTCACCATAAACTTTTTATAGTCATATTTACAATTTGATAACATGTATACCTGTTATCTTTATCAGACATTGCATAAATAATTCTCTTACAATTAAGAATATCACTGGTGCCACAAAGACCCAGAACACATGTCAAAATATCAAGTTAGATACATCTATCTATTTTAATCAAAAAATCTCAAGCTAGATACATCTATTTAAGTTGGATACTGATGAGTATATTTATACCCATCTTTGCATACAATTTTATCTATTTTTTAGGATTTGTTGTATTTCTGTTTCCTAGTTTTAGCCTTAGTTTAGTTAAATGCAATTATCTTCTCTATTCTAGACTTCAATACACTTTATATACTTTTCATGCAGAACCAGCCAAATTTATACTTCTTTGCCTAGAAGGAGATCCAACCCTCATGTGCTATAACTCAAGGGAAGGAAGTCCCTAGAATCTTTCCATTGTCTACCTTCCAAACACCCAGTCCAGCGATTAGCTACTCCATTCTTCTGACTCGAGCTGCTCTCTACCCAGTGTCTTCCAGATTCTTCATCTCTGACGTGTGCTTCCTGCATCCAGCCTACCTGATTCAAACCATGCCAGTTTTCTAGGAAACCAGATACAAGGTCTATATTGCACAATCCATGTGAGTCTCTTGGTGGACCGAGTACAAGCCATGCAATTAGATGTCTTCAACCACAAGTATTCAACATTAGGGTTTTGACAGTAAGGAATGCATCTATAATAGGGAACCCTAATTGTCCATTCTAAGGGTCTCTGATCGGTGATTAGAAGTCACATCACACAGTGCAAACCCTAGAGAGGAGCAAAGAGGTGACAACTATAGTGGATAGACTGGTCTTCCTGCACCATGGTCATGGCCACTTCCTTTATTATACCTACCTTCCCGTTGTTGTCTCTCTCCATGAGTGAGTAGACATTTTGTGTTAGGGCATGGGGACTAACCCCAACATCCCATATTTTATTCTAGCTTGTATCTAAACTCAACAAGAACTATTGCTAAATGAAGTATTGTTCTTGTTATTTCCTTGCCTTGGAAATTGACAAGTTGCTTTGCATATATGTTATATAATTGTGCATCTGGAGGTTGTTGTAATCATGATTGGAAGTATAGAATGGTCTTATTATCCCCCTGAGGAGTCAGTAATGGATACTAAGGTGATTGGGTTATGATCTGCTAACTTTCTGAGAATGGTCGACCATATTGAGGGAGTCTAGTCAGAATAAACTAGGAACTTGGGTGCCAAGTTTGGTCGGTTCCAAGGGAGTTTAATCCATGCTAATTATTTGTAGCGCGTGAGGGTGTAGTAGCTAAGCCTCTGTTTAGTAAACTATATTTCAAGTTGAAATCTTGCTACAATAAATACTCAGGTTTTAGCAAGTGAAACCCCGTGCCCTTGTCCTCTTTATTATCATTTATTTACCTCTTTAATCTTTGTTTATACTGGTAGCAATGAGTTCAATCAATCAATCAACTTACTTGGGGATAAACATTATTCTTAATACTTATAGTATAAAGAGAGGCATTCTCTCCCCCTCTCCTACGCCCGTGACAGAGGCCAAACGTCCGGGAGGGTGATAAACCAAGGCGGCAGCTGGGATTTGATCCCGAGTCTCTTCATGAGGAGACACCATGCTTGACCACTTGAGCCACTTCTTGTCGGCTATTCTTAATACTTCTGGATACATAAAACTACTTTAAAATGTTGTCCTTTGAGTTTGATCCTTAAGTATACTACAATAAGACTTCCATTTGTGTTTAGTGGGGAATTAGTTTACAACTTTCGGTTAAACCTAAAGGTTATGCCCTTAGGATTTTTATTGGTACGACATTTGGAGACCCATAAAAAATGGCATTGATACTAGGGACAATGGTAGTAAATATTTTCACAAGTTTAAGTGTGACTAGTGTTTTTCTTTTTATGCTTGATATTATTGAAAATCCTCTAGAACTCAATTCATAAACTTGAGATTATTGTTTGATCCTAAAATAGAGATAACTCTCAAAGACTTTGCAAGGAGAAAACCATGGTAGATGTAGCAGTTGCGGAAGTAGCCATCAAGTGAGAAATCAAATGGCTATCGTGGCCCAATGAGAATTGATCACTACAAAATCTAGGATACAAGAAGAAGATAACCTAATGACCCGCTTAGAAGATGCCCAAGCCACATAAATTTCCAAAGAATTATGGGATTTTTCTATCCATAAAGGCATCAAATTGACTCATCCAATCCAACCTACTGGCGACCTGATCGAGATGAGGGCTAAGTGGGTTAGTCTATTCCGATACTCAACCTTCATAAGAAGGATTGGAGATGACTATTGAGAACATTACCTAAAAGTCACTGACCTTTTCTTGATGATGAAGTGGTCAGGTGCCACTGATGATGCCATGCAATTACAACTCTCCAATTACGCTCTCACTGACAAAGCCATTGTGTGGTATATCACTCTTTGAGGGGACCCTATCACAATGTGGGAAGCTATGCACAATTAGTTTCCATAGAAACTCTACCCACCCTCATGACATACTCGATCAGAGGATAAATCACAAGGTTCAATCAAGTACCCAAAGAATCTCTATATGAAGCATGGGAAATGTTCAAAAAACACCTACGCAAGTGCCCCCATCATGGCATTCCCGAAAATCAGATCATCAAATTTTTCTATGGTGTGTCAATGACGATACTAAGAAGTTCCTTGATTCATCTTCTAATGGGAATTTTACATAGTAGGTCTTTGACAGTGCATTGAAAATCGTCAACCTTGCTGGCGAGAATTAGACTCATTGGACCAGTCCCTCAAGAAAGGGCGTTCTTAAAGTAGTTATGGTGAAGGATCGTACAAAACTCAAACCCATATCTAAGTCACTAAAAGCTCTCTCTCTCTCTCTCTCTCTCTCTCTCAAGGAGGATAACCTTGAAAAATCTTTCAGATCATATCAGAGAAGAAACCAGATGCCCCAGCCAAAAATCATTGCACCTTATTATGAGTTCTACCATGCAGTATATCATTGATCTATTCACTGCCAACAATTGTACGATGCATTTAGGGGTGTAAACGGTGCAGGTACGGTGCGGGTCTGGCCATACCCATACCCATATCCATCTAATTTAGCGGGTCTGGTTCCGATTCTAGACCCACATAATACAAAACCTAGACCCGCACCATACTCATACCCACAATAATAGCAGGTATGCAGTGCGGATATGCGGGTAAGCAATTCTATAAACATCATACTATTTTTGTAAAAAAATGACAATGCTCTATATATTTTAATGCAATAAGATATTGTTATTATATAGTATATTAACATGCCATAGTTATATTAGATAATTTCATATTTTATACACTAACAATAATTGGGTTAATAGTTTACATATTTGTAGTCATCATCATAATGTTTACCTTATGTATAAATTAATATAAACTAGTTGATATTTTGATTTTAAGTTTACATATGATGTTCATTATTGTAACTAGATAGCTAATTCTTAATTATATGACTAGTCTCAACCTTATTTTGGTTAGAGTAGGATATAATCTCAATAATTATATTAGTTAGACTAGTAAAGTATGATATTTATAACATATTATATAAATAGTTACTTATGTATAGTGGGTATACGGGTCTAGCGGGTCTGGGTCCAAGCATACCCATTATTAGACCCCCTTATATGTGGGTCCAATGGTATACGGGTCCAAGGGTTCGCGGGACCTGTGACTGGTTTTTTAAGGGTCCGGATTTGCGGGTCCGTGGGTTTAGCTGTACCCATTTACAACCCTAGATGCATTCCATGATCACGAGAGTGAACAACTGTACATAGTCACCCAAGACTAAAATGTGAATTCAATCCATACCATCCCATGACAGGAGTACTATAACCCGAATCAAGCTCGTAACCACCCTGGTTTCCAATACGGGAACCCAGGTGGATTCGAGAGTTCTATTCATCAAACCACGCCAAAATTCACACAAGCCAAGGTGCCGTCAAAATATTTTGGGCCACACAACCAAGGAAGCTAAAGATTCAACTTCCCAAGCAAGAATTACTAGTAGGAGCAACAGTATAAGAATCCAAATCAAGCCCCACCATTGAAAATAGAGCCATCGCCAACACAAGATCCAGTGAAGACACTTCAACATATGATGGAAACATACCAGACTCAGTTGGCTAATAGTACAACCAATCAAAAGGTGTTGGACCCACAAATCACTCGCCTAGCTCCAGTCAACAACCCCCAACATGTACGATTGTGGGTCAACCAGAAGACAACCCCAAGCATCTGGAGCAGTTGAACACCATAATGATAAGGTCAGCGAATGTGTACACACCCCTGACCTCCACTCCTGCACCTATTCCTCCCAATAGGGATGAAGGCACCCCAGTAGGGATCCCGAGATACCCAGTTGACCAACTGATAGTCAGCCCAGCAGAAGCTCAGACATCAGGCCCCTTTGTGACGTCAGATCAGCCAGGAACTAGCAAGAACTCAACTGTTGAAGCACCAACAATCAACTTTGGAAAGTCAACAACATCTGAAGCACATGTGCACAATCCATGTATACCCTATTATGGTCTCCTCAAGTATACCAAGTTGGACGATAGGTTCATAAAATTCAAATATACCCTAAGGAAACTCCATCTTGACATCTTGTTCCTCAATGTACTAGCCGAAATGCCAACCTTGTGAAAGTATCTCAAGACACTCCAATCGTGGAAGTCTATGACCGGGGAAAGTGAAACTCTAAAGCTAGCACATACAACCTCTATCGTATCTTAGAATTAGATGCCTCAAAAGGAAAAATATCTCGACTCATTTGGGATATATTGCTTCTCTTTGGATGACACTTGCCACAAGGTACTTGATGACCTAGGCACAAGCATATCCAGTATGCCATACACACTATGCCAATACCTCAGATTCACCAAAACTCTGCCCATATGTATGATTACTCAACTGGTCGACGTATCCATTACAAAACCCTTGGGAATTATCGAATACCTTCTAGTTAAATTGGGACAAGACACCTATGTTCCATGTGATTTCATGGTAGTGCAAATAAAATAGGGGATAACTGGTTTCCACTAATTTTGGGGAGACCATTCTTAGCTACCATGAGAGCTTTAGTGGACATGGAAGCCGACAAACTCATCCTATGACTAGGAAAGAAGACTGTTGACTATCGAGTTCTTAAAGATTTAAAAAAGGTGCACAGCTCAATTAAAGACTTCAAGACATAAGGTAAACTAGAACCATAACAATCAAAACTCAAAAACGCTACCCAAGGTACTAAGGACCAGCCCCAGAGCAAGGTATGTACATAATATGACCATGATCCATGTCTTAAGAATCCCAAATTTAAGGGTTTGACAACCCCACTCATGCACTCTTCATTAGTTATACAATAACATCAATCGGGTCTACAATGTTAAACTGGGACACTTGTTAGGAGGCAACCCAACTTTTTAATTTCTTTCTTTATACTTACAAAATTTTAGTTTAATTTTTCTTTCCCTTCCTTTCATGAACCTCTTTCACATAAAAGCTATGAGTCTTGATAACCCAATTTAATTGATTGACATATGATGTGGTGTATCAATATCATAATGAAATCTGCCATCAATCATCAAACTGACCGCCTGTCATTCGATTGACAGTGTAATATCTCTCAATCTTGCAAGTTTTTAAGCATGAAGGGATTGGGTTGCATGGCCCAATGAAGATGTGTTTCCCCTACTGACTGAGCCCCTATTTTCCATAATAAATTTTATTTCTTTCTGATAATTCCATCTTTAACTGTTACAAGAAGTGTTGTCCCTCAAAAATAGGAGCCTATATTATCTCAACTCTTATCATTAATATTTGTTGCCACAATATCTTGATAGAATCAAGTTTTTCAAAGATGTGATGTGCGGTCTTTATAGACTCGGTGACATTTCTAACACTTGCATGGATCATAACCTCCAACTCTTTAGGTAGACCTAAAGTCTCTACTTTGAAGCTATGAAAGAAATTAGGTGCACAAACTAGAACGCACAACACTCTTCCCCACAATGACCCTAAAGTCACACGTTGCTGCCCGCTCCCTCGTAACAACCTCAATGGCATCGACAACTGGAAACCTCAATAGAATACCACAACGACCATGGCATACCTTTCTGGTGATAGAGGAGACACCATGGCCATCCAACGAGGAACTCCAACTTCATTACTGCCAAGACATCTACAATCCTTTGGAAGCCCACTTCACACACCCAACACACTGACATGGACTACCACCGCCTGATCCAGAACCATTTATAACTGGTTATACAATCAGTAGGCCATCGCCCTTGCGATTCAACAATAGATAGATGCAGGATGTAGAGAATGGGATGCACATCCATGATCACCCTCTTCCCCACCAAACGAAGACCATGGCAACTAGGAGGGCCACACCAATGGGAGAGAGACCCACTATTAGGTTTTTTTTGTGTGCTCTTAGAGCCCCCTCCCCCCACCGTCCTCCATATCAATTCCCCTCCATCTCCAACTTTTGTCTACCTAAGGATGGGCATCATTTTGAAGTTGGCGGTCGAGGGTGGGTGGTACGTCGACTCCACCACTTCAACTCTAACCTTTTTTTTCATCCTCAAACAAACTCTCTCAATCTTCTATCTGCATATGTCTTGTTTTCCATTTTAGTTTTAGTTTTTCTTTTATGAGTTGTGGCTCTTACTTAGCCAACCACTTAGTTGTATGTAAGATGAAATTATATAATAAAATTACTCCATTTTTCTTGAGCTAACTAATGCATATAGAAAATTTTAAGAAATAAAACATGTTTTGAACATTTGAGCCCTAATGAAAACAATTGAGCATCCTTTCCCTTCAGAAATGATAATAAATAGAAAGAATCAGAAAGGTCAAGCCACACTTGCCCCCAATATGATTTGCAACAAAGTTTGTAAACACTTCTATACCCTAATGATCTGACTCCAATGCAACAATAAAATGAAGAAACACAAGTCATCCTCTTTGTCCACTTATCTTCCATCATTTCATATCTCTTCACCAACCACAAAAATAAATAAACAATATTCCATCATATGCCAAACCCTAAGTTCAGGATGGCATCCCTCCCAAAAATATATCTTATTTTCATTTTTATTCCATATAAATGGCATGAATAAAAAAGAGGTCAAAGAGCCCAATGAAAACATGTGGTCTAAATGCAACCGAATAAAGTCTTGAGTCAAGTAGAGAATAGACAAATAAATCAATTATATTTCAATAAGGTCTCGAGTTGAGTAGAGGAGAGATCAGGGAAACAAGTATGTTCCATGTATTCTTCTCCCCCTTATTTATCCAAATTTCATACCCATGATACCTATCAAAAATCTCCCTAAGATGGCCAATCATCCTTAGCTTATGCTCCCTTCTACCTTGTGTGGATAGATCAGAAATATTATTGAGATGAAATTAGTTATTAGTAGGTTCAGGAGTCTAGTGAATGGCGGAACGATCCCCAATTAGGGGATATACAAGTGTGGCTATGTGACCTCGAAGGACTAGGCTCACTTGATTGTGTTTCGTGGAATGGGATAACAAAGTATGCTCAGTTAGGAGAGAAAGCCTCGATCCCAATATCAATTGTTTGTTTTACTTTTTATTTTACTTTACTTAGGATGAGAAAAGGTTTACATTTGGGGGAGTTTGATGAGTATATTTATATTAGTCTTTGCATGCAGTTTTATCTATTTTTTAGGTATTTTTGTGTTTCTATTTCCTAGTTTTAGTATTGTATTTACTTAAATACAACGATCTTCCCTTTTCTAGACTGTAATCCACTTTATATAATTTTCATGCAGAACCAACCAAAATATACTTCATTGCCTAGAAGGATGATCGAGCCCTCATGATGCTACACGTCAAGGGAAGGAAGGCCCCAGAAGCTTTCCATTGTCTACCTTCCAACCACCCAGTCAAAGGATCAACTAGGCCAGTCTCCTGACTCAAGCCACTCTCTAATTAGTGTCTTCTAGATTCTATAGTTCTGACGTGTGATGCATCCATCAAACCCCAATTCAACGCATGTTGGTTCACCAGGGAACTGAATGCGATATCCAGATTGAGCAACCCACGTGATTCTCCTAGTGGACCGAGTACATGCCATGCAATTAGCTGCCTTCAACCACAAGTATTCAGCATTAGGGTTTCAGCAGTGAGGAATGCATCTATAAAAGGGAACCCTTATCATCCATTCTAAGGGCCTCTGGTCAGTGATTAGAATCCACATTGTGTAGCGCAAACCCTAGCAAGGAGCAAGGAGGCGACGGACGCAGTGGAGAGACTAGTCTTCCTACACTACACGTCATGGTCCCTTCTTTTATTCTAACTACCTTCTCATTGTTGTCTCTCTCCATGAGTGAATAGATGTTTGTGTTGGGGCATGAGGACTAGCCCCAACATCCTGCATACTATTCTATCTTGAATCAAAACTCAACAATACTATTGCTAAATAAAGTCTCATTGTAGTCATTTCCTTGCCTTGGAAATTGACAACTTGATGTGCATATATGTTATATAATTGTAGATGTGCATGTTCTTGTAATCATGATTAGAAGTACATAATGATCTTATTATCCCATGAGGAGTGAGCAAGGGATAACGAGGTGATTGGGTTACATTATGCTAATGTGTCGAGAATGGTCAGCCATATTGAGGGCGCCCAGTCAGAATAAGGTAGGAACTTATGTGTCGATTCTAGTTGGTTCCAAGGGAGTTTAATCCATACAATGATTTGTATCATGTGAGGGTGTAGTAGCTAAGTCTCTATTTAGTAAACTATATTTTGGGATTTGAAATATTGTTAGAATAATTATATAGGCTTTGGCAAGTGAAACTGCATGCCCTGCCTCTCTTTATTATCATTTATTTACCTCTTTAATCATTGTTGCAATTAGAAACAATTAGTTTGAACAACCAATCAACTTACTCGGTAATAAATATTACTCTTAATGCTTTTGGATATATAAAATTGTTTAAAAAGATTGTCCTTTGGGTTTGATCCTTAAGTATACTGCAATGAAGCTTCCATTTGTGTGGAGTGGGGAATTAGTGCACAACTTTCAATTAAACATAAGGGTTGTTCCCTTGGGGTTTTTATTAGTGCGACATTTGGATACCCATCAAATACATTTATTTAAAAGTTGATACATCTATTTAGAAAAAACTCCCTAGACTAGACCTAAATTCACAAGGATGACATATCCCTATGAATAAACTTCACTGAATCCTATGAGGAGGTTATGAAAAGATCATGTACCTCTAGTATCCCTTCACACTAACAACACCTACCTCCAAACTAGGATCGACATCCACTAGTCGAGTCCTCAATGCAACTACCTAAAATATTTGGTTGGTCACCTAAAAGATGTGGAAAACAATGGGTGAGACCCCAAGTACTAGAAAATTGTTGTAACAACTGAAACATTCATTACTTATAGTAGATTAATAATTATTTAGGCACAGTAATAGACATTTAATTTATAGATTAGGAAACACATTTAAAAGCATGATTTCATATTATACATGAGTTATTGTGGATACATGTGTAAGATATAAGGAATCTATAATTATTTCAAGAAATAATAAAACATTATGAGCACATCCATATTTATTGTCAAATAAACCTGATATTTAAACTAACATCTCAATTATGCATCTTATTATTTCTACAATTTGAGTGATATCACTCAACCTACCCTAGATGATATTAAAATCCATATAAGATCTAAGGATATCTGAATTTCATGAGAACTCATCACACAACCTTGGCTCGAAGCAAGGAAACAAAAGGTGGAGTGCTCACATGCCGAGTTTGTTATAGGTAATTTCACAAGGTTGGATCCACATCTAGTAGGTCTGCCCTTGGTACACTAGTCATGGCACCAAACTTACAGTATCCACCCATCATAATATAAATCAAATCTCCATCATGTGTCACATACCATTCTTCACTAGATCATTGGCCTTTACAGTGTCCAAAACAGAATTCAAATATGTCATGGTATACCAAGCCCAATCATCCCCATATATTAGTAATATTTGATTTTGAGCATCTTCTCATAATTTTGATTGCTATAAGATAAACATGTTTCACTATTTTCACCAAGATTAAGGTTGCACTTGATTGATTAGATCAATTACTCTACCATGATAACTTCAATTAAGTTATCCATAACTAACCAAAGTATAATTACAATCAACCAAGACATTACAATTTTAAAAGATAAAAAAACATGTTGCTGTGAAATTCTAATTTCTAGAGCATGGTATATTATAATGACTTTCGAACTCATTAAAACCCTTGATATGGAATAAGGCACCACATGGCTATAAAGCATTAAAGATCAAACCAAAATCCAATCCTCTCAAGGGTACCATACTAAGACACTTGAGGGCAATTACTCTCTTCCAGAGAGATGCCATAACAACATTTTAAATGGTACAAAAAAACTATTTATGTTCATAGATACATCACTCCTAAATAGTCCTTTCCTACATAATTTGGACCAAGCTTGAAATATTGTAGGAAGGTTCCAAATTCTAGTAATTTGACATTCATATTCCACATCATAAGATGTCAACCAACCCCTAAAGGTACCACCTTTTGAGTTCCATACTTGACATAAACCAAATATATATACATGCATGCTAAACCATAATTTTCTACCTTGAAAAAGATATTTAGTAAGTCCTAAAGAAAATACAAAATGTATTTCTCCTTGTATTGGATTAACAGGACAAATTATTTCACAATTAGTATGTAAGAAAATGATTAACAACAAGATTGTGATTCACATGAATCATATAGGTACTAAATTCATCATATTTTATATTACTTGCCTTACCAATAGTGGAACACTCCACTTGAAGAAGACATTGGGAAAACCTCAAACTTCACCCTTTGAGATCTAAGATGATCCCACCTCAAGGAAGTTTTACTCTTGCCAAAAATATGAAATTGCTACACTAAAAGCTTATCATAACACTAGATCTATGATATAAAGATAACTAGGGAAACATGGCATAAGACTAAACATAGTTGAAACCCTAAAAAAGAAACCATCAACATCATGTTCATGAGTAAGAAGATGATGGATCACCAAGATCACAAAGAAAAAAGGAAACTGACTTACACAAATCTAAATTAAGAATACACAAGTAAGGGTATTGATCCTTACGTGTAATGAGAAGAGACCCAAACAACAACATTGATGTGCATTATCTATATAGTTTTTTTTACCTATAGTTGTATGCATTTTCAATCCATTTGCTACCTCAAGTTGACTCTAATCATTCTACATTTCCCACTTTATTTTTATCTTTACTTGTTCCATGGTTTTGATCACATGTATGATATTTTGACCATAAAAATTATAATTTAATCACAATTCAAACTTATTCAGATTCCCTAAGATATTCCCCATTTTTGATAATATTCCTACAGATTCTGACAAAAACATGCCGTGTCAATAGCAAATAGAAGCACGTTCTCATTGACGTGCAAAAACATGACGTGTTAGACAACTAACACGTTGTGTCCTCTCATTCCAACAGATCACAAAGTTTCCTGAGTTGCAGCAACACGATGTGTTAGCTAACTAAAACGGCATGTCTCCTCAATCTATAAGATTTTAGGGATCACTGTAAAGCAACAACATAGTGTGTCATGACGTATACAATGTGTTCTCTCACTGCAGAGCTGCCTAGATTTTCTTGACTTTTAGTAACACAAAATGTTGGTCATTTGACATGATGTGTCATCTTCCATCAAAGCTGTTCAACTTCAGTTATTACAACTAACATGTAGTGTTGTCCAACCAACATGATGTGTTACCTATAATTTTAGTTCAATATTAAAACACAATGATCCCTTAGTTTTGTACACGAACACAACTCACTTGCGATGGTTATCAAGAGTCATTTGGAGAAAAGGACGTCTAGAACAGATCCAAGGAGAAAGGAGGGAAATTTTAGAGAGAAAAAGTGTGATTACTCAAGAGAGAACCACCTTATCCCCAATTCTTCTTTATCCATTATATCAAAGATCTCCATCCTCTATTCCATCCACTCGACATAAAAGGCTTCTAGAGAAAGAGCTTCAAAGGGGACAAAATTGCCACTTCTAGTCGGAGTTTTAATTCAGCTCACTTCTACTTGGGAGATTTTTACTTTTTTTATTCTTCTACCATGTTCTACTCTATAATCTACTACTTTATCCTACCTTCTCTAGCCATGGATGAGTAGAACCTTTGTTCTTAGGCATGTGAGAGTAACTCCCATGTCATAATTTTGTTGAAATTTAATTTCATGCTTAATGCTAGTTAATTTCACTATTCTAAGGTTCATCGTTGTATTTTTCTTCTTACATTATTTAATAGCCACTTAGTATGCTTGATATATGCTCTTTGTATGATCTGGTAAGACATGCACAAGAGTAGGGAGTTATTCCTTAGTAATACTACCTTGACCATGAGAGTGGTTGGGATGTGTCGATGAGAAATGTTTATAGTATGAGATTTGATATAAGCATGAGAGTGCAATAAGGAATTAGTACTATTCTAAACTAACTGAGAGGTGTTACTAGGATGCAAACTTCCTTTGTTTTGTTTCTAGCCGAGTTGATTTTCATTGTTCATATTAATGTGATATGGTTAATGAAATTCTTTTCTTGAGAGTTCTTAACTGTCTCAAATATTTTGTATCAAGTGATCTATATTTTAGTTTAATTCTCTAGCTTTCTTAGTTTACTAGCATAAAACCAAATGAACCTTTGAAATCAATCTAGATTGTTGAAGTTCAGTACTCTTGTGCCTAATAATACCTTGCTCCTTGGACAACCTCAATAATACTACATACATTTGTATAGTGTTCAAGTTTATAAATTTAGGACTTGTGAAAAGTGCTAACAAGTTTTAGGCATCATTCTTAGGGAACATCAGTATTTCTATTAGAGTAAGAATTGTTGATTAGTAAGAGGGACTAGATAACACCCTCATTTCATCATTTCACCATCATTTTTACCATCTACCATATCTTCCATTGTTGTACTAGTATTTCTCACTCACTTATGAATTTGTAGGATTGTATGCTGCATTTGAAACAGAGTCTTTAGCCATCCATATATCTATAATAAGAGATTGAACACACCTTCAAGTCTTAGAAGGCACGAAAGATTGAAAACTCTTCAAACTTGGAGGACTCACAACCATCGTCACCTTCACCTTCACCGCCATCCTTACCCAACCACCAAGATCCAATCATGGAAGACGACCATCCTCTTAAGGACTTCATCAACCCTACTACCATAAACATCAATGGGGCTATCAATATCCCATATATTGAGGCAAACAATTTTTCAATCATCCCAACAATCATGTAAATGGTTCAAAAAAATCATTTTAGAGGAACTTGGAAGAAGGATCCTAATCTTTATATAGCTATATTTCTACCATACTTGAACACTTTCAAGATCAATGGGGTTACTCCTGAAGGTATTTGCCTACTTCTATTCCCATTTTCCAAGAGGGATAGAGCCAAGGTGTGGCTCTCATCACTACCAAAGAATTCCATAAATAGCTGGAGGAGTTGCTGAAAGCTTTTCTAGCCAAGTATTACCTACCAAGAAAGATTGCTCAGCTAAGAAGACAACTTACTAATTTCTCTAAAAGGGATGGAGAAACTCTCTACAACACATGGGAGAGATTCAAAGACCTATAAAATCTTTGTCCTCACCATGGTCTCAGCAATTGGCTACTTCTTGAAACCTTCTACAATGGGATGTATTACAACACTAAGATGTACATAGATGTTACATCCAACACAGATTTGATGACAAGTCATACAAATAAGTCTATGCAACCATTGAATACATGGAAATTAACCATTTCCAATGGAGTATTGATAGGAACAACCAACCGTTCTCATCTCTTGTTGCTTCTAGGAAGAAAGTTTGAATACATGATGCTAATATTATTGATTTGATTTCAATCAAGTTGGATGCTCTTACATAGATGTTTGACTAGTTGACAACCCAACCGACTCAATCAGCCAATATTATTTGTGATGTAAATGAATCTTCTGGGAAGGTAGCTTCTTCATTCCTTCTGAAGAGGCCATGAATCAATGTAATGTAGTAGGTAATTATGGGAACAAGCAACCTTATAGCCCATACTCCAATATCTACAATCCAGGATGAGGATCATCCAAACTACCCTACCACAACAAAAACTTCCAAAATCCTCAACAACCTCAAAGTCAACAACCATTACACTTGAGGAACAAACAACCTTATAACCCATACTCCAATATCTACAATCCAGGATGAGGATCATCCAAACTACCCTACCACAACAAAAACTTCCAAAATCCTCAACAACCTCAAAGTCAACAACCATTACACTTGAGGAACATGCAACCAATGGCAAACAATCCATCATGCCTCAACAACAATGCTAGAAGAAGTTTCAATCAACAACAACAATCAAAATCCAACTTAGATTCCCATATAGAAGGTTTTGTTTCATCCCAAATGAAGAAACATGAGGAGTTTTGGCAACATGGAAAACTCATGAATGATACCATTCAATAGCTTTATTCTAAGATGGAAGGCGTTACTACTACACAAGGATGTTGGAGAACCAAATTGCACAACAAGGTCTTGCTTAAAAAAGCACCTTCTGATTCCTTTCTTAGACAAATGAAGATGAATCCAAGGGATACTTGCAAATCCATGACATTGAGGAGTGTAGAAGTAATTCGAGGTTCCTCACTACTTCAAAGAGGAAATCTGATGAGGTTCTTGATACATAGTAGAGAAAAAAAAACTGAAAACCAAAAGAAGAAGTCTGCTGGAAATTCTCAACTTGGTGACTTCTCTAGCAAGAATAATGCCTTTTCCCTCATAGGTTTAATAACATGAAGATGATATCAAATACAACAAGCTTGTGGATATTCAAAACAAGGTTTATGTCAATCTTCCATTAGTTGAAGTTATTGCTAAAATGCCTTCTTATGCCAAATTCCTAAAAGACATTCTTACAAAGAAAAGGATGCTTGATCAAGTTGAAATGGTTATGCTTTCTGAAAGAATTAGTTCTATCATTCATAATAGGTTCCAAAGAAACTTGATGATCTTGGAGCATTTACTCTACCTTGTAAAATCAGAGATTCTATTTTTGACAAGGGACTAGTATATCTTCGTGCTAGCATTAGTTTAATTCCTTTCTCTCTATGGCAAAGACTTGAATTAGGAGATTTGAAACCCACCTCAATGGCATTTCAATTAGATGATTTTTCTATAAAATATTCAATAGGAATTATTTAGGACATTCCTATGAAAATAGGAAAGTTCTACATTCCATGTGATTTGGTAGTCCTACATATGCATGGAGACCCGACAAGCCCCATTTTAAGATAGTTTTTGAGGATTGTTGGATGTATTGTAGATGTGAGACAACGGAAGCTGAGTATCAGAGAAAGGGATGGAGCTCTATTATTTTCTATCTATGATGTTATGAAAAAACACCGAGTACAAAGGAGCATATTTACTTCATTGATAACATTGATATCTTACTCGAGGATGACAAGAATCTCCCAGAACCAGTTCTTGATGATTTTTAAGATGAAGAGGACTACACAAACATAAAGACTGATCTTAATGAAGAAAATTCTAAAGAAACACCAAGATCAAATTTTGCAGAAGCATCATAAGAGAAGGAGGCAAGTGACACCACTACATCTAAGGAAAAGGTAGAACTTAAAACCCCTTCTACCAGGGTTGAGGTATGCATGCTTATACCCAAATTTCACTTCTCATGTCATAATAAATTCTGAATTGACCGATGTAAAGAAGTGAAATCACCTCTGTACTAAAAATTTGAAGAATAGAACCTCCAGTCCAAACACACCTAAAAGGTATGATGGAGTGGGTGTAAATTTTCAAATCTTATTTAATGGCAATCAAAATAACCAAGTGTAGTAGTGGAATAGAAGCATTGACTATTTTCAATTTCTCATAAGGTTACTAAAGAACATCTTTACTTACATGTAAGGGTACATCATAAGGATCCAGACTGAGGGAAATTTAAGCTACATCAAGATTGTCTCCAAGCTTGAACTCCTTAAGCTAGGTCCAAAACTTTATGCCATGTCCACCATATCCTTCACCTAGGGTCGGAAGCATACCATATCCTTCACCTAGGGTCGGAAGCATACCCCAATAAGAAGAGAAAAACAGAAAACATCAACAAAGGCTGGTATGTGCATACTGAAAATGAAATTGAGACATGCATATGGAATAAAGGACAACAAATATAAAAAGGATTCCCATAGAAAAGAAAAGGACTACCCAAGTGGGTATCAAAAGAATTGATCCACAATAAAAGAGATACTTTCCATTAAAACAACATATAAAAGTGGTGCCACATAAGCACATATGAAATTAGGGCACATAACCCATAATCCATAAACATCATCCTACATGCATGTGAGACGAACATAGCCCTAGAACAATATAAATAACAATAGTAGCCAGACCTCATAAACTTGAATCCTGATAGAGAATGGCACATAACCAAACTCTCAATATATATAATGTGGGCCAAACCTCATAAATTTGTAACCCGGGTATGGAGCACATAACCTCCATCCAAAAAATAAATAAGGGCACATAACCCAAAAACCAATGCAAATTATATTATTCTAGTGCTACTGATTCACATAGCATGTTTAATAGAGAGGCAAGTACAAAGGTATAGTCAAATTAAACAAAAGTTGACATCATAGTAATGGACAACATAAACATCCACCTCACAAGTGGGAAAAAGACATCACACATCATCATATAGTGTTACAAAATGAACAAAGTATAATATAAGAGTCCAAAAGAATATCCATCATCACAAGATCAATAACAAATAAAAGGTAGTTCACATGAACCATGATTTTCAAAAGAAAAGATATTGTGTATAGGCTATTGTCCATAGGACCAAGAGAAAGAAGAAACATAGACTAATTGCTCAAAGGAAAAAGGAGATGCAAACATACCTCTCCATAAAGTCTAAACTGTCCAAGTCAGTCCTAGATCCAAGTCTAGGCTTCCAAAGCACCTATTAACATATATATGGGATTAGGGTTAGATTTACATTGATTTCATAAACCCTAAAACTTGCCTTTTTATTATTATTGTATTAGGTTATCAAAACCACTCCATGTTTTTTGTTATATTTTTATGAGTTTAAAACATGTTTTATTATATTTTTTGACTTATATATATTTAGTTATGAATTTTACTAGTAATTAATTATTGAGATTAATCCATTAAAATTACCTCTTTATAACATCAGATTCAGGCGACAAAACCAATACCATCAGAAAGCTTATATTTTTCTAAATCGAACGAGTATTTATTTGTCATTTTTGGATAAGTAGATAATTAGCTATGATTTTTATAATGTTAACTAATTAGAAAATAAGATAAATCCATGTAGAAGAGAAAAGTTGTGAGAAGAAAAGAAAAATAGGCTGATCCCACGTGACTTGGCCCAATCACGGGTGGCCAAGTCACGGGTCAAAGCCTGCATGGCTTCGGTCAGACGAAAAACAAAATAGAGGAAAAGATGACAATGCACACACACAAGAAAACATAGAAAGAAGGTGAGGAGAGGGGTAAAATTGGGAAAATGCATAGGGGATTCATCCCCTCTGACGGTCCACGCCATGGAAAGTGAATAGGAGCTCATGGAGGTTAGGCATATTCACAACAAGCGAAAATTCATGAAAGCAAGAACATAGAAAGAAGGATAGGGGTACCACGAACCTACCGGTGCAAA
This sequence comes from Alisma plantago-aquatica, assembly GCA_963693085.1. Lineage (NCBI taxonomy): Eukaryota > Viridiplantae > Streptophyta > Magnoliopsida > Alismatales > Alismataceae > Alisma > Alisma plantago-aquatica. Next base: position 1,320,625,715 of record OY856412.1, on the reverse strand, counting down.
AGAATTGAGGCAAGGCGACGTGTAGAGGAGGAACAACCCACCGTAAAAGGCACAAGAAACCAAGGTTGACAATGGTGGAACATGGAGCCAAAGAGCAAATTAAAGTGAGAGGATGAAAGGAAAGTGGTTGGTGGTTATGAGGATGCCACAATATATAGGTGGGGTTCGGTCATATGCCTTCGGGGGTAGAGGGTTCTGAAGTCTTAGGGAGATGGTTTGGGCATTTATGGAATATGCAACCATAGGCCAAGTTTTTGGTATGGATGTGTGAGGAATTGAAAACCGAACTCGTAGGCAAAGAAATCATGTGGAATGATCCACTGTGGTGAGAGGAATCGGCAATTTTTAGACCTCTGTGTTTCCTTTTTGGGTGTAAGGTAGAAGAAGATACAACCTCCGTTAGATGTTGATCAAGCGGCTCACATCAAGTCTAAAATCATGACACATTACTTTCTTTCCAAACTGGATTAGGACTAAAGTGATGTTCACATTTATTTCCTATTTTCTCTCTCCTCAATTGAGGGTGCAAACGAATCCCAAATCAAGTAAAAATTGACATGTAGACTATTTTTGATATGGGGAATATGAATATGCAATTAGATTTTCCTTTTGAGAATTTTTGATGTGTTAAATAAATCAAATCATATTTTCTCTTTCCTCATGCATTAATGACAGTAGGATTATCCAAATTTGATGAAACTTCACCCACAAGTCATATTTCATATGTTGGATTTGTCACCAATTTTACATGTTGGAGTTGTTTGAGCATTTATTTAATATTTTGAAGGTTCTACACACTTTCTCTATCTTGATTTCATCTTTTGACTAAACATATTCCAAATTGGATTAAAATTCACCCAAAGGCTATATCTATTATGTAGATTACAAATCCAAGATTATTTTACTCTTTTAGAGTCGTTTATTATTTTTATTTGATATTTTGGGGAAAACTTAGATCTTCTCTTTCCAAAAAAAATTAAATTAATTATTATTATGTGAATAATGTGAAACATGACTCCCAAAGTAATTGGGATCCAAGGAACACAATTTTTAACTTAGATTCCACTTTTGGGGGTTCTTTTAATGAGTTATGTCATAATTAATATTTGTGGCCATCAATAGATCATTATTTCATTATAATCACTTTTGCCTATTCCATTATGTTTCATAACTTAATATTATCACCAAAAGAGTTATGTGTGACTATTTGCACATAATTTTATATAATTCATCATTATCTCATGTGACATATTTTATGAGTCTATTATTAATTTAAGAGTAATGCGAAACAATTAGGTTACGTTAGGGTGATTTATGCATGCATTAGCTTATTAGGGTTATACTAAATATCTATCCTCAACCTTGTTTAGCTAAGTCCAAAAGGTCAAACTTGTAGGGTAGGGTTCAAGATCTGGTATGTTACAACACTCCACCCCTTAAATGGATTTCTTCCTCGAAATCTATTGATACAAACATCAAAAACCAACTATTCTCCACCCCTTAAAAGGTTTAACCTAACAAGTCAAAGTAAACATCATTTAGGGTCACCCACATATCTTTTAGTTGTGAATGTTTTAGAGATTTATGTTGTTCATGTAACCATCTAACAAGTCAGAACCATCTAGGGTTGAGTTTTAGGTCCTTGTTTCTCTAACATATAAACCCTAACAAACAACCAAAAAGTCATAGGGTAAAAAGGTAGGTCAACTACACCTTATATCATTCCACATATTCCTAATCACATCACAAAGCCAATCTAGGGTTAGCACTAGGTTTAGGGTTTCACTACCAAAAATTCTCAAAATCTTTATTGTGACTTAGTTCAAGAAACCTTCAATGAAACCTAGAAAATTTTGTACATGTACTAGTATAATTGAAAATATATTTTTCTTCAAAAAATCATGCGATGTGAAACAAAGGTGAGCTCAAAATCAATGCAAAAACTAAATCACAATATATCCATAACAAGAACTCCTCATCCTACTTAATACTCATCCTTAAAACCTAATTTCATCCTCAAGTAAAACACCATTGCATATAAAAATTTATGTTTCCAAAAACCTTTTGGTCGGGGATGATCATCTAATCCTCATCACATAAGGGTTCACTAAACATCAACCTTTCATCATCTCAGGACAACTTAGGCAACATCAAGCAAAACATCTCATCTAAAGAATGACTATGTAAGTCAAGGGTTCTAATTAGGGAGACAAAATTTAAATAGTCAGATTCTGACTACCATGGGCTTTGATACCATGTTGTAAAGAAGTGAAACCACCTCTCTACTAAAAGTTTAAAGAATAGAACCTCCAGCCAAACACACCTAAAAGGTATGATGGAGTGGGTGTAAAATTTTCAAATCTTATTTAATGGTAATCAAAACAACTAAAGTTTAGCAACAGAATAGAAGCATTAACTATTTTCAATTTCTCATAAGATTACTAAATAACATCTTTACTTACATGTAAGGGTACATCATAAGGATCCAGGCAGAGGGAAATATAAACCACACCAAGATTGTCTCCAAGTTTTAATTCCTTAATCTAGGTCCAAAACCTTATGCCATGTCCACCATATCCTTCACCTAGGGTTGGAAGTATACCCCAGCAAGGAGAGAAAAATAGAAAACATCAGCAAAGGCTGGTATGTGCATACTAAAAAATGAAATTGAGCAATGTATATGGAATAAAGGACAAAAAATATAAAAGGCTTCCCATAGAAAAGAAAAGGACTACCCAAGTGGGTATCAAAAGAACTGATCCACAATAGAAGAGTTACTTGCCATTAAAACAACATATAAAAGTGGATCCACATAAGCACATATGAAATTAGGGCACATAACCCATAATATATAAACATCATCATGCATGCATGTGAGATAAACATAGCCCTGGAACTATATAAATAACAATGGCGGCCAAGCCTCATAAACTTGAAACCTGATAGAGAATGGCACATAACCAAACTCTCAATATATATAATGTGGGCCAAACCTCATAAATTTGAAACTCAGGTATGGGGCACATAACCTCCATCCCAAAAATAAATAAGGGCACATAACCCAAAACCAATGCAAATTATATTACTCTAGTGTCCCAAAAATCAATGCAAATTATATTACTCTAGTGCTACTGTTTCACATAGCATGTTTAATAGAGAGGAAAGTAAAAAAGTATAGTCAGATTAAACACAAGTTAACATCATACTAATGGACAACCATAAACATACACATCACAAGTGTGTAAAAGACATCACATGTCATCATATAGAGTTCCAACATGAATAAAGCATAATATAAGAGTCCAAAATAATATCCATGATCACAAGATCAATAACAAATAAAAGGTAGTTCACATGAACCATGATTTTCAAAAGAAAAGACATTGTGTATAGGCTATTGTCCATAGGACCAAGATAAAGAAGAAACATAGGATAATTGCTCAAAGTAATAAAGGAGATGCAAACATACCTCTCCAAAGAGTCTAAACAGTCCAAGTCAATCCTAGATCCAAGTCTATGCTTCCAAAGCACCTATTAACACATACATGGGATTAGGATTAGATTTACATTGATTTCATAAACCCTAAAAATTTCCTTTTTATTATTAGTGAATTAGGTTATCAAGACCATGTTATGTTTAGGTTATATTTTTATGAGTTCAAAACATATTTTATTATATTTTTTTGACTTATATATATTTAGTTATGAATTTTACAAGTTATTACTTATTTAGATTAATCAATCAAAATCACCTCTTTATAACACCAGATTTAGGTGAAAAACCCAATACCATTAGAAAGCTTATATTTTTCTAAATCCAATGAGTATTTATTTGTAATTTTTGGATAAGTAGATAATTAGTTGTGATTTTAATGTTGAGCAATCAGAAAATTAGATAAATCCACATAGAAGAGAAAAGTCATGAGAAGAAAAGAAAAATAGACCGACCCCATGTGACTTGGCACAATCACAGGTGGCCAAGTCACATGTCAAAGCCCACATGGCTTCGGTCAGACGAAAAATGAAATAGAGGAAAAGACGACAATGCCCACACACGAGAAAACAAAGAAAGAAGGCGAGGAGAGGGGTAAAATTAGGAAAACGCACAGGGGATTCATCCCCTCCGACGGTCCACGCCATGGCCAGCGAATAAGAGCTCATTGAGATTGGGCATATTTGCAACAAGTGAAAATTCGTTAAAGTAAGAACATAGAAAGAAGGAGAGGGGTATCATGAACCTACCGATGTAAAAGAATTGAGGCGAGGCAGCATACAGAGGAGGAACAACTCGCCGCAAAAGGCACAAGAAACTGAGGTCGACAACGATGGAACACAGAGCCAAAGAGAAAATTGAAGTGAGAGGATGAAAGGAAAGTGGCTGGCGGTTATGAGCATGCCACAATATATAGGTAAGGTTCAGTCATATGCCTTCGGGGGTAGAGGGCTCCGAAGACTTAGGGAGAGGGTTTGGGCTTTTGTGGAATATGCAACCATAGGCCATGTTTTTGGTATGGATGCGTGAGGAATAGAAAACCAAACTTATGCGTGAGGAATAGAAAACCAAACTTGTAGGCGAAGAAATCGTGTGGAATGATCCACTTTGGTGAGAGAAATGGGCAATTTTTAGACCTCCGTGTTTCCTTTTTGGGTGCGGGGTAGAAGATGACACAACCTCTGTTAGATGTTGATCAAGCAGCTCACATCAAGTCTGAAAGCATGACACATTACTTTCTTTCCAAATCGGATTAGGACTAAAGTGATGTTCACATTTATTTCCTATTTTCTCTCTCCTTAAATGCGGGTGCAAAAGAATCCCAAATTAAGTGAAAATTGACACGTAACCTATTTTTGATATGAGGAATCTGAATATGCAATTAGATTTGCCTTTTGAGAACTTTTGATGTGTTAAATAAATCAAATCATATTTTCTCTTTCCTCATGCATTAATGACATTAGGATTATCCAAATTTGATCAAACTTCACCTACAAGTCATATTAAATGTGTTGGATACGATTTTCTCATCAATTTTACATGTTGGTGTTGTTTGAGCATTTATTTAATATTTTGAAGGTTCTACGCACTTTTCTCTCTTGATTTCATCTTTTAACCAAACATCTTCCAAATTAGATGAAAATTCACCCAAAGTCTATATTTATTATGTAGATTACAAATCCAAGATTATTTTCCTCTTTTTGAGTCATTTATTATTTTATTTGATATTTTGGGGAAACTTAGATCTTCCCTTTCCAAAAAGAATTAAATTAATTATTATTATGTGAATAATGTAAAACTTGATTCCCAAAGTAATTGGGACCCAAGGAACACGATTTTTAACTTAGATTCCACTTTTAGGGTTTCTTTTAATGAGTTATGTCATAATTAATATTTGTGGCCATCATTAGGTCATTATTTCATTATTATCACTTTTGATTATTCCATTATGTTTCATAACTTTATATTATAATCAAAAGAATTATGTGTGACTATTTGCATGGAATTTTTTATAATTTATTATTATATCATGTGGCATATTTTATGTGTCTATTATTAATTTAAGACTAATGTGAAAACATTAGGTTACATTAGGGTGATTTATGCATGCATTAGCTTATAAGGGTTATAAACATCTTCTAGATCTATCCTCAACCTTGTTTGGCTAAGTCCAAAAGGTCAAACTTCTGGGGTAGGGTTCAACGTCTGGTATGTTACAACTGAGGATCAAGAAGAAAAATTGTTTAAAGAACTTAGAATTTAAGGATGTAATTGGCTATTACATTGATGATGTAGAAGGTTTGATCTATCTATTTGCATGCATCATGCCTTGAACCATCTTGAAGATTAAATCAAAACACGATAAAGGTGGTAAAGAAAGAAAATTTCAAGGTAATAGATGCTGGAATAATTTGTCCGATCAATGAAAATCCTTGGTTAAGTTTCATTCACATTGTACCTAAGAAATAGGGACCAATAGAATGAAAGGAGACAATAATGAATTAATCCAAATATGTATAGTCATCTGGTGGCACATGTGCATTGACTATAGAAGGTCAAACGAGGCCACAAGAAAAGACCATTTTCCCTTGCCTTTTATTGACCTCATGTTAGAAGATATGTGAACCATTCATACTTTTGCTATTTAGATGGATAACCTTTTTTTTTGAGAATTCCCAGCTACCCTCTGAATCAAGAGAAAATTGACTTCACATGCAATTATGGGAGTATGCCTATAGGGGAATCCCTTTTGGATTATGTAATGCACCTACTACATTCTAAAGATGCATGATGGCCATATTTTACGATTTCATTGAAAAGGTCATGGAAATATTTATGGATGATTTCAATGTATATGATAATTCCCTTGATGATTGTTTGTTAACTATAACAAAATTTTACAGTGTTGTAAATAGGTAAACCTTGTAATGAATAGGGATCAATACCATTTTATGGTACAATCCAAAGTTGTACTCAATCATGTCATATCGAGCAAAAGAATTTAGGTAGATAAAGCATTGAGAAGATATCAACAATGATCACAATAAAAGAAATTCGAAGTTTACTATGGCATGTAGGCTTCTATAGAAGGTTTATAATAGATTTTTCAAATATTAGAAAGCCACTATGTTCCCTACTAGAAAAGGATGTTGAATCTATATTCAATTAAGACTTCCAAAGAACTTTCAAAAAATTTAAGCATGCTCTTATTTCAAACCCTATCATTCAACCAATGGGCTATAATTCTCCATTTGAAATTATGTGTGACACCAGTCAGGGTTAGTTTTAGGACAAAGGAGAGATAAAAAACTTCATGCCATTATGTATAGAAGAAAAACCTTAGATGATGCCCAAATCAATTATAGAACCACTAAAAAGGAGATGCTTGTAAATTGATGTACGCTTTTGATACATTCTAGCAATATCTAGTAGGATGTAAAACATTGTTTACACGGATCATGCAGCAATCAAGTACCTTTTGAGAAAAAGGATGTAAAATCTAGACTCATTCTCTAGATTTAATTGCTCTAACGAATTGACCTAGAAATCAAAGAAAGAAAGAGACATAAATTAATGTAGCTGATCATCTTTCCCGTATCAACACTGTTGTAAAAGACTCTCTTCCCATTGAGAAGGTGTACATTATAATATCTCGTCATGTACTACGACGTCCCCGGATTTTCAAAAACTTAATCTGATGTGTGACGTCCAAATTGAAACCCTCACCTCAGCAAGAATCCCAATTTAAACACCCCACACTAGGCCAAGGAGAAGAAAATCAAAAGAAGTCAGAAGGAAACAATCAGTAGCACATGCACATGAATAATAATAAAACCATACAACACATGTTCCCCATTCAACATAGAATTACAACATGAATTGTTACAACAATTGATATTACATATTGAACATCAAACTTATACATATACATGTACTACATATAAACAACATGATCTTAAGACAAAAGGCCCACCAGTACATCAACTTGCTACACAACTCTCAACTATCCAGGATCTTCAAGAACACATGTCCACAACCTAAATAAAAGATTACATGTGGTACACTTCAGCACAATATTCAAGAATATTGTACTGAGTACTCCTACGTGCCTTTTATATACCTCTCATCATATCTTGGAAATAAGATAAAACTAATATACTTGGCAGTAACATAAGAATATAAGAAAAGCGTATACTTGCACAAAGATATTCATTTGCAAAAGAGAACACATATTTTAAGCACATTTCCATCATATATCTCGTACATCTGCCCATAGGGCTTTGATGTTTTTATGCCTTATGATCTAACCCTGAGGAGTTTGTGATCATTGTACATGTGATCTACCCCTTAGGAGTTTGTAATCACTCTAATGCATTGTACTACCAAAGAGTTTAGTGCTATCATATGATGGATCCGATATTTTATGTTTCATGTGTTCATAGCCATATAAGTACAGAAAATCAAGCAACATATCATACAAGAGCAATCATTTCATCCAATACCATATGCCAAGTACTTTACTACACATATAACACAAGAATATTGTATAATAAGCCAAGCAAGAGGTAATGGCATACCTTGATCAAGAGATAATCTAATCATCACACATATTCTTGATATCAACTATATCCTTGGTTAAACCTGATCAAGACAAGATCATATACTATCATCAGGTTCTCATCCTCTTATATCTCATCTTAACCCTAATCGTGCTCATATTAGGGTTTCACTTAGTTCATTGGGATATTCTCATTTTTTACTTGTATTCTTGTCTTGGTATTATCTTACTAATCTCATTTTCCAGATTATGATTCATCATCTGAACATTAGGTTTCATGTCTTTTTTGTGCACATATTAACCCTAGATTACATCATTAACCTAAATTAGGGTTTCATAACATGTATTAAGGGTCATCGTCATATAACATGAATTTTGTGTATAAAACTGATCTCATATTTACATATTAGCTTCCAATTACAGATATGAGGGTATTTCATAAATTCCATCATTAATTGATCATTAGTGTATTTTCTACATTTTGTTAGGGTTATTAGCCCTAGATAGACATTCTAAGAAAATTATATGATTTCATGCATCAAAATCATAACTACTGACTTATATGGATTACAAACATAATTTATGATTTACTGGTATTTTCTCATAATTTTAGGCCATCGTTTGATATTTATTGTCCATCATATGAGCATTACATATCATACATGATATCATTGTTTTTAAGCACAAAAAGGATGATATTATGGTTCCATGTTATTCTATGCATTTTTCTGAGAATTTTGGTATCTTATTTGTGTTTTTATGATAATTGTGCTAATTTCTACAAATAATTGAAGATATAAGTATTTTCTGATTTTTTTACCTTTTTTGGCCAATCCGGTGGCGACACGTGGCCACTTGGGCACTGGTTCCCCCCGAGTCAGATCGTGCGATGGATCTGGGGATCCCAAGGTCCACCAACCAGGGTCAGGTTCCTCCTCTCTGGTTCTTGCGTAACACAAAGCGAGACCACGACCGTGTTTCTTGTCTCCCCTGTTTGCGCAGGGTGCCACCGCGGAGCTAGGCTCAGGCGAGCAAGCATGCTCCGCCAGGTCCACCTCGTCAAAATTTGTGGCTACCACCACCTTTGATAGTCTCTCCCAAACCTCCTCGGATATTCTCCTCCCTGGTTTTGGCCGTGGAGTCCCTTCTCCAGTGAGATCGCCAGTGTCGACCCTACTGCGGAGGGGCAAAAGAGGCATCCTGCCTCCAGGGTTCCTCATGACAGGATTACCTCCTCCTGAGCTCTGGCACCACCCTATGGCATCACTCGGGTCCTTGGGTTTCCGCCTCTGCCTCCGAGTCTCCAAGACTGCAATCTCCCCGCCACTGATGGCCACCGCGGCAGATCCAAAAGAGGCATGATGCCTCAGCTCATACATGTTAATCATCTGAAACTTCCAACAGCTTCACAGAGCTTCCTTGACACATATACATCATACAACCACCGCGGAATGCACCTGAGAGTTGTCTTCAAACCCCATCTTCATCTCTGGCATAGCCTGCGACAGAGCAGGTCCTGAAATCTGGGCAATTCTACTACTGTGGTATTCCTCGCTCCAGAGCTCCATAGCCACGATCTCTTCATCCTCAGATCTCCAGCTTTTCTCTCGACTACTAGGGTCCCTCCTGCATTCTCTCTTCTCCTCTAATCTTCTCCTTCTTCTCTTCTGGGAGCCGTAATGGAGAAGGGGGAGGAAAGGGAGTTTGTTCTCCCTCAACACTTACTCACTCACCACAAATAAGTGGTCGAGGGCCTCCTTGTTGCAAAGAGAGAACAACTGCCCGGGTGGTCTCACACTCTCTCTCCATGAACATGAGGAGTGGGGGCAAGCCTGCCATCGGAGGGACTGCTCCCTACCTTGCTCTAACCGCAAGGTAGGTGATGAACTATAGCCATCTGATAAGTTAATCCAAGGGTCTAAAGACGGCCACAAAGCCAATCCGTGGCTCAGATCCTAGTCACCCCCAGCCATGGTCAAAGGCTGCGTGACACAACATCAAGCCACCAACTTAGATCTATGGATCATCAATTATATATTTTTTGATCATCAACTATATACAATATTTAATCATTTCCAAACATTTATAACTCTCTCTAGGAACATCCAATGGGCACCAAATTTTATCCACAACTTCCTCACAACTCAAGCTTCCTTGTACACGAATTTGGTGCCAAAACTCATCTGTATTCTCATCCAATTAATTTCCTCAAGAGGCATAGAGAAAAGGGATCTTAAACATGATATAAACATCAATGAACACTTAGACTTTACCAAAACACTTGCGATTCTCAAAACTGCTCAACATGCATGAGTTCACTTATGTCATTGAACATTAAAGGATTCCAAAAGTCCACTCCATCACATCCTACACACCTTAAAAGAAAATTTGTCTTTGAAATTAAAGCAAAAAAAAACACTTTGTCACGTCATATACATCTAAAAAGAAATTCCGTCCTCGAAATTAAGCCCTCCTCTTACTTCAAGGAAAAACCAAAAAGGATTTTCACCCGTATGTAGGGAACTATATTAGGTGCAACATATAAAAAAAAAAGCTCCATAGCCATCTCCAAACTACCATTAGGAGGTTTTAGAACATCTAAGGTGAATCACCCCTTCATAGAAGGCTCAAACAAGGGTTTAGAAACTATGGTTAGGTCATAACATATCTCATTGTTAGGGTTTCATCCTTATCTTTATTTATGCATTAGGGTTCCCACATCATATTACCATGTTCTAAAGGAGTTAACTAAAGTTAACCCATTATATCAAGGTGCCATAATCGTTATGTTGTGCTAACTGTTGAGCTATATTTTTCATCTTTATTAAGCATTAATATTAACACCTAATGTAACATGTTTCATTCATATGAACTTATTACATTGCTCATTATAAATTTTCACATTTACTAGTGATTTCATCACAAGATTAACCAACAATATCACACTATGATCACTATTCATGTGTATGGTTAACCATTTATGCATTGACATCTATTAAACCATCTCTAGGTTTCCATGGTATCATGTCTATTTATTACATCTCGAGATTAGATCACATCCATACATATATCATATCATGGTTGTGATAAACAAACTTATACAAGTGGCTTGTCAAACATATATCAAAACTTCATCTAGTCCAACAGAGGTTATCCTATCCCATATCATTAGGGTAATGCCATGCTTAGTCTCTCTGAGCTAACTCAACTCTATGAGTATCTCATTTGCATATACTTTTATATTTCCTCTCTTAGTCTAGGGTTCTTGGATTACCTCATCGATACTAGCGATAGCTTTACAAGCTCTAGCCACATAAGCACAAACCAAAACATGCTATGACATACTATTCATAGGTCTTCTACCCATGAAACATCTTACCCAAATCTCTCTTATATACACCACTAGATTCCTATGTGGGAAACCACCAACCCGAGCATGAGGCTTCACAGAAACTAACATAGCTACCTCCTCTAGGGTCTTGGGACTCTCTCTCCCTCACCCAGATGGTAGGTACTCATATTCATGTTCACATATACATTTATAACCAGCCTCTCTCTGACTCTAGGATTTGGTCTTCCCACAAACATCTAGGGTTCAACAAAACTATAGGAATCATGCATAAAGAGACTCAACTCGATCACTCAGGAGTAGTCTAGTTTAGGACATATCACAACAAATATTTCTCAGAATTCTCATATCTTGGAGTCTAGGTTCTCTGACCTTCTCCCTGTGGGTCTCACTCTCTCTTGAGCTAACCCCAAAACTGGTCCTAATATTGGAGGTCCTCATTTGTAAAATAGCTTGAGGCTCATGTTGACTCACAACTTGTCTTAACTTAACATATCTTATCTCATAAAAGCCTAGTTACTTGCATCATCAAAAATTATCTCAAAACCTCAAAACTGAACTTAAGTCCTTGAAAACAAACATAGATCGTCATAACCATCTTATGTCATCTATGTAAGACTTACATCATATCATCAAAACTTATATCATCTATTCCATCTATCATATGTATCAAAAAGGCTCTAGACATCTAATCCAGAACTACTCTCTCTTCTAGACTGATGTCATTCACTTTCACTTAGGTTGCATGATCACATCCTACTCGTACATGTGTGGGGACACATTTTTGTAATACATATATATAATAAAATATTATATAGTTTTTCACTGATAAAACAAGCGTCAGAAAAACCATCGAGGTTCGATCCGACTGGAATAAAAAACCAAACCCAGAAAACAAGCATCCCACACATGGTAGAGAGTACAGTGTCATGAAAACTAGCAAAAAAGGTGAGAACATGGTGTAGACTAGTGTAGCTACTCTAGACAACGAGCGCCATATGTCTAGGGTTTCTCTTCCCTTGTTGTATGTCATTTCCAAATAATACAACGTCCCATACCACTGCATTATAAGGAAGAACGACATCTAAGGACTTGCTATACAATAAGCACCAGTCTAGACCTAGTTCTCAGACATCTAGGTGCTAACCTAGAGGCTAGGTCAGATCTAGTCTCTAAAAGACAACCAATCTAACCCTAGGGATTTTTATGTTCAAGGTTCTTTGGTTTTGAGTTGTGTAATGAGCAAATGTTAGGCTTTGCTATTGTTCATGCTCTGATACCACCTGCGACGTCCCTAGATTTTCTAAAACTTAATCTGATGTGTGACGTCCAAATTGAAACACTCACCTCAGTGAGAATCCCAATTTAAACACCCCACACTAGGCTAAGAAGAAGAAAATAAGAAGAAGTAAGAAGGAAACAATCAGTAGCACATGCACATGAATAATAATAAAACCATAGAACACATGTTCACCATTCAACATATAATTACAACATGAATTGTTATAACATTTGATATTACATATTGAACATCAAACTTATACATATACATGTATTACATCTAAACAACACATGATTTTAAGACAACATGTCCACCTGTACATCAACTCGCTACACAACTCTCAACTATCCTAGATCTTCAAGAACACATGTCCACAGCCTAAGCAAAAGATTACATGTGGTACACGTCAATACAATATTCAAGAATATTGTACTGAGTATGCCTACGTATCTTTTATATACCTCTCATCATATCTTGGCAATAAGATAAAACTAATATACTTGGAAGTAACAGAAGAATATAAGAAAAGCATATACTTGCACAAAGATATTCATTAGCAAAAGAGAACACATATTTTAAGCACATTTCCATCATATATCTCGTACATCTACCCCTAGGGCTTTGATGTTTTTAGGCCTTATGATCTACCCCCGAGGAGTTTGTGATCATTGTACATGTGATTTACCCCCTAGGAGTTTGTGATCACTCTAATGCACTGTACTACCAAAGAGTTTAGTGCTATCATATGATGGATCCGATATTTTATGTTTCATGTGTTCATAGCCATATAAGTACGGAAAATCAAGTAACATATCATACAAGAGCAATCATTTCATCCAATACCATATTCCAAGTACTTACTACACATATAACACAAGCATATTGTATAATAAGCCAAACAAGAGGTAATGGCGTACCTTGATCAAGAGATAATCTAATCATCACACATATTCTTGATATCAACTATATCCTTGGTTAAACCTGATCAAGACAAGATCATATACTATCATCAGGTTCTCATCCTCTTATATCTCATGTTAACCCTAATCGTGCTCATATTAGAGTTTCACTTAGTTCATTGGGATATTCTCATTTTTTACTTATATTCTTGTCTTGGGATTATCTTACTAATCTCAATTTCTAGATTATGATCCGTCATCTGAACATTAGGTCCCATGTCCTTTTTGTGCACATATTAATCCTAGATTACATCATTAACCTAAATTAGTGTTTCATAACATGTATTAAGGGTCATCTTCATATAACATGAATTTCATGTATAAACTGATCTCATATTTACATATTAGCTTCCAATTACAGATATGAGGGTATTTCATAAATTCCATCATTTACTGATCATTAGTGTATTTTCTACATTTTGTTGGGGTTATTAGCCCTAGATAGACATTCTAAGCAAATTACATGATTTTGTGCATCAACATCATAACTACTGACTGTATATGGATTACAAACATAATTTATGATTTACTGATATTTTCTCATAATTTTAGGCCATCGTTTGATATTTATTATCCATCATATGGGCATTACATATCATAGATGATATCACTGTGTTTTAAGCACAAAAAGGTTGATATTATGGTTCCATGTTGTTCTATGCATTTTTCTGAGAATTTTGGTATGTTATTTGCATTTTTCTGATAATCGTGCTAATTTCTACAAATTATTGAAGATATAAGTATTTTCTGACTTTTTACCTTTTTCGGCCAATCCGGTGGCGACACGTGGCCACTTGGGCGCTGGTTCCCCCCAAGTCGGATCCTGTAGTGGATTAGTGGATCCCAGGGTCTTCCAACCTGGGTTGGGTTCCTCCTCTCTGGTTCTCGTGTAACACGGTGCAAGACGACGACCGTGTTTCTCGTCTCGCCTATTTGCGCAGGGTGCCACCATAGAGCTAGGCTCAGGCGAGCAAGCATGCTCTGCCAGGTCCACCTCGTCAGAACTTGTGGCTACCACCACCTTCAGTGGTCTCTCCCGAACCTCCTCTGATATTCTCCTCCCAAGTTTTGGCCATGGAGTCCCTTCTCCAGTGAGATCACCGACGTCGACCCTGCTGCGGAGGGGCAAAAGAGGCGTCCTGCCTCCAGGGTTCCTCATGGCAAGATTAATTCCTCCTGAGCTCTGGCACTACCCTATGGCCTCACTTGGGTCCTTGGGTTGCCACCTCCAGCTCCGAGTCTCCAAGACCGCAAGCTCCTCACCACTGATGGCCTCCGCGACAGATCCAAAAGAGGCATGATGCCTCGACTCATACCTGATAATCATCTGAAACTTCCAACAGCTTCATAGAGCTTCCTTGACTCATATACACCATCCAACCACCTGCGGAATGCATCTGAGAGTTATCTTCAAACCCCATCTTCATCTCCGGCATAGCCCGCGGTAGAGCAGGACCTGAAATCTAGGTGATTCTACTTCTGTGGTATTCCTCGCTCCAGAGCTCCATAGCCACAATCTTTTCATCCTCAGATCTCCAGCTTCGCTCTCGACTACTAGGGTCCCTCCTACATTCTCTCTTCTCTAGTCTTCTCCTTCTTCTCTTCTGGGAGCCATAATGGAGAAGGGGAAGGAAAGGGAGTTTGTTCTCCCTCAACACTTACTCGCTCACCACGAATAAGTGGTCGAGGGCCTCCTTGTTGCGAAGAGAGCGCAACTGCCCGGGTGGTCTCACACTCTCTCTCCATGAACTTGAGGAGTGGGGCAAGCCTGCCATCGGAGGAACTGCTCCCTACCTTGCTCTAACCGCAAGGTAGGTGATGAACTATAGCCGTCCGATTAGTTAATCCAAGGGTCTAAAGACGACCATGAAGCCAATATGTGGATCAGATCCTAGTCACACCCAGCCAAGGTCAAAGGTTGCGTGACACAGCATCAAGCCACCAACTTAGGTCTATGGATCATCAACTATATTTTTTTTTATCATCAACTATATATAATATTTAATCATTTCCAAACATTTATAACTCTCTCTAGGAACATCCAACCAAATTTTAACCATAACTGTTGGCTAAATGGACATCTATAAATCCCTTTGTTTTGATTATGACAAACATTTCATTCTTATTGATCTAACGAGCTACTTGAGTGTGCAGGATTAAGGTGGATGCCAAAGCAACTAGGGAAATCCATATGCTTACATATTTATGTTTTTCATGCAATGTAATCATTTTGTAAAAACTTATACAAATATATAATGTACAAGTACTTAGATTGCATGTAAATCAAGCGTTATATCTTCCCTAGCTAAACATCACATTTAGATAAGTCATCCCCTTCAAATAGGATCACATATGCACACTCATACATATAATCAGTGCCTAAATTGGAACATTGAAACAGGATCAATCTCGGTCGACAAACTCCTCGACCGAGACACTCTCGGTCGACAATCTTCTCGACCGAGAAAGATCCAAAGTAGCCGTTAGACACAACAGACAAGTTAGTTGGAAGTTGGAGAAAGACGTTGCAAATCACTTGTTCCAGAGTGCCTGTCGGTCGACAAAAGTTCGACCGAGTAGGTGTCTCGGTCGACCATTCCTCGACCGAGATTGTCTCTGACAGCAACTGCAGAATTAATTAATTAGCAGTTGTTAAAGCAACAACTTTGTACCTAACGGCTAGTCAAGCACTTAGAAACCCCTAGAAGTTGTCTAGAATGTCCTTAAGCATCCTTAGGCCATTCCTATAAATAGGAAAAGCCATAGGACACTCAAACTCACTTGTTACACTTGAGAATTCTTTGAGCATACTTTGAGCAATCTGTTTGTGAGAAAATTGAGCATTGTGAACATTGGCTACTTCCTTCCTTAGCTCATAATTCGTGTCCTATAGGCTAGTATCTCCTACCCACTGCAAATCACAAGTTCACACACTTGGTTAGGAGATCTATACGCTTGATCTAGGCAAATCAAGCCTTGGGCTATAAAGGATAAGTTGTAATTTCCTTTTTCCTTTCTTGTTCTCTATTACCGTTTGTACTCTCCTTGCTACTCCTAGGTTGGAGGCTACTGATTGGAGAGGGTGGAGATCTTCTTGGTGAAGAAGGTGACTTTGAACTACTTCAGAAGGCTGGTGCAACGGGAGGTTACTTCTAGAGAGGAAGGCTACTTCAAGGGGGAGCTTGGAGTTACTTCAAGAAGGCTACCTCAAAGTTTGTGCACCTACTTCAAGTGAAGGCTGTTCAAAGGGTGTAAAGGAAAGTATTGTATTTTGTATAAATCCTTGGGAAGGTAATAAAATAAATACTTTCAAAATCCCAGTTGGGTAAGCAACCGGGTAGTGGACTGACAACTTTAGTAGTTGCTAAAGTTGGAACCACTCTAAACACCTGTCTCCTTCTTCCAATTTTCAATTGTGGTTGTTTGAGTTCAATAAATTGTTAAAATTATTTAAAAACTCTATTCACCCCCCCTCTAGTGTTTTTCAATTGGTATCAGAGCAGGCTTCAAGGAACCCTAACAAGGTCTTGAAGAAATGGGTGATGGAGTGCTCAACAACCTTAACCTCGAAGGGTCACTTGTTGCTAGGCCTCCAGCGTTCGATGGAACAAACTACCAGTATTGGAAGAGAAGGATGCAATTCTACTTCCAAGGGATCAATTGGGACTTATGGAGAATGGTGTCAACCCCATATGAGCTCCCTCAAACTCAATTTGCAGAATGGGATGCAAATACGGCAAAGCTAGCTCAAATGAATGCAAAAGCTGTAAGCATTTTATATTGTTCTATATCAGTAGGAGAATTTAATAGAATATCTAATTGTGACACAGCCTATGATATTTGGCATAGACTATCCATAACCTATGAAGGAACAGTCCAAGTTAAAAATTCCAAAATTAGCATGTTTAAACAAAAGTTTGAACACTTTCGTATGGATCCTGATGAATCAATTAGTGAAATGTTTGCAAAATTTTCTACTATTGTTAATGGTTTAAGTGCCCTAGGAAAACCTGTCCTTGAAGAAGATCAGGTATCAAAGATCCTTCGTTCACTTCCTCCAAAATATAAGCCAAAGGTGACAGCCATTGAAGAAGCAAACGACCTCACTCGACTAAAAATGGAGCAACTTATTGGCAACTTAGAAGCTCATGAAGCAACCCTAGAAGAGGAAGAAAGAAGAGCACGTGATCTTCAGCAAGGAAAGAAGAAGGACGTGGCTCTAAAAGCTTCAAAGGTTGTCACACAAGAAAGTGAGGAGTCAAGTGAAGAAGAAGGAGAAGAAGCCTTGATAGTCAATGGTAAGAAATACAAAAGATTTAAATCTAACAAAATCTCCAGTTCTTCTTCTACTCCTCCTAGGTGCTTTGAATGTGGGAAGAAAGGGCATTTCAAAAATGAATGTCCTAAAGTAAAGAAAGGAAAGAAAAGCTCACACAAGAAGAAGGGAGAAAAAGCCTATAAAGCTGCATGGGATGAGTCAAGTGACAGTGAAAGCGGAGAAGAAACGGTGGATTGTCTAATGGCAAGAGAAGATAATGAAGACTCTCAAGAGGTAAGCCTACTTGATCTTCCTAAAGAAGAGTTAGTTACCAATCTACAAGAAGTTCATGATAAGTATATTGATGTCAAGAAGAAACTAAAGAAGGTTATCAAATCAAATGATGAGCTAATTGCTAAATTAGATAATCTTTCTTCTGAAAAGAACAACATTGATCTTGAGAATTTATCTTTAAAAACATCTTTAGATGACTGCACTAGAAAGCTACTCACTTTAGAAACAAATGTTGATCTTCTTTCTAAAGAAAAGACTGACTTGTTAGCTAAACTAAAAGATTTTCAGACTCAACCCATTTTGTGTAACCATCTAGACTATGATAATGTTATAAAAGAAAGAGATTCATTGTTATCTGATTTAGATCAAGCAAGAAATGATCTACACAAGAAGATGAATGATATTGCTCAGCTGCAAAGAGAACTGTATGAGTTAAGAAGAAAAGATATACTTGATAACATTTTAAGCATTGGTACTGTTTTCAACGGAAGAAAAGGTTTGGGATATGCTCCAAAGAAAAATAAATCCAAAAGAACTCAAACTATGTTTGTACCCAAGAACACAATGGCTAGAAAGAGAAATGAAGTTGATTCTATTACTTGTCATTTTTGTTTACGTCTTGGACACTATTCCTTTTCATGTCCTTATAAAACTAAGGATTCTGACTTAGTTTGGGTCCCAAAACCCCAAACTTAGTAGAGTCAAATGTAACTCAGTTGAGATATGGCCAAACACTGCATTTGGATATTTATATTGTCTTATCTCAACTAAACAAAAGAGTTCATACATATTGTTAATTTTCTGCACTATTAATTTTCTGCACTGTTAAAACAGAAACTTAGTCGGTCGAAGTATTGTCGACCGAGCCCTTAATCGGTCGAAGTATTGTCGACCGACCGGATGTCTATAACAAATAAAAATCTACAACAACCAGAAGGAAATTATTACAGTAACCTTCTCGATCGACAATTAGTCGACCGAGACAAATGTCGGTCGAGCAATTGTCGACCGACTGAATTTCTGAATTAGGATTTTTATACAAGTTTTTACTTAGATGATTCTAACCATATCGGACCATCACATGGGTACCAAAATCTACATTTTAATGCAGGAATGGGTGGTTGACAGTGGATGCTCCAAACATATGACCGGGAACAAAGATGCATATCAAACCTTTGAAGAAAAGAAAAGTGGAATGGTCACCTTTGGAGATAATGGTAAGGGCAAAATCGTTGGAATAGGTAATGTTGGTACAAACCTAGAAATAAAGAATGTTCTACTTGTTGATGGTTTGCACCACAATTTGATAAGTGTTAGTCAATTATGTGATAGTGGCTATGATGTGTTATTTAACAAAACCTGCTGCAAGTTATTGATAGAAAACACTACAAATGTTGTTTATGAAGGAAATAGAGTTGGAAATATTTATATCCTTAAACCTAACTCTATGAAATTAGTAGTGAGTAAATGCTTGCTTGCAAATGAAAATACCTTACAACTATGGCATAAAAAGCTAGGACATGCTAGTTCACATGTTATTAAAAAGTTAGTGAAATATGATCTTGTTCGTGGATTGCCTACTTTATCTTTTGATCAAGTTGAAAATTATGAACCATGCACAATGGGAAAACAAACCAAAACCTTTTTTAAACAAAAACATGTACTTAGCACCAGTAGGTCCTTAGAATTAATTCATATGGATTTATTTGGACCCATGAGGACACAATCTATTGGTGGTAAAAGATACTGCTTTGTGATTGTTGATGATTATAGTAGATACACATGGGTACACTTTATTGCAACTAAAGATGATACTATTCATGTTTTTATACAATTTTGTTCCAAAATTGAAAATCTATTACAAAGCAAAATATGTACCATTAGAAGTGATCATGGTGGAGAATTTGAAAATCATACATTTGAAGAATTCTGTACATCTCAAGGGTATACTCATAATTTTTCTGCTCCACGCACCCCACAACAAAATGGTATAGTTGAAAGGAAAAATCGATCACTACAAGAAATGGCTAGAACTATGATGCTCGAACACAACACACCAAAAACCTTTTGGGCTGAAGCTGTAAACACTGCATGCTATGTGCTAAATAGAGTAACTGTTCACTCTCATTTGAAGAAAACTCCATATGAAATAATACATTCTAAGAAACCTAGAGTTGACTATTTTCATACTTTTGGTTCCACATGCTATATTTTAAATACCAAAGATGATAGAGATAAGTTTGACTCTAAATCACACAAAGCATTCTTTATGGGATATTCCACTTCTAGCAAAGCTTTTAGAGTATATAACACTATCTCTAGAAAAGTTGAGGAATCTATTCATGTTTCTTTTCATGAAGAGGCCAAATCTGAAAATCTAGAAATCATAGATCTCACTAATCAATTCGAAAATTTAAACATACCAAATGATAGTGAGAAAGGTACTACAAATAATCACCAAGCTGAACCACAACCTACACCTAGGCTTATTAAAGATCATCCTCAAGAACTAATTATTGGAGATCCTAAAGATAAAGTCAAAACTCGGTCTTCCTTCAAAGATGTTGCAAACATGGCTTTTGTTTCTATGATTGAACCTAAAAAGATATCTGAAGCTCTCAAAGATGATTATTGGATAATAGACATGCAAGAAGAATTGAATCAATTCACTAAAAATGATGTATGGGACTTAGTTCCTAAACCACAAGATAAAACCATAATAGGAACTAAATGGGTTTTTAGGAACAAGCTAAATGAGGCAGGAGAAGTAATAAGGAATAAAGCTCGATTAGTATCACAAGGATATAATCAACAAGAAGGAATAAATTTTGATGAAACGTATGCACCGGTAGCTAGACTTGAAGCTATTAGAATGTTACTAGCTATTGCTGCACATAAAAACATCAAACTCTACCAAATGGATGTAAAAAGTGCATTTCTAAATGGCATCATTCAAGAAGAAGTATATGTTGCCCAACCACCTGGTTTTGAAATACCGGAAAAAGGTGACTATGTTTATAAACTTAAGAAAGCACTTTATGGTTTAAAACAAGCACCTAGGAATTGGTATGAAAGGCTCAAGACATATCTTTTTGATAATGGTTTTTCTATTGGAAATTCAGATTCTACTTTATTTTTCAAAACATATACATCTGATTTCCTAGTTGTGCAAATATATGTTGATGACATTATTTTTGGAGCTTCTAATGATTCATTGTGCACACAATTCAGTGACATTATGCAAAAAGAATTTGAAATGAGCCTCATGGGTGAACTAACTTTCTTTCTTGGTTTTCAAATTAAGCAAACACCTGCCGGAATATTCATAATCCAAGAAAAATATACTAAAGAACTCTTACAACGTTTTGGGATGGATCAGTGTAAACATGCTACTACTCCTATGGCTACTTCTATTAAGATTGATAAGGATGAAAATGGAGAACCTATTGATGATTCCTTATATAGAGCCATGATTGGTAGTTTTCTTTACTTAACTGCTTCTAGACCGGACATTATGTTTTCCGTTGGTCTTTGTGCTCGATTTCAATCACAACCTATGCACTCTCATTTTCTAGCAGTTAAACGAATTCTTCGTTACCTAGCCGGCACTACTTGCTTTGGTTTATGGTATCCAAAAGGACAATCCTTGGATTTTAAAGCTTATACTGATGCAGATTATGCTGGTTGTCGACTTGATCGCAAGAGTACTAGTGGTGGTTGTTTCTTATTAGGGACAGCTTTAGTATCTTGGTTTAGTAAGAAACAAAATACGGTTGCCCTATCTACAACTGAAGCTGAATATATGGCAGCCGGGTCTTGTTGTGTTCAAGTGCTTTATATGCAACAAGTATTAAATGATTATGGTTTTACTCTTTCATCTACGCCTATTTTTTGTGACAACACGAGCGCTATAAACTTAGCACACAATCCTATTTTACACAACCGAGCTAAACATATTGAAATCCGTCATCACTTTTTAAGGGATCACATCTCCAAGAATCATGTTTCCCTTCATCATGTTGATACGGAAGATCAATTGGCTGATATTTTTACAAAACCGCTTCCACTAGATCAATTTAACAAAATTAGGAAGCAACTGCTTATCACTCCTTTGGAAGATGTTTTCTTTGATATTTGTGCTACTTAAACAAAAACTCTTACTTGCATCATGATATTTTGGCTTTTAAATGGACATCTTTTTCATTAGATTTGATGGGACATCTAATTAAGGGGGAGTTTTTTTTTTATTTCTAACGGATATCTTTTTGAAATGACAAAGGGGGAGAAATAAATATAAAACTAAAACTTAGAAAAACTCAATCAATGAGTTTCATAAATAAACTCTTGGCTTTACATTGAAAGTTGCTATATTCCCTAGTGAATTGGATTTCATGTTCCATAATTCAAGGGGAATAATAAGCACACATTTTATAAACAAGAGGAAAAGCTACAAAAAGTAATCTAAAGGTATGAAACTCATATGGTTTATATTTCCTTTATTTATATTTTTGGAAATGTTTGTCATCTTCAAAAAGGGGGAGATTGTTGGCTAAATGGACATCTATAAATCCCTTTGTTTTGATTATGACAAATATTTCATTCTTATTGATCTAACGAGCTACTTGAGTGTGCAGGATTAAGGTGGATGCCAAAGCAACTAGGGAAATCCATATGCTTACATATTTATGTTTTTCATGCAATGTACTCGTTTTGTAAAAACTTGTACAAATATATAATGTACAAGTACTTAGATTGCATGTAAATCAAGCGTTAGATCTTCCCTAGCTAAACATCACATTTAGATAAGTCATCCCCTTCAAATAGGATCACATATGCACACTCATACATATAATCAGTGCCTAAATTGCAACATTGAAACAGGATCAATCTCGGTCGACAAACTCCTCGACCGAGACACTCTCGGTCGACAATCTTCTCGACCGAGAAAGATCCAAAGTAGCCGTTAGACACAACAGACAAGTTAGTTGGAAGTTGGAGAAAGACGTTGCAAATCACTTGTTCCAGAGTGCCTGTCGGTCGACAAAAGTTCGACCGAGTAGGTGTCTCGGTCGACCATTCCTCGACCGAGATTGTCTCTGACAGCAACTGCAGAATTAATTAATTAGCCGTTGTTAAAGCAACAACTTTGTACCTAACGGCTAGTCAAGCACTTAGAAACCCCTAGAAGTTGTCTAGAACGTCCTTAAGCATCCTTAGGCCATTCCTATAAATAGGACAAGCCATAGGACACTCAAACTCACTTGTTACACTTGAGAATTCTTTGAGCATACTTTGAGCAATCTGTTTGTGAGAAAATTGAGCATTGTAAACATTGGCTACTTCCTTCCTTAGCTCATAATTCGTGTCCTATAGGCTAGTATCTCCTACGCACTGCAAATCACAAGTTCACACACTTGGTTAGGAGATCTATACGCTTGATCTAGGCAAATCAAGCCTTGGGATACAAAGGATAAGTTGTAATTTCCTTTTTCCTTTCTTGTTCTCTATTACCGTTTGTACTCTCCTTGCTACTCCTAGGTTGGAGGCTGCTGATTGGAGAGGGTGGAGATCTTCTTGGTGAAGAAGGTGACTTTGAACTACTTCAGAAGGCTGGTGCAACGGGAGGTTACTTCTAGAGAGGAAGGCTACTTCAAGGGGGAGCTTGGAGTTACTTCAAGAAGGCTACCTCAAAGTTGGTGCACCTACTTCAAGTGAAGGCTGTTCAAAGGGTGTAAAGGAAAGTATTGTATTTTGTATAAATCCTTGGGAAGGTAATAAAATAAATACTTTCAAAATCCCGGTTGGGTA
Source organism: Alisma plantago-aquatica (assembly GCA_963693085.1). Classification (NCBI taxonomy): domain Eukaryota; kingdom Viridiplantae; phylum Streptophyta; class Magnoliopsida; order Alismatales; family Alismataceae; genus Alisma; species Alisma plantago-aquatica. The sequence goes on along the minus strand of OY856412.1, from coordinate 1,320,601,714 downwards.
AGCAACCGGGTAGTGGACTGACAACTTTAGTAGTTGCTAAAGTTGGAACCACTCTAAACACCTGTCTCCTTCTTCCAATTTTCAATTGTGGTTGTTTGAGTTCAATAAATTGTTAAAATTATTTAAAAACTCTATTCACCCCCCTAGTGTTTTTCAATAGCTTCCTCACAACTCAAGCTTCCTTGTACTAGAATTTGGTGTGAAAACTCAACCGTATGTTCATCCAATAAATTTCCTCAAGATGCATAGAGAAAAGGGATCTTAAACATGATATAAACATCAATAAACACTTAGACTTTACCAAAACACTTGGGATTCTCAAAACTACTCAACATGCATGAGTTCACTTATGTCATTGAACATTAAAGGATTCTAAAAGTCCACTCCATCACATGTACCTTGGTTTGCAGATTTTGCAAATTATCTTATAACTGAACAACTTCCACTGGATCTTACATATCAGCAAGAAGAAGATATTCCTCCACCACATGAACTTTTACTATTGGATGACCATATATTTTTCAAGCACAGGACTAATGGGATGATTAGAAGATGCATTCCATATGAGGAAATTACAGGTGTTATAGTTGAATGTCATTTTTCTCCTTGTGGAAGATGTTTTGGTGGAGAGAAAACAACATTGAAGATACTTCATGCAGGCTTTTATTGGCCTACCTTATTCCATGATGTCCATTCTTATGTGAAATCCTATGATAGGTGCCAAAGAACATGTGGAATCTCTAAAAGGGATGAAATTCCCCTAAATTCAATTCTTGAAATCGAAGTCTTTGATGTATGGGGAGTTGATTATATGGGTTCATTTGTGTCATCATGTGGTTATAAATTCACTCTTGTTGCTTGTGGTTATGCATCCAAGTGGGTAGAGGCCACCCCATACCCCAAGCTCTTGATGCAAATCTGTGATCAAACTATTCATAAAATTATTTTTTCCTCATTTTGGTGTCCCAAAAGTTGTAATTTCAGATGGAGTCACTCATTTCAATGAGAATAACTTCAACAATCTCTTGATAAAACATGGTGTCAAATATAATCTCAACTCCATATCACCCGAAGACGGTTGGGCAAGTTGAAGTTTCAAACAAACAGCTGAAAGGAATCCTACAGAAGAGAATGTCTAGCTTAAGGAAAACTAGGCATTAAAATTGGAAGACACAATATGGGCATACCTGACATCTTAAAAAACCAAAATTTACATCACTAAATTCAAGCTTATCTATGGAAGGTCGTGTCATCTTTCCCTGGAGTTGGAACACCAGGCTTTATGGGCAATCTAATTTCTAAATTTTGACATGTATAAAGTTGGAGAGAAAAGACCACTACAATTGCAAGAACTGGAAGAACTCCATATTGATGCTTATGAGAATGCAAAAATATAAAAGGAGAGGATGAAATCTTGGCATGAAAAGAGGATCATAAGGAAATATTTCTCATGTGGAGACCAAGTTTTGCTCTTCAACTCAAGGTTGAAGCTTTTTCTAGGAAAATTGTGGTCTAAATGGATTGGACCCTTTCTAGTTTTGAAGAATTTTCCATATGGAGTTTTAGAATATAAAAGCAAGGAGCCTACCTTCAAAGTTAATGGGAAAAGATGTGATCTATACAATCCAAGAGGCAAGGTTGACATGGGAGTTGCACGCCCCCAATTAGTTGCAAGATGATGACATGAAGAGTCTCACTTCGAACTATAAATGGAGGAAGTTTGTGGGAGTTAAACCCACCATTAGAATAGATTAGCTTTATTCTATTTCCTCAAGTAACATTTTATTTTCAAATAAATTTTCCCTAAATGAATGTAACAATTTAGGCCATCATAGTTTATATGTGAATATCATTGCAGGTGCAACATAAAACAATGAAAAATCAACTTTATATAGAAATTTTAATTCAACATGACATGTTGATGAAGTGATACGGTGCGCCAGTCTGAGAAAAATATCTTTAGTGATTTAAGTTCAAGTGACATGGTGTATTCAGATGATGATACAACGTGTGTTCAAGGTGTCAAAAATTGTAGAGTTTTTGTGACGTACCTAGATTTTCACCTTCTCAAAACCCCATGGAGATGAGAAGACAAAATCCGAAAACGTTAACAATTATATCAGAGAGCGATGCGGAAGCATAATACACATACATGAACATACAACCATAACTTTTCTCAACAATAACATGTACATTATTACAACACGATTTACGATTGTATATTGAAAGAGAATTTTTACACAAGTCTAAACATGTATGCTAACTAGGATCTACACAATAGGTACAACCTGGACAACTGCTCACTTCCCGTATTTTATTCCACACTAGCTCTGAACCTAAAACATACGTGAAACAACGAATTAACACACAAGGTGTTGTGCACGTGGGTAGAAAGATACATACTAATATGCTTGCATAATTAAAGTAACTTGAGAAAGAAAGAGTAAAAGAAAACATTGTTTAAAGTGATAATAAGGTAAACACATATTTTGGATGTCTTTTGATGCGTTTGTACTACTAAGTGGTGTCACACTTCATTTTTCCCCGCCCCTTGGGCTATGGGGACCGAGTGCCCACCTTATATTTAGAGGGGGAGAGAGAGATGTCGCACTTCATTTTTCCCCGCCCCTTGGGCTATGGGGACCGAGTGCCAACCTTATATTTAGAGGAAGAGAGAGAGGATTGAGGGGGAGAGAGAGAGAACATATATCCACTCAGTAGCTACAAACCATCTATATTCCTTCTTTTTATGTTCTTTAATGTTTTGCAGAGCATATACTACTAATACACATCTAAGAATTTATACGCAAACACAAGCATCCAAAGTACATCATATCATTATGCATCCACGAGAACTAGTCATATACTTAATAAAAACCCACATACCTGAGTTCAGAGATTCCTAACTTATCCTTGATCATCTAGAAGTCTGGTCATCACCTGATTAAGAGAAGACCACATACTATCGTCAGATTCTCATCATCTTAACCCTAGTCGTGTTCATTAGGGTTTATATTATCTCATTAGGATATTCCAATGTTTACCTGCATTATTGTCTTATATTTATCTTACTGATGTCATTTTCCAGATTATGATTCATTATCTGAATATTAGGTCCCATATCCTTTTTGGTGCACATATTAACCCTAGGTTACATCATTAACCTAGATTAGGGTTTTATAACATGTATTAAGATTCATCTTCATATAACATGGATTCTCTTCATCATTATGATCTCATAATTAAAACTGAAGTTCCATATACTGATATGATCTTACTCTGTGAATTTCATCATTTATTGATCATGTGTGCATTTATTGCATCATCTTTAGTGTTATTAATCTAATTAGACATATTAATCAAATTATATGCTTTCGTTCATCGACATGACCATATCTGACATCATACACATTATAAACATGATTATAGACTTACTGACATGTTATCATAATTTTAGAACATCGTTTGATATTTATTATCTATGAAATAAGCATTACACATCTTATGTGATATCACTGATATTAAAGCATTAAAAGGCTGATATTATACTTCCAAATTATTCCACGCATTTTTCTGAGAATAACGGTACCTTATTTGTATTTTTCTGATCAACAGGCTATTTACTACAAATTATCTAAGATTTCAGTATTTTCTGGGATTTACCTTTTTCCAGCCACTTGGGTGTCGCCATGTGTCCAACAAGACTCCTGGGCTCACATTGAGCCAGCCGGTTCGTTGGTTCTTAGACTGGTCTGCATCTCTCCCTCCCTTCACACGATCATTCTCTCCCAGCATCGCGCCTGCTGCCCGCGAGCGCTCGCCGCCGCGAGGCTTCTCCTTTCTTCACGCCGCCGCCGCAAGGCAGCTCCTCTGTCGAGCAATCTTACACGACCAAGCCCTCCTCGTCAACCATTAAGGCTGCCCTCAGATTCTTCCATACACACTCGACGCCACTGTCCAGTCGCCCCTCTGCACGCTCCTCCTCCTCGTGAGCTCGAGGAGGCCGCAGGTCACCACCGTGAGAGAGAGAGATCTCCAGCGAGCATTACCTCGCTACCCGGTCTTCCTCGTCTGCTATGAAGGGCACCATCATCTTCGTCGACCTTCAGCTCTTGGATCTTCCATCGTGAGCCATCTCTCCGGCAAGCAATGAGTGACTCCTGCCATCACGTCACATGGATCTTGATACTTCAACGGATTTTCCATTCCTGAAGTTCTTATTTCTAGGATGAAGCAAAAAGAAATAGAGCCTGCAGACTCCCTGTTAACCCGACGATTGAATGCCGCAGCGGCACACACAACCTCCTCTGATCTCTCTTCCCTAGCCTTAGACCAACCTCACCTGGACACAGGCTCAGCTCGCCTACCTATGTCAGCTCCACTTTTATCTCCTCTTATGACCATAAAGCACCATCGTGCTAGCATCCCCAATACTAGGGTTGAAGGAGATTCGGATCTCACTCCATCCCTCTTCAGACTTGTCGATTGGCATGGATCTTGGCGGCATGAAGCGCCTATGATGGCAAGAGGAAGAGGTAGCTGCTGGTTTCTTTCCTAACCTTAAGCACACCGGCTACCTTTTAGTCTAAGTCAGGGAAGTGAGGGGTTGTGGAGTCGTGACTTCTCCAGCAAGGCGTTACTGGTGTGACCATCTTCAAACGTTATCCATTTCTCTACTGCCTCACTGGTCTCCCTTCACCCCACCTCCACTTGCCACTGTGGTTGGAGAGGGAAGCTCCAAGAGGGTTCGGAATCCCTAGTTGCAGGACTAAGGATTGGTGTGAGAGGTCGTGGGATCTGAGGCGTGCTGCCAAGCAACAAGAATTTTGAGATATCTCATATTCATCTCTGAGATCCGGTATATCTATGATCGCAGTTGGATGGGTCGAGGTCCCTCCGTCCGTATGAATCAGAGGTTGAAGTCAAGCGGTAAACTGTTAGGTCATGTTGAAAGGATCCTAGTTTGGTGGGGCTAGTGGCTTGTTCCAGTTCTCAGATATTTGCTCCTTAGGATGCATGGTACTGGGGAACTCAGTCTCCGGTGTACCAGCTTCACTGTAAGAAATGAATGTAGAAGATAAAGGCATGAACTACTTTACTTACTCTAGGATTTGAATGGTTCCATAAGTCCAAAACGACTGGTAAAGTCATGGAGATATCCTACCAAAGTGGTTGTGTGACACATTGTAAATAAACTTATGTCTAAAAAAATCATATGAAACAATTTTTCATATAGCTCTCTATAATAGGCAATTCTAGTAATTAATCAAAAATGAGCTTAGGATGCATGTGTTTGACTATCCACATAAATTCCTTGAAAAGGCTCAATCCTACAACCATATAATTCATATACTTATGAATATACCTCATCTATTGCTCATCAAATAAAGTTAGTTGTGAATACTCAACACGAACCTCAATGCATTGTTCGGTGACCCATATACGCATCACGATACATAATTAAACTATTTTGCTCATGTTTCTCATCAACTAGTAGTATATTGGGTATCAAACTCCCTCAAATTCTGGGTCATCACAGTTTTTGTAAAGCAGAAACACAATGTGCAGTGTAAGTGACATGTCATGCCTGGTTCAAAGAAAATTTTCAAGTGCTCACCTGGAGCAAAACACACCATGCCTCACTTTACACATGGTTGTGATCCAATCTAGGATTTTCCAAAAGTTTATGTGATCCTCAAACAGGACATGTTCCATGCTAAATACGACATGCTCCTTACTGGTTCAACATTATAGAGTTTTTCAATGAGGAAAACATGGCATGTATTTTTCTAGACGTGGTGTGTTACATTTGAATAGGGCAAAATAAAAAAGAGGAAACCTTCATATATGATAAAGACACAACATGTAGTTTGTTGAACATGTTGTGTAAGTGAGATTAAATAGGGTTTCTCAACCCAAATTCGAATTTCATTCTCATTCTCCCTAACTCTACATCATGTAGTGCACATAAACTATTTTGAAGCCCTCAACACTGCTGCCACCTTCTATAATCTACACCATCTATAGCCATCATCTTTGTCGTTCAGGCAACATGCTCCATCGGCCATCTCCGTTTTCTCTATTTGACCGCTAGTCTAGGCGCCACTACCTGGCATCCACACCGCAACCTCCTTCAAGGAAGTTTTAGCATTAGCCACTGACCCTTCTCCATCACCAATCCTCCTTCAACCTATCATCTGTGTACTAGTTCTTTGTCAAAGCCAAGCGCTCCTTTCAAATTTCAAAATCAAAGTCATAGCTAAATGCACATCTCAAGCAAATCCAGCGTCTAAGCAAGCAAGTCCACCATCTTTCAAGCTTCTCACTAACAAGTTCTCATTCAAGCTTCACTAGAAGCCTAGTCACATGGCATAGAAGATCTATCCATGACGTGATGCTTCTCTTCTTCCTTGCCAACAAAACACATCAACAGACTATGTTCCATCTATGTATGCATCATGTTCCATTTCCCAACAACATTTCCTTCGTTCAAATTCATGACTTCAATCAAGAAAGCATCATAGCACCATAGAGGAGAGAGCTATTCTTCAGCAATTGCATATGTTTCCTCAACTTAGTTCAATGTCACAGCTAAAGAAGATGCCATTTATAAAAAAATGATAACATTTAGGGTTCTTGCTATGTGGTTTGTTTGTGATGAGAGAATGGACACATTGGGTTTTCACAAGGAGGTACCAGGATTTATTGAGGAGCTTGGTCTTGTACATGTATATTCCAAGATCAAATTCACATATTCAAGATTGACTTATGAATTTCTAAATACTTTGAAAGTAGTGGAAGGCCCAAATAAGTCGGTTGAACCTTTTGGTATTTTACACTTTTGACTTCTTAGTCATAGTTATAGATTCAATTTCAAACAATGTTGTGATGCATATAAGTGTACCTACGGAGGTAGCATAGTGATGCCCGATACTTTTAATAACAATGAATTCCTTTTTTTTTGGAAAATCTTGCTAAGTATATTCCAACCCTTGAAAGGGGAAAAGTTACAAGCTACAAACATGACTTGTAGCTTTCAAAATAGAACAACTAGGTGTTCTTACATAAGAAAGACTAGAAATGGGGTTCAAACGAAGTCCCAATTTCTACTAATAATAGGATGGAGGTTTAAGAGTTTAAGTTTAAATAAGTTATAAAGTAACTTCATGTCCTTCTCAATTGACTTGAACAAGTCAAATAAATCAGTAGAAGAGGCACCAAGCTTCCTTTTGTTTCGTTCTTGCCAGATAGTATGAACACAAGCTGTAATGGCCCATAACTCCACTATATCCTGAGTTGAACCTTCTAGGCTCGCCAAGGTATGTGAATATGTCGTAATAGTTTAAGTTGAGTGCATTGAGGATGTTGATCTACACTCTTTTGATTTCAAACCAATAGAGTCATGTGAGTCTTGTTTGTTGGGAAAGATGACAAAAACACCTTTTATGGGAAACCGTGAGAGTGCATGTGATCTATTAGGACTCATGCATACTTATGTATGTAGACCTTTTAAAACAAATTCAAATGGTGGTTACCAGTAATAAACCACTTTCATACGATCAATGTGGAGAATATTTGAACTAAGAGGTTGAGGACCTTCTGTGAGACTATGATATTTTATCACAGCGGACTCCGTGTAAAACATAATGATGTACCCAAAAGAAGGAACCACACCATGTTATGAACATCAATAAATCTAGCTAATATTTGAACTTCCTTCAAGCAATATGCTTTATAAACCGCAATGTTTACACCAAACCATGCTCCATCTAAATTTGTTCAAAAGACACCATATGAGATATGGCATGGGAAGTATCCTAATATGTCTTTTACGAAGATTTGGAATGGGAAGGATATATGAGAAAATAGTTTCTTGAAAATCTTTTTCCCCAAATATGATAAATGTTATTTTATTGGATATCCTACAGAACTAAGAGGGGCAATATTTTCCTCATTTGAGACTCGATTGATCCAGTCACATTTAGGAATTGGCTCCATGTTACGAGGTTGATTGTAAAGGCCTTCAAAGAAGTTCAAGGTTTCATTAGCAATGCATCTCTCGTCCTCAAGACAATTACACGCACAATCAAATAGCTCAGTTATAGTATTGATAGCATCACGTCGCTTGACTATGGTGTGGTATAGCTTGGTGTTTCTATCACCATTAGCTACCCACTCTAGCCTGCTACGCTTATAGAAATATTTATCTTCAGATTTGGATAGTTTCTCTAACCTATCAAATGTTAGTCTTTCAACATTGATAAGATCGACATCCAAAGGATTCCTCCTCAAGGCAGAACAGATGTCATTCATCTCCATATTGTTTCTTCTAATTAAGTTCTTCAAATTAACATACTTCTTTGACCATGTCTTCAAGTCTATTTTGACATGTTTAATTTTCTGTGTGAACCTATAAAGAGGATTACCAGTGCAATGTTGGTTCCAGGCAGAATTAATGATATCCCTGCAATCGGGCCAGTCCATCCAGAAGTTTAGAAAGAGGAAGGGTCTCCTCTTCTTTGATAGTTCCATGAGATTAACATTGATAGAAGAATGATCAGAGAAGGTGCATGTGTTAAGTTTCACTTTTGAACCTGGAAACATGTTAAGCCAATCATCATTAACCAGGGCTCAATCCAGCTTACAAGCAATTCTCTTTGTTGTACCTAGTTTGTTATGCCAAGTAAAGACTTCATTACCAACAGTAGGGAGTTCAGTGAGATTGGTGTTGTCTACTGTAGTGTTGAATGAGCTGAGTACCTAGATAGGGATCTCTCTACCATCGGCTTTCTCCTCTGTCTTCCTTATGTTATTAAATTCACCACTGACCAACCAAGGAACACTAATAGATTCACTGAATCTAACCAGTGCCTCCCATAAGTTGGATCTATGGTGAGATAGATTCCTTGCATAGACAATTAAGAGTACAGTTTCTAGACCTCCCTAATTCGTGCATTTCATGGTGATCTATAGATCATCCATGTCATAGTTGGTGATTTCCCAACTTTTTGGATTCCATCCAACATAGATATGCCCATTGTCATCAAAATCATGATTAGTTAGCCATTTCCAACCTCTGGACATGAGCTTTTCAAATAGGTGTTTCATATGAGTTTTGATTTTTGTCTCAACAAGAATGCCTATGGAAGCTTGCGATTCCATTACAAATTTCCAGACCTCCCTCTTCTTATGTGGTTTCCTAGAACCATGTACATTCATTATAAGGAAGGTCATTTATGACCCTTGCTAGAGGATCGAGTTCTATGTGGCCCATCCACTCTAACATACTTATCTTTCTTCATTGATCTAGGTGTTCTAGGGATTTCTCTATCTTCTAGTGCCTTAGGACCTAGTTCTACCTCAGCTATGATTTTGTTTGCAATCAGGATGGTCTCATGAACTTTGTCTTTGCCCAAAACAACAGTAGTACCAACATTTTTTTAGCATTGGAACCATTATGTTCTTATGCCTGGTACACTAAGTTAAGATTATCAAATCTATTACTAAATGGAACTAGTGATTCCTCAACCACATTGGTTCCCTCACTGGTGTCTTTCCTCATCTTCTTTTTGTTGCTAATGACTTTCCAAACCTATTTGTCTATCATTTCTACTAGTTTTAGATCTTCATTCGTCTTCTTCAATGGGCAATCATTGATGTTATGGCCGAAAACCTTACAGTCTGGGCATCTCACTGGAACATGATCGTATTTGATTGACACTATTGAAGCTTCACAGTTTGGCATGTTGACCCAAACCTCCTCAGGAGGATCCTCATCAGCATCAATCTCAACCAAGGCACGAGCTTCACCAATGGATTCTTGACCTAATGATCGGAAATCAATCATCAATATTTTGCCAATGCCACTAGATACAATACCAACAACGCATGGAGACCAATTCCTCCCCATGCTAGGTATGCTAATACATATTAAGAGGGTGCAGATGAGATCATTCTAAAGATTGTCGCCAGTTTTATAGTCTTTGACCACCACCATCCTCCCATCAAACCATCTAGGTCCTTGTTGAATGATTGAATGCTTGTCTTCATTTGACTTGAAACAAAGAAGAAAGAGTTGGTCTACTTTAGAGAATAGATCACCCCCCCCTTTAGCTTCCAAACTCGTCTAATCTAGGCAAGCATATGATGGTAGTAAGGATGCTTACCCATCACATACATGATGGTTGTATGTTCCTAGGACTTTTCCATTGCCTCGTACGTGCGATCATCAATGGTCACAAATCTCTTCCCATCTATCTTCTTCGGGGGAGCAAAATCGTGTTCCTTGAAGGAGTCAGTGCCTCCAAGCACCTGAGACCAGGTTCATCTTCCTTCCTTTGTTATCTTACCTTCCGCATCAGTCTCCATGGCCTTGAGAGGGGAGGACAAATATGTATGTATGGGATTAAGAGAGAAAGATTTATCCCCCCTCTCCCATGCCTGTGGCGGAGGACAAACACCCAAGAAGATGGTAAATCAAGGAAACAATTGAGATTTGAACCCAGATCCCTTTGTTAGGGGACACCGTGCTTGACCACTTGATCCACTCCTTATCTAGAGACATATAACTAAGATAAAATTCATGAACTCACTTCTTCTAGGGTATCACATATTCACAATCCCATCTTGCACTACATTCACAAACTCCTCAATGCTTGTATTTCCAATAAAGAAACACTAGGTTTGTGTGAGAAGTAGGACTCATTCTTATTATGATCCGTGCTAAATTACTAAAAATTCAATGTGGGCTATTATATCCTCCAATGTTTCTTTAAGATTAAAAAATAAAGATTAGGTGACATCATGATTGGAGGATCAATAACCCACATAGCCCACAAGATGAATGAAAACCTGACAAGCTTAGAAGCCATCCATGGGTAGAATAAAATTGACCTCCAATTTCTGATTTCTTTGAGGTTACTTGTTGGGGGCCCTTCGGGTGAAAGAAAGTTCAAGCATTATTTCCATGGGAATGAAGAGTACATTGAACTGCCAAATATAGAGGGAATCACTTTGACAAATGCTGACAATTGAAAGTTCACTTTTGATGATGGGGATGATTCTAGAGATAAACTTGAGACTTCCATTGCAACAGAGGCATCTGCATCTCCTCCCCTCCTTCTATTGGCACACAAACCGAATACAAGTGGGTGATGCCAGATGTGCAACATCTATACGATATGGTCAGCAACATTTTGGCCAGTACAACACTCGCTTGGACCATCTCAGCTAGCAACACACAAATATGCACTCATTGATTATAACATACCAAAACCTAGTATATTGACTCTAGGAACCTCAATCACATGAATGAGAGGTTGGCATGCTTGGATATCTAGAATTGACCAAACAAGGTTAAGAATATATCGAAATACACTCATATTAACATAATAACTTAACTATGTGCTAATATGAAATTCATTAAATAAATGACCCTAATGTTGGAGACACTCTCTCCCTAGAGGAGCTCTCGTCTGTCTCTAGAATCCCTAACCTACCTACCCAACTGCCACCCCCTCGCTATGGCAAGTGGGGTTGGCAACCACCACAGTAATGGGTCTACTTCCACAATTACTATGCCTGAAGCCTCATCTCATCCTTCTCCCAACCCCCACATCCTCCCGACCAACCCCCACCTCCTGGGTCTAACTTGCCATGGTAAGATCCTAGAGAAGATGTGACCAAGGCCCGATCTTGGGTGGATACTGTGTAGGGTGAACAACTCTTCGCCAGAAGCGGGAAGCTGTGTGTAGTGGAAGATGACCCCAAGCGCTCGTTCTACAAGGAGGGGGGCAACAGGACCTGGACTAAGTTTTTGGAACCATTGGTCAACAAGATGGACAACTACCACAAGTTCACCATCATCATTTAGATCCTGGGCCAGATATGTATATACGAAGAGCTCTTTGAATGGATGCTAAGGAATTGGAGACCGAAAGGGCAAATCCAACTCTTCACCCTGAACAATGGGTTGTTCCAGGTCAAGTTCGCCAATGCGGCGGAAATGAAGGTGGCCTTGGAAGTAGACCTTGGTTCTTCAATAGCAAGCTTGTTCTCACTAGGAAGTAGTGCCCCTCATCAGACCTGCAAAGAGCCATGCTTACATCAGCCCCAGTCTGGATCAACCTGCCTGAAGTGGGGCACCACTAGACTCACCAGGCACTAACCATCATCACCTACGCTATTGGCATACCTAAGGTGTTTGACCTGGAAATTGTGAGACGACACATTGGGGCAATGAGGATCTGCATTGAAATCCAAGCGGACAAGATTCCCCCCCTCCAAGGAGGTGATGGTGGAGATGCCTGATGGCTCTGCTCTGGAGGTGAAGGTCATCTATGAGGCTTTACCAGATAGGTGTGAGAGATGTCAGGTCTGCAGACACAACTTGGGGTGCTTACTGAATTCTCATACTGAGGGATCCTCTGTCATCACTCAGGGTCGATCGCCAGTAGAAGACCAAGAAAAGGAAGGAAGAGGGCTGGCGCCAAATCCGTTGCACATGAGGTGACTGAAGAAGTGTTGCACACTGTTGAGGATTCTAGAGAGTAGAACTCAACTCATTCGATACCTGTAGTGACCTCGGGGGAACTGGCTAGCCAATCTACTGAAGAGATTGCCAAGGGAGGGAAACAAGTCCAAGCTAAAGATGTTGAAGTAGAGGAGGGGATCGATCTGGGTAAAACACTCTCAGTCCTTGAGGGCCTGTAGGAACTGGGGCTCAGCAAGAGAAGGGAGACTAGAAGCTCTATGGCTCCAGTGGCTTCAGTGAGAGGAGGATGAGGTAGAGGAGGGACCATCCAGGCCGGGAGTGGTGGAATAGGACAGTTCCAATGACCATCCTCGCATGGAATGTGCGAGGGGCATCTCATCCTGACAAACAACACAGTCTGAGAAAGGTGATTCAGAATAGAAGGATATGATGGTTATTTTCTATGAAACAAGAATTAGAAGAGAGGTTGGCTAAAGAATGGAAGGGTTGTTTCCTCTGTCTTGGGAAAACACATCAAACATTGACCACATTCAAGGTGGTAGGATGGTGGTGGATTAAAACCCAACTGTGTGGGATGTTCGGTTGGGTTTTGTGAGACAGAGAAGGTAGCAAAAACAAAAAATTTCTCACCACAAACCCATACAACAGTAGATCACATCAATGACTATGAAATAGGAAGGATGGTTCTAGTGAGGTGTATTTGGTCCTGAGGCTTTCTCAGTGACAATACCTAGCAGCTAGTGTGGTCTTCAACCACATAGTCTTGGACAGTATCTGTGCAGCTCCTGGTCCTGACCTAGACTGTGATTGACCGTCATCCTCCTGAGCGGAAGAAACCTCCCACCTCTACAAATAGTCCACATGGACCATCGAGAATTCTAGTCATCCTGTCCCACAGGACACTAGAAGGAGTCGTCCCCTTCTATTGATGTACTAGTCACCGACACACTCTCCCACCACCAGTTGTCATCCTGTAGTTGTCTTTCCCCTGCAGTGCCTCCCTAGTCAGGTAGCACTTGCTTGGGCTCTCTCAGTTACCACAACCAGAGAGGACAACTTTGTAGAGAAACTAATGTTCTGAGATGTGTTCTCTGAGAAGCCCCCAGTACCCCTCTATATATAAGAGGGGTCAGGGTTCTCATCTCCGGGCAATGTGGGACTAACATGGGAGTAGAAGGGTCTGGAATTTCCATGAATTGATTACACTGTGGCAGCCAAACCAGTCATTTCACAAATGAATCGATTGATTGTGAGTGTAAGTCGGTTGGTTCACTTAGTGAAACGGTCGATTCGCTTCCTAGACTTTCCTCCAATTGACTTTCCTTGTTCGTTTCTAATTGATACTAAGATCAATTCTTGTCCCACTCAAATTGTACAAGTGAAACAAAAAACTTTCTCACAAATCGGGACAACCCAACACTGCTCGTTTGGACACATGAACCTATCGGTTCACCAGAGTGAACCGGTCATATCATTGACCATGAGCTAATTGGTTCACCCAATGAACTGATCGTTTGGTGGTCCAAATTGTGCAGAACACAGTCAATGCAGTTCTCAATCAATCTGACATTCAAATCAGTTAGTTCAACACTTGAACTTGATGATTCTGAGTCAGGTCAATTGACTGAATGTTTGATTGAGTACCTAAAAACCTTTAGTAATCAATCCAAACATCATTCATGGATAAACTCCTCTTCTAGGTTAATCCTATGTATGTGACCCTATAGGTCCCATTTCACGTTGGCACCGAAAGTCCATAACCACTTATGACTTCACAAGCATAGAATGGTGCCTAGTCGCACATCAGTGCTACCCAAGTGAAAAAGGAAAGTTGGAGAACAACTTTCAACCCTACAATCCGTAATTGGTGTTATAGTGAATGTATAGTTCCTTTGTCACTGATATCCAGATTGAACTTGAGGCATGGACATGTCATCCTCTACAAATGTTCAATCCATGTTTCTTGATCCAGAGTAGACTGTCTGAGATATTTGTAAGCTCAATGTCACACATTGACTCACAAGCAAACGACCATGTTTTTCTCAGTCTCACTCATCAAGTGGCCAAGATATCATACGCCGTTAAGGGGAAAAATCCCATATCTATCACTCACAGTCAAAACCCCATGTGTCAAAGTCACCCAATCATCACCTTTATAACAATCCATATTTTAGAACCATGTTTGATGATGTCAAAGTGTACCCAACAACAGGTGTTGAGTGCATTGATTTTAGGTGTAAGAACCACAATCACCGCCAATACTATAAAAGCTGATCTTGACTAACCAAGTGTGGTTTTCATGCATCACTCTTATGGTGGGTCTGTCAGATGCACTATTCTCTAACATGTATCTATGTGCTTGGTTTGATATCCTATATCATGATTAATGAGATTTTTTCATCAACCAACACACACTCTAGTCTTATGTGTTATTTATGTCTATGGTTATTTCCACAATAACAAATGACTAGGGAAAAAACAAGAATGTATACTCTTAACATCCATATGATTTCATCGTTCAAGTCCTCAACCCAAAGACATGCATCATTGAGGAAAACAATTCTTTAGACATCTATCATGTTATACCATTATCTCAAAATAGTTAAAAGATATAGACGGAAATTGCCTTTATTATTATTCAAATCATTTTGAAAGTATCCCATTACAATAATCATATGACTTGCTCGATGGGCATACATACCAACAGACGTCCACTTGCACTTAGAGCCAATTACCTAGGAACCTTGGTCCTTGTGACCTATAGTTACCATCATGCTTATTCTGTGAAAGTGCCTTCGTCAGGGGATCAATAATATTGTCTTTAGTTGGTACTCTACAAATCTTCACATCTCCTCACTGTACATTCTCTAGTATGAGATGGAAGTGCCTCAACATGTGCTTGGACCGCTGATGTGATTTGGGTTCTTTAGCTTGAGAAATAACTCTATTGTTGTCACAATAAAGCTCAATTGCATCATAACAACTAGGAACCATGCCAAGTTCAGAGATGAACTTCTTGATCCACACAACCCCCTTTGCTGCATGGAATGCAACAATATACTCAGCCTCTATAGTAGAATTTGCAACTGTCTCTTGTTTGGAACTCTTCCAGCTCACAGCTCCATTGTTAAGGTAAAACACAAATCCTGACTGTGATTTGTAATTATCTTTATCAATTTGGAAGCTTGCATCGGTGTAACCCTTTACCATCAACTCTTCCTCACTACCATATACGAGGAACTGATCCTTAGTCCTTCTCAAGTATTTGAAGACGTTCTTCATGGTTGTCTAGTGAGCATCTCCAAGATCTGACTAGTACCTGCTTGTCATGCTAAGTGCATACGAGACATCGGGACGGGTGCACAACATTGCATACATGATGGATCCAATGGCTGATGCATATGGAATCCCATTCATACACTCCCTCTCTTCATAAGATCGGGGACAGTGAGCTCTAGAGACGATAATTCCATGCACCATGGGTATGTTTCCTCTCTTTGAGTTCTCCATGCTGAACCGCTTCAACACTTTGTCAATGTACGTGCTCTGACTTAGTGCAAGAAGCCTTCTAGATCAATCTCTATAGATCTTGATTCCTAAGATATATGATGCTTCTCCTAAGTCCTTCATTGAGAATGTATTTCCAAGCCATGTCTTTACCTTATGTAAGATAGAAATGTCATTCCCCATCAACAATATGTCATCTACATACAATATGAGGAATGTAGTCATGCTCCCAATAACCTTCTTGTACACACAAGGTTCATCTTCATTTTGACTGCTTCATCAAATCAAAGATTCCAGCTCCGAGATGCTTGCCTCAATCCATAGATTGACCCTTGCAGCTTACATACTTTATTCGCATTCTTTGGATCTATAAAACCTTCATGTTGTGTCATGTAAACATCCTCCACTATATTCCTGCTAAGGAATGCAGTTTTAACATCCATTTGACAAATCTCACAATCATAGTAGGTTGCAATAGCAAGCATGATCCTGATGGACTTAATCATGGCAACTGGAGAAAATGTTTCATCATAGTCAACACCTTGAACTTGTCTGAAACCCTTTGCAACCAATCTGCCTTTATAAGTTTGTACATTGCCATCCATGTCAGGCTTCTTCTTGAAGACCCATTTGCGCCCTATGGGTTTTACCCCTTCAGGTGCTTCCACCAAGGTCCATACCTTGTTGGTATACATGGATTCCATCTCAGATCTCATGGCTTCAAGCCATTTCTCAGAATTTGGCCCCTTCATATCTTTTAGATAGGCAGTTGGCTCATCATCTATGACCAACTCACTACCTTCCTGAGTCACAAGATATCCAAATTTCTCAGGTTCAAGGCATGTCCTACTAGATCTATGTCCCTGTGTTACTTGAGGAGATTGAGATTCCACAACCTTGTGAATCTCTATGTTCCTCTTGTACATCTATTGGTTCAATGTTTTCTTGATGGGCTTGAACCTCTTTGAGCTCTATTTTCCTCCCACTACTTTCTTTGGAAATAAATTCCTTATCTAGGAATACAACATCCCTGGAAACAAACACTTTGTTTTTAGATTGGAAATAAAAATAATATCCTTTGGTCTCCAAAGGATATCCAAAAAAATAACATTTATCAGATTTGGGTCCCAGCTTTTCAGAATATTTTCCTGACATAAGCTTCACAACCCCAAATATTTATAAAAGACACATTGGGATGCTTCCCATGCCATATCTCATATGGTGTGTTTTGAACATATTTAGATGGTACGAAGTTAAGTGTAAATGCAGTGGTTTCCAGAGCATGACCCCAGAAGGAAGTTGGAAGATCGGAAAAACTCATCATAGATCACACCATATCCAGTAATGTGTGATACCTTCTTTCTGATACACCATTATGCTGTGGTGTTCCAGATGGAGTCTATCATGATACAATACCATGGGCTCTTAGAAGGTCCTCAAACTCTTGACTTAAGTATTCTCCACCTCGATCAGATAGAAGTGCCTTAATACTTTTACCAAGCTGGTTTTGTACTTCATTCATGAAATCCTTGAACCTTTAAAGGGTTTCATACTTATGTTTCATCAGGTAAACATAGCCATACCTACTAAAGTCATCAGAAAAGGTAATGAATTAGTGATACCCACCTCTAGCACTTGTTCTAAAAGACCCACATACATCAATATGTATGTGTCCTAATAGATCATTGGCTCTCTCACCTTTTCCTGAAAAGGGAGCCTTGGTCATCTTGCCCAATAAACAAGATTCACATTTCTCTATTGATTCATAATCCAAAGAGTCCAGATAACCATCCTTATGGAGTCTAAATATGTGATTCTCATTTATGTGCCTTAGACGACAATGCCAAAGGTATGTTTTGTTTGAGTCATTGAGTTTCTATCATTTGGTTTTTACATTATATACACATGTATGTAGATCTATCAATTATAGACCAAAAGACATTGGGGCACTTCCATAAAAGATCCCATCTTTAGAAATGCAACACTTTCCATTCTTAATAAGAAATTCAAATCCATCCTTGTCCAAACAAGATATAGAAATGATATTCCTATTTATGGTAGGTACATAATAGCAGTTCTGTAACTCTATTATCAGCCCACTAGGTAGAGATAACTCACAGGTTCCTACGGCACTGGAAGCAACTCTTGCCCCATTAGCAACACGTAGCTCAACCTTGCCTTTCCCTAAAGGCCTACTTTTTTTCCAGATCCTTCACATTTGAACAAATGTGTGATCCACATTTGGTGTCAAGTACCCATGATAAAGAAGTAGTGAAGTTAATCTCTATCATGTATACACCTGAAGTAGAGATCTCTATCTCTTGCTTCATCTTCCATGATTCCTTCAATCCTCTACATGTTTTGAGCACAAAAGACATGGATTTTAGCTTGGCGAGAGAACCTTTCTCTCCCTTGCCTTTGTCCTTGGATTCCATTCCACTGATCACTATCGTAGAACTATCCTTCTTCTTATCAACCTCAAACAACACCTTAAGCGTACATAGAGCAGATTCTAAGTCCATTGGTATCTTAGGATTATGAAGAACACTTCTCATAGTCCTTAATCAGTTATGGAAATTTATCTCAATTAATTTTCCTGATTTAAAAGATAATTTCTTTTCCATTTGATTCTACAAGAGAAAACATTTGTATTTTGTCAAAAACTCCTTTTTTATTTGAATAGACTTGATGATAATGATTAGGCCTTTAATTAATTATTGCTCCCACTATTTTGATCAAATTCATAGTCCTCACCATCAATTCAGTAGATTACAATATACAACCTTCTAGTCAGCCAAAATCCAAAATATTGCATTATTACCCTGCCAATACCAGCGTCCATAACCAATTATTAAGGCAGGTAACACTTACCAATTGCATCATATGCACCTCTTTGATAGATGACATGTGCAACTCTTTTCCATGAACATCTCCATGCCTCTAAGTGCTTAATCCCATTAAGACCACTTAGTCAAGTATGACCCAAAAGTTGACACAATAGAAGTGCACCCCGCTTGGCGGGCCCACACAACTACTATCACACTTCCACAAGATAGACAACGCACCACCCTTGGGATGCCTACACTTGTCGATCAAGCCTTTTATGTGTGCCGCTAATGGAAGGCATCTAAAACTTAATATTATCATTAGGGGTTTGGTATTTATATACATATACATATACATATCCAATCACCACATATATAGTATGTATCATATACATGCTATATCACACACAAAAAAACATGTGAAGCGATAAAGCGATGATTATGGTCATCCTATTGTAATTCCTTTAGCCACAAGGAATTACGGTCATCTAGGTCTACATCATATGCATCAACCTGTACAAGATGAAGTCCTCTGTTGTAGCCACTCCGGGTTGATCAGCTCATCCCATGACTGATCGACACACCTCCCGGCCTGTCGGTTGGGTGCCACCAACTGATCATCTCGCTCCTCCAGACGATCAGTTTGTCAGGTCGTCGTGCATCTCCTTAGGCCAACAGTCAATCATCTCGCTCCATGAGACGATCTTTATGGTCCACCAACTGATTGTCTCACTCCATGAGACGATCTTCTTGGTCCAACAACTGACCGTCTCACTCCATGAGACGGTTGTCTCGGTCCTCCAAACGCTCGTCCGGGCACCCACCATTCTTTGACATAATAGGAAATAAACTATCCTATTTTACATATTTCTTTGGGAAACCCCAAGTTACATTCGGGGGGAGCAAATGTAGAAGAGAAAGCTCAAGTTATCTCAAGTTACATCGGAATATGAGAAGGGACTCAATTTGCAGACTGAGATGCAAACAACCACAACCAACCAAGCACACATAGGGGTTTATATGCCATAACCATGCTACACATCCACCAAAAAACCATTTTAAGGTGACGCGTATCGAATGCATTTATATACCATATCATATATGTATATTTGGGATTTGTGTATTTAAATTGGACATGCATATAAGCCAGTTAAATAATCACATCACATGCAATAAATAAAAGGCATAAAACCAAAAACCAATTATATCGATTAATCCTAAAACATAGAACATTGACATGGCTCTGATACCACTGTTGGGTTTTGTGGGATAGAGAAGGCAGCAAAAATAAAACTTTTCTCACCACAAACCCATAAATAGCAGATTGCATCAACGACTATGAAGTAGGAAGGATGGTTTTAGCGAGGTGTGCCTGTCCTGTGGCTTGCTCAATGATAATACCTCACAGCTAGTGTGGTCTTCAACCAACTAGTCTTAGATAGTGTCTATGCAGCTCCTAGTCCTGACCCAGACTATGATTGATCATCATCCTCCTAAGCGGAAGAAACCTCCCACCTCTACAGATAGTCGACACAGACCACCGGGAACTCTATTCGTCCAATCCCACATGACACTAGAAGGAGCCATCCCCTTCTGTCGGCGTACTAGTCACCAATATACTCTCCTATCACCAGTTGTCATCCTACAATTGTCTTTCCCTTATTGTGCCTCCCTGGTCAGGTAGCACTTGCTTGGACTCTCTCAGTCACCCAACCAAGAAGGAAAACTTTGTAGAGCAATTGATGTTCTGAGTTGTGTTCTCTGAGAAGCCCCCAGTACCCCTCTATATATAGGAGGGGTCAGGGTTAGGGTTCTCAGCCCCGGGCAATGCGGGACTAAAGTGGGAGTATAAGGGTCTAAAATTTCCGTGAACTGGTTACACTGCTGCAGCCGAACCGGTCATTTCACAAACAAACCGGTCGGTTGAGAGTTTGAGCCGGTCGGTTCACTTAGTGAACCGGTCAGTTTGCTTCCCAGACTTGCCTCCAATTGACTTTCCTTGTTCGTTTCTAATTGATACTAAGATCAATTTTTGTTCCAAACGAATTATATAAGTGAAAAAAAACTTTTCTCACAAATTGGGACAACCCAACACTGCTCGTTTGGACACATGAACTGATCAGTTCACCAGAGAGAACTAGTCGTCTCACTGGCCATGAGCTGATAAGTTTACCCAGTGAACCGGTCGGTTGGTGGTCCAGATTGTGCAGAACACAGTCAATGCAGTTCTCAATCAATCTGACACTCAAACTAGTTAGTTCAACACTTGAACTTGATGATTCTAAGTCAGATCAATTGATTGAATGTTTGATTGAGTACCTAAACACCTTTAGTAATCAATCCAAATATCATTCATGGATAAACTCCTCTTCCAGGTTAATCTTGTGTGTGTGACCCTATAGGTCCCATTTCACATTGGCAGTGAAAGTCCATAACCACTTATGACTTCACAAGCAAAAAGCAGTGCCTAGTCGCACATCAGTGCTACCCAAGTGAAAAAGGAAAGTTGGAGAACAACTTTCAACCCTACAATCTATAATTGGTGTTATAGTTAATGTATAGTTCCTTTGTCATTGATATCCAGATTGAACTTGAGGCATGAACATGTCATCCTCTACAAATGTTCAAT
Organism: Alisma plantago-aquatica; assembly: GCA_963693085.1. Taxonomy (NCBI): domain Eukaryota; kingdom Viridiplantae; phylum Streptophyta; class Magnoliopsida; order Alismatales; family Alismataceae; genus Alisma; species Alisma plantago-aquatica. The sequence continues at coordinate 1,320,580,260 of OY856412.1, read as the reverse complement.
CCATGTTTCTTAATCCATAGTAGACTGTCTGAGATATTTGTAAGCTCATTGTCACACATTGACTCACAAGCACATGGCCATGATTTTCTCAGTCTCACTCATCAGGTGGCCAAGATATCATACTCCCTTAGGAGGAAAAAATACCATATCTATCACTCACAGTCAAAACCTGATGTGTCAAAGTCACCCAATCATCTCCTTTATAACAATCCATATTTCAAAACCGTGTTTGATGATGTCAAAGTGTACCCAGCGACACGTGTTGAGTGCAATGATTTAGGTCTAAGAACCATAGTCACCACCAATACTATAAGAGTTGATCCTGACTAACCAAGTGCGGTTTCCATGCATCACTCTTATGGTGGGTCTGTCTAATACACTATTATCTAACATGTATATATGTGCTTGGTTTGATATCCTATATCATGACTAATGAGATTCTATCATCAACCAACACACACTCTAGTCTTATGTATTATTAATGTCTATGGTTATTTCCACAATAACAACCAACTAGGGACAAAACAAGAATGTATACTCTTAACATCTTTATGATCTCATCGTTCATGTCCTCAACTCGAAGGCATACATCATTGAGTAAAACAACTCTTTAAACATCTATCATGTTATGCCATTATCTCAAAATAGCTAAAACATCCATTATCTCAAAATAGCTAATACATATAGAAGGAAAATGCCTTTATTATTATTCAAATCATTTACAAAGTATCCCATTACAGTCATCATATGACTTTCTCTATGGGCATGCATACCAACAGACTCCCACTTGCACTTAGAGCCAATCACCCAGGAACCTCAGTCCTTGTGATCTAGCATGACTTTCATGCTTCTACTATGAAAGTGCCTTTGTCAGGGGATTAACAATATTGTCTTCAGTTGGTACTCTAGAAATCTTCACATCTCCTCGATGTACGATCTCTCACATGAAATGGAAGTGCCTCAGTATGTGCTTGGACTGCTGATGTGATCTGGGTTCTTTATATTGAGCATTAGCTCCATTGTTGTCACAATAAAGCTCAATTGCATCACAGCTGCTAGGAACCACCCCAAGTTCAGAGATGAACTTCTTAATCCACATAGCTTCCTTTGCTACATGGGATGTAACAATATACTCAGCCTCTGTAGTAGAATCCACAACTATGTCTTGCTTGGAACTCTTCCAACTCACAACTCCATTGTTAAGGCAAAACACAAATCCTAACTGCGATCTATAATCATTTTTTTCAGTTTGGAAGCTTGCATCGGTGTAACCCTTTACCACCAACTCTTCCTCACCGCCGTATACGAGGAACTGATCCTTAGTCCTTACCAAGTCCGTCGGGATGTTCTTCACGGCTGTCCAGTGAGCATCTCTAAGATCTGATTGGTACCTGCTCATCATGATGAGTGCATACGAGACATTGGTACAGGTGCACAACATTGCGTACATGATGGATCCAATGGCTGATGCATATGAAATCCCATTCATATGCTCCCTCTCTTTACAAGATTAGGGACACTGAGATAAAAAGATGGTAATTCCATACACCGTGGGTATGTTTCCTCTCTTTGAGTTGTTCATGTTGATCCTTGTTATAGGGAGGATGGCTGGGGACGTGTGATAACTATGGCAAACTGAGGGAAATTTTGCACCGCCAGCTCTCCGCTACATGAAACCTCGTCAGATCTGGGTTGCTAAAGAAGAAAGACGCCCCCTGAGCTTGAATGTTGGTCTTCACCAATCCTCTGGTTCTAATACATGGCTTCATCTTGTTAATGACAACAAGGAGGAACGACTCAATAAAACAACATTTCAAGTCAAGGAGGGTTGTATCATCTACCCTAGATCTGAGGTGAGGGAGAATGTGACAAGGTGGAAGCATTGCTTAGTAGGTTACACTATAAATTTTAGACCCCATCTTCCAACCTTACAAGACTATGTTTATCGTCTATGGGAACCAGAAGGGATCATCGAGGTTATCGGGAAAAATGATAGATTCTTCAGTCTCAGATTTTAGTTGGCATCGGATCTGGATTACATTATTAGATGTGGCCCATGGTTTGTTAAGAATCATCCCATGGTACTCTCGAAATGGCAACCGGGTGAGCCTCTTATCAAGTACAAATTCTCTGACTCTCTGATCTGGGTCCGCATATATGATCTACCACTAGATTTATGGGATGCAAGGATGTTTGAAAGAATGGGCTCCCTACTTGATCACCCAATTTGTACTGACTATTCGACCAGGTCCATTACTAGAATCGAATATGCTCATATGATGGTTCTCCTCCCCTATTCTATGAAATTTTAGACATCCATGGAGGTCTTGAGTGATGAAGGTGATATTACAAGGGTAAATATCGAGTATGAAGATAAGCCGACTATCTACAAATTCTGTGGCCACTTTGGTCATGAGGATGACTACTGCAAGTACATTCCAACTGAAGCTCCTCCTGACTTGCATTCTAACGATTTGTGTACTGATAAGATGCAAAGTTTGTCCTCATTCAAGTTGCTATTAGAAGTTTTGGAGGTTTGTAGCAAACGTGGGATCTCCCCTCATGATGAAGATGTCTGCAAACTACTTTCCACATACTTTGGATTTAAAGACTATTGCTACAGGAAGTGCTAATAATAGCAATTCAAGATCAATTCCTTCAACACCCTTTCCTCCATTTCAAACTAGTGAGATTCTGGTGATCATTCCAAAAGCCATAAACCAGCTGTACCAAAGACTTATAGACTTTATCTTTTTGCCTACTAACAAGAGAGAGTTAAACCTTAAAATGAAAGACTTTAATTCTGAAACTGAGGCTGGTAGTTATCCAGCCCAAGGGTCGAGATGAATCTCCAAATCACCTCTTGGAACGTGAGAGGGCTGAGCAACAAGATTTTGGCCGTCCAGGAGGAACTAAGGAGGATTTCGGTTCAAATTCTTATTCTCTTAGAAACCAAAATAAGAAGCAAAAAACTCTCTTCATTCTTATCTAGATACTTTCCTAACCTTCATTATGCTTCTAACCACTGCTCACATCCTTTTGGTAGAGTAATTGTTCTCTGGGATCACAATGTTTGTGACATCTGTAAAGTCTCTACTATTGATCAACTTGTTCATTGTGAAGTCAATGTGGATAATAGAATTTTTTTCCTTTCTGTGATTTATGGACATACTAAAGATCATGATAGAACCTCTTTATGGGATACTAGCTCCTCTATTTCTACTTCTATTGACAACCCCGGTTCCTTATTGGCGATTACAATGTTGTTAGATTTGATCATGAAAAAATAGGGAAGTTGCCCCTTACTAAGAAGGCTATGGAGGAATTCAATGAGTGTGTTCTAAACAACACTTTATACGATCTTAATATGAGCGGAGCTCCTTTTACCTGGGATAACTACCAAGAAGGAAGTAGATTTGTCACGTAAAAAATTGATAGGGTTCTTTACAATGTTGAAGCTCTTAATGACTTGGCAGATTTTTATGGCTGTGTTATTTCTAATGTGGTCAGTGACCACAGAATCATTACTCTCCATGTGGGCAACCCTCATATTGTGAGATAACCTTTCTAATTTATTAACAATTGGGAAAATGAAGAAGACTTCTTACATATTTTTAGCAATGCTTGGTCTACTAAATTTGAAGGGTTTGCCATGTATAGGGTCTACTAAAAACTTCAGTTGGTCAGAAAGGATCTGATCCATTGGAATCGATCCAAGGTTCATAACTACTTCTTGGATGCTAGAATCAAAAGGAGTAGACTCTTACTGCTCAGGAAAATGTGAACGCAGACCCTACAAATGAGGTCATGAACTCTACTGTTATTGAGTTAAGAAAGATTGCTCATGAAGCCACCCTTAAAGAGGAAACACTTATGAGGTAGAAATCTCATGTCCAATGGCTAAGAGAAGGGGACTCTAACACTAGTTTCATCTATTCTTCTCTCCACACTAGAAGATAGAGGAACTGTATTAGATCTCTTGTAATTGATAACACAACTACTTATGATCCAAGTACTATCAAAAATCATGTCTCCGAGTTCTTCAAAAAACTCTTCAACAATAACAGTACAAGGGGGTGGTAGATGGCGTTTGGAATGGTCCCAAGCTTACTCATAGGCATAAAGAAACTCTTATGCTCCCTGTCACCCAAATGGAAATTGATGATATTGTAGATAACCTAAATCCAAACAAGGCCCCTGGGCCTGATGGTTTTAATGTGATTTTCTTCAAGAAGTCATGGTTTATTATTAAGCAAGATGTTAGTGAAGCAATCCTGGAGTTCTTCAGGAATGGAAGACTACTTCAAGAGGTAAACAATACCTTCATCACCTTGATTCCTAAGATAAAGACTGTAGTGAACTCAAAAATTGGAGGCCGACTGCACTTTAAAATGTCCTATTTAAGATTATTTTGAAGATCATGGCAAATAGATTACAACAAGTTCTTCCTGATATCATTGGTCCCAATCAATGTGCATTCATTAAAGGGCGTAGCATCAAGGATGTAGTTATGCTTACCAATGAACTTATCCATGATTTCAACAATGGTAACTCCAAGAACAACATGTATCTCAAAATTGATCTTACTAAAGCCTATGATTCTGTTCAGTGGAGCTACCTTTTCTCGATTCTCTATAAAATGGGATTTCCTCTTAATTGGATCAGTTGTATTCATGAGTTCTTCATTTCTACTTCTTACCAAGTGTTAGTTAATGGTGAGCCAGATGTTAAGTTTAAACCCTTGAATGGGATCAGGCAAGGGGATCTCATCACCCCTTATTTGTTTATTATTATGCAAGGTCAAACTGAGATGTTGAATGTAATAGTTCTAAACAAAAGTCTTAATCCTATAAAAGCGTCTGAAAATCTCTGTGTGTCCCACATCATCTTTGTGGATGATCTTATGATTTTTTCTAAAGCAGCCTTAGAAAACGCCATCACTATGAATGTTGTTCGTAACTCTTTTGGAGAAGCCTCGGGTCTCAAATTAAATTCTGAGAAAAGCTCAACCATTTCCAGTAAAGGTTCTCCCAAACAACAGATTTGAAATTTTCTCTATATAAAGGAATGCAAGCTACTTGTGAAATACCTCAGGATTCCCTTGTTCATTGGTAAGCTCAGAAGCCGTGATTGCCATGCGCTCATTGATAAAGTTAAAACAAAACTTGAAGGTTGGAAGGTGAGATCTTTATCTATTGCAGGGAGATGTAAACTCATTAAGTCGACCTTATCTTCCATTCACATCTACTGGTCATCTTCTTTTCCTCTACCAGATGCAATTTGCAACTAGATTGACAAACTATGTCGTGACTTTCTTTGGGGTAAATCTAAAACAAATCAAACATTCACCTTATAGCTGGGGACAAGGTCACTTTACCAAAAGCGGAAGGTGGGTTGGGCATAAGGAAAACAAATCATATGTCCATGGCTTCCACCTGCTTGAATGCTTGGAATTTTGCTTCAAAGAAGGACATTCTTTGGGTTAAGTGGATAAACGAGAAATACTTAAAGAAGCACACTTTTTGGTCAGCCTCTCCAAACTCTAGTTGGTCATGGCTGAGCCAGAGGACCTTCAAATCTACAACTACCATTCTTTATGATACTAATTACGTTATAGGAGATGGTTGCAACACTAAATTGTGCTTGGACCCTTGTATTAAGGGAAAATTATTCATTGAAGAAGTCATTGGCAAGGAATCCTACATCAGATCTGGACTAAGTCACGACTGTTATGTTAGTGACATTATCACTGATTCAGCTTGGTTGATTGCGGACAAAAGCCTTAATCAAAAGCTTAGGAACCTCATAGCTGAGCAATCCTTCCCTCAGGGGGGTCTGACTTTTTTGCTTATAAGGGTTCGGATAATCCAAAGCTCAAAGACTTCTGGAACAACATCAAATCTAGTGTTGAGGAAGAACCCCTTCTCAGATAGCTTTGGAAGTTAAAAAGCCCCCCTCGCTGTATCTTTCATGCCTGGAAGGCCTTCCACAACATGCTGCCCACTGGAGACTATGTCAGAAGAATGGGCATTCAGATTGCCTCTGTCTACTTTCTTTTCTTAAATGGTTATGAATATATTCACCATCTTGTCTTTGAGTGCAACTTTGTTAAATACATCATTTCTGCAGCCTATATTGATCTCAATTATGACCCCTCGTGCTGAATCTGGTCTGAAGTCATAAGACTGGATGAAGACAAAGCTAGAGTATTAATGTTGATACTTTACTATACATAAATAGAAAGGAATTTATGTGTACATGACAATCGTTCCTATTTTGTTGATGGAGTTTGGAGGAAGATCAAGGGAGACTTAGGTTGATCCTTCGCCATGGGCTGCTTGCTTTTCCTCTTCTCTTTTATGCCCTTTTGTTTGTCATAGCTATGGGAACTTGTTATCAACCAACTCTATTTCATTTTCATTTTAGACTACCAACAATTAGTTGAGTAGCTGCTCTGTAATTCCTCCTAAAAATACAAAAAAAGTAACATCGAGTTTTAGCTGACCAAAACAAGTTTTCCATGCTGAACCACTTCAACACTTTGTCAATGTACGTACTCTGACTTAGTCCAAGAAGCCTTCTAGATCTATCTCTATAAATATTGATTCCTAAGATATAGGATTCTTCTCCTAAGTCCTTTATTGAGAATGTATTTCCAAGTCATGTCTTTACCTTCTGTAAGGCAGAGATGTCATTCCCCATCAACAATATGTCATCTACATACAATATGAGGAATGTAGTCATGCTCCCACTAACCTTCTTGTACACACAAGGTTCATCTTCATTTTGACTAAAGCCAAACTCTTTGACTGCTTCATCAAATCAAAGATTCTAGCTCCGAGATGCTTGCTTCAATCCATAGATTGACCTTTGCATCTTACATACTTTATTGGCATTCTTTGGATCTACAAAACCTTCAGGTTGTGTCATGTACACATCCTCCACTATATTTCCATTAAGGAATGCAATTTTAACATCCATTTTCCAAATCTCATAGTCATCGTAGGATGCAATAGCAAGCATGATCCCGATGGACTTAATCATGACAACTGGAGAAAAGGTTTCATCATAGTCAACACCTTGAACTTGTCTGAAATCCTTTGTAATCAATCTGTCTTTATAAGTTTGCACATTGCCATCCATGTCGGTTTTCTTCTTGAAGACCCACTTGCACCCTATGGGTTTTACCCCTTCATATGGTTCCGCCAAGGTCCATACCTTGTTGGTATACATGGGTTCCATCTCAGATCTCATGGCCTCAAGCCATTTCTCAAAATTTGGTCCCTCCATAACTTCTAAATAGGTAGTTGGTTCATCATCTATGACCAACTCGCCGACTTCCTGAGTCACAAGGTATCTAAATCTCTCAGGTTCAAGGTGTACCCTACTAGATCTACGAGGTCCATGTGTTACTTGAGGAGATTGAGATCCCACAACACCATGTGGATCTCTATGTTCCTCTCATACATCTATTGGTTCAATGTTTTCATGTTGGGCTCGAACCTCTTCGAGCTCTATTTTCCTCCCAGTGCTTCCTTTGGAAATCAATTCCTTCTCTAGGAATACATCAACCCTGGAAACAAACACTTTGTTGTCAGATTGGGAATAAAAGTAATATCATTTGGTCTCCAAAGGGTATCCAACAAAATAACATTTATCAGATTTGGGTCCCAACTTTTCAGAAAATATTTTCCTAACATAAGCTTCAGAACCCAAAATCTTCATAAAAGATACATTGGGACGCTTCCCATGCCATATCTCATATGGTGTCTTTTGAACTCATTTAGATGGTATGTGGTTCAGTGTAAATGCGGCGGTTTCAAGAGCATAACTCCAGAAGGAAGTTGGAAGATAAAAAAAACTCACCATAGATCACACCATATCCAATAATGTGTGATTCCTTCTTTCTGATACACCATTATGATGTGGTGTTCCATGTGGAGTCCATTATGATACAATACCATGGGCTCTCAAAAGGTCCTCAAACTCTTGGCTTAATTATTTTCCACCTCGATCAGATTGAAGTGCCTTAATTCTTTTGCCAAGCTGGTTCTGTACTCGATCAATGAAATCCTTGAACCTTTTAAGGGTTTCATACTTATGTTTCATCAGGTAAACATAGCCATACCTACAGAAGTTATCAATAAAGGTAATGAAGTACTGATACCCACCTCTAACACTTGTTCTAAAAGGTCCACATACATCAGTATGTATGAGTCCTAATAGATCACTAGCTCTCTCACCTTTTTTTAAAAGGGAGCATTGATCATCTTGCCCAACAAACAAGATTCACATGTCTCTATTGATTTATAATCAAAAGATTCCAGATAACCATCCTTATAAAGTCTAGATATGTGATTCTCATTTATGTGCCCTAGACGACAATGCCAAAGGTATGTTTTGTTTGAGTCATTGAGTTTCTGTCATTTGGTGTGTACGTTATATACACTTGTATGTAGATCTATCAAATATAGACCAAAAGACATTGGGGCACTGCCATAAAAGATCCCATCTATAGAAATTGAACACTTTCCATTCTTAATAAGAAATTCAAATCCATCCTTGTCCAAATAAGATACATAAATGATATTCCTATTTATGGCAGGTACATAATAGCAGTTTTGTAACTCTATTATCAGCTCACTAGCCAGAGATAACTCATAGGTTCCTATGGCACTGGAGGCAACTCTTGCCCCATTAGCAACACGTAGATCAACCTCGCCTTTCCCTAAAGGCCTACGTTTTTTAGAACCTTCACATTTGAACAATTGTGTGATCTACATCTGGTATCAAGTACCCATGATGAAGAAGTAGTGAAGTTAATCTCAATCACGTATACACCTGAAGTAGATATCTCTATCTTTTGCTTCATCTTCCATGATTCCTTTAATCCTCTCCATGTTTTGAGCACAGAAGACATGGATTTCAACTTGGCAAGAGAACTTTTCTCTCCCTTGCCTTTGTCCTTAGATTCCATTCCACTGATCACTATCATGGAACTATCCTTTTTCTTATCAGCCTCAACAACGCCTTAAGCATAAATAGAGCTGATTCTAAGGCCACTAGTATCTTAGGATTATGAAAAAAACTTCTCGGGTCGTCGTGCTACTGGAAGGATGCCATCCCACAAGTCCTTCATCATCAAGAAGAAGCTGGCGAAGAAGTCGTGCCAGAACCGTCCGATCCCCTATTGGATCCATATGCGGACGAACAACACCATTCGCTACAACGCAAAGTGCCACCACTGACGCCGCACCAAGCTAGGGTTTTGAGGAGCGAGAGGATGGGAGCACCGGAGGATCGCCACATTCTACAGCTCGATGGTTTTGTCCCAGTTCTGTGTCCTCAGTAATATCTCTGTTGATTTTTCACTTTCTGTTAGAAAAACTCCTACAATTTCGATGTGTTTATGAATCCGGCCTAGCTTTTGCTTTTATCTTTGTAATAGTCTGATCAACAGGTTGAACTTTGTCTATCTGCCCCAAAATTTGGCCTTTAGATTCTATAGTAGAAGTTTGAAACTCCATATCGCATATTATATAGATATAATGTGTGTTGTTGAGTGCTCGCTTTTTGGTAAAAGGTATGGAAATCGAGCTCCATTGTTGCTTATCGTATGCGATGATATATAAGCCACCAGGTTATTTGAATTCGATATAGTAACATGGTTTGGGTATTTATAGAATGTGACTTAGCCTTAGCAAGCATGATTTTACAAAAAAAACACTTCTCATAGTACTTAACTAGTTGTGGAAATTTATCTCAATTAATTTGCCCAATTTAAAAGATGATTTCTTTATCATTTGATTCTACAAGAGAAAACATTTGCATTTTTTCAAAAAGTCCTTTTTGATTTGAATAAACTTGACAATATTAATTAGGCCTTTAATTAATCACTGCTCTGACTATTTTGATCAAATTGATAGCCCTCACCATCAATTCAGAAGATTGCAGCGTACAACATTCTAGTGAGCCAAAATCCAAAATAATTGCAATATTACCCAGCTAACGCCAGCGTCCATAACCAATTATTAAGGTAGGTAACACTTGCCAATTGCATCATATGCAACTCTTGGATAGATGACATGTGCAATTATTTTCCATGAACATCTCCATGCCTCTAAGTGCTTAATCCCATAAAGACCACTTAGTTAAGTCTGACCCAAAAGCTGACACGACAGAAGTGCACCCCGCTTGGCAGGCCCACACAACTACCATCACACTTCCATGAGATAGACAACGCACCACCCTTGGGATGCCTACGCTTGTCGATCAAGCTTTTCATGTGTGTCGCTAATGGAAGGCATCTAAAACTTAATATTATCATGAGGGGTTTGATATTTATATACATATACATATCCAATCACCACATACATAATACGTATCATATACATGCTATATCCCACAAGAAAACATGTGAAATGATAAAGCAATGATTATGGCCATCCCATTGTAATTCCTTAAGCCATAAGGAATTACGGTCATCTAGGTCTACATCATATGCAGCAACCTGTACATGATGAAGTCTTGTGCTGTAGCCGCTCTGGGTTGATCAGCTCATCCCATGACTGATCGTCTCGCCTCTCGACTAGTCGGTTGGATGCCACCAGTCGATCGTCTGGCTCCTCCATATGATCAGTTTGTCAGGTCATCGTGCATCTCCTCAGGCTACCAGCCGCTCATCTCGCTCCATGAGATGGTCGTCTTGGTCCACCAACCGATCGTCTCGCTCCATGAGACAGTCATCTCGATCCTCCAAACACTCATTCGGGAATCCACCATTCTTTCGACATAATAGAAAATAAACTATCCTATTTTACATATTGCTTTGGGAAACCCCGTGTTACATTCGGGGGGAGCAAAGGTAGAAGAGAAAGCTTGAGTTATCTTGAGTTACATTGAGAATAGGAGAAGGGACTCAATACGAAGACTGAGATGCAAACAACCACAACCAACCAAGCACACATAGGGGTTTATAGGCCATAACCACACTACACATCCACCAAAAAACCATTTTAAGGTGACACGTATCGAATGCATTTATATACCATATTGTATATGTACATTTGGGATTTGTAGATTTAAATTGGACATGCATATAAGCCAGTTAAATATACACATCACATGCAATAAATAAAATTCATCAAACCAAAAACCGATCATATTGATTAATCCTAAAACATAAAAAATTGACATGGCTCTGATACCACTGTTGGGTTTTGTGGGACAAAGAAGGTAGCGTAAACAAAAAATTTCTCACCACAAACTCATAAAACATCAGATCGCATCAACGACTATGAAATAAGAAGGATGGTTTTAGCGAGGTGTACCTGGTCCTGAGGCTTGCTCAGTGACAATACCTCACAGCTAGTGCGGTCTTCAACTACCTAATCTTAGACGGTATCTGTGCAGCTCCTAGTCCTGACCTAGACTGCAATTGACGTCGTCCTCCTGCGACAGAAACCTCCCGCCTCTACAGATAGTCCACACAGACCACCAGGAACTCTAATCGTCCTGTCCCATAGGACACTAGAAGGAGTCGTCCCCTTCTGTCAGCGTACTAGTCACCAACACACTCTCCAACCACCAGTTGTCATCCTATAGTTGTCTTTCCCTTGTTGTGCCTCCCTAGTCGGGTAGCACTTGCTTGCACTCTCTCGGTTACCACAACCAGGGAGGAAAACTTTGTAGAACAACTGATTTTCTAAGTTGTGTTCTCTGAGAAGCCCCCAGTACCCCTCTATATATAAGAGGGGTCAGGGTCAGGGTCCTCAGCCCCGGGCAATGCAGGACTAAAGTGGGAGCAGAAGGGTCTGAAATTTCCATGAACTGATTGCACTGCGGCAGCCAAACCAGTCGTTTCACAAATGAACCAGTCGGTTGGGAGTGTGAGCCGGTCAGTTCACTTAGTGAACTGGTCGATTCGTTTCCCATACTTGCCTCCAATTGACTTTCCATGTTCGTTTCTAATTGATACTAAGATCAATTCTTGTCCCAATCAAATTGTACAAGTGAAATGAAAAACTTTTCTCACAAATTGGGACACTGCTCGTTTGGACACATGAACCGATCGGTTCACCGGAGTGAACCGGTAATCTCACTGGCCATGAGCTGATCGGTTCACCCAGTGAATCGGTCGGTTGGTGGTCTAGATTGTGCAGAACACAATCAATACAGTTCTCAATTAATCTGGCACTCAAATCAGTTAGTTCAACACTTGAACTTGATGATTCTGAGTTAGGTCAATTGGTTGAATGCTTGATTGAGTACCTAAACACCTTTAGTAATAAATCCAAACATCATTCATGGGTAAACTCCTCTTCCAGGTTAATCCTATGTGTGTGACCCTATAGGTCCCATTTCACGTTGGCAGTGAAAGTCCATAACCACTTATGACTTCACAAGCAAAGAGTGATGCCTAGTCACACATCAATGCTACCTATGTGAAAAGGAAAGTTGGAGAACAACTTTCAACCCTACAATCCATAATTGGTGTTACAATGAATGTATAGTTCCTTTGTCACTGATATCCAAATTAAACTGGAGGCATGGACATGTCATCCTCTACAAATGTTCAATCCATGTTTCTTGATCCAGAGTAGACTGCTTGAGATATTTGTATGCTCAATGTCACACATTGACTCACAAGCATATGGCCATTCTTTTCTCAATCTCACTCATTAAGTGTCCATGATATCATACTCCCTTAGGATGGGAAAATCCCATATCTATCACTTATAGTCAAAACCACATGTGTCAAAGTCACCCAATCATCACCTTTATAATAATCCATATCTCAGAACCGCATTTGATGATGTGAAAGTGTACCCAATGACATGTGTTGAGTGTAGTGATTTTAGGTCTAAGAACCACAGTCACCACCAATACTATAAGAATTGATCCTGACTAACCAAGTGTGGTTTCCATGCATCACTCTTATGGTGGGTCTGTTCGATAAAATGTTCTCTAACATGTATCTTTGTGCTTGGTTTGATATCCTATATCATGACTAATGAGATTATGTCATCAACCAACACACACTATAGTCTTATGTGTTATTGATGTCTATGGTTATTTCCACAATAACAACCAACTAGGGACAAAACAAGAATGTATACACTTAACATATGTATGATATCATTGTTCAGGTCCTCAACCCAAAGGCATACGTCATTGAGTAAAACAATTCTTTAGACATCTATCATGTTATACCATTATCTCAAAATAGTTAAAACATATAGATGGAAAATACCTTTATTATTATTCAAATCATTTACAAAGTATCCCATTACAATCATCATATGACTTGCTCTATGGGCATACATACCAACATGTTCAACCTATTCATACCATGGACCAGATGATCAACCTCAGTTGCATCAACCATGGTGGTCTCCATTACATCATATCGATAGTGTATGGGCTATCTTCGGAAATGGATAGGAGGAGGTTATGGGAGGTGTTGGTGCATACATCACAGAATGATATTCCCCAACTGGTGATTGGTGACTTTAACCATGTCAGGAGAGCAGGGGAGAAGAAGGGGGGATTCCTATAACGGCCTCAGTTCTAAGAAGGTTCAATGAATCAATAGATGCGGCTAATCTGATGGAGGTGAACACGAAGAGTGGAATTACTACTTGGAGCAACAATAGAGCTCTGAGGAGACACATAGCTAGAAACCTCGATAGGGATCTTATAAATGCAACATGGATGGATGTGTTCCCCGAGGCAACTATCGAGTTAGGGATTCACCCAAACAGTGATCACGCTTGGCTTAAAATGCTGCTAATGATCAAAGTGAGAGAATCTATACCATTTAGATTCCTAAACCACTGGCTAACTTGGCCAAGCTTTGAGGGACTCATCAAGGAGGCACAGGACAGAAGGATTGTGGGAAACCCTCTGTTCATTGTGATGGAAAAGCTCAAAGGTGTAAAGAGTATGCTGAAGAGGTGGTCCAGAGAGATGATTGATCTTTCACATCTCATTGCTAAGGCACAAAGTCAATTTGAGAAGACTTCCACCGCTTTGAGGTTAGATCTCGTGGATGAGGGCAAAATCTATGAGGAGAGAACGCGGGCTTGGAGAATTTTGCAACTTGAGAAGGCTAAGGAGGTGTCCATGTGGCAAAATAGTAGATTGAAATGGATCAAGGATAGAGATAGAAATACCAAGGTGTACCATGCGGCCCTGAAAAGGAACAACATGAGGGACGAGATCCACACTTTCATTGATGCCAATGGTGAGGTCAAAGAAGGTACTGATAAGGTGGCTGAAATAGTAGTCCAGTTCTTCTCAGAGATGTACAATCAGCCCAACACCACAAGTTGAAGGGAGTTCACTCATCCTTGCAGGTGAGTCACTGAAGAGATGAATGCTAATTTGGTGTCTACCCCATCTGAAGATGAGATCAAAAGAGCGCTCTTTTCCATTAATGCTTCTAAAGCTCCTGGCCCCGAGGGTTTCAACGCCAAGTTCTTCCACTGGGCTTGGCCTATCATCAAGGAGGACATATGTAATTCCATGAGGTGGATGGTGGTGGGAGGTAGAATGGTACATCAAGTAAATCACGCATTCATAAGGCTCATTCCAAAAAAAAAAATGGCGGCAATATGAATGACTTCAGGACGATAGCCTACTACTCCATTCTATATAAGGTTTGTGCTAAGCTACTTGCAGGGAGATTGAAGATGATCATGTCCAACATCATATCTAACAACCAACTGACTTTCATCAAAGGGCGAAGTATCTCATATGGTACCCAACTTGCAACTGAGTTCCCTGTAGAAATTGGGGAGAAGCATAAATCAAAGAAGGCATGTGTCAAGCTTGACATCAAGAAGGCCTATGATCTAGTGACATGGTAGTCCTTATGGAGGATCATGACAACTATGGGGTTCAATAACAGGTGGATCCAGATGTTGAAACAATGTGTTGAAACAACCTCATTCTCAGTGTTGGTTAATGGATGCCCCAAAGGGTTATTTCAGGCTTGCAATGGCCTAAGGCAAGGAGACCCTCTCTCCCCTCTCTTGTTCACAATAATCATGGAGGGTCTCACTACAATGATCAAGAAGGCGGAGGAGATGAATCTCAATAAGGCATTTAAGGTGAGAGGGCTAATTTTTGCCGACGACGTGATGTTCTTCCTCTCTGGGCATGCCAAGCACCTTCATAAGATGAGATTGATTCTAAAGGAGTTCAGGGACCTCACCAGTCTCTTCATCAACACCATTAAATCGAATGTTTTCCTCTCTAAATCTTGTGATGGAAGGAGGGGTAGACTAAAGGAGGCCGCAGGCATTGAGATCGGGTAGTTCCTGAGTAAATACTTGGGCATACCTCTTTCGGGTGGAAAAAGGAAAAGTGAGGACTTCGTAGGCTGCCTTGATTATCTTAGAAGGATAATCGAGAAGTGGGTTGGGGTCAATGTGTCTATGGCAGGCAGGGCTATTTTGATAAGGGCTGTTCTACAAAGCAAGATACAATATTGGTGTCGACAGGTGACTCTCCCTCCCTTCATCTTGGCATAGATGCGCTCTTTGGTCTCTGGCTTCCTTTGGATAGGCAAGAATCATGCCATCTCCTGGGGAACCATTGTGAGGTCCTACCAGTGTGGTGGACTGGGACTTAAAGACCCAATGGATATGTCCAGTGCAGTGACAACAAGGAGGATAGATTGCTTCCTCCAGAACACAGAGTCACCCTAGATGAAGTGGATGCGTGATAGATATGGTGAGGGACTAGAGGAACCTGAAGCACATGAGATGAAGAGGAAATACATCTCAAAAAATTAGAGAGACATGGTGGATAGGTGGAAGCACTCAAGGCTAGACTATTACAATGACAGAGGTGTTTGGTACCTCAATGATAATTCAATATCGTGGGAGATCAACTATCACCAGCCTCATGTCCAATGGGACAAGGTTCTATGGATGAAACCTCATACTCCTAAATGGAGCTTTTGTGTGTATAGAAGCCTTCTGAAGAAGCCCCAACGACATATAGATTAAGAAGATGGGGCCTTGATACAAATCCCATTTGCAGCCTATGTAACATGTTTGAGGAAAGTCATGAGCACTTATTCTTTGAATGTGATTATTCCAAATATAGTTGGTGCTGAGTTAGCCTTAAGTGTGGTTGGGGTGGGTGTCCCCCGAACAGCCTTGATGGATCTATCATTTGGATTTTGAAGGAAGCAAAAGGCAGAAACAAGATATTTGGTTCTATAGGTAATATCCTTTGTCTTTTGGTTCTCACTGTGGAATGAGAGGAATATGAAGGTCCATGGGAACAGTAGTACTGATTCCCTTACCTTTTTTGATATTCTTGTAAATAGAATGAGGGGATTTTATAGAGGCTTCCCCAAAGAACTTGTTGGGATGGAGACTGTGGTCCTTAGGAATTGGGACTTGGTCTAATGGTGTGTAGTATACGGGATTTTGAGTGACCCTATACTTGTAATTTTGTGGTTGGAATACTATTTTACCTTATAAAAAAACCATTAAATATGTCACATATGTTTTCATTGAAACTAATATGAAAATTATGGTTAAAATATGTTTAATAAATGGAATAATGTGATTTGGAATTAAAATTAGAATTTTCATGTGCAATGAACTAAATTAAAGTGTTCTCAATATGCTAAATGAGTAAAATCTGGAATTTCATGCATAATAATGAATTGTAACTCTTATAGTAACAATGTGGAGATAATATGACTCTAAATGATAAATAATGATGATAATGATATAATGTTATGATAAAATAACGGTGTTGATTCTAAAACCATAATTGTATTATAAGTCATAAAAGGAAATCTCAAAAGTGAAATATAAATGGTAAAAGTGTGTTTCTTTGATTCCAATTAGCTTGTGTGCCAAGTTTTACATTATTTGTACAATAGTAACTATCCTAATTTTATTTAGAGAAGAAAATATGAGAAAAAGTCAAAAGTATTAAATAAATTACCAAATATCTTCAAATTGGAAATAAATCCCAAATTCGAATTCTACATACCAAAATTAGTATGTGTATCAATTTCCGCATTATTCAGACAATCTTATCTATCCAAGTTTAGCTTAGGAGAGAGAATATATCTTAAAGCCAAAAATATTAAATAAAATTAGAAACCATCCCAAATGTCCTAATTGATGCCAAAAATGGATTCTTCATGTCCTAATTAGCCTAGGTGCAAAATATTTGGTATAATTCAAATCATGTTTACACTCTCAAATAAATTAAGAAAGAAAATATTAGTTTTAAATACCCAATGACCTAGGTATTGATCTATACATTCTGATTAAGTTTCCTATTATTTATCTATCACACACCCGATTTCATTACTTTCCTAATGTGTTCTTATCACACTTGGACTCTTTTTTTGTAGACTTGGGTTCAATGCACACTGTATGATCTTGATTGAATAGTGCCTACTTTGTCTTCTACCCCAAATTGAGTTCTGGCTTCCATGCTATAGTAACCCACCTAACCCAGTTATTCCTTTGGTGATATCTCCCTATATGCTTGATCTTTTTACATTATTTTTTTCTCAATTAATTTCCTAGTGTGATTCTACACCTAACGACCCTAATTGGTGCACTACTTTCCCTTTTCGCGATTCACCCAAATCTCTTCTGAAACCTCTCGAACCCATTGCCCCCAGAAGCCCTAAGGGCCTAATCCATCTATAAGTATATATACCAAGACCACCATTAGCCATCATGCAACCTTTCTCCCACACCAATTTCATGTGAGTTAATGTTGTTTGTGACTGCCAAGCTATTCTTCTTTCTACTGAAAACCTCCATACTGCTCCATAGATTCCCCCTTCTCTCACAATTAACAACATGGCCAACTAACCTTGTCATCACCCAATGTTTTTAAATCATCTCTTGGGGGTAGAAAACCCTTTACCTACTTTTAGGTTTGGGCCATAATTGAGCAGAGATGTTGCTCATATCCATGGCAGGCACAGGGAAGGGTAAGGATTCTCCCCATATAATTATTGTTTTTACCCCACCAACATTCTAAACATTCATTTGATCCTGAGGGTATTTTTCTCTTTTCAAAATTTGTTTTGTTTTAAAGCCACTAGACTTTCACATACACTTTGGACCTCTATTCCCTGTCACACTCCCATGATTTAGATTTTGATGCAAGGGCACTATTGTCTTTTAAGATTATTTATCTTGGGAAAATTCTTCAAATAAGATTAAATTCAATAATTCATAACTAATTCTATAATTCTACACTCAACAATAGAATTGCATTGAGATGGATGGAAGATGGGCAAAAAACTGCACAACCAATCCTTTCTGGATAGTAAAACCAATCCTTTGAAATACTAAATCCATAGAATTGGGGGTTGTGATGTTACTATTCATAATGTTTTGAACCCTCTTGAAAAATCCCACAACCTCTGGTGCTAAGAAACCAAAAGTGTCAAACCAAAAGGTATAAAAACTTGTTGATTCTAGATACATGCTTTCTCATGCTTAGCTACTTTGGCTGAGGTACCTTTGAGAGCATATTATCCTATAATAAATACCCCACCACTCAGACCCACAAGTGGGGAAACCCCCATAAGATCCACACATGCATACTTCCATCCAACCCATCCAAAAATTAGCATATTACCCGGTCTAACTGTTGATCTCCTCTCATGGGGATCAATAAAAAAGTAAATATGTGCCTCTTTCTCTGTAAATGAGTGAAATCACCCCTTTACTAAAAATTTGAAGAATTGACGTCCATTCCAAACACACTCACAAGTATGTTGGAATAGGCATAAATTTTCCAAATTTATTAAACATTGGTATACAACAGACCATTAGAAAGCAGCAGAATGAAAAATAACTGACTATATTCAATTTCATAAAAGGTTTACAAAAATACATCAAATTCTCCCATTAGGATTTACATCAAGACACACAATTAGGATCTATATAGAGGGAAGTCTGGACTACTACAATCTTGTCTCCAAGCAACATCTCCATCAACTGAGTCCAAGCCAAAAGCTAAGATCTTCCTTGTCTTGTCCATCACCTTGCTCAGCACCTGGGTGGTTGGGAAGGCACCCAGCAAAAAGGGAAAGGGAAGAAAAGTATGTGTCATAAAACTAGTCTAGGATATCAAGATAAGTAAAGCAAATAAAAATAGGCTAGGGTTCATCATATGATGAAGATAACAAGAGTATGAGGCTATATATCAAAGAAGCTTGCCATTAACAAATATAATAAAGAGAATTTGCATGTATGATAATTATGTCTACCTAACTAAATAGGGTTGAGGCACCTACCGGACCTCTAACCTTAATTGAGGGGAGAATAAGACATTCCTAGTCACCTACAATATTATGGGGAGAATAAGACATTCCCCAGGGCGATTATTTACATGCCCTCTGTGGGTGGTTGTACATAAGTACTGCTACTTTATTTTAAATAGAACGTAAATCCACATGATAGAAAAAGTAGTCATGGCAAGAATAATCATATGCATCAATAAGCATGGTAGTGGGGTACTAAGACCCATGAATAATGTTCTAAAACTGATTTATGAGGTAAGTATGGTATGAACAACATTAATATTCAAGAATAGAAGATTTAGGGTTCATTTAAGCCTCATTAGGGAAATATAGGATTTGGCTGAAATTATCCCAACATAGGGTGTGAGGAATGCACATACCTCTCTTACTGATATCAATTACTAACTTTCACCACTTTAATTGAGTCCAAGTTCCACTTTGCCTATTTTCAATGTATTACCATGTATTAGAGTACATAGTGCACATTAATATATAGAAACCCTAATTTTAGAACTTTTTTGGAAAAAATCAGATTTAGATTTTGAAAATATCACCAATGAACTTATTAGGTTCTCCTGATCAAGAAAACATATTTTTATGTTAATTTTGGAGTTATGATGATTAAGATGTAATTTTTATGGATTTTATGCATTAAATTCGTTTTACAAAAATCACCCTTCATCAAACCATGAAATAAGACCTTGAAAATATTTTTATTAGATAGGGATTAATTTTCCAATTCCAAAACATATTTGTTTGTCAAATTTGGATAAGCGGTTTAGAAAATATGAATTTTTCAATACTGACCAATATGAAATTGCCTCATCATCAAACTGATCGAGATAATTAAAGAGAGAGGGAGAGGGAGAAAACACCATTTGACCCAAGATAAGGTTTGAAGTTTCTTATATAACCAAACTAGAGATTCTAGAGAAGATAAAATATCAAGAAACCAAAACCTTAGAAGAACATGGTAAAAAGAGATGGAAATCATCGATTATCAACATAGAAGCATGTGTTTTAAGCATGTACTAAGAAATATATGAGAAGGGGGTTGACAAAACTTGCCTCTAGGAATGTAAGAAGGTACAAACAGAAATTATCTCGAGATTATAAGGTATGGTTGCTCCAAGCTAAGCTCCTTTCTTGAGCAAAGATCAACTTCTCCACTTTAGAGGTGCAAACCCTAGAAAAAGAGCATGGAGATGAGATGTTTTAGGGTTTTAGGTGGCGTTTTACCATGTATGGTTATGGTTCCGACCTAGACGAAGGTGTAAGGAAGACTAAAAGTATGAAAATAGGGAAGAAAGGGAGAAAACTTAATAGTTTTGGTCGAAATTACCAAGGAGGAGCTTTAGAAACCCTAATAGAGCAATTTGGAAGCCCTAGGAGCCTTCTTCACCAAGGTAGGCTCCCTCTATTACCTTGGGACAGAAACTTCGTGACCAAATATAGAAGGAACTATTATCTAAGCTAGAGGACATAAAAGGAGAGCAAGAGTTTATAAATTGTGAGTTGGGAAGGGGTATACATGGCTATATAAAGAAAGAGGTGAAGCATGAGGTGTCTAAGGGACTTTCCATGTGTCTTTAGCCTAGGGCTTGATGGCCATGCAAGAGGACATATCATGGACTCTTCTTGGATATCAAAATACTAAGAGCCCACAGATCCTTCTAGGCAATCCCCACCGTTATTCAAGAAAGAAATAACCTCATTGGTTGATAGCTTTTAATGATAAGCACCTTTATAAAGAGGGTAATCCCTATATTGCCCTTGGAAAGAAATACCATCAAACCAAGGTGAAACTAGGTTATCCAATGGTTTAAAATCTCGTTAATGGTAAGGTAATGTCTAAGGATTAAAATTCAGTTGATAATTTGCAAAGAAAACCTCCCAATTGGGTAAATTGCATAAAAGTCCAAAATGTACCGAAACTTGCATAACTTGCACAAACAACATCCAAATTGGACCAAACTTCATCCACAAGTTATCTTTGATGTGTAGAATATGAATATTCCATTATTTCCATATTTTTAAGTTATATAATCACATTATTCATTACTTATGCCTTTTACTCATTTTCTCTCTCCTAAACTTATCCTAATATTTCAAGGTTGTCCAAATTAGATGAAATTTGACATGTAGGCTAATTTTGATATGTAGATTTCGAATTTGAAGTTTGTTTCTTCTTTTGAGACTTCTTTCAATGATATGTCATATGGCCCATTAGCGGCCTATTATCTAAATTGTTCATCCAATTAAGTTTCTTATCTTCATATTACCACTAAAGTGAGTTATGTGGTATATTTTATGTTTTCAAATCACATCAAAAAGTTAGATTAAGGTTTAGAGCACTTAATTGTGGTAATTAAGCTTTCACTGAGGTATTTGTGCATAAACCCTTCCATTGGTATAATTAGTGAATAAATGTTCACTAAACCACTATAAATTCCGCTAATTAAATAGAAAGACCAATAAGGATAGAAATGAAAGGAAAAGATGGGAAAGAGGGTCAAAAGCCAAAATTCCAGAATTCAGTATGTTACAACACTCCACCCCTTAAAGAGGATTTCGTCCCCGAAATCACAAGCAAGAAGGGAAGGGTGATTGTGTAACATCTCATCACAAAACTTCAGGTTATTTCTCCAACCTTAACTTCCACCAAACAACTCATCAACATATACTCCACAAGAATCTCAACATAGGTTAGGTTATCAAGGATCAACTAGGTTCCATTATTAGATATTCTTTTTAGGAGATTTAACATTATTTACATTTTTGGCTCATTAAGATTATACTTATTGTGATATCACATTATCATTATTATTCTTTTAATTGTGTCATGTCACAAAGCATTTACACAAGTTGAGGAATAAAGATGTAGTCGAAATGAAAGTGTTGTGGCATGAAAAGGAAGGCAACGGCGAGAGGCAGAAGAGGGTGTAGGAGGGGAAGAGGTTCTAGGGCTGAGGGCGGATCGACGGTGGCGAGATCTCCTTCAAGTGAATCGGTTCTGATTACTTTGAGTAGCTCAGGCGTGGCTGCTGGAGTGTCAAGGACTCCCTCGCCACAGGTCGGCCAAGGTCCTCAGACGGTTTCCCAAACAGAACCCCCACCCTCCTCCCCCGATTTCACAATCTTCGGCGGGAGAACAGGTGTTACACCCCGATCTCACAATTTCCTCAAATCATGAGATTAGGGCGTAAGAAAGGATTTATATTTTAACACAAAGAACACCCTTAACTTTTTCTTTTCTTAAAAACTCTTGTTTCATCGCATTGAACCACATAAAATATCTTAACAAGGGGATCTTAATATTTCTCTTACTAATCAGACTTTAACAGAAAAGATACATATATAAACATTCATGATGTCTTTCACACATTAAGCACATTACACTTGCTAATTAGCATACATATCAAAGAGGAACACCATTACACATCGTAATTACAACTCTCTCTCTTAAACTCTTACTGAGGACCTAGAGTGGCAAGGACCGACTGACTCAACTAATCTCATACTTGACTCCTGTGGCAGGTCTACACTGAAGCTCTGATCATCTTCAAGTCCACGCGATTAACCCTAAAATGTTTGAGTAGAGGGGTGAGCCTACTCGCTCAGTGAATGAATACTTCATGGAAACAGACTAATGCACTAATGTGATCAAAGATATAATTTGAGTAAACGATATGAGAATTAACAACAATAAATACTACACTGAGCAGTTCTAAAACAATATAATTGAAATAGCACATTTCTAAGCATCATCAAGTATTTCAAATAGATAGACAGTTATATAAATTTACTGTGATCCTATGTGATTATTTACTCATTTATTATTATGCCCTAAATATATGCAGTGTACTCTGCATATAAGGATCCGCAACAAGTCCATGCTACGGCCCCACCGTACAAGACTCAGCGACACACCCGGGGGATGCTGAATCTGACGCCAGCCCTGTTCTGCCACAGGACCACAGGCTCTCTGGCCTCAATGCACTACTCTGAGTGCTCTCTCTCGACCCCTCCTTCAACCTGAGCACACAGGCGGAGTGTCACAGGGTTACCTTCGCGACACAAGCACGAATGGTGTTAGATAACCAAGTTTTCTGGTGAAACCGCAGTGCCATTGTGACACAAGCACAATTGTTGTTAGACACTGCCCTCTTTCTCTTTCCTCGTTTGTCCGCGACACACGCACGGATGATGTTGCAACACGAGTTTCACCCCTAAATCGCAGACACATGTTAGGGGTTCTACGGTGTTAGGGCATCTAAGTCTATACTTGATTAACAATAAACAATTTAACAGAAATATCACATAGCAACGTCAAAACTCATGTATTCAACATATATCATATCTCACTAACATTCCTTTCTAGGGCATGTCATATCTCATCACCTGCAATTTACAAGATATATATTGAAATATAAGAAGTCCTTCAGTATGTAGATATCATTTCAGAGAGAACAAGCATATAAAGTTAAATGCACTAGAAACATACAATTCAACAGTTAAACATCACCACATCTCATATCGAGACCTTTCATATTACCATAGCATGATTCATTGAACACCCTATCCTTAGGGTTTCATTCGCCTTATTCATTCATCACATGTCAACACCCTACTCGTAGGGTTGCATTTGCCTCATTCACCTTTTCATTTACCTCATTCATTTGTCACATTGCTCTCATAATAATTTCATAAGATATAAGCATTCACTAAATAAAGACTGTTTCCAACAAATCTTATATAATCAATATAGATATGAAATCATGGAAACTTAACTAAACTTAGGTTTTCCATATCATCACTGTGATATCATGTATCCAGAATAAGATTCAATTAATATAACCCACGAGGTACATCCTAACCACATATAGGATTTCTAGTCTTTTTCAAACAGGTTGAAACCCTAGCGATATCCCAATTAGGTCAAACCCTAATTACATCATTTGATATGAATCTAAAAGCATACTCAATAGGAAGTGTTGCATACGAATCTGATATGAATCTACCATTTAGGAGTCATTCAAACAGAGAAGGAATCCATATCATATCAATTTACAATAACTTAAATCAAATAGACATTTCAGGATTTAGAAATCGCATGCTAAACATTTAGGGGTTTGGTTGTTATAATCAAATTCGTCCATTAGAATGTTTGAAGGAAGAACCCACTCACCCTAAGGTGTGAAAACACCTCACAACTGCAGCTCAACTCAGGGAATCTCGAATTCCCATCAAATCCCTAGCAAATCTCCCAATTCCTCTTTCATTCAACTCGGAAACCTAGAAAAAGAGGAATTATGAAGAAAGGGTGAGAAAAGAGGGGATTTCGACATCATCTTGGATCAAATCAGAGCATGGAAGGAATCTTGACATAAGAGAGAAGATTCACCATAAAAGTATATGCAAGAAATCCGAACTTACTTGATTTCACCCTTCCTGGAATCGCAAAACCCTAATTCAGCAATTCCCCCACTTTCTTCACTCAAGCCCTAATTCTCCCTCTCTCTCTAGAAGCTCGTTTCTCTGGAATGGATGACGAGAAATGAGAGCTGCTTGTGTGTGTGGTCGTTCATATAAGTCAATTGAGCTGCTTGGGTCAATTGCATATTGACCCAACACTTAACTTTAATTATATAGGCTGAATATTCAGTTATACAAAAGTTACTGTAATTCGTTTATTTCAGAGATCAAACATTCTCCAAAAATTATGAGAATTTAGCAAGTTGTTTATAATTGATCTATAGATCTTCTGTTAAAATTTGGGATCATTTGGAGTTACCAATAATTAATTAAAAATCGAACAGTGTACTGCTATATTGCAGTCAGCAATATATTCGGCCGAGTTTGTCCTGCACAAACTCGACCGACACCCTTACTGTAGGGATTCAAAAGTCATCCAAAAATTACGCCAATTTAACAGAGTGTCTAAAATTGTATTTATCAAATACTGTTAAAATTTGAGATCAATTGGATATACCAATAAAAAGATAAAATTCAATTACCACACTGCTGTAAAATTCTGAAATTGTGATCGGTCGAGTTTGAAACTCGGCCGACAAACAGGTCAGGGCATTTTTCAAAAATTCTGATATTTTCCAATATTGTTCACATTTTATATATCTAAATCATATCCAAATTTGAAGCAAATCAGAGTTACAAATAAAATACTAAAAATCATTTAGTGAGACATTCTACTTATCAAATTCTGTATTCATGCATTATCAAAACCCTAATTGGGCCGATTAGGGTTTATGCTTCTCAAACCCTAATTCTCAAGGCAAAAGAACATTTAAACTTCTTATCATAGTTAAAACATCCAATTTGTGTTATTGTCATTAATTAGATTTCAAGAATGATTATTTCAATTAATCTTTGCAATTGTCTAGGTAAACCCTAGTTTACCAGTTAAGCTCAGATGGGGTCGTAACAACTCTCCCCCCCTTAGAATGTTTCGTCCTCGAAACATAAACCTACAAGAAGATACATTCAAGGCTATTCTAAGCTCCTAAAGCCTTCCATGTCATCCTATTCTTGTATTTCATGCCTGAATGTAGTTTTAAACTTTAATCAAGTGCTATTCAAATAGCAAAACAGTCTTGAATTAAAAGACTAAATTCAACAATCATTTGCACAATACCATTCTTGACATCCCCATTGGATCATGGATGCATGAGGTGAAGCATTACCACCTCATCCCATACTATCATGTTTCGATCCTGGGACATGTGGGTTATGGGCCCACACACAATTCAAAGTGTATCCATTGCATTATATCATTTTAGGGTTTCAACGACAGTAATAAGGTAATCCACAATTGTATCATTCATTCAAGCATTAATCATACTCAATTACCATCACTCAGTTATATTAGAGCTAAGTATAACAAGCTACACCTCATTAGGGTTACTTGTCCAAACAATCTAATTATCATCCCTTTCTATTAATATGGGTGAATAAGTATGACTACCTTGTTCAGGGTATCTCTCCATATGTTCTGACATCATCCAAACCGTATCACCAGATGACCCTACCAAGGTAGTTATTCACCATGTATGATTCATTTTCTCTTATCCTTTCATTCCCACCTTGCTCTCATTAAGGAATATATGAAAGAGAAGATGATTTTAAGACTTGGAATACTTGTATTCAAACATTCCCTTAATACATTCTCGTATGTAGATTTACTTAGTTATCAACAGAGATATTTGATTAATTAGCACTTGCTTGAATCTCACAACCTCTTTATTTTATAACTTCTCCATCATATTTCAAACCCTTTCTTACGTTTCATAGTCCTCTTACCATATACTACTCTTTAACCCGTCATCTTTAATTCTAAATTTTTCTCTTATGACCATGTTGCTTATTCATATGTATGGTCATGTATACCGTGTTACACATATTTCCTCCTTTACCTTTATACTATTGTGAAGTTAACATTCTAAATTAATAGTCTTTCTATTAGTTCTTTCCTCATGTTGAATACATTATATATTCTTCATTTTTAAATCAAGGTGATCATGCATGGGTCAAACATAGTTTCTCTTTCAATCAAGTTTTTCTCTCCTGAATACAGTCTACCTTTGTATGACTTATTCATTCATTAAACTATAGCTATGTTCTTTGCTTAAAACTAGTTTGTTGTTCTAGTCTTATGAATTACATATTCATACGATCCTTTTTACTTTTATGGACCTATTGAAAGCTCACTCTATTCTTCTACTTAGCCTTTGATTTAGAGTTCATAAAAGCATTATACTCTATTATATGATTCATTATTCATAAATGATTCTTGTTATCTTGAACCATACATACATTTCACATATCTTTTCTATATTTCATATGTATAGCTCATATAATATTAATCAATAAACTGATTATGAACTTCTTATCATGTTCTATTATTCCCAATTAAGGGTTTCTCATATGAGACCCCAAAATTGAACCTCAGATATCTGTTTCAACTAATTCTTAGTTGTTCTGATCTTGCCCATATGTTTCAACATCTTACTGTATATACATTCTTACTCTGATGTGGGTCTAATTATTCCAATTCCATTCTTATTATGCTATTGATAGGATTCATTAGATCCTAATAACGCATCCTGCCAACCGGACCAGGCCAAACCTAAAGTCCTGAAGCCAGGAACTACCAAGGATTACATTCTTCCTGAACTGTCACTCACGGCTCAGAAACTCGGCCGATCACTCTGGAACTCGGCCGATCGCCTTCCAGATTCTGAAACTCGGCCGACCAACTTCGGCCGATCAGCAGGAAACTCGGCCGATCCTTTGGGGAACTCGGCCGATCGAAACACTACTTGTTTACCTACAAAGAAACTCGGAACCAAACTCGGCCGACCAAAACGCTGTTTAAAATCCTAGACAAGGAACTCGGCCGACCAAAACACGAACTCGGCCGAACCGCACACAGACTGAAAACCTAAACAGACCTGCTGATGTCAATTTCACTCGAATCAGCGGGCAAAACTATAGAAACAAAAGCTCATTCAAAGGTCAATTCTAGTCTACTTGTTACAAAGAATAAAATCAATAAATGCTACAATTGCATAGTATACAACAGATATTAAAGACCCATATTTCAAGGTATTGAATATCTCAATTCAAACATATAAGAGCATTTCTATACATTTCCAACAAAACAACATTATGAAATGTAAGTTCTATCTCCTTTTACATTTATGCTCTTAATTCTTGTTTCTTTTCTCGTTTTCTAACCCTAACATTTCTAGGGTTTCTCTCTAGCCCATTCTTCCACTGTATACCTGGCCAGGGTATACGTGAGAGAATAGACAGAGTAGCTTGTACTGGCTGATCTAAGTACTCAGATATCGGGCCAGGATATCCAAATACTCAAATCCCCAAAGCTAACATCAAACATCTCCTATCTGCCACACATAGGACTCTAACTTATTAACTTAATGGTCCTTGACAACTCACCCTAAGCTCTGATACCAAGCTGTTACACCCCGATCTCACAATTTCCTCAAATCATGAGATTAGGGCGTAAGAAAGGATTTATATTTTAACACAAAGAACACCCTTAACTTTTTCTTTTCTTAAAAACTCTTGTTTCATCGCATTGAACCACATAAAATATCTTAACAAGGGGATCTTAATATTTCTCTTACTAATCAGACTTTAACAGAAAAGATACATATATAAACATTCATGATGTCTTTCACACATTAAGCACATTACACTTGCTAATTAGCATACATATCAAAGAGGAACAACATTACACATCGTAATTACAACTCTCTCTCTTAAACTCTTACTGAGGACCTAGAGTGGCAAGGACCGACTGACTCAACTAATCTCATACTTGACTCCTGTGGCAGGTCTACACTGAAGCTCTGATCATCTTCAAGTCCACGCGATTAACCCTAAAATGTTTGAGTAGAGGGGTGAGCCTACTCGCTCAGTGAATGAATACTTCATGGAAACAGACTAATGCACTAATGTGATCAAAGATATAATTTGAGTAAACGATATGAGAATTAACAACAATAAATACTACACTGAGCAGTTCTAAAACAATATAATTGAAATAGCACATTTCTAAGCATCATCAAGTATTTCAAATAGATAGACAGTTATATAAATTTACTGTGATCCTATGTGATTATTTACTCATTTATTATTATGCCCTAAATATATGCAGTGTACTCTGCATATAAGGATCCGCAACAAGTCCATGCTACGGCCCCACCGTACAAGACTCAGCGACACACCCGGGGGATGCTGAATCTGACGCCAGCCCTGTTCTGCCACAGGACCACAGGCTCTCTGGCCTCAATGCACTACTCTGAGTGCTCTCTCTCGACCCCTCCTTCAACCTGAGCACACAGGCGGAGTGTCACAGGGTTACCTTCGCGACACAAGCACGAATGGTGTTAGATAACCAAGTTTTCTGGTGAAACCGCAGTGCCATTGTGACACAAGCACAATTGTTGTTAGACACTGCCCTCTTTCTCTTTCCTCGTTTGTCCGCGACACACGCACGGATGATGTTGCAACACGAGTTTCACCCCTAAATCGCAGACACATGTTAGGGGTTCTACGGTGTTAGGGCATCTAAGTCTATACTTGATTAACAATAAACAATTTAACAGAAATATCACATAGCAACGTCAAAACTCATGTATTCAACATATATCATATCTCACTAACATTCCTTTCTAGGGCATGTCATATCTCATCACCTGCAATTTACAAGATATATATTGAAATATAAGAAGTCCTTCAGTATGTAGATATCATTTCAGAGAGAACAAGCATATAAAGTTAAATGCACTAGAAACATACAATTCAACAGTTAAACATCACCACATCTCATATCGAGACCTTTCATATTACCATAGCATGATTCATTGAACACCCTATCCTTAGGGTTTCATTCGCCTTATTCATTCATCACATGTCAACACCCTACTCGTAGGGTTGCATTTGCCTCATTCACCTTTTCATTTACCTCATTCATTTGTCACATTGCTCTCATAATAATTTCATAAGATATAAGCATTCACTAAATAAAGACTGTTTCCAACAAATCTTATATAATCAATATAGATATGAAATCATGGAAACTTAACTAAACTTAGGTTTTCCATATCATCACTGTGATATCATGTATCCAGAATAAGATTCAATTAATATAACCCACGAGGTACATCCTAACCACATATAGGATTTCTAGTCTTTTTCAAACAGGTTGAAACCCTAGCGATATCCCAATTAGGTCAAACCCTAATTACATCATTTGATATGAATCTAAAAGCATACTCAATAGGAAGTGTTGCATACGAATCTGATATGAATCTACCATTTAGGAGTCATTCAAACAGAGAAGGAATCCATATCATATCAATTTACAATAACTTAAATCAAATAGACATTTCAGGATTTAGAAATCGCATGCTAAACATTTAGGGGTTTGGTTGTTATAATCAAATTCGTCCATTAGAATGTTTGAAGGAAGAACCCACTCACCCTAAGGTGTGAAAACACCTCACAACTGCAGCTCAACTCAGGGAATCTCGAATTCCCATCAAATCCCTAGCAAATCTCCCAATTCCTCTTTCATTCAACTCGGAAACCTAGAAAAAGAGGAATTATGAAGAAAGGGTGAGAAAAGAGGGGATTTCGACATCATCTTGGATCAAATCAGAGCATGGACGGAATCTTGACATAAGAGAGAAGATTCACCATAAAAGTATATGCAAGAAATCCGAACTTACTTGATTTCACCCTTCCTGGAATCGCAAAACCCTAATTCAGCAATTCCCCCACTTTCTTCACTCAAGCCCTAATTCTCCCTCTCTCTCTAGAAGCTCGTTTCTCTGGAATGGATGACGAGAAATGAGAGCTGCTTGTGTGTGTGGTCGTTCATATAAGTCAATTGAGCTGCTTGGGTCAATTGCATATTGACCCAACACTTAACTTTAATTATATAGGCTGAATATTCAGTTATACAAAAGTTACTGTAATTCGTTTATTTCAGAGATCAAACATTCTCCAAAAATTATGAGAATTTAGCAAGTTGTTTATAATTGATCTATAGATCTTCTGTTAAAATTTGGGATCATTTGGAGTTACCAATAATTAATTAAAAATCGAACAGTGTACTGCTATATTGCAGTCAGCAATATATTCGGCCGAGTTTGTCCTGCACAAACTCGACCGACACCCTTACTGTAGGGATTCAAAAGTCATCCAAAAATTACGCCAATTTAACAGAGTGTCTAAAATTGTATTTATCAAATACTGTTAAAATTTGAGATCAATTGGATATACCAATAAAAAGATAAAATTCAATTACCACACTGCTGTAAAATTCTGAAATTGTGATCGGTCGAGTTGGAAACTCGGCCGACAAACAGGTCAGGGCATTTTTCAAAAATTCTGATATTTTCCAATATTGTTCACATTTTATATATCTAAATCATATCCAAATTTGAAGCAAATCAGAGTTACAAATAAAATACTAAAAATCATTTAGTGAGACATTCTACTTATCAAATTCTGTATTCATGCATTATCAAAACCCTAATTGGGCCGATTAGGGTTTATGCTTCTCAAACCCTAATTCTCAAGGCAAAAGAACATTTAAACTTCTTATCATAGTTAAAACATCCAATTTGTGTTATTGTCATTAATTAGATTTCAAGAATGATTATTTCAATTAATCTTTGCAATTGTCTAGGTAAACCCTAGTTTACCAGTTAAGCTCAGATGGGGTCGTAACAACTCTCCCCCCCTTAGAATGTTTCGTCCTCGAAACATAAACCTACAAGAAGATACATTCAAGGCTATTCTAAGCTCCTAAAGCCTTCCATGTCATCCTATTCTTGTATTTCATGCCTGAATGTAGTTTTAAACTTTAATCAAGTGCTATTCAAATAGCAAAACAGTCTTGAATTAAAAGACTAAATTCAACAATCATTTGCACAATACCATTCTTGACATCCCCATTGGATCATGGATGCATGAGGTGAAGCATTACCACCTCATCCCATACTATCATGTTTCGATCCTGGGACATGTGGGTTATGGGCCCACACACAATTCAAAGTGTATCCATTGCATTATATCATTTTAGGGTTTCAACGACAGTAATAAGGTAATCCACAATTGTATCATTCATTCAAGCATTAATCATACTCAATTACCATCACTCAGTTATATTAGAGCTAAGTATAACAAGCTACACCTCATTAGGGTTACTTGTCCAAACAATCTAATTATCATCCCTTTCTATTAATATGGGTGAATAAGTATGACTACCTTGTTCAGGGTATCTCTCCATATGTTCTGACATCATCCAAACCGTATCACCAGATGACCCTACCAAGGTAGTTATTCACCATGTATGATTCATTTTCTCTTATCCTTTCATTCCCACCTTGCTCTCATTAAGGAATATATGAAAGAGAAGATGATTTTAAGACTTGGAATACTTGTATTCAAACATTCCCTTAATACATTCTCGTATGTAGATTTACTTAGTTATCAACAGAGATATTTGATTAATTAGCACTTGCTTGAATCTCACAACCTCTTTATTTTATAACTTCTCCATCATATTTCAAACCCTTTCTTACGTTTCATAGTCCTCTTACCATATACTACTCTTTAACCCGTCATCTTTAATTCTAAATTTTTCTCTTATGACCATGTTGCTTATTCATATGTATGGTCATGTATACCGTGTTACACATATTTCCTCCTTTACCTTTATACTATTGTGAAGTTAACATTCTAAATTAATAGTCTTTCTATTAGTTCTTTCCTCATGTTGAATACATTATATATTCTTCATTTTTAAATCAAGGTGATCATGCATGGGTCAAACATAGTTTCTCTTTCAATCAAGTTTTTCTCTCCTGAATACAGTCTACCTTTGTATGACTTATTCATTCATTAAACTATAGCTATGTTCTTTGCTTAAAACTAGTTTGTTGTTCTAGTCTTATGAATTACATATTCATACGATCCTTTTTACTTTTATGGACCTATTGAAAGCTCACTCTATTCTTCTACTTAGCCTTTGATTTAGAGTTCATAAAAGCATTATACTCTATTATATGATTCATTCTTCATAAATGATTCTTGTTATCTTGAACCATACATACATTTCACATATCTTTTCTATATTTCATATGTATAGCTCATATAATATTAATCAATAAACTGATTATGAACTTCTTATCATGTTCTATTATTCCCAATTAAGGGTTTCTCATATGAGACCCCAAAATTGAACCTCAGATATCTGTTTCAACTAATTCTTAGTTGTTCTGATCTTGCCCATATGTTTCAACATCTTACTGTATATACATTCTTACTCTGATGTGGGTCTAATTATTCCAATTCCATTCTTATTATGCTATTGATAGGATTCATTAGATCCTAATAACGCATCCTGCCAACCGGACCAGGCCAAACCTAAAGTCCTGAAGCCAGGAACTACCAAGGATTACATTCTTCCTGAACTGTCACTCACGGCTCAGAAACTCGGCCGATCACTCTGGAACTCGGCCGATCGCCTTCCAGATTCTGAAACTCGGCCGACCAACTTCGGCCGATCAGCAGGAAACTCGGCCGATCCTTTGGGGAACTCGGCCGATCGAAACACTACTTGTTTACCTACAAAGAAACTCGGCCGATTCAAGACCAAACTCGGCCGACCAAAACGCTGTTTAAAATCCTAGACAAGGAACTCGGCCGACCAAAACACGAACTCGGCCGAACCGCACACAGACTGAAAACCTAAACAGACCTGCTGATGTCAATTTCACTCGAATCAGCGGGCAAAACTATAGAAACAAAAGCTCATTCAAAGGTCAATTCTAGTCTACTTGTTACAAAGAATAAAATCAATAAATGCTACAATTGCATAGTATACAACAGATATTAAAGACCCATATTTCAAGGTATTGAATATCTCAATTCAAACATATAAGAGCATTTCTATACATTTCCAACAAAACAACATTATGAAATGTAAGTTCTATCTCCTTTTACATTTATGCTCTTAATTCTTGTTTCTTTTCTCGTTTTCTAACCCTAACATTTCTAGGGTTTCTCTCTAGCCCATTCTTCCACTGTATACCTGGCCAGGGTATACGTGAGAGAATAGACAGAGTAGCTTGTACTGGCTGATCTAAGTACTCAGATATCGGGCCAGGATATCCAAATACTCAAATCCCCAAAGCTAACATCAAACATCTCCTATCTGCCACACATAGGACTCTAACTTATTAACTTAATGGTCCTTGACAACTCACCCTAAGCTCTGATACCAAGCTGTTACACCCCGATCTCACAATTTCCTCAAATCATGAGATTAGGGCGTAAGAAAGGATTTATATTTTAACACAAAGAACACCCTTAACTTTTTCTTTTCTTAAAAACTCTTGTTTCATCGCATTGAACCACATAAAATATCTTAACAAGGGGATCTTAATATTTCTCTTACTAATCAGACTTTAACAGAAAAGATACATATATAAACATTCATGATGTCTTTCACACATTAAGCACATTACACTTGCTAATTAGCATACATATCAAAGAGGAACAACATTACACATCGTAATTACAACTCTCTCTCTTAAACTCTTACTGAGGACCTAGAGTGGCAAGGACCGACTGACTCAACTAATCTCATACTTGACTCCTGTGGCAGGTCTACACTGAAGCTCTGATCATCTTCAAGTCCACGCGATTAACCCTAAAATGTTTGAGTAGAGGGGTGAGCCTACTCGCTCAGTGAATGAATACTTCATGGAAACAGACTAATGCACTAATGTGATCAAAGATATAATTTGAGTAAACGATATGAGAATTAACAACAATAAATACTACACTGAGCAGTTCTAAAACAATATAATTGAAATAGCACATTTCTAAGCATCATCAAGTATTTCAAATAGATAGACAGTTATATAAATTTACTGTGATCCTATGTGATTATTTACTCATTTATTATTATGCCCTAAATATATGCAGTGTACTCTGCATATAAGGATCCGCAACAAGTCCATGCTACGGCCCCACCGTACAAGACTCAGCGACACACCCGGGGGATGCTGAATCTGACGCCAGCCCTGTTCTGCCACAGGACCACAGGCTCTCTGGCCTCAATGCACTACTCTGAGTGCTCTCTCTCGACCCCTCCTTCAACCTGAGCACACAGGCGGAGTGTCACAGGGTTACCTTCGCGACACAAGCACGAATGGTGTTAGATAACCAAGTTTTCTGGTGAAACCGCAGTGCCATTGTGACACAAGCACAATTGTTGTTAGACACTGCCCTCTTTCTCTTTCCTCGTTTGTCCGCGACACACGCACGGATGATGTTGCAACACGAGTTTCACCCCTAAATCGCAGACACATGTTAGGGGTTCTACGGTGTTAGGGCATCTAAGTCTATACTTGATTAACAATAAACAATTTAACAGAAATATCACATAGCAACGTCAAAACTCATGTATTCAACATATATCATATCTCACTAACATTCCTTTCTAGGGCATGTCATATCTCATCACCTGCAATTTACAAGATATATATTGAAATATAAGAAGTCCTTCAGTATGTAGATATCATTTCAGAGAGAACAAGCATATAAAGTTAAATGCACTAGAAACATACAATTCAACAGTTAAACATCACCACATCTCATATCGAGACCTTTCATATTACCATAGCATGATTCATTGAACACCCTATCCTTAGGGTTTCATTCGCCTTATTCATTCATCACATGTCAACACCCTACTCGTAGGGTTGCATTTGCCTCATTCACCTTTTCATTTACCTCATTCATTTGTCACATTGCTCTCATAATAATTTCATAAGATATAAGCATTCACTAAATAAAGACTGTTTCCAACAAATCTTATATAATCAATATAGATATGAAATCATGGAAACTTAACTAAACTTAGGTTTTCCATATCATCACTGTGATATCATGTATCCAGAATAAGATTCAATTAATATAACCCACGAGGTACATCCTAACCACATATAGGATTTCTAGTCTTTTTCAAACAGGTTGAAACCCTAGCGATATCCCAATTAGGTCAAACCCTAATTACATCATTTGATATGAATCTAAAAGCATACTCAATAGGAAGTGTTGCATACGAATCTGATATGAATCTACCATTTAGGAGTCATTCAAACAGAGAAGGAATCCATATCATATCAATTTACAATAACTTAAATCAAATAGACATTTCAGGATTTAGAAATCGCATGCTAAACATTTAGGGGTTTGGTTGTTATAATCAAATTCGTCCATTAGAATGTTTGAAGGAAGAACCCACTCACCCTAAGGTGTGAAAACACCTCACAACTGCAGCTCAACTCAGGGAATCTCGAATTCCCATCAAATCCCTAGCAAATCTCCCAATTCCTCTTTCATTCAACTCGGAAACCTAGAAAAAGAGGAATTATGAAGAAAGGGTGAGAAAAGAGGGGATTTCGACATCATCTTGGATCAAATCAGAGCATGGACGGAATCTTGACATAAGAGAGAAGATTCACCATAAAAGTATATGCAAGAAATCCGAACTTACTTGATTTCACCCTTCCTGGAATCGCAAAACCCTAATTCAGCAATTCCCCCACTTTCTTCACTCAAGCCCTAATTCTCCCTCTCTCTCTAGAAGCTCGTTTCTCTGGAATGGATGACGAGAAATGAGAGCTGCTTGTGTGTGTGGTCGTTCATATAAGTCAATTGAGCTGCTTGGGTCAATTGCATATTGACCCAACACTTAACTTTAATTATATAGGCTGAATATTCAGTTATACAAAAGTTACTGTAATTCGTTTATTTCAGAGATCAAACATTCTCCAACAATTATGAGAATTTAGCAAGTTGTTTATAATTGATCTATAGATCTTCTGTTAAAATTTGGGATCATTTAGAGTTACCAATAATTAATTAAAAATCGAACAGTGTACTGCTATATTGCAGTCAGCAATATATTCGGCCGAGTTTGTCCTGCACAAACTCGACCGACACCCTTACTGTAGGGATTCAAAAGTCATCCAAAAATTACGCCAATTTAACAGAGTGTCTAAAATTGTATTTATCAAATACTGTTAAAATTTGAGATCAATTGGATATACCAATAAAAAGATAAAATTCAATTACCACACTGCTGTAAAATTCTGAAATTGTGATCGGTCGAGTTTGAAACTCGGCCGACAAACAGGTCAGGGCATTTTTCAAAAATTCTGATATTTTCCAATATTGTTCACATTTTATATATCTAAATCATATCCAAATTTGAAGCAAATCAGAGGTACAAATAAAATACTAAAAATCATTTAGTGAGACATTCTACTTATCAAATTCTGTATTCATGCATTATCAAAACCCTAATTGGGCCGATTAGGGTTTATGCTTCTCAAACCCTAATTCTCAAGGCAAAAGAACATTTAAACTTCTTATCATAGTTAAAACATCCAATTTGTGTTATTGTCATTAATTAGATTTCAAGAATGATTATTTCAATTAATCTTTGCAATTGTCTAGGTAAACCCTAGTTTACCAGTTAAGCTCAGATGGGGTCGTAACAACTCTCCCCCCCTTAGAATGTTTCGTCCTCGAAACATAAACCTACAAGAAGATACATTCAAGGCTATTCTAAGCTCCTAAAGCCTTCCATGTCATCCTATTCTTGTATTTCATGCCTGAATGTAGTTTTAAACTTTAATCAAGTGCTATTCAAATAGCAAAACAGTCTTGAATTAAAAGACTAAATTCAACAATCATTTGCACAATACCATTCTTGACATCCCCATTGGATCATGGATGCATGAGGTGAAGCATTACCACCTCATCCCATACTATCATGTTTCGATCCTGGGACATGTGGGTTATGGGCCCACACACAATTCAAAGTGTATCCATTGCATTATATCATTTTAGGGTTTCAACGACAGTAATAAGGTAATCCACAATTGTATCATTCATTCAAGCATTAATCATACTCAATTACCATCACTCAGTTATATTAGAGCTAAGTATAACAAGCTACACCTCATTAGGGTTACTTGTCCAAACAATCTAATTATCATCCCTTTCTATTAATATGGGTGAATAAGTATGACTACCTTGTTCAGGGTATCTCTCCATATGTTCTGACATCATCCAAACCGTATCACCAGATGACCCTACCAAGGTAGTTATTCACCATGTATGATTCATTTTCTCTTATCCTTTCATTCCCACCTTGCTCTCATTAAGGAATATATGAAAGAGAAGATGATTTTAAGACTTGGAATACTTGTATTCAAACATTCCCTTAATACATTCTCGTATGTAGATTTACTTAGTTATCAACAGAGATATTTGATTAATTAGCACTTGCTTGAATCTCACAACCTCTTTATTTTATAACTTCTCCATCATATTTCAAACCCTTTCTTACGTTTCATAGTCCTCTTACCATATACTACTCTTTAACCCGTCATCTTTAATTCTAAATTTTTCTCTTATGACCATGTTGCTTATTCATATGTATGGTCATGTATACCGTGTTACACATATTTCCTCCTTTACCTTTATACTATTGTGAAGTTAACATTCTAAATTAATAGTCTTTCTATTAGTTCTTTCCTCATGTTGAATACATTATATATTCTTCATTTTTAAATCAAGGTGATCATGCATGGGTCAAACATAGTTTCTCTTTCAATCAAGTTTTTCTCTCCTGAATACAGTCTACCTTTGTATGACTTATTCATTCATTAAACTATAGCTATGTTCTTTGCTTAAAACTAGTTTGTTGTTCTAGTCTTATGAATTACATATTCATACGATCCTTTTTACTTTTATGGACCTATTGAAAGCTCACTCTATTCTTCTACTTAGCCTTTGATTTAGAGTTCATAAAAGCATTATACTCTATTATATGATTCATTCTTCATAAATGATTCTTGTTATCTTGAACCATACATACATTTCACATATCTTTTCTATATTTCATATGTATAGCTCATATAATATTAATCAATAAACTGATTATGAACTTCTTATCATGTTCTATTATTCCCAATTAAGGGTTTCTCATATGAGACCCCAAAATTGAACCTCAGATATCTGTTTCAACTAATTCTTAGTTGTTCTGATCTTGCCCATATGTTTCAACATCTTACTGTATATACATTCTTACTCTGATGTGGGTCTAATTATTCCAATTCCATTCTTATTATGCTATTGATAGGATTCATTAGATCCTAATAACGCATCCTGCCAACCGGACCAGGCCAAACCTAAAGTCCTGAAGCCAGGAACTACCAAGGATTACATTCTTCCTGAACTGTCACTCACGGCTCAGAAACTCGGCCGATCACTCTGGAACTCGGCCGATCGCCTTCCAGATTCTGAAACTCGGCCGACCAACTTCGGCCGATCAGCAGGAAACTCGGCCGATCCTTTGGGGAACTCGGCCGATCGAAACACTACTTGTTTACCTACAAAGAAACTCGGAACCAAACTCGGCCGACCAAAACGCTGTTTAAAATCCTAGACAAGGAACTCGGCCGACCAAAACACGAACTCGGCCGAACCGCACACAGACTGAAAACCTAAACAGACCTGCTGATGTCAATTTCACTCGAATCAGCGGGCAAAACTATAGAAACAAAAGCTCATTCAAAGGTCAATTCTAGTCTACTTGTTACAAAGAATAAAATCAATAAATGCTACAATTGCATAGTATACAACAGATATTAAAGACCCATATTTCAAGGTATTGAATATCTCAATTCAAACATATAAGAGCATTTCTATACATTTCCAACAAAACAACATTATGAAATGTAAGTTCTATCTCCTTTTACATTTATGCTCTTAATTCTTGTTTCTTTTCTCGTTTTCTAACCCTAACATTTCTAGGGTTTCTCTCTAGCCCATTCTTCCACTGTATACCTGGCCAGGGTATACGTGAGAGAATAGACAGAGTAGCTTGTACTGGCTGATCTAAGTACTCAGATATCGGGCCAGGATATCCAAATACTCAAATCCCCAAAGCTAACATCAAACATCTCCTATCTGCCACACATAGGACTCTAACTTATTAACTTAATGGTCCTTGACAACTCACCCTAAGCTCTGATACCAAGCTGTTACACCCCGATCTCACAATTTCCTCAAATCATGAGATTAGGGCGTAAGAAAGGATTTATATTTTAACACAAAGAACACCCTTAACTTTTTCTTTTCTTAAAAACTCTTGTTTCATCGCATTGAACCACATAAAATATCTTAACAAGGGGATCTTAATATTTCTCTTACTAATCAGACTTTAACAGAAAAGATACATATATAAACATTCATGATGTCTTTCACACATTAAGCACATTACACTTGCTAATTAGCATACATATCAAAGAGGAACAACATTACACATCGTAATTACAACTCTCTCTCTTAAACTCTTACTGAGGACCTAGAGTGGCAAGGACCGACTGACTCAACTAATCTCATACTTGACTCCTGTGGCAGGTCTACACTGAAGCTCTGATCATCTTCAAGTCCACGCGATTAACCCTAAAATGTTTGAGTAGAGGGGTGAGCCTACTCGCTCAGTGAATGAATACTTCATGGAAACAGACTAATGCAC
This sequence comes from Alisma plantago-aquatica, assembly GCA_963693085.1. Classification (NCBI taxonomy): domain Eukaryota; kingdom Viridiplantae; phylum Streptophyta; class Magnoliopsida; order Alismatales; family Alismataceae; genus Alisma; species Alisma plantago-aquatica. Next base: position 1,320,539,767 of record OY856412.1, on the reverse strand, counting down.
TAATGTGATCAAAGATATAATTTGAGTAAACGATATGAGAATTAACAACAATAAATACTACACTGAGCAGTTCTAAAACAATATAATTGAAATAGCACATTTCTAAGCATCATCAAGTATTTCAAATAGATAGACAGTTATATAAATTTACTGTGATCCTATGTGATTATTTACTCATTTATTATTATGCCCTAAATATATGCAGTGTACTCTGCATATAAGGATCCGCAACAAGTCCATGCTACGGCCCCACCGTACAAGACTCAGCGACACACCCGGGGGATGCTGAATCTGACGCCAGCCCTGTTCTGCCACAGGACCACAGGCTCTCTGGCCTCAATGCACTACTCTGAGTGCTCTCTCTCGACCCCTCCTTCAACCTGAGCACACAGGCGGAGTGTCACAGGGTTACCTTCGCGACACAAGCACGAATGGTGTTAGATAACCAAGTTTTCTGGTGAAACCGCAGTGCCATTGTGACACAAGCACAATTGTTGTTAGACACTGCCCTCTTTCTCTTTCCTCGTTTGTCCGCGACACACGCACGGATGATGTTGCAACACGAGTTTCACCCCTAAATCGCAGACACATGTTAGGGGTTCTACGGTGTTAGGGCATCTAAGTCTATACTTGATTAACAATAAACAATTTAACAGAAATATCACATAGCAACGTCAAAACTCATGTATTCAACATATATCATATCTCACTAACATTCCTTTCTAGGGCATGTCATATCTCATCACCTGCAATTTACAAGATATATATTGAAATATAAGAAGTCCTTCAGTATGTAGATATCATTTCAGAGAGAACAAGCATATAAAGTTAAATGCACTAGAAACATACAATTCAACAGTTAAACATCACCACATCTCATATCGAGACCTTTCATATTACCATAGCATGATTCATTGAACACCCTATCCTTAGGGTTTCATTCGCCTTATTCATTCATCACATGTCAACACCCTACTCGTAGGGTTGCATTTGCCTCATTCACCTTTTCATTTACCTCATTCATTTGTCACATTGCTCTCATAATAATTTCATAAGATATAAGCATTCACTAAATAAAGACTGTTTCCAACAAATCTTATATAATCAATATAGATATGAAATCATGGAAACTTAACTAAACTTAGGTTTTCCATATCATCACTGTGATATCATGTATCCAGAATAAGATTCAATTAATATAACCCACGAGGTACATCCTAACCACATATAGGATTTCTAGTCTTTTTCAAACAGGTTGAAACCCTAGCGATATCCCAATTAGGTCAAACCCTAATTACATCATTTGATATGAATCTAAAAGCATACTCAATAGGAAGTGTTGCATACGAATCTGATATGAATCTACCATTTAGGAGTCATTCAAACAGAGAAGGAATCCATATCATATCAATTTACAATAACTTAAATCAAATAGACATTTCAGGATTTAGAAATCGCATGCTAAACATTTAGGGGTTTGGTTGTTATAATCAAATTCGTCCATTAGAATGTTTGAAGGAAGAACCCACTCACCCTAAGGTGTGAAAACACCTCACAACTGCAGCTCAACTCAGGGAATCTCGAATTCCCATCAAATCCCTAGCAAATCTCCCAATTCCTCTTTCATTCAACTCGGAAACCTAGAAAAAGAGGAATTATGAAGAAAGGGTGAGAAAAGAGGGGATTTCGACATCATCTTGGATCAAATCAGAGCATGGACGGAATCTTGACATAAGAGAGAAGATTCACCATAAAAGTATATGCAAGAAATCCGAACTTACTTGATTTCACCCTTCCTGGAATCGCAAAACCCTAATTCAGCAATTCCCCCACTTTCTTCACTCAAGCCCTAATTCTCCCTCTCTCTCTAGAAGCTCGTTTCTCTGGAATGGATGACGAGAAATGAGAGCTGCTTGTGTGTGTGGTCGTTCATATAAGTCAATTGAGCTGCTTGGGTCAATTGCATATTGACCCAACACTTAACTTTAATTATATAGGCTGAATATTCAGTTATACAAAAGTTACTGTAATTCGTTTATTTCAGAGATCAAACATTCTCCAACAATTATGAGAATTTAGCAAGTTGTTTATAATTGATCTATAGATCTTCTGTTAAAATTTGGGATCATTTAGAGTTACCAATAATTAATTAAAAATCGAACAGTGTACTGCTATATTGCAGTCAGCAATATATTCGGCCGAGTTTGTCCTGCACAAACTCGACCGACACCCTTACTGTAGGGATTCAAAAGTCATCCAAAAATTACGCCAATTTAACAGAGTGTCTAAAATTGTATTTATCAAATACTGTTAAAATTTGAGATCAATTGGATATACCAATAAAAAGATAAAATTCAATTACCACACTGCTGTAAAATTCTGAAATTGTGATCGGTCGAGTTTGAAACTCGGCCGACAAACAGGTCAGGGCATTTTTCAAAAATTCTGATATTTTCCAATATTGTTCACATTTTATATATCTAAATCATATCCAAATTTGAAGCAAATCAGAGGTACAAATAAAATACTAAAAATCATTTAGTGAGACATTCTACTTATCAAATTCTGTATTCATGCATTATCAAAACCCTAATTGGGCCGATTAGGGTTTATGCTTCTCAAACCCTAATTCTCAAGGCAAAAGAACATTTAAACTTCTTATCATAGTTAAAACATCCAATTTGTGTTATTGTCATTAATTAGATTTCAAGAATGATTATTTCAATTAATCTTTGCAATTGTCTAGGTAAACCCTAGTTTACCAGTTAAGCTCAGATGGGGTCGTAACAACTCTCCCCCCCTTAGAATGTTTCGTCCTCGAAACATAAACCTACAAGAAGATACATTCAAGGCTATTCTAAGCTCCTAAAGCCTTCCATGTCATCCTATTCTTGTATTTCATGCCTGAATGTAGTTTTAAACTTTAATCAAGTGCTATTCAAATAGCAAAACAGTCTTGAATTAAAAGACTAAATTCAACAATCATTTGCACAATACCATTCTTGACATCCCCATTGGATCATGGATGCATGAGGTGAAGCATTACCACCTCATCCCATACTATCATGTTTCGATCCTGGGACATGTGGGTTATGGGCCCACACACAATTCAAAGTGTATCCATTGCATTATATCATTTTAGGGTTTCAACGACAGTAATAAGGTAATCCACAATTGTATCATTCATTCAAGCATTAATCATACTCAATTACCATCACTCAGTTATATTAGAGCTAAGTATAACAAGCTACACCTCATTAGGGTTACTTGTCCAAACAATCTAATTATCATCCCTTTCTATTAATATGGGTGAATAAGTATGACTACCTTGTTCAGGGTATCTCTCCATATGTTCTGACATCATCCAAACCGTATCACCAGATGACCCTACCAAGGTAGTTATTCACCATGTATGATTCATTTTCTCTTATCCTTTCATTCCCACCTTGCTCTCATTAAGGAATATATGAAAGAGAAGATGATTTTAAGACTTGGAATACTTGTATTCAAACATTCCCTTAATACATTCTCGTATGTAGATTTACTTAGTTATCAACAGAGATATTTGATTAATTAGCACTTGCTTGAATCTCACAACCTCTTTATTTTATAACTTCTCCATCATATTTCAAACCCTTTCTTACGTTTCATAGTCCTCTTACCATATACTACTCTTTAACCCGTCATCTTTAATTCTAAATTTTTCTCTTATGACCATGTTGCTTATTCATATGTATGGTCATGTATACCGTGTTACACATATTTCCTCCTTTACCTTTATACTATTGTGAAGTTAACATTCTAAATTAATAGTCTTTCTATTAGTTCTTTCCTCATGTTGAATACATTATATATTCTTCATTTTTAAATCAAGGTGATCATGCATGGGTCAAACATAGTTTCTCTTTCAATCAAGTTTTTCTCTCCTGAATACAGTCTACCTTTGTATGACTTATTCATTCATTAAACTATAGCTATGTTCTTTGCTTAAAACTAGTTTGTTGTTCTAGTCTTATGAATTACATATTCATACGATCCTTTTTACTTTTATGGACCTATTGAAAGCTCACTCTATTCTTCTACTTAGCCTTTGATTTAGAGTTCATAAAAGCATTATACTCTATTATATGATTCATTCTTCATAAATGATTCTTGTTATCTTGAACCATACATACATTTCACATATCTTTTCTATATTTCATATGTATAGCTCATATAATATTAATCAATAAACTGATTATGAACTTCTTATCATGTTCTATTATTCCCAATTAAGGGTTTCTCATATGAGACCCCAAAATTGAACCTCAGATATCTGTTTCAACTAATTCTTAGTTGTTCTGATCTTGCCCATATGTTTCAACATCTTACTGTATATACATTCTTACTCTGATGTGGGTCTAATTATTCCAATTCCATTCTTATTATGCTATTGATAGGATTCATTAGATCCTAATAACGCATCCTGCCAACCGGACCAGGCCAAACCTAAAGTCCTGAAGCCAGGAACTACCAAGGATTACATTCTTCCTGAACTGTCACTCACGGCTCAGAAACTCGGCCGATCACTCTGGAACTCGGCCGATCGCCTTCCAGATTCTGAAACTCGGCCGACCAACTTCGGCCGATCAGCAGGAAACTCGGCCGATCCTTTGGGGAACTCGGCCGATCGAAACACTACTTGTTTACCTACAAAGAAACTCGGAACCAAACTCGGCCGACCAAAACGCTGTTTAAAATCCTAGACAAGGAACTCGGCCGACCAAAACACGAACTCGGCCGAACCGCACACAGACTGAAAACCTAAACAGACCTGCTGATGTCAATTTCACTCGAATCAGCGGGCAAAACTATAGAAACAAAAGCTCATTCAAAGGTCAATTCTAGTCTACTTGTTACAAAGAATAAAATCAATAAATGCTACAATTGCATAGTATACAACAGATATTAAAGACCCATATTTCAAGGTATTGAATATCTCAATTCAAACATATAAGAGCATTTCTATACATTTCCAACAAAACAACATTATGAAATGTAAGTTCTATCTCCTTTTACATTTATGCTCTTAATTCTTGTTTCTTTTCTCGTTTTCTAACCCTAACATTTCTAGGGTTTCTCTCTAGCCCATTCTTCCACTGTATACCTGGCCAGGGTATACGTGAGAGAATAGACAGAGTAGCTTGTACTGGCTGATCTAAGTACTCAGATATCGGGCCAGGATATCCAAATACTCAAATCCCCAAAGCTAACATCAAACATCTCCTATCTGCCACACATAGGACTCTAACTTATTAACTTAATGGTCCTTGACAACTCACCCTAAGCTCTGATACCAAGCTGTTACACCCCGATCTCACAATTTCCTCAAATCATGAGATTAGGGCGTAAGAAAGGATTTATATTTTAACACAAAGAACACCCTTAACTTTTTCTTTTCTTAAAAACTCTTGTTTCATCGCATTGAACCACATAAAATATCTTAACAAGGGGATCTTAATATTTCTCTTACTAATCAGACTTTAACAGAAAAGATACATATATAAACATTCATGATGTCTTTCACACATTAAGCACATTACACTTGCTAATTAGCATACATATCAAAGAGGAACAACATTACACATCGTAATTACAACTCTCTCTCTTAAACTCTTACTGAGGACCTAGAGTGGCAAGGACCGACTGACTCAACTAATCTCATACTTGACTCCTGTGGCAGGTCTACACTGAAGCTCTGATCATCTTCAAGTCCACGCGATTAACCCTAAAATGTTTGAGTAGAGGGGTGAGCCTACTCGCTCAGTGAATGAATACTTCATGGAAACAGACTAATGCACTAATGTGATCAAAGATATAATTTGAGTAAACGATATGAGAATTAACAACAATAAATACTACACTGAGCAGTTCTAAAACAATATAATTGAAATAGCACATTTCTAAGCATCATCAAGTATTTCAAATAGATAGACAGTTATATAAATTTACTGTGATCCTATGTGATTATTTACTCATTTATTATTATGCCCTAAATATATGCAGTGTACTCTGCATATAAGGATCCGCAACAAGTCCATGCTACGGCCCCACCGTACAAGACTCAGCGACACACCCGGGGGATGCTGAATCTGACGCCAGCCCTGTTCTGCCACAGGACCACAGGCTCTCTGGCCTCAATGCACTACTCTGAGTGCTCTCTCTCGACCCCTCCTTCAACCTGAGCACACAGGCGGAGTGTCACAGGGTTACCTTCGCGACACAAGCACGAATGGTGTTAGATAACCAAGTTTTCTGGTGAAACCGCAGTGCCATTGTGACACAAGCACAATTGTTGTTAGACACTGCCCTCTTTCTCTTTCCTCGTTTGTCCGCGACACACGCACGGATGATGTTGCAACACGAGTTTCACCCCTAAATCGCAGACACATGTTAGGGGTTCTACGGTGTTAGGGCATCTAAGTCTATACTTGATTAACAATAAACAATTTAACAGAAATATCACATAGCAACGTCAAAACTCATGTATTCAACATATATCATATCTCACTAACATTCCTTTCTAGGGCATGTCATATCTCATCACCTGCAATTTACAAGATATATATTGAAATATAAGAAGTCCTTCAGTATGTAGATATCATTTCAGAGAGAACAAGCATATAAAGTTAAATGCACTAGAAACATACAATTCAACAGTTAAACATCACCACATCTCATATCGAGACCTTTCATATTACCATAGCATGATTCATTGAACACCCTATCCTTAGGGTTTCATTCGCCTTATTCATTCATCACATGTCAACACCCTACTCGTAGGGTTGCATTTGCCTCATTCACCTTTTCATTTACCTCATTCATTTGTCACATTGCTCTCATAATAATTTCATAAGATATAAGCATTCACTAAATAAAGACTGTTTCCAACAAATCTTATATAATCAATATAGATATGAAATCATGGAAACTTAACTAAACTTAGGTTTTCCATATCATCACTGTGATATCATGTATCCAGAATAAGATTCAATTAATATAACCCACGAGGTACATCCTAACCACATATAGGATTTCTAGTCTTTTTCAAACAGGTTGAAACCCTAGCGATATCCCAATTAGGTCAAACCCTAATTACATCATTTGATATGAATCTAAAAGCATACTCAATAGGAAGTGTTGCATACGAATCTGATATGAATCTACCATTTAGGAGTCATTCAAACAGAGAAGGAATCCATATCATATCAATTTACAATAACTTAAATCAAATAGACATTTCAGGATTTAGAAATCGCATGCTAAACATTTAGGGGTTTGGTTGTTATAATCAAATTCGTCCATTAGAATGTTTGAAGGAAGAACCCACTCACCCTAAGGTGTGAAAACACCTCACAACTGCAGCTCAACTCAGGGAATCTCGAATTCCCATCAAATCCCTAGCAAATCTCCCAATTCCTCTTTCATTCAACTCGGAAACCTAGAAAAAGAGGAATTATGAAGAAAGGGTGAGAAAAGAGGGGATTTCGACATCATCTTGGATCAAATCAGAGCATGGACGGAATCTTGACATAAGAGAGAAGATTCACCATAAAAGTATATGCAAGAAATCCGAACTTACTTGATTTCACCCTTCCTGGAATCGCAAAACCCTAATTCAGCAATTCCCCCACTTTCTTCACTCAAGCCCTAATTCTCCCTCTCTCTCTAGAAGCTCGTTTCTCTGGAATGGATGACGAGAAATGAGAGCTGCTTGTGTGTGTGGTCGTTCATATAAGTCAATTGAGCTGCTTGGGTCAATTGCATATTGACCCAACACTTAACTTTAATTATATAGGCTGAATATTCAGTTATACAAAAGTTACTGTAATTCGTTTATTTCAGAGATCAAACATTCTCCAACAATTATGAGAATTTAGCAAGTTGTTTATAATTGATCTATAGATCTTCTGTTAAAATTTGGGATCATTTGGAGTTACCAATAATTAATTAAAAATCGAACAGTGTACTGCTATATTGCAGTCAGCAATATATTCGGCCGAGTTTGTCCTGCACAAACTCGACCGACACCCTTACTGTAGGGATTCAAAAGTCATCCAAAAATTACGCCAATTTAACAGAGTGTCTAAAATTGTATTTATCAAATACTGTTAAAATTTGAGATCAATTGGATATACCAATAAAAAGATAAAATTCAATTACCACACTGCTGTAAAATTCTGAAATTGTGATCGGTCGAGTTTGAAACTCGGCCGACAAACAGGTCAGGGCATTTTTCAAAAATTCTGATATTTTCCAATATTGTTCACATTTTATATATCTAAATCATATCCAAATTTGAAGCAAATCAGAGTTACAAATAAAATACTAAAAATCATTTAGTGAGACATTCTACTTATCAAATTCTGTATTCATGCATTATCAAAACCCTAATTGGGCCGATTAGGGTTTATGCTTCTCAAACCCTAATTCTCAAGGCAAAAGAACATTTAAACTTCTTATCATAGTTAAAACATCCAATTTGTGTTATTGTCATTAATTAGATTTCAAGAATGATTATTTCAATTAATCTTTGCAATTGTCTAGGTAAACCCTAGTTTACCAGTTAAGCTCAGATGGGGTCGTAACAACAGGCGTCTTCTTCTTCAAGCATAGCTGACTGGCTAGATGCTAGCTGGGTTGGTAGACCTTGCGAAGAAGCCCCTGTGTTAGACTTCATCGAGCAAGAGATCAAAAATGGAGTGAGATGCTTCTCGATATCAAGTGGAGATGAAGCCACCCCTTCGTGGGTTGAGTATGTCTCCATAAGATTTGCGGGAAGAAAACCATTCCGCAGCCAACTGCACGGCTGGATCCACCGTTAATGGCATCCAAGTGGCCCATTCGAGATCATCGTGGAGGAGACAAAAGGCTTCATTGTAAGGACCCTAACCTTCATTTAGGGTTTACCCTGTTTGTTTTTCTTAATCCTGATGCTTCGTTGCTTGCTAATCACCTTTGGTGGTGATTAGGGTTTTGGTTGTGCCTTGTGGAGAGTTGGAGGTGCTACTTGTAAATAACCCAAGTCTAGGGTTTGTGGCAAGTTTGCAACCATGTGAGGTGTTCCTCCCTCTTCTTGCTTCCTGTAGAGTGGAGAGGAAGGTTTGGGCTAGTTGCTTGAGTTCTTTTAGGCCTGGTTGAGCTTGTTGGGCCTTGTTGAGTGTTGCCTTTGCTTCTTTATGCCTTGTATCGGGCAAGAGGTGGTTGTGTCAGCCTGAGCTTGTGACGCCCAGGGCTGTGTCGCCCTAAGGGAGTGTCACCCTAGTGTATTGCCCATGGAGCTAGTGGTGTGTCTCCCATGACCTTTGACCAAGCTTTGACCTCATTTGTGTCACCACTAGTGGACACTTGGTGCATGATGCTTGCATGTGGCAATGACCTTGGACATGTGTTTAGGGCTTTCTAGAGTGGTGGCTCATGCACTAGGACAAGTGTCCCTAGGTGGGTGACACCTTTCTTGGATCTACCTTGTTTTCTCCTCCCTTTCCTTCTATATAGGCATTTCCTTTCCTTTGCTAGGAGTCCCTTTGGTTCTTTAGTTTCTTCTCCACCTTAGTGTGCACGACACACCCTTCTCCTTTTCAAGTTGGAGGCCGATACCCCTTGTAGGAGCTAGCTTGGTGGCCGAGATCCTTGGAGTCTCCTTCTTCCTTGCTTGGCGGTTCTTGGAACTTGCTTAAGGCGGGTTACATAACTTCTAATCCTAACCACATTATCTCCTTCTATGACATTGTTTATATGTTGTTAGACTAGCATCTTGCTTAAGTATCCTTGTTGGCCGATCCTTGTGATCTAGGGTTTCTTGGTGAGAAATATTCCTTTCTCCCCTTGGTCTAGAGGAGTGAGCTTGATCTCCTAGTATCATGAGAAACACCCCTCTCTCTTAGACGATTGAGGTGAGCTTGTGTTCTAGTTGCTTAAGCAACACTCTCCTCTCACCATGGACTAGAAGGGTGAGCTCGGAAATAGTGGTGACTCTTTCTAGGGTTTTTCCTTGTGTTTCCGTTTGGTGATAGTTGATGTGCAAGACCCCTCTTTCCTAGTTGATTGAGGTGATCCATTTTCTTGACCCATTAGGGTTTTGGGTATCCTTGTGCTCGAGGTGGATGATGATCTTGTGAGTGGTACCTTGGTTTATATGAGCATGGGGAGGTGCTGCCCGACAACCCTCTTGACCTAGAACCTTGGGCGACATGCTGTGGTAGTGTGATGGACGATACCCCTTTGGTCCCTGTTGGTGACGGGCGTCACAACCTCACTCTGCGATGTGATGACCGTTAGGCCATGGTTTGGATGGCTGGACAATAGGCCTGTGATGTTGGATGATATCTCTCGTGTTATAACCCTGCCCAATATATATACCCTTATGACGGGTTGCTAGCAGATGATGATGGGCGTCACCTTGGCTTTGTGTCGGCTGATATGCACCCTGTGACGGGCATTGCAGCTGAGATGCCCGAGACAGCCGTTGCCCGATAGACAAGGTGCACGACAGACTCTAACACAGCGTTGCGCATTGCTTGGTGACAGCCGTTATATGATGAGCGTCATGAGATGGACATTAGATGAGGACATGCTGCCCGACACAGCCTTTAGAGAGGGTTCTTGGTTCCTCTAGTGAGGGTTCTGCCTGCATATATATGTCATTTTACTCAATGGTAATTATTATGGTAACGCTTGCTTATGTAACATCCATATTGTTATACATGAACATGATCATCTGGATTATTTGCAGTAAGTTGAGATAATGATAAGCCTATAGTATGGTTTGCTTAATAATGTGTCTTATACACATGATCATCAGTTGATGTGTGATTGATATAGAATCTTTAATGTCAACTTATATTGATAGCATGGTCTTTCTGTTAAACCTTTGATTATTGAGTAGTACTAACCATGCAGGTGATGCATAGCCAAGAAAAAGGCTATGAGGAATAAATATATGAAAATAATGAGATAAAAAGTACAATGTGATTGTTACTCTTGATATTGAAGTAATCTGTATAATGTACATGATTGCTGTCCCATAATGATGATGATGTAAGCCTTGAGAGGCACAGTGGCACTATGTGATGAGGGATTGAGATCCCATGGTATGTGATGATCCTTAGGTGGATCTGGATGATTGGCAAAAGGCCAAGGGATAACATGTAATGTGGGATCCTTGTGATGGATCAGTATGATGTGATTTGTAGTAAAAGCAAAATGTTGAGTTTTATATTGTTTACTTTTGTTATAATTGCATGTTATACAACTTGGTTGAATCTTGCAATCCATATAAAAGATACTAATTAATCACAGTGGAATATATCATGTAGTTGCCCTGGCCATAGATCCATCATCGTCAGGAATCAGTGATGGTGAAACGGGTTCTCCTACGGGTTAACCCAGAGCGCATATTGTTGAATATGCGAGGTTTCTCCTAGCTTAAAGTGAGGAGGTAAGAGTGCAAATTCGGTTGTAGACTCCAGGGTGCAGATTCAGGCCCGTAGCCCAAGTGTGAAGAGCATGGTGAATAGGCCCATGGCTCAGGATACGTGATATGAGGAGCATGAATGCGTTCATGGCTCAAAGCACGGTGAACAGGCCCATGGATCAGTTTCACTAGCGCCGAGACCTGTATCGAGGTGGGTTAGGTAGAGGGTAGGCTGACCCTGTGGCTAAGACCACTTCATCATGAGACTGCGGTCCTGCTTGTGTTGTACTCGTGCACTGACCATGAGGTGGGAGGTCGTGGAGTCCGGCTCTTCCATTGACCTTGTATGGCACCGACTCCGGGTTTCACAGCCGTCGGTTGGATCTGAGCGGTACGACTCGCTTCCTCAGGGCATAATAATACGTAATCCAGCCGTTTAGTATTACTGATTAAGACAAACACGAAACATTGGTTGAGGCCTTGTTTGTGTAGTTAACTTCGTTATATCTTGCAGTTGCTTATATGTTTCTCATATGTGGTAAGTCCTTATAAATCTTATCTTGTTAGTCATGTCCCATAAAGAAATAGTTGGATATATGCCTGAGTACATCTGGTAAGTTTGCTAAGTATGAACAGCTATATTTTATAACTGCTCTCATTATGTTCTTATCAGTTATCTGCTTTATATATCTGAGGTCTTGTAGTTTTGACGGGGAGTTATGTTTCTCGCTGAGACTGTGTGTCTCACCATGCTGGTTTACACCCTTTTTAGGTGGTCGAGCTAGGCGTGGTGGTGGTCGCGGAGTTGCGGCCGAGCAGCAAGAAGAGAAGTAGAAGGCAAGCGATGGATATGCTGCTGTTTTGGATGTTTTTTAGTAGAGTCTTAGAGTCATCCGTGTACTCTCAGGTCCTTGGAGGTGTTTTGATGTTGTTTCACGATGTATAAACGTTGATGTTTTGTATATCCTGTTGTTGGCCGGATGTGGGCCTCTATGTATATTTAAATAGGTGATGAACTCATGTGATGACAAGACAACTATTTCTCTAAGCTGTGGACACGTATCAAGGCTTGTATATGTGTATATAACCTATTTTGTTGCAGGATGTGGACTGGAGTGTAATAGTTTCTCAGTTTATCAGCCTTCCGCAATCGGTTTTAATTAACCCATGTTTTTGATAATATGTGGTTATGGCGTTTTCCGCACATTTTTGCGTAACACCTCGCTGTCTGTGTGATAGTGGGATGTGTTGCCACAAGTTTTGGTATCAGAGCTCTAGGTTCGCTGAGTCTACAGGGATTTAGGACTAGGTTGTGTCTGTTCTTGTGAGTTTTCCAAATTTTCTCACAATCCTCTTCTGCCCTCAGTTGAAGAAAAGCCAAGATGTCTGGAAACCATGAAGAACATGCTCCTGAGCATAGCGATGTTGCATCAGTTGATGGAGCTGTAGGTCAGGCACATGAAGATCAGGTGCCTGAGGTCCCCCAACCTAACCCAACCATTCTTGAACATCCTACCTACCAACAACTTATGAGGTAGATGATGGCTACGATGAATCTCATGGTTGAGCGATTTCCAGTGCCTCCTTCGAGAGCATAGGATCCCCATAGAGAAACATCAGGTATTGGGAAGACCTTCGAGCGGCTTCACCGAGTCGGAGCTTCGGATTATGCTAGAACGGCTGATCCAGCGGATGCAGATCTGTGGCTGACAAGTCTTGAGAAGGATTTCCAGATCCTTGACATCCCCATACAAAGTAAAGCATGCTGTCTACCTTCTGAAAGGTAGTACTGGTCATTGGTGGACCATCGAGGAAGAGAAGCGGTCTGGTGAGGTGATATGTTGGGAGGTTTTCCGACGCGAGTTCGTCCGTAGATACTTCCCGAAGACGTATCTGGATGAGAATATCAGTCAATTTGAGAGCCTGCGCCAAGGAACGATGAACATCACCGAGTACGAGGCCAAGTTTATGGATCTGTTGAGGTTTTGTCCTCACATGGTAGCGACAGATGAAGAGTGGATTAGACGTTTCGAGAAAGGTTTGAGTTCTGAGCTGACAACACCGGTCTCTGCATTGGAGAACCAAGAGCGGTTCGCTATGTTTGTGGAATCCGTACGGAGGATCAAATGATCAGTTAGGGAGAAGAGAGAGTCTATGGCTAAGAAGAGACCTGCTCAGTTCCAAGGGCAGAGGTTTGGCGGCTTCAAGAAGCCAAGGTTTGTGGCACCGTCAGTGATGAGAGGTTCTGGTGTACCGTCTCAGTGGTCTCCGAGTAAGGGAAGAGGTTATGTTTCTTCACAATCAAAGGCATACAGTACAACTTCTATGGCAGTGACAGGGCCAGCTAGGCCACGGTTTGAGGACAGGACATGCCATCTTTGTGGACGAGTTGGGCATTTCAAGCTCAATTGCCCGAATAGAGATGTTGAAGTAATGCAGCAGCTGAGACAGAATCTTCAGGGGTCAGATAGGCAACAACCTAGCAGTAGCAGAGGATGAGGACGCGGTCAAGCGTCACAAGCGGGATCGTCTTCTCAAGGAAGTAGAGGTCGTGGACAGCAAGCAATGGCTCGATTCTATGCTATGAGTCAGCCGGAGGCGATAGTCAACCCGTGAGTGGTGACAGGTCATATGGAGTTATTTCATTCTGATATGTCTTCTTCTTGCGTTATATCTGTTCTGGTTGACCCAGGTGCTACACACTCTTTTATCACCTATAGTATGCTTGAAAACTGTTGTTTACCTATTAGCTGTAAGAAAGATAATTTGTTGTTAGAAACCCCTCTTGCTGGTTCCTCGATGCTTCGAGAAGAGTGTCCATCGTGTGTCTTATCTTTTTCGAGACACTGTATACAAGTGGATCTTATACCACTTGATATGCATGGTTTTGATGTTATCCTGGGGATGGATACCTTAGAAAAGTATAAGGTTTTTTTGGACTGTGGTTCCAAGCAGGCAGTGTTTGACGATGGTGGAGAGAATTGGATCTTCCAAGGAGACATGAAGATTCTCCCGATGTGTCTGGTATCAGCTATGGTGGCAGAAAGGTCCTAGTCTCAAGGAAGTATCAGTTGTCTGAGAGTTTGCCGATGTGTTTCCTGATGAGTTTCCTGGTGTTCCACTGCCCCGAGAGATTGATTTCGAGATCAATCTGGTGCTAGGAACACAGCCAGTTGCACAGACACCATATAGGATGGCTCCAGTGGAGATGACAGAGCTTAAGAAGCAGTTGCAAGAGTTGTTGGACAAAGGTTTTATCTGACCAAGTACGTCACCTTGGGGTGCTCCAGTGTTGTTCGTCAACAAAAAGGATGGATCGATGCGATTGTGTATAGATTACCGGCAGTTGAACAAAGTCACGATCAAGAACAAGTACCCATTGCCTAGGATAGATGGTCTGTTCGATCAGTTGCGTGGCGCTACAGTGTTTTCAAAGATCGATCTACGGTCCGGTTATCATCAGTTAAGGATTAAGGCGGATGACATACCAAAGTCAGCTTTCAGGACGAGGCATGGTCATTTTGAGTTCGTGGTTATGCCGTTTGGGATAACCAATGCACCTGCTGCTTCCATGGATTTGATGAACAAAGTGTTCCGTCTGTTCCTAGATCAGTTTGTTGTAGTCTTTATAGATGACATCTTGATCTATAGCCGGGACAGGCTAGAGCATGAGTGAAATCTTCGTCTAGCATTGACTCTTCTTTGCCAACATCAGCTATATGCCAAGTTCAGCAAGTGTGAGTTCTGGTTGGAAGAAGTGACTTTCTTGGGTCATGTAATATCTGCTAAAGGAGTCAAAGTAGATCCGAAAAAGGTGGAGTCCGTTGCAAAATGGGAACATCCGAAGACGCCGACAGAAGTTCGTAGTTTTTTGGGTTTAGCAGGATACTACCAGAGGTTTATCAAGGACTTCAGTGGGATTGTGTTGCCAATGATGAAGTTAACTAGAAAGGATGTACCTTTTGTCTGGGATGATCGATGTCAGCAAGCTTTCCAAAGTTTGAAGGAGAAGCTGACCAGTGCTCCAGTGTTAATCCTGCCAGAGCCTGGAAGGGGCTACGTTGTTTTCTGTGATGCTTCCAAAAAGGGTTTAGGCTGTGTGCTGATGCAGGAAGATCATGTGGTTTCTTTTGCTTCTTGACAGCTTAAGAAACACGAGGAGAACTATCCGACTCATGACTTGGAGTTGGCAGCAGTGGTTCATGCGCTAAAGATTTAGAGACACTATCTTTATGGGGAAGTGTGTCAGATCTTTACTGATCATAAGAATCTGAAGTACATCTTTTCACAGCATGAGTTGAACATACGACAACAGTGATGGATGGAGTTGATCAATGATTACGACTGCACTATCGAGTATCACCCTGGTAAGGCGAATGTGGTAGCTGACGCGCTTAGTCGAAAGTCTTCTTCTTCTTCCAAGAAGGCACAGTTGAGTTCCCTGGTATGCCATAGGCGGGATGTTTGTCTCTTTGCGACAGATGAATGTGCAGATGGAAGTTTCCTTGTTAGCTGGACTTTTAACACAGATGCAAGTCAAGCCTACACTGAAACAACATATCAAAGATGCACAACAGACAGATAATGCAGTACAGTTGATCAGATCAGAGTTCGACAGCGAAAAGCGTGATGGGTTCCATGAGTCCGAGGACGGGCTAGTTTGCTATCGTGATAGGATGGTGGTCCCATATGTTGATGATCTGAGGAAGTTAGTGCTCGAGGAAGCACACACATCGATGTATGCTATGCATCCAGGTGTCACCAAGATGTATCATAGTCTGAAAGACTTGTATTAGTGGCCCGACTTGAAGAAGGATGTAGCTGAGTTCGTGGCTAGGTGTGCGGTATGTCAACAAGTCAAGGATGAACATCAGAAGATGGCAGGTACGTTGCAACCCTTGCCGATACCGCAATGGAAATGGGATCATATAACCATGGATTTCGTAGTTGGTCTACCCAGTACAACTAGGAATCATGATTCCATTTGGGTGATAGTGGACAGATTGACGAAGTCTGCCCATTTCATACCTGTGAAGATGACGTATACAGCTGAGAAGCTTGCTAGAGTATATGTGGATGAGATAGTATGTTTGCACGGTGTGCCAATGACGATAGTTTCTGACAGAGGTCCTCAGTTCACAAGTCATTTCTGGGAACAATTGCATAAAGCGTTGGGAACACATTTAAGGTTCAGTACCGCCTTTCACCCACAGACAGATGGACAGTCTGAAAGGACTATTCAGACTCTAGAAGATCTCCTTCGAGCTTGTGTTTTGCAGTTCCTAGGCAGTTGGGATGTGCATCTTAGTTTGATAGAGTTTGCCTACAACAATAGTTACCAGTAGAGCATTAACATGGCTCCTTATGAGGCTTTATATGGGAGGAAGTGCAGATCTCCTTTGTGTTGGTATGAGTCTGGTGAGTATCAGTTGTTGGGTCCTGAGTTAGTACAACAAACAAAAGAAAAGATCAAGGTGATACAACAACAGTTGAAAGTGGCACAGGACAGGCAAAAGTCTTATGCAGACAATCGCCGACGACCTTTGGAGTTCCAGGTAGGAGACAAAGTGTATCTTAAGGTCTCGCCGTGGAAAGGTGTGCTAAGGTTTGTCCAGAAGGGTAAGTTAGCACCCAGATATATGGGGCCTTATCCAGTCATAACACGTGTTGGCAAGGTAGCTTATGAGATAGAGTTGCCTCCAGAGTTGCACATGTTACATCCAGTGTTCCATGTCTGTATGCTAAAGAAAAGCCATCCAGATTCAAGAATAGTGATACAACCAGTTGAAGTTGAGCTTGATGAAGATGTGACCGACGAGGAAGGTCCTGTGGCGATCCTTGATAGAAGGGTTAAGAAGCTAAAGAGGAAGGACCTGGTTCTTGTGAAGGTTCTTTGGCATCATCATGGCGTTGAGGAAGCCACGTGGGAGCTTGAGGAAGAGATGAGGAGGAAGTATCCCTCGCTTTTCTCTTCGTATTTCGGGGACAAAATCCCTTTGTATGGGGTTAACTTGTAAGGACCCTGACATTCGTTTAGGGTTTACCCTATTTGTTTTGCTTAATCCTGATGCTTCGTTGCTTGCTAATCACCTTTGGTGGTGATTAGGGTTTTGGTTGTGCTTTGTGGAGAGTTGGAGGTGCTACTTGCAAATAACCCAAGTCTAGGGTTTGTGGAAAGTTTGCAACCTTGTGAGGTGTTCCTCCCTCTTCTTGCTTCCTCTAGAGTGGAGAGGAAGGTTTGGGCTAGTTGCTTGAGTTCTTTTGGGCCTGGTTGAGCTTGTCGGGCCTTGTTGAGTGTTGCCTTTGTTTCTTTGTGCCTTGTATTGGGCAAGAGGTGGTTGTGTCGGCCTGAGCTTGTGACGCCCAGGGCTGTGTCATCCTAAGGGTGTGTCGCCCTAGTGTATCGCCCATGGTGCTAGTGGTGTGTTGCCCATGACCTTTGACCAAGATTTGACCTCGTTTTTGTCACCACTAGTGGACATTTGGTGCATGATGCTTGCATGTGGCAATGACCTTGGACATGTGTTTAGGGCTTGCTAGAGTGGTGGCTCGTGCACTAGGACAAGTGTCCCTAGGTGGGCGACACCTTGCTTGGATCTACCTTGTTTTCTCCTCCCTTTCCTTCTATATAGACGTTTCCTTTCCTTTGCTAGGAGTCCCTTTGGTTCTTTAGTTTGTTCTCCACCTTAGTGTGCACGACACACCCTTCTCCTTTGCAAGTTGGAGGCCGATACCCCTTGTAGGAGCTAGCTTGTTGGCTGAGATCCTTGGAGTCTCCTTCTTCCTTGCTTGGTGGTGCTTGGAGCTAGGAGCTTGGAGCTTGCTTAAGGCGGGTTACATAACTTCTAACCCTAACTACATTATCTCCTTCTATGATATTGTTTATATGTTGTTAGACTAGCATCTTGCTTAAGTATCCTTGTTGGCCAATCCTTGTGATCTAGGGTTTCTTGGTGAGCAATACTCCTTTCTCCCCTTGGTCTAGAGGAGTGAGCTTGAGCTCCTAGTATCATGAGCAACACCCCTCTCTCTTAGCCGATTGAGGTGAGCTTGTGTTCTAGTTGCTTAAGCAACACTCTCCTCTCACCATGGACTAGAAGGGTGAGTTTGGAAATAGTGGTGACTCTTTCTAGGGTATTTCCTTGTGTTGCCATTTGGTGACAGTTGATGTGCAAGAACCCTCTTTCCTAGTCGATTGAGGTGAGCCATTTTCTTGACCCATTAGGGTTTTGGGTATCCTTGTGCTTGAGGTGAATGATGATCTTGTGAGTGGTACCTTGGTTGTTATGAGCATGGGGAGGTGCTGCCCGACAACCCTCTTGACCTAGAACCTTGGGCGACATGCTATGGTAGTGTGATGGACGATACCCCTTTGGTCCCTGTTGGTGACGGGCATTACAACCTCACTCTGCCCTGTGACGGCCGTTCGGCCATGGTTTGGATGGCTGGACAATAGGCCTGTGACGTTGGACGATATCTCTTGTGTTATAACCCTGCCCGATATATATACCCTTGTGACGGGTTGCTAGCAGATGATGACGGGCGTCACCTTGGCTTTGTGTCGGCTGATATGCACCCTGTGATGGGCGTTGCAGCTGAGATGCCCGACACAGCCGTTGCCCGATAGGCAAGGTGCACGACAGACTCTAACGCAACATTGCACATTACTTGGTGACAACCATTATATGATGAGCGTCATGAGATGGACATTAGATGAGGGCATGCTTCCCGACACAACCTTTAGTGAGGGTTCTTGGTGCCTCTAGTGAGGGTTCTGCCCGCATATATATGTCGTTTTACTCAATGGTAATTATTATGGTAACGCTTGCTTATGTAAAGTCCATATTGTTATACCTGAACATGATCATCTGGATTATTTGCAATAAGTTGAGATAATGATAAGCCTATAGTATGGTTTGCTTAATAATGTGTCTTATACACATGATCATCAGTTGATGTGTGATTGATATAGAATCTTTAATGTCAACTTATATTGATAGCATGGTCTTTCTGTTAAACCTTTGATTATTGAGTAGTACTAACCATGCAGGTGATGCATAGCCAAGAAAAAGGCTATGAGGAATAAATATATGAAAACAATGAGATAACATGTACAATGTGATTGTTACTCCTGATATTTAAGTAATCTATATAATGTACATGATTGCTATCCCATAATGATGATGATGTAAGCCTTGAGAGGCACAGTGGCACTATGTGATGAGGGATTGAGATCCCATGGTATGTGATGATCCTTAGGTGGATCTGGATGATTGGCAAAAGGCCAATGGATAACATGTAATGTGGGATCCTTGTGATGGATCGGTATGATGTAATTTGTAGTAAAAGCACAATGTTGAGTTTTATATTGTTTACTTTTGTTATAATTGCATGTTATACAACTTGGTTGAATCTTTCAATCCATATAAAATATACTAATTAATCACAGTGGAATATATCATGTAGTTGCCCTGGCCATAGATCCATCATCGTCAGGAATTGGTGATGGTGAAACGGGTTCTCCTACGGGTTAACCCGGAGCGCATATTGTTGAATATGCGAGGTTGCTCCTAGCCTAAAGTGAGGAGGTAAGAGTGCAACTTTGGTTGTAGACTCCAGGGTGT
Organism: Alisma plantago-aquatica; assembly: GCA_963693085.1. Lineage (NCBI taxonomy): Eukaryota > Viridiplantae > Streptophyta > Magnoliopsida > Alismatales > Alismataceae > Alisma > Alisma plantago-aquatica. The sequence continues at coordinate 1,320,519,688 of OY856412.1, read as the reverse complement.
GGATTTAGGCCCGTAGCCCAAGTGTGAAGAGCATGGTGAACATGCCCATGGCTCAGGATACATGATATGAGGAGCATGAATGCGTTCATGGCCCAGAGCACGGTGAATAGGCCTGTGGCTCAGTTTCACTAGCGCCGAGACCTGTACTGAGGCGGGCTAGGTAGAGGGTAGGCTGACCCTATGGCTAAGACCACTTCAACATGAGACTGCGGTCCTGGTTGTGTTGTACTCGTGCACTGACCACGAGGTGGGAGGTCGTGGAGTCCAGCTCTTCCATTGACCTTGTATGGCACCGACTCCGGGTTTCACAGCCGTCGGTTGGATCTGAGCTGTACGGCTCGCTTCCTCAGGGCATAATAATATGTAATCCAACCGTTTAGTATTACTGCTTAAGACAAACACAAAACATTGGTTGAGGCCTTGTTGGTGTAGTTAACTTCGTTATATCTTGCAGTTGCTTATATGTTTCTCATATGTGGTAAGTCCTTATAAATCTTATCTTGTTAGTCATGCCCCATGAAGAAATAGTTGGATATATGCCTGAGTACATCTGGTAAGTTTGCTAAGTATGAACAGCTATATTTTATAACTGCTCTCGTTATGTTCTTATCGGTTATCTGCTTTATATATCTGAGGTCTTGTAGTTTCGACGGGGAGTTATGTTTCTCGCTGGGACTGTGTGTCTCACCCTTCTGGTTTACACCCTTTTTAGGTGGTCGAGCTAGGCGTGGTGGTGGTTGTGGAGTTGCGGCCGAGCAGCAAGAAGAGCAGTAGAAGGCAAGCGATGGATATGCTGCTGTTTTGGATGTTTTATAGTAGAGTCTTAGAGTCATCCCTCTACTCTCAGGTCCTTGGAGGTGTTTTGATGTTGTTTCATGATGTATAAACGTTGATGTTTTGTATATCCTGTTGTTGGCCGGATGTGGGCCTCTATGTATATTTAAACAGGTGATGAACTCATGTGATGACAAGACAACTATTGCTCTAAGCTGTGGACACGTATCAAGGCTTGTATATGTGTATATAACCCGTTTTCTTGCAGGATGTGGACTGGAATGTAATAGTTTCTCAGTTTATTAGCCTTCCGCAATCAGTTTTAATTAACCTGTATTTTTTGATAATCTGTGGTTATGGTGTTTTCCGCACGTTTTCACGTAACACCTCGTTGTCTGTGTGATAGTGGGATGTGTTGCCACAAAGTCAAGTTGTCGATGGCTACGTAGAAGGAAAGGGTGTTTGACTAAGCACCTTGGATGATGGATGGCTCTCTGATCATCGTTCAGGCATGGGAGCTAGGCTTTCCCCTTCCTCTGCTATCCTTCTCTAAACTCCCGATATGGATTGTCCTAGAGAATCCGGGTTTTCATTGGACATCCAGGAGACTAGGAGGGGTGGCGAGCTTGATTGGGAGACCTCTGGACATCGAGGATGTGTGCCTTTCCATGGACTGCCTCAAAGATGCCCTTGTATGTGTGGAGATTGAAGCTAGCTCTATGCTCCCGAAGGAGGTGGCGGTTATGGTGGACACTGTCCCTAAGCTGCTGAAGGTGGGATATGCTGTGAAGCCAAAGGTCTGTTCTCATTGTTTCCAGTTCGGGCATTGGCTTCCATCCTGTCCGATGACTGCAAAGACCAAGGCATTGCCTAGCCAAATGCAGCTAAGAGCTGGGAAGAACAACATGAGGCAAGGTGTTTGTCAGAATGTTGAGGTGATCAATGCCAGTTCTATGTGACCACCTGTTGAGGTCTCTTCTACAGGTGTTGATTCCAAAGAGGGAGAAGAAGTTCCCTGTGGAACTTTAGAACCGGACATGTACTGCCATCCACATGTGGGGGGCGATGGATCACTTAACTTGGAATGGGAGCTTCTCCTTACTAAGCTAAGTGCTACCCCCAACTGTGTGAAGCAATTAGCCTCCGATACTGGTTTGTCTCTGGAGTATCAACAAAGATTTTCCTAGAATTTGGATGAACCTTCTTCGATCAGTTCTTGTGATGTTGATCTGGAGAGGTTAGATGATTTCAATGTAAACCAAGCTACCAGATTGAAGAGAAAGAAGAAAAAAAAAGCACAAGGAATCCAGAAATGAGGAGTCTTCTCCCTGTTGATTGCAACCTTATGTTTTGCAGGTTGAGTTTAGCTACCTATCTGCTTGTTGTGGACACTTGAAGTTGGTTGGACCCTTGATATATGTGGATGATGTAACTCGGTCTGTGAGGCTCTATTTGTGGGTGTGCTGATGGAAGTAGTGTTCATGGTCCGAGTTGTTTCTTCTGCAGATGCCTATGGGGAAGTATCTAATGGTGTTATGACCTGATGGTTGGTAGTTTATGCTTGACCATTTAAAAGAAGGGTTGGGTTTTGTGGCAGGTAACTCATCCCTTCGGGAAGAAGATAGGAGTGACCATCCTATCCTCTTCATTGGTCTCCTACCAGTTATGTCTAGTTGGGTTCTTGTTTGGAGAAGAGTTAGATGATAACTTTGATTTTCATCATAGAAGTTGAGATGATGGGTCCATAGGTATATTTGTAGATGTGCTTTCTGGTTATGTGCACCCCTTCTCTTCTTCCATTCTATATTTCCCGGTTGTATCCCTTTTCTCTTTGCTTTTTTCATGTTTGGTGTTTCTTTTCTTTGTTTAGATCCTTTATTTGTTTCCTCTGCGAAGGGACAATAAAGATTTGTTTTGTTTCCCTATGGGGCACTTCCATGTACCCAATGATTTGGTTAAATAGTAACAGATTTTTTGCCGACCAAAAAAAATTGTGTCATGTCATATTTACTTTATTTCCAAAAGAGTTATATTTCATTATTATTCTTGAAACCATATATATTTCTTATTTAACTCATTATGAGTTTTAACACAATTAGAGTTTACTCAATTATCAATATACTTGATTATTATCCTTAATAATTGGATTTAGTCTTTGTTATCAACATATTGAATTATAACAAATTGTTTTGCATGAATTAAGAAATTTTATCCAACTTGTTACAAGTAATCCAAATAATGTCACATTAATCACTTATATCTATATTTAGCATTGTCACATTAACTTTCTTATTCACATTAATGTCATCATTAATCATTTTTTTCATATTTATTCAGTTCTTATGATTGATTATGCACTTTTATGTGAATCAATTACTACTTATCCATATTGAAGTCATTATATGTATTTTAGTGATCAAGGTGAGACACATTACAAATTGATTCACATTAAGTGACTAGTCGTGTGTGTATTAGATAACAAGGTAACATACCATGCATTTCATATCGATGACTTGATTAATATATGATTAGATGGTTATATATATATCATTTATGTGCATGTATCAAAGTATGTTAACTAATTATGGCACCTAATGTCATTAATGTATCATGAAAGGCATTAAGGATGTATATGTTAAGGTTAGATGATTACAACTTAGGGTTCAGGTTAATATGATCATTATATTTTACTTAGCATGTATTAAGTCCAAGATTAGGTTACAATTATCTTACTTGTCATTTCATTAGGGTTTATTAGTTTATGACATGGGAAACACCATGTGTATCCATTAGGATTAATATGTGAGTTTATTCATATTATGTGCATTAGGTATACATTAGGGTTTGAACATATAAATTATTCCTCAGATGATCATTATATGTTCATTAATATATAAACAAGCATGTTAGGCTATAACTATAACTTGTTTAGACCCCACTAAGGTTTCAAGCACAACAACCTCCTAAGTATGGGGTTAGGGTTTCTAAGGATAGTGTAGATAGATTTCAAGATGTCATAGGGCTCCATCCCCCTAAAGAGGATTTCGTCCTCGAAATCTAACCAACAAACATCATCGAACTAAATATACTCCACCCCTTGAAGGGTTGGACCTATCAAGCAAAACTACACTAGGGTTAAAGGATGAGTCTAACATAACCATGTACAAGATCCATCACACTTCCATTGTGCACTCTGACATCTCACTAAACCCAAAACTTCAAAGTCTAGCTTCTAGGGATAAACTATCCAAGCACGTGGCCCCAAGGAACATAAGGAGGCTATCTTGGTATCCATCCTGAAACAAGTCATCATACAACTAATTCTTAGGGTTCCCAAAGATATACAACATAGATGTCTAAGGTCACTATTGCCTAAAAGCAAACTATTTCGGACAATCCATTTCAGCTTAGGCCAGGCTGGTATCATATGGATCTGGGAGTCCTCGTAACCAAGCAAATGGTGCAGAGTAAAATATTGTCAGCCCCCAGAACCTGATCCTTTCTAGACACCTTTGCTTCAACTTCATGCCCTAATAGTTGCCTAAAGGCAAACCTAAACAACATTAAGTTATGCATATTTTAGTTATGAGTATTTTAGGGTTTTATTCATCATGATACTAATGTGGAACTATAGGGTCCTAAATCAACCTTTCATCATTTATAGATCAACTCTAGGGCAACCATGTCACCTAAAGGAACTATGTAAGACAGGGATTCTAATTATGGAGACAAAACCGAAATAGTCAGATTGCGACTACCATGGGCTCTGATACCATGTTGTAAGAGAGTGAGATCACCCCTTTACTAAAAATGTGAAGAATTGACGTCCATTCCAAACACACTCACATGTATGTTGGAATAGGCATAAATTTTCCAAATTTATTAAACATTGGTATACAACAGACCATTAGAAAGCAACGAAATGAAAAATAACTTACTATATTTAATTTCATTACAGGTTTACAAAAATACATCAAATTCTCCCATTAGGATTTACATCAAGACACACAATCAAGATCTAGATAGAGGGAAGTCTGGACTACTACAATCTTGTCTCCAACCAACATCTCCATCAACTGAGTCCAAGCCAAAAGCTAAGATCTTCCTTGTCTTGTCCATTGCCTTGCTCATCATCTAGGTGGTTGGGAAGGCACCCAACAAAAAGGGAAAGGGAAGAAAAGTATGTGTCACAAAACTAGTCTAGGATATCAAGATAAGTAAAGCAAATAAAAATAGGTTAGGGTTCATCATATGATGAAGATAATAAGAGTATGAGGCTATATATCAAAGAAGCTTGCCATTAACAAATATAATAAAGAGGATTTGCATGTAAGATAATTATGTCTACCTAACTAAGTAGGGTTGAGGCACCTATCAGACCTCTAACCTTAGGTGAGGGGAGAATAAGACATTCCTAGTCACCTACAATATTATGGGGAGAATAAGACATTCCCCAGGGCAAATATTTACATGCCCTCTGTGGGTGGTTGTACATAAGTACCGCTACTTTATTTTAAATAGAACATAAATACACATGCTAGAAAAAGTAGTCATGGCAAGAATAATCATATGCATAAATAAGCGGGATAGTGGGGTACTAAGACCCAAGAATAATGTTCTAAATTTGATTTATGAGGTAAGTATGGTATGAACAACGTTAAGATTCAAGAATAGAAGGTTTAGGGTTCATTTAAGACTCATTAGGGAAATATGGGATTTGGCAGCAATTATCCCAACATAGGGTGTATGGAATGCACATACCTCTCTTACTGATATCAATTACTAACTTTCACCACTTTAATTGAGTCCAAGTTCCACTTTGCCTATTTTCAATGTATTAACATGTATTAGAGTACATAGTGCACATTAATATATAGAAACCCTAATTTTAGAACTTTTTAAAAAAATCGGATTTAGCTTTTGAAAATATCACCAATGAACATATTAGGTTCTCCTGATCAAGAAAACATATTTTTATGTTAATTTTGGAGTTATGATGATTAAGATGTATTTTTTATGGATTTTATGCATTAAATTCGTTTTATAGAAACCACCCTTCATCAAACCATGAAATCAGACCTTGAAAATATTTTTATTAGATAGTGATTAATTTTTCAATTCCAAAACATATTTATTTTTCAAATTTGGATAAGCGGATTAGAAGATATGAATTTTTCAATACTGACCAATAGGAAATTGCCACATCATCAAACTGATCGAGATAATTAAAGAGAGAGGGAGAGGGCGAAAACACCATTTGAACCAAGATCAGGTTTGAAGTTTCTTATATAACCAAACTAGAGGTTCTAGAGAAGATAAAATAGCAAGAAACCAAAACCTTAGAAGAACATGGTAAAAAGAGATGGAAATCATCGATTATCAACATAGAAGCATGTGTTTTAAGCATGTACTAAGAAATATATGAGAAGGGGGTTGACAAAACTTGCCTCTAGGAATGTAAGAAGGTCCAAACAAAATGATCCCGAGATTATAAGGTATGGTTGCTCCAAGATAAGCTCCTTTTTTGAGCAAAGATCACCTTCTCCACTTTAGAGGTGCAAAACCTAGCAAAAGAGCATGGAGATGAGATGTTTTAGGGGTTTAGGTAGAGTTTTACCATGTATGGTCACGGTTCCGACCTAGAAGAAGGTGTACGGAAGACTAAAAGTATGAAAATAGGGAAGGAAGGGAGGAAACTTACTAGTTTTGGTCGAAATTACCAAGGAGGAGCTTTAGAAACCCTAATAGAGCAATTTGGAAGCCCTAGGAGCCTTCTTCACCAAGGTAGGCTCCCTCTATTACCTTGGGACAGAAACTTCATGGCCAAATACAGAAGGAACTATTATCTAAGATATAGGAAATAAAAGTAGAGCAAGAGTTTTCGAATGGTGAGTTGGGAAGGGGTATACATGGCTATATAAAGAAAGAGGTGAAGCATGAGGTGTCTAAGGGACTTTCCATGTGTCTTTAGCCTAGGGCTTGATGGCCATGCAAGAGGACAACTCATGGACTCTTCATGGATATCAAAATTCGGTCCTAAGAGCCCACAAATCCTTCTAGGCAATCCCCACCATTTTTCAAGAAAGAAATAACCTCATTGGTTGATAGCTTTTAAAGATAAGCACCTTTATAAAGAGGGTAATCCCTATAATGCCCTTGGAAAGAAATAACATCAAACCAAGGTTAAACTAGGTTCTACAATGGTTTAAAATCTAGTTAATGTTAAGGTAATGTCTAAGGATTAAAATTCAGTTAATAATTTGCAATAAACCTCCCAATTGGGTAAATTGCATAAAAGTCCAGAATGTACCGAAAATTGCATAACTTGCACACACAACATCCAAATTGGACCAAACTTAATCCACAAGTTATCTTTGATGTGTAGAATATGAATATTCTATTATTTCCATATTTGGAAGTTATATAATCAAATTATTCATTACTTATGCCTTTTACTCATTTTCTCTCTCCTAAACTTATCCTAATATTTCAAGGTTGTCCAAATTAGATGAAATTTGACATGTAGGTTAATTTTGATATGTAGATTTCGAATTTAAAGTTTGTTTACACTTTTGAGACTTCTTTTTATGATATGTCATATAGCCCATTAGCGGCCCATTATCTAAATTGTTCATCCAATTAAGTTTCTTATCTTCATATTACCACTAAAATGAGTTATATGGCATATTTTATGTTTTCAAATCACATCAAAAAGTTAGATTAAGGTTTAGAGCAATTAATTATGGTAATTAAGCTTTCACTGAGGTATTTGTGCATAAAGCCTTCCATTGGTATAATTAGTGAATAAATGTTCACTAAACCACTATAAATTCCACTAATTATATAGAAAGGCCAATAAGGATAGAAATGAAAGGAAAAGATAGGAAAGAGGGTCAAAATCCAAAATTCTAGAATTCAGTATGTTACATTCTCAAAATTTGTTTTTGCATGTATGAATATGTCATAGAGAACATCCTAAACAAGATCATATCTATACTTGAAGCCAGATAGCTCTCAACAATTAGCTGCATGCTCCCCAAAAGTGTCCAAATATGTCTTATGACAAATTGGACTTATCTCATACACAAGAATAAAGGAATTATGAGACGATCCCTGAGTATGGTAAAATACTCCATTGCTGACATATGCAAGCATAATCCATCAATAGGAATATCAAGGAGAAAATCTTGAGAACGATTAGCTTGTAGACACCCAAAACTATTTTTTATCTAACGTTCGTCTCAAATTTAACTTCCATGTCCTCAATAATTTAACTAAAAAGAGCACTCGCCAAAGCATGTTGGGCTCTAGGGTAGATAGTCTCCTTATTAGAAAAAATACTAAGGTTAAAAGTTGGAATAGTAATAGGAAGACAGTCTAAAGCACTATGAAAATGAGAGCCCATGCCAACAATCTTGCTACCTCACAAAATATGATCATGAAGCACCCAATATTGGACCATGGATGCCACAAAATTGTATGAACAAGCTTATATTTCTGAGTAAATCCCCAAATCACCAAGATGAATGGGAAGGGAAGCGATCCTTCACTGAAGGTCCCCCAAAAAAGGACATCCAAAAACTAAAGTGCTTTCAATAGACCTTCACAAACTGTTGTCGAACAATGTTGCACCCTCTTCCATGTGTGCAGGTTGACATGTACTTATGTCAAACATCAATTAGGAAATACCCATTCATGAATAGAGTAAAAGGAGGTCACTCTATGTATCACCAAATTACAAAAGGTGATTCATTATCTCAACATCCTTTGTAGCCCTCCTCATGGCTAACGTCTCAATAAAGCTTTTGTCATTACTCATTGCTCCTTCAAGTAGCTTCACTCCCAAAAAAGGTCTCCCTATGTCGAAGAGGAACAACCTCTTTTGAAGCTTCCTACCATCGCATGTAGGCCAACAAAATTGCATTTTACAGATATTCGAAACAAGACCCAAACCTAGACCAGTACGCTGAATGATATCAAGCAACTTGCCTACCTCCTCAGTGTTTCCAATAATAGTACCATCATCAAGATACCATGCATGGATGATAACCTTACAATTGTCTCTAATCTCATAAATAAGTGGATGTATATAATGGTGAAAAGAAGAAGCCCTAGAGGGTCCCCTTATTGCACTCCAATAGCAGACCTGATATGTCCATCCCCAATGTACAACCTTGTTTCTTGACCATACAAAACTCCACCCACAATTAAATAGATGGGAATCTTGCCCCCACCTCACAAAGTAATGTTGACCTATACAAAAGATTAAAAGAATTTGAGAAATAAACTGTAACCATAGAAAGGGTCATGTCTTCATTTTGGTCGCTTAAGACCCTGTTAGCCCTATGCAAACTTGCTTCTTCACCACCATACGTGCCAGCTCAAAATTGAAAACCATTGAGATATTCAGACATGTATTTCCCCACTCCTATCATGGCGAATTTGGAAACTATATGCCTCCAAATAGTTCCCACTATAATTGAAAGTATCATGTTGTCAGGCTTAAGCAATGGTGTAAGAGGTGTTGAAGCTACAAACTCTGCCAGACTCAAAGGACACCTCCCCCCAGCCATGCGTTAAACACTAGAGTGATGGCATGTAGGATATTTGCAGGCATAAGAGACCCCTCTCCACACATAACATCGAAGAGGTGTTGGGCCCATAAACCATCTCTTCCACATGAATTCCCCTTAGGAAATGATTTGACACAATAGAGAATAGCATCAACATCTACTACAACGGGGCTTCAAAAAACAAAGAACTAGGCAAGGAAGGAGATGGCTTATATGGGTGTTTAGCTTCCAAAGCCTTCATGGTGCCACTCCTAATGAGAATAATACTTTGACTACTGTTGTAAAGCGACAATCTGCAATCTTATGAAGACACTACCTAATATTATAATTGGTCTTTTTATCATCCTCCTTAGAGTTATTCCTATTATGGCCCATAAACTCATGAGTAGAAGAAATCCAACATGTTGCAAACTAACTTGTCAATATCATCTATCTCTCTACAAGTAGCAAGTGAATTTAAAACATGACATTGTTGTAGTGAATTCCTATTTCCAAACTTGTTGTCACGCCTGGTCTTTGGTCTAAAAACTTGTAATATACAACATGGAAGAAGCAACAATCTCACCCATGTAGATATTGATATTAATGAAAAACACTAGGGGGGGTGAATAGAGTTTTAACGATATTTTAACAATTATTTAACTCAAACAACCAACCACAAGAATATTGGACAAGGGGACAAGGATTTAGAGTGGTTCCTACCTTAGCAAATACTAAGGTAGTTAGTCCACTACCCGGTTGCTTACCCAACCGGGATTTGGAAAGAATTTACTTTTATTACCTCGCAAGGACTTTACATAAAATTACAATTCTCTCCCTAAACCCTTCAAGCAGCCTTCACCTAGAAGTAATCGCACCAACCTTGAAGCAGCCTTCACCTAGAAGTAATTGCACCAACCTTGAAGCAGCCTTCCTCCTGAAGTAGCTTCCCGTTGCAATAGCCTTCTTGAAGTAGCTTCCCGTTGTGATAGCCTTCTTGAAGTAGCTTGAAGTCCACCTTCTCCTCCGAGAAGACCCTTCTCCAATCCGTAGCCTCCAACCCTAGGAGTAGCAAGGAGAATACAAAGAATAAAAGGAACAAGAAGGAAAATAGAAATTACAACTTATCCTTTGAAGCACAAGGCTTGATTTGCCTATATCAAGCGTAATAATCTCCTAACCAATGAGTGTAGAAGTGTAAGTGCTGTGGAAAGGAGATGCTAGCCTATAGGACACAAAATTAGAGCAATGGAAATGAATAGCCAATGTTGGAATTGCTCTATTGCTCAAAACAGATTGCCAATGAGTATTCAAGCTCAAGTGTAGCACAAGTGTATCTTAGGTGTATTTAGGTGTCCTAAGGCATGTCCTATTTATAGGAATGACCTACAAGTGCTTAAGGACGTTCTAGACACTTTCTAGGGGGTTCTAAGTGCTTAACTAGCCGTTAGGTATAAGTTAGTTGCATTAGTAACGACTAGTTGCTGTATTCTGCAGTTGCTGTCAGAGTCCATCTCGGTCGAGAAATTGTCGACCGAGATACCTACTCGGTCGAAGTTTTGTCGACCGACAGGCTCTCTGGATCAACGTTCATTTACAACTACCAAATACCTTGTCAGCTGTGTCTAACGGCTACTTGGGTCTTTCTCGGTCGAGAAGTTTGTCGACCGAGAGTGTCTCGGTCGAGGAGTTTGTCGACCGAGATTGACCCTGTTTCAATCTTTCAATTAAGCCACTAAGTGTGTGTATGAGTGTGCATATGTGACACTATTGAAGAGGATGACCTATCTAAGTGTGGTGATTGGCTAGGGAAGATCTAACGCTTGATTTACATGAAGTCTAAGTACTTGTACATTATATATTTGTACAAGTTTACATTTGATTACATTTCATGACATTTACAACCATTCAAGCATATAGATTCCCTAGAGCTTTGTCATCCACCTCATTCCTGCAACACTCAAGTAGCACGTTAGATCAACAAGAATGAAATGTTTGTCATCATCGAAACAAAGGGATTTATCATAATGTCCAATTCATCCAACAATCTCCCCCTTTTTGAAGATGACAAACATTTCCTAAATATGAAATAAGGAAATATAAAGCATGTGAGTTTCATACCTGAAGATTACCTTTTGTTGCCATTCTTGTTTTGCAAGTGAGTGCTGGCCAAGATGTTATGAAACTCATTTATATTTTTGATTTTATGTTCTTTCTCCCCCTTTGTCATTTCAAAAAGATATCCAGGTTGAATATGTTATATTTCTTCTCCCCCTTAATTTTATACTATGGTCCCCCTTAAATAGATATTCTATTAGGAACATGGATTTAATATCATTTTTGTCTAATTTAGCCACAATTTGTTTCTCAATCATTTGCAAAGGATGTTAAGCCTTGAAATGATATGATATCCTGTTAGGTTCATGGCATATGTATTGATTTCTCACCCATTTTACAAGGGATGTTAAGCCCTGAAAATGAAATGAGAGTCCTTTAATCTTAGAGTTCATAAAAAAATGTCTCTAACCAAATGCCTGGGATGTTAAGCCCTGATTTGTTTAGAGAATTCCATTAAGAACAAGATATGTGTCATATTTGTATAGTTCTTCATATCTAATACTAATCATACTAAATTCATAACAAGCTTCATATGATGTTTACTTATTTTTGTAAGCTTATTAATCAAGTAATCAAATTTTTATGAGCTCCCCCTTAATCTTACAATTTAAAGCAATTTAAAGCTTCTAAGGTCACAAATGATTTTAAATTTTGATTTTGACCTTTATCAAAAGTATACTAAGATTAAGTACAATAAATGATGTCCAAATAAGCATTTTGTCAAAGCTTATTTTAGGTCGACCTTGACTTCGACCATAGCGCCCCTTGGTCAAATTTTATTTCAACCAAGAGGCAAAAATTGCAGATTTCCAAATTAAGCACTTATATGTGAAGTACTTGATTAGATATCAATTTTGAAGCATGTTAAGTGATACTCAATATGAAAACATCCTCTTAAAAATGAAAGCACGATTAATATCTCAAGTCTTTTAAAGATGCCAATTGAGAAATTTTTATCTTATGTGTTGCAAGCATTAAAATAACATATTACCAACAAATCATTTTGCTTGCCTATATATCATCACGGATCCATGCATACAATTGTCATTATCTATTTGTGCTAACACAACATCATCTTTATAAGTTGAATAGTGAAAGCATATCCATGATGTAATGATAGAACAATAAAGGCATATAATGATAATTCCATGATTGTAATCACATGATTTCTATATGGATAGACCAGAAAATACTTTAGGAAAAATCATGTGAATAATGATAAAATAGAAATTTCCTTTTTATTAAACTAAGCATAATTTCAGTTTTAACTTAAATCATTTAGGGAATAAACCAAATTAATCTCATATAAGTTTTTAGGGATGATTTCCAAAATATATCCAGTCATTAATCACAAATAGATAGCAATTTGATCAATTACAAAAAGAATTCAGCAATTTTACAGCAGACTGGAAATCAGTGACATGCTCGGTCGACAATTTCTCGACCGAATGTTCACTCGGTCGACAGATTCTCGATCAACAAAGTTTCTGGAATATTTTCAGAACTGTTAATTGATTCCAAGCAAAAGAAGATTATGCAAATTAGAGCTCGATTGTGTTGAGATATGACATTTGTATATCAAGAATCAGTTTAGGTCAAATCTCAACTAGCTAATTTTAAGCTACTAAGTTTTAGGAATCCAAGATAAATCATCACTCTTTTTCTTATATGGGCATGAAAATGAATAATGTCCAAGACGCATGCAATAATGACAACTAATAGAGTCAACTTCATTTCTCTTTCTAGGAATTGTGTTCCTAGGTACAAACATAATCTTAGTCTTGGATGCTTTAGCTCTTTTGGGTTTATTTCTCCTTGGATCATATCCTAATCCTCTTCTTCCATTATAACTAGAGGAAATTTTCAGAATATTTTCAAGCATGTCATTTCCTCTCAACTCATTTATATTTCTTTGTAACTTAGCAATATCATCCATTTTCTTGTTTATATCTCTCTTTCCTTGATCTAAATCAGATACTAGAGAGTTTCTTTCTTTGACAATCTCATCATAATCTAAGTGTGAACATAGAACAGGTTGTTTCTGAAGATCATTCACTTGAGTTTGCAAGTTTAACTTTTCTAAGGAAAGAAGATTACAATTAGCTTCTACCGATTTTAACTTAAGATCATAATCTTCATTTTCCTTTTTGAGATCTTCATTTTTAGATGCAAGAGCAAGAAGTTTAACATTTAAATCATTATTTACTTTATTTGATTTCTTAAGTTTCTTCTTGCACTCAATATATTTCTCATGAGTATCTTGAAGACTAGAAATTAGATCTTCTTTTGGTAGATCAAAAAGACTTACCTCTTCTTCTTCTTCATTTGTTGTAGCAATGAGGCACTCTACTTCTTCTTTTCCATCATCACTATCATCACTTGAATCATCCCATGCAGCTTTATATGCTCTTTCTTTCTTTTTGTGAGATGATTTCTTCCCTTTCTTGAGTTTTGGACAATCACCTTTCATGTGTCCCTTCTTACCACATTCAAAGCACCCGGAAGAAGAAACACTAGAAGTTTTATTAGTTTTAAAACTTTTATATTGCTTACCATTTACAGTGAGAGTTTCTTCTTCACTATCATATTCACTTGTGTCATGATTGTCCTTGGTTGATGCTTTGAATGCAATGTCCTTCTTTTTCCCTTTTTGACGTTCACGTTCTCTTCTTTCTTCCTCTTCTAACGTTGCCTCATGAGCTTCTAGATTGCCAATGAGTTGCTCCATTTTTATTTTAGTGAGATCATTAGCTTCTTCAATGGCTATCACCTTAGGCTTGTATTTTGGAGGAAGTGATCGAAGTACCTTTGACACCTGATCTTCTTCAAGAACAGTTTTTCCTAAGGCATTCAAACCATTAACAATAGAAGAGAATTTTGCAAACATTTCACTAATAGATTCATTCGGATCCATACGAAAGTGTTCAAACTTCTGTTTAAGCATACTAATCTTAGAATTCTTAACTTGAACCATACCTTCATAAGTTATGGACAGTCTATGCCATATTTCATAGGTTGTTTCACAATTTGATATTCTATTAAATTCTCCTACTGAAATTGAACAATAAAGAATACTTACATCCTTTGCATTCATTTGAGCCGATTTTACCATATTTACATCCCACTCTGCATATTGCATTTGAGGAAGCTCGTATGGGATTGACACCATCCTCCATAAGTCCCAACTGATGCCTTGGAAGTAGAACTGCATCCTTCTCTTCCAATATGTGTAGTTTGTTCCATCAAACACTGGAGGCCTAGCAACAAATGTCCCCTCAAGGTTAAGGTTGTTGAGCACCCCGTCACCCATTCTTCAAGACCTTGTTAGGGTTCCTTGAAGCCTGCTCTGATACCAATTGAAAAACACTAGAGGGGGGTGAATAGAGTTTTAAAGATATTTTAACAATTATTTAACTCAAACAACCAACCACAAGAATATTGGACAAGGGGACAAGGATTTAGAGTGGTTCCTACCTTAGCAAATACTAAGGTAGTCAGTCCACTACCCGGTTTCTTACCCAACCGGGATTTGGAAAGAATTTAATTTTATTACCTCGCAAGGACTTTACATAAAATTACAATTCTCTCCCTAAACCCTTCAAGCAGCCTTCACCTAGAAGTAATTGCACCAACCTTGAAGCAGCCTTCACCTAGAAGTAATTGCACCAACCTTGAAGCAGCCTTCCTCCTGAAGTAGCTTCCCGTTGCAATAGCCTTCTTGAAGTAGCTTCCCGTTGCGATAGCCTTCTTGAAGTAGCTTGAAGTCCACCTTCTCCTCCGAGAAGACCCTTCTCCAATCCGCAGCCTCCAACCCTAGGAGTAGCAAGGAGAATACAAAGAATAAAAGGAACAAGAAGGAAAATAGAAATTACAACTTATCCTTTGAAGCACAAGGCTTGATTTGCCTATATCAAGCGTATTGATCTCCTAACCAATGAGTGTAGAAGTGTAAGTGATGTGGAAAGGAGATGCTAGCCTATAGGACATGAAATTAGAGCAATGGAAATGAATAGCCAATGTTGGAATTTCTCTATTGCTCAAAACAGATTGCCAATGAGTATTCAAGCTCAAGTGTAGCACAAGTGTAGCTTAGGTGTATTTAGGTGTCCTAAGGCATGTCCTATTTATAGGAATGACCTAAAAGTGCTTAAGGACGTTCTAGACACTTTCTAGGGGGTTCTAAGTGCTTAACTAGCCGTTAGGTATAAGTTAGTTGCATTAGTAACGGCTAGTTGCTTTATTCTGCAATTGCTGTCAGAGTCCATCTCGGTCGAGAAATTGTCGACCGAGATACCTACTCGGTCGAAGTTTTGTCGACCGACAGGCTCTCTGGATCAACGTTCATTTACAACTGCCAACTACCTTGTCAGCTGTGTCTAACGGCTACTTGGGTCTTTCTCGGTCGAGAAGTTTGTCGACCGAGAGTGTCTCGGTCGAGGAGTTTGTCGACCGAGATTGACCCTGTTTCAATCTTTCAATTAAGCCACTAAGTGTGTGTATGAGTGTGCATATGTGACACTATTGAAGAGGATGAACTATCTAAGTGTGGTGATTGGCTAGGGAAGATCTAACGCTTGATTTACATGAAGTCTAAGTACTTATACATTATATATTTGTACAAGTTTACATTTGATTACATTTCATGACATTTACAACCATTCAAGCATATAGATTCCCTAGAGCTTTGTCATCCACCTCATTCCTGCAACACTCAAGTAGCACGTTAGATCAACAAGAATGAAATGTTTGTCATCATCGAAACAAAGGGATTTATCATAATGTCCAATTTATCCAACAATTAACATAGCCACCACTTTGTAAAGAGTTGTCTTTAAAACATGAGAGAATGCAATATGATAACTATATGTGATGCTCTTCACAGTGGTGATATGTGTTTAGAAAACACAATCAATAAGCTCAAAATCTAGGACCACATTTTCCCTTACATTAATAATCACATGTGTCTTTCGAAGAGGCTTACAGATGCCAACAATGTGTGTCTCGATATTCTCTATCTCATCAATGAATCAAACAAGACCATCTACATGATGACGAGCATGACCCATAGCTCGTATCTTCATACATCTATCGCATAGACACTAATAAAAAGCATTTAGAGTCTCTTATAAAGAATTTAATAAATCATAGTTGTGTTCAAGGGCCTCCCACAATACATTGTTGCATTCGTCGGTGGAGAGATTGCCCTCTTGATGTGAGAGATTATACACATGTAGCCTTTGCTTTCCTCTCTTCTATCCAGATAACTTGAAAATTGTAGAAGGGACAGTGCAAACCTCTTACCTCAGAACATGGACGGTCAAACGTCATTGCAATATCTGTATTCGTAGGATTATGAAGCGGCCTTTGGGTCAGATGATCGACCAGATTCCTTATTTGTTTCTATTGTAGAGTGAAACTCCCAATCTCTCCTACTTCCAAAATGTGCATGTCGTACAAAGAACAGAGGACAAACTCAAGAGTGGGTGCGATTAGGTGTTAGGAAGAACACGAACTTTGTATTTGTACTTTGCCTTATATGTGCCTCCATATTGCATATCAATTCTGATATGGTCACTATATCTCCCATCAGTTTTGTGAAAGTAACCAGTTGTCAACCAAAGCTATTAAGGGCAGGCTTGGGCGTGCATGCATGATCGTTGGCAGTTTCCGATCTAAAGGCAATTGCATGCATGTTTCCATGTTGGAATTGGGTATTGAATCAACGATCAGACCATGGTCGGGAAAAAGAGGGCAATCTAGGCGTACATGTCATGCCTCTGTGATTCCATCAATGATGGTTGTAGGTGGAAAGGGAAATGATGGTGGGGATGGAAGGGATCTTGATCTCTGGTCAAAATCATTATGTTCTTGTACTCCTCGCACGCTTGATGTTGAGAACAATCACCATGGAATACCATATGTGCTGGGAAAAATAACCAATTTTCTATACATAAGGGAGAGTCCACTGTGGTTATGTTGCTCCGACTCCATGAAGATGCGACACACTATCTCTTGTCTCTAAAATACACAAAATACTCCTTAGAATAAAAAAGGTATTCTCTATTCAAATAAATATATTTCATAACCTAAATCATATTATAATAAGAATAGTTGATCTAGGGTTTATGGTACACATTCTTATTAATGGTTTATATATAAAAATCTATCTTAGGTGAAGAAGAACCATGATTTGGATCTAGGGTTTGGACTTTGATGAGTTGACATACATCTTGAGGTATGATTTCATTCCATATTATTCTTATTGAGCAATAAACCTATTTACCTCTCCCTCTCTCTTTGTCATATGGACAAAATTAGCATGCACAATTCCTCTCTCTTTTGAGAATTTATTTCATGCAAAATATTCAATGTTGATTCTTATCTTGTGATCATCTTACCTTGTTTGATATTCTTATTGACTTTAAATTGTAGTCTTCTACATGATGAAATCTTAATTGTGTCTATGAGCTATTTTTCACTTTTGTGGTGGATGTTTCATATTATCCATCTATGTGATGGAAATCCCATCAATCCTAGTTATATGTGAACTTTTACTTGCCTCCACAATCTCCATGCTTTGTGATTTAGTAACCCTAAAGTTGTGTAAGTAATTTGGTTTTTATGGGGTTATGTGCCCTTTATTTTCAAGATGGAGGTTATGTGCCCCATACTTGGGTTATGTGCCCACTTTATATATTTAGGAGTTTGGTTATGTGCCTTACTTTATCATATTTTAAGGTTATGAGCCTTATCTATAATTGTTATTTATATTTCACCAGTGTTATGTTTTTCCTACGTGCATGCAGGTTGATACTATTGTTATGGATTTTGTGCCCAAAATTCTTTGTATGTGCTTTTGTGGCATAACTCTTATATTTTAATAATAACAAGTATTCTTCCTTATCATTATCTCATTGCAATTATTATTCTCCTTATATCCACTTGGATAGTACTTTTTTCTTCTACTGGAAGCCTTGTTATATTTGATGTCCTTTTTCCTATGTTGCTCAATCCCCATTAAATAAGCTCATGCTATCTTTTCTGCTGATGATTTCCATTTTTGTCTTCCTTCTAGGGTATGTGTCCAACCCCAAATGTAGGACATGGAGGACATGACTTGCAGACGTGGACCTAGCATGACTCTTAAAGGGAGATAAACTTTAGATAGATGGATATCCCTCTACTTAGATCATGATGTATTTGCTTTCATGTAAACCCCTCAATGGGATAATATTATGTAATATTGCACAAACTAAATATTATCATGAAATGCCCTTCCACTTTTATACTTTGGTCTTTCTTAGACCATTATTTGAGTGGGGGATATACACCTATCCAACACACCTTCCTAGTATGTATGGAATAGATGGTTTATTTTTCAAAATTAAGTAGGGAGTGGATCCCCTCCCGGGGCTCACACTTTACAAGATGGTACAAGAGCCCATAGTGGTTGGATTTCTAAATATTTGAATTTTGTCTACCAAATTAGAACCCTTGCCTTACATAGTCACCCTCTAAGTGAGATGTTTATCCTATAATTGACATATGTTATTCATGAGATGACGAAAGGTTAATTTAGTATCATATGAGGTACATATACGAATCATGATTCATAAACTCGAATATAGTGAGGATTTAGAGACTCCTACCCTTCCATATAGGTTAAATATAACATGTTTCTTTGGATGTTAAGATCTAACTTTAGGGTGGAAGTTGGAATGAGAATATTAGAGTAGTAGGATGAGGAGATCTTAACAAGGAATCTGTGGCTTGGCTTTTGAATGTTCGGCATGTTCATTTAACATCACATAGTTTTTTTTATAACCTTATTTTTTCACATGTATTTACATATCTGAAATGCAAATATTAGAATAATAAGGATATATTAGAAACTTGCTATGTCTTTTTCTAAAAGTATGGATTGAATTTGCAAATTTCCATTTTCTATGGTTTTTGGGTTTTTACTATTTTCAATAATTTAATAATAAACATAGGGAAAAGGAAGACAGAAAATACCAAATAATTGGATTACTAACGGTAATAAGTAATTCATATGGAGTTGTGTGGAATCCTCTAGAAAAGAGGTGTTTAAGGAAACAAATGGATTGGTTTTATTTCCACATTGTTTTTAATAAGTAAAGTAATCAAAACAAGAAATATGGGGACATAGGAAAGAGAAAAAATTGATTTGATACCTTAAATACATGGAATAAAAGAGAGACTTGGAGACAAAGACAAGCATCTTTTATTTGTATTTTGGCCTAAAATATTTCCCACACCTAGATACAAGTATTAGATACTTCCCTTTAAAAATTTGGGATTGAAAGGATGAAGGAAGAGAGAGATACAAAATTTATTAAGTCTCCTATAGTGTAGAGGATAGGAAAATATGAATGGAATGTCACGTATATATATATAAATAAATAAATAAATAAATATATATATATATATATATATCCAAATATGATACACACCCAACCCTTTTGATGTTTCACGGGGCATAGTATTTGTCAGAGAACGATGTGACATTTCACATATCATCTTCCACCTTGACCCAAAAGGGAAACTGGGAGTAGTTAAATGCAATAATTTCTCACTTTTCTTTCTCCTGATTCACAAACTTCTCTGGAAATATTTCCATTGAAATTAGAGGATGATTCGAAATCCTTTCATTCCAAGTTTTGGCATCTTTGTAAGGTCATTATGACTTTCCCCAATTCACATATCCCTTCGCTGGATACTCCTCGACACAGACCTATAAAAGAGGGTTATAGACCACCAACAAGAATATCAGCTCGTCTAAAAGACTACGCTTGACTTCCCAAATGTATCCCTACCTTCAATTCAAGCATAAACATTGTACTTCACCTCTAGTCTTCCCTAGACCTCACCAAAACTACCTTCTCTCTATCCTATATACTCCGACCATCTCCTCGGCAATTGTAGCCCTTGGTGAGTTTGTTGGGGCTCAACAAAGGCCTTGGTACTCTCAATGATCTCTGTGGAGGTTTGGTTCCTGGAGTTAAACCTCTAGTTGACTCAGCTAGGCTGCTCATGAGAAAACCAGAGGAGGAAGATGACATGAAGAGAAAGGACCCTTCTGCCCTGACTCCTCTTATTTATTGGTAAGGGCTTTTCCAAAATTTTCCCCTCTTTTCCCTCTGACTATTCAACGGCCATGTGGGCATGGGTGCTTCCATAGCTTGAGCCATTAGCTCAGCCCCGACCCCATGGCACTATTGAGGGCCTAGCAAGCTAATGAGGTGGTGACCCAGGATTGGCTAGAATCAATCAATTCTATAAAAATCATAATAATTAGTAGGAGTACCCATTGGTAACATATTATATATGACAATTAATTTAAAAAATACAAGGAATCTGTTAAAATAAGTTTTAAGACCTAGATCTAATTCTAATTCTAAAAGTTCTTAAAGTTACCAACTTTTATGTGTTTAATATGTTAAAACCATAATTTCTAGGTTTTTAATAATCTTGATATACTTAACTAATCTTAATAGTCAAAGACTAGTCTTTTTGGATAAAATGATAACTTGGATCTATTTTGAGTTTGATAATTTTTAAATTGGTGAATTAGTGTTTTCTTGAAGATAAAATGCGTATGATAGTAAAGTTAGGGTTTCTTAGAATAAAAGGCATGAAAAGTGAAGATTAGGGTTTGGAAATACAAAACCCTAATGAAACCCTAAGTTGACCCCCAAAACCCTACCTTGGAACCCAAGTCAATGTTAATGGTAGATTTTGGATAATTTAGTAATTCATGGGTATTATGCTTTATTTTTAGGGTATTTGCTCGATAGGTTGCTTTTGTTACCTTTTGGTTGGACATCAAGTTACTTATGAAAAGGTTTGTGGTTATGCCTATGACTACTCGACTTAATCAACTCACATGGTTTTCTGATGTTTCCCCATTGATTGTACATATAAAGTTGCTTGTTTATTTAATTTGTGCAATCTTTAAAGTCCCTACGAATATCACATTATATAAGTATAACTTGCTCAACTATCTCTGATGGATTTGAGAGATACATGTGGGATGTAAGAAATATCACTATGGTGATGGGTGATTAGGCCAGGATAGGAAGATCACCAATAAGACCCCATTGGGATAGGATGATCATTTTGAGGCCATACCGAGAAAGGAACGCCATAACAAACCAAGCCTCAGAATGGGAAGATTATGAGAAGTCCAGTGTTGAGACTAAACCCTAGAGAGAGGATTCATCACATGAATACTCCAAAGAGGGAGTGTACCATAGAAAATTAAGTTGAGAAGTTAGAATGAAAATGCATGTTCAATTTTGTAATCATATTTGTTGCTATGGATAAATATGTTGTTACACCTAGATATGAACATTTTGTTTCCTCCACATACCAACATAACTTGTTATACAGATCATGCTTTGTTTCATGGATTTTTAGGTTAAACTGTTGATATTCTACAATATGGACTTCCAAAGAAGATGTCACCAAAAGAAAGATTGAATGTATAGAAAGATAGTTCTATTTTCTATTGCAAACAATAGTTTTCCCATATTATGTAACTCCTTTGTGAAGATTTACCTTTTATCTTTTTACCAAAATATTTTCATTTAGTAAAATTTATTAATTATTTTTGTTTGATTGTTAAACCATCAATCCTGTATTATGGTAATGGCCCTTTCCCTCTCGGTCCACCTTAATTGGAGATAACACGGGGAGGGGTCGTTACAATTTTTTATCATCAAAAAGTTATTTTCATTATACTATTATATGTGAAAAGAGAAAAATTATGAATTGTAAGGATGTTTTCCAAAGCTAAGTCACAGAGAATAGATGTATGAAGTATTGATAGATAAACCCTATAATAACCCTAGTTTTGTGCATGAAGTGATGACTAGGAGAATATGTCATGTGATAAAGGTTTAGTTAACCTACCCTTCACACTGTATGACTTTTTGAATGATCATGTAAATCTTAGGGTTGATAGGTTAGTAACACAAAGACCTGAAACTCAACCCCAGGTGAGTATAATCTTATTGTTTGATGCATTATATATGAACAACATAATCCCCTAAAAAGTTTCAAAACTAAAAGATACATAAGTAACCCTATTACCTTGATGTTATTTTGCTTCGCTTATTAGGTTAAACCTTTTAAGGGGTGGAGGGAAGTTTGTTGGTACTATAAGGATGGGTGGATTTTGGGAATGAAACCCTCTTTGTATGATGGAGTCTTGTAATGTACCAAAACCTAGCATCTTGGATGAGAAGCTTTTTTTGGTAACCCAGGAGACTCATAATGCTTGTGCCGAGCCCAACCTGGGGAGCTCAACCCCATCCCGTAAGGAGCATAGCCCATTAAGTCACGCAGAGGCCAGCTACGCTATGGGAGAAACAATTCGGAACACCACCACCAAGGGAATTCGAACCCAGGACCCTTCATGAGGGGCCCCATGCTGCGACCACCTGAGCTACTGCTCGCCGGCCTTGGATGGGAAGTTGGTATGCTTGGATATATAGAATTGACCAAACAAGGTTAAGAATATATACAAATACACTCAGATTAACATAATAACTTAACTAAGTGCTACTATGTAAGTAAATTAATTAGATTTGTTGCATATGCTTCCTTTGCAACTAATATGTAAATTATGGTTAAAATATGTTTAATAAGAGGTAAAATGTGATTTGGAGTAATAATTATAATTTTCATGTACAATCATCTAAACTGAAGTGGATTTAATTGAATAAATATGTTAAATGAGTAAAATGTGGAATGCATAACAATGAAATATAACTCTTTTGGTAACAATGTGAAGAGAATAGGGATAATAATAAATAATTATGGTAATGATATAATGTTATAATAATATAATGGTGTTGATTCAAAAACCATATCTATATTAGAAATCATAAAAGGAAATATCAAAACTAAAATATAATGCAAAAAGCATGTTTTGTGGATCCCAACTATCTTGGGTGCCAAGTTTCACATTATTTGAACAATAATAACTATCCTAATGTTATATAGAGAAGAAAAAATGAGAAAAGGCCAAAAGTATTAAATAAATTATTAAATGTATTCAAAATTAGAAATAAATCTCAAAATCAAATTCTACATACCAAAGTTAATCAGTGCGTCAATTTCCATATTAATTGGACAAACTTATCTATCCTACTTTAGATTAGGAGAGAGAATATAACTAAAAGCCAAAAATATTCTATAAAATAGTAAACCATCTCAAACGTGCAAAATGATGCCTAAAATAGATTCTTATGTGTTCTAGTTATCCTGGTGTAAAAGTTGGTTTAATTTGAATGATGCGTAAGCCCTCAAATAAATTAAGAAATAAAATATAGGCTTTAAATGCCAAATGACCAAGGTATTTAATCAATATTCTGATATAATAAAGTTTCCTTTTATTTATCTATCAGACACCTGATTTCATTGATTTCCTAAAGTTTCCTTGTCAACATTTGACTCTCTTGTTTCACAATTATTGGGTCAGCGCACATCATCTGATCTTGATCTAACAATTCCTGCTTTGTCTTCTACCCTGATTTGGGTACTGGCAACACTACACTAACACACCCAACCCCAATTCTTCCTTCAGTGATATCTCCCTCTATGCTTGGTCTTTTAAAGAGAATTTTTCACCATTAGTTTTCTAGTGTGACACTACA
Source organism: Alisma plantago-aquatica (assembly GCA_963693085.1). NCBI lineage: Eukaryota > Viridiplantae > Streptophyta > Magnoliopsida > Alismatales > Alismataceae > Alisma > Alisma plantago-aquatica. Next base: position 1,320,495,561 of record OY856412.1, on the reverse strand, counting down.
CCTAATGAGATCTAATTGGCATACTACTTTCTCTTTATCGTGGTTCTCCCAAATCTCTTCCTAAACCTCTTGAACCCACTGCCTCCAGAAGCCCTAAGGGCCTAACCTATCTTTAAGTATATATACCTAGACCACCTTTAGCCATTGTGCAACCTTTCTCCCACACTAATTTCATCTGATTTCATGCTTTTTGCAACCATCAAGCTATTCTTCTTTCTACTGCAAACCTCCATACATGTGCCATAGTTTTCCCCTTCTCTTGCAATTGATAGCATGGTGAGTTAACCTCATCATCACCTGACATTTTTGAATCATCTCTTGGGGGTAGAAAACCCTATCCCTCCTTTATGGCATGACCCATAACTGAGAAGAGTTGTTTCTAGTATCCATCGCAGATGTGGGGAAGGGGAAGGAACCTCCCTAAAAATTCTCATTTTTACCCCACCAACATTTTGAACGTTCATTTTGCGTGAGGGTATTTTCTCCTTTTCACAATTTGTTTTGTTTAAAGTCATGATACTTTCTCACACACTTTGGACTGTTATGCCCTGCACACTCCCACAATTCAAATTTTGATGCAAGGTCATTATCGTCTTTTACAATTATTTGTGTTTTGAGAAATTCAGTAAATAGGGTTTACTTCAATTATTCCTAACTAATTTTATGATTGTATGAAAAATTACAAAAAAATACTAGTTGGAATCATAAAAGTATTCTCTATCTAAATAAATATAAAATATAACCTAAATTGGATCATAATAAGAAAAACTAATCTAGGGTTTATGGTACACATTCTAACGAATGGTTTGTATATAAAAATTTGTGATATGTGAACAAGAACCCTGAATTGGATCTAGGGTTTGGACTTTGATGAGTTGAAACACATTTTGAGGTATGATTTCATTCCATATTATTCTTATTGATCAATACCCCTATTTTGCCTCTCTCTCTTGGTCCTATGGACAAAATTATCCTACATAATTTCTCTCTCTTCTGAGAATTTATTCCATGTGAAATATTTTATGTTGATTTTGATCTTGTGATCATCTTACCTTGTTGATATTATTATTGACACTATGTTGTAGTTTTCTTCATGATGAAATCCTAATTGTGGCTACGAGCTATTTTTCCCACTTTTATAATGGATGTTTCATATTGTCCATTTATGTGATGAAAATCACATTAATTCTAGTTATATGACTAAAATTTTTCTTGCATCCACATTTTGCATGCTTTGTGATTCAATAGCCCTAGAACTGTGTAAGTAATTTGGTTTTTATGGGGTTATGTTCCCTTTATATTTGGATGAAGGTTATGTGCCCCATACCTAGGTTTTGTTTCCACTTTATATATATTTGGTAGTTTGGTTATGTGTCTTACTCTAGGAGGTTTTAAGGTTATGATCCTTAGCCTTAGTTCTATGTTTATCTCATGTGCATGCATGTTGATATTATTGTGATGGGGTTTGTGCCCAAAATTGTTTGTATGTGCTATTGTGGAACAACTCTTATATTTTAATAATGGCAAGTGTTATTCTTGATTATCATCTATTGAAATTTTTGTTCTCTTTATATCTACTTGGAATGTACTTTCTTCTTCTATGGTAAGCCTTGTTATATATGATGTTCATTTTTTATGTTTCTCAAATCCCATCAAATATCTCATACCAGTTTTTATGTTGATAATTTCCATTTTTATCTTCTCTTCTGGGGTATGCTTCCAACCCCAAATGTAGGATATGGAGGACATAACTTGCAGACATGGACCTAGCTTACGGAGATGACTCTTAAAGTGGATAGATTTGAGATAGTTGGATATCCCTCTACATAGATCCTGATATGATTGCTTTCATGTAAGCCCCATAATGGAAGAATATTTTGTAATATTGCATAAATTGAATATAGTCATGAAATATTATTCTGCCACTATACATTAGTCTTTCGTGTACCATTATTTGAGAGAAAAATATATACATATTCTAGCATACCTTTGTTATGTGTATGGAATATATGGTTTATTACTCCAAATTTAGTAGGGAGTGAATTGCCTCTCTGGTTCCACTCCTTATAATGATTCATAGTATTCCACTACACCATGCCAACATCCCATCCACCGCCACTGCAAGAGCCTTCATTCCCTTATATTCTATATGACAACACTTTGGGGCAGCATTTCCTGACTGTCGATGAGGGAACTGTTCCCTCTTCTGATTTTCTCCATGGTAGGTACCCAATTTCAAACCACTTGAGTTTGATCTATGCAGTGTGGAAACTACAAATTTCAAGCTTAGGGGAAAGTAACCAGTGGTATTTTACTTTTAGCATTCCTTTGCATTTCTTTTTCTTAGTTTGAGTTTTAGATAGTGGTAGATCTAGTGTTTTGAGGATTGTTCTCTTTATTGGATTGATTTCCCTTTATGTTAAACTGTTTGTCCCAAATTGTTTTTGAGAAATATTAGTTTAAGGAAAAAGTATACAAGTCTTACATCAGGTAAATGAAATCTATTTCTAACCATATTCACTACAGTTTGAAATCTTACTTTTAGCATATATGTTCATCTTTCACGTTGTTGATTATTTAATACATGTAATAGCTAGATCATTTCAGAACATCAAGATTACAACATTATTTAGCATTCTGTATGTCCTTGTCAAATTCTTAGTGAATTTTCAACCACCATCTCAATAATAGAATTTAAACAAGTGTGAAATGCACTTAATTATGCAATCTCTTTTATGCCTGGGAAAAAAATCTTAGCTTAAGACAATGTGATTCTCAAGCAGAACCCGACTCACTTTTGATCAATTTGGATTTTCTTCAAAAGGTTTACATATTTCCCAATATAAAATGGCCAAACTGTCCAATATTATGTCAGCCTAGTGTAAGTATGACCTGGCTATGATGGTTAGGTATTACGTCCTTAAGAGATAAATTTACCTTAACCAACATTTCATGTGTGCATAAGTCTATTTTAATTTCTGAATGTCAGAACCCATGATTTATTGTCTTATTTTGATTCTAAAAGCAAAGAGAGCATTGATGGATTATTTATGTTAATGAAAATTTCATCTTTTATATCTTTTACAATTGAGAGAGTTATGTTGCATATTCAATGATTATTTGGATAGGTCATCTAAGTTCTACTTGATATTGTTTTGTTGACTCTTCTAATTAGATTTTTGCCACTTTTTCTAAAGCAAATTTCCATGTTGGGTGTTTGATTTGAACTCATGGCTAATAGCATAAACCATTGTTTATGGTTGGATTGGCTTGATGCACTTCTTTCATTTCATTTGATTGATACATGTGCTTGAAGCTTTCTTCAATTATTTCTCCATTTCTTTTTCTTGAGTAAAAACAATGGTTAAACTTAGGGGATTTGATGTGTATGATTTACATAGTCTTTTTGCCTACTCTTGCATGCTTTTTTCAATCCAATGCCTCAAGTTGCCTCTAATTATGTTAGATTTCCCACTTTGTTGTTATCTTTACTTGCTCCATGATTTGATTGCAGGTATAATATTTTGATGAAAAAATGGAACAATTTAATCACAATTTAACCTTATTCAGATTCCCCAACTTCGAATATATTCTTGAAGATTTTGACAGAAACATGTTGTGCTATTTAACCAATACAACGTGTCAATAGCAGGCAAAAACATAGTCTCACTAATATGCAAAAACATGACGTGTTGGTCAACTAACACAGAGTGTCCCCTCATTCTATAAAATTTCCAAGTCCCCTAACTTGTAGAAACATGTTGTGTCTCCTCAATTCAGAAGATGTCAAAGATCGATGCAAAGAAAAAACACAACATTTCAACACATATACATGTTGTGTTCTCTCGCTATAGAATTGCCCAGATTTTCTTGACTTCCAGCAAGACAAGATGTTATCATCTGACATGTGGTGTCATCTTTGATCAAAGCAGTTCATCTTTAGTTGTCACAACTAAACGTTGTGTTAGCCAACCAACACATTGTGTTTCGTACAATTTTAGTTCAAAACTAAAAGAAAACCATCCCTCAATTTTATATACTAACACAACTAACTCTAGGATGGTTATCAAGAGTCATTTGAAGAAAAAGATGTCCAGAGCAAATCCAAGGATAAAGGAGTTAAATTTTGGTGAGAAGAGCATAGCTATTTAAAAAAGAATCACCTTTTCCCCTATTCCTCTTAAGACATTACATCCTAGATCTCCATCCTCTATTTCATCCCTCAGGGGAGAAGGCTTCCAGAGAAATAGCTTCAAAGAGGATGAAACTGCCATTCCTAGTTGAAGTTTTATTGTGTCTCACTTTTACCTTGAAGATTTTTTGTTCTTTTCCTTCTTCTATCATGTTCTATGCTTGATTCTACTACTTTATTCTATATTCTCTAGCCATGGACGAGTAGAGTCTTTGTTCTTGGGTATGAGAGAGTAACTCCCATGTCATAACCTTATTGAACTCAAATGTTATGCTTAATGCTAGTTAATTTCACTGTTGTAAGGTTCATTGCTGTAGTTTTTTCCTTACATGTTTTTTTGGACACATGGTATGCTTGATGTATTCTCTTTGTTTGATCTATAAATTCATGGATAGAGTAAGGAGGTGTGCCTTAGAAACACTACCTTGACCATAAATTGGTTGGTATGTGTGGAGGAGAAAGGTTTTTACTCCAAAATTTGGCATAAGCATAGGAGTGCTATATGGAATTAGGATTGTTCTACATTAACTGAGAGGTGTGTGTAGGATGCAAACCTTCTTTGTGTTGTTTTTAGTATAGTTGTTTTTTATAGTTCAAATTTTTGTGATATGGTTTTGAAATTTTGTCCTCGAGACTTCTTAATTGACTAAAATCTTTTGAATCAAGTGATCTTTGTTTTAGTTTAATTCTCTAGTTTGCTTAGTTTATTAGGTAAAACCAAATCAACATTTGAACCAATCTAGATGGTTGAAGCTTAATACTTCGTGCCTAACAATACCTCACTCCTTGGACAAACTTGACAATACTACACAGATCCCTATACTTGTGGAGCAATGTTTGATTTCATAAATTTTAGATGTAACACCCCTCCAAGAACATATATGACAATGGAAGCAAACCCTATGTAGTCCATAACATGGGTCACTTGGCTCAGAGGAATATTACAAAACATGATAAGCATTGCAACATCATAAATGAAACACCATGCATTAACTCAAAATAGATTCATACATTGTTCTTAAAAGGGGAAAACAGAAACCGTCTCATCTTGACCACAAGCCTAACACAAGTAAACTAAGAAAATCTAAAATAGGAACTGGAACTAAACTAGATAATCTATTGAGTGGTAGATGGAACCCCACTAAGCTAAAGTCTCCTTGAGTCATCTACACTTGAAGGCTCACTTCAATTCCCTCTTGTTCCTTGATCTAGGGACATCTCGTCCCACAACCATGCGAAACAAAGCAACAACATCACTAAGCGTCACCATACATTTTATAAGAACAAAAAATAAGCATATACTTGACTTGAAAGGAAACATTGGCATCAATTTAACTTAAGCATTCTTGAAATTAATTACTTGACATAAATAAGAATTGAATAAGTAAAATATGTACTCTCTATGATTTGCCCGCTTAAGAGCCCATAATTGGCACAAAAGCCCATGATTTTTTTGTGCAAATAAAGGAATAAACTTGAGTATGTATGGAAACAAGATTCGAGCATCTAACTTAACAGCATCTTTCAATTCTGATTATAGTTCTTCTTTTCTGAATGTAGTGCATCCAACTTTGGATGAATATCATGTAATCGATTTAATGCCTGGTGAGGGGGACCAGTTTGAATAATATTAACCCCTGTTCCACCAAAAAAAAAAAAAAAAAAGATTCGAGCATAGCATATAGTTGGCACTATGTTACTCTTCCATCTAACTTAACAACATCTTTCAATTCTGATTATAGTTCTTCTTTTCTGAATGTAGTGCATCCAACTTTGGATGAATATCATGTAATCGATTTAATGCCTGGTGAGGGGGACCAGTTTGAATAATATTAACCCCTGTTCCACCAAAAAAAAAAAAAAAAAAAAAAAGATTCGAGCATAGCATATAGTTGGATACCAAAAGATGAACAAGGCTAGAACTACATGTACATGGACTACTAGTAGATGATATCACAAGTTAGGACTACAAGTAGAATATAGATCATAGAAAAAGATGCACAAGTTAAATATTAAGCTATGATTAGATGTAGAGAAATATCCAAAAAAAGAGATATGCAATTTCATAATCATGAGAGGATATTACTCACTAGAAAATATGCATCATTACCAAATATGATTACCACTGAAAAAACTCAAGCTTGCATGAAAAGATATACAACTAGATAGATGTAGTAGGTTTTAGAACAACAGAAGCAATTTATATCACAACCAAGAGATTTAAAAAGATTATCATCAAAACATTCATATCCAACTCAAGATAAGTAATTGCAAGATATAGAGATACCAATTTAGATCAATTAGAGAGATAGAGGATGTAGGTAATTTAAAACATGGCAATATGCACATCATATATTTACCAAGAGGTGTGCCATAGAAAAAAGGCTATTGTTTGAGAAAGTCTAGATGAGAGGGAAATTCTCATCCAAAAAGCCATATGTATATTCTTTGCACATTGTTGTTTGATTGAGTTTCTAGGTTGAACTTATCAGTCGACAACAAATGTTGACAACACCCATTGGTGGTTGTCGATCGAGTTTCCTTAGGAAAAAGTCGGCCGATGACATATGTTGTCAGAAAGCACATACATTTCATAAAAAATATACAGAGGCATGATAAAAATATAATTCATATCCAAACATGTATAAGCAAGTTAATAATGAACTATGAAAGCATCAAAATAGTTTTTGAGCAAGAAAGTGATGAGAATCACAATATACCAAATTTGACTCAAAAGTGATATGCATAGTGCAGACTAACTTGGCAAAAACACACTATGATTGGATATGAGCAAGAATAACATTACCTTTATTCTTACTATTTCTTTTCCACTTTTTGCAACCCCATGCACATCTCACATTTCTTCTTTTATGTTGATTGAGATACAAAATTGCAAATCAATAACTCATGTCAATCCAATTGTAAATGACCTACAAGAAGGAAGATGAAATGGTCCCCAATCATATTTTGGATCCGAAAGGGTTAGTTTAGCAGCCCAAGTACTATTACTCTTTGGTGCTTTCCTCAATGGGTAATATGTGGAATAATGACCAATTTCATTGCAATGATTACGTGATCTCATAGCCTTGGAACTATAGGATTATTCATTGAAAATTGAAGGTCTTTTGTACTTTGTTGTTCCTTTGTCTACAATCAAGTCTAATGCCATCTCTACCCATTTGTTCGGTAGTATGATCTAGGATTTGATTAAGATTCTTTTTATCATCTAAGAATATTTGCATAGAGGATACTAAACTATGATTATCATGCATAAGAGAAGTAATAGTATAAGACTATTGATTGATATTATCTCTAGCATGGAAAAGATTGGTTTCTAACACAAAGAACATTAGTATTATAATAATCTTTTTCAATATGAAGAGAAACAACATTATTCTCTATACTAGTAGAACTATAACAAGATTCAAGGACATTGATATTAGCAATCCAGGAAGCATTTTATTTTTCAAACAAAGTAATCTTAGAAAGATAGATACTCTTTTCAGATTCTATTCCTTGAAAAACAAAGTCTTTGTCCTCATTAAGCTCTTCATTAGAACTAGGCATAAGAGGCTGATCTTCTAGAAATCTAATTTTATCAAGTAAATTAGCATTTTCAAGTTTAAGAGAATATGCTTGACTAAGATAAGAATTGTTTTCAATCTCAACATTGTTGAGTTTCGATTCTACTTCGGATAAGACTTTTTGAGATCATTAACATCATCTTGTAAGAAAGTGTTAGCATGTTCAAGATCATCCCTTTCTTCATGCAAGTTATCAATAATCTTAGTAAGCTTTTTCATTTTAGGCTTAGTAGACTTAAGAGAGGCACGAGTAGCATGAATAATTGCAACTAAGGATTCTTTATCTAAAGAGTATATATTTACCTCATTTGATTTTTCATTTTCACTTGCCATGAGAGCAAAATGTCATTCTCCATCTTCAGTAGAGCTTGATTTAGATCCTCCACTAGATTATTCACTTGATTTTGAGTTGGAGGAGTCACTAGAGATGTAGTTCCATTTCTCCTTCTTCTTGTGCTTCTCTTCCCTTCTCTTGTGATAATGGGTCTTTTTACCTCGTGGGCAATATTCCTTGAAGTGACCCTTCTTTCCACATTTGAAGCACTCACTGGAGGAGGAAGGCTTGCCTTTGTGAAGTCTACCTTTGGAGTACAAAGCACCTTCTTCAACTTGAGGGGATGGAGAGTCTTGAAAAATAAGAGATTCAATTTGGGCCTTGATTTCAGGCTTCATTCTCTTGAGATCTTTCTCTTCTTCCTCTTGCTTGCCAAGTATAACTTCATAGGCTTGAAGATTTCCTATGAGTTCTTCAATACTAATATCACCAGTACTATTTGTTTCTTTAATGGAGGCCACCTTGCATTTCCACTTCTTGGTGAGAGTTCTAAGGATCTTTGAATTTATCTCTCCTTAGTCCATGGGATGACCTAGAATGGCAAGACCTTTCACAATGGTGTTGAACCTTGAGTACATCTTAGATATCCTCTCCTCCTTTCCCATCTTGAAGTTTTCAAGGAGGCCTTTGAGAATATACACTTCACTTTCCCTCACTTGCTTAGTCCCCTCATAAGTGACACATAGCTTTGTCCATACTTTATAGGTCGTATTACAAGAAGAAATCTAGTTAAACTTGGTGGGGAAAGAGAGGCATAGAGAATGTTGATGGCTTTAGCATTCAATGTTTCTTTCATCAAAGTAGCTTCATCCCATTCTTCTGTCTTTGTATCTAGTACCTTGTATGGAAGATCCACCATTCTCCATAGCCCAAGACTTGATCCTTGGATGTAGAATTGTAACATTTTCTTCTAATAGCGGAAACTGCTCCCATCAAAGATTGGAATGTTGATGGAGTATCTCCCACCTTGATAATCACCCATATTATCCTACTTGTGGAAATATTTCTTGGTGAAGAACTGATCTGATATCACTTGTCAGATGAAATGATGAGATCTAGAGATGGGAGAATATAGATAATTGCAATTAAAAAAAAATTAGTATACCTTCAAGATAATTCAAAGATAATATGACAAATATGAACTTTGTGTGAAACTAAACATACATCACAAGGGAGAGAGAGATTGAACAAGCACAAGAACACAAACTATATATAGTGGTCCCAAACTCCAAACTAGGAGAGTGTACATCCACTACCTAGAGAGGTCAACCTCTAGGATTTTTAAACCATGTTTCACTCCTTATATTCCATTATAAGAGTTAGAAAATATGACCTTACTTTTATAGGACAAGGATACCTAGTCTTCCCTTTGAGGAAAGGGAGTCAACAACCTTACACAGGACTTACCTATCCATGACCGAGAGTCTTCTACATCACCAAGGACTTACCTACTTTTTCACTGAGTCTTCCACCTTCACCAAGGACTTACCCACTCTTGCAACAAGTCTTCTGCCTTGAGGATTTACCCACTCTTGACTTGGATCTTCCGTGTAACGTCCCCAATTCCAGGTACAAAACATCATTTCCTTTTTCTTTAACCCTTACTTTGATAATTACATCATGGAGATCATTCTTCATGCTTTGCATTGAATTAGATAATTTTTGACCCTCAAACCCTAGATTGACTCGAGTTGGGTTCCATAGAGTTGAAGACATTTGGAATTGTTATCTTAATACCCCAATTAGCTAACTTATAAGCAAAAATGATGATCTAGACTACTTTACCCTATATTTGTGAACTATGATAGACTTGGGTATCATATAGGACAATAATCGAGTTTAGGTGGAAGGTTTGACCACCTTTGACCATTAGGTCTAATTCATTTCATTTATTGAATGATTTATGCCTAAAAGTTGAATAATAGTTAAGGAAGTCTTAAAATCCAAATCTAAGCCCATAATTGATTTCCTCACATCTTAATTAGTTAACCCTCAAATTTTGGAGTCATTTGGATGTTAGACGCACCCTTAATTGGACCCTAATAGATTTTATATGATTTAACCTATGTTTTGGTCGATTTAATCAATTTCTTTAGTCATAGCCTAGCCTTGGGTCCAGGGGCCAGTTCTGGTTCATGCAAGCGGTTCAGATCGGGTACCTGGGGACTCAATCGTCCCCTACCTCCGACATTCGTGTGCTCCGGTGACTTGTTCAGTGCCGAGACTTTCTCTGGTCGCTCTCTCATGCTAGGCTAAACTATTCTTCGCTTTTTCTTCAGCAACAGACTCCACTCTCTTCCCCGAATCCAACAAACCCTACCTCACCTCGTGCGGTGCCCCCACATCAAAAACGCCCTTCTTGGCCGTGTGCGGCCGTCACTGCTCTTTCCCCTAGCTCACCGATTCCCCACTTGGGAGCCATCACTCCCTCTCTTTTGCCCCAGAATCTATCCGCGACGCCTCCCCTTCAGTTTCATTCAGTCAATTGCTCACGTGGACACCTGGAAGCTACTACCGGCGTGGGTCGTCTTCTTCTGCGAAGATGGCGAGCAGCTTCTAGCTTTCCCCACCTTGATTCGATTCCTCACGAGGTAACCATCTACGAACCCCCTCTTTCTTTCAGTGTAATTTGTTTGCCCTGAATCGCTCTATATGTCTTGGTCGACGAACTCAACAATTGTCCCCTATTTTTGGCCACCGCTGGTGAGAGTTCCATGGACCCCTGTCCTCATTTTGGGCTATGGGACGCACCACGAGATCGCCTCGGATGGAATGAGCTTGCTTGGGGCCTCACGAGGGTCTCCGAGACCACCCACACATCCGACCTCCACCTCGCCTGCTTCTTCTGTGTTGCGGCCGTTCATGCCGGACCCCTTTTGTTTTTTCCGGTTCTTCATTCTTGGGATCCATCGCCGCCGCATCATACGTTGTTTCCCTCCTTCCCGCGGCCAGGTTGTACTGCTTCACCTCTTTCACGACTTTTCCCCCCACCAGAGTCACTTCCAGGTTCATCCCTGGTCGTCTTCATCGTGAGGCTCATCTAGACTCCTGGCGCCCTCAGGGCTGGAGCAATAGCTCGCCAAGTCCGGGGTAACTAGGCGGAGCTAATGAGCTAGTTTCCCACTCCCCTCGATGCCTGGATCGATGGTATACCCTACCCTTGAGCTCAATCAGGACCTCCATGGCATGAGATGCAGGGTGTGCAATCCCTGGGACAAAAGTCATGGCTTGCCCATGAGGCCTGTCTAACCCGGTGTCACATGCCATGGGTAAAGAAGTCCTTTTATTATCTTTGACTTGCCTTTGACCCCGATCCTTCTTGCATTTTCATTCGAGGGTATATTGGTCAATTTACAATTTATTTTCTTTTCGATCAGTAAATGACTTAAACTTGTAAACTTCATAAGTAATTATTGGCTTATCCAAATAATACAAATAAATATGTTTTTGAAATCAAAAAAATATGCCAGATTTACAACCTACTGTAGAGTCAATCTCTAAGCAAGAGATTTAATACATTTTATATTAATTTAATGCACATATATTGTGTCTAGGTTGAGACAAACCTGACCCTGAGCTTAGGAGGTGTTACTGAATATTTAGGTCTGATCATAAAGTATGTACATCCTCTATTTTATTTTGGGCATTATTTGACTAAATCCATATACATTTTAATGATGCATCTCTTGAACTGTTATTCCTCTTGGAAATCTATTATTCTTGGACAATTATAATTCCTGATATGAATCTCTCTTACTTCTTTGATTATTAATTTGACATGATTATGGGTCTTTAGGCCCCTCCTGCCTTGTTGCCTTTTGGTTTGATATTGACTAAAATGATTGTATTGCCACTCTATTATAGCATGATGCGTGTTTGACTAGATTATCTAGAATAGTGGTACTTATGTACAACCATACTTTTATAGGGCGTGTGTATTCCTCCTGGGGTGTGCATTTCCACCCTTGTTATTAGGACATGATCCTATGGTGTTATGGCCCTGTTTTAGGTATATTTAGTCTACATTGTTATGCATGCAAATATTCTTTGTTTTAATATGAATCTGTGGATGAATGTTATGGCAAGACACTCTTTTATTATCATGTTGTAATCTGAAATTTAATATGCCTCATTTCTTTTGTTACTTTTCTCTTGAGCATACCCAATTGCAATTAGCCCCCTTTCTTGTGGGAACATCTCCTTTTGTACTTGTAACCCTTTATAATGCCTAGAATGTTTTATATATGTACATACTCAGCTTTTGTTGACCTCTTTATTTGTTTCCTATGCTCTGGGTGATGTTCCTTACCACCCAGGTGAAGAGGAGCCTGTGGTGACCTTAGAGGAGGAGCCTGCACTTGAGGACCCAGTGTTCGAGGAGCTTGTGCAGTAGTAGTTCGTGAAATTTCCGAGATGCCTAGGTTTCCCTCTGCAATCAACCCATTAGTTTAGTTTCTTTTGTGTTTTTCTTTTATGTCCATGTGGACAAGTTCTTAGAAATAAATTGATCATGTAATAACTAAAACTCTTTACATTCCGTTGCTTTTGCTTTATGCTCATTTTACCATGTTTTTTGAGAACAATATAGCTACCCTTCTATCTATTTATCTTGCTTTGATGTATGGGTTTTGCTATGGCGGTCTCAAGATAATGTTGAAAGGGAGTGGTTCCCCTAGTGGGTCCAACTCCTTACAAAATGGTATCAGAGCTATAGCAGTCGGCAATCTAGTATCTCAAAATTTTGCTTTAGGATTCATATCCCTATCTACCTTTTTAGGAGATCCGATCTGTTTGGGAACAAGAATGGTGAGTCCTCCCAGTCCCGTGAGAGACAAGGAGATGGGTACACTACACCGCTGAACCCACAGTTTGCGAGCCGTTGACGACACTGGATGCACATGCCACCTCTAGGGGCCACCAGGTCATCACCGCGCCTCATCCTTTTTCGGAGCCTCCTTCTCCACCTCCGCTTTGTGCAGAGCAAGAATTGGCGGTTCTATGTCAGTTTTTAGCCAATTCTGTGATGGGGCGAGTCAACGCCATTCCTCTTCCTGAGAAACCCAAAGAGTATTCCCTCACGGAGTTTATCAAGATGCAACCACCATACTTCAAGGGCGAAGGAAAGATCGAGATGGTGGACAAGGTCGATGACTGGGTCTTGGCCGAGCGTACCTTTGAGGGCATATCATGCCCTCCTCACCAGAAGGTCTGCTTCACCACCTACGTGTTGGATGGGCCAGCACGCGTTCGGTGGAACGGTGTCACCCACACTCATGACGCCTCCGACATGACATGAGAACAATTCCTAGTTCTTTTCTGCCAGAAGTACGTCTACGCTTCCGCCTTAAAGAAGGAGGCTGAATTCTACAGCTTGAAGCAGGGAACCATGACTGTCTCTACCTATGTTCAGAGGTTCCTACTTTTGGAGCGCTATGCTATAGGTCTTGGAGAGGATCGTCGAGCTACACTCTTTCTATAGGGACTGAGCTACCAGTTTGGGCGAGCTCTTATTCCACAACTCCCTCTTACCTTCCAACAGATGGTGGATAAGGCCCTCGTTGTGGAGGCTTATCCAGGCTTTCAGCCCTCGACTTAGAGTCCCATCAAGCGAAAGAGCTTCAATGATGATCATTGTGACAAGTGTAACTGTTGCCAGTGTCACCACCCTCTTGGCAGGTGCCCTACAGTGAAACCTGCAGCTCGACCAGATGTGAGGCACTTGACGTGCCATGAGTGTGGCCAGGCGGGTCACATCAGGCCACAGTGTCCCAAGCTCCAGAGAGCTGCTGCACCAGCTCATCCACGAGCACCCTAGCAACCGCAGCAACAACCTCGTCCGCAACAACCACCAAGGAACAATAATTAGCAAGGACGTCGCCCACCTATTGAGAAACGTGCATGACGTGTCTTTGCCATGGATGTCGTGGAAGCCACCGATGACAACAGAGTCATTGAAGGTACTGTGCACTTATTTCAACAACCAATAAAAGCATTATTTGATTCTGGAGCCTCAAACACTTTCATATCTTCTAAGCTTGTAGCCTTGTTAGAGTTAGAAACTATGTACATGGACTATATCCTAGAGGTTGACACTCCTACGGGTAAAATGTCTTCTACTTTCCTAAAAATCCCTATTGTAGACCTTTGTATTTCTGGCAAGATGTTCGAGATAGACTTCATCATCCTCAATATGATGGCCTTCGACGTAATCTTGGGAATGGATTGGCTCAAGAAGTTCAAAGTTTCTCTCTTCTGTGAAGATAAAAAGGTTAGACTTCTGCACCCCGACGGCGAGCATTTATGCATCAAAGGAAGAAAGCAAGGACATTGACAGTTCATCATTTCTGCACTCAAGGCGGAGAAGCTCATTACCAAGGGCTCTAGGGCCTACTTGGCATCGGTTGTTCTCAATCCTACGCCACCGGCTATAGAGGACATTGATGTGGTTCAGGACTTTCCTGATGTCTTTCCCGATGAGCTGCCTGGACTTCCCCCATCACGAGAAGTTGCATTTTCTATCGACCTTGTACCAGGCACGACACCTATCTCCAAACCACCCTATCGTATGGCACCTGTTGAGCTGGCTGAGCTCAAGAAGCAGCTGTAAGAGCTCATGGACATGGGGTTTGTTTTCCCTAGTGTCTCTCCCTGGGGAGCACCTGTGCTTTTTGTGAAGAAGAAAGACGGGTCCTCGCGGATGTGCATGGATTACCGTATGTTGAATCAAGTGACGATCAAGAATCGATATCCTCTGTCGTGCATTGACGATTTGTTTGACCAGCTGAAGTCTGCTACTGTATACTCGAAGATGGATTTGCGTAGTGGCTACTATCAGATGTGGGTGAAAGATGATGATGTGCTGAAGATGGCTTTTCGCACTCGTTACGGGCACTATGAGTTCCTGGTCATGCCATTCGGTATGACCAATGCCCCTGCCACCTTCATGGACCTGATAAATCAGGTCTTCCGTCCCTACCTCGACAGCTCTGTGGTGGTGCTCATCGATGACGTGATTATCTACTCTGAGTCTATAGACCAGCACCGCGAGTATCTGCAGATCGTTCTTCAGGCATTACGAGAACATCAACTCTATGCAAAGTTCTCCAAGTGGGAGTTTTGGCTCAGCGAGGTGATGTTCCTTGGCCATGTTATTTCTGCGGGACATATTGCAGTAGATCCAGTCAAGATTGAAGCTGTGACGAAGTGACAATCACCAAAGAACCCATCAGAGATACACAATTTTCTGGGCTTGGCAGGTTACTATCGGAGATTTGTACAGAATTCTCCGAGTTGGCTCTTCCTGTGACAAAGCTGACATGCAAGGATGCAAAGTTTATCTGGACCCCTGAGTGTGAGAAGAGTTTATTAGCACTGAAGAAGTGTTTGACGTCTGCCCCTGTGCTTGCTTTACCTGTTGAGGGTAAACCCTATGTTATCTTCACTGATGCTTCTAAACTAGGGTTAGGATGCGTCCTTATGCAAGATGGATGAATGATTGCGTATGCCTCACACCAATTGAAGCCTAATGAGGGTAATTGGCCTACACATGATCTAGAGTTGGCTGCCATAGTTCATGCACTAAAGATATGTCGACATTACTTGTATGGGGTACAGTTTGAAGTCTTCTGCGACCACAAGAGCCTACGCTACCTAATGACTCAGAAGGATTTGAATCTGTGCCAGATTTGATGGATGGAATACCTCAAGGACTATGACTTTACCATCACTTATCATCCCGATAAAGCCAATATTGTTGTTGATGCACTGAGTAGGAAAAAGGATGCAACTTGTGCTTCTATCAGTTTCTTCTTATGGAGAGGCTTGGAACATGTTTCGAGTTGGAGACCCGAGCTACTTGATGATGGTGATGACTCTTCTGTGGAAAAGGTGAGAGTGCAGATGGCTAGTTTGGCGGTCACTCCCACCTGGATTTCTGAGGTTATTACTACACAATTAGATAGCCCTGAGCTAGCCGAGATGAAGCTGATGACAGAGAAACCACAGTCCAAGTTTTCTGTGGGAATGGATGGTGCCATCCGTTTCCGCCATAGACTATGGATACCTGATGTTGCTGATCTGAGGCAAAGAGTTCTGGGTGAAGCCCATGGGTCTAAGTACATGATTCATCCTGGTACCACAAATATGTACAAGGACTTACAGTGGGGTTTCTGGTGGAAAAACATGAAGAAGGATATTGCTACTTATGTTGCAAAGTGCTTGACGTGCCCACAGGTGAAGATTGAACATCAGCGTCCCGGTGGTCTTCTTCATCCACTTGAGATACAAGAGTGGAAATGGGAGACTATGGATTTTGTCACTGGGTTTCCGAAGTCTAAATGTGGGTATGATGCAGTTTGGGTTGTTATTGATCGCTTGACCAAGTCGGCTCACTTTCTTCCGTTCAAGAGCACCTACAAGGTTCCTGATATGGCACAACTGTATGTGGACTGGGTTGTTCGCCTGCATGGAGTTCCCAAGGTGATAGTTTCTGATCGAGACCCGGAGTTCACTTCTCATTTGTGGAAGTAGATACAGGAGGAGATGGGTTCTGACCTACGTTTCAGCACATCGTACCATCCTCAGACGGATGGCCAGTCTGAGCGGACCGTACATATTCTGGAAGACTTTTTGTGTGCTTGTGTGATGGATTGGGGAGGTGTTTGGGACAAATACCTTCCATTGGCTGAATTTTCTTATAATAAAAGTTACCAAGCCAACATTGGTATGCCACCATTTGAAGCACTTTATGGCTGACCTTGTCGTTCACCACTACACTGGGATGTTGTGGGTGAATGAGCTCTGATGAAGAGTGATGACATGCAGATGATGACTGATAAGATCTGCTTGATCAAGAAGAGGATGAAGGCTGCCCACGATTGACAAAAGGTGTATGCTGATAAGAAGAGATCTGATGTGAGCTTCTTGGTTGGTGATTATGTGTTCCTCAAGGTAAGGCCAATTCGCTCTATTGCAAGGTCTAAAGTCAAGGGCAAGTTGAGTCCTCATTATGTGGGACCATTTGAAATCTTGGATAGAGTTGGGGAGTGTGCCTACCACCTAGCTCTACCTCCCACTTATGACAGGATTCACAACGTGTTCCATGTATCTATCCTGAAGAAGTATGTGAAGGATCCTACTCATGTGCTGACTATTGGACCTATTGAGTTACAAGAAGATCTGTCCTACAAAGAGTTTCCAGTGAAAGTCCTAGATTCCAGAATAAAGCAATTGAAGCACAAGGAGATTGAGCTTGTGAGGATTCTCTGGAAGTACCATGGTCTGGAGGAAACTACTTGGGAGTTGAAAAAAGAGATGTTGTGTACCTACCCCTCCCTCTTTGCTTGAGATTTCGGGATGAAATCTTTTTAAGGGGTGGTGTGTTGTAACGTCCTTTTTCTTTAACCCTTACTTTGATAATTACATCATGGAGATCATTCTTCATGCTTTGCATTGAATTAGATAACTTTTGACCCTCAAACCCTAGATTGACTTGAGTTGGGTTCCATAGAGTTGAAGACATGTGGAATTGTTATCTTAATACCCCAATTAGCTAACTTAAAAGCAATAATGATGATCTAGACTACTTTACCCTAGATTTGTGAACTAGGATAGACTTGGGTATCATATAGGACAACAATCGAGTTTAGGTGGAAGGTTTGACCACCTTTGACCATTAGGTCTAATTCATTTCATTTATTGAATGATTTATGCCTAAAGGTTGAATAATAGTTAAGGAAGTCTCAAAATCCAAATCTAAGCCCATAATTGACTTCCTCACATTTTAATTAGTTAACCCTCAAATTTTGGAGTCATTTGGATGTTAGACGCACCCTTAATTGGACCCTAATAGATTTTATATGATTTAACCTATATTTTGGTCGATTTAATCAATTTCTTTAGTCACAACCTAGCCTTGGGTCCAGGGGCCGATTTTGGTTCATGCGAGCAGTTCAGATCGGGTACCTAGGGACTCAGTCATCCCCTACCTCTGACATTTGCGTGCTCCAGTGACTTGCTCAGCACCGAGACTTTCTCTGGTCGCTATCTCACGCTAGGCTAAACTATTCTTTGGTTTTTATTTGACAACAGACTCCACTCTCTTCCCCGAATCCAACAAACCCTACCTCACCTCGTGCGGTGCCCCACATAAAAAACGCCCTTCTTGGCCGTGTGCGGCCATCACTGCTCTTTCCCCTAGCTCACCGATTCCCCACTTGGGAGCCATCACTCCCTCTCTTTTGCCCCAGAATCTGTCCGCGATGCCTCCCCTTCAGTTTCATTCGGTCAATTGCTCGCGTGGACACCTGGAAGCTGTTGCTGACGTCGGTCATCTTCTCCGGCAAAGACGCCGAGCAGCTGCTAGCTTTCCCCACCTCGATTCGATTCCTCGCGAGGTAACCATCTACGGACCCCCTCTTTCTTTCAGTGTAATTTGTTTGCCTTGAATCACTCTATATGTCTTAGTCGACAAACTCACCAATTATCCCCTATTTTTGGCCACCGCTGGTGAGAGTTCCATGTACCCCTGTCCTCATTTTGGGCTATGGGAATCACTACGAGCTCGCCTCAGATGGAATGAGCTTGCTTGGGGCCTCACGAGGGTCTCTGAGACCACCCACACATCCGACCTCCACCTCGCCTGCTTCTGCCGTGTTGGGGCCGTTCATGCCGGACCCCTTTTGTTTTCTGGTTCTTCATTCTTGGGATCCATCGTCGCCGCATCATACGTTGTTTCCCTCCTTCCCGTGGCCAGGTTGTGCTACTTCACCTCTTTCACGCATTTTTCCCCCACCAAAGTCACCGCCAGGTTCATCCCTGGTCATCTTCATCGTGAGGCTCATCTGGACTCCTGGTGCCCTCAGGGATGGAGCAATAGCTCGCCAAGTCCGGGGTAACTAGGCGGAGCTATTGAGCTAGTTTTCAACTCCCCTCGAAGCCTGGATCAATTGTATACCCTACCCTTGAGCTCAATCGGGACCTCCATGGCATGAGATGCAGGGTGTGCAATCCCTGGGAAAAGGTCATGGCTCACCTATGAGGCCTGTGTAACCCGGTGTCACATGCCATGGGTAAAGAAGTCCTTTTATTATCTTTGACTTGCCTTTGACCCCGATCCTTCTTGCATTTTCATTCGAGGGTATATAGGCCAATTTACAATTTATTTTCTTTTCGATCAGTAAATGACTTAAACTTGTAAAATTTATAAGTAATTATTGGCTTATCCAAATAATACAAATAAATATGTTTTGAAATCAGAAAAATACGCCTGATTTATTGGGACCTGTTTCATGCCCAGATTTACAACCTATTGTAGGGTCAATCTCTAAGCAAGAGATTTAATACATTTTATATTAATTTAATGCACATATATTGTGTCTAGGTTGAGACAAACCTGACCCTGAGCTTAGGAGGTGTTATTGAATATTTAGGTCTGATCATAAAGTATGTACATCCTCTATTTTATTTTGGGCATTATTTAACTAAATTCATATACATTTTAATGAGGCATCTCTTGAACTGTTATTTCTCTTGGAAATCTATTATTCTTGGACATTTATAATTCCTGATATGAATCTCTCTTACTGCTGTGATTATTAATTTGACATGATTATGGGTCTTTAGGCCCCTCCTATCTTGTTGCCTTTTGGTTTGATATTGACTAAAATGATAGTCTTGCCACTCTATTATAGCATGTTGCGTGTTTGACTAGATTATCTAGAATAGTGGTACTTATGTACAACCATACTTTTATAGGGCGTGTGTATTCCACCCGGGGTGTGCGTTTCCACCCTTGTTTATTTTTAGGCCATGATCCTATGGTGTTATGGCCCTATTTTAGGTATATTTAGTCTACATTGTTATGCATGCAAATATTCTTTGTTTTAATATGAATCTGTGGATGAATGTTATGGCAAGACACTCTTTTATTATCATGTTGTAATCTGAAATTTAATATGCCTCATTTCTTTTGTTACTTTTCTCTTGAACATACCCAATTGCAATTAGCCCCCTTTTCTTGTGGGAACATCTCTTTTTGTACTTGTAACCCTTTATAATGCCCAAAATGTTTTATATATGTACATACTCAGCTTTTGTTGACCTCTTTGTTTGTTTCCTATGCTTTGGGTGATGTTCCTTACCACCCAGGTGAAGAGGAGCCGGTGGTGACCTTAGAGGAGGAGCCTACACTTGAGGACCCAGTGTTCGAGGAACCTGTCCAGCAGTAGTTCGTGAAATTTCTGAGATGCCTAGGTTGCCCTCTGCAATCGACCCATTAGTTTAGTTTCTTTTGTGTTTTTCTTTTATGTCTATGTGGACAAGTTCTTAGAAATAAATGGATCATGTAATAACTTAAAGTCTTTACATTCCGCTGCTTTTGCTTTATGCTCATTTTACCATGTTATTTTGAGAACAATATAGCTACCCTTCTATCTATTTATCTTGCTTCGATGTATGGGTTTTGCTATGGCGGTCTCAAGATAATGTTGATAGGGAGTGGTTCCCCTAGTGGGTCCCACTCCTTACATTTTGACTTTGACTTCACCTTTGTCAAGAAGAAGCTTTCACCAAGGGATTCCTTCCCTTCTTCTTCTTCTTCTTCACCTCTCTTAGCTAAGAGAGAGAACCTTCATCTTCATGGTAGAAAGAGAAATTGGGAGGTAGAGGAAGTGAGAGCCTCACAGTATATACATGTAAGAATAGTTCTCTTACCAATCTCCTACTCACTCTAATGGATGTAGCATTAAATTAAGCTTAAGAGTGGAATGAGGCTTTTGAAGGCACTCAACTATAATATAGGGACCTTCATAGTGCTTGGATAACCATGGGATGAAGCACAAGGGGTCCTATTTATAGTTAAGGATGCGTACTAGTCATTAGAAACACTTAAGGACGAATTATAGCCATTTGGGGGTGTTGCAACATTTTTTTTTAAATTCTGCAACACTCCAATGGTTAGAAACACTTTCTTTGCACATTTTGTACTATGCGGTCGAGTGAGTTTACTTTTGGGAAACTGAACTGATAGCAATATGTGCCAAATCAAATTTGAGTTGTCATTCGAGTTTATCCTAGATAAAACTCAGACAACGGCTCAAATTTGGTTTTCATGTGCATGATGTCGGTTGCGTTTATCCTGGGGTAAACTTGGCCGACCCTGACAGTTCCCAAAATCCATCAAGGGTTTTGGTCAAGTTTATCTTAGATGAAACTCGGCTGAAAAAAGTCCTTGTGATGAATTTTGAAAAGTGTCGTAAAAGTACTTAAATATTCGATTTAAATGCTCTTGGTTCTTTCTAATCTTAATTACAAGCCATACAATCATTACAAGTGATTTATAACTTGATTTTAATAGATTTGAGGCCTTTTCCACAAAAGTGCACTTGCATTGATTTTGACTTATTTTTATCCAAGATAGGATGTGCAAGTTTGGGCATTTGGAGTGTGTCTATAGCTAATTTGAAATCACTCAACTAGAAGCATAAACACAAATAAGTGGAATGGTTAGTCATCATCATCAAAAAAGGGGTTTAGTTAATTAGACTTGGATTCAACAACAAGATTAATATGGTTCCCTAAGATGTGATCTACTACAAAGATTTTTGGTTCTCTCTTAGAGAAAAATCTCTTACATGGTACCAATTTTTGAAGCATGAGAGTCTTTAAAATTGGGAATCTATGGAAGATGCATTTATCACTGAGTCTTTCAAATAGATAAGATGATCTGTTGCTGGAATAAGATCACCATCTTAAGACAAAAACTTTCTAAGAACTTGAATGAGGTGTGGAAGAGATACTAGGAATATCATAGGGATTGTCCTCACCAATCATATGAAGGGTAAATTATCACTACTTTCTACAAAGGGCTCATTCAGAGTGAGAGGATGTCTATAAATGTATCATCTAGAAGCAATTTCCTGTGGCATGACTGAGAGCACTTCAAGGAAATAATTGACAACATGGATATGTTGCAATCTATCTTAGATTATGAAAGAGGACTGACTGGGAATGCCACTATTGTATGGGACATCTCTAGCTTAAAAACCCTTGATATTATGAATTCCAAGCATCACAAGATGGACACATATATTTATACCTTGAAGGAGACTAACGCCAAAGGAAAACATTGTGTGGAGACTGCCATGAACTACACCACTTGTGGGAAAATGACATGGATCTGGTTACTACATATACACCCACAAAGAAGAAGGCGACCAAAATGGATACATTGAAAATATCTCTTACATTAACTTTAAGAGACCATACCATCTAAGTTTTCCCTATGTTAATACTTCTACAACTGATAATGCATATTAGTTGAATCAACAACCAAGCGGTATCGGAAAAGGAAAATTTCCACTTGGATTTCTACAATAAAAGAACTCTCAAATGAATAGAATGAAGAACCAACATGGAAATTTTTATGGACAACAAATAGGAAACTACCTCATGTAGCAACAAAATTTCGTTAACCAACTCAGTTCTCTCACACAGAGGCTTGGTCATGCAATTATGAGAAAGACCAACCTTACAAATATCATGCAAGCTCATATAGGGATTGTGGATATGCAAATTGGAGATCTACAACATCATAACATGATGATTGAGCAAAACTTGCTTCTATATTAGCCTCTATCAAGAATATGGCTGAACAATTCTCGTCTTGTACTGATTATATGGAAAAACTGGATTCTAATACCAGTTTAAACACTCCACCTCCTTAGAAGGAACAACATGTGGTTTATGATGATGAACTTAAAACCCCTAATATTTAAAGTCCTAAAACAAAAAAGACTACAAAAGGGCCAAACAAAGTAAATGTCTCACTAAATATGAATGTCAAACAATATTTTTATATACCATTGTCTCATCAATTAATCAAGGCTCATCTTGAAAAGAGATACGACAAGTTCCTAGACACTACCAAGAAGACACATATGAGTATTCCTCTTCTAGATTCTATTGATGAGATGCCCACATAGGCAAAGTTCTTTAAAGATTTTATCACCAAGAAATGAAGATGTAAGGAGATTGAGACAGTCCATTTAGAGAAGATGGTCATTTCTTATGTACAAGATACCATGCCCACAAAGTAGAAGGACCCTGATGCTTTTACTATTCATTTTCTCATAGGAGATACATTTAAAGACATGGCGTAGCTAATATAGGAGCTAGTATCAAACTCATGCCAAACTATCTAGCGACCATGCTAGGATTGATTGACATTGTCCCCCTCATATGATAATACAATTAGCAGACAATTCTCACACCAGAACTGAGGGATTCGTTGAGGATGTCCTGATAAGGTTTGGAAATTTCTTTATTCCCTGAGATATTTTTATCATTAACATTGTTAAAGACCCTTTGTGTCCTATGATTATTGGGAGACCCTCAATCTCAACCGCTTGAGATTTAGTTGATGTAGCGGGGCAACTCATTACCATTAGGGTTGGTAATGAACACATTGATTTCAACATCATGGTCCATATGGAGGGCCAATTTCAAATTTAATCCAACTACTACATTGATTTTCTACAGTCATCCATGTGCTAAAATACAATAATACAATGCAGTTTTGGACCCTTTAATGCATGATCTTACCAACCCCTCATCTGGTATCAGTGACCAAGAGGTTGATGGGATATTTTCTATTGTAGACGTTGTTGTTAAAGAATGGAATAAATAAGGAACAATTGAAATGGAAAAATACATATCTATACAAAGAGAACCAAAAGATGAATCTGCACTGCAACCACTTCCTGAGTTAAAAATTCTTCCTGAAGGGATCATATATGAATTTCTAGATGATGAAAAGAGGAATCCAACCATTAGAAACTTAGAGCTTTCAGATGACCAGTAAGAGAAACTCCTTACTGAGCTTAGATTGTGGATAAAGAACTAGGATATTGTACTAAGGATATCAAAGGTAATAGTCCTATAATATGTATGTGTTGTATCAATCTCAAAGAGAATGCTAGGTTATGAGTTCAGGGATAAAGGAAGTTGAATGATATGACACGTGAAGTGGTACCAAGAAGGTTATCAAACTGTATGATGGAGGAATTATCTATGCTATTAGTGATAGTAATTGGGTCATCCCAGTGCATGTTTTACCTAAGAAGGACGAAATGATTATTGTCAATGGAAGTAATGACCAAGACTCAGCAACATGAACAATGATAGATTGGCAAACATGCATTGATACATGATGCTAAATGCTTCCGTGAAGAAGGATCACTGCTCTCTTCCATTTTTTGATTGAGTTCTAGAGTTCTTAGTGCACCAATGCCATTTTATGCTATTTAGATGGTTATTATAGATTTTATCAAGAACCTATTCATATTGATGACCAGGAGAAGACTATGCTTGTATGCCTATATGTAATGTTTTCGAGAGAATATCATTTGGATTATGTAATGCTCTATCTATTTTCCAAAGATGCATGCCCGCTATATTTTCTACTTTTGTTGAGGAAATTATGGAAGTCTTTATGGATGACTTCTCAGTATATGGATCATACTTTGACTATTCATTAAGGAAATCATATTGAATACCTACAAAGATGCAAAAAGATCAGCTTGTTCTGAATTTGAAAGAATGCCACTTTGTGGTGAGAGAAGGAATTGTACCAGGGCATAAAGTATCTGAAGATGGAATAGAAGTGGACAAGAGCAAAATAGAAGCTATATCTAAGCTAATGGAACCATCTTCAAGGACGTATATGGTGAAGTTTTCTTATCCATACTAGGCAGTATCAAAGATTTCTCTAAGATTTTGAAACCCTTGTTAAGCCTCTGGTAAAAGATATTCCATTTGTTTTTTTTATGAAGATTGCCTCAAGGCTTTCCACAAAATTTTAAGGATGTGCTAACAACAGAACCGATAATGAAAGATCCATATTGGGATTTTCCTTTGATTTAATATGTGATGCCAATGATTTCATGATACACCAATTGTTGGACAAAAGAAAGGCAAAAAACACAATGTTGTCTATTACACCAGTAAAACCCTTGATGAGGAATAAGTGAAATATGACATGAATAAAAAAGAAATGCTTGTGATCTTATATGATTTTGACAAGTTTAGGCCTTGTTTACTTGTCGATTAAAGTCATTGTATACGTATCATGGAGCTATTAGATACATGATGACAATCAAAGACACCAAGCCCCATCTCTTGCAATGGCCCATGATGCTTCAAGAATTTCATCATGAAATTATAGACAATAAGGGTTTAGAGAATGTTGTAGCATGCCATCTTTCAAGAATTTGTGTTGAGGATGATGACTACATGTCGATCAATGACTCATATGGAGATGAGTCACTACCAACTGTAAAGATGATTGACCATGCAACACATTGGTATATGTCATTTTGTAACTACCTAGAATGTCACAACTATCACTTGACATGACCTATAACCAAAAGAAAAGTTCTTTTCTAATTTGAAGAATTATTACTGGGATGATCTACTACTATTTAGAGAATGCAATGATAACTTGTATTAGAGATGCATCATTGGAGATCAGATTCATTCTATACTAGATAAATGCCACTCATTCCTGTATGGAGGGAACCTTTGTGCCAAAAAGACAACAATGAAAGTTTTCCACTCTAGAATCTGTTGGGCATTAATCTTCAAAGACTTTCAAGATTATGTCAAGGCATGCGATTTATTTTAAAGGATTGATAGTACCAATAAAAGGAACAAGATGCCTCTATAAGATTGGATTGAAGTCAAAATCTTCATTCAAGAATAGATTTTATGGTCCATTCTCATCATCTTTTGGAAATCAACACATTCTAGTCATTGTTGATTATGCGTCAAAATGGGTTGAAGCTCTAGATTCACCACCTATGATTCTAAGGTAGTTTTGTGACTTTTTAACAAGGTGATTTTTCCATGATCTGGTGTTTCCACGACTGTATTCAAGGACAGAGGTTTGCATTTTTTTGAAAAGAATTTTGAAGCTCTTTTGAAAGAGATATGGTGTAAGACATAAGATATCCACCCCATACCATCCCAGTTCAAAAAAGATCATGAAGAAAACCATTTGTAAGTCTAAAACGGATTGGTCAGCAAAACTCGGTGATGCTATCTATGCCAAACAAATCCTAAAGTAAACATTTGTAAGTCCAAAAAGGATTGGTCAATAAAACTCGGTGATCCTCTCTATGCATATCAAACTACTTACTAAAAACCCATCAGTACAACACCCTACCATATTGAAATTCCTACCACTTACCTCATAAATTACAACATAATGCATATTGGACCATTAAGAATCTCAATATGGACCCAAATCTATTGAAGTAGTAAATATTCCTACAACTTTAAGAGTTAGAAGAACTCCACCTACATGCCTAGGAGAATAATTTATAATGAGAGGACAAAAAATTTGGCATGATGCTCATATTAAGCACAAAGATATTGTTGAAGGAGACAAAATTTTTCTACTGATCATTTCCTGGATTCGACTTTCCTTAGAAAACTACAATCTATCATGTCTGGAACCTTTGTTGTTATTACATTCTATCTCTCTGGAATTATGGGTATTCATAGTGAATGATCCGGAGCTTTAAACAGACAAAGATATATGACAATGAAGCATTTACGTAAAGAGTTGCCTTGGAACTTTCATAACCACCCGATGCTAAGTGAATGAATAGAAGAGTCAAGCTTTCTTGGGAGGAAACCCGAGTCCTTCTACTTTACTTTTTTTTCTTTAATTTCCTAGTTTCTTCATTTTTCATTTTTTTTTTGTATTGAGCTTAATCGACTTGTTTGATCAACCTCTATTTTGCTTGCTTACCTACATCAATTGACATCATGCATCTTGATCACTAACAAAATGATGATAGGTCAATTGCTTTGCTAAAGAAGCAATCAAACTCAAGCATATTAAACCTATAAAGCTCCCTCATTTCAAATATATTATGATGATTGATCAACCTACTTTGTTTGAACCAACCAAGCTCTTATGTTTGGACCTATTAAATGACAATGATCTACCTCTGAGCTCGATGGACATGTGTCTGCCACATGTCCATCTTACCCACTAACCACTTTGTCTATAAAAGTTTGAGGGGGAGGTGTCTCTATCCACTTTCTCTTATGTTAATGTGACGTCCCCGGATTTTGGCTTCTCCAAACCCTATTGGGACTGAGATGTCAGAATCTGAAAACATCATCCAATCATATCAGAGAGCGATGCGGAAGCATAATGCGCATACATGAACATACAACCATAACATTCTCAACATTCAACATGTAATTTATACAACATGAATTATTACAACATGATTTACAGTTACATATTGATTGAAAATTCTACAAGTCTGAACATGTATGCTAACAGGATCTTAGACAATAGGTACAACCTGAACAGTGCTCACTTCACATCTTTTATCCCACACTATCTATGAACCTAAAACGTACGTGAAACAACGAATCAACACACAAGGTGTTGTGTACGTGGGTAGAAAGATACATACTAATATGCTTGCATAATTGAAATAATCTTGAGAAAGAAAGAGTAAAAGAAAACATTATTTAAAGCGATAATCAGGTAAACATTTCTTTTAACATGTCATTTGATGCGATTGTACTACTTCAAGCACCTTTTCAACATACATCTAATGTGGGCCATAGAGAAGAAAAAGAGAGGGATACATACATCTAACATGGGCCAGATTTCATACATCCATGTTAGGCACATACATCCAGCATTAGGCAGTGCATGTAGCTACAATCCATCTAACCTTTCATCTTATATTTAGAGTTTTTGTCGGCAAAGGAAAATACACTATAGTGTTTCATCCAAGCACATTTATAAAGTAGTTGCATCCAAGTACAATACTTTTAACAACCATGGAAAACTAGTCATATACTTATAACCACTTACCTGAGTTCAGAGATTCCTAACTTATCCTTGATCATCTAGAAGTCTGGTCATCACCTGATTAAGAGAAGACCACATACTATCATCAGATTCTCATCATCTTAACCCTAGTCATGCTCATTAGGGTTTATATTATCTCATTAGGATATTCCCATGTTTACTTGCATTGTTGTCTTATGTTTATCTTACTGATGTCATTTTCCATATTATGATTCATTATCTGAATATTAGGTTCCAAATCCTTTTTGTGCACATATTAACCCTAGGTTACATCGTTAACCTAGATTAGGGTTTTATAACATGCATTAAGATTCATCTTCATATAACATAGATTATGTTCATCATGATGATCTCATAATTAAATCTGAGGTTCAATATACTAATATGAGCTTTCTCTGTAAATTTCATCATTTATAGAGCACATATGTATTTATTGTATTTTATTAAGGTTGTTAGCCCTAATTAGACATATTAATCAAATTACAGAATTTTGTGCATCAACATGACAATATCTGACATCATATGCATTCTATACATAATTGTGGACTTACTTATATTTATCCATGATTTTATATCATCCTTTGATATTTATTTTCCATTAAACAAGAATTTCACAACTTATATGATATAACTGAGATTAGTGCATAAAAAGATAGATATTATGCTTCCACTGCATTCTACGCATTTTTCTGAGAATTTCGGTATATTTTACCTATTTTTCTGAGCATCGAGCTAATTTCTACGAATTATTGAAGATATGTTCATTTATTGAAATTATTTACCTTTTGGCCAATGAGAGCCTGCCACGTGGCTTCTCAGGCTCTTCAGCTGGTCTCAAGTGATCCGCCGGTTCACTAGTCATGCGGCCGGTTCACTTGGTCTGGGCCTGGTTCTCTAGCGGTTCACGCCTAGACCCGGTTCAGCCTGTCCTCTCTTCTCGCGATCTAGCCAACAGACTATGTTTCCTCTGTGAAACAGAGCACCGCCGCACAGGACCTCCTCCAGTGATCAAGCTGTCCTCATCCAGAGCTCCTCCTTGGATAAAAATGCCTCCCAACACTTCGCAAGCTCTCCCTAGACACAACCAGCTGCTCCAAAAACTGCCCGACGCTCCTCCTCGTGAGCTCGAGGAGGCCGCCGCCGTAGGTCACCACCGCGAGAGAGACCTCCGGTGAGCATCACCTCGCTACCCGGTCTTCCTCGTCTGATATGGAGGGCACCATCAGCTTCGTTGATCCCAGGTAAACCTCCACGGCTAGTCGACTCCGGTGGTTTTCCTCTGGAGCTCTGGATCATTGGGATCTCCGGCCATGGCTGTAAATCTTCAGTGACTTCCACCATTGGAGATATTACCTAGCTCTGTTTCTGTCTCGTGGGAGGTGTATCTCTATTCCTTCACCTTCAATCTTGCACGAAACCA
Organism: Alisma plantago-aquatica; assembly: GCA_963693085.1. Lineage (NCBI taxonomy): Eukaryota > Viridiplantae > Streptophyta > Magnoliopsida > Alismatales > Alismataceae > Alisma > Alisma plantago-aquatica. The sequence goes on along the minus strand of OY856412.1, from coordinate 1,320,466,131 downwards.
TGGCTAGAGAAGATAGGGAGAGTGGGGGGGGTCTCTCCTCTAGGATTCTCACAGTGTAAAGAATATCTCCTGGGCTTCCACGAGATCTGGGGTTTGCGCTACACCTGAGATGGAGGGTGACGGGCAGTAGTCGATCCCTAAGGTCGGTGTCTCTGGTCGGTCGAAGTCCTGCTACTCCTTTCTCGCATCCGAAGTGAGAAGAATGAAGACATGCCAGCGGGAGGGGAGAAAATGGAGTCGTCAGGTGTATACTGATCAATACAAAACACAACAAACTCCGTTGAATATGTAGGAACCTCGCGATGACTAGTTCCTCACGAGTCAAGATCGTAGCAACCTTCTGGGCCACCTGCTCCTTAGTTTTAGGATCTAGGAGATTATCAGATATGTATCGATATGCTCTTATGAAATGAGGTAATATATCCTAGTATAGTTCTTAACCTCAATAAGTCAAATCAACCAGAGATATAAAGACTTGAATATGTACTTATTTGCAATTCAACTACATTGATCGTGACCTAATGAGTTGTCCTCCAAGTTTGTCGTTCAAGCTCCATTGTTTATCATGTCAACTAATTCCCTCCAAAAACTTAATTTATACGGGTATTAAGGTCAATGTAATTTCCATAACTTGAGAATCACCAATTCTTGACTAAACAAGTTTACCTTGTACATTTTGATCACATCACACCTCAAGGCTCATCATTAAATCATTTGAGTCCATTTATGCTTCAATTTACACTTCACTTCATGAATACTCAACATTAACTAATAATACATGCTAAGCATCAACATGTCCATAGAAGTCCCTAACAAAAGTATGTATTCTATAATGGAATTGTGATCATATTTGTGGGTCAAAGGTACCTGTCTATGCATAAATGTCACCTTAACTTGGAATTTACCAATTAAGAAGTCATGAGCTTCAATTACTATATTGGATACAAAACCCTAACATCGAGGTCATCACATTCACCCCACCTTATATGGAATTTCGTCCCCGAAATTCAAATAAAATATCATCCTTAAGAGGTTATTTAGGAGTTGAGCTTCATATACATCATCATTGCTTAGGTTCTAAGACCACCATAATTGCGTGCACTCTAAGTTATCAGCTTAGTGTCTAGAGATTCTTGGGTGTGTCCACCCCACCTTATTATGTGGAAGCATCACTTAATGTCTTAACCATAGCATGACATCATGATATCTTAGGATTAAATCACCCCTAAGGATACCAGTTTTGCTCATGCTTGCTAGGTTCAAGAGGAATTCATCTATATGCCATGGTATTTAGATTATCTAAATTTAACACCATCAATATGTTTTATGATCAACATCATACAATAATTTCAGAATTAGAGGAGATTTATCTTCATCCTTAATATTAGGATTTTTCTACATAAGAAGGGCTTATGTAACATGCTTGACCATTAGGGTTTCACCCTATGGTGTATATTCATACTCAACTTAGAAGCATACATTGAGAAGGATCAAAGTTACAACTATATTTCTGATCATTTATCCTATGATCTAAAAATATCTTTACATCAAGTGCATGAGTTCAAATTTTTTTGGTCTTGCATGTATTATGTGAAGGGAAAAAGAGAATATACTAAGCTTATCCCATGATCTCATCATCATATCTTTCATGTTTCATATGAAGGGGAATAAAATATTTTAAAGTCAAACTTATCATGATTTCAATCTTGGGTGCTACATGTATGATACAGGGGGGAAAAATATAGAATAGGTCAAGCTTATGCGAGTGACTCCTCATATATAAATCATCTATATAGCTCAAGTGAGGTTTCTATCATCATATATTAAGAAAGAGAAGAAGAAGGGAGAACATGTATGTTGAGTATCTTTTGCACAGAGCATCATACTCTCATAACTAGAGTTCATATATTACCTCACTTGCAACTAATGATGAGATTCACAAAATATGTCACTCTAGCTAGGACCTAACTCAGCCAAAGGATTGACTTTATCATATGGGTCATCTACCCATCCTTTTCTTTTACCCAATTCTCACATATAGATTTAAATCATGCATAAGGACTCAACTCAACACTCGAGAGTAATCTAGTGTAGGACATTTTTTTTCTACATATCTCATATATTGGAGTCTAGGTCCTATGACCTTCTCCTTGTGGGTCTTACTCTCTCTAGAGTTCACCACATATCTCATCCTATCACTAGACATCCTCCTTGTATAAGAGCTTGAGGCTCATGCACACTCATCTCTATCTTAACTAAGCTTATCTTGAATAGGAAAAAGGGAATATACTTTCATCATCACGACTTAGCATAGATCCTCCCAAGAGTGGATTCAGTTCATATATAACTCAAATCTTAATAAGGAAACTTATACCATCATAGATCAGCTTAGGTAAGATTCTATATACTTATTTCCTTCATCTTTCTTTTGTCTATCTATTTATCACATAACCTTATGAGGCTCTAGACATCTAATCTAGATCTATTCTCTCTTCTAGACTGATGTCACTCCCTTTCACTTAGATTGCATGAACACTAACTACTCTCCAGTGTGAGGGACACATTTTTATATTTACATATATATAATAAAATATTATATAGTTTTTCTCCGAGAAAGAAGACGTCAGAGAAAACACTCGAGGCTTGAGCCGATTGGAAAACAAAACCAAATCAGCAAAACCGAGTGTCCCACACACAGTAGATAGTCTAGTGTCATGTAACCTAGTGAAATGGTGAGAACGAGATGTAGACTAGTGTAGCTACCCAATACATATGAGCTCTATATGGAAAGGGTTTCACACACTTGTCTAAACCTAGTTCTCGAACATCTAGGTTCTAACCTAGAGGCTAAGTCAAACCTTATTACTATAGAACAACTTACTAAGTTTCTAAGGTGTAAAGTGAAAGGTGAGACTTAGTTTATAGGTTTAATGGTAAGCAAATGTTAGGTGTAGCTATTGTTCATGCTCTGATACCAAATGTGACGTCCCCGGATTTTGGCTTCTTCAAACCCTATTGGGACTGAGATGTCAGAATCTGAAAACATCATCCAATCATATCAGAGAGCGATGCGGAAGCATAATGCGCATACATGAACATACAACCATAACATTCTCAACATTCAACATGTAATTTATACAACATGAATTATTACAACATGATTTACAGTTACATATTGATTGAAAATTCTACAAGTCTGAACATGTATGCTAACAGGATCTTAGACAATAGGTACAACCTGAACAGTGCTCACTTCACATCTTTTATCCCACGCTATCTCTGAACCTAAAACGTACGTGAAACAATGAATCAACACACAAGGTGTTGTGTACGTGGGTAGAAAGATACATACTAATATGCTTGCATAATTGAAATAATCTTGAGAAATAAAGAGTAAAAGAAAACATTATTTAAAGTGATAATCAGGTAAACATTTCTTTTAACATGTCATTTGATGCGATTGTACTACTTCAAGCACCTTTTCAACATACATCTAATGTGGGCCATAGAGAAGAAAAAGAGAGGGATACATACATCTAACATGGGCCAGATTTCATACATCCATGTTAGGCACATACATCCAGCATTAGGCAGTGCATGTAGCTACAATCCATCTAACCTTTCATCTTATATTTAGAGTTTTTGTCGGCAAAGGAAAATACACTATAGTGTTTCATCCAAGTACATTTATAAAGTAGTTGCATCCAAGTACAATACTTTTAACAACCATGGAAAACTAGTCATATACTTATAACCACGTACCTGAGTTCAGAGATTCCTAACTTATCCTTGATCATCTAGAAGTCTGGTCATCACCTGATTAAGAGAAGACCACATACTATCATCAGATTCTCATCATCTTAACCCTAGTCATGCTCATTAGGGTTTATATTATCTCATTAGGATATTCCCATGTTTACTTGCATTGTTGTCTTATGTTTATCTTACTGATGTCATTTTCTAGATTATGATTCATTATCTGAATATTAGGTTCCAAATCCTTTTTGTGCACATATTAACCCTAGGTTACATCGTTAACCTAGATTAGGGTTTTATAACATGCATTAAGATTCATCTTCATATGACATAGATTATGTTCATCATGATGGTCTCATAATTAAATCTGAGGTTCAATATACTGATATGAGCTTTCTCTGTAAATTTCATCATTTATAGAGCACATATGTATTTATTGTATTTTATTAAGGTTGTTAGCCCTAATTAGCCATATTAATCAAATTACAGAATTTTGTGCATCAACATGAAAATATCTGACATCATATGCATTCTATACATAATTATGGACTTACTGATATTTATCCATGATTTTATATCATCCTTTGATATTTATTTTCCATTAAACAAGAATTTCACAACTTATATGATATAACTGAGATTAGTGCATAAAAAGACAGATATTATGCTTCCACTGCATTCTACGCATTTTTCTGAGAATTTCGGTATATTGTACTTATTTTTCTGAGCATAGAGCTAATTTCTACGAATTATTGAAGATATGTTCATTTATTGAAATTATTTACCTTTTGGCCAATGAGAGCCTGCCACGTGGCTTCTCAGGCTCTTCAGCTGGTCTCAAGTGAGCCGCCGGTTCACTGGTCATGCGGCCAGTTCACTTGGTCTGGGCCTGGTTCTCTAGCGGTTCACGCCTACACCCGGTTCAGCCCGTCCTCTCTTCTCGCGATCTAGCCAACGGACTCTGTTTCCTCTGTGAAACAGAGCACCGCCGCACAGGCCCTCCTCCGGTGATCAAGCTGTCCTCATCCAGAGCTCCTCCTTGGATAAAAACGCCTCCCAACGCTTCGCAAGCTCTCCCTAGACACAACCAGCTGCTCCAAAAACTGCCCGACGCTCCTCCTCGTGAGCTCGAGGAGGCCGCCGCCGTAGGTCACCACCGTGAGAGAGACCTCCGGCGAGCATCACCTCGCTACACGGTCTTCCTCATCTAATATGGAGGGCACCATCAGCTCCGTTGATCCCAGGTAAACCTCCACGGCTAGTCGACTCCGGTGGTTTTCCTCTGGAGCTCTGGATCATTGGGATGTCTGGCCATGGCTGTAAATCTTCAGTGACTTCCACCATTGGAGATATTACCTAGCTCTGTTTCTGTCTCGTGGGAGGTGTATCTCTATTCCTTCACCTTCAATCTTGCACGGAACCATGGCTAGAGAAGATAGGGAGAGTGGGGGGTCTCTCCTCTAGGCTTCTCACCGTGTAAAGAATATCTCCTGGGCTTCCACGAGATCTGGGGTTTGCGCTACACCTGAGATGGAGGGTGACAGGCAGTAGTCGATCCCTAAGGTCGGTTTCTCTGGTCGGTCGAAGTCCTGCTACTCCTTTCTCGCATCCGAAGTGAGAAGAATGAAGACATGCCAGCGGGAGGGGAGAAAATGGAGTCGTCAGGTGTAAACTGATCAACACAAAACACAACAAACTCCGTTGAATATGCAGGAACCTCGCGATGACTAGTTCCTCACGAGTCCAGATCGTAGCAACCTTCTGGGCCACCAGCTCCTTAGTTTTAGGATCTAGGAGATTATCAGATATGTATCGATATGCTCTTATGAAATGAGGTAATATATCCTAGTATAGTTCTTAACCTCAATAAGTCAAATCAACCAGAGATATAAAGACTTGAATATGTACTTATTTGCAATTCAACTACATTGATCGTGACCTAATGAGTTGTCCTCCAAGTTTGTCGTTCAAGCTCCATTGTTTATCATGTCAACTAATTCCCTCCAAAAACTTAATTTATACGGGTATTAAGGTCAATGTAATTTCCATAACTTGATAATCACCAATTCTTGACTAAACAAGTTTACCTTGTACATTTTGATCACATCACACCTCAAGGCTCATCATTAAATCATTTGAGTCCATTTATGCTTCAATTGACACTTCACTTCATGAATACTCAACATTAACTAATAATACATGCTAAGCATCAACATGTCCATAAAAGTCTCTAACAAAAGTATGTATTCTATAATGGAATTGTGATCATATTTGTGGGTCAAAGGTACCCGTCTATGCATAAATGTCACCTTAACTTGGAATTTACCAATTAAGAAGTCATGAGCTTCAATTACTATATTGGATACAAAACCCTAACATCGAGGTCATCACAGTTAACCACATAGTGTTGTCAAAATTTCCTATAAGTGACCAACCTTGTTTCTATTAAGCAACTAAACTCAAATTCACAATTCAAAATATACTATAGATCTAGAAAACACCAAATCTTAATCACCCCTCTTTGAATTTAAAGTTATACACCTTGCTTAAAGCACCAATCATAATAATAGAAACAATCAACCTCTAACTGAGAATCACCTTAAGGATAGTGTCTGGCCTATTCACAATGTTTAGCAAAGCTCGACAAGTTTTTGTTGATTTGAAAAGTGAGCAACCTACCAAAGGTCGATCGAGTTGCTATACAAGTTTGACAATCAACCTCATATTAGTTGCTTAGATATCAATCTCTCACTCGATAGTTTTTTCAACTATGCTTTAACTGTCGACCTTTATGTAGCCCAATTGATAACTAACTATTGACCTCATCATTTTTTGATATTGATACCTTATTGAAGTCTATTAGTCTATGCTGCTCAATATCCCAAAAATGTCTATGGGGAGACCTCCATCCACGTTGATTATTTTCTTATATCCCTTTTTCGAATCAATCACTGAGTTCGATAATGCACATGTCAATCTTTTTCCTGATAGGTCAAATGCTTTGCTTTGGGAGATATAAGTTTAGATCACAATCATTTTCATCAAATATCTATATCATAGATTCAAATTCTAATCATTGAGATTTCCACTTGACTTTTTAGAATTTCCAATGGCATGACGAGGTTGATTCTGTGCATGATTGGTGTGGAAGGAGAAATTGAACATGTGAATGTTGCTGTGACAAGCAAACTGAATCATTCCTAGTTTGAGGGAAGTGACCAAGGTGACATGAGTGACAATGAAGCAAAACATTAAATGAGGTTGATCCTTGAGTCTTCTACAGTTGAATTAAGAAAGCGACCAAGAACTAAACAACTCATTGTTGCTGCTGTCCAAGCCTTCAAGGATCGGGCAAGGGAGGAGATTCCAAGCCAAGAACTACAACAATTCACCTTCCAATTTGAGATGATAGGCATGAAGCATATTATGCCATAATGATTATTAAAAACTTCAAAGTAAGTTGCTTCATTCATGAGCTTACACTCTAAGATCTATCCATTAAGCAACATGTGTATGATCTGCTTGATGGAGCAAACATTCTTGGGATATTTTTCACTACATCTAGATCTTATAGTGAGAATGTACATGAAATCATGTCTTCAATATGTAAAATCATAGTCACACTACTAGTTGAAAAAATGAATCTGACAAGATTTGTAAGATTAGAGTCTATATCTTCAACTAAGAGCAGACTCTTATAGAATAAATGCTAAGTGAAATTTTTGCACCAATGAAGAGGATGTTGAATTTGCAAATATTGACAAGCTTGACAAAGAAGAATCATGATTCAATGCCAACCAAGTATGGTACAAACTCACTAGGGCAGCAAGATACAAGTCCAGTGCCTCCAAAGCAACCAATGTGCATTCTAGGTTATGGCATATTATCCACAAGATTACCACCAATGTTTTTTTCACAAAATTTGAAACTAGAAGTTTTACCATGAGGAACTCCTAATTATTTGTTGCTCTGGAGGGAGATCCAAATAACATCAACAAGCTGCTAATCAATAGGTCGATATCCAATCTAGTAGAACAAAAGGATTTCTGCATGGGTAGCCTAGTAAACACAATTGATCAAGCCCATAAGTGATGTCTGCACAAATTGTCACTAGTTGGATATCTAATTTGGTTGTTTTCTTTGTCATTTGTGATTAATTGAATATATTTTCACACATCTTTCACAAAATTAGTATAAAATCATTGTGCATTGATTATTATATTTATTCATGTAATTTATATATTTTAATTATTATAATAATTATTTGACTTAATTCATTGCTTATTTTATTGCAGATAATTATTATTTACTGGAGCAATGTAGGTACCATTGACATGCAACTTGGTAGTACTGACATAGAGTCTAAGTACAAAAAATATTATTGTTCCAGATAAAAAAGGAAAAGGATTTCTACTGCAACTAACTCAGTAGTACTGACTTCCAAGTCGTTAGTACTAACACAGGCGCTGATGGCCAAGATTAAATGCATAAAATTCAACTTGTATTATTATGTTTCAATACAATTAGGTTTTCTCTTAACCTAAACATATATAATGACTGGAAAGGGCACCATTAGAAAGAGATAATTGAGATCTATTGCATGGTGATGACACGAACGGCGAAAGGAGGGAGAAAAGTGAAAGAACCCCACCCAGCAGACCTCAGAGGCATTTTGGCAGTAGAAACGACGACAAATCCTCTCCATCTTCTCCAGATCCATTCTTTAGCAATATCTCCAATTTACTATATCTTGAAATTTGTGTTTTACATATTTTCGATTTACAGTTACACCATGTCATCTATTTTTGGCTAAAAACATATTTCTCAGGACCCAAGAGTAGCCTGATGTTGCACTGTATTTGACATTATGAATTGATATATATATATGTTTCTTTCTAATTTCTAGATATAAACCTATGAGATTGCTATGTTCTATTTGTTCTTGATCACCATAGATAGATAACTAGATCTTTAATCATTTGAAAGAAGGGTTAAGGGTTGGAAAAACACAGGTTTACCCGCTTATTGCCCCCTTTGAGAAAGGTGGGGCATAAACGAAAGGAGATACCTAGAGTTTATCTTGAAGTACCTAACTAATCAACCAATTGATATGAAAATAGAATTGGCATTAGATTAGGTAGTGCACTACACTACAAAAGTGGTTAGTTCTTGCTACAAGCTCTTAGTCCATGGTTAGGAGAAATAAATATTAATAAATGATGTTAAATACAATATACACCATGGTGAAACCAAAAGTTCTAAGGAATTCATCCATTCTTGATCACAACAACCCTAGTTAGATTTACTTTTTGTTCTTAGTCAATTAAACAACAAATCAATTCTTTTTCTAGGTCTAGCTGATTTGGTTTCAGTATGTAGTAGTCTCTACTGTACGATTCTGTGAGTTTGACACCTCTTTTGGCCTATATTACATGACACGTGCACTTGCATTTTACACGTATGTTCTACGCGTGTCAAGTTTTGGCACCATTGTCGGGGAATCGGCATCACCAATACTACGGGTGTTGAGACTAGCCACTCTAGGCCATTGTATTTGTTTTATTTTTTTTTTCTCATTTTTCATTACACAAAGCCTCACTGTTAATTTAGGCATTGTTCATATTCATCTAGATATTTCTTTTTAGTTAGTCTTCTTTCCTTTAAAAAATAGTTTTTTTTAAAGCACATGGCTCCTATTTGTCCTGAGTGTGGAAATGCACATGTAGGTTATGGATGTTTGAGTCTGCCTTCATCACATCATGAGAAAACCTTCAAGGAAATTCATCATGAGAAGATTAGGATTATGGTTCAATCTATTTTAAATCATCGAAGTCCTATTTCTAATGGAGGTTGGGGTAGAGTAGAGAAAATGGAAGAAGTTGAAGTTGAGAATAAGGAATTAGAGAGTGAGGAGAACATACTGTAAGAATTTTTAGAATCACCTCTATCACGTCCTTCCAATGAGCCCACACCCACACCCTTGACTCTTATGATTGATCTTGAATATGATTAGGGATCTGATGAGGAAAATGAGCAGAATGATGCAAGGTGGAAGACAATTTTGATACATGTGTTTGGGATATGAGTGAAGGAGAGGAGGATCAAAAAGAAATTTTATTTGATAGTGATCTTAGAGAGGAGGCAGAGAGTGAGGAAGAGGATAGTTAGAGTGAAAAGGTGGAGGAATTTCCTATTACCCATCACATAATTCCTTCACCACAAGACCCATCTCTTCATTTCCTTATGGAGGATCCTATATGGGATATATATCCAGATGATAATATTGAAAATCTTTGTGAGGTTATGAATGAATGTGGGGGAAATGAGTTATTAGAAGAGAAGGAGGCACACAGATTCACCTTTGATTTAACCCCTATGTTATGTGTAGATAGGAGTTATCCATTGGAATGGTCAAAGAAATTAAGGAGCAATCATAATTATACCTTTCACCTCGTGGCTACCTAGTTCTACATGTGCTCCTAGATCAAGACTTGGTAGTGATTCATGTTCATGTTTTGCAATGATAATAAACTTTTGAAATGGAATGTCAACCATACACACAGGTCTTCCAACTTTTTTTTATTTTTTCTCACAGTTGCAAGGAACCAGATGTTTAGAAGGAAGATGCGGAGAGAGCTTTACCCTCCTCCATGACCACCTGATTATTGTTGATTGAAATGTGTCCATTCTAGGACGTTAAAAAAGGGCACTTGTGGGAGGCAACCCACCAATCAGGTTTATTTTGTTAAACTTTCAATTCTATTTATACATTCTTGTTTGTAGATTGTTGATATCTAGTTTTGATGTAAGTAAAAAGGGTGCCTTGATATGTGTATTCAGTGTGCAGGAACACACTAAGTTGGTGGCACCGAGTCACTCTTTATGTGGGTCCCACCCACCCATCTTTTTCCCCAGATCTCAACTCACATATCAGTGCAACCATTCCATTTGTCTTCCTTTGCTTTTGACATTGGGGAGAATGTCATATTCAAGCTTAGGGGGAGGAATGGACTGATTCTTCTATATTTATCTCTTGCATCTTTACTTTTTATCATATATCTACATGTTTTTGTTTTTTAAAAAATAGATCTTCCATCTTTGTTTTTAGGGTCCACTTCTATCTAGTGCAATTGTGGACGAAATATAAAATTTTAGTTAGGATTAACCATTTCTTGATGATGTGGTATCAGTTATGAAAATTGTTGAAAACTGAATGTGCTCTTATGCTTTGCTCTTTTAGCTAAATTTGCTATGTTTAAGAGTACATAACTGGAGGAATTATTTGGATTAGTCATGTTGAAGACATATCGAATGAATGAAAAACCTAACTCAACCCTTTGTCTTGTGTTATGATGATGATGTTTGAGTCCAAACCAACCAAACGGTAACATGCTATTTAATGTGAATTCTAGAAATAATCTCTAAGGTTACCTTGTAACACAAGTTGATAGGAGAGGGACATATCATGGTTGGGAAAGACATTGTCTCTTAGTCATGTGATGTCATTCACCTTCCATTCATCTTCGTTCACCATCGCAGGATGATCAAGTTTAGTGCAAATAATTTTCCTCTTATTTACATTACATTGCATACTAGGAAGCATATAGCTACTTCATCTTCTTGTGCATTGGAAAACAAAAATAAAAGGTTCCATATCATGTTTTGAGCATTTGTTGCATATAGTTGCATTTGCATTGCATATTTTGAAAGGTGTTACATATTTTCTATCTTCTACGATCTTCTCTCATGACAGAGTGTAAAAAAAGTTGTATCTCCTTACTCCTTCTAAAAAAAAGTAAAAGAAGCCCAATCATGAACTATTTATCTTACTGAAATAAAAGAGCAAAAAAAGAGTTATTGAAAAAGAAAAAGAAAAAAAAGAGGAGAAAATGATTTTTAAGTTCAATGCCACATTCTCTCTAGGCAACAAAGAAGGGGACTGTGGGTTTTTTTAAACACCTTTTCACCTATACTCATCATTAGGATGAGACACCCATTGCATGCAACATTCCACAAAAATAAAAGATAGTCATTAGAAGTCATACATTCACATTCTATCCATCATATATGTAACGAATCAAAACCTAGCCTCTTGACCCTGATCTTATGTCTTGGAGGGTAGTCAGCTTTGTTCTTTGGGCTTATCCAAACAAGGATCAAGATATATACATTAGTAACTTAATTGAAATCCTAACATATGTTGGAAAGTCATTAATAGTGCAAACCAACATAGCATGCGAACGAAATGTCTCTCTTCGTGAGGCATCATAGGTCATCACACCTTCACCCCAGAGTTTTTTTAAGTCATCAATAAGAGGTTCAAGATAAACATCGATGTCATTTCCAGGTTGTTTAGGGCCCGATATCAACAACGACATCATTACGTACTTATTTTTCATACACAGCCAGGGAGGAAGATTGTATATAACAAGCATGACTGGCCACGTGCTATGTTGGCTGCTCAATGTCCCGTACGGATTCATCCCGTCTGTACAAAGCCCAAGTCTTAGATTCCTGACTTCTTCACCAAATTCATGGTACAATAGATCAATCTTCTTCCACTGTGGGGAATCAGACGCATGTCGTAGGATCCCATCATTATTTTTCTTAACATCTACATGCCACCTCAAATTCTTTGCATCTATCAGATTGGCAAACAAGCGTTGAAACCGTGATATTATAGGTAGATACCACATCACCTTGGCAGGAGAACCAGTTTTGGACTCCCCCGAAATCGTCAATTTATACCGTGACGCACCACATTTTGGATAATCTTTCAAATCCACATAGTCCTTTTGAAATAATAAACAATCATTCGGGCATGCGTGTATCTTCTTGGCATCTATTCCCATTGGGCACAACAATTTCTTTACCTGGTATGTTGAGATTGACAGCTCGTTTCCTTCAGGAAGCATTTCTTTCAACAAAGACAACAATGACGTGAAGCTTTTGTCGCTCCATCTATTGTTAGCTTTCAGCTTATACAATCTCAACACAGCGCTAAGCTTCGCAAACTTAGTACAACCTGTGTATAACGATATCTCAGCATCATGCACAATGTTTCTAAAAATGGGAGGTGGATCAGTGTGCTCTACCCCACAACTATCCAACATCGCATCAACGATGTCTACTGGAACTGGTTCATTCACATCTACATCATCGTAGGAAATTTCTTCTTCCACACAAACACTGCTATCGACATCCACTGGTTTCGGGTTTGAAATCTCTCCATGACAGTGCCATTCTGTATAGCCTTGTATAATCCCGTTGCACATGACATGACTTTTGATTTCGTCACCAGTGCTGACTTTCAAGTTGTTACCGCAATGCCTACATGGACAGTAGAACCTATCTCCAGGTTGTTTCCTATGTTCCTCGGAAAATCTAATAAACTGGTCAAGACCAGATATAAACTCTGGGGTGCAGCGATTGCGAATGGACATCCATGTTCTATCCATTCTATGATCAAAGAGAAAACAAGTATATATTACAACAAGATTAGGGTCTAGGGTTAACAGATTAGAGTTTTTGCATGGTTAAAACTTTAGGCCAACAATTACATGTTCTGTCATTCTTATATATAATAAATGTGTACCACCTATCCCATCTTTGAACACCTAATCTCACTAGTAAGTGTATAATGTGTATTGGGTTTTTAAGAAAATTTCGGCAGCATTTCCCCGTTGTTCTCCAGCTACATATGTACTTAGAGAACAAACGGGGAAATGCTATCGAAATTTTCTCGAAAACCCAATACACATTATACACTTACATCCTAAGTGAGATTAGGTGTTCAAGAACAGTCCCAAACCAGGGACTATCCAAGATTTACTCCTAATGAGTAAATCTTGGACGGGTTTCTAGGCTAATGAGTACATATCCACTACATGTATTTGCTCACTTACATTGCATCACTCACAATTAGAGCATTATTAAATAATAAATCAAGAATTCAATAGTTTCAAACATACAATAATGCCCAATCATGTTTAAATCAAACAAAATATCGTAAGTCGGATTAGGTGTTCAATAACAGTCCCAAACCGGGGACTATCCAAAATTTATACTCCTAATGAGTAAATCTTGGGCGGGTTTCTAGGCCAACAAATACATGTATGTTGTCATTCCAATACCTACAATCCTAGTTTCATCACAATTGATGTTAGGGTTTCATTACAATTTTAGGTATCATATAGAGTATGTAGATGTTAGGGTTTCATTATGTAATAGGATTCATGTAGATGTTAGGGTTTCATCATGCAATAGACTCAGCCAGATGTTAGGGTTTCATCATGCAATAGGGATTTCATCATATAATTGATTTAATCACAAATTCATAATTGATTTCATTTGAATATATACCCTCTTGTTCTTCCTTCTCCCTCCTTACCAACAGCAACCATGGTCGTGTGGGCTGGCACGACCGTGGCTGTGTTGGCCAACCACACGGCCGTGTTGGGTAGCACGGCCGTGTGGTTGGCCAACACAGCCACGTCTGTGCCAGCCCACACGGCCGTGGTTGTTGTTGGTAAGGAGAGGGAGAAGGAAGAATAAGAGCAGGAGAACCAGTGATGAAGAAAGGAGGGCCTACTGTTGGTAGCAGCGTGGAGACGGAGGCGGCGACCATGGCGAGCAGCTGCAACAAGCGGCAGCGGCGGTGCGGGAGAGAGGGCCGCCGGAGCAGGAGGAGAAGGTCGCCGGAGCTGGAGGAGAAGGCCGCCGGAGCAGCGAGCTGGGGCAGAGGGCAAGCGGCGTCGGAGCAGCGAGCTGGGGGCAGAGGGCGAGCGGAGCAGCGTACCTCCAAAGGGAGAAATCATCGGAGGATCAAACCCTGGTAGCACGAGAATGAATGAAATAGAGAAAGGGGAAGAGTCGGGCTCGCTCGCGTGATTTAAGTTAACATTTGGTGTCGGTTTCTAACAAAAACCGACAATAAAAACTTTAAGTGTCGGTTTGCAACAAACCACCGACACTAAAGGGAGGTGAAAATTTTCGCGGTTATCCGCGTGAAAACACAACGACGTCAGTTATTGTCACTAAACCGACGACCAAAGTTGAGCAAATTTCTGTCTCGCAGAAAACCTTTAGTTGTCGGTTCCTCCCTTAAAAACCGACGATGTATGTCAATTTTTGGATGTAATTTTTTTCGCTAGAAATTTTTGTTTTGGCAGTTACTTTTAGGTGTCGGTTTCTTATTAAGAAACTGACACTGAATAAAAGTGGTACCCATGTCTGGTCGCCCTTCACAGATTGATGTCAGCTTATTTTAAACATCGAGGCTGTATGGTTTAGGTGTCAGTTTTTTATTACAACCGACACCAACAAAAGTGACGTTATAAGCCATTTCTGTAGTAGTGCATGTAGACATATATAAATAAAATATGATCTAATGCTCTCATAATTAACCTTTAGAGCAATAAAATATATCACACGAGACAACTTTGATTAAAATTAATGATAAGAGAGATAATATGCATGTAAGAACTAAAATGCCCATAATAGAGGATGATATTCAAAATTAATACTCTAGTGAGATAAAGAATGAATACATATAGAGTCTCGTTCATAATAAGGAATTACAACCCTTTTGGTAATAAGAGTGAAGATAATGCGATACAATAAAATAAAATAATAAGGATGATGAAATAAATACAATGATCTTGATCCAAAAATGTTAATTCATATAAATAGATCTTGAAAGTGAAATCTAATGTGAAATTCAGATTCCTTGGGTCCTTATTGCCTTGGGAATCAAGTTTCACATTGTTTACCTAATAATAATTAATTTAATTCAATTTAGAAAACAAGATATGAGTTTTTCCCCAAAATATCAAATAGAATAATAAATGACTCCAAAAGTGGAAATTAACTTTGATTTGCAGTCTACATGTCAAGATAAGTTTATGCGTGAATTTTCATCTAATTTAGACAATCTTAAATATTTTATTTTATCTAAGAGAGAGAAAATCATTAAAAGACCAAAAATATTAAATTATATGTTGAAAAAATTAATTTATGTCAAAATTGTGTTCCTCACATTTAGTATTGCTTATAGGCCAAGTCTCATATTTTTGGAAAGTTTCTAAATGCCTCTAACTCATTAAAAGGATAAAATGAGTGATAAGATTTAAACGTATTAAATAAAATAATAAAAGTCTTCAAAAAATAAAATAATTCCACATTTGTATTCTACATACTAAAATGGTCTTTGGCACAATTCTCACTCAATTTGGAAAATATTTTATGAGAAGGTGAATTCTCACTCAATTTGGAGAGAGAAAGTGTTTAGAACGTTCAAATCATTAATTAAAATAACAAACAACTTCAACAAATTGAAATAATGATAAATTTGTTTCCCACACACTTAATTTGACTTGTGGGTGAAGTTTGCTTAAATTTAAAGAATCTTATAACCATTAATGATGGAGGAAAGAGAGAATGGTTTGATTTATTTAACACATCAAAATTTCTCAAAAGGCAAATCTAATTGCATATTCAGATTCCTCTTGTCCAATATATGTTGCGTGTCAAATTTCATTCATTTTGGAAGTCGTTTGCATTCTCAAATGAAGAGAGAGAAAAAGGAAAATAATTTAAATAGAACTTTAATCGAAATCAAATAGGACTGACGTTAAATGTCACATGAGGCGTGCTATCTCGACCATTGGATTTGCGATCCAAGGGTCATTGCATCATCACCTACCTTGTGTTCGAAAAGGAAACAGGTCGCCATATATGGATTTTTTTGCAAATTTCTCTCTCAATTTTCAACCTTTACTCGCAATTTCTTCGCTCACATATTCTATATCAAAATTTGCACCTATTGATCTATTACTTGTGTGATTTCGTCATGGTTTCATGAAACACCCAAATCGGTGTCGACTAGCTTCGCGACTACTTTCCAAATCTCCGACTCTTGCACCCTCACCTATAAGTATTGCATCTCGAACCTTCACCTCTCTTTGCTTGACTCTTCTCTCTTCTCAATTTCCTGAGTGGTCTTGTGCTCCATTGCTGAGGAGCTTGTTGTTCACCACAATTTTTTAGTGTCTTTCTCTCAACCTCGGTGGCTCGCACACCCGAATTGACAGCTATGGTGAGTTTGTTTTCTACTCCTCTTCCTTTCTATTTCTTTGATTTCTTGTTTAGTCAAGTGATCTTGTTTTCCCCAAAATCCTTGGTCAAGCTTCTCCTCTTGCTGCAGCCCTGGCGTATTCCTAGCAAAGGGGATGAACACCCTGTAGGAATTCTCTATTTTACCCCTTCCTCAACAACTTTATTTACTTTTCTCGCAAGGGGCATACTAGTAATTTCGTCTGGGTTTTCTTTCTTATGGGGCAATTCAAATGGACCACTGACCACGTGAATTGGCCGACTCTAGTTGGGCCAAGTCAGTAGGTCAGTCCCCTTTCTCCCTCTCTCTTGCAAGTTTTCTATGCCTATGTAGATTTTTGGAAATTTATGATTGGTCAATTTTCTAAAAATCATATCTTTTAATTTTCTTATCCAAAAAATAAAGTAAAGTATGTTTTGGAATAAAAAAATGTGTTTTTTCTAATAAAAATAGTTTGAATCCTGATTTGTATATTTTCAAGGATGGATTTCGAGAATCTAATTAATTTATATAAAAAGCCCTAAAATTGGTAACTAATTCATCTTAACTCCAAATATAATAAATAAATATATTTTCTTGATAAAAAAACATAAGGAATTGTTTGGTATAGGTTTTGAGTCTAAAATTTGAGTTTTTCTAAAAAGATATAGAATTATGGTTTCATTACATATATATGAATCTCAAACCCTAATACATGTGAATAATTTGTAATTAGGTAAAGGTGTTATGAGAAACAACTATATTAGTGAAGAGTATTTATAGGACTCTAAATTAAGGTATGTTTCCATCTCCTATTATTCATATTGAGTAATAACCTATTTTCATCTTTGTCTGGGTCCTATGGACAATAGCCTACATAATATCTTTTTCTTTTGAAAATATGCTTCATGTGAAGTATCTTACAGTGTTATTGATCTTGTGATCATAATTGGACATTCTCTTGGTCTCTTTATTATACATTTCTCATGGTGGAACATTCTATGGTTTTATATGCCCCTTTTCCCACTTTTATGGTGGAGGTTTATTATGATCATGTGATCTCACTTATTGTATTTGTTGAATGTTCTCAACTTTCTTATTCTCTTTTATAATGGATTGTTCTTTTGTTATGCATAATGTGGTGACGGTTAGTATAATGTTACATGTTCTTTTATCTGGATGTGAAAATTCCCACATGCAGATGTGAAAATTCCTACATATGAAAATATTTATGGCAGACGTGCCTAGGCAGATGTTGACAGACCCTGCCACCCTATATTTTAGAGCAGATGTATACAAGACCTTCCTCACCCCACATTATTTTTGGTAGATGTGTTATTTCCTCCCTACATGTTTATATTGTCTAGCATTGTCACAGGTGAAACATGTGGATGCTTTATTTTTATACTTTGATCTTAAGTGTCTCTTTTATTGAGATTCTTCTCGGTTATTCCCTCTTTGGGTAGTCCTTTTCTTTTCATTGGAAGCCTTTATATTTGTTGTCCTTTAATCCATATATTGCTCAATTTCCTATTTAGTATGCACATACCAACCTTTGTTGATGTCTTCTATTTTCTCTTCTTGTTGGGGTATGCTTCCAACCCTGGGTGAAGGCCAACGAGGACATAGCATGAAGTTTTAGACTTAGCTTAAGGAGTTAAAGCTTGGAGACAATCTTGATATGGTTTAGATTTCCCTCTATATTATATCCTTTGATGTAACTTACATGTAAACCCTTATTGGGTTATGATGCAATTTTGTAATCTTTTATGAAATTGAATATTGTCATGATTTTATTCTGATGCTATACACTTTGGTCTTTGTATACTATTATTTAAAATTTGAAAATGTTACACCTATTCCTGCATACCTTTTGAGTGTGTTTGGAATGGATGTTTTATTATTCAATTTTTTAGTAGGGAGTGGACCCCCTCTGGGTCCCACTCTTTACAACATGGTATTAGAGCCCATGGTAGTTGGAATCTGACTATTTCAATTTTGTCTCCCTTATTAGAACCATTGACTTGGAAAGTGACCCCTAGGTGAGATGTTTTCCTTAGATCTTGCCTAAGATTTTCATTAGATGATGTTACCCTACCATATAGGTTAATGATGAAATCTATAAAGTTAAGAGGTGTTTGCTTGAGGAAGGAGTCATGTTTTGAGGAGGAGGTACTAGTAGGATGAAGAGATCTTATTATGGAAATTGTGACTTGGTTTATCACATTGATTTTGGTACCATCTTTGTTTTACCTCTAATGTTTCTTATCAGAAAAAAACATTTATATTATACCACTATATGTGGAACAATGTCTCCGATTTTCTCAATGATTTCTTAAACTAAGTCACAATGAGGAGATATGTTAAGTTTTAGTGGAGAAACCCTAAAAGTTAGTTGGATCAGAATCCCAACCCTAGTTTTGAAGAAGTGACTAGGAACATGTGAGATAATGTAGAGGTGTAGTGTACCTACCCTTTGTACCCTATGACTTTTGGATCTTAGGGTCGTTAGGTTAGAGACACAAGGACCTAAAACTCAACCATAGATGGTTCTAACTTGTTAGGTGTATACATGAACAACATAAATCTCTAAAGCATACACAACTAAAAGAGATGTGGGTAACTCAAAATGTTGTTTAGTTTGACTTGATAGATAAAACCTTTTGAGGGGTGGAGAATAGTTGGTTTTTTATTTTTGGATCATTAGATTTCGAGGACAAAATACTTTTTAAGGGGTGGAGTGTTGTAATGAACCGAAACCTAGCCTCTTGACCCTGATCTTATGTCTTGGAGGATAGTCAACTTAGTTCTTTGGGATTATTCAAACAAGGATTAAGATATACACATTAGTAGCTTAATTGAAATCCTAATATGTAGACATATAAACAAAATATGATCTTATGCTCTCATAATTAATCTTTAGAGCAATAAAATATATCACATGAGACAATGTTGATTAAAATTAATGATAAGAGAGATAATATGCATGTAAGAACTAAAATGCCCATAATAGAGGATAATATTCAAAATTAACACTCTAGTGAGATAAATGATGAATACATATAGAGTCTCGTGCATAATAAGAAATTATGACCCTTTTGGTAATAAGAGTGAAGGTAATGTGACACAATAAAATAAATAATAAGGATGATGAAATAAATACTATGATCTCAATCCAAAAATGTTAAATCATAGAAAGAGATCTCAAAAGTGAGATCTAATGTGAAATTTTATTCCTTGGGATCCTATTGCAGTGGGAATCAAGTTTCGCATTGTTTACTTAATAATATTTAATTTAATTCAATTTGGAAAACAAGATATGATTTTTTCCCAAAATATCAAATAAAATAATAAATGTATCCAAAAGAGGAAAATAACTTTGGAATAGTATACATGTCAAGATAAGTTTATGTATGAATTTTCATCTAATTTGGACAAACTTAAATATTTTATTTTTTTCCACGAGAGGGAAAATCATTTGAAGACAAAAAATATTAAAATTATATGTTAAAAAATTAATTAAAGTCAAAATTTTGTTCCACACATGTAGTATTACTTATAGGCCAAGTTTCATATTTTTGGAAAGTTTCTAAATGCCTCTAATTCATTAAAAGGATAAAATGAGTGATAAGATTTAAATGTATTAAATAAAATAATAAAAGTCTTCAAAAAATAAAACAATTTCATATCGTATTCTACATACTAAAATGGTCTTTGGTTCGATTTTCACTCAATTTGGAAAATATTTGATGAGAAGGTGAATTTAGGAGAGAGAAAGTGTGTAGAACCTTCAAATTATTAATTAAAATAACAAACAACTTCAACAAATTGAAATATGGCAAATTCGTTTCCAACACAGTTAATATGATTTGTGGGTGAAGTTTAATTAATTTTAGAGAATCTTATAACCATTAGTGATGGAGGAAAGAGAAAATAAGATTTGATTTATTTAACATATTAAAAGTTCTCAAAAGGAAAATCTAGTTACATATTCAAATTCCTTATGTTTAAAATAGTTTGTGTCAAATTTCATTAGTTTTGGAAGTCATTTGCACCCTCAAATGAAGAGAGAGAAAAAGGAAATAATTTAAATAGAACTTTATTCGAAATCAAACAGAACTAACATTAAATGTCACATGAGCCGCACTATCTGGACCGTTGGATTCACGATCCAATGGTCATCTCATCATCACCTACCTTGCATTCGAAAAGGAAACATGCCGCCACATATGGATTTTTGTTTTGTTTTGTAGATCTCTCCCTCAATTCTCCACCTTTACTCGTGATTTCTTTGCTCACAGATTCTATATCAAAATCCACACCTATTGATCTATTCCTTGCATGGTTTCGTTATGGTTTCGCGAAACACCCAAATTGGGGCCGACTAGCTTCGTGGCTACTTTCCAAATCTCTGACTCTTGCACCCTCACCTATAAGTATTGTGTCCCGAACCTTTGCCTCACTTTACTTGATTCTTCTCTCTTATCAATTTATTGAGTAGTCTTGTCCTCCATCGTTGTCTGCTTGCTGTTCACCATGATTTTGCGACGCCTTTCTCTCGACCTCGGCTGCTCGCACACCTGAATTGACGGCTGTTGTGAGTCCGTTTTCTCCTCATTTGCCTTTCTATTTCTTTGATTTCTTGTTTAGTCGAGTGATCTTGTTTTCTCCAAAATCCATGGTCGAGTTGCTCCTCGTGCAACATCCATGGCCTATGCCTGGTGAAGGGGATGAATCTCCTATATGAATTCTCTATTTTACCCATTCCCCACCTACTTTCTTTGCTTTTCTCACAAGGGGCGTAATAGTAATTTTTCCCGGGCTTTCTTTCTTATGGGGCAAGTCAAACGGACCATTGACCACGTGACTTGGCTACCTCTAGTTGGGCCAAGTCAGTAGGTCGGTCCCCTCTCTCCCTCTCTCTCACAAGTTTTTTATGCCTATGTGGAGTTTTGGAAATTTTTGATTGGTCAATTTTCTAAAAATTGTAACTTTAATTCGCTTCTCCAAAAATTAAAGTAAAATATGTTTGGAATAAGAAAAATGTGTTCGTCCTAATAAAAATAGTTTAAAAGCTTGATTTACATGATTTTAAGGATGGATTTTTAGAATCTAATTAATTAATATAAAAGCCCTAAAATTGGTAACTAATTCATATTAACTCCAAATATAATAAATAAATATGTTTTCTTGATCATAAAGGAATCGTTTGGTATAGGTTTTGAGTTCAAAATTTGAGTTTTTATAGAAAGCTCTAGAATTAAGGCTTCATTACATATATACACACATCTCAAACCCTAATACATGTGACTAATTTGCAATTAGGTAAAGGTGATATGTGAAAAAACTGGATTGGTGAAGAGTATTTATAGGACTTTGAAATAAGGTATGTCTGCATCTCCTATTATTCATATTAAGCAATAACCTATTTTCATCTTTCTCTTGGTCCGATGGACTATCTCCTACACAATATATTTTTCTTTTGAAAATATGCTTCATGTGAAGTATCTTACATTGTTATTGATCTTGTGATCATAATTAGACATTCTCTTGGTCTCTTTCTTATACATTGCTCATGGTGGAACATTCTATGGTGTTATATGATCTTTTTCCCACTTTTATGGTGGAGGTTGATTGGATCATGTGATCCCACTTATTGTATTTGTTGAATGTTCTCATCTTTCTTATTATCTTTAATAATTGATTATTCTTTTTTTATGCATCATTGGTGACTACTTGTATAATGTTACATGTTCTTTTATGTGGATGTGAAAATTCCCACATATGCATGCACATGTGAAAATTCCTGCATATGAAAATATTTATGCCAAACGTGCCAAGGCAGATGTTGATAGATCCTACCACCCCATATTTTAGAGTAGATGTATACAAGACCATGCTCACCCCCACATTATCTTTAATAGATTTATTATTTCCTACCTACATGATTATATTGTCTAGTATTTTCATAGGTGAAAAACATGGATGCTTTATTTTTATACTTTGCTCTTAATTGTATATTTAATTGAGATTCTTTTCTGTTATGCCCTCTTTGGGTAGTCCTTTTATTTTCATGAGAAGCCTTTATATTTGTTGTCATTTAATTCATATTTTGCTCAATTTCCTATTGAGTATGCACATACCAACCTTTGCTAATGTATTCTATTTTCTCTTCTTGTAGGGGCATGCTTCCAACCCTAGGTGAAGGATAAGGAGGACATTATCTTAAGGAGTTAAAGCTTGGAGACAATCTTGATATGATTTTGATTTCCCTCTATATTAGATCCTTTGATGTAACTTACATGTAAACCCTTATTGGGAGATGTGATGGAAATTTTGTAATTTTTTATGAAATTGAATATAGTCATGATTTTATTCTGCTGCTATACACTTTGGTCTTTTGTATACCATTATTTGAAATTTGAAAATTTGACACCTGTTCCAACATACCTTTTGAGTCTGTTTGGAATGGATGTTTTATTCTTCAAATTTTTAGTCGGGAGTGGATCCCCTCAGGATCCCACTCTTTACAACATGGTATTAGAGCCCATGGTAGTTGAAATATGACTATTTCAATTTTGTCTCCCTTATTAGAACCATTGACTTGGAAAGTGACCCCTAGGTGAGATGTTTTCCCTAGATCTTTCCTAAGATTTTCATGAGATGATGTTACCCTACCATATAGGTTATTGATGAAATATATAAAGTTAAGAGGTGTTTGCTTGAGGAAGGAGTCATGTTTTGAGGAGGATGTACTAGTAGGAAGAAGAGATCTTATTATGGAAATTGTGACTTGGTTCATCGCATTGATTTTGGTACCATCTTTGTTTTATCTCTGATGTTTCTTATTGAAAAAAAAATATTTTCATTATACTACTATATGTGTAAAAAATTTCTCTAATTTTCTCAATGATTTTTGAACTAAGTCACAATGAGGAGATATGTGAAGTTTTAATGGAGAAACCCTAGAAGTTAGTTGCATTAGAATCCTAACCCTAGTTTTGAAGAGATTACTAGGAATAGGTGAGACAATGTAAATGGGTAGTGAATGTACCCTTTGTACTCTATGACTTTTGGATCTTAGGGTTGTTAGGTTCGAGACACAAGGACCTAAAACTCAACCCTAGATGGTTCTGACTTATTAGATGGATACATGAACAACATAAATCTCTAAAACATACACAACTAAAAGAGATGTGGGTAACTCAAAATGTTGTTTAGTTTGACTTGATAGGTAAAATGTAAAGAAGTGAAACCACTTCTCTACTAAAAATTTGAACAATAGAACCTCCAATCCAAACACACTCGAAAGGTGTGAAGGAGTGGGTGTAAAATTTTCAAATCTTTATATAATGGTAATCAAAAGACCAATGTATAGTAGCGGAAGAAAATATTTGACTATTCAATTATAAAACAAAGGGTTACAAACTTAAACTTACATCACAAGGATCCATGTAGAGGGAAATCTAAACCACCTCAAGATTGTCTCCAAGCTTTATCAACTCAAGCTAAGTCTAGTCCAATACGTCTTGCCATCCATGTCCTCCACCTAGGGTTGGAAGCATTACCCCAGCAAAAGAAGAAACAAAAGAGACATCAGCAAAGGCTGGTATGTGCATACTAAAAATAAAACTTGAGCAATATAAGGATATAAAGGACGTCAATTGTAAAGGCTTCCCATGCAAAAGATAAGTATCACCCAAATGGGTATCAGGAGAAAAGATCATAACAAAAGAGATACTTGCCATAACCAACAAATAATAAGAATGTGCTATCAATATAAACATCCACTACCATGGTGGAAAACAAAGCACATATATCATTATCAACTTGCATGCATGTGAGATAAGCATAGCCCTAGAACAATATAAATAACAATGGCGGTCAAGAATCACACATCTTGAACCTGGTGGGACATGGGCCAAGAATCACACATCTTGCCCTAAAGGTACATGGGCCAGGAATCACACATCCTGCCCTGGCATGGGGAATCACACATCCACCATCCAAAATATCACAATGTTTTCATGTTGCATAATGAGACAAAACCAATGAAATTATACTACTCTAGTGCTACTAAATCACATAACATGTTAAATGTAGAGGCAAGTAGAAAAGTATAGTCCAACATCAAATAAGATTTTCCACAATAGTCAACTTATGAAACATCATAAACTTCCACATAATAATGGTAGATACCATCAACAATATTATCATGTCTCCATATCTCAACAAAAGATTCCAAGAAATTATCCAAGATCACAATAACCAGGATAGTTCACATGAACTATGATAACAAAAGAATAGACATGTGTGTAGGCAAAAGTCAAAAAGAAAGATAAGATAGGTGAATTGCTCAACAAAGATGAATAGGGGATACAACATACATCAAGAGAGATAAATAAGAAATTGCTTAATATGGAAATAATATGGGATGCAAGCATACCTCAACTTCAGATTCAAACAGATCCAAAGACACCTCTAGGTCCAAGCCTAGGCTTCCAAAGCACCTATTTAGCATATAAGTGAAATTAGGGTTAGATTTTATATTGATTTCATAAACCCTAAAAACCACCTTTTTATTATTATGTGAATTAGGTTATGAAAACGATTCCATATTTTAGATTATATTTTCCTGAGTTCAAAACATATTTTATTATATTTTTTTGACTTATAAATTATTAGTTATGAATTATACAAGTTATTATCTTATTTAATTAGGTCCATAAAAACACCCATTAAAAAGCATCAGATTCAAGCGACAAAACCAACACCATAAGAAAGCTTGCATTTTTCTGAATTCAACGACTATTTATTTATATTTTTCTGATCAGTAAATTATTAGTTATTAATTTTACAAAATGGACCAATCAGAAATCCAGGAAAAGCCAACTCAGCGTTTAATAGGCGAGAAACAGAGAGAGGGTCGGGCCCAGCCTGACATGGCCCAATGAACGCTGGCCAAGTCAGTGGGTCAAGGCTCATAAGACTTTCTCTAAAGCAAACGATGTTAAGAGGAAAAGACGGAAATGCCCCTGAGCGATAAAACAACTAAAGCAGATCAACGAAGGGAAACAAGGTAAATCAAAAAGATGCCATCTTCTTCTTCCTTTCGCTCGCACGCACGGCGACTGCAGGCTATGGGCGAGATTGGGTGATTTCCCGATACTTGACGAAACTCAGTGATGAAGACACCGGAAGAAAGCTTGAGCAAAGACGAAGCTATTCATACCTTCAATTCACGCAGAGGTGGTGAGGAAAGAGAGAGAGACCTGCCGCAATAGCCATGACATCCAGTTGACCTACGACGACACACACACTTGTTATGGTTCAAATAGTAGAAGAAAAAGCTTCATAAGGTCACTTAAAAGACCACGCCGTCGTCTCCGGTGGCCCTGAGGGTACCGACCGCCGGAACAACAACCGAGAGCAGGAAGAAAGCAGTCGGAGTAGGGAAGCTATGCACATAACCTATAGAAGCCGGTCCATGGGGTGATAAACATTCATGGGACCTCGGCGGAGGTTAGGAACTCAATTCTCAAAGAATCAGAGACCTCGCGCGCGAAGGAGAACCGAAAAGGGATCAAAACAGGGGAAGGCGAGGATGACTCTATACATCCAGGTGGTACAGGAAATAAAACCCCAACATATATAGGATGGGTGGGTGCGGAATCTTTCCAGGAACCCAGCGGCGAAGAAATCATCGAAAAAGAGCAAGAATTGAGGGAGATATCATCAACCAAAAATCGCAAGGAACAACCTGTATTCCTACTCCCATCCGAGCTAGGAGACGAACTCGGAGTCGTTAGATCGCAGATCAACGGTCTAGAAGCAAGCCGAAATTGGGAAAAAGGAAAGCAGGCGTGACAAGGAAAATCGATTAAATGAATAAAGTATCATTTGCATTAAATGTATCTTTTTCTCTCTCTTCAAACGAGGGTGCAAACAAATCCCAAATTAGTTGGAATTTTGCACAGACACCAATTAAGGCATGTAGATTCCGATTTTACACTTAGTTTTACCTTTTGGAAACTTTTAATGTGCCAAATAAATCAATGAATATATTCTCTTTCCTCCTTCATTAAAGGCTTTAGGATTATGAAACTTAATCCACAAGTCATATTTAATGTGTTAGATACGAATTTGCCATCAATTTTACATATTGGAGTTGTTTAAGTATTTAATTAATATTTTGAAGATTTTATACACTTTTTCTCTCCTGATTTCACCCTTTAAGTAAACTTTCTCCAAATTGGATAAAAATTTACCCAAAGGCTATATTTATTATATAGATCACGAATCTAACATTATTTTCCTCTTTTGGAGTCAATTATTATATTAATTTATTAATGACACCTTTTAGGCAATTTCTCTCTCTTAATATTACCATATTATTTCAAGGTAGTCCAAATTAAATGAAATTTGACATGTAGGCTTATTTTGATGTTTGGATTACGAATTTGGAGTCTATTCTTTATTTTGAGGCTTTATTACATAGATTATGCCATTAGGTCCATTAGAGGCCCGTTAACATCATTATGCATCCAATTAAGTTATTTATCATCTTATTATCACCAATTGAATTATGTGACATATTAGATTACATTATTCATGCATTTAGATTATTAGGATCATACTAACCTCAACCTTGTCTGGCCTAAGACCAAAAGGTCAAAGTTCTAGGGTAGGGTTCTAGATTTGGTATGTTACAGCACTCCACCCCTTAAAAAGGATTTCGTCCTCGAAATCTATAGATTCAAACATCAACCACCAACTACTCTCCACCCCTTAAAGGGTTCAACCTAACAAGTCAAACTAAACAACTTTTTAGAGCTACCCACATCTCTTAGTTGTGAAAGTTCTAGATACTTTTATTATTTATGTATCCAACTATAGTCATGCCATCTAGGGTTGAGATTTAGGTCCTCATGTCTCTAACCTATCAACCCTACATGATCACTCAAAAGTCATAGGGTAGGTCAACTACACCATTATATCAAACCTAGTCACAAACTAGGGTTAGATTCTACTCAAACTATAGTTCTATTAATTGTGACTTAGCTCAAGAAAACATCGATAAATCTGAGAAAACTTTTGTACATATAGTAGTCTAATTGAAAATAATTTTTGCAGATAAGAAACATCACGAGGTGAAAGCAAATAGTTGGCCAAAATTCAATGCGAAACCAAGTCACAATATTTCCATATGATACTTCCTCATAACCTATTCTTGTCCTCAAACCAAACCTTATTGCATAAAAGTTAATCATATATCAGATCTAGGGTCAACTTCTCACTTAAAGGTAACTAACTAAAGTCAAGGGTTCTAAAGGGAGACAAAATTGAAATAGTCGATTCCGACTACCATGGGCTCTGATACCATGCTGTAAAGAAGTGAAAACACCTCCTTACTAAAAATTTGAACAATAGAACCTCCAATCCAAACACACTTGAAAGGTGTGAAGGAGTGGGTGTAAAATTTTCAAATCTTTATATAATGGTAATCAAAAGACCAATGTATAGCAGCGGAAGAAAATATTTGACTATTCAATTATAAAACAAAGGGTTACAAACTTAAACTTACATCACAAGGATCCATGTAGAGGTAAATCTAAACCACCTCAAGATTGTCTCCAAGCTTTATCAACTCAAGCTAAGTCTAGTCCAATACGTCTTGCCATCCATGTCCTCCACCTAGGGTTGGAAGCATTACCCCAGCAAAAGAAGAAACAAAAGAGACATCAACAAAGGCTGGTATGTGCATACTAAAAATAAAACTTGAGCAATATAAGGATATAAAGGACGTCAATTGTAAAGGCTTCCCATGCAAAAGATAAGTATCACCCAAACGGGTATCAGGAGAAAAGATCATAACAAAAGAGATACTTGCCATAACCAACAAATAATAAGAATGTGCTATCAATATAAACATCCACTACCATGGTGGAAAACAAATCACATATATCATTATCAACTTGCATGCATGTGAGATAAGCATAGCCCTAGAACAATATAAATAACAATGGCGGTCAAGAATCACACATCTTGAACCTGGTGGGACATGGGCCAAGAATCACACATCTTGCCCTAAAGGTACATGGGCCAGGAATCACACATCCTGCCCTGGCATGGGGAATCACACATCCACCATCCAAAATATCACAATGTTTTCATGTTGCATAATGAGACAAAACCAATGAAATTATACTACTCTAGTGCTACTAAATCACATAACATGTTAAATGTAGAGGCAAGTAGAAAAGTATAGTCCAGCATCAAATAAGATTTTCCACAATAGTCAACTTATGAAACATCATAAACTTCCACATAATAATGGTAGATACCATCAACAATATTATCATGTCTCCATATCTCAACAAAAGATTCCAAGAAATTATCCAAGATCACAATAACCAGGATAGTTCACATGAACTATGATAACAAAATAATAGACATGTGTGTAGGAAAAAGTCAAAAAGAAAGATAAGATAGGTGAATTGCTCAACAAAGATGAATAGGGGATACAACATACATCAAGAGAGATGAATAAGAAATTGCTCAATATGGAAATAATATGGGATGTAAGCATACCTCAACTTCAGATTCAAACAGATCCAAAGACACCTCTAGGTCCAAGCCTAGGCTTCCAAAGCACCTATTTAGCATATAAGTGAAATTAGGGTTAGATTTTATATTGATTTCATAAACCCTAAAAACCACCTTTTTATTATTATGTGAATTAGGTTATGAAAACGATTCCATATTTTAGATTATATTTTCCTGAGTTCAAAAAATATTTTATTATATTTTTCTGACTTATAAATTATTAGTTATGAATTATACAAGTTATTATCTTATTTAATTAGGTCCATAAAAACACCCGTTAAAAAGCATCAGATTCAAGAGACAAAACCAACACCATAAGAAAGCTTGCATTTTTCTGAATCCAACGACTATTTATTTATATTTTTCTGATCAGTAAATTATTAGTTATTAATTTTACAAAACGGACCAATCAGAAATCCAGGAAAAGCCAACTCAACGTTTAATAGGCGAGAAACAGAGAGAGGGTCGGGCCCAGCCTGACATGGCCCAATGAACGCTGGCCAAGTCAACGGGTCAAGGCTCATAAGACTTGCTCTAAAGAAAACGATGTTAAGAGGAAAAGACGGAAATGCCCCTGAGCGATAAAACAACTAAAGCAGATCAACGAAGGGCAACAAGGTAAATCAAAAAGATGCCATCTTCTTCTTCCTTTCGCTCGCACGCACGGCGACTGCAGGCTATGGGCGAGATTGGGCGATTTCCCGATACTTGATGAAACTCAGTGATGAAGACACCGGAAGAAAGCTTGAGCAAAGACGAAGCTATTCATACCTTCAATTCATGCGGAGGTGGTGAGGAAAGAGAGAGAGACCTACCGCAACAGCCAGGACATCCAGTTGACCTACGGCGACACACACACTTGTTCTGGTTCAAATAGTAGAAGAAAAAGCTTCATAAGGTCACTTAAAAGACCACGCCGTCGTCTCCGGTGGCCCTGAGGGTACCGACCGCCGGAACAACAACCGAGAGCAGGAAGAAAGCAGTCGGAGTAGGGAAGCTATGCACAGAACCTATAGAAGCCGGTCCATGGGGTGATAAACATTCATGGGACCTCGGCGGAGGTTAGGAACTCAATTCTCAAAGAATCAGAGACCTCGCGCGCGAAGGAGAACCGAAAAGGGATCAAAACAGGGGAAGGCGAGGATGACTCTATACATCTAGGTGGTACAGGAAACAAAACCCCAATATATATAGGATGGGTGGGTGCGGAATCTTTCCTGGAACCCAGCGGCGAAGAAATCGTCGAAAAAGAGCAAGAATTGAGTGAGATATCATCAACCAAAAATCGCAAGGAACAACCTGTATTCCTACTCCCATCCGAGCTAGGAGACGAACTCGGAGTCGTTAGATCGCAGATCAACGGTCTAGAAGCAAGCCGAAATTGGGAAAAAGGAAAGCAGGCGTGACAAGGAAAATCGATTAAATGAATAAAGTATCATTTGCATTAAATGTATCTTTTTCTCTCTCTTCAAACGAGGGTACAAACAAATCCCAAATTAGTTGGAATTTTGCACATAGACCAATTAAGGCATGTAGATTCCGATTTTACACTTAGTTTTACCTTTTGGAAACTTTTAATGTGCCAAATAAATCAATGAATATATTCTCTTTCCTCCTTCATTAAAGGCTTTAGGATTATGAAACTTAATCCACAAGTCATATTTAATGTGTTAGATACGAATTTGCCATCAATTTTACATATTGGAGTTGTTTAAGTATTTAATTAATATTTTGAAGATTTTATACACTTTCTCTCTCCTGATTTCACCCTTTAAGTAAACTTTCTCCAAATTGGATAAAAATTTACCCAAAGGCTATATTTATTATATAGATCACGAATCTAACATTATTTTCCTCTTTTGGAGTCAATTATTATATTAATTTATTAATGACACCTTTTAGGCAATTTCTCTCTCTTAATATTACCATATTATTTCAAGGTTGTCCAAATTAAATGAAATTTGACATGTAGGCTTATTTTGATGTTTGGATTACGAATTTGGAGTCTATTCTTTATTTTGAGGCTTTATTACATAGATTATGCCATTAGGCCCATTAGAGGCCCATTAACATCATTATGCATCCAATTAAGTTATTTATCATCTTATTATCACCAATTGAATTATGTGACATATTAGATTACATTATTCATGCATTTAGATTATTAGGATCATACTAACCTCAACCTTGTCTGGCCTAAGACCAAAAGGTCAAAGTTCTAGGGTAGGGTTCTAGATTCGGTATGTTACATAAAACCTTTTAAGGGGTGGAGAGTAGTTGGTTGTTGATTTATGGATCATTAGATTTTGAGGATGAAATCCTTTTTAAGGGGTGGAGTGATGTAATGAACCGGAACCTAGCCTCTTGACCCTGATCTTATGTCTTAGAGGGTAGTCAGCTTAGTTCTTTGGGCTTAGCCAAACAAGGATTAAGATATACACATTAGTAGCTTAATTGAAATCCTAACATGTAGACATATAAACAAAATATGATCTAATGCTCTCATAATCATCTTTAGAGCAATAAAAAATATCACATGAGACAATGTTGATTAAAATTAATGAGAAGAGAGATAATATGCATTTAAGAAATAAAATACCCATAATAGAGAATAATATTCAAAATTGACACTCTAGAGAGATAAAGAATGAACACATATAGAGTCTCATGCATAATAAGGAATTATGACCCTTTTGGTAATCAGGGTGAAGGTAATGTGACACAATAAAATAAATAATATGCATGATAAGATAAATATAATGATCTCAATCCAAAAATGTTAATTCATAGAAAGAGATCTCAAAAGTGAGATATAATGTGAAATTTGATTCCTTGGGCTCCTACTGCAGTGGGAATCCAGTTTCACATTGTTCACCTAATAATAATTAATTTAATTCAATTTGGAAAACAAGATATGAGTTTTTCCCCAAATATCAAACAAAATAATAAACGACTCCAAAAGAGGAAACTAACTTTAGATTCATAGTCTACATGTCAATATAAGTTTATGTGTGAATTTTCATCTAATTTGGACAAACTTAAATATTTTATTTTATCCAGGAGAGAGAAAATCATTTAAAGACCAAAAATAATAAATTATATGATAAAAATTAATTAATGTCAAAATTGTTTTCCTTGCATTTAGTATTACTTATAGGCCAAGTTTCATATTTTTGGAAAGTTTCTAAATGCCTATTATTCATTTGGTATAGGTTTTGAGTCCAAAATCTGAGTTTTGCTAAAAAGGTCTAGAATTAGGTTTCATTACATATATATAAATCTCAAACCCCAATACATGTGAATAATTTGTAATTAGATAAAGGTGATCTAGGAAACAACTAGATTGGTATAGAGTATTTATAGGACTCTGAAATAAGGTATGTTTGCATCTCCTATTATTCATATTGAACAATAACCACTTTTCATCTTTCTCTTGGTCCTATGGACAATAGCCTACACAATATATTTTTCTTTTGAAAATATGCTTCATGTGAAGTATCTTGCATTGTTATTGATATTGTGATCATAATTGGACGTTCTCTTGGTCTCTTTCTTATACATTGCTCATGGTGGAACATTCTATAGTGTTATATGCTCTTTTTCCCACTTTTATTGTGGAATTGATTAGGATCACGTGATCCTACTTATTGTATTTGTTGAATGTTCTCAAATTTCTTATTCTCTATTATAATTGATTATTCCTTTGTTATGCATCATGTGGTGACTGCTAGTATAATGTTACATGTTCTTTTATGTGGATGTGAAAATTCCCACATATGCATGCACATGTGAAAATTCCTATATATGAAAATATTTACGGCAGATGTGCCTAGGCAGATGTTGATAGACCCTGTCACCCCATATTTTAGAGCAAATGTAAACAAGACCCTGCTCACTCTACATTATTTTTGGTAAATGTGTTATTTTCTACCTACATGTTTATATAGTCTAGTATTGTCACAGGTGAAACCCATGGATGCTTTATTTTTGTACTTTGCTCTTAATTATCTCTTTAGTTGAGATTCTATCATGTTTTGCCCTCTTTGGGTAGTCCTTTTATTTTCGTGGGAAGCCATTATATTTGTCGTCCTTTAATCCATATATTTCTCAATTTCCTATTTAGTATGCACATACCAGTCTTTGCTGATGTCTTCTATTTTCTCTTCTTCCTGGGATATAATTCCAACCCTACGTGAAGGACAAGGAGGACATATCATGAAGTTTTGGACTTAGCTTAAGGAGTTAAAGCTTGGAGACAATCTTGATATAGTTTATATTTCCCTCTATCTCAGATCCTTTGATGTAACTTACATGTAAACCATTATTGGGAGATATGATGGAATTTTGTAATCTTGTATGAAATTGAATATAGTCATGAATTTATTCTGCTGATGTACACTTTGGTCTTTTGTATACCATTATTTGAAATTTGAATTTGACACATGTTTTGACATACCTTTTGAGTGTAGTTGGAATATATGTTTTATTCTTCAAATTTTTAGTAGGGAGTGGATCCCCTCTATGTCCTACTCTTTACAATATAGGTGCATCATATTTTTATTTCTTACATAAATAATTTGGATAATTCTTGCAAATATTATTTTCATAGCCACCCATCTTTTCCACCCATTGCTCTATATGGTAGGAAAATGATATGATTATTTCCCTCATCCATTTTTATTTGGGGATCTGCTTCCAAGTAGTTTATTTAGGTAGCAGAGCAATGTGGATAGGGAGATCACATGGTGCATCAAGCATGTGTCCTATTGGCCATAATATTAATTGCTTCATATTGATAGTGTTTTTTCATTGATCTTATTATGGATGTCTATTATGAACATTATTGATCGCTTTAGAGTAGTTACTCATTCAGTGGTTGGTAAGGACCGGTTTGGGACCGAATGGTGGTGGGCAGTTAGAAAAAGTAATTCATAGGTATTTGTATTCTTGCTGGCCTTTTCAAACTAGTCCACGAGTATTGTTGCTCGAGGATGAGCAATATTCAAGTTTAGAGGTGTGATGTGTGCACATATAGTCACTATTTGGATATCTAATTTGGTTGTTTTGTTTGTCATTTGTGCTTAATTGAATATATTTTCACACATATTTCACCAAATTAGTATAAAATCAGTGTGCATCTGTTCTTACATTTATGCATGTATTTTACATATTTTTATTATTATTATTATAATTATTTGATTTAATTTATTGTTTATTTTATTGTAGATAATTGTTATATACCAGAGAAATGTTGTTACCACCGACATGCAACTCGGTACATGGAATCGAAGTACAAAAAATATTATTGTTCCAGATCGAAAAGGAAAAGGATTTCTACAGCAACTAACTCGCTAGTAATGACTTCCAAGTCGATTGTACCGACACAGGCACTGACGGCCAATATTAAATGCATTAAATCCAACGATTATTATTATGCTTCAATACAATTAGGTTTTCTCATAACTTAAACATATATAACAATTGGAAAGGGCACCATTAGAAAGAGATCGTCGAGATTTATTGCATGTGGATGACACAAACGGAGAAAGGAGGGAGAAAAGTGAAGGAACCCTACCCGACAGACCTCAGAGGCATTTTGACGGTAGAAATGACAACAGATCCTCTCCATCTTCTCTAGATCCATTCTTTATCCCCGTCTTTAATTTATTGTATCTCAAAATTTGTGTTTTACATCTTTTCAAATTACAGTGATACGATGTCATCTATTTTTGGCTACATATTCCTTAGAACCCAGGAGTAGCCTGGTGTTGTACTGTATTTGACATTATGAATTGATATATATATACATATATATATATATGTGTGTGTGTGTGTGTGTGTGTGTTTCTTCCTAATTTTTGGATATAAACCTATGAGATCTCTATGTTCTGTTTGTGCTTAATCACCATAGATAGATAACTAGATCTTTAAATATTTGAAATAAGGGTTAAGGGTTGGAAAAACCTAGGCTTACCCACTTATTGCCCCCTTTGATAAAGGTGGGGCATAAACAGGAGGAGATACCCAGAGTTTATCTTAAAGCACCTAACTAATCAACCAATTGATATGAAAATAGAATTGGCATTAGATTAGGTTGTGAACTACGCTGTGAGAGTGTGTAGTTCTTGCTATAGGCTCTTAATCCATGGTTAGGAGAAATAAATATTAATAAATGATGTTAAATACAGTATACACCATGGTGAAACCAAAAGTTCTAAGGAATTCATCCATTCTTGATCACAACAACCTTAGTTAGATTTACTTTTTGTTCTTAGTCAATTAAACAACAAATCAACTCTTTTTCTAGGTCTAGCTGATTTGGTTTCAATAAGTAGTAGTCTTTGGTGTATGATTCCCTGAGTTTCTCAACATGGGCCTCTTTTTACGTATATTACACTACACATGCACTTGCGTTTTACATGTACGTTCTATATGTGTAAATAAGTCCTTAAAGGTTTTTTTGATACTAGTGCAAACTGCTTCATTGAGACTAAATATCTAGTGTACCCTAGTACACATAGATAAAATGTCATACTATAGATTTATGAAAACTAACGTTCTCATACTTCTAGTGAACCTCAGTGATTATGATGAATAAAAGCTCCTATACAGCAAAATTGAGTTGTGAAAACTGAATGAATGAGATAGGGAGCCTGCATCAAATTCAATGTGTCTTACTCTTTAGAAGGTGCAAAAGAACCCTCTCCCTACCATTATAAATGATTCTGATGAGGCTAGAGTCAAATAACTTATAAATCCATCTCATGAGGTCCAAAATTCGGATGCCCAACCTTCTATAGCTCTACATATATGAAGGCATACAATCCCTACATGAAAGTAACCACATATTGATGAACCGCATGAAAAGAGACATAGCCCAAACAAGACTATTTCTCCACCAACTGCCACCATCCCAGTCATAGATCAACCCATGCCAGAACAACTATCTCGTCAAACTTTGAACATTATGTCAAGGGCATTCTGCCACACCGACAACAATATCAGGTTTGTCCTTCTAGGACAAAAGTGGGTTTCTTGAGGAACCATCTTCCCCACCTTCTTTTCCTCATCACTCTGATGAGGAGTACTATGTTTATGATATCAAAACCGTTTCAGGTTGAGAGTTTAATTGTCTGTGTTAGGTAACAACTAAAAACTCTACTAGTATTGCCTATCTTACCATCAATATGCATGGTATGTATGCTCAACTCATTAAAATCACTAACACCATATACGAGTTGAGACATATCCCTATCCAAGTTGAAGCCTTGGAAACTCTACCCAAACAGATGGAGAAAATGCTGACATTACAAAAAGTTGTATGCCTTCTAGAAAGCCAAGGAGGCGGACTACTAGGATATGAAGGACAAGTGCACCACAAAGAAACAATGCAAGCATGAGAGGTTGGTCCACTAAAAAGACAAGGGACACACTAATCTATCTTCCTCATCACCAGTCCCCTCTTATGATACAAATATGACAAGTGAAATTCTACACAAGTGAGGACACTATAACCATGACCTCTTGGCTACATCCTTGAGGCTATAATGAGCCTAGTTGTTCCCTAAAATCATTATGACAAACACTGGTCAAAATGTAACTAGCTAGAACCAACAATGTTATTCAAGATATCATCCAAAGTGCTTCAACTTCTATTTCCCCATCCCTAGATATGCCAATGAATGTCCCCACATGGAACAATACTTTTGATATAGGCAAGACACATATCCTTCCCTCTGCTGTAATCTTCAATAAGGAAGATCTCAATGATGTTCCAGTCTCTCAACTGTATTTGAATGATTTTTTTAAAAGAATCAAGAGGCAAGTATAAGACCATTCTTGAAGGATACAACAATCCAATATACTCCCCTCTGTTGTGGATCAAAATCTATCCTAGCCAGTCTGACCGATTTGATTCCCTTTTTGATGATTACAAGGAAGATCCTATTCATCTAGGTGACAATGAAGAACCCACTTTCTTAAGATCATAATCTGATAGCCCCGTCAAAGATGATAACAACATATCTCTTCTTATTAGGACAGTGTATATTTGGCTTCTTTTCTCTCGAATCCAAGTTGAAGACCTGACAACTCCATTATTCCTGAGCCCATACCTCCCCTTCCTCCATACATTCCCCATAAGATGCATGGAATAGATCTTGATTGCATATAGGGGATGTCGGTTAGAGATATTCTCATTTTGCTTGAGGTTTTGGATTACAAGTTAGATAGAACCTAGATCATCTACAACAATGAACTTCAATCTATCATTTGAATTTCATGTGAACTATCTTCCAAAGTTTGTAAATAGACATCTTTTTTGCGGTGTTTTCCTCCACCTTTGTAGAAGATGTCATGCCCAACGATAAGCAACAACCTTGCTACAATACTACACTGTTACTTTCCGATCCCTTATTCAAGAAGAGCATGGACACACCAACTATGAGTGTGCTAAATAACAAATTAAAAGTGCACAAGATGAAGATCATCATTCCCTTTTGATTATAAAGGATTTTTTTCTTTCTATGCAAGACAAATATAAACTAACAAAAAATTATACTTTATAATGCCTATTTTGCAAAACTTCCTAATGCAAGATGTGATTTTAAGATCACACAACCCATCTGACTACAATGTCTAATCAGGAGGAGTTGTGGTTACTATAAACCAAACTAGACTAATTATGATATCTAGTCGTTGATACACCAATAAAATCATGAGAATATGAGATGACTCTTATAGTCCTTCGTGTCATGGAGGCCATCAAATGGAACATACGAGTGGTTACGCTAGACCGAATGGTTTTTCTGAACTACGGGGAATCTATGCAATTGAGATGATCCATGATCACCGATTCTTCCAAGACCTAGAATTCCCCAAAAGTCTAAGGAATCTTTGTTTCCTTATTTTGAGGCCTTCCAAATTCTCTTTTAGGCAAGTTCTTGGTGAAGAAACAATGGATCAAAAAATCCACTTCAAAATCAGCCTGAACAAGCTAAAATATAATTCTCAATTTCTCCAGACTCTACCACTCATGGGAGTAGCCTATGAAGCTGTATAAATTAGAGTTACTTTAGAGTAAGAGATTCCTCAATAACACTGCTATCCAAGGACAACTCCAACCATTGTGTCAAGCTTTGAAAAACTCAAGTGGAATGCCTACATGGGCCTTTAACAAGACGATTTAAATCTCCTAATGATGCTATTATGGTGAAGGTGATTATATTATATTCCTTCACAATGGCATCATTTATATGAAATATGATCGACACTCTTAAACCTAGAGGCTATTTATCATTCAGTCTTACGACAATGAATCGACCTCTGCTTGGATAAGATTTGGATGGTGAACATATGATCAACTTAAGTCTAATGAATTATTAATACACCAAAGAAAAATTAGGATAGATAGAGATTCTAATCCAATGTCTACAATTAGCTATTTCATGATATATCTTCTTTACCTCTCTTCCATGAAACTGATAGACGACACTTACACTTTTTGCTCGATATCACAAAGTTGTTTTCCACAACAACTCGAATGATCTTTTCAACCTTGAGGGTTTCAATAATTCTACATGAGTTAGCATCAAAATAGAGGGTCTTGATGAAATATGTGCTAAGTACCCTGTAAATTTTGTCTATAAGTACAAAAAAACTACAACAGTAGGGGGTAAAAGAAATGGTTTTGGCCCCAATTTTGCCACCCTAGTCCTCATTATTGACCCTTACCAAAGAATTGTGGCTTTTACATCTTGTACTAGATGTATTCCCTCTTTATTATTCATGTCGACGTAAAAAAATGCCAAGAAAAGAACCACCACTGCTTTTACAACAATTAGCAATAAAGCTTTTACATTTTGAATGGGCATATGACAACCACTGCCTACACTCTTAAATGAAATCTCACCTAATTACATCTATTTCTTACTTTTCCACTCTAGGATAGAGTGTTTAATAATTTATGTGGAATGTAATCAAGTGAGATAGATATGATTTAGTTTAATGTCTTTTTGATGGTTTATATGCTCATTCTTTATTTTTCTTTTAAAATTTACAAAATTCTCTTATATTTCTTATGTACATATTGAGAATGGTTGTCTACTCCACCAAACGCATGCTATGTCTATTTTTACAAATCATAACACTTATATAACTTTTATATAATGATTGCATTTCTTTTATATCATTCTATTAGCAAAATATTATAGATTTTACTAACTTGATTTCAATCCTAAAACATCATCGAAAAGGGTCCTTACCTAGTACATTAAAAAAAAATACAAGCTTGTTCTCTATCAATGACGCTCACTCATGGACAAAGATATAGCTACCTCATCTTCTATTCCACAACTACATCCACAGGAAAACCCCAAAAAGAGTGAGTAATAAAGAGAAAAATGTGAATAAAACAAGAGAGTTGTTCCCTACTTATAGGAAAAGAGGTTTTGAATGGTGCATACATGTGCTTGTGAATGTAGATATGTCATTTTTGGTAACTTATGAAGCCAATAATACACATCCCCATTTTTTATGGTACTCATTAATGGTATAGCAATTCGGGGAGGTGGTACATAGGATGTGCAAACTCTGGTCTAAAAGCAACTGGTTTGGAATGCAGGGACACTTTCTCAATATATAGACCAATCGTTGAATGAATCAAAGATAGGAAGGGGATATTCATAAGCCTTCTAATAGTTATTCACCTCCCATACAAACAAAGAGAGTGAAATCTATATTAAAAGAGATATGTGTGTCAGAGATAGTGCATGAGTAATAATTGTTGACACAAACTAGATGTGACGCCCCAATCATAGTAAAATAAGATAACTAAAAACAAAGTGTGGAACAAACACTAATAATCCAAATTACTAGAAAACGTGATAAATTAAATATGGCTTCACATAACCACAAAAGAAGAAACATTCTATGCCTAAGTCCATAAACACCACCACCTATATTACATATCATGTCACAAGATGATACATATTAACTTGCCACAAGCTGTAACATATATGGTAACATGTTCATATATACAAGCCACATCTGTACAACCATGGCCTACTACCAACACTCGTGTCAATATACAAGATCTACAAAACACCCTAAGGACCTGAGAGTACATGGATGATACATATGACTCTATTACAAAACACTAGCAACATGTCCAACCTTTTTTATAGATACTACTCATCTTGCTTCTCAGCTTCAACTACACGATCTCTACCTCGTTATGCACGCCCACCTAAAAGATGTAAAAACCCATAGAGTGAGACCAACATCCCAACGAGAGATATAACTCTCCACCTACATCTATTATAAACACAAAATAGGTTAAAGAAGTTCGATAACATTATGTTCAAGATGAGAAAATTTAGCTAAATGATATGTGTAAGACAGTTAACATTGCTTAAGAAATTTAGGCATCTACAACTAAGTTGTAGAAAATCTTATACTTTAAGAAGGAATATGAATAACATTTATAACAATTGATTTCTCTTATCGCATTATAATTCAAGAAATTAGTACAAGAGATAAGGCAAAGGGTCATCCAATGTGAGTCGTGTTTAAACCTAAGCAAGTATACTACATGGTTGTATTACATATTTTATTATGCCCTGAGGAGATGAGGTACACCATCATGCTCCAACTAACCATTGTTAAGTCAAAATAAGTGCCATAAAAGATCTAGGAGGAGCCAGACTCCTATGATCTCCCACACCCTCGGTCACTCCGAGTCCGCGACAGTGACATATAAAGTCCAACTGCAAAACAACCTAGTCTGCCTTGGTATATAGGCATGACACTAGTGAAAACTGGGCTACAACTGTAGCCGCACTCCTACCAAGGTATGATCGTAACCAT
Organism: Alisma plantago-aquatica; assembly: GCA_963693085.1. Lineage (NCBI taxonomy): Eukaryota > Viridiplantae > Streptophyta > Magnoliopsida > Alismatales > Alismataceae > Alisma > Alisma plantago-aquatica. The sequence continues at coordinate 1,320,424,811 of OY856412.1, read as the reverse complement.
CCCCAAATTATACAATATATATATTCTGAATCACATCACTGATATACGACCTCTGTCATTCTCCTACCAGGGTATGACTGTAGACAATCCTGTGAAATGCATATATTCAACAATATACAACCCCAAGCTTCCACTAAGGGAGAACCAATTTCACCATCCAACAAGTACTGATGATGAAGATGGATATATGGCACAGGGAAACTATATGATTAGGGTTTCACTTGATTAGTTAAGCCAATTGAGTGTCTTTTAGCATCAATCAAGTTACAATGTACAAACCCTAAACAAATTCTACAAAGATATGGGTATATTAAAACTTCAGAAAAATAAAATGTATGAAGCATAAACATGTCACATCATCATTTGATGCCACTGCCATACAAGGCCATCAACATCATCACATCATTAGGGGGTAGCAATTCCTCATCTCATTACTAGTGGATATCACCTCTCATTTAGGCATTAAGCCTCTGCCAGGTCATGAGACCCGTGAGACCTCATTATCATCTCATCATGCCTTAACAAGGCTCATAACCATTCATCTTGTGTCACATTAATCACACCATAGGATTCACTAGCTATATTATTAAGTTCCACCTATAAGGTTAGAGTTACATAAGTAGGAGAGATGTCATATCATCTCATGCTAATTACTCAAGCAAGCTCAACAATTATAGTATACATTTGAGAGTTAGGGTTAGGGTTTTCCCATGTAGAAAATTAGGGTTTCCAATTCAATAATCGTCATATAACCCTAGATACACCATCTCCAACTTTCTTGAAGCATATTAGGGTTGGCATTCATATAATAGTCATCCAATAATTTGATCCAATTAAGTCAACACTTTGTTGCGATCGAAACACATCATAGCACATGTAGCGACCCACTAGGTCAACACCATGTAGTGACCACTTCACATAAACCATGTGTTGTGCTATTAGGGTTCACCCACTAAGGGTAGAGACCACAACACATGGGTGCCAACCTCTATTGCGACCAAAACAAAACATGTAGTGACCCATCAAATCAAAAGACATGTATCGACCATAAGAGGTCGATGCGACCACACAAAACTAAATGTGTAGTGAACAAAGGTGAGGGTTAGCCATGTAGCACCCGTAACAAATCACCATATATAACTTAACCATCTCAAACCAAATCTCACGTTGCGACTGCCAGAAAACTAAGAGTAACGACCAACCCATCACTAGGGTTGGGGTTTGTTGTGCTCGCAACAACCCACCTCCAACTGGTAGAGACCACTAGCATGAGAGTGAGTGTAACGACCATCAAGGTCAAGCTACCCAAACAACACATAACTATCTTCAAAATAGAGATAATCCATGATCAAAATAGATGGTGAACATTAAGGAAATCAAACGTCATTAAGGAGAAAACTTCATGCAAGGATAGGCATAAAAACCCTAAATCCATCTCCATAGAAATCAAAATTGAAATCATGATCAGAGAGATCAAAACCAAGAATCACTCGTGTATACATAGGTCCAAAACCTCATGTTAATCAAGATGGTCGAACCAAAAACATGATTATAAAATTCATGGTCAAGATGCATGTGAAAACCATCACCTCCATAGTCACCACCAAATCAGGTTCAAGAATTAGGGTTTAGGAGAAAGAGTAATCCATGTAAGAACACTTCAATATCATAAACCCTTGATCATGGTATCATTATCTAACATCTTAAATTCACGTTTTAGAGATGAAATCAGCAACATATAAGCAAGAATATAGTGCAATAATAGAAGAGGGAAAAGTTATATAACCCGCCTTATGAAGAAGATCAAGCTCCAAAGCCACAAGATCTAAGAGAGAAAAGAAGCCTGTCTTGACTCAACTCACCGGCCACAAGATCACCTAAGAAGAGAATAACACCATGGTCAAAGAAAAACTCAAGAAAGAGGGTGAAAAACCTAGGCTGAATAAGAGGAAGAAAAAGTAAGCAAAGAAAGCTTCATCTCACTTGGGTACCACCATAGTCAAGCCATAGTCTCGGACCCTTGTGAAGAGAAGATTCTCAGGGTAGCCACCATGGTTGCACCATAGTCTCATGGTCAAGAAGGGAAGAAGGAAGGTAGTATTTTAAAAGAAAACATGATCAAAGGTCAAGAACCACTTACCAAGAAGAAAGATCACCAAGATGATGATCAAATTCAAGATCACCACATGCAAGGATGATTGGCCACCAAAGCACCAAGATCAACCTTCTCTAGATCCACCAAGATCCAAGGATTAACACAAGGGGAAGAGAGGAAGAAAAAATAGCTAAAAGGATTGCTTGCATGTAGAAGAGAGAGCTTATGTACTCAAGGTTATGAGGGAGGTAAAGATATGAGGTGAGCACCAAAAGGACACTTATCCTACAAAGGATCGACCATGCATGCACACATGCAAGAGAACTTTAAAACCAAAGTGGTGTAGCAACCACTTGATCTCCAAATTCAACATGTTTGAAGCACATATATGTAGCGGTCACAATAGACCTCAAAATCCTTTTATCGATCGCAATAAAAAAACTAAGAGTGTTGCGGCCGCAACACGCCAACAAGGCAAAACCCTAGCGACCAAACCAATGGTTAAAGCACTAAGGTCAAAGAAAATCAACCAAACATGGTGTATATGTCGAAGCACTTCCAAAACACATCATCAAGGTTGCAGCACTAGTTTCTACACTCAAGAACACACATGGTCAACATCACCAACCATGCAACTCAAGCAAACCCTAATATCACCTCAAGATGTCACCTCATCCACCAAGGCCCAAACAAGGAACCCCATAGCATAATCTTCTCTTTAATGATGCTAAGGCACAAGAAGAATAATCTACATGTGACAAATTGCAAGATATACCCTCAACATGGGAAAATTACAACTTAGTCCAAAACAAGCATACATAGATCAAACATCAACAACACAAGACCAAACTAAAAACTTAAGATTGTCACATGTTATTAAGGTATCTCAAGAGATTAGTTTAAGTTTAAAGAATCTTATTAAACAAAGTAAGCACAATCAAGTACTAAACTAGGTCATGGGCCCTGCACTGGAAAGGAACGATCTTTGGAAAATGATGTTTTAGAAGACACGATCATCTTAAGAATTGGTAAATTTTTTTATAAGAGGTTGACATTTTTTTGTTTTGATTATCAATCTTATTATCCTACTTGTTCATTTATATATTATGATTTATAATTTTTACTTTAGGGAAATCTAGATGCTATGTTTGAGGGAGTTAATTGCACCAACTCTCATGAATATTTTATACTTCGTTTTCCATAAAATCAATCCAATTTTTCATATGATATTCATAAATCTATCCACTTTGAAGAATAATTTTCAATTATCCATGCTAATAATTTCACCTTAAAAAATACAATAGTAATATCAAGAAACCAGCAAAGCCAAATCAATCTACCTTGAGGTCGATCTACCCCGTCACTTAGAGCAATCGGTCTGCTACTAAGTAAATTTATCAAGATCTAGGCTCGATCAACCAGGGAGCTATGAAGCATAAGATGAATAAGGTGATCGAGCTCCGAGCTTGATCAATAATATTTTAAGAAAATTTAACTCAACCACAAAGATCAATCGAGCCCAAAACTTGATAGGCATAGAAGCTTGAGCAATCCCTACATATAACCAAGGAAAGAAAAAGTAATCTCTCCTACTGAGTTCATCAATCAAGCCAGAGGGTAGATGCCTGCAAAAAACAATAAACCAGAGATTGATCGACCTAATAGGACCAAGAATGCAAAGGTTATTGAGTAGAAGACCAATTGAGCTTTGAAGCCATATTTCCTAAAGCCTTGGGGTCTATGCCACATGGACCAATTAGAGGTCGACATGAGCTCATCCTTACTCTATATGTAGGAGTTTGTGGCATCAATCCCCAGGAATCTTGTCTTATAGTGAAATGATGTTGTAGAATTCATAGATCAAAGTTAAATCAATTGATCTCGAGAGTGATCGACCTCTTTGATTTGATCACCTTGCCACTCTTTCTATCTCAATAAAGTTTGACTTCCAAGGAGTATAAGTTCCATCAACAAGAGAAGGTGATCAACCTCCAAGGTCGATTGAACACTTTGATCATCCTCACAACCAATTGTTCATCATAATCATTCATCAAGGTCGATTGACTTTAGAAGAAGATTCAACCAAAGGGGGTAGTTTGACCTCCAGCTTAATCTACCCATATAATTGAGCTTCTTCTTTTCCTTTGATATTTCATTTTTATATGTTGAAAGCAACAAATTATTCAACTTATAATTTGATTTTGTCTTGCACCATGGGAGTAGCCACCAAGCCCTCCCAACAATGTAACATTTCCTTATTTTGTTTCATACATATAATGTTCTTGCAACTTTGTTTCCATACTAATATTTAAATGCATAGCTTGTTTGATTAGCTACCTTCATGTGATGTTCAATCTGAACAATTTCGAAAGACTAAGTTTGGGAAGATGTAGAGTTTGGATTAGTGAGGAGCCATGGGATTGAGGGAATAACTACTTAAAAGTCATATGTTTGTTCTTGATCTTTTGGTTACCATCTCAAGATAGAGGGGCCTTTTGATATAAATCTACCAGGATCTCAAGAGAATGAAGGTGCTAGATATCTTTTATGTATATTTATAGACATGTTGAGAATATATAAAGTCGAAGAGAGAATTTTGCATGGTTGAGGCTGGTTTAATTGGTAAAACCTATTATAAGTCCCCCCTTTATCATAACCATAGTTATCCTTTTTCATTTCAATTTTATAAATTAAGTTTCTCTCTTTCGAAGTAGATTATTTTGTTCCTTAATTTGAACACCAAATTCAATCTTTTATTCAATGAACCTAATTTAAGTATTTGAGTTTCTTGTGTATTTGGTTTCCTTTATCCATATATTTGACCCCATATTACTATAATAGACTTCATATTGAGTTATATATCTTTGTTGAAGTAAGTAAAAATTTAAGGTCTAGTACTTTTGTAACTAGGCAATTGTCTTTACACTTTTAACCCACATTTAAGGGTGGTCAAAGGCCAAGTTGATGATCTCCCTCTTCAGCCTCCTTAAATATGTCGACCGTAAAAACCCACCACCACATTATTAATGGCTAGGTACTAGAAGTACTGGACATCATGTTGTGTGGAAATGGAGGTGCTCATCCGTAAGACCACGACAAAGCACAACCTAGATTGGGTCAGGATCCCTCCCATCAATTTCGTAGAAGAAAGAGAATACAAACCTATAATTTTCCCTCATGAGAAGAACCACCTCAAGCCTCCTTATCCACTTCCCCTTCTTATATTCCTCCTCTTCGATGTCTCATCTCCGCTATCCTCCTTGATGCAAAACACACACATCATTATTCTAATTATTGTACTTTACATATATTATCAAGGACTTAAGTATAATTATCCAATTACACGATCTTAGTTACATTTATTTTATTTTTATTTATGTTTAGTCAAAACATTTATGTAACTATCTCACATTTATGATTTCAAGTCCTTTTCTAGTGTAAACAACAATCATGGGGGTTTATGCTAGGTAGTTGAATATGATTTTATAAAATTATATCTCTTTTATCTACTTGGTCTCCTTTCCCGATGTGTTGTACATCACTCTTCTTTGTTGTTGTGAAAAAGGTAATGACATTCATCGTCTAAGACCATGAAGAAGAAAATTTTATTTAGTGTCACCGTCACAACCATCTTTTATGTGGCATAGGGGTGCATGGGTTACGCCACTTTTAGGGATGTCACGCTAGGGAACCACCTCAGGGATTCAGATTCTATGAGCCACTCTGGCCTCTCAATTTTGCCAGAATATCCATCACCATCCACCTTTTTAGAGTCTATCGTGTTTTCTCATAGCCAAATTTAGCCTTCGTCAAAGGGTGGGCGACATGGAGGTTGCCAACTTAGACTTCTTCAATTGTGAAGGTTGTGTCCTACATCCACTTCAACATCTTTAGGCTCGCATGGAAGAGGGCCTTCATTGTCACTACCACCATCATCTCCATGATCCTTCTTCAACGATGTCTTTGACATCCTTGGGGGTGTGGAATAATAACTGCTCACTGTATGCTTCCCCCTAGAGATGTACGCATCGCACAGAGGACACCCAAGTGGAGTGACATGTGGCTACACCTCCAACTACTTAGCCTAGCGTGCCTACTTAGCCTTGCTGCCTCATCATATCCATTGTATATGTCAGCATCATGCTCGATCTCAAGGTGCAAACCATTCAATACCACTTGGAAGACCATTTTCCACTATCAAATGGAGAAATTGAACACTTCCGAGCCGGTTGATGATGATCGTCCGATCCATCAGTGTAACGACCCTGACCTGGGTTATGAGGTAACCCTATTTTTTTGGCTAATAAGGTTGCTTATAACTTGAATATAATCCTCTAAGGTGTTTTGTTATCATTTGAAACACTTATGTTTCAAGTTTGGTCCCAATTGAATGCTGTTTGAGCAATTTTCCTTTGTTTTGGACCAAAGTGCAATTTACCCCAGATAAAAGGTTATATTGCAAAATGTCACATGTTAAACATGCCTTAAGTTCATTATCATCATAAGAAAGAGATTGATTCTAATGGGCGGCTTGTGGAAAGCCTAAATTCCAAGTTTGAACTTGTTTGAACAATGCTGGTACTTTGTGCACCAATTTTGGTACAAATTGTAATTTACCCAAAATGTGGGGTTGATATGCAAATGACCACCTCTAGAGTGTTCCTACTCCATCCTAGTATCATTTAGAGGATAGATAAACAATGAGACACCATGTTTGATTCCATTATGAATGATGGTTATCTTGGTGATGAAATGACCAAGAAAAGGGTTGAATATGAAAGCTAAACTTGAGTTGTATCAAGTTGAAAAGCTTATATATGAGTGCCTATCGGCCAAGGAGCCATAGGAGGAGCCTAATATCTTTTTTTGAACTCTTGTAAAAGGCCATGTCGTGCAAAGCACCTCAAGGAGGTGAATTGTGTCAGGTTACAACTTCCTTAGTAAAGTTGTGACGAGTTGTGAATAAAGTGATGAATTAATTGATATATCTTATTCAAAAGGATATGTAATGGACAAATCTTCATCCCTAAATGATCCTCAAACTTTTTCATTGTCAAGATAAATGGTGATGCATGCATTTACACGTGTCACCCATGCATGGACATGTCGCACCTACTAGCTCAAATTGATGACACCTCATTTTTACACTCCTTCATGAGCAACAAGTATATATACCCCTAGTTTCACCCCTTAGTGGAAATTTTCGACCCTTACCACCATCCTACCCTAAGGTATCGTGCATAGGATCCCTGTATCGTTCAGGAGTGTAAAGATATCGTGCATAGGTCCTTGGATATCGCCCATAGCAAAAGCATATCGGCCAAGTAGGTGATATTGGCCATATAGGGTGATATCAGCCATAGAGTGAAGTGTTTTGATCATAAGTGAGTGGCATATCGTGCAAATGAGTGGCATATCGTGCATGGGTGGTGGAATATCATGCAAGAGTAGTATGGTATCGTGCAAGGGTGCTAAGGAGCAAGAAGGAGCACAAGTCTTAACCCTAAGGTGAGGCAATGATCATCTTCAACCTTGGATTGAAGCATGATTTTAGGGTTTTGATCTTCCTTTCTTTTCTTCTTCTCCAATTTCTTATCCACGGTGATTCCTTGTATATGAAGGAGTTGTGAACGAGACTTGGACTTTTTATAAAGTCATCTTCAACCTTCAGAACGTGGAGCTTTGGATCTTGGAGCTTTGAAGTTGTTCTTAAGGTGGGTTATATAACTTGAACTCAACCATGTTATTATTCATCACCTAAATTGCTATACTTAATGAATTACTTTTAATTCCGAAATTTCCTGAAATAGTTAATGAAATTATGAGTTCTAGTAGTTGCTTAGACATGTTGCCATGAACTATAACAGTTAGAACTAAGGTATAGAGCTTGAAGATGATGGTATCACCTTATAAAAGTGATATGGGGTGCAAGCACACAAGCAAACACCTCTAACCCGATATGATGATGCACCTACTTCACTAAAAAGATATGGATATGATTGTATATCTTCTTTAACGATATTGTGGTGTAGTATACACCTCTTGCACGATATGAGGTCAATCAAACACCTCAAAAGTGATATCGGGCACAAGCATACACACAAGCACCTTCAATTCCATATGGGGTAAAAGCAAGAACACAAGCACCTTCAATCCGATATGGGGTAGAAGATAGCACACATACACCTTCAATCTGATATGGTGTGGAAGCACCTTATTTGCAATGTACTTGATGGAGTAACACATGGAGTGTTTTATATCAAGTTATACATTAGGGGTTATGGAGTTTAATGAATAATGATTAAGTAGGCTAATGTACCTTGAAGGAAAGGTTGAGCCAACTTAATAAAGTATGGAGTAATCAACATCCTAGGGAGGATGGGAGAGAAATTCATACTTGTGTAATAAACATGTAATGTGCATAAATTAATGCTTCTAAAATGTGTAGATTATGAATTAGGGTTTGATTCTTGATAATGTGATCTTAAAACCCTAATTGATAAGAAAGGGATACCCTAACCCTAATATAGGGTAAAGGTATGTGAAACCATAATCAATAAGAAAGGGAAACGTTAACTATAATATAGGGTAATGGTATATATGTGAAACCCTAATTGATAAGAATGGGAAACCCTAACCCTAATGATGGAATAAATGGCTAATACCTTGATAGGTGAAACATCTAAAGTAGTTGATACTGGACAACCTTTTGCCTTAACCCGAGATGAGTCCATATCATTGATGATGGTTGAGTAATTCAAGTGTGTGACTTATGACCAATACATTACATGATAAATGTGATAAGCTAGTGCATAAAGTATTAGGATGGGAAATACCCTAATACAAGATAAGTTGATGAACTTAAGTAAGTTAGAAGTGATGAGGGAAGTGATACATCAAGACATGATAGATATCACATCTAGCACCTCAAGGTTGATACACCTTGATGTACCCTAAATCTAATATACTTGGATGAGTAACACATGAAGTGTGTCATGTCAATCGTTTCATTGAGATGTAATGCACTTTGATAAGTGTAGGATAACATACCTTGAGAAAAGGTTAAGCCAAGTTAATAAAGTATGATGTAATCATATTCTGGTAAGGATGAGAGAGGAACTCATACCTTGTGTTGATAATCATTTAATGATGAATGACGAAGATAAATAAGTATGATTGAATACTGATGATATCAATGTATGCTCCTAGATTTGTGGAGCAATGAATTAGGGTTTGGATTAATAAAATGAACATGAAACTCTAATCAGCTATAAAGGGAAACCCTAACCCTAATGATGGGAAGGTTGTAATTCTCTTATTCCATAAGCCCTGTAAGGCATGTTAAATACTTGTATAAAAAGTATAATGCTTAATGGACTTGTGAGCCAGGTGAATAAGTTGTTGCCTAGTGAGAGGTGACAAGATGTTTAATGGCCTTGTGAGCCATTTGATAATATGTTGCCTAGCGAGAGGTGACAAGATACTTAATGGGCCTTGTGAGCCATGTGAGATGCTTGTGTAACAAGTATCATGAATACCTTGGTCTGAGGACCTAGAGGTAATAGTTACCTAATAAGTGGTAATAGTGCTCAATGATGATCTAAGGGTTTGAATACCCAAATCTATAATCATGATGATGATAATGTTAAGGGATGAGAATTCCCAGTAATGAAATAAGGGATTAAGATCCTAAATGTTAAATGTGTTCTAAAGGTTTGAAAAGTACTTGATAGATGTATTGTGCTTGTTCTTTGTAGCATTTGTCATAATAATTCATGTTTGAAAAGTTGACTGATGCTAAAAGAATATGGTAATGTACTTAATTAATCAAGTGGAATCTTATCATGTAGTGCCCTAACCATAGATCTATCAGCGTCAGGATTTTCTGAATGGTGAAACGTGTTGCTCCACGGCATAACCTGGAGACCGCATATTTTTGAATATGCGGGGGTGAAGGGCGAAAATATCCGTACACCCTAATGGAGGAATTGATTTGAGATAAACATTAAATCTCTCAATCATTTATTAAATGTGTCGGGATGGATGTATCACGAATCTCCTGATGATGATAAAAATGTCGGATCGATGTGAGATAAACATTAAATCTCTCGATGCCGAAGGAGTGTAGTTGACGTTGTAGCTCTATAGAGAAGTTGCCATTATAACCTGGAAAGCTATTTAGCAGTGACACAAGATGTCCTGCCTGTGGTCTTGTACTGACAGAGACAAGGGAGGTCTTGGCAGCCGGCTCTGTCATTGACCTTGTATGGTACCGATGCTTTATGCTGTCATGGTCGGTTGGAGTATGAGCGGTATATCTCATCTCCTCAGGGTATAAGTGTGATTGTAAAATGTAATCAACTGGGTAGCATATTTGCTTAAGGATCGAATATGGAAAACATTGATTGATGCGTACTTTAGTTATACATCTTAGTTGATAGATGTTATTTATGCTCTTTACATTCCTTGCAAAGCAGATAGATGATTTATAACTATACCATGGGTAGATGCAATTTTCTCCTTAAGAAAGGAGATTACTTCATTCTGTTCATACATTGAGTTATCCTTCCTGTTAATATAAAATAGAACCTTGATTCAGTTTATAAATGCTTAATCTGTGATAATAATATGGTCAGTGGAGAGTTATATCTCTCACGGGGACAATTGTCTCACCCCGTGGATCTACATTTTTTAGGTGGACATGCACGAGGTGGCAAAGATCTTTCTGCAGAGGAGGAACAACAGCTGAGGCAGTAGTGATAGCTCAGGTTGAGTGTACAGTCTGTCATGTCTTGTAGATAGAAGTCCTATGTGTCGTCTCTGTATTCTCAAGTCCTTGGAGTTGGTTCGTACTGGTTTCATAAATAATCTGAGATTTTGGCTTGAATGCCTCGAGGTTTTATGTTGCTTCATTATATGTTTTGACAAAGCAACTATTATATGTTATCCACGAGAAGAGATGGTACAATGTATGTACAATGTGAACAAAGATGTATATAAGGTTTTGGCTCTTCCTTAAAGAGTTTTCCTAGAAATGGATCTCTTTGTAAAATGGTTTTAATTTTTAGTGATTTTTATTAATCCACTGTTTATTTTTTAATTTTGCTTAATTAGTAACAATTTGTTTTTCGGTCGTTACAGTTTTGGTATTAGATCTTAAGGTTCGCTGAGTCTATAGAGACATAGGACTAAGGTGTTGAGTTTGTTCTAGTATCCTCCAGTATACCCTATAGTGACTTCTGCATGTGCGGAGGAAAGGGTAATGTTTATAAATGACTGGGGAACACGAGGAATACATTGCTGAGAGCAATTGTTGCACCAAGAGAGGGTGCAAGGGATCAGGCAAGAGAAGAACATGTGCCTGGGAATTCCCATCTTGACCCAATCAGGATAGAGAATTCTATTTTTATGCTCTTACTGGACTGGTTAGGACAACAATGATGCATATAGTAGACTGGATACTAGCATTGCAACCTAGGTTACCAGTCCTTAATGTAGAAGCTTTGGGTTCTGAAAGGGTTCCTGTATGACATAGTCATGTTGGAATAGTGGAAAATGTGGGAAAGATTAACATATGGTGAGAAAGTAGACGCTGCCATAAGTTTAGATAGATAGTATATCTGTGATGGTAATGCCCAAGTAGGGGCAATAAGCTGAGAATTAAGGAAAGGTCTCTACAATTCGAGAGACATTTACCTAGTTATTCTAAAAAGCCAAGTTTTTGGTGTCACCAGTGCAATAAACGCCTAGTGCACCAGGGTAGTAATCACTATGTAAAGGCAAAAGTCCTAACTTTCCACCTGTAAGATCCCATGGATTAGTCTCTACATCAGTAATAATAATGATAAGACCATGGTACGAGGACAAGACATGATATAGATGTGTACATGTTGAGTATACTAAACTCTTTTCTTTGAAAAGAAGGGAGGAAATGACTCAACAACTGAGGCAGACTCGGTAGGGCTTACAAAAGTTACAATCGGATAATGTGAAAAGGCAAGAGTAACAACATGAAATAACTACACTCTATGTGTTGAGTCAACCTAAAGCGGTAGATGACCGTGAGGGGTAACAGCCAGATAGAGCTTTTTCATTTCAATATGCCTTATCTTGATGCTATCTGATAATCCTAAAAAGGATTGCTGTTATGGATTTCCCTATTGATTGCCCTATGGGGACATAGGGAAGAAATGATGAGAACCAAAATTTATATTTTGTTCAGTATTCTTTTAAATGCTATATAATTGCTCTTATCTGTGTGAAAGAGGATGAAATATAGAAGTGATGCCTGGAGAAAATCCAGGAATGTTAAATTCTGTGTTTATAATGATATGAAAAGTAAGGAACATGATAGTAAAGAAAGTGCATACTACCTAATCTTAGTACTTGTATAGCCTGGCTAGGTATATAATTATTGGAGATAGGGCAAATATGGAACTCTTAGATTGTTATCATTCTGATTAATATGATCAAGTAGTCATTCTGAGACAATCTAGTGAGTATAATGAAACTAGAAATATAGTATGGACATTTTTATCACATCCTAAGTGCATTAAATGGAATATGAGGTGAGATAAATCTATGTGTATGAGGAAGTAAAAAGTATAATACTCGTGATAAAAGAATGAGAACAAGGGAGATGATCCATGTCTAATAAATCATGTGTGAATAGTAAAGATCTTTTCCCATGATGTGGAAATGGGGAATGTGATAAAACCATGAAATGTTCATGAACATGTTATACAATAACAAAGAAAGGAATAATGACATGTAATCATCCTTATAATTCCTATGTTGATGGCAAGGAACCTAGGATGAAACAAGAGTAAATGATTCATTAACAGTTGAAAGTTCATGCAATAATTAGAGGAGATGATCATTTCTTCTCTTTGATAAACAACCCTGGGTAATGATAGGGTGATAAGAGGAATATGTTTATTTGTGTTCTTTTCCTTCAGGGACATGGAAATCAAGTGCATCTTATGACGCATGATGTGCATAAGTTAAAAATGTTCAATTGATGGATACTTAGAAAAGTATCGGTTTGTCTTGGACTTTGGTTCCAAGATAAATATATGTGTAACAAGTAATGTCCCAAGATGAAAGAAAGATGAGGATGTGATGTGTTTTCAACACATGTGACAAATACCAAGGAAAGGAATTCTGGTATCTAAGAAATATCAGGTGGTATGGGAAAGTAAAAACATAACTCCTAATTAGATGATTTATGTTGGTTACCTAGAATGGCCAACTGTGAAATCAGTCTAGTTACATAAAATAGTACAGACATCATATGTTAGGGGTTTATGCTCTACATAAACATAACATCGATAAGGATGTACTAATTGAAGGAACAATTGTAGAATCATTGTGGGAAAAGCTTATCAAGCTAAAAAAATAATTCCTTAGAATACCCCTATCTGGATCTGTTAAGGTAACTTATACATAACATTTAAAGATACCTCTAAGATAAGTTCTTAATTGATAAGTAACCTCCCCTTATGAAAAGAGTATGTACAATTAATAAGATAGTTGGTACAAGAAGTACGAAAGTTTGGTGTTGTGTCAACAGATTAGATGGCACAACAGATGTATGATAAGACTTGTAGTCACAAGTGGGTGACAAAGCGTAACTCTGGTCTTTCCTTGGAAGTGAAATGCTAAACTGAATAAGGAATATGGAAGACTCCTCAGAATCAAGAATCTGTCACATAAAGTTATAAGTTGAGAAAGGTGACAAATCAGTGAGGTTTGACACCTGAATTAAATGAGGTATGTATAATGTTTCTCTGACTAAGAAAAGTATTACCTGACACAGAGTTGACTCTACAGTCAATAATGAAAAGGACAGTGGAGTATGTGTCCTGTATGACAGGTTCTATGATAACCCTGTGTGGAAGAACTTTGTGCTGGTCAAAGTTGTATGGCATCTCCATGACATTAAGATGTTATGCGGAGACTTTATGATATGATGAATGAATAATATTTGTCTCCCTTTACCTGGGATTTCGGGGACGAAATCCTTGTTAGGTGTTTCTAACTTATAACGACCCTGACCTGGGTTATGAGATAACCCTATTTGTTTTGTCTAATAAAGTTGCTTATAACTTTAATATAATCCTCTAAGGTGTTTTGTTATCATGTGAAACACTTATGTTTCAAGTTTGGTCCCGATTGAATGTTGTTTGAGCAATTTTCCTTTGTTTTGGACCAAAGTGCAATTTACCCAAGACAAGGGGTTATATTGCAAAATGTCACATGTTAAACATGCCTTAAGTTCTTTATCATCATAATAAAGAGATTGATGCTAAGGGGCGGCTTGTGGAAAGCCTAAATTCCAAGTTTGAACTTGTTTGAACAATGTTGGTACCTTGTGCACCAATTTTGGTACAAATTGTAATTAACCCAAAATGTGGGGTTGATATGCAAATTACCACCTCTAGAGTGTCCCTAATCCCTCCTAGTATCATTTAGAGGAGATAGAAATAAGGAGACACCATGTTTGATTCCATTATGAATGATGGTTATCTTGGTGATGAAATGACCAAGAAAAGGGTTGAATATGAAGGCTTAACTTGAGTTGTATCAAGTTGAAAAGCTTATATATGAGTGCCTATCGGCCAAGGAGCCATAGGAGGAGCCTCATATCATTTTTTGAACTCTTGGAAAAGGCCATGTCGTGCAAAGCACCTCAAGGAGGTGAGTTGTGTTGGGTTACAACTTCCTTAGTAAAGTTGTGATGAGTTGTGAATAAAGTGATGAATTAATTGATATATCTTATTCAAAAGGATATGTAATGGACGAATATTCATCCCTAAATGATCCTCAACCATTTTTCATGTCAATATAAATGTTGATTCATGCATGTACATGTGTCACCCATGCATGGACACGTGGAACCTACTAGCTCAAATTGATGACACCTCATTTTTACACTCCTCCATGAGCAACAAGTATATATACCCCTAGTTTCACCCCTTAGTGGAATTTTTTGACTCTTACCACCCTCCTACACTAAAGTATCGTGCATAGGATCCCTGTATCGTTTGGGAGTGTAAAGGTATCGTGCATATGTCCTTGGATATCGCCCATAGCAAAAACATATCGGCCAAGTAGGTGATATTGGCCATATAGGGTGATATCGGCCATAGAGTGAAGCATTTTGATCATAAGTGAGTGGCATATCGTGTAAATGAGTGTCATATCATGCACGAGTAGTATGGTATCGTTCAAGGGTGATAAGGAGCAAGAAGGAGCTTAAGCCTTAACCCTAATGTGAGGCAATGATCATCTTCAACCCTGGATTGAAGCATGATTTTAGGGTTTTGATCTTCCTTTCTTTTCTTCTTCACCAATTGCTTATCCATGGTGATTCCTTGTATATGAAGGAGTTTTGAACGAGCCTTGGACTTTTTATAAAGTCATCTTCAACCTTAGGAACGTGGATCTTTGGAGATTGGAGCTTGGAGCTTTGAAGTTGTTCTTAAGGCGGGTTATATAACTTGAACTCAACCATGTTATTATTCATCACCTAAATTGCTATACTTAATGAATTAATTTTAATTCCGAAATTTCCTGAAATAGTTGATGAAATTATGAGTTCTAGTAGTTGCTTAGACCCGTTTCCATGAACTATAACAGTTAGAACTAAGGTCTAGAGCTTGAAGATGATGGTATCACCTTATAAAACTGATATCGGGTGCAAGCACACAAGCAAGCACCTCTAACCCGATATGATGATGCACCTACTTCATTAAAACGATATGGATATGATTGTATATATTCTTGAACGATATGGTGGTTTAGTATACACCTCTTGCACAATATGAGGTCAAGCAAACACCTCGAAAGTGATATCGGGCACAAGCATACACACAAGCACCTTTAATTCCATATGGGGTAAAAGCAAGCACACAAGCACCTTCAATCCGATATGGGGTAGAAGCTAGCACACATACACCTTCAATCTGATATGGTGTGGAAGAACCTTATTTGCAATGTACTTGACGGAGTAACACATGGAGTGTTTTATATCAAGTTATACATTAGGAGTTATGGAGTTTAATGAATAATGATTAAGTAGGCTAATGTACCTTGAAGGAAAGGTTGAGCCAACTTAATAAAGTATGGAGTAATCAACATCCTAGGGAGGATGTTAGAGAAATTCATACTTGTGTAATAAACATGTAATGTGCATACATTAATGCTTCTAAAATGTGTAGATTATGAATTAGGGTTTGATCCTTGATAATGTGATCTTGAAACCATAATTGATAAGAAAGGGAAACCCTAACCCTAATATAGGGTAAAGGTATGTGAAACCCTAATCGATAAGAAAGGGAAACAGTAACCCTAATATAGGGTAATGGTATATATGTGAAACCCAAATCGATAATAAAGGGAAACCCTAAACCTACTGATGGAATAATGACTGATACCTTGATAGGTGAAACACCTAAAGTAGTTGATAATGGACAACCTTATGCCTTAACCCGAGATGAGTCCATATCATTGATGATGGTTGAATAATTCAAATGTGTGACTTATGACCAATACATTACATGATAAATGTGATAAGCTAGTGCATAAAGTATTAGGATGGGAAATACCCTAATACAAGATAATTTGATGAACTTAAGCAAGTTAGAAGTGATGAGGGAAGTGATACATCAAGACATGATAGATATCACATCCAACACCTCAAGGTTGATACACCTTGATGTACCCTAAATCCAATATACTTGGATGAGTAACACATGAAGTGTGTCATGTCAATCGTTACATTGAGATGTAATGCACTTTGATAAGTGTAGGCTAACATACCTTGAGAAAAGGTTAATCCAAGTTAATAAAGTATGATGTAATCATATTCTGGTAAGGATGAGAGAGGAACTCATACCTTGTGTTGATAATCATTTAATGATAAATGATGAGGATAAATAAGTATGATTGAATACTTATGATATCAATGTATGCTCCTAGATGTGTGGAGCAATGAATTAGGGTTTGGATTAATAAAATGAACATGAAACCCTAATCGGCTATCAAGGGAAACTCTAACCCTAATGATGGGAAGGTTGTAATTCTCTTATTCCATAAGCCTTGTAAGGAATGTTAAATACTTGTATAAAAAGTATAATGCTAAATGTCCTTGTGAGCCGTGTGAATAAGTTATTGCCTAGCGAGAGGTGACAAGATGTGTAATGGCCTTGTGAGCCATGTGATAATATGTTGCCTAGTGAGAGGTGACAAGATACTTAATGGGCCTTGTGAGCCATGTGAGATGCTTGTGTAACAAGTATCATGAATACCTTGGTCTGAGGACCTAGAGGTAATAGTTACCTAATAAGTGGTAACAGTATTCAATGATGATCTAAGGGTTTGAATACCCAAATCTATAATCATGATGATGATAATGTTAAGGGATGAGAATTCCCAGTAATGAGATAAGGGATTGAGATCCTAAATGTTAAATGTGTTCTAAAGGTTTGAAAAGTACTTGATAGATGTATTACGGTTTTTCTTTGTAGCATTTGTCATAATAATTCATGTTTGAAAACTTGACTGATTCTAAAAGAATATGGTAATGTACTTAATTAATCAAGTGGAATCTTATTATGTAGTTCCCTGACCATAGATCCATCATCGTCAGGATTTTCTGAATGGTGAAACGGGTTGCTCCGTGGCATAACCCGGAGACTGCATATTTTTGAATATGCGGGGGTGATGGGCAAAAATATATGTATGCCCTAATGGAGGAATTGATGTGAGATAAATATTAAATCTCTCAATCCTTCATTATATGTGTCGAGATGGATGTATCACAAATCTCCCGATGATGATATAAATGTCAGATTGATGTGAGATAAACATTAAATCTCTCAATGCCGAAGGAGTGCAATTGACGTCGTAGCTCTATAGTGAAGTTGCCAGTATACCCTGGAAAGCTATTTAGCAGTGACACAAGATGCATGTGGTCTCGTACTGACCGATACAAGGGAGGTCTTGGAAGTCGGCTCTGTCATTGAACTTGTATGGTACCGATGCTTTACGCTGTCGTGGTCGGTTGGAGTATGATCGGTATATCTCATCTCCTCAGGGCATAAGTGTGATTGTAAAATGTAATCAACCATGTAGCATATCTGCTTAAGGATCGAATATGGAAAACATTGATTGATGCATACTTTAGTTATATATCTTAGTTGATTGATGTTATTTATGCTCTTTACATTCCTTGCAAAGCAGATAGATGATTTATAACTCTACTAAGGGTAGATGAAATGTTCTCCTTAAGAAAGGAGATTACTTCATTCTGTTCATATAGTGAATTATCCTGCCTGTTAATAAAAAGAAATTTTGTTCAGTTTATAAATGCTTAATTTGTGATAATAATATGGTCGGCGGAGAGTTATATCTCTTGCTGGGACAATTGTCTCACCCCTTGGGATCCACATTTTTTTAGGTGGACATGCACGAGGTCGCAAAGATCTTTCTGTAGAGGAGGAACAACAACTGAGGCAACAATGATAGCTCAAGTTGAGTGTACTGTCTGTCGTGTCTTGTAGATAGAAGTCCTAAGTGTCATCTCTGTACTCTCAGGTCCTTGGAGTTGGTTCGTACTGGTTTCATAAATAATATGAGATTTTGGCTTGAATGCCTCGAGGTTTTATGTTGCTTCATTATATGTTTTGACAAAGCAACTGTTATATGTTATCCTTGAGAAGAGATGGTATAATGTATGTACAATGTGAACAAAGATGTATATAAGGTTTTGGTTCTTCCTTAAAGAGTTATCCTAGAAATGAATCTCTTTGTAAAATGGTTTTAATTTTTAGTGATTTTTGTTAATCCGTTGTTTATATTTAATTCTGCTAAATCAGTAATGATTTGTTTGTCGGTCATTACAATCAGCTACCTACAAGCTGCTCGTCAAAACTACTTCTACATTAATCACCGCCAACTCCAGCATGCCGTAAGGAGCACATGCAAGCAATGATCTATTACTACCAATGTTATAATACGATGTGTCACTTGGATGTTTAATTTCTCTAGCTATGATCTACAATCACAATAAAAAGGATTATGTGATCCTTGATGGAAAGCAGTGACTTTAGTAACTCATTTAGTTAAGTTGGTTGTATGATGACGATAATGTATAAAAAACTATTAATATTTTTTCATTCCACTATTTTTCTTATTCCCTGAAGTTGAAGGACATTGCACATTCACATGTATTTTTCAGACTAGAAAGAAAGACCAGATCACATTAAATTTATAAAGTCTCCTCACATTGTTATATCACACTTATGATTTCAAAATATGTGTACTGTTATGTGTATTATTATATGTACTGTTATGTATAGCTAGGCATGCTACACTTATATAATATTCATACTATTTTGTGTACACATGTGTTGCTATGTGTACAAATGTGTACTTCTTTGTCTCCTTTCTCGATGTGTTGTACCTCACTCTTCTTTGTTGTTGTGAAAAAGGTGATGACACTAAATTTCTAAGACCATGAAGAAGGAAACTTGATTCAGTGTCATAGTCAAGACCATCTTTTATGTGGCATACGGGTGCATGGGTTACACCGCCTTTAGGGATGCCGCGCTAGGGAACTTCCTCAGGGATTTAGATTCTACGACCATTCTGGTCTCTCAATTTTGCAAGCATCTCCTTCACCATCCACCATTTTAGAGTCTACCTTGTTTTCTCATAGCCAATTTTAGCCTTCGTCGAAGGGTGGGCGACATGTAGGTTGCCAGACTTAGACTTCTTCAACCGCGAGTGAAGGTCGTGTCCTACTTCCACTGCAACATGTGGAGGCTCATATGGAGGAGGGCCTTCATTGTCACTACCACCATCATCTCCATGATCCTTCTTCAACGATGTCTTTGACATCCTCGGAGCTGTGGAATAATGGTCACTCACTGTATGCTTCCCCCTAGAGATGTACACATTACACAGAGGACACCCAAGTGGAGCGACATGTGGCTACACCTCCAGATACTTAGCCTAGCATGCCTACTTAGCCTTGATGCATCATCCTTTCCGTTGTATATGTCAGCGCCATGCTCGATCTCAAGGTTTACAAACCATTCAAGACCACTTGGAAGACCATTTTCCACTATCAAATTGAGAAATCGAGCACTTTCGAGTCAGTTGATGATCATCATTTGGTCCATCAGCTAGCTACTAGTTTCTCGTAGAAACTACTTCTACATTAATCACCACCAACTCCAGCATGCTGCAAGGAGCACATGCAATCAATCTACAACTTTCCTCTATATTTTCTCTTATACCCCATTTCTTTCCTAAAAGTTATTACTATCAATGTTCTAATACTATGTCTCACTTGGATGTTTAATTGCTCTAGATATGATCTACAATTACAATAAAAAGGATTATGTGATCCTTGATGGAAAGTAGTGACTTTAGCAACTCATTTAGTTAAGTTTGTTGTATGATAACGATAATGTATAAAAACTACTAATATTTTTGCATTCCACTTTTTTTCTTATTCGCTAGAGTTGAAGGACATTGCACATTCACATGTATTTTTCAGACTAGAAAGAAAGACCAGATCACATTAAATTTATAAAGTCTCCTGACATTTTAATATCACCCTTATGGTTGCAAAATATGTTTACTATTATGTGTAATATTATATGTACTATTATGTATAGCTAGGCATGCTACACTTATGTAACATTCTTACTATTTTGTGTACACATGTGTGTTGCTATGTGTACAAATGTGTACTTCTTTGTCTCTTTTCTCGATGTGTTGTACCTCACTCTTCTTTGTTGTTGTGAAAAAGGTGATGAAATTCAACATCTAAGACCATGAAGAAGGAAACTTGATTCAATGTCACGGTCAAGACCATCTTTTATGTGGCATACGGGTGCATGGGTTACACCACATTTAGGGATGTCACGCTAGTTGACTTTCTCAGGGATTTAGATTCTATGACCATTCTGGTCTCTCAATTTTGCCAGCATCTCCATCACCATCCACCATTTTAGAGTCTACCTTGTTTTCTCATAGCCAATTTTAGCCTTCATCGAAGGGTGGGCGACATGTAGGTTGCCAAACTTAGAATTCTTCAACCACGAGTGAAGGTCGTGTCCTACTTCCACTGCAACATGTTGAGGCTCATATGGAGGAGGTCCTTCATTGTCACTACCACCATCATCTCCATGATCCTTCTTCAATGATGTCTTTGGCATCCTCAGAGCTATGGAATAATGGTCCTTCACTGTATGCTTCCCCCTAGAGATATACACATCTCGTAGAGGACACCCAATTGGAGCGACATGTGGCTACACCTCCAACTACTTAGCCTAGCGTGCCTACTTAGCCATGCTGCCTCATCTTCTCCATTGTATATGTCAGCGTCTTACTCGATCTCAAGGTGTACAAACCATTCAAGACCACTCAGAGGATCATTTTCCACTAAAAAGTGGAGAAATCAAGCACTTCTGAGCTGGTTAATGATCATCATATGGTCCATCAGCTAGACACTAGCTTCTCGTTGAAACTATTTTTACATTAATCACCACCAACTCCAGCATGCCGCAAGGAGAACATGAAATCAATCTACACCTTTCCTATATATTATCTCTTATACCCCATTTCTTTCCTAAAGGTTCTTACTACCAGTGTTCTAATGACATGTGTCACTTGGATGTTCAATTGCTCTAGCTATGATCTACAATCACAATAAAAAGGATTATGTGATCCTTGATGGAAAGATGTAGTGACTTTAGCAACTCATTTAGTTAAGTTGGTTGTATGATGATGATAATGTATAAAAACTATCAATATTTTTGCATTCCACTCTTTTTCTTATTTCCTGGAGTTGAAGGACATTGCATATTCACATGTATTTTTTCAGACTAGAAAAAAGACCTGATCACATTGTTATATCACAATTATGATTGCAAAATATGTGTAATATTATATGTACTATTGTGTATAGCTAGGCATATTACACTTATGTAACATTCATACTATTTTGTGTACACATATGTGTTTCTATGTGTACAAATGTGTACTTCTATGTGTACTCTTATGTATTCCTATGTGTACATATGTGTACTGGTATATTTACTACTATGTGTACACATAGGTACTATTGTGTACTATCATGTGTATACAAGTATAATCACTCTTATGTACCATATGCACTCTTGTATACACATATCTACTGCTATATTGTGCTTGATGCAACAAAAAAAACACATATCTACTGCTATGTGTACTCTTATTTACTGCTATGTGTGTACTTGTATTTATACACATGTGTATTTGTATTTGTACTCTTGTGTACACATGTATACCGCTATGTGTTTGCTTTTGTGTACACATGTGTATTGCTATGTGTACACTTGTGTACTGTTATGTGTACTCTATGTTTATAATTTGTACTCCATGTGTATATGTATGTATTGCTATGAGTACTCTTGTGTACTGCCACTAGGTGTACTCTTGTGTACTGGTATGTGTACTCTTGTGTACTACTATGTGTATAGATATGTATTGTTATATGATCTCCTGTGTACACATGTATTGCTACTTGTACTTTTGTGTACACTTGAATATTGCTATGTGTCACATATGTATTGCTATGTGTACTCTTATGTACTGGTATGTGTACACACGAGTAGTCTTGTGTATGTTATGTATAGAAATATGTAAAACTATGTGTACATATGTGTACTCTTACATACTTCTATGTGTAGACATTTGTACATAAGAGTTCACATAACAATACTTCTAAGTGTACATATGTCTATGTTATGTGTACATACATGTACTAGCATGTGTATAGATGTATACTGTTATATGTAAACATGTATACTCTGATGTACTTCTATGTGTGCTCTCATGTACTACTTTGTGTACTCTTGTGTACTACTATATATATATAGTAGTACTGCTATGCGTATGCAAGTATATTATTATGTGTATTGCAATATGTACACTTATTCACCGCTACATTTACACATATGTACTCTTGTGTACCATTATGTGTATTAGTGTGTGTACTCTCATGTACTTCTATGTGTACTCGTATGCACTGCTCTGTGTATTCTTGTGTACTCATATCTGTTTTCTTGTGTACGACTATGTGTACACATGTGTGCTATTATGTGTATGCATGTGTAAAAATATGTGTACTAGAAATTGTATTTCTATGTATATTATTATTATTTATTGCTATGTTTACAAATGTTTGTTGTAGGGACCTCCATTCTAAGTAACCATAAATGGCAACTATTATAGAGATACTCTAAATTTAAACCCAGATTAAGAATTAAAATAAGAAATGCTAAACAAAAATGATTGTAACATTGAAACACAAGTAATTTTTTCCCTTTATGGTAAACCTATTAAATAAACGTTACATCAAAAGACAACATATTCACTTATCAGAAATCGCATTCAACTTCATTAAAACCTGAATAAAATCATATTGTAGTTTACTTTAAATCATATACATTTTATGACATAGAAACCTTGGTATACAACCTATCCCAAAATGTAAGACTACAAGGACTTTCTTGAATAACTTATGTTATTTACAACTTCTTTGTCATGACATCTCCTCCGGATGCAAGTATACCTAAAATCATACGAAAAAACCTCATGGGACTCATTAATAGCCCTAGTGAGTACAAATTTCCCACTCAGCCAAGTGACATGCATCAACATCAGGTTAAGTATATTGAACTTAAAAGAAACCTATAAATATTGAAACAACCAACAAATAATTCTTACAAATAATACATTTATCTTATGATAATAATCTAACTAATCATAAAGGAATTCATTTGGTTTAATGTCAAATTTTAAATCATTTTGAGAGAATATCTAACAAGATATCAACAAATGCTAATTAATTTAGAACTAAAATCATATTATAGGAGTCACATGACAAAATCTGCACATATATAATTTAGCAATAATAACATAGACACTCCACAAGATAGACTAGGAACACATCCCATAATTATTAAGATAAAGTTCACGTAAGACGTGTTTACCAAATAGAACTATTCGCATAACAACTAAAGTCAAGTCATAAACAAGAGTAGATATGAAATTTACCTCAGACTAGTTGTCAAAGTTTATGATCATATTCCATACTAGGAAAATAAGAATAAGACAAAAAATATCTTTAAAATAAGTGTCATTGATTTCTAGAAATAAAAAACACATTCAAGAAAAATATCTTTATCAAATAGCAACAAAAGCAATGTAACAAAAGTTCATGTCATATTCTACATAGCTCGTCATCTTTTATTCATTTTCATTGAAACTGCTTGGCTCATACCTCACCAAGACTGACTCTCATGTCAATGATTCACTGTCATTATCTTAGGGTTCAAACGACCACCCTAACTATTTACAACACCATTGCTTCTCAATCAACAAATCATCATGCTTAGTGTTCATTCTCCGATTAATGATGGAGTTCATTTCCACACCTTTCCCTATTTGATCCATTTTCAACATTTTTTCGTACTTCTTCATGTTTTCTACATATTACTAATTCATTTTCACCCACTTCTTACTTATTTTGAGACTTTCTTTATAGAATTATTCTTTCCTAGATTCAAGTGCAATCTGACTATCAATTGTGCCTTTTATAAGCATTTTCCATAAATTGCACAATTGATTATCTTGAATTAAATATTCTTTTTTCCACATATATTAAATTGCCTTTTTCTTTTATAATTGTGAAGGATAAATCTAAATTTTCCTTCATACAATACTTTATTCACTTTTATTTGGAATCTATGAATCAACCTATTTTTCTCTAGAGCATTCTTAAAATAAGTGGAAAATCGGGAGACAAGATGCATCCTGCATGAGCCACTCGACAAATTAGAAAAATCTAGCAATTACATGTGGTAGGTCACCTAGATACATGCACCACACATGGGTGGCATATCACCATGATGCATCATCCTTTTCTAGAGGAATATTTTTAAAGTCTCAAACCCTTATATCTACCTATGGATACCCCCCATATTCACCATATTCAGGACCTCTTTCAACCCTCATGAATGCCAGATAATGATGATTCCCTTCTTTATTTTTTTTTTGCATTACTCATGTTTAGAGGATCATTCCTTTGACACCACATGCATATGAATGTCATTAGGGTGCACCAAATGTTAATTAGGTTGTCCTCCTAACACTTTAACTGCTCTTTTACAGCTCTTATAACTACTCTAATTGCTTATAACTATTCTTACATGCTTAACTTCTCATGTGATCTATTTATCAATATCAGTTTATCTGATCCGAAGTATCAGATCTTGCTCTCAATATATAACTTCTCATAGTCCTCTAGTCTTCCTATGCATTGGTCTGAACCACCCGTGAAGGATCTTTTCCATGGGAGGTCCTGAGGTGATTAGGATCCCAACTTATCTAAAAATTAGGACATTTAGGGCTATTATGAGAAGATTGCAGACATCTATAGCACCAAGGGCCCTCGGAAAATAGAATGTGTGTTTGATCACTTTTTTCTTCTTATTATTAATCAACTTGAAACTGCCATTTTTTAAAATGCTTAGAAATGCTTCAATAAAGGTTTATCAGGTAGGATGGGGATGCTTATCCTTCCCTTCTTGCAATCAGATTGCCATTTTTGAACTTCTAGTTATATTTTCTCCATTTTTTATATGTCTGACTCAGAGGCCATATCTTGAATTCATAACATTGTATCCTACTTTTCCTTATTTCACAAATAAAGCATGGTGGAAACTTTAATCTTAGTTTAATTATGTTCAGTAGACCAATGAATTATATTTTACTACCTAAAATATATGGGGGACATGTATTTTTTAGGCATGATATGACAAACTGGTGACTCCGTTGGGGACAGACAAGAGCATCTAAGTTGAAATTACCATTTCTTTGTGAAATTTCGACGCTTAATGGTTTTCAAATTTACAACCTTGCATCACCCCAATACATGAGCCCCCTGGCATGCAAATCTCAGTGATCGATAAGGCCTCTACACCATGTCAAGTTGGGTCTCTATTCTTTTTTTTATTTTTGTTTTATGTCATTTTTTGCCTTTCCTTTCTTTTTAAGATTCTTCAATTCTCGACTGTTATTTTAGGTTTTCGAGTCTGCTTCCCCTTTCAAGGTTTCAAATATGCTTCCCTTCAGTCTTTGCTTTCTCATTTTCTACTTTGTCCAAACAAGAGAGTAATCAAATTAAAAAATTGGAAAAAAGAGGAAAGGGTGAGAAAAGATGCATGTTGAGAACATCTCTTCTTTGTAAAATAACTATGTGGTTTTTTGTGTATGCTTATAATCTGCCTTTCATGCTTTACTAATATGGGCTTGCTCTAGAAAATGTTAAAAACTTACACTTGCTTGAGGCAATATGAAAAACCCATGTGCCATAGTATGGATGATAACCTCATGTTGAATACCTATATGAGGTGGGGTGTGCATGTTAGTAAAGCTACCAACATAGTGTTAATCTATACGTCCAAAGGCATGGAAGACACCCCCTCTCCTAGAACTTATGACTGATTATTGTCTCCATGGTCATGAGGTATACTGGGAGTAATACCCATATTCATTATACCTAAGTTACCCCCTCCATGAGTGCCATCTTTCAACAAAAAAGTTAAGGACCAACCCCTCTTGTCCAGGTCACATATGATTGAGTACGTAAATCATATATAAGCTCATGGGCTAAAAAGGGGAGGGTTATCTTCTTCCTATAAATTCAAATTGTGTTGGTTGCATAAAATATTTGATATGTTGCTAACATCTTTGTCTATATGTTAATCTTTTTCAAATCCAATCAATCTTTCATAGATTAACAATTTTTTTCAAAATTAAACAATATTTACACGATTAAAAAAATTGTAAAATAAAATAATCTTACATAGGCTAACAATCTTTTTAAAAATCAAACAATCTTTTAAATATTAACAAAATATTTCAAATCAAACTATCTTTCCAAGATCAGCAATCTTTTCAAAATCAAACAAATTTTGAAACATTAGAATCTTTTCAAAACCAAATAATCTTGTAAAGGTTAATGATATTACTCAAAGAATATACTTGAAAATCAATATAGCCAGATGGTTCATCAAACATGACTAGTATGTCACATATTTATGTCGAGTCTGCCTATCAACCCATGATCCTAGATTATGATCTAAAACTAGACCATCATGTGCTTAACATGCATGTACCCGTGGTCCTATATTACGACCTTGAAAATAGATCATCATGTTCTTTCCATGCCTATATCCATGGTCCTGGACATGACCTAAAAGTAGACCATCTTGTGCTTTCCAGGCCTATACCCAGGGTCATGGACTATGATCTAAAACTAGACCATCCCATGCACTCCATGTCAGCACCCATGGTCCTGGACTATGACCTAAAACTAGACCATCCCATGCTTTCCATTTCTATATCTATGGTGTTTGACTATGACATAAAATATAGGCCACAACCTACACCCAATTTCTTCATAAATTCAGAGGTGCCAAGTTGAGGCTCCCTTCCTTTTTACCGATCATCACTTCTAAGGGTGAGGGATCCCAAGGAGAAAATCATCAAACTAGGAGGAATACATGGTATCATGGATGCTACCAAAGGTTTCAACTTGAGAACCCCATTGGACGAGGAGACCCTAAGAAGAAAAGTAATTGATTGAGAACAATCACTATCCTAGAAGGGGCTACCATAATATGATCAACCACTCAACCTCAACCTCCCTCTTTTACATAACCCTCTTGAAGATGCCCACTGGAGGACCATCATATTTTTCTAACCTCACTAGACTACACATCGTCCCACTTTTCCAGTATTAGTAATCCATCCATCTATGGCATTGGCAAGTATATGTTATATTAAAGTTGAACAATTTGTCATTCTCACCTAGGCTAGGGGTAGGTACCACAAAATATAAAACTATCAAAGGTGTCTGAAATCGCGAGAGAATAATGGGAGGTCAAGAAGTATCCTTTTTCCTCTTCTAAAACAAAGTGGAAAGTCTTTTTTACCTTTTCAACCAATATAATGCATGTGGAAGGATTAGGTTTGAAGAATAAGATATCCTATCATTTTGTATCACACTCTACTTTTGAATTTTATTGTCCTTAATTTTAGGGCATCACATGAAGACAAAGGATTTCATATTTCATCCAGCATTGCAAATGATCAATCGTAGATGGGCGATAACAACAACATGGACCAATAGTCTGACAATAACATCAAGGTAGATGTTATAAACAACAAGCAAGACAAACCAGTAGGAGAGGATAAGCCCAATAAAACCCCAATGGTGCCATAAGATTCTGTCTATCAGGAGATTCCTCAGTTATGCATGTCGTAGAAGCTGATATACTCCACTTTTCTACCTCCATCTAGAGTAGGTTACACAGGAGGGTGGCATCATCTGAGGTTCATAGGGCCTCAATCTCTATGTGCATCTCATAAATTCCATTATTCCCAAATGGCATGTGGAACCCCCATCAATCTCAACTAGAGCCATTTCAACTAAGGCCATACAAGTATCCACCAAGTGTGAATGTTAGGAAGTCATGATGATTCTAGAAGTAGCAAAATCCATTTGGATTCTCGATGGTGAGTCAAAGGGAAGAAGTCGAACCCACAAAGGAAGTATCTAAAGTTGTAGAAAGAATCAACACCACATAAAATATCCAAACACAATACATGAACAACATGGGACCATTCCCCAACTTCCATTCATTCTATCTACCACCACACTCATGGTACAATCAATATATGGGAGGGATGTATGGACTTCCACCACCAATATAAACAGTGCCACCATCGACAATCAAACTACAAGTAATATCATTAGTAGTCACCACCAAGAAGAAGCAATCCTAGAGCCTGCCACGGTGGATCCTATCAGGTTGAAAATTCTATGGGAAGATCAGGCAATTGGAAGGAAAAAAGGATAGATAGAAATTTTTAACGATTCGACCATTTTCTTGATGCAAAATTACCTGATCACCTCACAATGCCTAAGCTTCATGTCAAGGCATACTACTCAGATATGGTAGAGGTTTAAGAGGATGATAAGGTCTTGATCCACTATTTTGCATGAACACTGACAGGTACAACCTTTGCGTGGTGAAAACAAGCATGACATGACTTTAATACCACCTAGACCAAGATGGACAAGAAGTTCATCGACTTAAGACACCTGGAATCTTGACCAGGTCCCCACCAAGGAAGATGTGGAAGCACTAAAACAAAAATACAAAGGAGACTTTCTATGAATTTGTTGGACAATGGAGAGATCTACACACCTAGCTGGAGTGAAATCCTACAAACAACGAGGCCCTAGACAGGGTGATTAGGGAAAATACACAAGAACTTATAGCTCTACTATCTCTATAGAGGTAAAATACCTTCCTAGAAGTGATCCAAGTAGGCATCTGAATTGAGAATTCAAATAAAAAAAGTGATATATCAAAACATAGGCCTCACCTTCCAACCTCAATCTACCCCCAAATGTCCAAGTAGAAATAAAAATGAATAAAGACTAAAGCACTAGACTCAACAAATGTATTTGTATTGATTCTAAGTAGCAATAACAAGCGACAATAATTAGTTGTATAGATATATCCAATTAAAGCTCAGCCATTGCAAACTACCAATGTCACTGAGCCATAACTCCAGAAATCTCACATGACACCACCTAGCTACCAACCACAACACGTGCCCCCACAGTATTTGTGGCCATCAAATCACTCTTACGAGTATCCATCACCACCATTGCAACCTCCCATACAAAAGGTAGTGGAAACGATCCTCCTATAGAAAATAACCGCCACCCCAAGTGAAGCCATTGGTAACTACTTATATGTCAAAAGAAACTACCAAGATGAAAAAGGAAATTAACACCCATGAAGGCTTCTATAAATTCCATTCTTCATGATATCCAACATCTACTAAAGATTCCTTCTATAAGGTAACACACTCATCAAGCCAAAGGGCACAATACATACTCGTGCCTCACACTGAAACACACCCTATAAGATTTGTGTGAATCTTGTGAGGTCAATACAGTCACCCCGAAGGAGACGCTATCATCATCCAACATTGTGTCCATCATATTCTTGTTAGAAGACCCAACACATGCACATATCCTACCTCTACAGTAGGTTATCAAGAGAAAATATTGAAATACATATGTCATCTCAATGGGCCACAAAAGGAAGTTGGTGGTCACCATAGGTGCTATATGGCCAATCAACAAACCATGAGATTTCCCCATGAAGAAGATCCAATCAATGTGTCCCCCCCTATAGTGTCAGTCTTGAAAAAAGCTCAATAGACTATGACTCCTCTCCTCATAGTGGTAATTCAACCTGAAGAACCCATGAATGACAGCACTGATGGTGGCCCTTTCCACCTTGACGGAAGTCCCTTAACCTCTTGACAAAGGAAAAGAGAAGGTGACCACCTATGTAGGAGTTCCTACTAGCACACCTAAATAGGAAGTGAGCAAGATTTACATCCCTTCCATCAACACTAAGCATGTGCCTCTTACTTCTGAGCTCTACAAGGAAAAACCAATCCTGAAAACTCAAACTTCATTCAATTTCTTAAAAAATGATCTCTGGACAAAGAAATACAAATCTCGTCCACACATAGGCAGGCAGTAATTAAGACACTTGAAGGGGCTTATGTCCCCAAGGATGTAAGACCAGAGGCTACCACCATCAGGATTATCACTGCTCAACACCTAATCTCATTTTTTGAGGACTAGATACATGTCGGATGGAATCTAAACAAGGTTCTACTAGTCACTACCATCTACAAAAGACTCAGCATTCCTTCTTGATTTTTCAATAGTGGAACATGCATCAACATATTCCCCATCAATACCTCATCAACATGGGAAGGGATCATTTTAATCTACAACCAACAACCAAGAAAGCAAGAGCTTTCAATGGTGTAATAAAAGATGCATTTGGGGACATCAACCTCAAGCTATAGATTGGACACAAACTTTCATGGTATTTTTTATGGTCATGAAATTGATTCCTTTGTTTGGACCCCTCCTAGGAAGGTTGTGGATTGTCACAATAGGATGGTTCCCTCATCATTGCATCAAAGACTCAAGTATCGAATGGGGCATGCCATCATCACAGTCTAAGCTCATAGCCTAGGCATCATAGCTTGCATTGAAAAAGAGGACCTTAGTTTCTTCTTTGAGATGTTGCACACTGCCAACATCATCAACATGTTTCCACAAAGGAGATGATTTTGTCATGTCTCATATAATCCTATGATATTTGCACAACAATTACAAGAAATGCATCTTCATCAAAATCAAGGTTTGGGAGCTAGACATTAAGGATGCATAGAGGTCATTAAGGTTTTGCCAAGACTAAAGGATTGGGCCTAGTCATCACCATCCTACCCACGATCTCATATTACTAGGTGGACATTATATTGGAATCCCACGTCATTGTGGACCACTATGAATGACTTGGATAAGAGAGGCTACCTCAATTGTCTACCTCTGACCCGAGTTCTGAGTAGAGAAGCAGATGAATCCAAATGAAGGAAGAGTGTCAACTCAAGATAATATATAGATGGGACCTTATCCTAGAGTTTAGGGGTCCCCATCTGTATTTTCCTTGCACCATATCTCCAACTGAAGTAGGTTGTGATGTTTCCATGGCCATTGTCCTCGGGACACCAGTCTACCTCATGAAAGAGGTTGACGAAGACTACCAAGACAATTACCCTAGGATTTCCATAAGCATAAGGGATATCACCCTCATCACTAAAAATTCTTAGTGCATCCAGACCATAGTGAACAACCCACAATTTAAAGATAAGATCATCCCTCCAAATGATGAAGCAACCAAGTTCAATCCCACCCCTATGACTGATCAAACATGCCCAAAGAACGTTGACATTGGACAAAGCCATGAAGATTTATAAGATGGTCATGTTGACTAGGTGAAAATCACTGACCCAACACCTAAAAAAAGGTAGTCACAATTCAACCTAGCCAATTATGATCCACCTGGATTCTTCCCTACTTGCCATGCTCAAATGACTTTGATGCCACATCTCCCAATGACATGGAACAAGACTATGGTTTTTGTGGGGTGATTATGGCGATGCCTATGACATGATTGAAGGATGGGGGTTAATGCCATTTTCAAGATAGAAGAAGCAAGAGACCTACAATCCCTTATCCACCATGCACAGATTATTGTTGGAGTGCAAGGTTGGTGTGTGCATAAGAGGAATGTCTTAAGTACTAGATCACCTCCCATACCCAAAAAGACCTCCTTAGAGGAATTAAACTCCACTATGGTGAAGATACCAAGTGGTTGTATAGATACACACTACCACAACCATGTACTCTTCCACAAAATGTCAAAATCCCATAAAATTTTGAAAACCCAAAAATAGAATAAGACAAACTGACCCTTCTATAGTTTGCAAAATACTTTATTGACGTATCGTAGATCTAATGACAAAGATGCAGAGTTAAAAGACATTCCCATCCATGAATATATGACAAAGGAGCACCAGTCTTTTCATATTGAAGACATGACGGAGACAATAACTCTCAACTCAAGCCCCAAGCATCGAAAGTCAAAATTGAGGTGTGTCTACCTCGAACTATCAAGGATTAGTTGGTAGAACTCTTATGACTCTACATCGACGTGTTCTCCTAGAGTTAATCCAATATGCCAGGATTAGATGAGAAGATTACGGTTCATAGAATCCCTATCATCCCTAAAGTTTGCCTTGTCTAACAAAAATCTAGACACTTGCGACCATAATGGAGTTTCATGATAAGAGAGAAACTTTAAAAGCAATGTAATGCTAGTTTCTTAGAGCTATTTAGCTACCCTAAATGGTTGACCAACATTGTACATGTACCAAATAAGGACATAAAGTATGAATCTATGTGGACTATCATGACCTCAACAAAGAATCATTAAGTATGAATTCTCAATTCCACACATCGACATGCTTGTCGACTATACAACATGACATGCACTCCTAAGTTTCATGGATGGTTTGTTGGTTAGAACCAGATCAAGATGGCCAATGAAGATAAAGACAATGCATTATTCATCACAGATTGAGGAGCATCTTGCTACTAGGTCATGCCATTTGGTCTAAAAAATGTCAGAGCTACATATCCAATAGCTATGAACATTCTATTCCGTGACAAGATGCATAAGGAGGTGGAGGTCTATGTGGATGACACGATAGAAAAATATAAAAGTCCAAAAGACCATATCACTGATTTAGAGAAGATTCTTCAACGACTATTATGATTCTCTTTGCACCCAAATCCAACCAAGTACTTGTTTTGGGTTATATCAGGTAATATCCTTGGGTACATTGTCAGCCTAAGAGGGATAAGGTTGCCCTGAGGATGGCTTGAGATATATGAGAAATGCCCTCTTCTAGAACTAAAAAGGATATTTGAGTCCTACTTGGTTACCTTCAATACATCAACCACTTCATTGCCAAGATCATGCCTAAATGTGATCCTACTTCAAGTTACTCAAGAACAATTCCTACTCCATATGGAATGAATCATGTGAGGATGTACTTGAAAAGCTTACAAACTACCTCACCAATCCACTAGTAATGAAGTCGAAGGTGATAGGATACCCTCTCACCCTTTGATTATATGTCTACAAAACATCAAAGGGGGTAGTCTTGAGTCAATCAACAGTTCATGGTGAGCATAGTATCTACTATACATCCAAGAAGTTCACTAATCTTGACACTCACTATACTGCAATTGAGAAGTATTGTCTACCCTTGTAACATGTAGCAAGGAAGTTGTGCCATAGTTTGATGAATATCCTTTACCACTAGTTGCAAAGCACAACTCGCTCCACTATTTATGCAATAACCCTACTTTCAAAGGATGATATTCCAAATGGAAGGTAATGTTATCAGAATTTGATATCACATATCTACCTAAGAAGGCGGTCAAAGCCCAAAATCTAGCCAATTAACTAGTAGATTACTCATTTCCTAAACAAGAAACACATGAGTATGAGTTCCCATATTAGGAAACAATATTTCTCATCTCATCAGACACCATTATCCCTCCAAATATGGACCTTGGGAAATAAACTGTTATGGAGTAGTCAATCACAAATGAATCAAGCTAGGTGTGGTCATATAGAATCCACAAGAAGAACAAATGTCGATAGATAGATGACTGGCGTTTGACGCTACCAACAAAATGGCAAATTATGAAGCATGCATCTTGGGACTCCAACTCTCCAGACAACAAGAGGAACACCACCTCTAGGTCTATGGTGACTTCGTTCTCATGATATCACAAGTCTAGAATGTCTGGACAAGTTGTCATCAAAACTTGGTTCCTTACCAAGAATACATGTGTTCACTCATTTGAGATTTCTATCATTTTTCCTTCCACTTCATTAGTAGAGAGCACAATACAATCATTGATGCTCTAGATGCCCTTTCTTCCTAGATCAACATCTAAGGGAACTAGATCTTCTCTTTCGAAGGACACACAATCTCTCAACATGCCTATTTCATGGTCATCAAAAACACAATCAATGACAAAGAGAGACTTGGGTTCATGACTTCAAAACATACATGAAAAGTCAAGCCATTCTTGAAGGCCTATCCCAAAGAGAACAACAAGTGCTCAGGAAAAAAACCATGTAGTAGGTCCTTGAGACAAGAAACTTATATCATAGATCTTACAATATGATTTTCCTTCAATGCATCAAGGAGAAGAAAGTATAAACCCTCAAAAAGGAAGTTCATGGAGGGTATGTGGCACATATGAAAGGGGCCATGCTAGCAAAGAAGATACAACTTTTGGGATATTTCTTGAACACCATGAAAATAGACTCCTGTCAATATGTCCACAAATGTCAAACATTCCATATCCATGGTGACCACATTCATTCACCTACTAAAAAATTGTACAACATGGCCAAGCCTTGGACATTCTCATCTCGGGGATCAATATGATTGGGAAGATCAATCATAAATCTTCAAATTGGAACTACTACATCCTGGTCATGATAAATTATTTCACAAAGTGGTTGGAAACCATATCAATCACTAATGATTTAGCTCAGTAGATAATCAAGTTCCTATAAAACAACACCATAATTTGGCACATGATACTGCATTATATTATCTCAAAAAATGGTAAAACTTCATAGACAAAACCATCAATGAGTATTTGAGATCTTTGGTCAAGAACCACAAAATGTCGTCATACTTGCATCAGATGAATAAAGATATTGAAGATGCCAATAAGAACATAATCAAGGTACTCAATATAATGATTAGATTTCACATTAACTTCATGAACATCTTCCTATGGCCTCTGATCGTTATGAACTTCTATTAGAATTTCCACGGGAGCCAAACGATATTCACTTTCATATGGAATGGAGCCAATATTACCAATTGAGTTTCAAATTCATTTACTTTGTATACTACAAGAAGCTAAGGCTATTGAGACAGAGGGGATTCAAAATTGAATCTACTTTGTCAACACACTAGAATAATGACAATCTAGAGATCTACATCATGCATAGTGTTTCCAAGCAAGGACAACTTGAGCATTCAATAAGAATATCCATCCTCACAATTTCTAAAAGGATGATCTGGTGTTGCATGTCATCCAGAGTGTTGATTATAGCAAAAATTTCAACCCTACATGGGAGGGCCCCTACAACAATCCAAAACATATATGACTGGGGTTACATATGTATGATACATGGATCAAGATATTCCTCTTTGTCATATGAAAGCCATCCTTATCAAGCATTGCTATTGTTGAAAAGCAAGATTCAACAACTGCAAGCCTCTGACAAAGAGACAAGTAAGGGAGACAAAAACTCCCACCCCTCTAAAATACACTAAAAATCTACTTAAGCACCCATATGCATCCCCATGTGCAACCTAAAAATCCACTTAACTTCCAAGATGTGTCCTCATGTGCATCCTGAAGAGGAAGGGTCAAAGTATAACCATAGGGCCTAGGACAGAAGGATCACGATTGTTATCCCAAGGCTCCAATGGTTCTCCAACCTAAATTAACCCCTTAATATAGGCCAATCATAATAGAATACTTTAAAAGTGTTCATGGTTGCGATAAAGGCAAGGAGAAGCCCCATGATCACTATTATCATCATCATAAGAAGGTTGCTCAAGCTATGAGTCCCCAGAGTCAAATTAGATCTGATCCTTACACTCGATGATCCTTGACACCTATATTTGGGTGGAAATGACATAACTCTAATAATGACATTTGTCAGGGTTAACCTAATAGGGGAATGGATGGAAGGTTGAAACAGAAGTTGAAACTCCTCACTATTATTCACACCTCATATCTCAAAAAGAGATGAGACCAATCTTCATATGGACTAATCCACAAGCAACAAGGTGGGAAACCTTCACTAGGAAAATCCATTCACTCCTCATGTAACCATAATCTCTCATACTAAGGCCATGACAATCAATGTCCATTCAATGTTCCAATTTAAAAGATCCACAACACGTGCACATGTATTAAGAAATCACATAATAGCTCTTTAACTCGACAGACACATGCTTGTGGTTGATCTCTACACTAAAATGTATTGAGAGTGAAGCCCACTGGGGTCTTTGACACTTAGTGCCTTAGCCAAATGGGTAGGAAGTTTCCAATTATACACTTGTTACATGGCATGTATTTAGCACCTAACATGACATCTAGGTCCAAAAAATCCCTAATCCATCTCCCCCCAAGAATAAAAATCCCACTTATATAAGAATGGGGTACAAACATTTGAAGGGTGGAATCACCTACCATTGGAAGATCGGGGCAGGTGGTGGCTTAAAAGGCTTGAGGGTCAACCTTCTAGCTTCACTAAGGGAAATAGATCAAAAGGAGGTGACGTCACCACATGTTGTTATCTTCCCAATACCACTTAAGTCCATAACCATCCTCGATGTGCTAAATGCATAGACATGATGTATATATTTATTCCGTATTCCTAATTCATCAAAAGGGGGCTCGCAGTGACATGGGCCATGAAATCAATAAAGACCTAAAATTAGACCAATTTTATACCTCTATTTTCATATCCAATATAGTCTTAGACTAAGACCTAAAATTGGAAAAATTTATAACTCTATTTTCAAATCCAAATTGGTCCTAGACCATGACCTAAATCTATACCAATTATGTACCCTCGTCTTCATATTTTTTTGGTCCAGGTCTAAGACCTAAAAGTGGACCAAATTGATACCTATTTCATATCTTTTTGGGTCCTAGACTATGGCATAAACTGGGCCAAATTTCACCCTTATTCTCCAATCACGTTAAGGTCACGGATCATGACCTAAAATTGAACCAATAATGTAGATCCGCCAACTTGATAAATTTGGATTCTATGATTATGAATACAATAATATTGTATTAAGATATTCTGACTAGCTCAAGCCTTAATCTCATAATTAATAGAATAATAAAGTGGTTGAATCAACTGGAAGGCCTCAGTTTAACTCATGGGCCTTATAATCCAATTTAATCCCAATTGGGCTTTTTGTATAGCAAATAGGCCCATTAGAAGATAGTCTAAAGGAATTGGAATTTCTTGCATAATGTGATGTCAAAAATCTTTATCAATGGTTAATAAGCTCATTTGGAGATAATTGCTAAGAATCTCAAAGATTCTAAAGTGACTAATGACCTAGATAATTAAAGGAACAATTATCTTCTCTTTACTTGGATTCCAACCATTTAGGTATTAAACAAACCCAAAATGATTTAATACTTGTCATAATATGAAACAATGGATAAATTAAGATAAATTCATGTTCTGGGATAATAATATGATTGTTTATGGCCTAGGTTATCAAATTAGGTAACTACTTGAAAAATAAGAAAGAGGTTTTTATCAAGCTTGGTCTAATTCAAGATAAACTTATTAGGGATATATCCCTAAAGTTTGGTAGCAATTGGGTGCTCCTAGTGGTCTACACAAATTTACAAAGTTTTAGACAAAGTGGTGATATATCTATGTTACTTTGGAATTTATTTGGATAAATATTTTGATTTATTAGCTAGGAGTTATGACTGGGGATAAAGTTTTTCTCCCATGCATGATGTGGGTGTCATGTCTTATGTGACCTGTTGGATGATAATACAACATAAACCTCATCGTCTCCTACCTATAGAAAAGAGGCTGGTAAAAATTGGATACAACCCGAGCCGTGCTAGCTTCCTCTCAATTGTTTATCTTGAGATAAAGCCAACTGAGTTTGGGAGATCATGCTAAGAATAGCAAACATTATGATCATTATTGTGAATAGAAATAATGCTCAAACCACCACGAGAACCAGGAACCAAGGGAAGGTTGTGCCGCCTCTACCCTGAGTGTACTGCCTATATAAAGGCTTGGAAAGATTCCTTGGGATCCCAAAAGACCTCCACCACCCTCAATTTCACCCAAAGACCTTGAGACATCTCCATCAAGCTCCATCTTTGCCTCTAACTACCTCGACCAGGGACCCAGAACTCAAGGAATGTTTGACCAAATGTCACAACCTAGGGCTTCGCCAAGAAGCCACGAAAGGTCCCATCCCCCATAAGGGATTGAGGAGCCCTCACAAATGGGTCTCTAGGATTTGACCATGGTTGTGTCAAGCTCCTTGTTGAGTGAGTGGTTCCAAACCATTGTAACACTTGTGGATGGAGGAAAATCACATCAAGATGATAAGGAACCCACTCCAATCTTCAACCCCCCAAACCATGGTAAGATCCTTGATCCTCATCTACGATCATAACAATGTAGAACCCGACCCCAAAACACCATACTCCAGCCATCTTTGATCAAGCCAAAAGGTTGGATGACTTTGTGGTGCCAAGCCGAGCTTGACCATTGTGCAGGCTACCATTGCCATGCCTTTGAATCGAGATTCAACTCAAGGTTGACCTCTTTGTGGCTAGCTGGGCAACATCCTGAACCATGGAAGAGGGGGAGAAGAGTCCCCTAAGGGGATTTACCCCTTTCCCTACATCCGCATGACATTAATATCACTGCATATGGGCTTTCAGATCCTTTTTTCCAGATATACATTCGGCCACACTGCAAGTGCCTAGTTTACATGGACTTTTGATATTGACTGGGGCCCGACCCCACAACCTTGTGGATAACGTGCTAATATTTGACATGTCATCACAATTCGCCCAAATACTATTAATTTGTAATTAATGTAGTAAATATATTATATTGTATAATAGTCAAATTCTACATTAAATTGATCAAAACATGTGTAGAGTCTAAATAAAATAGTTCTCAAGTCTATGCTTCCTGTTCCAAAAGTATAGCTAATACTTGAATGTATGGTGATCACAACAGTAATTAACATGTTGCATGAAAAGTTTAGTTTGTCATACAAATTGATATTGTTGAATACAATGATGTCCCAAGTTAATGATAATGATGAGATGTTGATGGAGCTAGGACTTACACCAAAAGATTTTTAGTCTTCCAATGGGAGTCCCAGAATTCTATCACCAAAAACCCTAGAGAGGATTGATGTCTTCCCTAGGTTTACCTAGAACTGGTGCTTAGATAACAACTCCAACCCCATAAGAGTATGGAAGCCTTATCATAGTACAGATTTAGGATCGAACCCAAAAGACAACGGTCTTGTTGCAAGCAACAAGATGGAAAACGCACAACACTTCACTTAGTTATTTTACTAATTGGCACTTATATCAAAAGGTTGGATTTTGATTGGTTTTTAGACTGAAGCATGAAAAGTAAATAAAGCAAGTAAAACTAAGATTTAACAAAGATGATGAATCACTGGGGTTAAGCAGGTATTTACCACCGCTACACATGCATTGTAAATGTACTAAGCAAGCAAGACTTATAAGCTAGATGCATGGATGTTCCACAAGACCGATGCCTTATAAGACAAGAGCGATGCATTGCATCCAAGGATGTTCCACAAGACCGATGCCCATATAAGACAAGAGCAATGCATTGCATCCTTTGATGTTCCACAAGACCGATGCCCATATAAGACAAGAGCAATGCATCGCATCCTTCAAGGGTTAAGT
The DNA here is from genome assembly GCA_963693085.1 of Alisma plantago-aquatica. Taxonomy (NCBI): domain Eukaryota; kingdom Viridiplantae; phylum Streptophyta; class Magnoliopsida; order Alismatales; family Alismataceae; genus Alisma; species Alisma plantago-aquatica. The sequence continues at coordinate 1,320,384,567 of OY856412.1, read as the reverse complement.
AGCTCTCATTCGGTACATTTCTACGTGTCAATGAAGATATGTAGTCTTCCAAAGAGAGAATCTTACTCAACCTCATGAAACGTGCATCTAAAACTAACAAGCGAGCGATAATTATCAAATCGAATAGAATCTTTGTAGGCCTAGTCTCCTATTCGGATAACCTAGCTACGAGAAGTGCGGGAATGTTGCAACGCCAGCCATTCCCGATCAAATGGTCACATGCTTTACATCATTCCCCTCGCAAAGCATGTTCCTCGACTTACCAAGGTTACTTCCATACAGATGGAAGTGCAACGGATGATAGTGAGTTTACTCCACTCTTTGAGATACACTCCTAGACACCGAAACGGATGCGTGGTGGATACACACACCAGAAACCAACACTAAATCGGTATTCGAGTCTCGAGAGCGGTCGTAGACAAACCACAACAAAAGACAATAGATGCATACAAGAACGTGGCCATCATTCAAGCATGTATGAAATGATTTAGTATTAAAACGAAAGGATAACATCTTTTTAGTACAAAGTACAAAACATGGGCAGCGGGGCTAGTCCCCGCGCCCCAGTGGATGGAATTACTCGCTCCTCATAGAGGGAAAAACAAAGGAGGGGGTAAGAAGAGATAGAAAGAACATCATCCCCACTGAGGAGAGAAGGTTGAACCCTTGGTGGAGAGAGCAACGATCTTCACCCTTCGTGACTTGCTTGACGACGGATCTCCTCCTCTCACCTTCTTTGTTGATGAGAGAGAAGGTAGCTTTGCAATGGAACGTGAGTCTCAGACCGGCAGCCTCGGGCGGTGGATGGCGTTGTTCTGGTAGTAGAGAGACAGCCTCTGGATGTCTGGACTCTCCCTCAGGGATGGCCCTTGAGGTCTTATTTATAGGCCTTGAGTGAGGTCAAACGGTCTGGAGACCGTTTGGCGTCAAACGGTCTTGAGACCGTTTGGCGTCAAACGGTCTTGAGACCGTTTGGCGTCAAACGGTCTTGAGACCGTTTGGCGTCAAATGGTCTTGAGATCGTTTGGCGTCAGACGGTCTGGGGACCGATTGAACTCCAAACGGTCTTGGGACCGTTTGAACTCCATGCGGTCTTGGGACCGTTTGAACTCCATGCGGTCTTGGGACCGTTTGGCTTCATGCGGTCTCGGGACCGTTTGAACTCCATGCGGTCTTGGGACCGTTTGGCTTCATGCGGTCTCGAGACCGTTTGAACTCCATGCGGTCTTGGGACCGTTTGGCTTCATGCGGTCTCGAGACCGTTTGAACTCCATGTGGTCTTGGGACCGTTTGGCTTCATGCGGTCTCGGGACCCTTTGAACTCCATGCGGTCTTGGGACCGTTTGGCTTCATGCGGTCTCGAGACCGTTTGAACTCCATGCGGTCTTGGGACCGTTTGGCTTCATGCGGTCTCGGGACCGTTTGAACTCCATGCGGTCTTGGGACCGTTTGGCTTCACTCGGCCTTGAGGTTGGTTTATTCTTTTATGATTTTTTTGTGCTTTTTCTGCAAGTGTAAAAGGAAAAAGTTAGTTTGATGATGTATTTACAAAAAAGGGGTAAAATTAGGTTTATGTACTGAATAAACGTAAAAAGAGTATGGAAAACTAAAGAAAAAGACTAAGATAAACTACTGAAAATAGGAGGTTATCACCCCCCCCTAACTTAGAGTCTAGCTTGTCCTCAAGTTAGATAGAGCTGAGACATGAAATGGCGAGGCGATCTTAATTAGGGTCTCCATACTCTTGCTTCAATTCTTGACCTGAGTTCCCCAGGGGTCATATCGAGACTTATTGCATGCCTTGATTCTTTTGGATTTCGAGAGTTGCTTGGATCTTAGGGTTTTTCCGTATCTCAAAATTTGCCTTGGGACCACAATTATTTTGTCCATGCCATTGACTCTAATCAACTTTATACCTCTCTGGAAACCTACTGGAAGCTAGAGAGGGTATGAGGGTTGGCTAAAGGCTTTGAAGTGTAGCTCCCCTTCGAGTGGGGGAGGGGCTGTCTATGCTCTTTAGGATCTCACTACCGGGCACGACACATCTGCCTTTATGAGGGCAGCTGAATGTACCGGTCGGGCGAGTCCTTTATGAGCCTTTTCATATACTTGGAACTTTTAGGGTTTCACTACCGGATGCGACACATCTGCCTTTGTGAGGGCAGCGGAATGTGCCGGCCGGGTGAGCCCTTTATCAGTTTTTCATATAGGTCCTTATGTGTGGCACAACTCTCATGATTTTATTCGTCTCTCTGGCTTTTATTCAAAAACTCACAGGCTTGGGTTTTGGAATGAGGATTTATTTTGGGCGGCCAAGCCTCTTTTATTTTGAAGAGAGGAAAGCTGTTCTTAAAGTTTTTCAGCATGCACTTATTTGGTTTGTGGTCCACTTGCAGAACTTTTTGATTTGGAAGTTGCCTAATTTCCCTCTCATCCTCGAGATCTCGGCTTATTTAAACCCTGATTTTAACCTGTGGAGAGTCAGATAAAGAATTGAAGCAAAAATATGGGATCCATAGTAGGTGGGAATTTATAGATCGCCATTTGATGTCTGAGTGCTATTTACTTATAGAGACTAACATGATTCTAGGGTTAGTTGAGGTGACTATTTTTGAAAAAGAATTATAAAAAGAAGTATGGAAAAGAAAAGGGAAGTATGGAAGTTGATACCTAGCCCTTGTCTAATGAGTCCCCCCCCTAACTTATCACGCACTCTGTCCGCAGAGTGGCAAAGTGATAGGTTGAGAAGTCATTAGAACAAGGGCTGCGGGTTAAGGTTGATGTTCTGCTTCAGCATTCATGGAGTCAGTCAGGTAGCTGCTATTCTCAATATTGATTCCATCTTCCATGTTGCCACTAGCTGGAGGATGTTCGTTGTTGCAAGTGCTGCATGATATCTTTGTCCTTCAGAAGTAGCTCAAATACAAATACATCTCCAATCCTCAGATCGTTTTCTATCTGAAAGGCATACTAACCAACATCCATTTTGGATATCCTACGGTTCCCATCCTGATAGTGAAAATGTTTTACGGGAACTGCTTTGCTAAATAACTAAGCAATGCTCGACCAATTCCCCAAATGTTGTTCAGCTTCACAAATTGAGAGGGAATGTGCAAGTAGGTATTTTTAGAAAAGACGTGATGTTGCATCCTTACGCTTTCCCTCTGTCTCTTGGGCAGAGGAGGCTTCATCGGGGTTCGGTGTGTAGTCCGAACCTTTATCATTATTCGAAAAGATGTGCTCGACGTCTTCGTCAGGAGCCTCACCCAGGCATTTGGTGAGGCGGGTTATTTTACACAGGACGTCAATGATCTTGGTCTTGGGAGGGACGGCTCTGGTGGTGTTGTAAGTGTCCCTTGTTTGTATGAGCCTGTCTCGCTCCTCCATCATCTGCTCCCTTGTCGGAGCAGGGGCAGTTCCGGATCCAGAAGCCTTGTTTGACGCCACCTCTGAAAAAAATATGAGTTTCGTAATTTAGAGAAGATTTGAAACAGTTTAAATTTGATATGTAGTTATATCTTTTACATTTTGTGAAAGCAAAAAAGAGACGAAGACCGAACGGTTTCAGGACCGTTTGGTTCCAAACGGTTTCAAGAACGTTTGGTTCCAAACGGTTTGAAGACCGTTTGGTCCCAAACGGTTTCAGGGTCGTTTGGTTCCAAACGGTTTTGAGGACCGTTTGGCCTCAAACGGTTTCAAGACCGTTTGGTTCCAAACGGTTTGAGGACCGTTTGGCCCCAAACGGTTTCAAGACCGTTTGGTTCCAAACGGTTTGAAGACCGTTTGGTCCCAAACGGTTTCAAGACCGTTTGGTTCCGAACGGTTTGAGGACTGTTTGGCCCCAAACGGTTTCAAGACCATTTGGTTCCAAACGGTTTGAAGACCGTTTGGTCCCAAACGGTTTCAAGACCGTTTGGTTCCAAACGGTTTGAGGACCGTTTGGTTCCAAACGGTTTGAGGACCGTTTGGCCCCAAACGGTTTCAAGACCGTTTGGAAAGCGAAGAGTCGCAGGTCGCCGGCGCGGGAGAAGGTGTAACGGCGCGAAGGTGAAGAATGCACCGGCGACTTCGACGATGAGGAAGACGATGAAGGAAACGGCGACGGCGATGGAGTCGACAGAAGTGGTGAAAACCGTGGTGAAAGAGAACAAGAGCGTCGGTGATTGCGAAGAAAGCGGCAACTGTGCGATGATGAAGCTATGTCAGAGCGGCATGGCGGTATGAGCAACATGCTTGGAGTCGTCGGGCTACCTTGCGGAAGGTGGATGGACGAACGGGTGAGAAGCTTGCGTGGATGCAAAAGGAGCAAGAACGAGATTCTTCACACGAAAGCTTTCGAAGAAAGAAAGACGGAGGGGTAGGGTTGATATTTATAGCGATTGGTCGGTGACTTTTTGTATTCCAAACGGTTTGAAGACCGTTTGGTCCCAAACGGTTTCAGGACCGTTTGGTCCCAAATGGTTTCAGGACCGTTTGGTCCCAAACGGTTTGAGGACCGTTTGGTCCCAAACGGTTTCAGGACCGTTTGGTCCCAAACGGTTTGAGGACCGTTTGGTCCCAAACGGTTTCAGGACTGTTTGGTTCCAAACGGTTTGAAGACCGTTTGGAGTCCAAACGGTTTCAAGACCATTTGGCTCCAAATGGTTTGGAGACCGTTTGGAGGGGCACAAAGGGTTTGTATATTTTTATGTTTGTTTTTGAGTATGTATATTATTTTTTTGTATTTTGGTTTATGAATTTTTATGTTGTTTGTTTTATGTATTGTTTTTGTAGTTTTGATTATGTAGATTTTTTTGTATCTTAAAGAAAGCAAAACAAATTCAAAAGAAAAAATAAAAGACTAGAAAATAGAGAAGGTGATACTGAGGTCTTGGGTTGCCTCCCAAGAAGCGCCTTGGTTTTACGTCACTGGCTCGACGAAACTGTAAGGTTGTTATGCTGTGGCCGTAGCATCTCTGATATCGAGGGTTTGTTGATGTGTTTTGTCTTCCTGAGTGTAGTATCTTTTTAAACGGTGCCCGTTAACCGTTCGTTCTCCTCCGTTGTTGTCGATGATAATGGCGGCTCCAGTTGGGTATATATGTTTTATGGTGAAGGGTCCGGACCATTTTGTTCGGAGCTTTCCGGGGAATAATCTGAGCTTGGAGTTGAATAAGAGCACTTTGTCGCCAACGGCGATATCTTTTCTCTTAAGATGTCCATCGTGCCACATTTTTGTTTGCTCTTTATAGATTCTGGCACTGTGATATGCTGTCATTCGGAGTTCTTCTAGCTCATGTAGCTGGAGTTGTCTGTTCTCCCCTGCGCTTTTAAGGTCGAAGTTTAGTTGCTTGATGGCCCACCAGGCTTTATGTTCCAGTTCTACTGGAAGATGACATGATTTGCCGTACACCAAACGAAACGGAGTTGTTCCAATTGGTGTTTTGTAAACAGTACGATATGCCCAGAGGGCGTCAGGAAGTTTGGTGGACCAATCAGTGCGGTTTTTATTCACTTTTTTTTCAAGAATCGCTTTTATCTGTCTATTGGATACTTCTACCTGGCCACTAGTTTGTGGGTGGTAAGGTGTGGCAACTTTGTGATGGACTCCGTATTTTCTCAGTAACGCTTCGAAACTTCGTTCCAGGAAATGGGTCCCGCCATCAGATATGACCGTTCTTGGAACTCCAAATCTCGAAAAAATAGTGTCTTTGAACAATTTGACAACAGGTTTGGAGTCATTGGATACGGTGGGTACAGCTTCGACCCACTTTGAGACGTAATCCACTGCGACCAAAATGTAAGAGAAGCCATATGATGAAGGGAAAGGTCCCATGTAGTCTACCCCCCATACATCAAACAGTTCAATTTCCTGCCACATGGTAAGAGGCATTTCATCCCTTTTTGATATGTTGCCCGAAAATTGGCATTTATCACAGGCTTTGACAAAATCATGTGAGTCTTTTGATATGGTGGGCCAAAAGAAACCAGATTGTAGAACTTTTATGGCAGTTTTCTTGGCGCCCATGTGCCCCCCCGTGGGTCCGGAGTGGCAGTGTTCCAAAACCGAGGTTATTTCTTCTTCTGGAAGGCACCGGCGAAAAAGTCCGTCGGCACAGAGGTAAAATAAGTAGGGTTCGTCCCAATGATAACGTTTTATATCATGAAGGAATTTCCTTTTATCCTGATATGAAGCAGACGGGTGGATGATCCCTGTGGCTAGATAATTGATGATATCAGCAAACCAAGGAAAACTATGAGTGGCCTTCATAAGCTGATCATTAGGAAGAGAATCCCTGATAGGGATTTTATCTTTTTCTTCAACCTCGATTCTGCTGAGGTGATCGGCTACAACGTTCTCTACGCCACTTTTATCTTTGATTTCTAGGTCAAATTCTTGAAGCATTAATACCCAGCGAATGAGCCTGGGTTTGGCGTCCTGTTTCTGGATCAGATGTCGGATAGCAGAATGGTCAGTGTAAACGATGACTTTAGAGCCGATCAGGTAAGAGCGGAATTTTTCGAAGGCGTAGATGATAGCCAAAAACTCTTTTTCCGTGGTCGTGTAGTTTTTCTGTGCTTCGTCAAGCGTTTTTGATGCATAGTAGATGACATAGGGTTTCTTATCGATCCGTTGTCCTAAAACGGCTCCTATGGCATAATCACTTGCGTCGCACATGATTTCGAATGGTTGCGACCAGTCTGGAGCCCTTAGAATAGGTGCGGAAATTAATGCTTCTTTAAGGGTAGAGAAACTTCGCATACATTCTTGGTCGAAAACGAACTCGGCATCTTTTGTCAGGAGTTGGGTCATGGGTTTAGCTATTTTCGAGAAATCTTTAATGAACCTTCTGTAGAACCCTGCATGACCTAGGAAAGCTCGAACGCCCCTTATGTCCTTCGGAGGTGACAACTTTGAGATAACATCAATCTTTGCTTTGTCGACCTCAATTCCCCTATCACTTACTCTATGTCCGAGGACGATACCTTCTGTTACCATGAAATGACATTTTTCCCAATTCAGGAAAAGGTTCATTTCCTTGCAACGTTGCAGGACTCGTTCAAGATTATTTAGACAGTTATCGAAAGAATATCCATAGACAGAGAAATCGTCCATAAAGACTTCCATAACAGATTCGGTTAATCCGGCGAAGATAGCAGACATGCAGCGTTGGAAAGTAGCAGGAGCGTTACATAGCCCGAACGGCATTCTTCTGAAAGCATATGTCCCAAAGGGACAAGTGAAGGTGGTTTTTTCTTGGTCCTCTGGGTGTATGGGTATTTGGTAGAACCCGGAGTAACCATCGAGATAACAGAAATACTTTTGGTGGGCCAAGCGCTCTAGGACTTCGTCAAGATAGGGTAGAGGGTAGTGGTCTTTTCTTGTAGCTTTATTCAACTTCCTATAATCGATGCACATTCGCCACCCCGTTACAGTCCTAGTAGGTACGAGCTCATTTTTATCATTGATCACTACAGTAGTGCCCCCTTTCTTTGGGACAACTTGAACTGGACTGACCCACTGAGAGTCAGAGATAGGATAGATCATGCCAGCTTTGAGAAGTTTGAGGACCTCCAAACGAACTACCTCTTTCAGGTTTGGGTTCAGCTTTCTTTGATGTTCACGAGTGGGTTTAAATTCTTCAACCATAGGAAGCTTGTGCATACACAGAGCCGGGTTTATGCCTGTGAGGTCGGTTATTTTATAACCAATGATCTTTTTGTGCCTCCTTAGTTTGTCCAGAAGCCTGACTTCTTGGTCTTCGGTAAGGGTGGAGCTGATAATAACTGGGCATAATTCTTCCTTATCCAGGAAAACATATTTGAGCCATGTGGGTAAAGTCTTCAATTCAGGGGTTTTTGGTGGTTCTGCTGCTTCAATGGTAGTGATGGCTTTAAGCTCTTCAAAAGTAGCCTTTGGTGCTTCTTCTATCTTTTCTAGGTATTGGATACAGTGTTGGACTAGTTCATTTGCAGAGAACTCAACTTCTGGATTGATAAGAGCATTTTCAAGTTCGTCGATTGGCTCGGAGATTTCTAATTGCGACATTTGTTGAATTGCATCTAAAAGAAAGACCTCTTCTTGGATGCTGGGGCCTTTCATACTATCAAGGACGCGGAATTGAATTGCTTCTTTTCCGAGCCTAAGAATGATGGTTCCAGCTTCTACATCAATTAGTGCTCTGGCTGTAGCTAGGAAAGGCCTACCGAAAATGATCGGATACCTCAAGTCTTCTTTGATATCCATGATGACAAAATCACATGGAACGTAGGCATCCTTCCCTATCCTTACTGGGACATCTTCGATGATTCCCAATGGTGTGGTTATGGTGGAGTCGGCTAGTTGAATAGTCATAGCTGTAGGCAGCAGGTCAGTGAAACCAAGGCGTTGGCACATTGAGTAGGGCATAATGGATATACTAGCCCCGAGGTCAGCCAACCCTTTCTTTGTGGACACATTTCCAATGCAACATTGGATTCCGAAGGAACCTGGGTCCTTCTTCTTTTTGGGTAGTTTGTTCAGGATGATGTCAGATGTGGTTTGAGCGAGCTTGACGGTCTCCTGCTCTTTAGTGATATACTTACGTGATAGCAAAGTTTTGAGATACCTTGCCCATGCTGGTACTTCGGATAGAGCGTCAAGGAGTGGGATGTCAATATAAAGTTTCTTCATTGCTTCCTTGAATTTCTGAAACCTGGCGTCCATTTTTGTTTCTTGCAGTCTGCCTGGGTACGGAATCCTTGGTTTGAATTGCGGGACTTTGGATTCTGCAGGTACATGATCTTTGTTTTCGTCCTTTGTGCCTTCGGAGGATTTTTCAATCCCTTGTTGCGAAATCTCTTTCGTCATAAAAGTGGGCACATCATCATCATCTAGAGTAATCTTGATGGGTTCAGGAAGAATGCGTCCCGACCTTGTGGTGACGGCATTCAGCTGTTCGTGTTTGTTTTGCCCGTACTTAGAGTTTGGTTCAGGCTGCCCATCAAAAGTGCTTGCCGAAGGTTTCAACTGTGCAGCAATCTGAGCAAGCTGGGTTTCAACTGCCTTTTGTTGGGCTTGTTGGTTAGCTAGCATGGTTTGCTGAGACTGAAGCATTTGTTTTATCAAAGATAGCTCATCTTCTGGTTGTGCAGTGACGTTTTTCTGAGGGTTTTGTTGTTGAGACTGTTGAGTATGCAACTGTGGGTGAAGCGGGGAATGGGTGTACTGATAGTAGGCTGATTGATTTCTAGGGTAGTTAGCCCTAGGGAAATTGTTCCTTGGGTTCCCTTGATTTTGGTTAAAATTGTTTGGAAACCCAGGAGGCAGCCTACTGTCAAATCCCCCTTGTGCCTGGTGTTGCGGATTCGCAGTCCCAGAGGGATTCCCATACTAGAATCCAGGATGGTTCCTTGGTTGACTGGGATTATAATAAACTTGTCCGGGAATAGTATGGATGGAGTTGACTTGCTCTGGAATCTGATCTTCAGCCTGATTAGTGATGGCCTCATAGGATTGTGGTGGTGGATGCAGATCCATCATCACATTATAGAGTATTCCACAGGAAAGAGTCGGATGATCCGAAGAATGACAAGCCTCACAGGATCCTGTGACGGCTTTGACTTGATGAACCAGTGGGGTTTTCTTCTTATCAATTTCCCCTAGGGTTGTTTCAAGGGTTTGCTGTTTATGAGCAATTGTCTTCAAAGCCTCGGCTATTGACTTTAGTTCCATAGATTCTTCAGCTTTAAAGACTTTTAAGATGCCTTTTCCGGCTGACCGCCCCCAATTGGACTGGTTTTCGGCTCCTAAGGTAACGATCTTCCAGGCATCTTCATAGTTTTTCCTCATGAAATTTCCTCCAGATGAGGAATCTAGGAACTATTTAATGTCATCGCTTACCCCCCGATAAAAAGTTTCAATCAATTGATTCTGTGAAATTCCATGATGAGGGCATTTGCGTAGAAGTTCCTTGAATCTTTCCCATGCCTCAGCGAGGGTTTCTCCAGGTAGCTGGGAGAAATGGTTGATATGCCCTCTGATTTCATAGGTCAGTGAGGGTGGAAAGAACTTCTCCAAGAATTTTTCCTCTGGAGGGGCCCAAGTGGTTATGATGGGTTCTCTGTCCAATGAGTTGTACCAACTCAAGGCCCTTCCAGATAAGGTGAAGTGAAACAGGTGGAGCATTATTGCGTCGAAAGCAATGCCAGCTTGCGGGACCAGGCGGCATAATGCCTTAAACCGTTTCAAATGGTCCATGCAATCGTCTCCTGAACCTCCTGAGAAGGAAATTCCTTGCATAATCTGGATCCACTGGGTCCGAATCTCAAAGTTTGGGATGTTGATGATCGGAGGCCGGACCGGGTGGTTGTCTTTGTAATTCTTCGGGACAGCATAGTCCCTCAGTTGCTTGTTTCGTAATTCGAGCTGAGCAGCCTCGGTCTCTGCTCTTATGCGGGCTTGCTCTTCTGCTCGTATCTCCGCTTGTAATCGGGCAAGGGTGTCTGCAATGAGTTGTGCCCGTTGTGCGGCGATAGCAGCATTGACTCTCTCCATCACCAAAGCGGCTTGATGCTGTTCGTCAGCCATTTGACTAGCGCATTGGCGATTGAGACGAATTCTGCGGTGGAAACTTCTCTCTACCTCGGAGTCAAACTCCGGATCAGGGGAGAATCCTCGATTATGCGGTGATTGCATATACGGGTTCTACCTGAGTAAAGAAAAGAGAACACCTTTAGATAATAGAGACAATATGAAAGCTTCAAGAAGATGATGAGTTATGATTCAAAAAGAAAGTGTAAAATCCTAACCAACTAGAAAAATAAACTAAGTGAAATACTAACGTTCCGTTGTCCCCGGCAACGGCGCCATTTTTTGATGGAGCTAGGACTTACACCAAAAGATTTTTAGTCTTCCAATGGGAGTCCCAGAATTCTATCACCAAAAACCCTAGAGAGGATTGATGTCTTCCCTAGGTTTACCTAGAACTGGTGCTTAGATAACAACTCCAACCCCATAAGAGTATGGAAGCCTTATCATAGTACAGATTTAGGATCGAACCCAAAAGACAACGGTCTTGTTGCAAGCAACAAGATGGAAAACGCACAGCACTTCACTTAGTTATTTTACTAATTGGCACTTATATCAAAAGGTTGGATTTTGATTGGTTTTTAGACTGAAGCATGAAAAGTAGATAAAGCAAGTAAAACTAAGATTTAACAAATGATGATGAATCACTGGGGTTAAGCAGGTATTTACCACCGCTACACATGCATTGTAAATGTACTAAGCAAGCAAGACTTATAAGCTAGATGCATGGATGTTCCACAAGACTGATGCCTTATAAGACAAGAGTGATGCATTGCATCCAAGGATGTTCCACAAGACTGATGCCCATATAAGACAAGAGCGATGCATTGCATCCTTCGATGTTCCACAAGACCGATGCCCATATAAGACAAGAGCAATGCATCGCATCCTTCAAGGGTTAAGTAGCTCTCATTCGGTACATTTCTACGTGTCAATGAAGATATGTAGTCTTCCAAAGAGAGAATCTTACTCAACCTCATGAAACGTGCATCTAAAACTAACAAGCGAGCGATAATTATCAAATCGAATAGTATCTTTGTAGGCCTAGTCTCCTATTCGGATAACCTAGCTACGAGAAGTGTGGGAATGTTGCAACGCCAGCCATTCCCGATCAAATGGTCACATGCTTTACATCATTCCCCTCACAAAGCATGTTCCTCGACTTACCAAGGTTACTTCCATACAGATGGAAGTGCAACGGATGATAGTGAGTTTACTCCACTCTTTGAGATACACTCCTAGACACCGAAACGGATGCGTGGTGGATACACACACCAGAAACCAACACTAAATCGGTATTCGAGTCTCGAGAGCAGTCGTAGACAAACCACAACAAAAGACAATAGATGCATACAAGAACTTGGCCATCATTCAAGCATGTATGAAACGATTTAGTATTAAAATGAAAGGATAACATCTTTTTAGTAAAAAGTACAAAACATGGGCAGAGGGGCTAGTCCCCGCGCCCCAGTGGATGGAATTACTCACTCCTCATAGAGGGAACAACAAAGGAGGAGGTAAGAAGAGATAGAAAGAACATCATCCCCACTGAGGAGAGAAGGTTGAACCCTTGGTGGAGAGAGCAACGATCTTCACCCTTCGTGACTTGCTTGACGACGGATCTCCTCCTCTCACCTTCTTTGTTGATGAGAGAGAAGGTAGCTTTGCAATGGAACGTGAGTCTCAGACCGGCAGCCTCGGGCGGTGGATGGAGTTGTTCTGGTAGTAGAGAGACAGCCTCTGGACGTCTGGACTCTCCCTCAGGGATGGCCCTTGAGGTCTTATTTATAGGCCTTGAGGTCTGGAGACCGTTTGGGTTCAAACGGTCTTGAGACCGTTTGGCGTCAAACGGTCTTGAGATCGTTTGGCGTCAAACGGTCTTGAGATCGTTTGGCGTCAAACGGTCTTGAGACCGTTTGGCGTCAAACGGTCTTGAGATCGTTTGGCATCAGACGGTCTGGGGACCGATTGAACTCCAAACGGTCTTGGGACCGTTTGAACTCCATGCGGTCTTGGGACCGTTTGAACTCCATGCGGTCTTGGGACCGTTTGGCTTCATGCGGTCTCGGGACCGTTTGAACTCCATGCGGTCTTGGGACCGTTTGGCTTCATGCGGTCTCGAGACCGTTTGAACTCCATGCGGTCTTGGGACCGTTTGGCTTCATGCGGTCTTGAGACCGTTTGAACTCCATGTGGTCTTGGGACCGTTTGGCTTCATGCGGTCTCGGGACCGTTTGAACTCCATGCGGTCTTGGGACCGTTTGGCTTCATGCGGTCTCGAGACCGTTTGAACTCCATGCGGTCTTGGGACCGTTTGGCTTCATGCGGTCTCGGGACCGTTTGAACTCCATGCGGTCTTGGGACCGTTTGGCTTCACTCGGCCTTGAGGTTGGTTTATTCTTTTATGATTTTTTGTGCTTTTTCTGCAAGTGTAAAAGGAAAAAGTTAGTTTGATGATGTATTTACAAAAAAGGGGTAAAATTAGGTTTATGTACCGAATAAACGTAAAAAGAGTATGGAAAACTAAAGAAAAAGACTAAGATAAACTACTGAAAATAGGAGGTTATCAGATGTATAATAGGTAAATCATTAGGTCCATGAACATGTGAATTAGGGTTTTGAAGCATAACCCCAATGCCAACTTAAAACCAAGGAAACCCAAACCCTAGAGTCAACCTTGTTTGTATCACATGAATGTATGGAGGCACTTTAGGTTATATATACATGCAGACAATGTTGCTTGATTATCGATTGCTTGAATATACCTTGATGATTGTATTGTATGGATAGAACTATAAGGTGACTATAACAAGGTTAATGGTAACTTACGAGTACAAGCGTTATCGACTACTAATGGTTTTTTGGATGATTTTGAAAGTACTGATTTGATGAAAAAATAGTTCGATATTTATTTAGTTTCTATTCAAGTATAATTCCACTATGAGTATCACATAGACATATAGTATTCTGAACCCTATGGTACATGCATCAAGGGGCAATACACATTACTCCAATGATGTATAATTATTACACTTGAGAGGGAATAACGAGCATGGGTTATGATATGCAATAAAGATACAAGTTTTGTATGTGCAAATATTTGGTTGTGAACATTATATGTTGTTATTGTACTTGTACACATTTTGGTTGCACCACGTACACAATATGGTGATATTCTGATCTGTGTATTTGCTTGTCAGTGATTCAGGTTAAAATGCATCTATTAGTTGAATACATGAAGATTCATGAAATATTGAAGACTCATATGAATACACTAGAATTAACAAAGTTAATGTCAAGGAGGATTAGCTGTATTTTTTTTCTCATATATATCAATTAATTTTAGTTGAGAACCACCAAAACCCCCACAGTGGGTTCTGTTATCATAGAAGTCCACCTAGGGAGTTAGTTCAATTAATTAACTATGAATCTTGTAATGGTAGTAGTACTACTACCAAGTTTCATTCTGCCCCAAACATTGTAAATTGTGCTAATTTTGATGATTCTACTTGGAGGAGGGCGAGGTGAATAAATACCTCCTGGCTTACCCAAAAAAGTTTCAGTTGAAAAAATCATGTAACTCCTTAGAGGAGCATTATTATACATTTTGTAAACAATCTTTGTTCATTTAATATTAATTATTGATTTTAATATTTTTTGGTAAATCTGAATCTTAGAAGAATTAGGTAACGGCTCCTGAGTTTGAAGTACACCTTGATTGGGGAACAATCAAAAGTGCGGATTGTTACATATAGTACCTCCATTCAATCTTCTTAGGTCCTATGTAATGACCTAATATTAAACCAATTTGAACCTTAATTTTCTATGCATCTCTTTGAGGTCCTAGATCACGAACTAAAACTAAACCTATCTAAAACCTCATGCTTCTATGTATGGTCATGCACAAATCATGCCTTTTAAATCTTTAGGGTATTGGTCTAAGACTTCAATTTTATCAGTTACTGGCTTCTACATATGGTAGGAGCCCCTAGTAACCACATGCCCTCAAATCAAGCAAGAAATAGTGGAGGGACATCTCCTAGAGACCACCTTATCACTAGATGATCACATAGTGGTTGTTAACAACTTGTTTTGACATTTTTTTCACAAACTTGTCATGTGAGATCACACATTTTAGCGAGCGAACAATTGACCCGCACAACCTCTGGCCATAAATGTCACCTTATAAATGGAAAATTGTGAGACCTAATCTTCAATTTTTAATGATTAAAGCCATATCCCCGATAGGCAAGCTCACCATATTGTACCTTTTCTAGATAATTGTAACCCTAAAATTGGTTTACTCTGGAAGAAAAAAATTGAAGTATGTAGGAAAAGAATACAATGGATAGCTTTTAAGATACTCATAGATAACCAGTTGCCATGATTTCCAATTATAGCAAATTCTTAATTTCTTCAATATTTCTAACAAAACTATATCTTATCCACTTTTTGCATCCACCTTTTCTCACAACAGCATGAGTTAGTGAGAATATTAGACAGATACTAAGGTAAGAACTGGAATGATGATATGAGAAGATCTCACCACAATTGAAATTGAGATGTTCATTATCACTCTAGGGGAATGAATGATTGATCAAACATGGGTAAATGCACCATACAAAGAACACAACTCTAGAGAAATCATTCATGCCCAATCTTGTTTTTTATGAATGACTATTTCCTCGTATCATCCTTAGAAGGAAATGAACGCAGCTACACTTTCAACCCTCCATAAGGTGTATCAGAACACCATTTAAAGTCTCTTTTTGTATCCTTTTGCGATAAAAATGAGGCTCACACTTGGCTCAAGTCTACAGTTCTTACTCTTATCTGGAACCTTGTCTTTAGTGGGGAAAACTGTTGACACCCCATTTTTACTCACTCAATAGAAATTCATGCTTAATGTTCATTATCTGGCTACTGATGGAGTTCATTTCCACATATTTCCACATTCTATTCATTTTTGACATTCATCCATAATTTTCATATTTTCTTCCCATTTCATCATTCATTTTCAGCCACTTCTTGCTCACTTTGGGACATATTGGATACAAATATTCATTCCCATACTCGAGCACAACTTACTTACCAATTCTACTTAAAAGCCTTTTTCATAAATTTCCCAGTTGAATTATCCTAAATAAATTATTCCTTTTTTTCTCACAGATACTTAATTGTATTTCTATTTGATAATAGTGAAGGATAATCCTGATTTTTCTTTCCTACAATAATACTCAACTTTTATTCAAAATCTGTAAACTTACTCTACTTTTTCCAGAACATTCCTAAAATAATTGGAAACTCTGGAGACATTACGCATCCTACTTGAGCCACCCAAGGGATTGGAGCAATCTGCAAGTGACATGTGGCAGACCACCTTGATCCATGTCCCACACATGTGTGGTGCATCACCATTTCTAGAAGACTCTTTTTACAATCCCAAGCCCCAAAATATACCTATAACTTCCCCATATCCACCATATTCTATCCCCCGTTGGCCCTCCTGAAGTCATAGGGTGACTATCCCCCTCCTTTCTTTTTTGCATTACTTGTGTTTAGAGGATCCCACCTATGACACCACCTATATTTGAATGTAATTAGGATGCATTGACATGTGATCATGCCATGCTCCTAACTTCTTAAACCACTCTTTTACTACTCTTTTAATTGTTTTAACTCCTTATAGTTGTTCCTACCTTATTAAATACTCATGATATCTATTTATCTATCTCAGTTTATCTGCTTAGAAAGATCAGATCTTATTGTCACTCTATATCTTCTCCTTGTATTATAATCTTTCTAAGCATCAGTCCTAACCACATGTGAAGTATTTTTATCGTGGGAGGTCCTGAGACAATTAGGACCCCAAATAATCCAAAATTTGGACTGTTACGACTACAATGGGAAGGAGGCAAACATCTCCAGGTCCTAAAGTTCATCAACAATAACATGTTTTCAATCACAATTTGATGTGTTTTCTCTTATTATTAATCAACATGAAACCATTGTTTTTTCAAAATGCTTAAAAATGGTTCAAAATTGGAGTAGCAAGGATGGGGGTGATAATCCTCCCCTTTTGTAATCAAATTTTTGAATCTAAATTTCTGGATATGTTTTCTCTTTATTCTATGTATCTTATTACGGGGCCAGATTTATGTTCCACCATGGAATTTTTAACTCTTAATCTTTTTTTTCCTCATTTTGCAAATAAAATGTGGTGGCCCATCCAATCCCAATTTTATTGTTTTCCATGATACCACCAAATTAAGTTTCACTAACTAAGATATATATATATATATGTGACATGTACTTTTTGGGCACAGTGTGACTCTAATATAGTTGTAATATACCTTGGTTCATTGCATGGTTTCCTAAAGAGGCCCACGTCCTCAAACTTAGGTAGACTATATAGAAACAAACAGAACAAAATATCACATATCACAAATTTCTCCTGTTTCATAGTTTACATTTCATCTGAGTGTATCCCTTATTGACATAGATTTTACAATAGAGGATTTAGGTCCAGAATCATGCCATGCAAATCACTCGTAGGTCCCCATGGTCTATCCTTCAAGGTATCAATACACATTCTAGAAATCCTTATCATAATTATATGATTACTACAAAAGAGATTTATTTCATATATTCAATATGGACATGAGGGGAATTCATAGTGTTCAGGGCACCTAACTAGATGTATTCATCAATTCACTTGTTACTTATCAGTCTTACTCACCATAAAAAGGCGTTAATCCAACATTGATCATGTGGGTATATTCTCACTCAATCAGAATGACATGTATCATATTAGGGTTAATAAGAATGGTAATCATTATATCAAGAATCACAACAATCTATGACTTACGACATACATGTTTATTTTTCATTTTCACATCATTTCATAGTATTCATCATCAGTGGGCTATCAGCCTCAGATGTAATCTCATTTTCATGTATTTACTGTGTACAAGGTTTTTTAAAAGGTAATCATTATTACCCATTTCAATCTGTCACATTTCCCATCATTTTATTCCATATCACACTTTTAAGTATATACATTCATGATGACATTAGAATCAACAATATGAATAATGTTTAAGCATCTTTTAATATGTATTATAACCAAATCTAGTTTATAATACATCACAAGGATTATCACAATTATATTTTCTTCTCAAAATTAGAGTAATTTCAAGCATAAGTATTCATAGCACATAATTAATATTTCATACTATATTCTTATCAATACCAACAAAAATCATAATTCACTCTTATCTTATTAAGGCAATCTGCATTCAATCATCTACATTAAATAACCCTTTATTCTTCATTACTATCGCTTTACTCATTATAATAGCATTAGGTTCCCAGATTTAACTAAAATATTTCTTTATCTTCACTTCATTTTAGACTCATTATTATGAACTTCTTTCCTTTCTCATTCAATATAGCTATAGGAGTTGATCATTTTAAATTTACTTGATTCATAAAGTTTCTCTATCATTGGAATCCTTCATAGTATGATTTTAATGTATTTCATTCAAGTTAGGTTAATGATGTGTGTAAACTACACGTCAAAAATGCATGTGCACACATCAATGTAATATAGGCTTAAAGAGGCCCGGATATTGAATGTGGGGAAAATGTGTACCCAGAAACTACTACTAGCAATGACTCAATCAACTAAGCCGATGAAAAAGGGTGAATTGGCTGAATTAATAACTAATTTGCAAGAATTAAAACGAAGATTATTGGTTGTGATCACAAGTGGAATGAATTCCTTAGTATTGTGGTTTCACCACAGCTCACATTGCAACTAACATCATTTCATTAATATTAATCTCTCCTAATACTGCAAAAAGAGACATGTAGCAAGAATCACCCACTCTCACAGCGTAATCCACTACCTAACCTGATACCAATCTCACTCTCATAGGAATTGTGTTATTAGTTAGGTGTTTTACCAAAATCTCTAGGTTATTCTCGTCACATTCGTAAGCCCTTTCTCAAGTTGTGATATAAAACATGTAAATTTATGAGTTTTCCAACCCTTAGTCCCTCTCTTGAAGCAATTATTGGTCTAAACAATTACCTATGGTGATCAAGCATAGATAATTTGTGACGCTTTCATAGATTTACGTCTAGAAATTAAGAGAAACATGTATATTAAATCATAATCATCAATAACAATGCAAAACCGGACTACTCTCGGATCCTAAGGAAAAAGAGGATTAGCCCCACATAATTTCAATTGTTTTACACATAGAAAAGGAAGATGAGAAAGAAGAAAACATCAAGAACAAGGAAAAACCCTTAGAGAAAGATGGCACAGATGGTTCCTATCAACGAATGTGATGATTTACCATCTTCTGACTACAAATTGGGGCATCAAAAGTGCTCGAACCACCCAGAATGTAGCTTTGTCCTCCTCTTTCTCTCTTCCCCTCTCTCCTATGTCATACAACCGAATAGGACATGATAATTAGGCCTGACAGAACTCCCTCTATGTCATAGACATGACTTAGGGTGTCATTAAATTTCAATTGTTAGATTAACGATGATTTCTGATGTTTCCTAATCCTGTAGAGTCAATACTACCAACTAGGTGTCGGTAGTATCGACGCCCCCGATAAGTTGTGGCCGTTGTGAGGTTTTCGGTACTATCGAGTTGATATCAATAGTACCGAGATTTCTGAAGATTTTATGAGTCCTCCCTGTAAGGTCATCGATAGTACCAACTTCCTTCATCAGTACAACTGAGTTTTCTCGATTTTATTATTCCTTTTTTATCAAGTATCACTACCACCAACAGGCAGGTCGGTAATATCGAGCTGTGTACTTTCTTGTAGATTCACCTAAAATTTCACAAAAATGAACATAATCTCCAAAATCATAATGAATCTATCAAGAACATTCAAATATCTATATTTGATGAAAATAAGTATCACAAACTAATTATGATAAATAATGCACACATTAATATGAAAATAAATAATAAGTGCACAAAAATCCATAAATAACAACCTGTGAAAATGACATTTATTTAGTGCATTAAACTCCCCTAAGATTAAATGTTGCTCATCCTCGAGCAACACACTTTTGGATTTGTTTGAAAAAAGTCAGCAAAAGGACATAAAATATGAATTTCCATTCTCAACTATCCCCACATGGGGTCCCAAAATGACCTTTGTTGACCATTGAACAATCAACTACTCTCAAGCAACCAAAAAATCCATAAAAGATGTCCACCCCTTAGATCAGTGAAACACTATGAATAGAGCAGTTAATATCATAATCAATCAGGCATTCGATTGGTGCATCATGCGATTCCCTATCAACATTGCTCTTTTCCTAACAACCAACTACTTGGAAGTAGTTCTCCTTATAAGAATGAATGAGGAGATCAATCATATATGTGGCCTACCAATAAGAGAAATGGATGGAATGAAACATGTGACTTACAAAGAATCACAAGTAACATCTGAATTATACATACAAAATAAAACATGATGAACCTACTTGAATGAAGATGATGAGAAATTCATGAATCCTAATGCCTACTATTATGAGTGGGATGATTCATGTATTAAAAATATCATTAAATGAATGAGAGTGAAATGAAGGGGAAAATGCATCATGTAAATGTTTCCAATTCTTTGTGAAGTAAAATGTCAACCTGAGTTTGGGGCATCCTATATCCCTCTCTATTTCATAACAAAAAAAAATCGATTTTTTTCATTGTCCCACTATTTCAGCATGGTAAGAAAGTTATGCCCGGGCTTCATTAACATATCTCATTCATTTCAGTTTTTATTTGATTTTTAATGGTATGGATATGTATCCCTACACTCTAATTTTGGAAGAAAACAATAACCACAAAAATGAATGATAAAAAATGTATGTAATCTACTATTGGCTAAATTGGATATTAATATACCCTTTTGTTTGATGATGACAAACATTTCACACTTGTGGATCTAACATGTTATTTGAGTATTTTAGGGTTCAAAAGAATAAAGAAATCCTACTAAGTGGGAAGATGAAGACCAATGCAAATTGAAGATCAACTGCACTTAATTATTTAGATGTTCATGATTGTACTCAAATGTAAACACTTGTACAAAAAATAATGTACAAGTACTTATACATCATGTAAATCAAGCGTTAGATCTTCCCCACCCGCTTATAACCCTTAGATAGGTTTTCCCCCAAAGTTAGAGTCACCATCACTCATTGAAACACACACTTAGTAGGTGATTCACAATTCTAAAATAGGGACACACTCGGTCAAAAAACTTATCGACCAAGACACAATCGGTCAAAGTTTTTCTCGACCAAGAACCACCTCAGTTGAAATTGTGAGAATTGTTCAACAACTTACACAATTGTTCTCTAAAATAGTATTCGGTCGAAAATAACCTTGACTGAGTAAGCTTTGATCTAAAGCTTGTGACTGTTAGACTGTGTGGTTCATAGTTGGGAGTTGAAAATAGATGTTGCAAAACTTTTGCCTTAAACCTAGGCTCAATTGAAGAAAATCTTGATCGACACATAGTTCAGTAGACAAAATTTTCGACTGAGTAGGGTTCTGGATTATTCTTGTCAAGCACAAACAAATTAGCAATTTCTAGCCAACTAATGGACACCTAACGGCTAGTTAAGAACTAAGAACACTCTAGACACTCCCTACAACGTCCCTAGACACTTTAAATCCATTCCTATAAATAAGAGAGGCCTTAAGACACCTAAAGCATAAAAGCTACACTTGAGCATTCACTATTGAGATCAACAAAGCTAGAATTCACTTGTCATCTTATTCCTTGTGCTATAGAGTTGTGTCCTATAGTTACAATCTACTATCCATGTCCATCTTAAGTGGATAGGATATCTAAATGCTTGATATAGGATCAAAGTGATGTATTTCATTGTATAAGTATTTTCTTTCTTCCAATCTATTTATTTTATATTGTACTTTGTTCTCCTTGACTACTCCTAGGGTTAGAGGTTGTTGAAAGGAGGTTTCTTGGTGCTACCTCAACAAAGTGAAGGATGATCCAATGTGTGCTTGAGGTTACTTCAAGAAGACTATTTCAAAGGATGTTGGAGCTACTTCTAGGTGAAGGCTATCTCAAGGTGGTGGAGCTACTTCAAGGTGATGAAGGCTGCTCCAAGGATTACTCATGGTTACATCAAGAAGACTGCTTCAAGGGGGTTGAGGCTACTTCAAGGTGAAGGCTACTTTGAGTGGAAGTTGATTGTAATTTATGTAACATCCTTGCTAGGTAATAAAATAAATCACTTTCAAAATACCAATTGGAAACAATTGGGTAGTGGACTGACAACCTTTAATTCAAAGGCTGGAACCACTCTAAAATTGAAGTGTCTACCTTGTTTCCTCCTTCTTTGGTTGAGTGTTTTAATTATCTTTAAATTATCAAAAATCTATATTCACCCCCCTCTAGATCTTTCAATTGGTATCAGAGCAGGTCTTTAAGGAGCCATAACAGGTCTTGAAGAATTGGGGACAACATGGTTAGCAACCTCAACCTTGAAGGAGCCCACGTAACTCGACCACCACCTCTTGATGGAAGCAACTACACCTACTGGAAAAGAAGAATGCAATTCTACTTTAAAGGAATAAGCTTGAAGTTATGTAGGATGGTGTCTACTCACTATATGCTTCCCACAACTGAATATGCAACATGGGATCCAAACACGGTAAAACAAGTTCAATTAAATGCAATGGCAGTAAGCATACTATATTGTTCAATTTATGTAAGTGAGTTCAATAGAATGTATTCATGTGATATGGATTATGATATATGGCATTAACTCACCATAATACATGAAGGTACTACCCAAGTTAAAAATACCAAAATTCATATGCTTAAACAAAAGTTTGAACAATTTTGTATGCAACCTAATGAATCTATTAGTGAAATGTATGAAAGATTTTCTTCCATTGTTAATAGCTTGAGTGAATTAGGAAAGTATATGAGTGAAGAAGATCAAGTGTCCAAGATTCTTAGATTTTTGCCTCCAAGATACAAGCCAAAGGTGACATCCATAGAAGAAGCTAATGATCTCACCACAATGAGGATGGAGCAGCTCATTGGCAATCTAGAGACTCATGAGGTCACTCTTGAAGAAGAAGAAAGATTGGAAGCCAAACATAAGAAGGAGAAAAGGAAGGACATTGCTTTTAGGGCAGCAACTAAATAAAGTAATGAAACAAGTGAAGAATATAGTGAAGAAGAGGCACTCATTGTAAATGGTAAGCAATATACAAGGTTTAAAACTAACAAATTTTTTTCTATTTCTTCCTCTTCTTCCCTTAGGTGCTTTGAATGTGGTAAGAAGGGGCATTTAAAAAATGAATGTCCCAAAGTCAAGAATGGAAAGAAATCTTCTCACAAAAATAAAGAAAAATCCTATAAAGCAGCTTGGGATGACTCAAGCGATGATAGCAAAAGTGAGGAGGAAGTGGAATGTCTCATGACCAAAGAAGACACAGTAATGTGTTTCATTGCAACTAGCAATGAAGAAGAAAATGAGGTAAGTCTTCTTGATTTGTATAAAGAAGAGTTAGTCACTAGTATTGAAGAATTACATGATAAGTATGTTGATTATAAAAGGAAATTAAAAAGGATTACAAAAAATAATGAAGATTTATATGCTAAATTGAATTATCTTACTTTTGAAGAAAAAAAAGTCTTATGTGTGCAAAGGCTACTTTGAAATCATCTATTAATGATTGAAATATTAAGTTGCTTGCTCTAGAAACCAACAATAATTTTCTTTGCCAAAAAAAGGTTGAATTGCTTGCTAAGATAAATAATCTTCAAAATCAACATATTCAATGTACTCATTCAGATTATGATGTTATTGTCAAAGAAAGAGATATTTTGCTCTCTAATCTAGATCAAGCAAAGTTAGACATTAAAATGATAATATATTAAATTGCCAAGTTGCAAAAAGATATTAGTAGTTTGAAAATTAATGACATTCTTGATAAAATCCTAAAGGACTCAGCTGGTCAAATTGGAAGGAGAGGACTAGGCTATGTACCTAAAGAGGAATCCTACCAAAATCCTAGAACTAGAAAAAAAACAAAAACCTAAAAACAAGGTCATGTGTGTGCCTAAAGATAATCTACCTAAGAAGAGAAATGAAATTGATTCTATTTGTTGTCATTACTGTTTACATCTTGGACATTATTCATTCTTTTTCCCATACAAGAAAAAGGATGTTGACTTGGTTTGGGTTCCAAAAACAAACTTAGAAATGTTAAACATATTAGTTGAGATTTGACCTAAGCTTCACCTTGAAATTTATAATGTCTTATCTCAACTGAATTAAGCCTAAGCTTATATATCTTTGTTATTTTGTTTGCTTAATTGTGATATCCAAAAATATTGGGATGATATGTTTACATTAGAAATGTTGAATTTACTGGAAATGAATAGAACTTTATCTCAGTTGACAAAATGCTCGACCAAAATCTCTTCCGGTCGAAGAAAAGTTTGACCAAAGGTAATTCTGTCAACATTGTTTTTACTGGGAAATCTTCCTGATTGACAATTAGTTCGACCGAGAATTCTTTGGATTGAGTAAAAGTTTGACCGAGAATAGTTCTATTAGAAATTGTTGTTATTAAAATCATTTACTTGAAATCAATACTTGACGGTTATTAAATAATTTTCATTCTAATCATATATACTCAAAATAATGAAAATCATTCATAACTAAAAGGACCACTATATGGGTACCAAAACGTTTCTACTTTCCAGGTTTGAATGGTCTATAGAAATTGGGACAAGGAGGCCTTTTATACACTTTAAGTAACGGTAAAATTTTAAAGGAAAAACTATTGTCATAGTTAATATCAATACAATTTTTATGTGTTATTTGTCAAAGAACTAAATCATAAGTACTATGACAATGCTAATGATTCATAGGAAAACATCAAAAATGTTGATAAAGAAAACATAATTGTTAAACCTCTTAACTATATGGATATTATTTGCTAATAATGTATTGTTTAAGGAATGGAAAGATTGTTCATGCAATAAAGTTGCCTAGAATATAATCATTACAAAAACTTTCTTTTGATAAATCTAAGATTTGTGGCGAGCAAAAGTAAGATCTCTTTTCAAAACATAAGTTTTGCTAGAAATCAATTAAATCTTATCTATATGTGGTAAAAATGGTTGTCTTCTCTTCAACAAAAGATGAATTCAATCTTAAGACACAAAAGCGCTTATCTTAGAATATTCGACATCTACTAAAACATATAGGATTCATAAGTCTACATCTAAGAGAAATGTAGAATAAATGATGATTATATCCAACAAACTCAAGGCTTAGTCATATCTCCTACAAGAATTGATTATTGGACAATTACTTACTGAGAAAAATGCATTAGATTCAATTCCTAGACTGAAAGGAAAAACATTCATTTTAACTAAATGGGCATGATAAAACTAGGATATAATAGAGAAAATAGACTTTAATATGACTTATGTATCTATGAATAGACTTGAGGCCGTTCATCTGTTAATTAACTCTAGCCAATCATAAGGACATCAAACTCTCCAAAAGATTTAAAAGTTATCTTCTTAATAATAAAATCATAAAAGAAGAGATCTATGTTGCTTAAACTCACGACTTAAAACAAGATTAATATGCATACAAAAAGAAGTTGATTGGTCATTTATATCAATAAAATGTTATATCTTGGTTCATTTTCGATAAAGTTGCATTAATTAGAAATCTACAGAAATGCCTCTCGGCCGAAAAGGAGTTTTTCGGGGGCACCCTGGTCGAAGTCATGGTCGACCGAAAAAAGCCTAACAAAAATGCCTATTTGTAAATCAAATCATTTACTTACACCCAACATTAGTGTTATAAATTTGTAATTTTCTCATCATGTTAAATCCATAGAATAAAAGAAAATTTTAAGATAGTGCAAGAAACAAGATTGCTTATAAAAATTCCCTCATAGTCTTAATCAATTGATTTTAAAGTTGGTTATCATTTAAAATATCTTAGTTTTTGTAAGCTCACTTTAATTATGGAATAAAGGGGGAACTCGCAAAAATTCTTGGATATAATGTATATATTTTTGATATTGCTCTTAACTGGATTCTCTACACCAATTTGGGCTTAACATCCCTTATATTTGGTTAGAGATAGATTTATGAGCATAAAGGAATCTCATAATATTTCAGGGCTTAATATCCCTTGCAAATGGTTGAGATATTAATCTTGGTTTTTTAATTGTGGATAAATTTGACATTTTTTGAAGTAAACAATTAAAGGGGAGTATCCCATTTAGGGGGAGTAAAATGATTATATTGCTATCTTTTTTAAATGATAAAGGGGGAGAAATAATATAACAAAATAAATGAGTTTCATGTTTTCTTGGCTTAACATCAATTGATGCTACATTCCTTAAGTGATGGATACTATATTCCATATCTCTTTAGGAATAATTAGCACAAACTTTATGAAAACAAGAGAATATTCTCATCTCAGGTAAATCTCATATAAATTTTTTTGATTATATTTTAGAAATGTTTGTCATCTTCAAAAGGGGGAGATTTTTGGCTAATTTGGACATTAATATACCCTTTGTTTTGATGATGATAAACATTTCACACTTGTGGATCTAACATGTTATTTGATTATTTCAGGGTCCAAAGGAATAAGGAAATCATATTAAGTGGGAAGATGAAGATCAATGCAAATTGAAGATCAAATGCGCTTAATTGTATAAATGTTTATGATTGTACTCAAATGTAAACACTTGTACAAAAATATAATGTAAAAGTACTTAGACATCATGTAAATCAATCATTAGATCTTCCCTACCCACTTATAACTCTCAGATAGGTTTCCCCCCAAAGTTAGGGTCACCATCACTCATTGAAACACACACTTAGTACGTGATTCACAATTCAAAAATAGGGACACAATCAGTCGAAAAGCTTGTCGATCGAGACACGCTCGGTCAAAGTTTTTCTCGACCAAAAACCACCTCATTCGAAATTGTGAGCACTGTTCAACAACTTACACAATTTTGCTCTAAAATAATCTTCGATTAAAAATAACCTCGACCGAGTAAGCTTCGGTCCAAAGCTTGCGTTAGACTGAGTGGTTAGTAGTTGGGAGTTGAAAATATAAGTTGCAACACTTTTGCCTTAAACCCAGGCTCAGTCAAACAAAATCTCAAGCGAGACACAGTTTGGTCAACAAAATTTTCGACCGAGCAGGGTTCTGAATTGTTCTGTTCAAGCACGAACAAATTAGCAATTGCTAGCCAACTAATGAACACCTAACGACTAGTTAAGAACTAAGAACGCTCTAGACACTCCTTAGAATGTCCCTAGACACTCCTTAGAATGTCCCTAGACACTTTCAAACCATTTCTATAAATAGGAAATGTCTTAGAACACCTAAAGCATGAAAGCTACACTTGAGCAATCACTATTGAGAGCAACAAAGCTAGAATTCACTTGCCATCTTCTTCCTTGTGATATAGAGTTGTGTCCTATAGTTACAATCTACTAGCCACCGCATATAGCCACGTCCATCTTAAGTGGATAGGAGATCTAAATGCATATATAGGATCAAAACATTGTACTTCATTAGAAAAGTATTTTCTTTCTTCTAATCTATTTCTTCTATATTAGACTTTTTCTCCTTAACTACTCCTAGGGTTTCAAAGGAGGTCAAAGCTACTTCTAGGTGAAGGCTATCTCAAGGTGGTGGAGCTACTTCAAGGTGGTGAAGGCTGCTCCAAGGATTGCTCGTAGTTATTTCAAGAAGGTTGGTTCAAGGGGGTTAAGGCTACTTCAAGGTGAAGGCTACTTTGAGTGAAAGGTGATTGTATTTTATGTAACATCCTTGCGAGGTAATAAAATAAATCACTTTCAAAATCCCAATTGGAAACAATTGGGTAGTGGAATGACAACCTTTGATTCAAAGGTTGGAACCACTCTAAACTGAAGTGTCTACCTGATTTCCTCTTCCTTCTTTGGTTGAGTTTTTTAATTATATTTAAATTATCAAAATTATCTATTCACCCCCTCTAGATCTTTCATCTACATATAATTTTTATGCAACTAGATGATATGCACCAAAATTATTTATCCATAATTTTTTTTCATTTTGTAACTAATGCGTCAAATGAAACTAACTATCATGTCACCTATTATTCCCTACAATGCAATCAAAAGGAAAAAAAATTGGGTTTTAGTTGATTATCTTAAGTGGTGAATCAAAATGGATGGAAAATGGATGGAATCACATAATTAAGAGGCAATGCCTTTCATGAACTATGATATGTCCCTCTAGTACTGACCTGTGTACATGGTAACCTTAGGATTTCTTTTAAAATTTCTATTTTATGGTCTCATTAATTGTTTGATCAACTCAGGCTCAAACCCCATAGTCATCCACATTACATGAATAATTAATATTCACATTCATATCAAGTGTCCAAAAGTTTACTAACCCATACACTTCCTCTAGGTGATGTAACTTAAGAAATTGTAACTAAGCCATTTTTTTAATTTTTAATTCTTCATTGCACAGACATGGAAGAACAGACTCTATGGTGACAAAGATAGAAATCATGATTATAAATATCCACATGTACACTAGATAGATTGTGGATCCTACAACTTGGAAAAATAAAAACTAACAAGAAAATAAAGACTAAAAGGAAAATGAAAACTAAAGGATAGAGTTGTTCCAACACCCCCCCCCAAGATTGAACTTTACTATGTCCTCATAGTCAAAATCCAACTTAAGAGGTGGAACAGTGGTACTGATTGGTTGTGGTGGGTGCAGCATGATAGGGTCATGTGGATAGAATGTCCCCTGAAATGTTGGCGACTACTGTGGCATTTCTGGAGGTTGTGGATAACCACCAAAATGGCCTTGACTCCAATAGTTGTTAAAGAGCAGCTATTGATAGTTCTCCATCCTATGAAAATGAGTATTCATGTTCTCATGGTTGGATAAGAGAATTCACTTATTTTCAAATATCAGTTGATGGTTGTGATGAAGTCATCCTTGGACATCCTGGATGCCCACCATTATAGCCAGATGATGTTTTAGCCTATGTTGAATCTCTTGCAGCATCTTGTACATACTTTCCATTGAGTATGGATAATCCTTATGGGTAGGTGGTGGAGTAGAAGAACTAGAGGTGCCATGTACTCTAGGGTGCTTACAGGGGACCTGCCTCCTGGTGATTGGGATGGTGGCCTCCTCCTCCTCTTCTTTATTCTACTCTTATTGTTGCTCCTTCTCAATATCTTCTTCTACTGCATCTTCCTCCCTATCATCCTCTACATGACACCTCATGTGATACACTCCTTGCAAGTTGAAGATAGGATTAGGGAGCTCCCTCTCCTGGTACAGGTCATCAACTGTACAACACACATGCACCTTCCCATGATGTAGGTTGATGAGGTTCGCTCTTAGGAGAAGCCTTCAGAGATTTGGAAGTGGAGAGATCAAGATTAAGATGCATATCTATTGGAGTGATAAACCTTCCAAAATGGATGGGAGGCATCCTATGCACCAGTCACTTCACCGCCATCATGTATTTGAGGAAGAATGAACCAAAGTCCAATGACTCCCTTTCTAATTTTAGCAAATTGTAGAGGAAGAAGAGATCCACCCATTGAATCTTCCCCTACCCCTGACTGGACTCGGTGAATCTGGTGTTGGTGAGGAATTGATGCATGATGTGAGCAAATGGGTGCTCAATGTCGGTGAAGGATTTTACCTACCAACTGATGTGGTATCCCTCTAGGACCTCTGCCAAAAGTTTCCATGCACCCTTGTAATTGAAGTTGTTGGTGGTGAAGCGTATTTCACCCAGTGACCACTTGTAGATGTCATTGAATTGCCTCAGTGTCATTTGATATTTGATGTTGAAGAGAAAAAATTTGGTGTGGCCTTCCCTCCATTCATCCCCATTCTTGGGGATGCAGCAAATCTCTAGTGGGGCCAAGAACTCACAGACAATCTCTAGGAAGGTGAGATAATCATTGAAGAAAGGGTGATCACCCACCAACCCCTAATCTTCACAAACTCGACAGAGATTGTCGGTGAAGCCCCCAGATGCAAGGAATGCATGGTCTCCATATCATGTCAAGGTGATCTCTCTCTGCATCGGCTCTTCGTAGATCTTCCTCACATCATTGTTGACATGAGTGATGTGTGTTGGTTTGGGTACGAATGTGACATTCCCTATCATCAAAGAAGTTGCTTGCGTAGATGCCATTGAGCTGATACAAGAAGGGGATGGAGAAGAAGAAGTGCAGAGAAGACTGAACGATCATAGGTGCATGCACAATCTTGCTTGAGAGGGGTGTGGTGGAGGTGTGAATGAAACAATACTCAAACCCCTCTTAGTCGTCAGTCAACCTGCTGTTGTTGCATCAGTAGTACTAATCATCACTACTACAGAAACATCATTCAGTGTCACTTTTCTGGGCATCGATTATTAAGGTAAATCGATGCATATATTATTCAACGTCGGGTATTTAGGGAAACTGACGTCTTTAGTCGAAGACCAACCAGACAGGGGTACCGCTTTGTATTCAGTGTCGGGTGGATATAACAAATCGACGCCTAAAATCGCCCATGAAATCCAAATTTCAAGAAAAAAATTTTGCATCACATACAGCGTCGGTTTGTTAAATAATCACTGACGCCTATTCAAGAAGGATATTTCCGCAAAAAGTTCCACTTTTGGTGTCAGTTTATCCTTTGATAATCGACACTGATAATGGTTCCCAGCAAATAATTTAGGGCAAAGATTGTCTAATTGGACGTTGGTTTTTTCCTATCAACCGACGCTGAAGATTAATAGACATCGGTTATCTACCTAACAACCGACACGGTTTGCTTTGGTGTCGGTTTTGTGTAATGACTGACGTCGATTGTTGACTTATTAGCACCCACGCGAAGCAGGCTCTTCCCCTTTCTCTGTTTCACTGCAATCGAACGTCGATTTTAGGTCTGGCGATTCCGATGAGAAAGCACCCGTCGCCGCCGCTATTCTGCCATTCTCCTTGCTCTCTGCCGCTCCTTCCTCCTGCTTGCGCGCCACCACCTGGCACTCCTACTGCAATGTCATGTTGTTGACATCGGCCGACTACTTGCTCGCCGCCGACACTTCCTCTTGGTCGCCCGGCCGCTCACCGTTGACACTCCTCTCCTCACCGTTGCTGCTCTCTCCTCGCCGGCACTCTACTCCTGGTCGCCCGCTCACCTGGTACCCTTCTTCTTCCTCTTCATGCTTAGACAATAGGGTTTCTCCGGCTTGCTCCTTGCTCCTGCTCCTGCCCCCCTACCCCTCTTCATGCTTCTTCCTCCTCTTCTCATTTTTAATTGAGTTGTACATGCATCAAAATCGTTCCTACTTCATATAAGCTCTTTATGTATGTAATGTTGCACCCATTTACATCTTTATGCATGAACTGCTTTATGTATGAACTGCTGCACCTACATTACATATTTATCATTTGTACATACATTGCTGCTCTACTATGAACTCAACCACTAATATTTACTGATACATTATACTTGTACCTATACATACATTCATACCTTAGTTTTTCTTGTATTGTTATGCGTTCAACTAATGTATTATCTATGTAGATGTACTTTGTAGTTTGTTATACATATAACGATATAATGTACATATCATGTACTGCCTATTACTGTATAATGCATATTCTATACTATGTATCTTGTACCTCTAAAGCATAACGTATTACATATATCATGTACTTCCTGTTACTATATATCATCTATGGGCTACTTCTATATATTACTTTATTTATCAATTGATCTGTATTTATTTATCTATTGTTTGTATTTATTTATGTACTATTTCAGGAATTAATTGATCATCTATTGTTGCCCTCCGTCTCCCTGCCCGTCGCCTGCTCACCTGCCTGCTTGCCTGCCTACTCACCTACCCTCCGTCTCGCCCTCTCTCCCTACTGACGCCTGACTGGGCTCAAACAGAGGTAAACATCCCCCAAAACCCTATTTTATTACACTGCTTGATCTTTAATCACATACACTTAATCTACATTGCTACTTGTATGATCCTAGTGATTAAAAGCACTCTTTCCTAGTCCCCTCAATAACTAATGTTCCCTTGAGATGAGTGTTAATTGATCTAGCTTGCTTACTTTCCTTGTAATGCCATCTTTTATGTGCTATGACCCACTAGTCACCTTTAGAGTATTAAAATGATGCAACTTGTACACTTGTTAAATTTGAATCTATAAATCCTATGAAATGATATCACCCCACAAAATCAGTAGTCACTATTATGTCATATACACTCTAGAATCAAGATCTAATACTCTTATGCTCATTCTAGTGGATTATTATGACCTATGATGACCTAACATGAAACCATACTCTTAATATGATTTTGTTGGCCTAGAAACCCGTCCAAGATTTACTCATTAGGAGTAAATCTTGGATAGTCCCCGGTTTGGTACTATTCTTGAACACCTAATCTCACTTAGGATGTAAGTGTATAATATTTATTGGGTTTTCGAGAAAATTTCGGCAACATTTCCATGTTTGTTCTCTAAGTACATATGTACTTAGAGAACAGCGGGGAAATGTTGCCGATCTCGAAAACCCAATACATGTTATACACGTACTAGTTAGATTAGGTGTTCAAGGATGGGATAGGTGGTACACATTTATTATATATAAAAATGGCATCACATATATTTTTTAACCGTAGACCCTAATCTTGTCCTAATATATACTTGTTTTCTCTTTGATCATAGAATGGATAGATCATGGATGTCCATTCACAATTGTTGCACCCCAGAGTTTATATCTGGTCTTGATCAGTTTATTAGATTTGCTGAGGAACATAGGAAAGAACCTGGAGATAGGTTGTACTGTCCATGTAGGCATTGCGATAACAACTTGAAAGTCAGCACTGGTGACGAAATCAAAAGTCATGTCATGTGAAACAGGATTGTACAAGGCTATACAGAATGGCACTGGCATGGAGAGATTTCAAACTTGAAATCAGTGGATGTCGATAGCAGTGCTTGGGTGGAAGAAGAAATTGCCTTCGATGACGTAGATGTGAACGAACCAGTTCCAGTAGGCATCGTTGATGCGATGTTGGATAGTTGTAGGGTAGAGCACACCGATCCACCTCCTATCTTTACAAACATTGTGCATGATGCTGAGATACCGTCATACACAGGCTGTGCTAAGTTTACGAAGCTTAGTGTTGTGTTGAGATTGTATAAGTTGAAAGCTAACAATAGATGGAGAGACAAAAGCTTCACTTCATTATTGACTTTGTTGAAAGAAATGCTTCCTGAAGGAAACGAGCTGCCAATCTCAACATACCGGGTAAAGAAATTGTTGTGCCCAATGGGAATGGAGGCCAAGAAGATACATGCATGCCCGAATGATTGAGTATTATTTTTAAAGGACTGTGTGGATTTGAAAGATTGTCCAAAATGTGGTGCGTCACGGTATAAATTGATGGCTTCGGGGGAGTCCAAAATTGGTTCTCCTACCAAGGTGATGTGGTATCTACCTATAATATCACGGTTTCAACGCTTGTTTGCAAATCCGAAAGATGCAAAGAATTTGAGGTGGCATGCAGATGTTAAGAAAAATAATGATGGGATCCTACGACATGCGTCTGATTCCCCATAGTGGAAGAAGATTGATCTATTGTACCCCAAATTTGGTGAAGAAGATAGGAATCTAAGACTTGGGCTTTGTACAGATGGGATGAATCTGTACGGGACACTGAGCAGCCAACATAGCACTTGGCTAGTCATGCTTGTTATATACAATCTTCCTCCCTTGTTGTGCATGAAAAATAAGTACGTTATGTTGTCATTGTTGATATTGGGCCCTAAACAACCCGAAAATGATATCAATGTTTATCTTGAACCTCTGATTGATGACTTAAAGAAACTTTGGGCTGAAGGTGTGATGACCTATGATGCTTCAAGAAGAGAGACATTTCGTTTGTACGCTATATTGTTTTGCACTATTAATGACTTTCCAGCATACGGGAATTTGTCTGGATATAGTGTCAAAGGAGCTAAAGTGTGTCCTATATGTGAAGAAAACACTGATTCAATAAGACTAAAACATGGTGGAAAGACTGTATATCTTGGTCATCGAAGGTTTCTTTCAAAATTCCATCTGTATCGTAGGAAGCGCAAAGCATTCAATGAATGGAATAATGAACGGAGTGCACCTAAACCTATACCAGGGGATGTTGTTTATGAAAGAGTAAAAGACATTGTCAATGAATTTGGTAAGAAATCACAATGTAGTATGGACACACGGAGTGACAATTCTTCATTCAAGAAGAAGTCAATATTTTGGGATCTTCCTTATTGGAGTTCTTTGACAGTTAGGCATTGTATCGATTTAACGCACGTTGAGAAAAATGTATGTGATAGCATCATTGGTACTCTGTTAAATATACCAGGTAAGACTAAAGATGGGATAAAATCTAGACTGGACCTATGTGAAATGGGAATAAGGTCAGAATTAACAGAATTACGTGAAATGGGTAATAAAAGAACATACTTACCTCCCGCTTGTTACACGTTGTCTAGAAAGGAGAAGAAAGCTTTTTGTGAATGCTTGGTAAATGTTAAGGTGCCACAGGGTTACTCATCTAACATCTGTAGATTGGTATCAATGAAAGATTTGAAGTTGATAGGTCTTAAATCTCATGATTGTCACACTCTAATGCAACAAATATTGCTCGTGGCAATTCGATCTATATTGCCGAAGCATGTAAGATTTGCAATCACCAGACTTTGTTTCTTTTTCAACAGTCTATGCAGCAAAGTTATTGACCCTGATACTCTCAATAATTTGTAAAGAGAAGTGGTTGTTACCCTATGTCATCTTGAGATGTATTTCCCTCCTTCGTTCTTTGATATCATGGTACATCTTGTTGTCCACTTGACTAGGGAAGTGAAAATGTTGGGACCAGTTTTCTTGCATTGGATGTATCCCTTTGAATGATACATGAGCATTTTTAAAGGTGATGTTCGAAACCGTTATCGGCCTGAACGGAGTCTAATTGAAGGTTATGTGACGAGAGAGGTTATGGATTTTTGCAATGACTTTCTGAGTGGTAATAACACTTTTGTTAATGACAAGAATATTGAGGAGGGCAAAGGAATTTTGGGATCACGGGTGAAACTAATCAGCCATGAGCAATTGGAACAAGGTCACCTGTATATTTTACACAACATGGACGAAGTGAGTGTTTATATCAAGGAACATACCAATTTCATCAAGAGACAATATCCTCGAGCAAGTTCAATGTGGCTTGCTAGAGAGCATAACAAGACTTTTACTAAGTGGTTTGAAGATAAAGTCTTAAATCAACTATCTCAAACACCAAATGATATTACGGAAACTATCAAATGCCTCACCTTTAAACCAAAACCGAATGTTATGTCTTATGAAGGGTTTGAAATTAATGGGTTCACATATTACACAAAGCGCCAAGATGATAAGAGTGTCGTCCAAAATAGTTGGGTCACTCTTTAAGCGTCGACTATGTATTTTGCAAGTGCAAAGGATAAGAGTCCACGTGAAGCTAAAATGTCATATTACGGTGTCATTGAAGACATATGGGAGTTTGACTACATAGATTTCAGAATTCCGCTCTTTAAATGTAATTGGGTTGATAACACCAAAGGAGTTATAGTGGATGAATTGGGTTTCACTTTAGTGAACTTTGAAAAGATTGGCAAGAAGGGTGAACCATTCATATTGGCATCACAGGCGAAACAAATATTCTATATCGATGATCCTGCAAATGATAAATGGTCGGTTGTTCGTCATGGTAAAAGACAGTTCATTGGAGATCCTATAGATGAAGAAGAGTACTATGATAAATATGATGACTCCAGTCCATTCTTAGTTGGGTTCCCAACTCCACAAAATATTGAAGCTAATGATGACTTATATGTGCGCGGAGATCACAATGAAGGATTGTTAATTGATAAAAGATCACAATTTTAGAGGCATGCATGTTTATATTTTTTTATTGAAGCTAAATGTTTGCTTTTTTAATATCAATATCATTTTCTGATTTGATGTTTCATTATCTTCTAGTTAATACAAATGCTAAACGTTGTGGGAGGGTGCTAAGGAACTATAGGACCAATCTCACCCGAGATTACATACGTGATGTTGAGAATAGGTTCTTGATTGATTCCAATTCTAGACATTGATCAGTATTTCACTAACTCTACACTAATAATTTTTTTTGTATTTTCTTTGAAAAATAAATATAGGAAGAAGGAAGCCACACAGCAATGGAACTACTTGGACCCCAAAGACTAGGAGGAGTTTGTTACCCAAGGAAAAACAGATGAATTCAAGGTATTAAGCGCCACTCCCAATTTAATTAATATATGTTTTTATGTATTCACCTATTCAAGATTAACCTTTATTGTTACTTACCAAATCAATGTGCTAACTAACTAGGCTATCAGCGATGCTCAACGACAACTATATGTTACGACCACACAATGGGTCCAAGAGGATATGCAGGCATTCACCAAGGACTACATGCTACGCAGGATGGCCATGACATAGCTATGTAGGATATGCAGGCGTTCGCCAAAGGTTATATAGATATATAGTCAACAAGCCATGAAACAGCAAAAGAAGCCACAATGAAGAGAAGCAGGATACAGATACAATACATAAAGTGCAGCACACACAAGTGTTTCATATTCATATAACAACATGACAGACTAACACATATATAGTGCATAACAACAGCAGTGCCGAATTTACATACAACACTAGCTTAGTACATATATAGTGGGACTAAGGTGACGATCCCACCTGCTAAAACAGGTTACCGACAACTACATGTTATGACTGGGAGGTCGTGATTCAACAACCATATGCATTAGCAGGAGGACAAATAGATTTCACCACGAGTTAACATTGAAAAATGTCTGTTTGTGGTGAAATCTATTTGCCCTCCTGCTAATGCATACGGTTGCTGAATCACGACCTCCCAGTCGTAACATGTAGTTGTCGGTAACCTATTTTAGCAGGTGTGATCGTCACCTTAGTCCCACTATATATGAACTAAGCTAGTGTTGTATGTAAATTCAGCATTGTTGTTGTTATGCACTATATATGTGTTAGTCTGTCATGTTGTTATATGAATCTGAAGCACTTGTGCGTGCTGCACTTTATGTATTTTGTAAATGAATATTTCTGAATGTTTATACATATCTGAATATTTATAGATGTATTTGAATGTTTCTACATGTGTGAATGTGAGAATTGAATTGATGTCTGAATGTATCAATGTATCTACTTGTGTGGAAAGTATATTTTTTTGATTTTACAGGTTTGTGGCATGTTTGTTGGCTGATATCAATGGATGTCGTAAACCTACAGTTCATAAAACTGAACTGCAGGTTCTCATCCTGCTGACCAGCCACAGCAGGCCTGCAAACTGATAAGAAAAAAATTAAAACATAGGTGTCGGTTATTTATAGAAAACTGTCATCAAAGGCTTACAACGTCAGTTATTGGATAAAACCGCCGCCTAATGTGACAAACAACCCGACCGTGCAGGGAAGCATGGTCGTGGTGGGAAATGACGTCGGTTATAAGTATAAAATCGACACTTAGAATACTAAACACGGCCATGCAGGGAAGCACGGCTGTGGCGTCTGGAAATATGGCGTCAGTTTTTATTGGAAAACTGACGCAGAAAGTGTCGTAGATGGCACCCTTTTTGTGGCGCGAACCCTTTTGGCGTCGGCTTACTATACCTAATCGACGCCTATAGGTGCCCTGCTGGTGCATTTTTGGTGGCACGAAGCCTTTTGGCGTCGATTTTATAACCGACGCCGAAGATTTTGACCTTTAGCGGGGCCCACATAGGCGTCGCTTGAGAACTGTCGCTAAAAGGGGTTAAACAATCGACGCCAAAGGCGTGTTCTGTAGCAGTGCATGTTGTCAGTATTACCGACTCTTTCTCCATTATCCATGTGAATTGGTACTAGCCGTTGATACCAAAGCTCCACCTCAGTCGATGTAGGTAGTTGTAGACAACCTAGAATCGGTAGTACCGACGGTATTCGGTATTACTGAATTCAAAAAGTGTGTGACAAATCGATACTACTGACTGTCAGATGCAAAAAATCTTGATTGTTGATGGCACTCCTATTGATTTTGTGCTTTCGTGTTGGTACTACCAACTTGGTGTTAGTAGTACCGAGTCCTTTAATTTTCTCAATACTTTTGAGCATTATCTCGATATTTCAAACCTAGAGCATCACTCGACGTCAGTACTACTGAGTTTGATGTCATTAGTTAGGAGTCCTTATCAGTTAACTTAGATCCTCAATGCAAAAACTCAGTGCTACCGACTTTGTGGTCGGTACCTCCTAGACATTTCTTCGGGCTCCCTGTGATGTCGTCAGTACCACTGACATTTCTGTCGGCACTATTGAGATTTTGTGAAATCAACCTTTTCATCCATGTGTTTCTATCGGTACTACCAACATGGGTGTCGGTACTACCGACTTTTTCTTAGCCTGCATACCAAACACGAATGATCAAGGCACCTTTTTTGCAATGAAAATAATGTAATTCAGTTAGAATGTAAATAACATTAATGTAAAGAAAAAAATCCTAATATAGTAAGATATGGTTGGGTTGCCTCCCAACAAGTTCCCATGTTTTACATCATAGGCTCGATAATCTAGTCAAGCAATCATTGAAGCTCAATGAGCTTCAACTCTTATTCTTCCCGGACCAAATCTCCCCCAAAGTAATTCTTAAGCCAGTGTCCATTAACAAGGAATGGCTCATCCCCATTGCTTATCTCCACTGCCCCATGGGGTAAAGCCTTAACTACCATAAAAGGACCACTCCATCTAGACCTCAATTTATTAGGGTGTAATTTCAACCTAGAATTAAACAAAAGCACCTTCTATCCCAGAGTGAAGACTCCATGCAAGATGTGGAGATCATGGATCTTCTTTGTTCTCTCTTTGTAGATCCTTGAGCTTTCAAAGGCATCCAGTCTGATCTCATCAAATTCATTCAATTTCAACATTCACTTTTTCCCTACATCATCCAAATTGTAATTCAATTTCCTTAGGCCCATTTGGCTCTATGCTCTAACTCTACGGGTAAGTGGCAAGTTCTCGCATAAACCAACCTCAAAGGAGTGGCTCCTATGTGTGTATTATAGGTTTTCCTATATGCCCAAAGAACATCATTCAGTTGCATACTCCAATTTGTCCTAGTTGTTGAGAATGTCTTCTCTAAGATTTTCTTTATCTCCCTATCAGACACCTCAACCTATCTTTGGGTTTTTGGGTGATATGGAGTACCTACCCAATGTATCACTCCATATTTTCTCAACAATGCACCAAACTTCTTATTGGTGAAGTGAGATCCACCATCCTTATTATCAATCTTGGCACCCCAAACCTACAATACAGACGGTCTTTCACAAACTTGCATACGACCTGGGCATCATTGATGTGGGTTGGAATTGCTTCCACCTACTTAGATACATAATCAACAATAAGAAATATATATATATATATATATATATTAGGTTTAGATGACAGGAAAGGACCCATGAAATATATTCCCCATAAATAAAAAAACTTCAATTTCCTAAAAAACAATTAAGGGCATTTCATGTCTCTTGGATGTATTCCCTACACACTGACATGCATCACAATGAAGCACACAATTGTATGCATCCTTAAAAAGTATTGGCCAATAAAATCTACACTCTAACACGTTGGTCGTTGTCCTACAACTAGCGTGGTGACCCCAGTAGGTAGGGAATGATAATGTGATAAAATATTCTCAAACTTACAATTAGGCACACATTTCCTAAATATACCGTCCCTACACT
Source organism: Alisma plantago-aquatica (assembly GCA_963693085.1). NCBI lineage: Eukaryota > Viridiplantae > Streptophyta > Magnoliopsida > Alismatales > Alismataceae > Alisma > Alisma plantago-aquatica. Next base: position 1,320,345,025 of record OY856412.1, on the reverse strand, counting down.
TCTTGAGCAAGATGAGATCATCCCAAACATAGAACCTCAAAGAATGGAAGAACTTCTTTTTCTCCTAATATTCCCAATATTCTGGCAGCTCACCACACTCCAAGTAGTTCACAATGTTTGTAAACCACAAATATTTTCTTTTCATGGCAAAGAGGTGCTCATCGAGGAATTCCTCCACTATTGGTATGTCTATATCCTTTACATCCACTCTTTCAAGCCTATACAAATGATATTCCACTACATTCTTTGTGTCTACCTTATCCTTGATTTTAATGTCAAAATCATGCATTAGCAAAATCCACCTAATTAGTCTAGGTTTGGCATCCTTCTTTTGCAATAAATATTTAATTGATGTGTGATCAATTAAGAGAAACATGTATATTAAATCAAATTTATCAATTACAATGCAAAATTGGGCTACTCCTATATCCTAAAGAAAAAGGGGATTAGCCCCACATGATTTCAGTTGCTTTACACATAGAAAATGAATACGAGAAGAAGAAAACATCAAGAACAAGAAAAAAATCTTGAGAAAGATGGTATGGATGGTTCCTCCTGACGAACATGGTGATTTTCCGTATTCCAATAGTAAACCGGGCCACCGAAAGTACTCGAACCGCCTGAATGCTGCCTTAACTCTCTTCTCCACTCTCCTTTTCTTACAACTGAATAGGACATGATAATTAGGTCTGGGCAAACTTCCCCTAAGTCATATACATGACTTAGGGCATCATTAATTGTAAATTGTCAAATTAACGATGATTTCTTATCTTTCCTAATCACGTAGAGTCAGTATTACCGACTGGGTGTCGATAGTATCGATGTCTCTGATAAGTTGCAGCTCCTGTGACGTTGTCAGTACTACCGAGGTGATGTCGGTAGTATGGAGATTTCTTGAGATTTTCTAAGTCCTCCCTGTAAGGTCGTCGATAGTACTAATTTCCTTCATCAGTACTACTGAGTTTTCTCGATTTCATTGTTCCATTCTGATAAAGTGTCAATACCACCGATAGATAGGCCTGTAGTAATGTGTTGTGTATTTTCTTATAGATCCACCAAAAATTCCTCAAAAATGAACATAAGCTCAAAAATCATAATGGATTTAACAGTAACATTAAAAATAAATATATTTGATGTAATTAAGTATCACGAACTAATGAAGATAAATAATGCACAAATTAGTATGAAAATAAACAAAAATTGCACAAAGATCCATAATAAACAACCTGTGAAAACAACAATTATTCAGTGCATCTGTCAACCCACATATTTTTAAGGTAAAGATATGAAAGAATCTCACACTCATTTTATTAAAAAATCATCCATTACTTATCATGACAATTTAGTTCACCGTTGTCCATTTCTATTCTTACATTAGATACATGCATCGTATCATTTGACTAATGCATTTTGGTAACAAAAAGCAATTCCCCAAATTTCTTGTAAGACTGCTCAATTTAGGAAGTAGAATACATCAGAGTTACTTTTTCTTGCTCCTTAATATCTAATCATCTTTTCAATTATAGATTTTCCCATAAAAACAACCTTGAAATGCCTAAAAAATGGTAGTATAAATATGCAAATCGATGTCGGATTGAGCATGTACCAAGAAAAAGGAGTGTACATACCTAATTTGGTATGGTTTTAGTTTGGTTAAGATACAAACTTACTAATCAAAACAAGGTGTTCCTAGTACATGAGTATGAAATATTCTAGAGGGGGTGGATGGCTATGTCATTATAACTTTTAGGGTTATAAAAAATATCATTTAGATGTATCTTGACATAAAATGTATGTGCATACAATATGTATTAAGTAGATATCATTAAAAAATCACCCTACTTCAGGTGGTCCATGCTTGAAATGCCCTACATTCGACCCTATGGCTTCTCAACCACCAAGCTTTGTAAAACCATTTACATGTAAACTGAAAAACAAATAGATATTAATATTTTTACTTATTGGATCCTTTTCATTTTCATGTGATTGCACAAATCGACCATCTCCTTTCTCCAATGTGAGAACACAAATCGATCACATCCCATGTGAGAACACAAATTCCACGTGAGAACATAATTTGTCTTCATGAGGCCCTCTTTTTTGTTGCGGATGGGATAATACACCACCTTCTATTTTACCTAGCTCAGTAGAAGACCAATGAGGTTGTTTTCTTCAGAACACAAGACACAACTTCTTCATCATGAAGGCACATTAGTTGAAAAAATAAAATGATAGGAGGTGTCCAAGGAAGGAATTGGGAAGTTTGAAATCACAACAGAGGATAGTAGTTTTTTTTTAGCTTCTCTAAAATATAGATTGGAAAATCTAGATTGGGGAGAATGTCTACTTAAAATGCTTTTTATTGTTACCAACTTAGGTTACAAAACCAAAACCATCATGTCAAGAAAATTATAACATTTCAAAACATATTTTTTAAAAAATTTAGTAACATTTCAATGAACAGTTATAAAATATTGAAAACATTTATTTAAATATGTAAATCAAAATATGTGTCAAAAACTCGTGTACCCCCGCACTCAAATTTAAAATAGAGTTGTGACATTATATCATTTGTCATTATCCATTAACCTAAACATGTAATTGGGAACATAAACAAGATGATTAATGGACCATAATGTCCCTGACAGTCGTGACCAAAGGAGAAATATCGAGGGTCAAAAGATAAAAAAACACAGACGACAAGATTATTTGCTCCTTCAATGGATCAAGAACTAAATATCGAGGATGATGGATCCGAACCTCGCCCCAAAAAAGCATACTTGACAGAAATGACCCCAAACTCTTTTACATTCCTTTAATAAACCTATAAGCTAAAACAAAGGTTGTGAGGTGGTTGGACGCTCTAGGAGTAACCAAGCCACGAACGCAAGGCAAAGCTCTATCAAAATAGACAAATGTGTTGCAAATAAAACCAAACCATGGACTGAGTTTGTGACACTAAAGAAAAATGCATGTGAAAGAGCACACAAGATCATGGATGACAACCTGATATTTAAACTTGATCATAAACTACTGTACATGGATGATGAGAGGGGGGTTATACCCCAAAATGTCATAATTGGTGTTATGAGTAGCTTCAATAGAGAATATTGAAGCATGTTTGACCCTTAGAAGAGTTTGATAAGGCATCTTATAATACACAGGCCCACTGCCCAAGACTCTACTAGAGTTACAAGAATGATGGCTGGCCTCACAAACCATCACTAGCCTTGGTTGCATGCTTTGTCCTCACTCAAGCACAAATCAGGATCAACTTACCAACATGTCACCCATCCCACTACTGCTACGGGATGAGAAACCATAACCATAGAGTTTCTAGTGATGTGCTCCCTAAAAGAAGATGCACCTTGGTGATATTTTCCAATCATTCCTTTTAAGATCATTTTATGTGATGCCTCAAATCTTAGGATGTTACACATCTCCCTTAAGATCGAGCCCTCTCTCTGGTTAGGAGGTAGATGAAGTTCAAGTTAGTGGCTGAAAGGAGGAAGGATCAAAGAAGTTGTTGAAAACAATTTAGAGAGGCCCCATGAAGGTAATGGGGTGGTTAAATAGGGGTTTGGTGGTCTAATTTGCAAAAGAGTCCAGCTAGAGAGGTAAAGATGGGAAATCAAAAATTCAACATTCATTATAAAGGTAGAGACCATGGAAGTGTATGAAGTTTGGGATATAATCATTCTTATCCATAAGGGTAAACTTTAGGAAATAATTCATGGAGAAACGTGTAGTGATTAGAGAGAAAAATGGAGAGAAAGGTTTGTGTAATAGTTGTGACTAAACAACATCTTTCCAGAGGAAGGAGATAATCCTATCACAGTCAGATATTGATCCTCCGACTGATAGGAGAGAATGAATTTAACAAGAATTCAGGTTTCTAAAACCATAGTAATACATAGAACTAAAATCAGAACTAAATCAGTTAAATATGTAATATTTCCTATTTTATGTCTTTTTTATTTTTGTTTTCTAATTTATTTAGGACAACATTTATTTCCCAATTAGGATCAAAATTGACAAAGACTAAACAAAGCATGTTGAGTTTAATTTTAGTATCAAATTCCATATTTAGGAATGTTCATTAATCATTTAATAGATTAGGATTTTTAGCAATATCTTTATAAAAAAATATTGTAAATTAAATTACCATATTTGGGTTTATGTTTAATCTGATTTTATCTCATTGACTGGGAATTTTAACACATTAACATTGTATTAATAACATTGTTTAGCCCAAATATGGACAAAGGTAAACCAATACTTCATAATCCTAATCTAATTATAGTAATTATTCAGGTTTGATTTCAATGATGTACTTTTTACGATGTCTTTATATAATTATATTTGTCTTACTCATTTAATAAATAAAGAGGTTAAAATTTTAAATAAGAATTTCCTTTTTGAAGAACTGAGGAGGTAAGAAGTAAGTTTATTAAAGGAAATATCATAAACGATATGGTTATTATTTCTCACTTGAGATCCAATGATTAATTAGTTGTGATTCAGGATATTCATTTTTTACAATAGATTGATACTCAAATTAATAAATTAGTTTCCTTAATTAGGGGGTAGAAAATTTTAAGAGTGGGTACGAAGAAGGGATCCACTCCTTACTAAATTGAGGAATAAAATCGTACACATTCCAAACATACTACAAAAAGTATGAATAAGTCGAGGTATTTCATTTTATTTACCAAATGCTATATATCACATAAAAAATAATATTAAGGAGTGGAAATACAACTATTTAATCAGAAATTCTTCTTCATTAAAGGTGGAACTACAAAATAAAAGGTTACTACCGATTATACACAAGGCTTGTTGCAGAGTGAAACCATACCGTATGAAGTTATCCTCACCTACATGATCTTCTTCAATCACCGTATCTCTAAAACCTAATTCTAGATAATTACGGAACAACACCAAGAAGAAGAAGGAAAAAAAGGTATTTTCCAGAAACACCGATACGCATACATTAATTAAGTTATTTGGGCAATATAATAGTGGAAGTACCATCTTAGGGGTGTTCCTGGTAAAAGGGGCTATAAGAATTGTGTAAGTCCAAGAGGAGGTACAAATATCCAAAGATGTGATTATACAAAAATGGGTCATTACAAACTTTGAGTAGAAATTCATGAATAAGTAATTTTTTTCCTTTTTTCGTGTTTCACATATAACATGTAATGCGCATGTACATTAAACAAGACCAGAATAATCTAAAGTAGGGATACCAAACTGCAAACCATTATCTATGGTAGGCGGAACAAAACCTAGGTGCCAAACATATAAAATATGGTAGGGGAAATTAAACCCCACTGGCTAAGAGGAGGAATAAAGCCTTAGTGCCTAAATATGCATCATACCCAGGGGAATAAAACCTGATGTCTAGCATGAGGAATAAAAATATAGTGTCTGACATGGTTAAAATACTAATAGATATTACCAGTTGAAATCTGACATGAAATAGAGTAGGCACGATCATTAGTGTAGTCAAATTAGTATTCATGTACAAAAGGAATGTGAACATTCGACATATGGTAATTGGAGCCATATGATTCATATAAAAGATAATATGATTATGGTAATCAATAATAAAGAATTCAAAGGGTAACAATTAATATCCCAAAAAGGAGTTCAAGATATTCAAAAGTAGAAGTGTCATTAGAAATATGCCTCACTAGTAAGAATTGAGGGTTTGGTAATTATATACCCAAATAAAAATAAGAAAGAATCACATACCTCAAAAGTGGCCTATATGTCCAAATATATTCATGTGTTAGAGTTGAGTACTTTTTAATACCTATTACAATGTATAGAAAAATGGATTATTAATTATTTCATTCAAACAATTAAACCCTAAAAATGGACTCTCAAAATATCTAGAACTAGGATTAGAAAACCCCACCAAATAGATCAGGCTAATTTTTATAACTTGAAAATTCAATAAATATTTTTTGTGCAGTTATGATTTTAATAAGTCTATACCATATACAAAATTATATTAAAATAATATTCACTTCATGACTAAGAAAATGATTGTGTGGCAAATGGATTATTAATTATAAGGTTATGACTAACCTTATAGTATGGTGGGGTATCTGTGTCTTTTGACCACTCAAATGATCGTGTGGCAAAGCAGATTAACAAAGGAAAAAATTGCACTGCCCCTGAGTGACAAGACCAAAGCAGGTGGACAAAGGGATAGGTGTAAGAACTCATGGGTTGATAGTTCCTTCCTTGCCATAACTAGATATTTACTAGAGCTTGGTACAAGGAAGGAATCTGTGTTTCTCACGTCCATGCATATAAGTGAGGATTTTGCGATGTTCATGGATCCAAGGCAAATGATTGAGCCCTTGTTCAAGGTTTAAGGGTCATAGGAGCAAAAAGAACAAATACAAATAGTGATTAAGGAATGAGAGGAAATAAATGAGACAAATAGGGAAACATCAAACACCACGACTATTTTCATGAACTTAACTCAACTAAAATGAAGATAAAACCTAGGATTCATCAAAAAACAAAGTGGAGAACTCAAGATTGCACAAACAATCAGGAGGAAAAGATGGAAAACAAACTACCATGAGTGGATATAGAATTTACTAGCTTGGAAGTATCTTGAAGTAATGCAGAGAGTCTCGATGATGCCATGGTCTGAGTCGCCTCCACTAATGTCAGGAGCACTAGTTCAACATGGAGTCCATAACTATACCCAAAGTTCAAGGGGTAAGATCTAATGGATTGGTTAAGTTTATGGGTGTTCAAGGATGGATTATAGAGATACTCACATGGGAGTGAAGGCTTAAACATGTGGTGAGGTTCTGCATAGGTGAAAATATGGGAGTGAGGGGAGTTGGGGCTATATTTGGAGATAAAGACTTCCAAACTCTATATTAATTAGGGTCATGTAGTGCATAATGGAGAGATGATTAATGGGAGTGTTTCTCACCCTAGTATTGATATATAAAGGGAGAGAGAGATCAAGTATTTGTTACAACAACTAAAGGAACATCGAGTCAGGAGATAGGAAATGGATTTCTCATTGCTCAGTTCTGATCCAGCGATCCATATAGGAGCATGTATGATCAAAGGGTCTAGCTAAACAAGACATTATTGTGACAATGCAGAAATAAACAGAATCAAGTAAAATGCAATGCAATCAATCCATTCAATAATTCCAACTTAGGTTAGTTAGTATTTATCTCTTCCTAAGTTTATTGAGGGAGAGAATAACATCCAATATACTTCAAAGGCTACAAATAAGGAAATCAAGGTGTGAGGAATCTGATTATATCGGTAGTTTCACCATTTGAAATCCCTAAATATTTATTTCTTTACTTGGATGGTCAGTGATCTATTAATTAATTAACTTCTCCATTGGATCAATTTTGATACAATATTTCATATTAACACATTTTCTTCATCAACTAACTTTAGGAAGATGCTAGAGAGACAACTTAAGATCAAACACATCAGACACATATTTGTAAGACGAGACCCACCAAAGAAATAAATTATTTAATTAATGTTAACACTTCATATAAAAGGATATAACTAACACTTCTTATGATTCATGTACTCTAATTTTAATGTGACTAAAGGAAAAGGAATTATTACTAACATAACTTAAAACGGTATGTATAGAAAAGAAGATTTAAGATATATGCCTAAAAATTGGGTATGCAAAACTCCATCCCTTAAAGGGATTTCGTCCTGGAAATATTCCCACTCATATCCTAGATAAGCATTATGCCTGACAACTACAAATCAATATTTTTTGCGTGGTAGTTTCTAATTTATCAATTGTGATAGGATTCATCAAGATATGTTATTTAGTTAAACTTTCATCATCGGATTTTTTTCACTAGACAGGGTGATGATGTAAATTCATTATGTTTGTCATTAACTAAATGTTTAAATTGATTCAAAAGGACCTTATAAGGAGTTAATTAATTTGAATATCTTTTTTTGCTTAATTATTTACATGTTTAATTAACCTCTTTATATTTTCAATCGATTGGGTTCTCTCTACTTAGAAGTTTAACTTTATATGACGAGTAAAGTTTTTTTATTGATCACATAACTTAATATGACAAGTACATATTTTGTATTGATTATTTTAGGTTATTCAATCAACATATGTTATGTCCATCTTAGCAAGGTTTAGTTACCCTAATTAGGGAGTAATTGTATTTTTTACGATATGTAATTGAGGGAATTATTCAACGGTTAACCAGTGCATCCAATATTGAGTCCATTCAAACCTAAATCCAAATGACTCTCCTACTCTACGAAGATGCAAATCTTCACTCCTCAAAAGAATTTACCTATCATCATACTAACTACTTAAAGGGGTAGGAAGGGATACACAAAGATCCTAACTCATTACGTTGTTCTTAGTTATAGGGTTTTAAGGTTGGCCTGACTAGACAAGGATATTTTACCAAAGGGGTCCTTATATAAGATTCATATAGTGGTGACTTGGTTCATGTAACTGTGGAAAAAATCTAATGAACTATTATTTTGTACACATCGTATAATAATGAAAATAAATTCAATGATGAAATCTTTTGTGATGTGAAGTTGAGAAATGGCACCAAAATCAATGTTGTAAGGAAGTCAACCACTTTTCAACATACCTCATCCTACCATGAGAGTCTAAACCTCCAACTGTGTATAAGGCTACACCAAAAGCATCTCTATTACATGTGATAGGGATACTATTTACATGAACATGATGTCAACTTCTATCACATCCTTATTGATTACATCACCCATCATGAAGTGTGGGTCTTTCTCTCAATTGGCATTGAGTATATTAGTGGAGTAGTAGGAGTGTCATCTATCTTCATCTTTTTTGTCACTTTCTCAATTGTTTGTAAGACGTACTTGAACCTATCAGGGAATACATAACCATGTGTTCGGGTTATTGTGAGTCCTCAAACTCATCAAACTATTTTAAATAGATATTAGGGTTCATAAGACCAAAAAGACTATAGATAATTCAAAACTTGATCTTGCCATCCAAATGCCCTAAGGGAATTGTCTAGGTGCCCCAACTAATATGTAAAGGTGATACAGATAAAATGAATACATGAAACCTTACTCACTAAACTATATTGGTATGAAAAAAGTAGAACTCAATGGAGATGGTATCCTGCCTCACATGCTAATAGGTTTAGGCAAAACCTTGTTGAAGCAAATCCATGTTGAAGGCAAGCCTACCTAACCATAATGGAGCCGCATGATACTCTAAAACTAAAGTCATCTTTCAAAGTGAGCTATTCATGCATACGCAGTCTGCAAGGTTGATGTAGTCGAGGCATGCTTGAAAGACAACAAAGAAAGTATTTTAAATATAAGTTTTCAAGGTAGTCAACACTCCGTAGTGGTTGAGATAGATTCCCATAAAGCATTAACTAATAACTAGGAGAGTAGATTATCATATAGTGGGTCTCCACTTCCATAGAGAGGATAGGGATAACAAGATACCTAGAGCTAAGTATCATCCATAAAAGTGTTTTGGGGAGTGGTAGTGACCATATTAGATAGGGAATGAAGCCTTGTTTGGTGTTCCACAGCTCTGGAAAGGAGGAAAAACATATGAGACAAGGCCATATAATTATCTAATAGAGGATATCTCAAATAGTCAGATTAACTGATTTATCAAGCTCTGATACCATATTGTAAGGAGTGAAACTCGAGAAGGGATTCACTTCTTATTAAATCAGGGAATAAAATCATCCACATTGCAAATATACTACAATCTATCAAGGCAAGGAGGTGTTTATTTTATTTTCCAAATGGTATATGTCATAAAGGGAAATAATTAACAATTGGCTGAAACGTAACTACTTATGAAGTTACAAAATATTCAATATACAATTGTTCCTCACATAAAAGGTGGAACTATAAAATAAAAGGTTATATATAATTATACACAAAGCATGCTTCATAGGAAAACCCAACCATCCCAAGTTATCCTTGTGTCCATATTCCTATATATGATCCTCTTTAATTGTCAGTCTCTATATTACCTACATTTGGGTGATTTGGGAACACCGCCCATAAGAGGGAAAAACAAAAGAAAAGGTTTACATTAGAAACATCAATGTGTGTGCATCGATTAAATTATTTGGGAAATATATGGGTGGAAGTAGAATGTTACGAGTGTTATTGGAAAAAGGGCTATATCAAATGGGTGAGCTCTGGAGGTACGTATAACCAAAAATGAAGTAAAAAGAGAATGATGCATTATAAAATTTAAATAATAATTCATGAATAAGGTACTCCTTATCCTATTAACATTTCACAAATAACAATAGATATAATCTACATGTATATTTAATAATACTAAAATAATCTAAAGTAGGGTTAGGAAGTTGTAAAGAAATGGTCACGGCATGAAAAGTAAAATGGTAGAGTCAAATATATTAACATGGTAGTGGGAATAAAACCCCAGTGCCTGGAAGAATAGAACCTCATTATCTAAATATATATCATGTGGTAGGGGAATCAAACCCAATGCATGGTAGGAGGAATAAAACCTCAATGTGTGAACAAAGGTTAAACTGATAAAAGATATTACTTGTCCAAACATCATGTAAAAATGGAGTAGGCAAGATTATAAATGTAGTGCCATGAATATGCTTGTAAAGAAGGGATGATAACATCCAATGTATGTCAATCAGAATCATATCTCTCATATAAAGGAAATATGATTCCAATAATCAATAATATAAAACTAACTGGGTAATGACTAATATTCTAAAAAAGAGTTCAAGATATTCAAAATGATGAGTGCCATTATAAACCTACCTTATTAATAAAAATTTAGGGTTTGATAATTATATGCCTAAATAAAAAATATGAAGAATAAGGAACCTCAGTAGTGACATATGAGTCCAAATATACTCCTAGATCAGAGTTTAATACTTTTCAGCACATAATACTATGTATTAGAAACTACATTACTAATTACTTAGTCTAAACTATTAAACCCTAAAAAACCCTCTTATAAATATGCATATTAGGCTATGAACATCCCAATACTAATAAATCAGCTATGTTTTATTATTTCAAAAACCTATTTATTAGTATTATTCTGACCAATCATTATGTAATTATGATTTGTATAAGTTTAAAAATTTACAAAATTAGATTCAAATAACATATGGTTAATGGTTGGTATGTTGTTATACCACATTGTTGACTAATGTAGTTTGGCTAGGTATCCATGTTTCAAATGATCATGTAATGAAGAAGATTAAGATAGGCAAAAAGACCTTGCTGCCTTTGAGTGCGAAGACCAAAGCAAGTGGTCAAAGTGAGAGACACGTGAATTCTTTGGGGATAGTTCACATCCTTTTTTCCATAATCAGAGCTACACTCAAGCTTGGTACAGGGAAAGAAGTCATGTTCCTCAAGTACATACGTACATGTGAGGATTTTGTAGTGCTAGCTCTGGTTTGAACTTGTTGAACCCTTGCTCGAGGCCTAGGTATCTCAAGAGCAGTGAGAATGAAATCAAATATTGTTTAAGGAAGGGGAGGCAGACGTGAAGCCAACAAAGTAAGCAACAATCAACACGATTATTCTGCAAAACTTCTAAAATTCAAAAAAAAAACTAAAGACATATGGTTCACTAGAAAACAAAGTTGAGAACTCACATTTGGACAAAAGATTGAGGAAATGGTAGGTGGGGAGGAGAGGAGGGAAAATGACCTACCACTAGTGGACACTAGCTTAGAAGCCTCCTAATAAAGTGTGGGGATGACTCAAGGTCTCGATGATGGTTGCAATGACATGAGTCGCCTCTACTAGCATCATCAAATACTAGTACAATATGGAGTCTAGAACCATGCTCACCATTCAAATGGGAAGTTTGATGGCTTGGTTGAATTTTTGGGTGCTCAAGGATGGATTATGGAGATATCCCCATAGGCGTGAAGTCTTGAACACGTGGTGAGGTTATGAGAAGATGAAAACAAGGTATCAAAGGGAGATAGGGACTACCAAACCCTAAATGAATTAAGATCAACTAGGGAAAAATTGAGAGACCAAGGTAATGTGTGAAGTTTCTCACCTTGGTACTCATTAGAGATAAGTTGGAACACAAAGCGTGTATATGTTACAATAGTAGAAGGAAACAATGGGTCAGGAGGAAGGAGATGGATCTCTCATTGGCCAATATGATGTACTGGCCCGAATCGGAGGCCACATGAGAAAAGGGATAGGATAATTTAGACTTTATTTTGACAACTCAAAAATAAATAAAGCTAGTCAAATTCAGTTTAACAATGCATTCATTGATTTCAACTTAGGTCAATTAGTCTCACCTGCTTCATAAACTAATTGAGGGAGCAAATAACATCCAATATACTGAAAAGTGACATGTAAGGTAATCAATATGTGTGGAATCAGGGTATCAACAGTTTCACCAGTTGAATTACTTTATATTTAATTTTTTACTTCAATGCTAAATGTTCAATCAGTTAATTTACTTCCTCATTTAATCAATATGACATAGTTATTTCATGTTTATCTATTTTCCATTATTATTCTAGAGATTCAACTTAAGATCAAACACATCAATTGGTGCATATTTGCAAGATTAACCTAACCAAAGACATAAATTAGTCTTTATGTTAAAACTTTATATAAAAGGATATATATACTATAAAATTATAATTCCAAGCTTCAAATACTCCACTTTTAATCTAAGTTAGGGAAAATGAATTGATACTGACATAATAGGAAAAGGGGCATAGAAAAAGGGGTATCAAGATATACACCTATATTTGGGTATGTTTAAACACTCCACCCCTTATAGGGATTTTGTAATCTGCTCACTCGTAACCAATCTTATCACTATGCATGGCATCTACAAATTACATTTCATGTGTGTGTTACTCACTTTTAATTGTGACAAGATTCATCAACAGAGGTTATTTACTTTCTAATCTCTTGATTTTTGTTACCATATGGTGATTTGATATAAATTCATCGTATTTATCATTTATTAAGACATTTTTAATATACAAGGAACTTATAATGAGTTAGTGCATAAGGCTGTGACAATCCTTTTTTGTTACTTGATTATATACATCAATAATTGCCCTATTTTTAATATCAACCAATCGGGCTCACTCTACCTACAAACTTACCTTACTATGGTGAGTAAATTCGTGTATCCAATGATTTTAGGTTATCCAAAACGTATATAATGTCATCTTAGAAAGGTTTAGCTACCCCAATTAGGGAGTAATTTTATCCATGTCATGTTTAATTGAGGGAATTTTTCAAGGTTAACGAGTGCATCCATTATGGAGTGTTGGATCTAGGATGGGCTCTAGAAGGGGGGGGGGTATGAATAGAGTTGAATGCACTAAACAATATTCATTAAACCTTCAAAATGATTAATAAGAAAAGGTTGTTAATATGGAAATTGAGTGCAACAAACCATACATAGCAAGGATGAGAGAGATTGAAACAAGAACAAGAACACAAGCTATGTAGAGTGGTTCCAATCTCCAAGCTAGGAGATTGTCACTCCACTACCTAGAGAGGTCATCCTCTAGGATTTCTCAACCATGTCTCCCTCCTTATATTCACTTATAAGAGTTACAACACATGACCTTCCTTTTCCAGGATAATGATACCCAGCGTTCCCTTTAATGGGAAAGGAGCCAACAGCATACCAAAGGACTTACCTATCCAACCAAGAGTCTTCTATATCGCCAAGGACTTACCTACTTTACAGTGAGTCTTATGCCTTCACTAAGTACTTAGTCACTCTTGCACAAGTCTTCCACCTTGCAAAAATTACCTGCTCTTCTTGGATCTTTCGCCTTTGACTTCACCTTAGCCAAGGAGAAGCTTTCACCAACGGACACCTTCCCTTATTATTCTTCACCTCTCTTAGTCAAGAGAGAGAACCTCCATCTTCATGGTTGAATGGGAGATTGGGATGTGGAGGAAGTGAGAGCCTGACAAGATATACATGTAGGAGTAGCTCTCTTACAAATCTTCTTATCACTCTAATGGATGTAGCAAGTGATTAAGCTTATAGAGTAGAAGGAATGCGTAGGATGCACTCAACTATAATTGAGGGACCTTTATAGTTCTTGGCTAACCATGGGATAAAACCTAATTGGTCATATTTATAGTTGGGGATGCCTACTAGCCAGTAGAAACACTTAAGGATGAATACTCACTGTTTGGGGTGTTGCAACAGATATCTTTTTGAGTTTTGCAACACTCCAACGACTAGAAATACTTTTTATGCACTTTTTGTACAGTTTGATCGGTCGAGTTCTATGTGTAGAAAAATTGACCAATTGCACTATTCAACAAAGCAAATTTAAAGAATCGGTAGAGTTTATCTTAGATGACACTCAACTAATCACTTAAATCAATTTTATCTAGTACATGGTCCGATCGAGTTTGTAAGTCAAACAAATAGAACAGTCAAGTTTGTAACTCGACTGAACCTAGATATTCTCAAAATCCATCAAGGGATTGGTTGAGTTTGTAACATTACTGAAAACAACCTATAATGAATTTTAGAAATTGTCATTAAGGTTCTTAAATATTTAATGTAAGTGCTCCAATTTTTTTCTAAGATTAATTACAAATCATACAATCATTACAAGTGGTTTACAACATGATTCTAATGGATTTACATCATATTCTACAAAAGTGCACTTGTATTGATTTTGACTTGTCTTTTCTCGAAGTTAGGATGTGCAAGTTAGGGCCTTTGGTGTGTGTTTATACCTAATCTAAAATCACTCAAGTAGAAGCATTAGACACAAATAAGTGGAATGATAGTCATCATCAAAATAAGAGTTTACTCAATTTAGACATTGAATCAACATTCTCCCCCTTTTTGAAGATGGCAAACCATTCCATAAATGTATTGAAATGATTTGAGTAAAATCATACCTTTGGAGAAATCTAGGGGTTTCAAATGGAATTGAGTTCATAGTCTCCCCCTCAACTGATGTTCATGGAGTTCTCATACTCCCACTCAATTGATGCAATTTCTTCTGCATGGTTAGCTTTCATAACACTTATAGATACCATGTCTTCTACTCATATATGTCATCTCACCTTAACATAAGACATGTTTCTCCTCACACATTCCTTCTCCTTATCTAACATAAGACATGTCTTCTCCCCCTTTGTCATTTCAAAAAGATAGGGGTTTGAAGAGCTAAATAAAACATGTTATAAAAAGGAGATACCAAAAGTTAGAAAGGAGAATAGAAGAGCAACACTAGGGGCTTGTCCAAGCATAGTATGTAAAGAAAATCAAGACATGCATTTGAACAACCCTAGATGTAATTCTAGCATATAATAAAGGTAAGGCTATGCAAGCACGTAACTCAAGATATTAGATATGCAAGTCAAGGAGTGGGCTTTAGTATAAAACAAGATACAAACATAGCATATAGTTGAATACCACTTGATCAAAAGTTGAACAAGGCTAGAACTACATTTAAAAGAACTACTAGTAAATGATATCACAAGTTAGGACTACTAGAAGGATCTAGATCATAGAAAAAGATGCACAAGTTAAAGAGCAAGCTATTGAGAAGGTGTAGACATATATCCAAATAAAAAGTTATGTAGTTCCAGAAGCATGCAAGGATATAATTCACTAGCAATTATGCATCATTACCAAGAGATGAATACCACTAAGAGCCTCAAGGTTGTATCAAAATAATATATACAGCTAGATAGATGTAGCAAGTTATATCACAACAAAAGCATTGTAAGACACAACCAAAAGATCTAAAGAGATCATCATCAAAAAAATACATAACAACTCAAGACAAGTAATTGAAAGATATAGAGATACCACTTGTGGGATATCAAAATATAGAAATTTGAAAGATAGATATGTAGACAAGATAGGCAAATAAAAAGCATGGCAATGTGCACGTATCAAGGTACTGAAGGGAGTGCCATAAAATAACGCTATTGATTGAGAAAATCTAGTTAAGAGGGAAATTCACATCCAAAAAGCCAATTGTATATTCTGTATACAATGTTGTCGATCAAGTTATGTGTTTCGGCAATTCAACAGATAACAACTGATGGAAACACTTATTGGTGTTTGTCAGTCGAGTTTCATCAGGTCAAACTCGACCAATACAGTTGTTGTCAAAAACATAT
Organism: Alisma plantago-aquatica; assembly: GCA_963693085.1. Taxonomy (NCBI): domain Eukaryota; kingdom Viridiplantae; phylum Streptophyta; class Magnoliopsida; order Alismatales; family Alismataceae; genus Alisma; species Alisma plantago-aquatica. Next base: position 1,320,328,825 of record OY856412.1, on the reverse strand, counting down.
ATATTTTAGAAAAATGTATCTAGAGGCATGATAAAAAAAAACCATATCCAAACATGTGTAAGAAATTTCATAATGCACTATGAAAGCATCAAAAATAGTTTTTGATCGGGAAGGTGATAAGAAACACAATATACCAACTTTGACTCAAAAACCATACATATAGTGCATACTAACTTGAAAAAAACAGACTATGATTGGATATTGGCAAAAGTATTTTACCTCTATTCTTACCATTCCTTTTCACTTGTTGCCACCGCATACACATCTCACCTTGCTTCTTTTATGTGGATTGAGAACCAATTTGCAAATTTGGAGCTCACGGCAATCCATTTGTAAGTAACCTGCAAGAAGAAAGATGAAATGGTCCTTAGTCATATGTTTGAGTCTGGAGGGGTTAACCTAGCATCCCAAGTCCTATTTCTCTTGGGTGTTTTCTTAAAACAACAATATGTAGAATAATGACCAATTTCTATAATGATTGCATGATCTCCTAGCCTGGGAACTAGAGGATTCTTCATTGATAATTGAAGGTACTTTATCTTTGTTGTTCCTTTGCCTACTATCAAGTCAAAAACCATGTCTATCCATTTGTTCAATAGCATGATCGATGATTTGATTAAGATTCTTTTTATCATCTAAGAATCTTTGCATAGAAGATCTCAAACTATTATTATCACACATAAGGGAACTAATAGTGGAAGACAATCGATTTATATTATTTGTAGCATGCAAAAGATCATTTTCTAGGAAAAAAACATTGGCCATACAAGAATTTTTATCAATATGAAGAGTTGCAATATTGTTCTCTCTACCAGAAGAACTAGAACAAAATTCATGGACATTTTTAGCAAGAAATGAAGCATTTTCTTTTTCAACCAAAGCAATCTTAGAAAGATAGACACTATTTTCATATTCAATACCTTGCCAAACAAAATCTTTGTCCTCAATTTCAATTTTAATAATATTAAGATCAAGCATGAGAGAATTCACAATACTACTATGCTCTTCTTTAGAACTAGGGATAAGAGGTTGAGCTTCTAGAAATCTAATCTTATCAAGAAAAATAGCATTTTCAAGTTTAAGAGACTCTAACTGACTAAGATAAGCATTGTTTTCATCTAACAAGCAAATATTATTATGTTCAAGATCATCTCTTTCTACATGCAAATTATCAACATTTTAGCAAACTTTTTCTTTTTCTTTTTATAATACTTAAGAGAGGCACGAGTAGCATGAATAAATGCAATTAAAGATTCTTTATCTAGAGAGTTTAGATTTACCTCATTTGAGTCTTTACTTGTTGATGCCATAGGAGCAAAATGGCATTCTCCTTCACCACTAGAGCTTGAGCTAGATCTTTTACTTGATTCTTCACTTGAGCTTGAGTTTGAGGAGTCGCTAGAGCTTGAGTTGAAGGAGTCACTTGATCTTTTGTGTCATTTCTCCTTTTTCTGGTACTTCTCTTCTCTTCTCTTGTGATGATAGATCTTTTTACCTTATGAACAATCTTCCTTAAAGTGACCCTTCTTTCCACACTTGAAGCACTAGACAGAGGAGGAAGACTTGTCTTCATAGAATCTACCCTTGGAATACATGACATTTTCTTCAACTTGATAGGATGGAGAAGCTTGACCAAAAATAGTCTCATTTTGAGCTTTAATTTCAATCTTCTTCATTCTCTTGAGCTCTTTCTCTTCTTCTCTTTCTCCTTCATCTTGCTTGTCAAGTTTGACTTCATGAGCTTGTATATTTCCTATGAGCTCTTCAATAGGGGTTTCACCAAGAGACTTTGCTTCTTCAATGAAAGTCACCTTGGATTCCCACCTCTTGAGAAGAGTTCTAAGTATCTTTGAGTTGATCTCTCCTCTAGCTATAGGATGACCTAGGATGGCAAAACCATTTACAATGGTGTTGAGCCTTGAGTACATCTCGACCACCATTTCCTTCTTTTCCGTCTTGAACTTTCAAGAAGCCCTTTGAGCATGTAGACTTTGCTTTCATTCACTTACTTTGTTCCTTCACAAGTGATGCATAGATTTCTCCATACCTCATAGGCTATCTCACAAGAGGAAATCCGGTTGAACTCGGTAGGGGACATGGATGCATAGAGAATGTTGATGACTGTTGCATTTAAGGTTGCTTTATTCAAGGTAGCTTCGCCCCATTTTTCTATCATTGTCTCTAACAACTTGTAGGGACGATCCACCGTCTACCATAACTCAATATTTGATCCTTGGATGTAGATTTGTTGATGAGGCAACTCCCACTTAGATAACCGCACATCTTCTCCTACTTGTGGAAGTATGCTTAGAGAAAACCTACTCCAATACCACTTGTTGGGTCTAGGATGGTAAGGAAAAAAAGAAGCAATAGTCTTTCAAACGTCCCTGACAACACAATAACTAAAATTCAAAAATCAGTTGCTATTTTTTATTCAGCTTATCTACGTATCTCTTACATATGCATCATCTATTTCGCATGAATTCAAATATAAGAAATTTTCAGGTTTAGCTGCAAGACCAAGGTTGAAGATTACATATGTTGCTCTGGCTAGAGACAACCAGCACTGCCCTAGCTTCCACTTCCACGCAACGATTGTGGCTTTGTTTCCGTCACATTTTGAACAATATTTTTGTCAAACTTTGACATGTGGAGTCTTAATCAACTATAAACTCTATCGGATCCTTATGCACCATGCAATTTTTTTGGGTATGCATGGACATATTCTTAGCTGGGTGGTTTTGATTGAACTCTGTATCATTTGATGTTTATTGTGTTTTTTCGATCTTCCTTTTTTGTTATGTTTTTCCTTTATAAGTGGATCAATATTAAAAACTACAACATGATAATGGCCCACTAAGATCAATACATTTCTTCACGACAAGGATTCTCAAATTGATGCTCTTTATTGATCATTGTTGTGTTTATCATTTAAGATTATTTTCTTCTCCCAACCTTCCCTGAGCGTTTGCAATAAATGGCATCCCTTTGTATCTATCATTAATTAGAGAAAAAAAACATGTTTAAAATAAACCCACAAGATTGTGAAATCTATTACCATATTTGAAGCTGATTTACCAACTGTATACATGAATTGAGAACAATAAAATGAAGTCGTCATTCATCACACAAATGAGCCTCTTTGAATTTATTTAACAAATGTATATCGCGATGCACTTATGAGGAAATACTTATCTTGGTGCGTCATCAGTTGGTTGCAAATGTCATATATATGCACACTTGGTGTATGACAAGAACATTGTTTAGTAATCACAAATGTTTACAATTCTTAAAATTGAAAAATTAAAGATGCAATGAAAAACAATGTATATTGAGTTTCTTTAGCACACGTGAATGATAAATTGACAAGGAATCACATGTTTAAATCTATTCAACGATACGAGCGCAACCATAACGAACAGTACATGTCATATGTTACATGAGCGAGGAGCAGTATTTTATCTAAACACAATAGGATACTCTCAGTCATCATTATTTAAGCCTCAATCCTGCACAGCTAATTATTCCCTCTTTCCTTAAAGATAGTGTAGTGCTCTAATGTAGCTTATCACAATATGTCAATCTGTACCAACTGATTTTCCATATGTTACCACACAAGGTGCGTTGTAAATGAAAATGTTGAACGGTCGAATGACCATTAGATCACACTGTAAAGAACAGCTTCATCAACTGTTTCCGATGTTAATCTGTTCATTTTTAACAGCATCAACACATACGTTTTCCCCTTGCGACCTGCAGCAGGTACCAGTTAACAAGAAATAGCGATCAACATGGAGTACATGCTGAGAACAGGGCCTAAAAAGCACTGCTTCCATTTTAGCTCCCGTTACAGCAGTAACTATTAAAGACAAAACACCAATATCATGTTGAAAATATTAGATAGATGAGAAAACCGGTGTTATTACCAAATCCTAGCAGTTCGAGGTCTTCCTGGCAGAATGAACAGTTACTATTTCCTTCACCTTGTTTCTTGAGTACTGGATTAAACTTGGCAACAGCTTCCAACAAATCCTGTCAGGAAGACAATGCACAGGTAACAGAGATCAAAAGGAAACTACCTGATAAAATGTCCTAGGTAGTGAAAAGAAGGGCATTTAATAAAAATATGAGCAGCTATACACACACCCATGTTCTTAAAACATCTATATAATATTGACCTATTTCCAAAAAAAATCTATATATTAAATCTGACTAAGAAAATCACACCGCTAACAAGACTCGGCTTATATCACATAACTGTCACCTTCATTGATATGATTCTAGTATCCCTTTGCTGGGCAATGAAATTACCCCATCCATCTTGATGTCAATATGGCGATCCCCGACTCAGTTACTATGGCATACGACTCACACCAACACTCCAAATAGGTCCACATACCCATGTCGACTGTGGACGCCAAGATTCATTTAAATGTGGTAGACACCCAAGTAGACGGAAAACAAATGGCCTAGTTTACTTATCTTAATATATGTCCCATCAGAATGACATTTATGTAATGTGAAAGAAAACCCAATCATTACTTAATCTTAAAGCAACTCACTGGTTGCCTTCCCTCCAACCCCCACCCCCACGCAAGGAACAAGGTGACCGATACCGACGCCGTTTCGACAGCTTGGAAATAGGTATTTACCGGTATACCGACGGAAATACCGACAGATGCAATCCTGGCCGTTTTGACGCCAAAATGAACGAATTAATTTATGAAATTTTACAGGTGTAATCTCTACACCTAAATGCATCGTTTTATGCAATAAAATTCTATATTGGGTGTGGGGGAGGGGGGTCCATCATGGGGGAGGTAAGGAATCTGTCCTGTTTCGTTGGGATTTCGATGAAGGATTTCGATGACAAAATGTAGGAATTAAGAAATGAAATTTTACTAGCACAAACCACACACTTAAATACACACAATTAGGCAATAATATACAGTTTACACATATGAATAACATATCTACTTACAACTTACATCAGATGTATGTTGAGTGGCGTGTTGGTTCTCCACACAGTAATGAGTTGATATTACTGAGATATTGCGGCCATGACATGCACATCCTATGAAGGTGGTTGTATGTAGTCACATGCTCCTCATACACATCATTATTGGCAAATTGTATGAAGTTCCATGTTGCTCATTCATGTGTGATACTGTATAAGTGTATAATACTCCTTTGTATTATATTCGCATTACTCTTTAGTAAAACATCTTCCACTAAACATAAAAAAGTAACTAATTATATCAATACTAATTGTAATATGCTTATATAGATTGTATGATAATAGTAATTAATAGTGTTGTAAGTAGGTAAATCTAGTGATAATATTGTAGATCTATATAATATACTTATAGATGTATGTATAGTTCGCGTAAACATATAAAAATTGGAGTAATACTAGGCTTTGGCGGTAAAAAACACTTTTTTTAGGTGAAAGTGGAAGAAAAAAAATAGGAAAAAGAGATGGAGAGGTTGCTAATGATAGAAATGAAAGAGATTAGTTATAATTACCTTGATTTGGGTTGGTATTAGCTCCAATCGCCAAAAATCATCCAAATGCACCTTCTTTTCTCCTCTCAATAAGTAACTACAGTCATTCTCGCAAAAAACGGTATACCCATCGGTATACCGCCGGTTTCGGTCGGCACAGTGAAGTTAGTAGTGCATTTTGCATCGAAATCATCGAAACATGGCGGTATTGGCGGTATACATGTCGGTATTATCGGTATTTGCGATCCTATCGGTACGCACGCATGTTTCGGTATCGGTACGCGTCGGTATCGGTATTTCGGTCGAAATACCGCCGGTACCGGCGAAACTTCATTCCTTGCCCCCACGTCCGTCCCTCACATATTGGTTCATTTCTTTTGTTGAATTCATATCCTCTCAGGGAATTAAATCCCTGCTTCTTGGAGAAGTCAGCATGTGTTGGCTTCTATTTTTTTGCATTTTAGTGGGGGCACAACTACTTTTTCCCCTAGGGAAAATTCATAGGGAAGCATGCAGAAAAACTGACAGTTGCTAACATATCTGAGGATTGTTCATTTATACTAATGGCTAGTTAGAATTTTTATGAACAAGGCAAAATTCTAACTAGCCATGGCTATCCTTGCATTTCCTGTATTACGTGCGACTGGTGCCAGTATTAGGGAAAATGCATGAAAATTTGAGTTTTCCTTTCCCTAAAAGGGTTATCAAAGTTCTGTCCAACCTGTGAATCCGACCTGGTCAACTCGAGAAAACCGGTTCAAGGTTTGAATTTTGTCAATCTAGGCCGTTTCTAGGTTGGATGTTTATCTTAAGTTCTGAACTAAGATTGTGTCTGTTTGGGTCTGCATTTTGTCAACACCAATCAGTTTTGAGCTACAAATTCAGCCAATCCAAGTTTTGGTAAGAATACAAATGAATATGTGATGAGTGATAAGTACTTTTAACACAACTATGAAATTACCTATCACATGAAATAACGATATCTTATAATAAACTATAATAAAAACTATAATTAGTTATACATTAATATATAGTCAACAATATACTCCGACTTCCTGAAAAAGTTGCGTTATAAACGCGAAATTCTCACTAGACGTATGAAACGGCTAAATAAACCTCAATTCCCGAATATTATGTTTTATTCCCATATTGTTCACAAATGGCTCGTATAAGAGAGAGGAAAGGAAGAGACTTGAGTCAAGTAAAATGAAAGTCCCCTCTCCTTGGTTATCCTTGTGCATTGTTACTGCTGGTCATTTTGTGCTTTTTACTTGAAGAGATCATCCTTACATTACAGTTCCATATTTACATGTTCATTATCTTATATATTGCGTCTCTCCTTCTCCACCACTTGTACTCAGTCTTTGTGGTTACATAAGTTACTCCACTGAGGGGAATAAGTTTTGTCAACTGAAATCATGTTTTGCCCACCGCAATTACTCTGATTTTGTTTATTGGTGGAGTGAGGGAGAGAAATAGACGAGGATCACAAGAAAACATGAGTTATATAAGAGGAGATGAGAGAGCTGAAATTTCTTGAGATCATTACTGTGGCAGGTGTCACTGTTCTGCCAATTGAGCTTCATTCATTACATACTCAATCATCTTGAAGTTTGTTGTGCAACAATGCATCTGGTTATGTTGTCCCTGCTCTTGCTACTACCATTGTCCGTGTTAAATTTAGCACGTTGACCACAAATTGCATGTGACCTAGCACTCTCTGGGCTTCACTTTATCTACCATTGTGAACAAGCACCCTCTGGTCTTGACAACATTAGCACTTGAGACAATGTGTTGTGCCCAGCCTTGTCTACTGCTTCCCATATGCTACTTCAGTTTGATCAAAGAAGATCATGTCTCACCAAATTTGGAGTTATTTGCTCAACGAGAAGCACTTGTGTTGAGATTGAGAGATTGATGGGGAGCAATTTAAATTTTTCATGTATGGGCTAGATATATCTTTTATATTTTGATTTTTGAGTTTTTATGTCTGTTTTGGCAAAACTATGCCTATGTTTCGTGCATTTAATGCAAATTTAGTCAGTCCCAAGTGCGGGTAAAGGAGGGTTGACGGTAGGTTGACAGCCAGCCATAAAAGCGTTGACATTCTTTCTATGACATGGATCCTTATAAAAATTTCGTTGGAGAGTCTCTGATGCAATCCGTAAAAGGGAATTTGCATAAGAAGCAAGTCCAGATCCAAGACAATCCCGATTAGAGCTTATTGGGCTCAAGTTGGGCTTTTATTTAGTTCTCTATGCATTTAGGAAATTTATGTTTTATTTAATTCCGAATTTCTTTTTAATTCCTTCTTTTATTTTACATTTGGATTTAATTCCCTATTTTGTTGACTTGCATGTCAAGTCGTAGAGTCTTATATAGGCCAGCCTTGGGGTCTTTGTCTAGGCAGTCGAATATGAACTAGAATATTATTTGCTTGTTGCAAATTTATCTTTCTCTTTCTTCTTCTCTATAGCGTGGCTATCTCAGTCCCTACCTAGCACGCGCTGCATTTGCCCCATGGTAGAGCTGAATGGAAACGAAGGATCCATGTAGTCGATCCCAACATAGTTGGGACTGAGGCTAGATGATGATGATGATGATGATGATGATGATGATGACAATGTCTGTTTTGGCAAGATGTACATGGCATCCTACCATGCTCCCGCTTGAGGGGGAGTGTTAAAAGTAAAGTAGTTAATTGGTTTATTGTGTTAATTTAGTAAATGGGCCTAACTGTGCTGGCCCTTTAGGTTTGCGTCTAAGTCTATGATTGTGCCTTCTTTTCTAAATGGGAATAGCATTTTACTAATGCAAATACATCCATTATCCATCTATTCGCTCTCTAACACACCGCAAAAGTTCATAAGTACTTTATAAGCCTCAATCAAAACCATGGTGGAGTTGACCAAATGGATTCTTCATTCGGCTTTGTTTTTGGTTATTCTCTTGTTAAAATGTAATGACTCAATGTCTTCCTTATAAAGTTTCCTTAACTCAAGTTTGGTCTATATTGTGAATCTAGGAAGCACAAATACAATCAAGGATACGGACACGGACACGGCGATTTTAGACAATATAGGACACGGACACGGCGATGGACACGGCAGTTTTTTAATATTTTTATTAAATCACTCTATACATACATTCATAAGAAACACAAAATAATACAATTAGACAATATAACTTCATTTAAGATAAAACTCAAAAAATGAAACCAATTGGCAATCGTATAACCACAACATTGAAACATTGAAGTAGGATATCCATAACAGAGGCATTTTCATTTTTATGTCAAATACAAGTTACAAAAAAGAAAATTTCACTTACATTCCTATTCCATGTATAATACTCAAACATGGTGAGATAAAGATTAAAAAGGAGAGGAGAGACCGGTAGATTAAATACAAGAGACTGAAATATGACAAGGTGGAATGCAATTTCAAGATTTTAAGATGTATGATGGGACTCACAAGAAATGATGTAAAGAAACTCCAAGAACTTAAGTTGTGTGTATTTTGAAGTCTAAAAGAGTCAAAAGAAAAGATTGGGGACTTTCGTAAACCATAAGCAATTTTTGCAGTTGCAGAGTCTAAGAATGGACTTCATGGATTCACTTCTAATGATGTACTAAGCTGCTGAATTTTGGAATATTGACCATTAGACATGCATAGTCTCTAAGTCAGTAGTCAGTACTCAATAATTGCAGATGTCATTAATTTTGAGTGCTCATAAGGATTTTATTTAGATACGCACAACAATTAATTTAGATGCACAACTGGATATTCAAAAAAGTGCTAAACATAGAAACATTAATAGAACAAGGTAATAATGGATAAACGTTGAAAGTTCACCTCAATTAATAAGTTTGCCAGAAATAGAAGAAGGCCTCGAGCCCAAAATAGATGAATGAGCCGAGAGATAAAATAAAAACAAGAATAGAGAGACAGTTGTTGCTGCTCTAAACTTAGATATACGATAAGAATAGCAAGAATACAGTTGGTGCTCTCTTGCGAACAAAGACGGATTTAATTTACAGAGTACATGGTGTTTGGTTGTGTAGTTTTTTTTTTGTCATCAATAGAGAGACATGCTGTTTGGTTGTGTAGTTATGTGACTAGGATTAGTGGAGAGGCAAGTCTGTTATTTTGTGGGTTGTATAAGGCCTGGCTGTGTCCAGGTTGTGTCCAGGCCGTGTCCAAGCCGTGTTCACCTATAAAAAAATGTTGGACATGGCTGGAGAAGCGTCCAATACGTATTTAGGCGTGTACACATAGTACCAAGGAAGCACCGACACGTTTCTAGACACGGACACTGACACAGATACGGACATGGGACACGGAAAATTTCTAAAATGTAGGACACGGGCACGGCATTGGATGAGTGAATAAATATTTTTTAGTATATACACATATGTGGGTGTATGATGTATGAACTGAAATTTATTTTAAAATTTATCCAGATTGATGTATCTTTGTATGTATAATCATTATGCATAAAGAGGTGTCTTCGTGTGTCGTAGAAACAATATGAAGTAGAAAACTAAATGTGTGGTTTTTGTAAATATAGTAGATCAGAGAATATACATATGAGTTTGTATTACTCATTTAACCAACTTATTAGACTATAATTTGATTCATAGTATCTGATTCAGCTTAGACCTTACATATTGGTTCTTTTCAACAGATTTGTTTGTAATTGTGATCAGATCTCAGCTCTATGAAACATTTTCTCAGTTATAAGACAAATAATAGCTGTATGTTCAACATTGGCACTCTGAAATAGGCTAGATTGCAGCAGCAACCACTGCAGTGATGTGTCCAAGAAGTGTCTGGGCAGTGTCCAGTTGTGTCCGGGGTGCAGAAAAAGACCAAAATGAACTGGACGCGTCCCAGCCGTGTCCAAAACGTTTTGGGCCGTGTCCAGGAAGTGTCCGCGTCCAAAACGTGTCCGACACGGACACAGGGGCTGCCTAGAAGTGTCAGTGCTTCCTAGCAAAGTACGGGTATACAATACGTGTCAGACACGGGTATGGCACCTATTTTGAGGTGTATGTGCTTCCTAGTCGTGACTTTGTCTAGCTCGATAGCATTACTTCAAACTAGCATGTTAGCCGATCTTCATTGTACATCATAACCATCTAAAACAACTCTCTCGTAGTTTGCCCTCAACATGACCTTCCTCATCTTTCCACACATCCAATTTAGCATTCTCATTCCAAGTTCCAACCACATTCGTCTTTTAAACATTGTGTTTCTTCACAACCCAACGTTCACTACAATACATCATAAATGGCACATAATTCAATGAAACTTACCCTTCAATCTAGGTGGAATCTTTCGGTTACAATATGTCCCATTCATACTCCTCCATTTGAGCCAGCATTCATTGATCGTTTGAGAGACGTCCTCATGTGATTCATCTTACATATGAATGGTAAACCCCAAGCACTACACCTAATCACATTTTAGGAACATGATTCCATCAAAATTGGCTTCATCTTCTTTCAAACTTCGAAACTGACTACAATTGCGATCTATTCATATATGTGTTTTATTGTGTTATTCTTTGTTATATGCTTTTCTTTTATCCCATATTGCATGTTCAGTTTCTTACTTACTCTCTTGTCTTATAAAAGAGAGAGCATTGTAACCTTTTTCTACACATCAAATAAGACTTTCTATTCTATACAATCTATATACTTTGTTTTTCATCTATCTATCTTGAAAACTTTTGACTCCCAAGGCATTTCTTCATAGCACTAGTTTGTGATAAACTCCATCTTTCGCTTCATAGTTGGTGATATCACCAACTAAAACCACATACCAAGGGGTTTTACTGTAACATGCTTTATTAACTTATCCATAAATAAAACAAATAAGGACTCGAGTTGAACCTTGTACCACACCTAAAATAGGAAACCTTAATATCACACGCATCCATGAGTCTAGACACTAACAGCTATCATGCAAGTCCCTAATCAAGTCAATACATTAGATTGGACCCCCTTTTCTTCCCAAACCCACCAAAGCACTTCCCTTGGTACTTGGTTTATATGCCTTTTTAGAACTACGAAAACCATATGTAGATCTATTAACTTTATTTATACTTCTCCATAATCCTTTAGACTAGTGCATAGCCTCCATAGTAGATCTCCCATGTGTGAAACTAAATTGGTTGTCTAATGTGTATAAAATTGATCTCATTCTGCACACAATATTCCTTCATACTTCTCCATAATCCTCTAGCCTACAAAGATAGCCTCCATAGAATATCTCCAAAGCTTCACCAATATCACTCGTTAGTCCGATATCTGAGTAGTTTGTGAAGCCTTGATATCTTCCATGATATTGCTTCTCCATACATCAGGCATTTTCCTTTTTCTCATAATTGTGTTGAAATTCTCATTAAGCAGGTGATTCCTATATCCACCACACTCTTCCATACATCAATAGAGCATTTGCATCCCTTCTTAATTTTCATCTTTTACAATCAATTTTGAACCTTTTTTTGTGTTACCCTATGAGTAGTCTCTGAAATTATTCCAGGTCTTTTTGGTAAAAAGTTTGTGGAAGTAACTTTTCCAATGGTTCTAAATATCATCGCCTTTCTCAACATTCTACCATCTTTATTCTTATTGCAATCACTTAGCCCAGGTTTCTTCCATTTCTTTTTCTTATACAAGTTATTCTAAATATATATCCAATTTAGTTACTTTAGTATCCGACTCATATATATCTTCTAAAAATCTATGACCTCAATGACGATCTTAGCTTCCTTATTTGTTAACTTATATATTTGGAAAGTAGCATGAATGCAACATTATAATAAGCTCCTGTAAATCTCTCTTTAAATGAATAGTTTTTTAACTTCTCATTCCACTACCATGTGTAGAAGGCCCTTTACCTTTTAAATCATTCAAACTTATTTAGCAATTCTTTTTGTACATAAATTCATGTCATACCACATGTATTGTTCATTGAATTCAAGCTTGAATCCAATTGCCTTCCTTCAAAAGTTAATCTGAAAAAAATTACCTTCTCTCGTCTCAAGTTCCTTTATTTCTTTCTTCTATTATCAACATTCTTGTAGTTCCCTTTATTGGTGTAAAATTACCACTCAAAACCACCAACTTATGTTGGGTGGTGAGGTCTTCTCTTAGGATCACTTTACAATCCTTGCATGTTTTCCAATACAGTCATCTTACAAGGAGGTAATCAATTTAACTACAACTACAGCCATTATGCGTGTTTATTTTTCTTGAAATTAAAGTTTGCGAATATCATATCACAACTGCAAAATGCAATATAGACTCAACTTCACTCTTCCTATTTCCATGTCCACAACCACTACGCACTCTCTCAAGACAATTATTGATACTCCCCGCAAGGCCAAACAAAAAAAATACCCCCGAGAATGATCTTTTCCTCTATTAGTATTCCCTATATCAACTCATCCATGTTATCCCTGTAGAAATACTGAGAGATTTTTTATTAGTTAGCAAAAGTGATTATAGGCTCTCTTAAAAAGGGTATGGAGAGATATACAGCTATATTTAAGTAGTAAATGGATCCTCATTGTAAGTATACCAAATAGAGAAAGAGAGATAATGCATAGTGGGCATAGGCCCTAACACTCCTCAAGTTGAAAAGTAGACATCTAAGAAGCACGGACACGGACACGGATATGGACACGGACACAGCAATATATATATATATATATATATATATATATATATATATATATATATATATGAACACATATATTTATATAAATATATACAATTAAAGACATATATATGTATGTAATTTATTTGTAAACACAACAAGCTCCATAATTCTTAACAAGCAGAAACAACGATCACCATGATATCCACTTTATATTCACATTTGTATTCAAACCCACTATGTTGATGCTATAAAATTTAGCATACAAAATGATATATTAAAATCAAGAGGAAGAAGAGGGAAAGAGTTCCTAGAAAGGGAAGGAAGTTACTTCTAATGGTTGCTCCAGGTGTTGGCAGCTCCTGCTGCAAATGGTTGTCACAAAAGGCCGCTGCTTATGGTGGCTTTAGCTCGTAGTGGTTGCTGATGCAAAGGCTACTAGTAGCAGCTCCATCTCTTTATGGTGGCTGCCTGCAGCAACTTCAGGACCTAGCTGCTACATGCAGCAACTGTTGCTAGAAGCGGTTTCATATGTTCTTTAAGGGAACAACAACAATTAGAGGGTAAGGCTTGTTGATGAGGGTTTTGGTGAGCAATTGGGGTTTGGTTGAGGAGTCTACGGGGTTGGGTCTTATTTTCTCCTTTCTTTTTTAGTTAGATCTTATGTAGGTTGGGCTGGCCGTGTCCCCTAAGTGTCCTAGATGTGTCCACGCCGTGACCAGCTTGCAAATTAAAAAAAATATGAAACTGGACACGCTGGAGGAGTGTTTGCCGCGTGTCCACGCGTGTCCAAGGCGTGTCCGGGTTCGACACTTGTTGGACACGGACACGACAGCCTCCGGGAAATGTCTGTGCTTCCTAGGTAGACATTGTGTAATCCCATTTCGGTACCATTATGTCCGAATAGAGTCAGAGGTAGTGATTTGGTAATAGCAATTTGATCTTCAGTCTTCACATGTGGCATCACGGTTTTCTTTGTTTTCACGAGGTTCCGCACCAAGTGGCAGTCTACTTTGATGTGCTTTGTGCGCTCGTGGAAGACTGGATTGTTTGCAATATGAATTGATGTATGGTTGTCCCAATAAAGCAGCCTACGTCTGGACGGGGAACCAAATTCAGTGAGGATGAACTACAGTTACTGAAGATTGCAGCATGCATGAGCCATCATTCTATAGTCTATACTCAACTTTAGTGCTTGATCGAGAAACAACTTGAGTGCTTCTTGCTCCTCCATACAGCAAGATGTTTGTTTTTCATAATGCAAAATCCAAATATGGATCATCGGTTTTGTTGTGTCCTGATCAAACAGCATTCACATATACAAAAACTAATAATCTTCTATTGAGACCTCAGAACAAACCTCTCCATAAAGCACTCTTTATATACCATAAGATTTGTTGCATGTTGAACCAATGAGCCTGAAGTGGAGAACTCATGTTTTGACTGATGACACCAACAGAGATATCAAGATGGGCAATTGTCGAACATATCAGCTTCCCTACCATTAATATTGCTCTGGGTCACAGAATAACGACATGCTCGGTGTAGTCAATTTTTTGTCGTAAGTAGATCCAGGACGTCACCTGTCACAGCATTGTGCTTTGCGACTACAATTGTCTCAGTCTCAAAAGGGTTAGTGTGAATAGTTTGGGATGGGGTATGGTTTCTAATAGAGGTATGTGGTGTACAGGCAGAGAGGGTATTGACTAGAGTATATGCGGTAAGCAGAAGTATATACATAAGTACAATGGGAGTATATGTGTTTTGCATTTTTTATAATTATATGTATACAAGATACAAATGTATATTAAGCATATAAAACAATATATTTAAATTGTAAAATCTACAATTATGTAGATTTGAAAGTGTCCATGCAAATATAGATGTATGATATATTAAATTATTTGTATATGTGTACACATATGTAGCATATTTGGAAAGTGATATTTATTATATGTAGAATAATACATATCGATCTCTAAAGGTATAATTGCATAATCATACATATCATATATGCATATATATAACATAGATTATTATATGTTTGAATATGTTTGTATGCATTAAATGCATGTGTACCAAGATGATGTTACCTCTACAAGAAAGGGGATTTTACCCCACTCATATCGTTTTTCACATGGTATCAGAGCAGCCGGTCTTGTGCTACCCCTAACCCTAAGAGAGACAAAGCACAAAGGAGAGATGTCTCCCATTGCGGACGGCCGCCGCTAGGCGCTATGATGGCTGTCCACAGGGATTTTCCATCCTTGCTTCTCCTTGGATTTGTCTGCTTCGAGCCGTCTCCATCTTCATCAACACAGATTATCCTATGAAGTGGTTGGTATCTAGATCTACAAGGACCGTCATGCCTCCGCCAACCTTGCTTGCTAATGAAGTCGTCGCTATCCTATTTTCCACCATCATTACAGATCTACACCGCCATTACCAACTCCGCCGCCGATCAAACTCCATGCATCCACCCCTATTGAGATCTACTCCTAAATCAAGGAAAAGATCTCTTATTTCAGCTAATTTTGGGGATACAACCTCTATATTGCTTTGGTGGAGTTCCGAAAGGATTTCTCCATCGTTTATGTTGTTGCTCGGACTTGTTGTTGACGGTTCGCCGCAGCAACACGGTGTGTTGCTTTCAAACACGGTGTGTCGGCGTGCATCTGCTTCAACAAATTTGTTGTCACAACACTAGACACGGCGTGTCAAAATTTTGACACGACATGTCAATGCTTCGCTGACACTTTTCTGCAGCGCAACCTATAGATAAACCAAGGCTTGTTTATTGAGTGAATAAAACAGTGTACAATGCAGTCTCTTATATAACAGAAGAGAATAGAGACTAAAGCAGAGGTGAGCAATATGGGACTAAACTACAGAAGTAAACAACATGAGTGAGGCACATGCTATGCACATAACACTCAACAAAACATAACAAAAAACACATATCTCTATACTCCCCCTCAAGCAGGAGCGTAGATGTCGAACATGCCCAGCTTGTCAACTAGAGTCAGAAAGCGAGCTTTAGGAAGTATCTTTGTGAAGATGTCTGCCACTTGCCTGTCGGTACTGAGATATGGCGTGCAAATTCTGCCAATGAGAACTGCTTCTCGAATAAAGTGACAGTCAACCTCAATATGTTTCGTCCTCTCGTGAAATGTGGGGTTGCTCGCAATAAAAATGGAGGTCTTATTGTCACAAAACATAGGAATAGGGCTAGAATAAGATATGTCAAACTCCTAAAGGAGACTCTGAACCCATAACAGTTCGCAAGCAGTACGAGCCATTGCTCGATATTCCGCCTTTGCACTGGATCTGGCGACAACAGTCTGTTTTTTGCTTCGCCAGGTTACAAGGTTTCCACCCACAAATGTACAGTAGCCTGAAGTTGACTTCCGATCAGAACGACTTCCTGCATAGTCTGAATCCGAGAACCCGGATAGGTTGCAGTGGCCATGCTTTTTATACATCAAGCCTTCCCCTGGAGAACTTTTAAGATATCTCAGAATATGGCATACAGCATCCCAATGACATTGTCAGGGTTTGTCAAGATACTGGTTGATAAATCTGACAGCAGCAATAAGATCAGCTCGTGTGACAATCAAATATATAAGTTTGCCTACCAGCCTCCTGAACTGGTGATGATCAGCATAGGGAGGAGAGTTTGCACCATCCCAGTCCACGTTTGGATCAAGTGGAGTATTAGCTGGTTTGCAACCTAGCATGCCAGTTTCCTACAACAGATCAAGTACATATTTCCTCTGAGAAAGCCACAGTCCTGCAGATGATTTGGAGACTTCAATGTCTAGGAAATATCGAAGTTTTCCCAGATCTTTAGTGACAAAATGCTTCTCTAAGTTTTAGTTTCCTGTATGCCCACTGTGTCACTGCTAGATAATATAATATCATCCACATAAACAATCAGAATCACAAGTCCGGCTACTGTCTTGTGAATAAAGACTGAATGGTCAGAATGAGAACGACGAAAGCCAAAGGTGACTAAAATTTGACTGAGCTTGTCAAACCATGCTCGTGGACTTTGCTTGAGACCATAGATAGCCTTGTTCAGCTTACATACTTTGGAGGCAGACTCCCCCTGAGCAACAAATCCAGGTGGTTGCTCCATGTAAACTTCTTCCTGTAAATCTCCATAAAGAAATGCATTTTTCACATCAAGCGGATAGAGTGACCAGTCTTTATTTACAACTACAGAAATCAAAATGCGAACAGAGTTTAACCGTGCAACAGGAGAGAAAGTCTCAAAATAATCAACATTGTATGCCTGTGTGTAGCCCTTAGCAACAAGACGGGCTTTGAGACGTTCAAT
The DNA here is from genome assembly GCA_963693085.1 of Alisma plantago-aquatica. Taxonomy (NCBI): domain Eukaryota; kingdom Viridiplantae; phylum Streptophyta; class Magnoliopsida; order Alismatales; family Alismataceae; genus Alisma; species Alisma plantago-aquatica. The sequence continues at coordinate 1,320,311,314 of OY856412.1, read as the reverse complement.
AGTTCCATCTGGCTGATATTTAATAATAAAGATCCAACGACAGCCCACTGTAGGGCAAGAAGGGTGATCCACAAGTTCCCATATCTTGCGATCACATAGTGCCCGTATTTCCTGGTACATTGCCTTCCTCCATGCTGGAATAGCAAGAGCCTCTGTAGCATTTTTCGGAATACTGACAGCAGATAGTGCAGAAGTAAAGCAGGCAAAGTTGTTATGCAGATTATCAGATGTGCAGAAATGACTGATAGGATGCTTAGTACAGGAGCGTACACCTTTCCGTAAGCTGATAGGAAGGTGCAGATCAGAGGTTACCTCAGTGTTTATTTGATCATCCGCAGACGCAGGAATTGGTTGAGGAGGGGCCATGGACGGAGTGATTGTCTTCGGTCGGCGTTTGTACACTTGTAGCGGACGTTCTTCAGGCTAGTCAGATAGTAACAGATTTTCAACTATGTCCGGTAGAGGTGTTTGTGCCAAGGAACGAGGTATCCGATTTCAATGTCGTTTCGACAGCATGGAAACTGAAATTTTTTGAAATTTCGACAAAATTTTGATAGATGCAACCGTGCCCGTTTCGACGCCAAAATGAATTAATTAATTTATGAAATTTTACAGGCATGATCTCTACACCTAAATGCATCATTTTATGCAATAAAATTTAATGTGAGGGTAGGTTGGGGGTGGTCCTTCATGTGGGAGGTAAGGGAACTGTCTAGTTTCTTGAGGATTTCGATGAAGGGTTTCGATGAGTAAATGTAGGAATTAAGTTATGCAATTTTACAAGAATGAGCTATATACATGCATGTACTCATTTGTGTTATAATATCAAATATTGGATATGCAAGGCATCCTCACACATTTTACTTGGGTTGATAGTTTGTTGTTGATATTGACTCAATAGTCAATCATTTCATTGGTCCCAAGAACACTAGTGCAATGTTTCCAAGCTAAATCATTATTTGTTGGTGCGGTTGGCTTCCTAGCACCTTCATTGTCTGATAAACCACCACTAGGATACATGTCGTCTACATTCCAGAAACTAAAAAAACATGCATTGCATAAGTATTTAAAATTTTGAATAGCAAATATTAAGGAAATGCAATGCAATTATGTTGTACTATAAGAATATACTATGTATAAGTACTAAATGGTGAAATAACTCCAATCCCCCTTTGCCCCTCTTCGAAAAACAACAATAACAACAAGGATTGCAATTAGCGAAATTTTCATCGAAATTTGGCGAAATTCATCAAAATTTGGCAAAATTCATCATAATCATCGAAATTTGGCGAAACTCATCGAAATCGTCGAAATCGACACAGTCGCAGGTTTCGGTACCAGATCCCATCGAAATCAAAAATTTTGGGCCTCATTCCTTGGTTTGTGCCAACACATCAGGAGTTAGACTTGCTCCATCCTCAGAAAAGAAGGGCATATGCTCAAAGAAGACGACATCTGCACTGACAAACCACTGTCTGAGTATCGGATCAAAACAGTGATAGCCCTTTTGAGTTCGTAAATAACCCAAAAAAATGCACTTAGTAGACCGTGGGTCAAGTTTCGACATTCCTGGGCGCAGATTTTAACAAAACAGGTACACTGAAAATGCGAGGTGGTACAGGAAACAGAGGTGCATCAGGAAACAAGATAAAGGGATGCAATTTTGTAAAACAGAAGAAGGCATGTGGTTTATAAGAAAACATGCCGTAGTGACTGCCTCAAGCCAGAAACGGTGAGGAACTTTGTAATGGATAAGAAGAGTGCGAGCAACCTCTAAGAGATGGTGATTTTTGCGTTCAACAACACCGTTTTGTTGAGTATAGGGACAAGTGATTTGGTGTATGGTGCCATTATCAAAACAAAAGGAGGTGACAGACTTTTGCATAAACTCTAGGGCATTGTCAGTACGGAGAATTTTGATGTTTTTATTGAATTGGGTTTTTATTTCAGAGATGAAAATACAGATATTGTCCAAAACAGTACTTCAATCTTTGAGCAGAAAAAGCCAGGTAGCACGGGAATAATCATCAATAAATGTCAAAAAGTACTTAACACCAATTTGACTCCAGACACTGCATGGACCCCAGATGTCAGAGTGAACAATGTCAAATATATCTTTAGACTCAATATCATTCTTTGCAGGAAAAACAGACCTTGTTTGTTTACTCAAAACGCAGGTTTCACAAGAGAATTTATTTTCAGCTAAAGAAGGAAATAAAAACTTCATCTTTGCAGTAGACGGATGAGCCAGCCGAACGTGCCATTGAAGTCCTGAGACAGATGTTGATAAGAGAGTTGACGTCGCAGGTGGTCCATCTAAGTAGTAAAGTCCATCTGGTCCTTCATGGCCCGAACCAATCCTCGTCTTCGTGCGGAGATCCTTCAAAACACAACCAGAGGGATCAAATTTAATAGAGCACTGAAGTTGTTTGATAGTTTTACTGACAGATAGTAAATTAACAGGATATATATAAAACAGAGTGAAGATTCATCTTGCGAGATAACGGAACGGTGCCAATGCCATGTACAGGTGTTTTCGAGCCATTAGCAACGGTGATCGGTGGAATATGTGAAGTTTTAGATAGGGCAGAAAACAAGTGGAGGTCGCATGCCATGTGAGCAGACGCTCCAGAGTCAATACACCACTTTTGGTTACAAACAGAGGGAGACGCCAGCATAGCAGAGGAGCCTCCAGTCGATGTCGAGGGTAGTTGAGTCATTCGCTCCTCCAAGAATTTCTCAAACTCAGAGCGAAGCCAGTCAATGGATGGAGGAGCAATTGGTGGATTGAATGTGGCTTTTGTAGTAGCTTCAGTGGAGGCCTGGTTTGCCCAGGCTGGCTTGTCGTACTTGATTCAGCACCTATCTCCAGTGTAATTGTCACGACCACACCAATTTCAGTAGCGAGGTCCAGTGGCTTGACCTCGTCCAGGAGCAGTAGAAGTGCCTCTTCCTCCAGAAGGTGGTGGACGTCCTCCACGGCCACGTCCACGACTGCGGCCACGTCCAGAATCAGTAGTACGAGCAACCAAGGTAGGATGCTCAATGGCTGGTGTAGAGGATACAGATGGTAGTCGTTGAACCCGCTTTAGAACATCGTGAAGAGTTGGTAGCGGATCGCTTGACAGTATTTGGTCAACCACACCTGAAAAAGAAGCGGGAAGTGCAGCCAGGAACTGAACCAGTTGGAGTTCATTGCGCTGCTTCTGGGCTTCTTTGATGTCGGTGGTCAGCGGATGGTAGATCTCATACTCGTTCCAGAGAGCGGAGCACTGGTTGTAAAAATCTTCAATAGACGCATCTGAGGAGTACTCCTTGGCTAGGTTTTTCAAATTTTCAAAAACCCTCTTCGGATTTTGTTGGTGTGAGTAGACATGAGACAGTTGGTCCCACATTGCTTTGGCATCATGAAGGCACAGGAGAGACTGACTAATGCGCGGCTCGGTGCTATTGAGAAGCCAGGACATAACGCCCGAGTCGTCTTTAGACCATTGGGCATAAGCATGTTTGGTCTTTTCGTCAGCAACAGCATCAGGGGCAGGAGGTGGATCAGTAGTAAGATGAGAGTATCGGCCTTGAGCCTTCACATATAGCACAAAGGACGCCGACCACAGATGGTAGTTGGAGCCATCGAGCTTGACAGTGGTAACGCAGAGAGATCTAGGAGGCTCCACAGATGCCATATTGGACAGAGGCAGGCAATAGCAGGATGGTGGTGTAGCAACAGCAGGCAGCAATTAAATAACCCACGACAGGCAGCAGCAGACAGTAAATAATGAATCCTCTATGGGGCAGTAGCAGCAGCAGGGATCTGACGCATCAGATCAGAAAGACCCGTATTCGGGCAGAGATAGATGAAAAGAACCTATGCCGTCATGAGGAAATTAATAATCCTTCATGAGGTGCAGGTACAAAAAGAACCGGAGACGTAGGGGACTCTCAACGGGAGAGATCTATTGTTGTCCGAAAGAGTAGTTACCCGCTAGGAGAAGAGGAAGGATGGGATTTGTGAAGACGAAAGAAGATGGAGGCGGAGGTGGAGAGGTAGCGGCAGCTGATGGGTGAGGGGAAGGTGTTACGGCGGCAGCAGGGAGGGGAGAGGGAGGGCGGCGGGTGAAGGTGGACGGGTGGTGGGGCTGGGCGGCGGCGGGCTGTGTGCCAGCGGCGTTGGGGGGTTGGTAGGGGGGGGCCTTCAGGGCATGGGTGGGAAGGAAAAACGGGGATCGGGCCTGCTCTGGATACCATATAGATAAACCAAGGCTTGTTTATTGAGTGAATAAAACAGTGTACAATGCAATCTCTTATATAACAAAAGAGAGTAGAGACTAAAGCAGAGGTGAGCAATATGGGACTAAACTACAAAAGTAAACAACATAAATGAGGCACATGCTATGCACATGACACTCAACAAAACATAACAAAAAACACATATCTCTATACAACCTACACGGTGTGTCAATATACGACACGCCGTGTTGTTGCCTTACTACCATGAGCTTCTATCAACTGACATGGCATGTCCTTTTAACGACACGCGTGTCGCCTGCTTCTGCTGGCATTGGCTGCTACTACTGTGATATCAGACACGACATGTCTCTTCACCGATACGGTGTGTCGTCTGCTACTACTTCATGTGTCAACTAGCACTACGTGCTGCTCAACGACACGGCACGTGCCCTGCTTCTCGTTGCTGCATCTTAGCGTGCTACAATAATTCTATCATATGGCGGAGGTAACCATATATGTCGTGTCCCTTCTTTATCATTACCATCGGCAATTATCTTCCCTTTTAAACATTTTTATAATTTTGTTTTTACACCCGCAGGTGTTCTGACCCTACATAACTTTTTGCCTACCTCAATACTTATTGAACATATTGATCCTACCACATAACATTCTGGTAGTATATCTCCTCTTTCTACCAAGTTTCCATTGAGGTAGTCTTCTTTTTGTTCTTCTTGTCCTACCCCCATATAATTTTGATCTACTCTTTTTGGGTCGTATAAAGATCCATTTCTTTTCCTATTCCGATCTATGTAATCGGGTCATATTGCACCTTGACTCGCATTATCGGTTACCTCCTCCACATTTTGCCTATACAACCCTACCTCTACCATTGTTTTTGACTCTCCACTCCAACCACTCCATTGTTTTTGTGGTTGGAATGAGGGGGAGAATAGAGGATGAAGAGTAGAGGGAAGAGATGAGATGGAGGAGAGATGAAGAAAGAAGAAGAATTTAGTTATGTTGCCACTTTTACTATATGGATCCTTTTGTTGCTATATGGTGTTCCTTTTGCTTCTATGTGGATCTATCTATTGTTGTGGACTGTTCATGATTATGTTGTTGCTATATGGAGATCTATACTGCTATTATTGCTCATTCATCATCTACCTCAACAGCTGCTATGAGGTTACATACTAGACGTCATTGATGTTGTGTGTGATGTGATTAGCACATTTTACTTGTTGCTTTGTGCTTTTGCATTATCTCCTGTTCGTGCTCTATTTGAACGTTGACTTTCTACTGTGGACCAGCACTCTCTGGACTTTGATGTATGCTACTATGATGGATACTTTATGAAGAGGGAAGATGATGAAGATTTTTTGTAGCTGACTTTACATGGAGCTTCGTCTACACTGCATATTGGAGTTATTTATTTGGTTGCTACTTTGCACATTGGTTTTCTATCCGCCTACGTTGTCGACTTTTGCTTCTGTGTCAGCACTCTCTGGCTTGTCCGTGCTTTGTGCATGTTGACTCTCTGCTTGTCCATGCTTTGTGTGCATGTTGACTTTCTGCTACTGTGATCGAGCACTCTCTGGTTCGTCCGTGCTTTGTTTGCACGTTGACTATTGTTGCTTCTTGTGACCTGGCACTCTCTAGGACTTGTGATCCAACACTCTCTGGCTATTACGACGACAACTGTGATGAAGATCTTGGTGCCTATCCGCGGTTCTTTCTTTTGCTCCAGATGTCGTTATGATGATCAAGAAGCCTCTATGCCTACTGCTTTGGAGTATCTACTTGAGGGGGAGTCTTTGAGTGCTTAAGTGATTTATTGTAATATTGAGGGGGAGAAATTCTTGTATGGGCTTGGTTATCTTTTTACTTTGTTTAGTATCTTTGTATGTTTGTTTGCAAGCTTACATGGGATCCTCCCAAGCTCCATCTTGAGGGGTAGTGTTAGAGTGTCTATTTACTTAAGTGTTTTAGTCTTTTACTTAAGTTTTATTTAGTCTATTTGTAACATGGGACCAATTGTGTATTGGCCCATTAAGGTTTGCCTAGTGTTTGTATGCTTTCCCTTATCTTATTTTAGGAAAGGGTGGTTGTCTCTTATCTATCAAGCAATAAGAAAACCTCTACACAAGGGGATTTTACCCCACTCATTGTTTTCCATAGATTATAACATACATATACATATATGTGTGTGTAAAAATTATTAATACATATACATATATGTACATACGTACATGTGGGTGTATGGGTGATAAAGTAGTTATATTAAACGAAAACATATTATATTGAAAAATGTGTGCAAAACGTACATTCAAAAGGCGGTCACATATACCCCGCATACATAGTCACAAATCGGTATTCGGGATATGTTCGGTTGAGTTAAAAGATTCACAATTCGGCAATTATGCAGGAAATTCAAGTAAAAAAGCAGTTAACGTACAGTAAAAATATGGTCAACAACTCGGGAAAAAGTCTGGAAAAAATCGGAACATATATACTTATATTGCATGCATATATATGTATATATAGGTTTTGCACATATATATCTACATATATAGACATATATCAATAACTATTACATACATATACTTATGTAAATATTACATGCATACACGCACATGCATGCGTTTACACACATAAATATATATGTACTCAAACTTAGCTAGAGTCTTCATCTGCATAATACGGGAAAAGAACGTATAAAATGGTAAAAAGAATAACAATAATTTGTGAATAATACGGGAGTAAAACATAATATTCGGGAATTGGGATTTACTCATCCGTTCATACGTAGGGAAAATTTCACATTTAAAATTGAACTTTTTAAAAAAATTGGAGTATATAGTGATTATGCCCTCATATGACCACACATACCCACTGCCCGGCATAGTAAGCCAGTTACGCATATGTGAAGCAACCAGTGGGCTGAACCGCAATCAGTTGCATGCGGCTTCATGGACTACTTTTTTAAAAAGTGGGATGGTGTTATGACATATTGAGAAAGGCGTGCATACGCCTGATCCATGGAGGCAGAGATGTGCCTCCTAACAGAAGTTGGCTCACAACAGCCTAACCAAGCTAAAGGCCATTCAGAAGTCTGGCCGACGATATTTAGGTCACATTCTTTAGTGACCTCTACAGATGTAAGGGAGAAAAAATATATTGATGTGCAAAAATCTTTCAAAGTCGGCTTCCATAGTCCATCTTGTTGCTCAGATAAGAGCTTCTCCATAATACTGTATAAGCAAAGACATTTTTCCTCCTGTGTAAAATTGTTTCATTTCGTCCACTTGTTGACATTGTGATGGAACATATACTTTACTACAATTTGGAGCTCCATGCTCTTGCAAAGCCAATGAAAAACTTGATTGTTCCATGTTACCCATGTGTCGTCTTTGGGTTTGGATGGCGGGTCCTTGATGAATTTTAGCATGTTGTGTGACGTGAGAGAAGTTTAGACGGCATTCATGAAGAGGAGGCAGTTGTTGATATTCAAGTTAATATATAGATGTTGTAGGCATATATTATAGATAACAGTGGAAGCAATAGGAGTTATTTCTCAGCCATTAGAACAAATGTGTATTGAGGTTAGAAGAGAAGATTTTTCTCCCCCCCCCAAACCTGTAGCGGAGGCTAGAGACCCTAGACGGTACGAAATTCAAGGTAGTAGCTGGAAATCGAACCCGGGTCCCTTTATTAGGGGACACCGTGCTTGACCACTTGAACCACTCTTTGTCGGCAACAGATATGTGTATTGGAATGTAGTGTGATACTAAAAGAAAACAGTACTAGTGTAAGTGCATGGTAGGAGAGAAAGAAAGTAAGAGGCACTACCAGAATAAAAAGCACAACCGGGATAGATCACAAGATATAGAAACATAAAAGCCCCAATTAAGTACTAAAGCAGTAATTCATGTGGTTTAGGGGATCAACATGGAGGAAGAAGTTAACGCTTTGCCCATGGAAGCACAGACATGTTTCTAGACACAGACACGGAAACTGGGCACGACAATTTTCTAAAATGTAGGACATGGATACTGCACTAGATGAGGGGGGGAAATTTGCAATCTGTAAATATGTGTATATTGCATGCATGCATTGGAATTAGTTGAAAAGGTATTCTAGAATTATTTACAATTGTATGTAGTAAAAACGCATCAAGCAGACAACTGATTTTTGCGTTATTTTGAATAAATATAGCAGATTTCAGAATGAAAATGAGTTTCCATTGCTGGATTAATCAAATCGTAGAACATGTGATTCATGATATAATTCATCTTAGATTTATATAAATCTGACTTTTGAAGAGATTTGCAATTTTGATTAGATTGCAGCTTTGAGTGACATTTCTCAATGACAAGACATACTCAAATAGTCAATGTATACTAAGAATTTACTAAGAAATAGGTTGTTCTAGCAGCTGCTACTACACTAATGTGACTGGGAAGTGTCTGGGTCGTGTCTAAGAAATGACTAAGCTGCAATGAAGGACCAAAAAAAAATAAGAGACATCCTAACCATGTCCAAACATTTTGGGTCGTGTTTGGAAAGTGTATGTGTCCAAAATGTGTCCAACAAGGACATAGGGGCTGTATTAAAAAAGTGTTTGTGTTTCCTAGGTTCTGACCCATTCATTTTTTTGTTTAAATCAACTGGAATCTTGTTTCTCTCCCTTTTTTTGTTACAATTTTAGACAACACAAGGTGTAGGGGAGGAAAGAGGAAGAGAGTAGGAGAGAGAGAAGAGGCATAGGGAGGACCACACGGGGATGAGGGCCCCTACTCCTTGTTGCGTCAGCAGTTGCGGCCCCATCTAGGCATGTTGTGTCACGCGGGAGGAGGTGGATCCCCTCCATGTTGTGTTGGGGGCGGCCCCTCCTAAGCATGTTGTGTTGCACATGGAGCGGTGGTACTCCTCCTTGACGTCGCGGTGGGTACGGCCCTTCCTTGGTTGTTGCACAGGTAAGGGGTGACAACCCTCCTCCTTGGACCAGCGACGGCCCATCATGGGTTGTTGTTGTTGTTGGGTAGTTCCTCCTAGGTGGGTGGGTGGCGGCTCTTGGAGAGAAACGAGAGGAAGGGAGAGAGAGTCGGGGTTTAGAGAGTACTTGGAGCTTATTGCTTTAATACCATGTAGAAATATCGAAGTGGAATTCTTAGTACTTACTAAACGAAAGTCATTACAGGCACTCTTATACATAGAATTGTGGATACTTATACGGATATACTTAAGTGGTGAACGGATCCTCACTTAAGTATATCAAATAGAGAAAAGAAAGATAATACATAGTGGGCCCCTGCCCAGATACTAATATGCTACCAATGTCGATCTTCCTTCTCGGTCTCTTCTCTAAGGCCGACTTGAGGGGCATAAGCTATAATGACATCAATAATGTCTCCCACAACAAGCGTAGCTGTTATAATTCTATCACCATCTGTGTGCTCTTGAGAACATTGTCCTTCAGATTTCAGCTTCCATCGCTTGTCGCCGTGTAGGAATTTTAAATGCCTCTGTAGCATTTTTCGGAATAGACATAGCAGAGATTGCAGCAGTAAAGCAAGCAAAGCTAGCACCCAGATTAGTAGAGGAACAAAAATGACTAATCAAATGTTGAGTACAGGAGCGGACACCTTTCCAAATGCTAATAGGAAGGTCTAAGTCAGAGTGTACCTGAGTTGTGTTGTAATCTTCTGCCGAAGGAGGATTTAGTTGTTGAGGGGCCATGGAAGGGATAGTAGGCTTTGGTCTTCTCTTGTAGACTTTCAAAGGTCGTTCTTCAGGTGCCAGCTCAGAGGGCGGATCAATATCCACAATGTCAGGTAACGGAGTGGGTGCCAAGAGCTCACAAGATAAGGAGGCCATTTATCATAATAGTATGGCAGATGTTCGAAGAACACTACATCTGTACTAACATACCAGTGTCACGTGATAGGGTCGTAACAGCAATACCCTTTTTGGGTTCTGGAATAACTCAAACAAAATGCATTTTGTGGAGTGAGGGTCAAGTTTCGTCATCCATGGACGAAGGTTTATAAAAAAGCAAGTGCACCCAAAGATGTGCGGCGGAACAGAAAATAACTGTGCATCAGGATGGAGAATGCTATACAAAATCTGATATTACAAAACAGAGGAAGGCATGAATTTAATAAGGTAGCAAGCCGCAAAAACAGCTTCAGGCCAAAAGCATTGAGGAACATGATAATGAAATAGTATGGTGTGAGCAACCTCTAGAAGATGGCGATTTTTCGTTCAGTTACCCCATTTTGTTACGGGGTATAGGGGCATGAAGTATGATGAATCGTCCGACGGGATGAGCAAAAGTAAGTTACAAATTTTTGCATGAATTCAAGAGCATTGTCAATTAGAAAGAATTTAATGGGTTTATTAAACTAAGTAAGAAATTCAGAAGAAGAAAAAAAAGTGGTGATGGTGTCCATAACAATGTTGCGATCTTTTTTTTAGTTAACGAGGAACCCCTCCCAGGCAAGGCCACTATTGGACCCGACCCAGCCAAGAGTAAACACCGGGACCAGCCGTGTCATGAATGGATACCACGACGCGCCCAATCAAATGCCAGCCATTGTTGCACCAGTGTTACGATCTTTTAGTAAAAATAAACATGTAGCTCGAGAAAAGTCGTCAATGAATGTCATAAAATATTTAACACCAGAATGACTTGTGATAGGACAGGGACCCGATATATCCGCATGGGAACACCATCGAGTTTGTTTAGAGTCAATTTCTTTCTTTGCAGGAAACACCATCGAGTTTGTTTGCCAAACTGGCAAGATTCACAAGAAAAGCTCTTATCAGCTAAAATAGGAAATAATGTTTCATCTTTGAAGCAGACAGATGGCCAAGACAGTAATGCCACTGAAGCCCAAACACAGACGAAGATAGTAGAGTCGTCACTGATGTCGATCCATCCAGGTAGTAGAGTCTATCTGGTCCCTCATGGCCCCGAGCCAATCCTCGTCTTCGCGCGGAAATCCTAAAAAAATAACCCAAAGGGTCAAACATAATAGAGCACTGAAGGCTCTTCACAATTTTGCTAACTGAAAGAAGATTAACAGGAAATATCGAAACATATAAGACAAATTTCATATGCAAATTGTGAAATAAAAGAATCGTCCCAATGCCATGTACTGATGTCTGAGAACCATCAGCTACCGTTATCGGAGGTAGACGGGTGGATGTTGTTAGGGCAGAGAATAAATCAGAATTATCGACCATATGGACCGAAGCGCCACAGTCAGTGTACCATTTATTTTTACCATTAGATGGAGCAGCAAGCAAAACAGATGAGTCAACCTCTAAAGTAGACGGTAGATTGGACATGCGTTCTTGGAAGAGCCTCTCCAACTCAGATCGGAACCAGCCAGAAGAGGGTTGAGATGAGTTGTGATTAGTAGTAGAATCTTCAATCGCATCGGAGGTGACTTGGTTAGCCCATGCAGGCTTTCCATGTTTGATCCAACATTGATCTTTGTAATGATTGTCACGTCTACAAAAATTGTAGAAGCGAGGGCCAATGGGATGATCGCGACCAGGTGTAGTACAAGAAGTGCGGCACGAGGTAGGAGGGGGACATCCTCCATGACCACGTCCACGACCACGGTCACGGTAGTGACTAGTATCAGCAGAGCGCACAGTAAGAGCGGGGTGTTCAACAGCAGGAACGGAAGTCACCGATGGTAAACGTTGAACACGTTTAAGCATATCTCATAGAGTAAGCAGAGGATCACTAGAAAGAATTTGGTCAACAATTCCAAAAAGTGAGGAAGGGAGGCCGGCAAGAAACTAGACAGGTTGTAATTCATCTCGTTGTCGTTGAATTTCCTTGATGTCGGCAGATAAAGGATGATAGATTCCATATTCATTCCAGAGTGCAGAGCATTGGTTGTAGTAGTTTTCAACAGAAGCATCAGTCGAAAACTCCTTGGCCAGGTTCTTGAAGATCTTGAACACATTCTTGGGGTTTTGTTGATGAGAATAAGCATGGGATAGTTGATCGCACATGGCCTTGGCATCATGTACTTAAAGGAGGGACTGATTGATCCCCGTCTCGGTGTTGTTGACGATCCAAGACATAACGTCTGAGTCATCTTTACTCCACTGTGCGTAGGCTTGTTGCATCTTGTCATCCGGCGATGCATCAGAGGAGATTTAGGGTCGGTGGTGATATGTGAGTAGCGACCTTGGGCCTTCACATACAAAATAAAAGAGGCCGACCAGAGATGATAATTGGAGCCATCAAGTTTCACAATGGTGACACACAAACAACGTGGAGGCTCAGTAGATGCCATGACGCACAAATCTGTAGCCGAGGTAGGGTAGAAAGTAGCAGCAGAAAGTAGAAGGCAGTAGCATGCAGAAGATAGCCAGAATAACCGTTGGCACAGGCAGAAGAAAGTCGGGATCAATAGATCCAAAGAAACCCGCTACGGGGCAGCAGTAGATCCGATGCATCAGATCCCTGAAACCCGTAAAAAGGGCAGTGTAGATGGAAGAAAAAATAATGCCACCATGGAGAGAATCAATACTCCACCATGAGGTGTAGGCAGATAGCAAAAGTACACTGTTTAGAAAGTCAACGTGTTATTTTAAGATCTGCCTAGAGACGATGAGGAGCACGAAAGAAGAGACGGAAGGAGGTGAGAGGCTAGATGGTGGGAATTATGGTGTATGTGGGGGCAGCATTGGAGCATGGTCGGCGTGGGTGGGGGGATGGCAGAAATGGGTGGGTGAGGGGAGGGGATGGCGGCGGCAGAGTGGTGGGTTGGAGGCAGTGACGACAGGAGGCTGGACAAAAGAGAAGGAGAGGGAGAGCGGCGGCGGAAAAGGGAGGAAGAGGAGGGCAGGGAGGGCGGCAGGGGGGAGGGTGGGTGGCGGCTACGGTATGTGGGGAAGCATTAGGGTTGGGAGGGGAAGGATTGAGGGGATCGTGTTGCTCTTGATACCATATAGAATAGTGAGTGGTTTTCTATTGAGTAAAACTGGGTACAATGCTTTCTCTTTTATAGGACAAGAGAAGAAAACAATAAACACAGTTAAGCAATATGGGATAAATAACACAAGTAACATGTAGACTGGAGCATAAGTGAATAGTAAATATAAGCATATCTCTTTAGGAGTAAAGAAGCAAGTGTTGTCTCACCAGTTCCTATTAATAACAACCAAGGGTTCTTGTGTCTCTTTGGACAGATGTGGATAAATAAGCTATTCCAAGACAAAAAAAATCTTAAGAGTGGGGCATCCAAAAATTTCTATTTAAATGGTAAGTCCTTGGAGGAAAAATTTGGTTGCAGGGAACTAAGTGGACAGGAGGAAGTTATAGAGATTTGAGAAATTGGGTATAAAATCTGGTATGCTTGCATCGATAAACATAGAAATAGTTGTTGACTGGCCACAAGACATGGGATCTTGTGGATCGCCCTTCTGCCTGTCCTACTGTTGGATGTTGATGGGTCTTCAATATTAAATATCAGCTTGATGGCACGATTGAGCGTTTGAAAGCACGCCTGGTGGCAAAAGGTGTAAAAAAATAAAAGAAGGCTAGTTGTTGTATTGATAAGAGGCAACCTTGATGCTATAAAGAGGAAATCAGGGAAGCGTACAGACTCAAACTAAACCCTAATGGGCCAAGACATACATGGGCTCATATTACAAAGACACTTAATAACATAAATAAACAGATTCTCTAATACTCCCCCTCAAGCTGAAGTTGGGAGAATCCCAAATCAACTTGCAAATAGAGAGTTGGACTAAAAGAAACAGAATAAAAGGATAAACCAAGCCCATACAAGAATTTTCTCCCCCCTCAATATTACAATGAAGCACTCAAACACTCAGACACTCCCCCTCAAGTAGATAGTCCAAGCAAGCAGATATGTAGGCAGGCATGGATGCTTCTTGATCATCATAATGGCATCTAGAGCAAAAGAAGGAATAATGGATAGGCACTAAGATCTCCATCACAGTCGTTGTAGTAGTAGCCAGAAAGTGTTGGATCACAAGTCCTAGAGAGTGCTAGGTCACAAGAAGCAGCAATAGTCAATGTGCAAACAAAGCACGGACGAGCCAGATAGTGTTGGCAGTTGGCACACAAAGTAGAATTCGACGACATATGCAGATAGTAATTCAATGTGCAAAGTAGCACCAAATAAATAACTGCAATATGCAATGCAGAAAAAGCTCCATGTAAAGTCGGCAACAAAAGTATTCATCATCTTCCCTCTTCATAAAATATCCATCACAATAGTAGATGTCAAAGTCCAGAGAGTGTTGGTTCATAGAGTCCAAAGAGTGTTGGTCCACAGTAGAAAGTCAACGTGCAAAACAGAGCACGAATAGCAAATAGTGCAAAAGCACAAAGCAGCAAGTAAAATGTGCTAATCATAGCACAAGTAGCATCAATGACGTCCAAGTATGTAACTTCATAGCAACAGTCGAGGTAGATGATGAATAGGAATAATAGCAGCAAAAGCTCCAAAACAAGCACGAATAGTTCGCTTAGCAATAGAAGGATCCTCATAGAAGAACACCACATAATAGTAAAAGGATCCATAAATGTAACATGAAGATCCATAGATGGCAGAATGAAATTTCTTCTCCTCTCTTCATCTCTCCATTTCTCCCCCTCATCACCAACCACGAAAAGAACCAAGAGTGGTTGGGGTAGACAATGATAAAGAAACGCCCCTGGAAGAAATATAGGCCATAGCACTGACGGGGGCTTGGGGGGTGCGGCCCCCAATTTGGGGTCCCGTTGAGGGGGTCGAGGGGAGGTCGCCCCTCTCGGGGGCAATGTTCTGAGATGTGTTATGTTGTATGCGTTCAATCAGGGTACCGCATAGAGTATAAGCGGAATGCGGGAGCATAAGCGGGGCACATGCGTTATTTTTTAATAAATTATATATTTTATACATATATTTAAATAAAAAAATATATAATCATAATCATAAATTTCATACTATCTAGTTGCGTAGCCTAATAGGCCAAAATGTACCAACAGGTCATTACATCATGGAAGAAGAAACACATATTTTCCAATCATCAAGAAGAAAAATCAATCAACAAAACCCTAAGTTTATATAATGTACTAGAATATACAAGTAACACAACACACTAACACATGCAATTCATAGAAGAAGATTTATTGAATGAACAAATTAAGAATAACCACAGCAACACAACACATGGTAGTTCAAAGTAGAAATAGAAAAAGAACACCAAAAACAAAATCAAAACATCAAAATGATATGAAGAAATCAAGTCAGATATAAATGGAGAAGAAAAAGTCATCAGGAATATAAATTACTCCCTAGGCAGCACACAAATTTGATACTTTGTAAACGAAAATATCATATCCAAGTAATATATGCAATAGACTCCCCTTTTATACGAGACAAAATAAGAACTGTTGCACGTGCAACATGTTCTAATCTTAGAGCAAAATAGGAGAGAGGAAAGAGCAAAGAAAAGAACATAATAAAACATTGACAATTGTAAAATGTAATAATATGTTTTGCATCACTTATTCAAAATAGAATATCTCTGAGGTGGCAAAATTTCAATATCTGGTCTAAAACCAAACTATATAGAAGAAGTTGTCATTTAATTTGGTTGATTTTATTTGAGGTTTTTTTTACTTAAGTCACCAAATGAAATGTGGGGCGTAAGCGGCCGCACATGCGGACCGCAGGCTGCATTTTTGGTCCATGCCCAAAAATAGCACTGCATAGTTATATGTGGAGCGGTTGAGGGCCGCATACGCATATGCGGCCACATAATCGGCCTCATGCAGGGCATATGAACACTGCTCGGGGGCAGAGCCCCCAAGAAAAGGTCTAACGTAAATTTTTAGAGGAAAATCTAATATACATCTTGAAAAAAAGGATATACTCAAACTTATTAAGTGGATTGTTTTGAGACATTTTCTCCAGTAGCTAGACTCAATTCTGTTAGAGTCCTCATCTTTGTTGTTGTGAACAAAGATTGGCCTTTATTTCAGTTGGATATCAAAAACGCCTTTCTTTA
Organism: Alisma plantago-aquatica; assembly: GCA_963693085.1. NCBI lineage: Eukaryota > Viridiplantae > Streptophyta > Magnoliopsida > Alismatales > Alismataceae > Alisma > Alisma plantago-aquatica. The sequence goes on along the minus strand of OY856412.1, from coordinate 1,320,295,033 downwards.
TGAAGACATGCATGAAGAGGTTTACATGGAGCAACCGCATGGCTTTGTTGCTCAGGAGGAGTATTCTTCGCGAGTCTGTAGGTTGAGGAAAGCTATTTATGACCTAAAACAAAGTTCTCACGCCTGGTTTGACAAGCTCAGTCAGATTCACATAAAATTTGGCTTTCATCATTCTCATCCAGATCACTCTGTGTTTATCGAAAAAATTGTGGCTGGTCTTACCATTCTTATTGTCTACGTAGATGACATTATATTATCTGGCAGTGACACCTCAGGACTTCAGGCAACAAAAACATGTCTTGAACAGCACTTTGTCACCAAGGATCTAGGCAAACTGTGATATTTCTTAGGCGTTGAAGTACCTAGGTCATCTATGGGTGTATGTCTCTCACAACGCAAATATGTTCTAGATCTCTTACAGGAAACAGGTATGTTTGGTTGCAAGCCAGCCAGCACCCCTCTAGATCCAAACATTAATGATGAATCTTCTCCATCTTATGTTGATAACCACCATTACAGGTGATTAGTTGGTAAACCCATTTACCTTACTGTCACGAGAGTCGATATTACTGTTGTTGTAGGGTTTGTAAGAAGGTACCTGGATAAACCCCGACAGTGTCACTGCGATGTTGTTTGTCACATTCTGAAATATCTCAAAAGCTCTCCAGGGAAAGGTCTATTGTACAAGAAACATGGACACTACAATCTTTCTAGTTACTCAGACTTTGATTATGCAGGGAGTAGATGTGATCGAAAATCTACATCCGGATATTGCACCTTGGTCAGAAGCAACCTAGTTACTTGGCATAGCAAAAAGCAGATGGTGGTAGCCAGATCAAAGTGCAGAAGCAGAAAATAGAGCAATGGCTCATATGCATGTGACTTCTATGGGTTCAAAACCTTCTCAAAGAATTTTTTATATATCTGATACTAGTCCTAATCCTCTGTTTCGTGACAAAAAAACTTCTATCTTTTTTGCGAGAAACCCTACCTTTCATGAGCTCACAAAGCATATCGAGGTAGACTGTCACTTTGTTCGGGAATCTGTTCTTTTTGGCCGCATCTGTACCCCACGTCGCAGTACTGAAAAAGAAGTGGCAGACATCTTCACCAAGCTTCTACCTAAAGCTCAGTTCAAGACTCTAATGGACAAGTTGGGCATGTTTGGCATCTATCCTCCAGCTTGAGGGGGAGTAAAGAGATATGTTTATATTTACTATTCACCTATGTTCTACTCTACATGTTACTTGTGTTATTTATCCCATATTGCTTAACTGTGTTTACTATTTTATTCCCTTGTCCTATAAAAGAGAAAGCATTGTACACATTTTTACTCACTTAATAGAAAACCACTACTATCTATAACTCCAATTCATGCAAGGTATGGAATCCCTTATATGTCCTTCGATACTTACTAAGACAATGTGTCGAAACCTTTTGTTCATTTATCATTGCACTAAGGTTCTAGTGGAGTGTATTGCTAGGTATGGATGTTCCAATGATATTATGAAATTTGTCCATGAAAAGTGACAAAATTTTGTAGCTAGTTGTCAATATACGTCAACGCTTTTAGAAGTAACATCGATAGATACCGACTTGTTCCACTCATTCTACTTGTTCTCATAGTGGTCATTTTCATAAATGTCAATACATGAAGCCGTGAACATATATTTTAGTTAATTCAATTGTTTTATGGTGTCAAGTATGAACAAGATCACGAATAGGAGTAAGGATGATGTTAAAGAGTATATATTAGCCTATTTAGTTAATAGGTTAATTAGTTAGTGGGCCTTTAGTGTCTCGGCCCGTTTAGATTACTTGGGACACAAGTCTCAGGGTTTCTCCCTTGCTCCTATATATAGGACAGGGTTGTACCTCTTTTAATCATCGAATCCGTTCAATACAATATTCTTTCACTTGGCATCAGAGCGGTGAACAGTACGGCGGCGTGAACAGTAACTCTGACGTGAACAATAACTTCAGCGTGAATAGTAACTCCTAGAGAGAGCAACAGAGGGGCGCCTCCGTCAGCGAGCGGCTACCGCCATCTCCATGGCTTAGGTCGGTCGCCCGCCAGGCAAATCCCGACCTCCATGGCTCATCCTCCTCTTTCTGAATTGATCTTATCTTCTTTACGTACGTCGACGTCATCCTTCCCGACTATCTCTTGTCTATCCATACATCCGCCGCCGCAACATTCCTGCCGCCACATCGTGCAGCCGTCGGCCACAAGCAGCAGTGCAACTGCCGCCAGTCGCATCAATCAACACCGCCAGTCCTACGCCCTATGCTGTCAGCGCACGGCTATCAGAGCCGCCACCACATGTATCCAACAGCAAGCAGCCGCCAGCCGCAACCGCCACCAACCTCAGGAGCAGCAATCAACGCCATCGCAATCGCAGCCATCGCCTCTGCCGCTGCATCGCCCTGATGTCCTCAACACCAGCCTTCGTGACCTCACATGGAGAGGCTCCGCACTTGACTCCGCATGCAGCCTCATGGCATGCAATATCTCTGGAGCCATGCAGGAGACCGGTATCATCTCCTTTGTTGCAGCTAAGTGCTACATCAGCCGAGGGACACAATCATCGCCATCTTTCGTGTTCGTCCGTTGCTAAGTTGTTGCCTCATTATCCAGCAATTGTATCCCCAGCCGACGATCACACTCTTTAGTCGTCGTCATCATCATCCATGTCCATAGGTCACTGCTCCACATTGCTGCCATGCTGCTATTTATCGCCATCACCACCCATTATCTTTGTCCATTGCTTCCTAATGTCCTATTGCTGCCGCCTTGCTTCTACTTAGAGAGATGCTCCATTACCCTAATTGCTCTATCTTCTCCCAAGTTTCTGACGCCCTCTCTAATCGGATCCTTACTTGGATCTATCTTTGGCTAATCAGATCCAATTTTGAGCCTAATCAGATTTTATCCATTTAATTTTCTACCCGGATCTTACATTGACCCATTTAACATATTCTCTCCGGTTATCGGTTTCATTCTCCACATATTACACATCTCCATATTACAAATTCCTCTCAAATCCACCAATTCCTTTCCCACCCACCTATCATGTGTGTATCCCTTTTTCCACGTGCAGGGGATCATATATCCATTTCTCCACACCAAACACTCACTTTCGTCGTATTTGGTGTGCGGGGGGGTAGAGAAGAGAGGAAGAGATAGAAGAGAGAGAGTGTGTGTGAGAGAATATGTATGAGCGAGAGTATGAGAAGAGATGATATATGTATTCAGGCTACTTATTCCAGGCTACTATGGAGCTTCATATTGTTCAGAACATTTGTTCTCCACTTCCAGACAGCATTGAAGGATCTCCACTGCAGCGTTGACACCGAGCTTCTCACGTTCGTACCACACTATGTACGTCAGGACAAGAATTTGCTACGCATATTTCAGCCCTCTTGGTTCCTCTTCCTTCGGTGTTAATGGTGGTTCAGCTAATCACTCTTGCTGCATTCTTGAGAGACATATGGGTGCTTTTTCAGACTTCTCAAAAACTCAGCAATTTCAAGCCTACCAAGTCTACATCTGCAAGGTTGATTCATCCAAATTTATCTTCTCCGAGTTGCTTCATCACATCTTCTCCGAGCTGCATCTGCTGTATTAGCATCGCCTTCCGCTGATCTTCTTGAGACTTTCCTTGATGGATGATATCTTCTTTCCTATCAAGCCCCCAAGGTTCATGCGAGAGAGTTATGGTACCTGCATCAGGCTAACAACACTCCTTGGATAGGGCCAAGTGGTTGTGGAAGCATCCAAAACCTAAAGGTATGGACCAGCCAGTGAAATGAAAAACGGGCTGAGCGGCCGATTAAACGGCCGATTAATCGGCCAAACACCCAGCCCGTTCGATTTTTGCTAAAATCGCCGGTTAACTTTTTTGTAATTAATCGGCCGTTTTTTCCCTTTTTTTACCCGTTTTTTCCGTTTTTTTGCCCTTTTTCCCGCTTTTTGGCCGTTTTTTGTCCTTTTTTGTAAATTTTTCTGTACACCTGTAACTTTATATAAACTATATGGCCCCAAGTATTACTGACTATAATATATTAAACTTAAATATCCTATGATAAGCCTAGTCTAATAGAATGCATACTTGTATGCAAGTTGGGATAATAGGGTACTGTTGTAAAGTGTAATTTATACAAGTAAAATATATGTAATGTAACTATTATCTAATTTTAGAATGCATACTTTAGTTAATTGTACTGCTGTAATGTATGACTAATTGATGATATGCACATATAACAATAAGTTAGAAAGGTATCCAATAATGAGTCTATTGTTTACTGTATGCAAGTTGGGATAATAGGGTACTGTTGTAAAGTGTAATTTATACAAGTAAAGTATATATAACTATTATCTAATTTTAGAATGCATACTTTAGTTAATTGTACTGCTGTAATGTATGACTAATTGATGATATGCACATATAAGTTAGAAAGGTATCCAATAATGAGTCTATTGTTTACTGCTTAACTATGTAAACATGTGATGCAAAAATATTTCTGAATCATGTATGTGGGGTATTTTATCTGTCAAATCTATTATTTATTATATTATGGCTATAATTATTGTCTTATAGCTATCTTATAAACTAATTGGGTGTTTTTACTGTTGGGTAGAGTGTTTAGAATCTTTAGATATATATAAAAGTTTCAAAGAGTATTAGTATTTTTATACATATATATGTAATTTTGTATAAAATTATATAGGAAATTAAAACCCGTTTTTTAAAAAATCGGCCGCTTACCGCTTAACCAGTTACAAGGTGCTGTCCGCTCGGTTACCGCTTAACGTTTTTTAAAACATTGGGACCAGCATATCATCCATTCGTGTTCGTGTCATGTTATGCACGTATTCTCAGACGCTTTGAAGACACCACTACTGCTACATCATCATTAGAGATCCATGTTCGTGCCGCATTGTGTATTCCAGTGAAGATGACGTAATCGTCGTATTGATGATCGTCTACTCCAAGTGGCGAATTACTGCTGCAGTATTCAGGTTACATTTCAGATGTTCTTCATACCAGATGCACTCCAAAAAACTTTCTTCAAAGCTCGAGAATTCCAGCCTGCAGAATACAAGTCAAGAAGAGAGGCGGCGGCGTCATATGATTCAGGGGGAGTTTTGTTGTGTGTGTGTGTGGGGGGCGGGGGGGGGGGGGGGGGGGGGGGGGTATTAACCTTTTGTATGGGGAGTGATATTTATCTTTTATCATTTCTATCTTTTCTTTTATCGAGTCTTGTAACTCCAAGCTTGGACATGTGTTTCACCCATGATCCAGCTTGAGGAGTGTTAAAGAGAATATATTAGCCTATTTAGTTAATAGGTTAATTAGTTAGTGGGCCTTTAGTGTCTCGACCCGTTTAGATTACTTGGGACACAAGTCTCAGCGTTTCTCCCTTGCTCCTATATAAAGGACAGGGTTGTACCTCTTTTAATCATTGAATCAGTTCAATACAATATTCTTTCACATATGATAAGTTTGAATTCTGAAATAAACTGATAATTCCATCCTTGGGTAGATGGGGAGTAAGTGTTCCCATCATTCCATTTACTCGGTGAACTAACAGAAAATTTATTCTACTTATTCTACAAAAATAACTAAACCAGTGTCGATCGACATCAAGGAATTATTTTGCTATGTATACGGGAACCGAACGACCACGTCAGGAATTGGAATCAAATGAAATCCAGAATATAAAAGAATAACATATCATCAAGAATAAATAAAAGGCTACCTCAAATGATGCTAGACTCTTCATGTAAGATGGAAGTTTATCATAATCATCTTTTGATATCCTGATTGGACAGGAGGCTTCCTCTTCATCTGCAATAGAATTGTTATCTCAGTGCTTAACATCTTTTAGATGCAAAAGTTCAAGAATCAAAGCTGTGACAGAGTTTCTGACTTAGGAATACCTGCATCCAGATTGCAAGTTGAAATTAAACTTGCTCCATTATGAGATCCGCTATTGTCATATCAAATATATTAAGTTTCAAGAAACTATGTAGACAAGTACATAAATCATTAAAATGAAGTACCTAGATGGACTTGCTGGTAAGAGTTTAGGGTGTGATGCTTCTTGTTTGCCTGAACCATAGTAAAAGAGCATTACTCAATAAGGGCACTAAGTTTATTTATCCAAATTACAGAATTGATACAATAGTAAGTTTACATGATATTTTGAAGCTGGTATACATTACTTACTGATGCAAACATATATAACAAAAAGTAGATTTGACATATAATTGCAAAGTTTCTCGAGCCAAACCATAAGCAACTCCTTATCATATGGTGTTACAACTAAGGACTGATAACCTTGAATACTGCAAAAATATCATTCTACTTCTGGCTTCCACTCAGTGAAAGTTCTTTATTTATTATTCATGCATCAGAAAACTGTCAGGCGATAAGAGGCCAGTTAAAGTGATAATTGCATATTGATATGTGTCCCCTGTGATTGTTGGGTTTTAGTGGATGCATATTGCCATGTAAACGATATGTCTGTTGGGTTTTAGCTAGCAGCCACTCAAACTCTCAATTATTGTTGATGGAAATTTAACAACCTTAGATCATTTATTGTCCCCCCTACTAGCAACTCTGAGCATCATAATCAGCAGCTTCAATCTATGCAAACTTGTTGAACTCAAGCCAACCATTAAGAAATTTCATCTCGTGCAGTCAAGCTAAGAGCAGCAAAATAATGAAATATATGATGAAGAATTAACACATAACAGGTGTAAGAAAATGCTCTCTGTTGGGAACAATATAAGAGGAAATCCCCTTGTGTATATTTTTTATAAAAGAGTAAACCCCTCTCCTATATATAGGAGTGGAAGCAAGTACAAAGAAGCGGATGTAGCCCTAATGGGCCTAGACACAATAGGGCTAATATACAGTTAGACTCACATAACTTAATGAAACAGACTCTCTAACACTCTCTCTCAAGTTGGAGCTTGGGAGAATCCCAAGTTTGCAAAACAGAAAGATAGACTAATAAGCAAAAAAGTAGAAAAAATAAATAAACTAAGCTCATACAAGAATAATTCTCCCCCTCAATTTTACAATAGAGCACTCAAATACTCTCCCTCAATCAGAGAATTCCAAGGCGTCTGGAGCAGTAGTAAACGACAATAGGTAGGCATATCGTCTTCATCGCGGTCACTAGCATCGCAGACAAGAGAGTGTTGGATCACAGTCCCCAGAGAGTGTCGGGTCACAACAAAAGTAGCTGACACGCAAACAGAGCATAGACAAGCTAGAGAATGCTGAAACACAGCAGCAGAAAGTCAGCATGCAAGGCACAGACAAAGTCAAAGTGCAAATAAAGCACGTACAAATAGCAGAAAGTAGAGACGACATAGCCAGATAGAAGACCATCAATAAAATAAGTAGGCAGCACACGTGACGCTCAAGATAACAAGCTCTCCAAGAAGCATATAGCAATAAAAAAATGATGAATAGCAGCAGAAATAGGATCTTCCTCTCCTCCATCTCATCTACCTCTAATCTCCCCCTCACGCAACCACAAAATGAATCAAGAGAGTGGTTGGGATGGAAAGTCAAATAAAATGGCAGAGGTAATGTATGTAGGCAAAAAGGTGGAGGAAACTAACTGAAAACGTGAGTCGATGTCCTATATGACCCGATTGGGCAGATTCAAGTAGAAATATAAATGGAACTTTATGCAACCCGAAAAAGCACATTTGTCCATCCCTTAGACCGACAAATCTAGAGGGTGCAGGGGGCAAAGCCCCCGCGGTATGGATTAGATTGAAAATCAAATATGATTAAGGATTTGATTAGTAGTGGGCATAGTGTTTATGGAGGGGTAGTCACAAAAAATGAGGGAGAAAAGGTATGTGTATGTATGGTTGTTTGTAATAGCAGGGGCAATGGGGCAATTGGAAGCCCAATAGACAGGGAGGGTAAGAGGGAAACAAGGAGGCGGCCCTTTGTTCTTCTAGCGCAGGTGTCAAAAGGATGGCAGGCTATGGTGCACAGCAACATCAGCACAATAACCAAGTCTCATCAACAACAAAGCTTCAAGGCGCAGGAAAAGACATAGCAGCATCCATCCAGTGGCAAGGGCAGTTCGAGATCCAACAACAAGGGAGTCTGTTTAGGACGGAAGACTGATAGGCAGAGTCCAGCGCCAGTGGCAGAAGACAACAGGGAGGTGGCTGGGCAGCAGCAGGTGGCCAAGGAGTGGCCACAGTAGATGGAAAAACCCTTTTGGCCTATCCCCTTCTAGGGGTATTTTAGTGATAGGTTCTATAGGAACTGGACGATCATATTTGGTCAAATACCTAGTGACAAACTCCTATGTTCCTTTCATTACGGTATTTCCGAACAAGTTCCTGGATGACAAGCCTAAAGGTTTTTTTTTTTTTTTTTTTTTTTTGGGGGGGGGGCAATTGACAGCAGGGTAGCTAAAACCATACTTGTCTAGGCGGTCCTTCCCACCTAAGGGAAGCCTAGGCGTTCTTCATATTTGTTTATATTTTACATATATATATAAATGATTTTGCGTATACATTCAGTTGTATTTAAATGTGTACATCATTATGTATCCCTAAGCTAAATCAATCATAACTTCACTTACATCACACCTGTCACGACCTAAGATAGACCTATTCGGCCTTAATTTGACCTAACACGATCTAAATTGAACCTAATTTAGCCAAAGCCAGACCGATTTTGCCATAACATGACCTAATCAGACGTAACTTCCCCTAGTTTGTCCTACATTTACCTAAACGAGGCCTAATTTAGCAAAATCAGATCTAATTCCCCAAATAAGACATTTTCCCCCAAATCAGACCTATTTTCCCCAAATGAAACCTAATCTTCCAAAATTAGATTTGATTTGACCTATATTAGATCTATTTCTTCCCTAAAATAACTAAACATGATTTAACCAAATCCCGACCATTATCTATACTAATTTTGTCTTCAAATGTCTTAATTTGAGCCTAAAAGGCCTTAGGCGTCCACTTTAGTTATCTAAAAGCCTAGGCGCCCAGTTTAAGGCGGACCACCTAGAGCCTAGGTGGCCCAGGCGAGCCTAGGCGGAGCCCAGGTGGGAGCCTGGATAACTATGGCTAAGACTAGGTTGCAGGACGACGGGCTTGAGCAGCAAGAGCAAGGGTCTGGTGCAAGTGTTGGACATGGAACTGGGAGGAATTACGATGGAATTTGGGAAGTAGCGGAATAGATGGGAGGTAGTTGAAGATCAAGTGGCACTAGCAATGGGAGTGGGTGTGGAATCGTTGGTGGGTTGCAGTGTGTGGCGGGTTTGGAACATGGAGGGGATAGCGATGTATACAGCAGAGAAAGGATAGCGGGGGTAGCGGGGCAGACAGCTGGGCACTGGAATGATAAAAAGGCAAGGATTCAACGGGTTTCGACCAAGGTAGGGATTCAACTTCTTGGAGGCAGTAGGTCCATCAAAGATGAAGCAGCAGTTAGAGAAGCAGGCAGGAGCGGAACAAGAGCAGTTGTGCGAGGCAACTCCTAATAGGAGTACATGAAGGCAATGCCTAGCGGGCAGCCAAGCCAAGAAGGGCAGCGGCCCCATGTAGGCAGAAGAGACTTTTTCTCTTATCTCCTCTTTTTTCTTCTCTACTAAGTTATGGTTGGATCACTGCTCTAATACCAGGTTGAGAACAATATTAGAGGAAATCCCATGTGTATATTTTTCATAGAAGAGTAAACCCCTCTCCTATATGTATGAGTCGAAGCAAGTACAAGGAAGCGGATGTAACCCTAATGAGCCCAGACACAATTGGGGCCATATACAATTAGACTCAAAAAACTTAACTAACCAGACTCTCTAACACTCAAAAAAAATAGCATAACATACATGGTGGCGGCCAATTCTTAGTCGATGTTCTTTTGTTGTTGATGTTGTCATGGAATTCACAATAATGAATTGGAGGTTTAAAGGGTTTAAAGTTGCATATTTACATGTTTAATTTCTTGTCAGGTTTGAGCTAACAACCTCTCCGTTTCACTGAAGACAGAAATTACAATTGATATTCTACCCAATCAACAGCCCAAGCTCTTCAAGAAGACTTTGCTTTACCAAAGAAGCTTTTGATATTTTTAGAACCCTTTTTATATACATATTTTCCATCGTTGTTTCTAGATATTTCAAAATGCACATTACATGTTAGCATAAGTGGCTATTGCTTACCTATCCAAGAGTTAGTTTTCTACCTCACCAAGGTCTTACCCACTCTTGCAAGCAGTTGGACGCCTTCACTAAGGAAATCCCCTTCTTGCACCGTCTTTTGCCTTGAAGGATTTACCCACTCAACTCCTTAGATCTTCCACCTTGTCCTCCTCCTTCACTCGGAGAAGCTTTATACACCTTCTTCTACAGCTTGAAGAATCTTGCACCTTCTCTTTCACTTGGAGAAGCTTTCACCAACTTGATCTTCAAGAAAGGGGTTGGGAAAAGAAAAGCTTTGAGAGCTTTGCAAGCAGACAATGAAGTAGCTCTCTCACACAGATCCTATCTCACTCATAATGACAAATTGAAGTGTAATCAAGAGAGAGAAAGGGCTAAAGTGGACTGGATGCACTCAACTATAGCAAGGAGCTTGAATAGCATGAAGGAGCAATCTTGGAATGAACTCCAAGAGGTCCTATTTATAGTTGAGGGTGTCCACTAGAGTGTGAGAACATTTGTGACTGTTTTCTAGTCGTTTAGAGGGTTGCAACGGATATAATTTCAAATTTTGCAACACTCAAACAGTTAGAATTACTTTTTTTGTGTTTTCCGTATAGTGCATTCGGTCGATTTCAATAAAGATAACTCGATCTATCAAACTATGCGACAAAGCCAATTTAAACCATCGGTCGAGTTTGTCCCAGTGGAAACTCGACCGATCCACTTGAATCAATTTTGTGTTGCAGAGGGATCGGTCGAGTTCTATGTATGTATAACTCGACTGATCGAAGTCATCCTCAAAATCCATGAAGGATCGGTCGAGTTTGCAACTCGACCGATGAACAGCCTGTAATGAATTTTGGAAAATGGCTTTTAAGTGATCAAACATTCGAATTAAGTGTCCCTGATTTTTTCTCATCTTAGTTACAAGTCATATCATCAATACAAATGATTACAAAAATAATCTAAGGTGGTTTGGAGTGTTTTTCACAAAAGTGCATTTGCATTGCTTTTGACTTGAACTAAAAAAAGCTAGGGCTTAGAGTGATTTGATCCTTTTCATGTACCTAATGCCTGAAATCAATCTCAAACAAGCATATTAAATACATATTAATGGAATGGTTAAGTCGTTATCAAAATATGGACAATGTGTAACACTTAGGTCAACACTATATTGGTAGTTTTTGTCTTTTGTATCGTACTTCTTTCTGGTACACATACTACTATGACTGACAAGAAATTTCATGTGGCCTATATTGTTATTTTTAATGACATGTTGAATGAATCTACTATCAAATTAAATTGAGACAACTTTCTGCTACAGATGAATGCAGTCCAAACGTTATGTAGGTCACACGGCAAGCTGAAGTACATCAAAGAAGCAGCACCAATACAGCCAAACAACACATGGGTGACAGGCCCTTTCAGGGACCAACCATGTACTATCAATCTATCATGACTCTGGGGTATATGGAGCGACACATCATTGTGAATTACATTTGGCGTCACAACGAAAAGACGATGTCATATGAGATGAAACAGTTCTACACCCAAGAAGAGAACTATCTTCATCTCTACAATGTTATGGACTACATCTTCTCTGCACAACATAGTGACCGAACCATAGAGAAGTACTACAACCCAATGAAGGCACTCGCCAACCAACTCAACTTCTTTTCACCCATTATGTTTGTTGAGGTCACCAAGGAATGGGACCCCTCATCACAAGTCGTTTTCTTACAGATCTGGATTCATGTTCTGTATACCAAGTGTATGCTCGCTCGTCCCAGTCTAGTATGGCAACGATTCCTTGAAAATCCATGTTGTAGTTGTCGCTACAGCATGCATTCATGGACGGGGGTGAGCATTACGCCCTAAGTGACCCTATTACAGCAAGTTGGTCCATATTGAGGATTTATTCCACTCTAAGCATGGCTAACCCGCTCACTATGGGCACAAATGTGGCTAAGGAACTGCGCATATGGCCTAGACTCTAGAACCCCACGTCAGACAGGGTCCTACCACAGTGAACACTGTCCCTACAGTTACAATTGGGAACTCCTCTCATATCTCTCGAGCAAATGAGGAATATGAACACATGCTTCACACCACAATAATTTGGGGATTCTTCGCTAATTGTGCAGTCCGTACAATCTTTTGCACACACATCAAACTGAAAATTCAGTGATCCGCAAGACGCCTCGACATCCCATTTTGAAGCAGCTCATCAAAAAAACTAGGGCATCCACGCTCGTTGTTGCCCACTACCAACTAGATCGTGGTAAATGGGTCTAGGAATACACGCAAATTTGTACCCGCTAAAACCCAGCACGGTCTAATTTTTTGTACATGTAGACCCGCATACCTGTTAGAACAGGTTCATTAATGGATATTGCTATACCTGTAACAGTTAGACTCGTATACCCACATTACCGAATTTATATATTATAAATACATGTATCATTTTCAAATCTAACGACCTAAAGCCCCTCCCATGATTTAATAGCTAAAATCTAATATCAACTCCTAAACAGAAAAACCTAACAAACTTTACACTCGAGTCATAGACTCTCACTCTAGTCGCAACTCCAAGTTCCAACTGGACTGTGGTGCCGCTCCTCCAACTCCTTGACTGGAAATGCTCGTCCCTGTAACCCCGCCCAGCTGGCTTGGGAGTCCAGGTGCTTTTCGGCACTCCCAGCCACCTATGCCCCAATCCAGCCTCCCATCAGCACTGGTTGTTATTCTACCATTTCCAATTTCAGGCGTCTTTGACTCCAAGCGTCAAAGACTTCAACGGGAGACTCTAGACGCCACAGACTCGACAGCTTTGCAATCTCGTCCAATGCATGGCCAGGCGTTCATGCACTAAACCTTGTAGCTTCGCAATTCTAGCCACAGTGGCATCTAAGCACTCGGATCATGTTGCTTTCTGATCACATCTTAGCGGCAGCGGCATGCAGGTGTTTAGAACTCAACGGTAGCGTCCAGGTTCTCCCCTTTCTCGTACAACTTTGATCCCACCTACATCTTGATGGCTTCATGATCCATGAGCTTAGATCTCATCAGTATTTTGATCCCCAAGCAAGTCGATACTCTGATTCTATTGACATTTGTGTCCTTGTGACGTCCACTTATTATATTTTCAAAGGTTTCAGGTTCTCAGGTTTGTTGCCTCCTCCCACAGGCTGCTTTCTTTCATTTTGTTCATAGATGTCCTGTCTATTACCTCCTCTTGCTTCTTTAATTGTTTTCCCATACGTTGCCATTACGCTGTACGTAGAATCTAATAAAACTTTCATGTACGGTGTCGTTGATCTGTATTAGTGCGTAATCTAATAAAAAATTCTACGTATTACCTCAAATTTGTTTCCATTAACTAAGGAACATTGACAACCTTCTTCTATGTATCTTCTCATAGAATCAAATAAAACAAATTCATTTTTTCAGGTATATGTTGATCCTAATAGTCATTTTGGGCCTAAATGGATGTATAATTTGCTTTGATACTTTTAAACATAAAATTTGTGTTGTCGTAAACTCATAGACCTGCACCGTATACCCGTTGTATGCGGGTCCAGGTACGGTGTGGGTCTGGTTTTAAGTAATGCATATGCGGGTCTGGACCCATACATGTACCCGCTAAACTAAATGGGTATGGTTCTGGGTTTGGTCATACGCGCAACATTTACAGCCCCGATTGTAGACTTCACACCTACTTACCTCAGTCGACACCATCTCACATCCACTGTCACCTTGACAAATGGATCACTTAAATGAGTCATAAAATGTGGCACCCTCCTTTCCTCCGCTTTAAAGTTATCGTCAGTACATTTTGTTTCTAATTTTTCATATAGCTTAATGTTTGAGGGTAAACTTGTTGACTTCTTACGTTGTTACATAACCTTCAACTTGTCTAGTATTGCCTTGCAGGATTTATAGAATATGACGATGATTAGGCAGAGAAAGCGATACGGCGGTCTTTACTACTTATGTACCCCTCCACCATCTTAGCCCATGCCTTAATCACCGCGACACCTCTACAACTCCATTTATGTTTTAGTCATCTATCGTTGGACAAGTTAAAGCTTTTAAATTCTTCTATTTCTTCTTGTTCTTTCATTTTATGTGAGGCTTATCAACTGGGAAAGTCCATTGTCTATTTTTTACAAAAACAATCTAAAAAACCTTTTGATTTAATCAATGTGATGTTTGCGGTCCTTTTCGAATACTCGGTTAAGATGGAGTTAAATATTTTCTTACTTTTGTTGATGCCTTCTCACAAATGATTGCTTGTTGTAAGCTTACGAGACAACAGCAGGCATCATCCAAACGTAATCGCTCGACGCCTACGTATCTAGGGTGACCACACGGAAGACAGGAACTGCACAACGTGTTGCTCAAACCGTCAAGGAGGAACCCTTTGACAACATGCTAGCATCACTCTAGCTCCTCTCTATATATACATTTGGATAATGATAGCTAGGGTTTCTCTAAGTGGATAACACATGTGTTTAAACCCTAATTGTCATACCCTCTTACATAGGATAGGTTGAGGATAGGACTTCAATTAATCCCGAGAAACAAGCATATTGCAAATTGTTTTCACAGGTTCGCATGTACCCGCTAGCCAATTAGCTAGAAGGTTCTAGAACAATGTCATGAAATAGTTGATCGATTGATCAACTACAGATCAACCGATCAACTAATTGCTCTAGCCAGCCGTTGGATTATCGTAACATGAACATTAACTAGTCATTTGACTATCATGTAAATCGGGCATCCAATATCTAGTCAATTAGCTAGGCCCTCTAGCCAAGTGTCAAGGGTTTCAGGCAGCCTAGTACAGTTCTAATTGAATGCATAAACATTTTCGTAATCAAATTTAGAGCTTTATCAAAAAATATTTCCAATCATGTCCATGATTATACTCCTCTTGCTTGATCATCTTATGGACCATATAGGTTTTACATTACACTGGTAGTGATGCTCATATTCATATTACAACTTTACAAGCCATAATCGTTGTCTAGCAACACATCATCGCCACCCAAGTAATTCGATAAGTTAGAGAACAACTTCAACCTTTCTGCGACCAGTATCACGGTGACCTTATAATTTGCCTCTGGTATCTAGATTAAATTCGATGCACTGGAATCATCATCCTCTTAATATTCAGTATGTGTTTCTTGATCAAGACTAGACTATTGAGATATATGTGAGCTCAATATCAAATATTAGCTCACGAGTCTTGCCATGCAATAGTCTCACGAATCAAGTGGCAAAGATATTACTCGAAAAGGAGGGAGAAATTTCGCCTAGACCACTCATAATTATCCACATCTGTCATAGTATACCCAATCACTACTTTTATGCTAAATGTTATCAAAGGTCATGTTGATTAATGCTAAAGTACATTAAACATGTAACCGTTGTATGGCTTCAGGTCTAAGAATCATAGCCACCACTGTCGCATTGAGATATTATTTTGATTGACAATCATAGTCAATACACTTGTTCTCTAAGAAGTACCTATGTGTCTGACTTAATATCCAATATCATGACTAACGAGAATAGTCATTAATTATACACATACTAGTCTAAATGAATTATTGTTGTCCTAATTTCCACAATAATATCCGACTAAGGACTAAACAAGAAAGAATACTCAGCATACACATGATCATGTTCAAGTCCTCAAATTGAAATCATATCATTGTCTTACATTGTTATGTTTAATTGTTAATCTCAAATTAAAACAAACACAATAAACAAAATTGTTGTTATGAATTATCAAATCTAGTACAAAGTATCCCATTTCAATCACCATAGACTGGCGCTTAGGGCATACACACTGTGAACGTAGATGCCACAAAGTTGCGTGCAATGCAACGTGTGTGAGGGTTCATAAGCCCTCACCCTTTTATTAATAGAAACTTGGAGAAATTACATAAAGGTCTAGCAATATATAGAAATTACAAATAATAGAATATAAAGAGATATATTAACACTCCCCCTCAAGCTGGAGCGTACACATCGTGTATGCCCAGCTTGTTGCAAAAGTTCTGAAATGTTGTTGAACTCAATGGCTTTGTGAGGACATCTGCAAGTTGATCTTCAGATTTGACATGCGGAGTCACAACAGTACCATTCTTGATTTGATCTCTGATGAAGTGGCAGTCAACCTCTATATGCTTAGTACGTTCATGGAAGATTGGATTCTTGCAATGTAGATAGCGGCTTGATTGTCACATATGAGCTCTATAAAGGGAGACAAAACAGGAATATTCAACTCAGAAAGTACAGATTGAGCCCACTGCAACTCGCAACAGGCATGAGTCATTGCTCGATACTCAGCCTTCGTGCTTGATCTAGCCACAACATTCTATGTTTTGCTTTTCCAGATGATAAGGTGATTTCCTAGAAACGTGCAATACCCAGAAGTAGACCTCTTGTCATTCAGATTACCAACCCAGTCTGCATTCGCATAACTAGTAAGAACAAGAGTAGACACAGGATTTTGGGTCTATAGTAGGTGATCCCCTTACCGGGTGCACCCTTCAGATATCTCAAAATACGACAGACTGCCATCCAGTGTGACTGTTGTGGTAAGCTCATATGCTGACTCACCACTCCTACAACAAAGGAAATGTCAGGGCGAGTAACTGTCAGATATATCAATTTATCAATAATTTTCCTATAGTATCCTGGATCTGGATAATCAATATCACCGGTCGTCTCCTTCACATGATAGTCCATAGGAGTAGACACCGACTTGGATTCACTCATGCCAACTTCCTACAATAAATCCAGCACGTATTTCCTCTGAGACAAATTAGTACCTACATGAGATCTAAGTACTTCAATGTCCAAAAATATCTCAGTTTGCCCAGATCTTTTGTATGAAAATGCCCATGCAATCCTTCCTTCACACGTGATATGCCTGTAGAATCACTTCCAGTGATAACTATATCATCAACATATACAGCAACAACAATGGATCCAACACAACAGCTAGAATAGAATAAGGAGTGATCAGTCACAGAATGAGAGAACCCATCTTTAGTACAACATCATTGAACTTATCAAACCAAGCTCTAGGAGATTGTTTCAATCCATAGATGGCTTTCTTCAATCTATACACTTTCTGACACCCCCTGAGCAACAAAACCAGGAGGTTGCTCCATGTACACCTCTTCTTGTAGATCACCATGGAGAAAGGCATTCTTGACATCAAGCTGAAATAGAGGCCAGTCAAAAGTAGCCAGAGAAATAAGAATCCGCACTGAATTCAAACGAGCCACTGGTGAAAAGGTCTCAAAGAAATCAACTCCATATGTCTAAGTGTAACCCTTTGCCACCAGTCTAGCCTTCAATCTCTCAACTGAACCATCTGGATTATGTTTTGATGTGAATACCCATCTGCAGCCCACAACATTTTTACCTAGAGGTAAGTCAATAAGCTCTCATGTGTTGTTTTGTAGAAGAGCAGACAATTCCATATGCATTGCCTGTTTCCAACAAATATCTTTCATAGCATCAAGATGATTTCTTGGAATGACCACAATCAATCCCAAGAGCAAATGATCGGGCATGCTTAGATAATTTCGACGAACAACACACATTTGTAATAGGATGTCAATAGTACAGGAACGAGTACCTTTGCGAACAGCAATGGGAACATCAAGGTCAGATGGTTCTTCAGAAATCTCTTGAGTAGAGGAAGATGGGGAAGGCTCAGAGACCAGAGTCGCTACCTCCTCTGGATCATGTCTGCCTCGCCTGTTGTAAACATGTAGATATTATTGAACTAATGTATCAATATCATCTGCTGGTTGCTCTTCCTGAATTACAATATAGTCAGGAATGATAGGTGACACTCTCTCACTCTGGTGTGATGGTAGCACTCTCTCTCCGATGTTTGATGATGGCACTCTCTCACTTTCACACAATTGCTCCCCCTTACTGGGAACACTAGAGAAGTATGGTGTGGATTCATGAAAAGTTACATCCCTAGACACAAACATACGACGAGACTGGGACAATAGCACTTGCATCCTTTGCTAGTGTTGGAGTACCCAAGAAAAAGAGTCCTAATAGACCCAGGGGATAGCTTATCAGCCTTAGGATCAAAATTGTGGAAAATGACGTACAACCAAACACTCTGAGAGGAACAAGGAAAGGTTGATCCTTGGGACGTAAGACAGAGAACAGAGTATGTCCTTAAAGCACCGAAGAGGGTTGCATGTTGATAAGGAAACAGACAGGTTGTAAAGAATCAGACCAAAACCTCTTAGGAACATTAGATTGAAACATAATTGTCCTGGCAATATCAAGAAGGTGACGATTTTTTCTCTCAGCTACCCCATTTTTTTGAGGGGGTGTGAGCACAAGACGTACGATGAATCATCCCAACAGAGCTACTAAAATCAGCCATAGCACTTTGAACATATTTCAAGGCATTATCAGATTGACAATTTCTAATATTGCAATCAAATTGAACTTTTATTTCTTGATGAAAATGCTTGACAATGGATAACACAGACTTTCGACACTTCAACAAATAAATCCATGTCATGCGAGAAAAATCATCCACAAAGGAAATAAAATAGCAAAAACCATTATAGCTATTGGTCTTTACAGGACCCCAAACATCATTGTGGACTAACTCAAAGGGACAAGAAGCCTGTTTATTGAGCCGACTGGGATAAGACATTCTATGATGTTTTCCAAGTTGACATGACTGGCATTCTAATGAAGACACTTGGGATAACTTGGGTTCTAACTTTCTCAAGCTCTCCAACGAAGGATGTCCATATCTGTAGTGCCACAGTAAGGGAGAATCGCTCCAAATGTCACTGTACATTTCACGGTATCAATTAATTTTACAACAGAGAGAAGATCAAAGGGAAATGCAGGCACATCGTGAATAGATTTAAGATCAATTTTAGGAGTCAGAGAAACAGATGCACTTGCTAACACTCTCCTCACTGAACCATCTGCTATGGGTCACAGATTTGTGAGGAGTATGAGTCAATGGAATCAAACAGTCTCCTCATACCAGCCATATGTTGTGACGCTCCAGAGTCAACCACCCATGAAGAGGTTGAACCATAAGCTAGTAAAGGGGTAGCCTAATTACCAGTGGTAGATGTCAGATTTGCTGAGGAAGATGATCCCACACTCAGATGATGTGTAGTCAGAATAAATCTATCATATTCTTCATATGTGACTGTGATGCCAGAAGAATCAGAACTCGATGCAGAAGGCTCAGAAGACTCAATAGGACTAGCATAGTTTGCTGCCCCTACAGGTGGTACAGCAGGTCTACCATGCTTCTTCCAGCATTTCTCAACAGTGTGTTCAGGTTTGTCGCAGAAGGTGCAGTTAGGACGTGTGTCACATCCTCGGCCCATACATGTACGGCCTCCTCTAACTGCAGTGACTACATATGCATGGGAATCTCCAGAAGGTGAGATTGTTGTAGGATCAACTGGTTTAAAATTTGATTGTAAAATCGTTGAGTAGGCTTCTTCCAGGCTGGGAAGTTTGTCAGAAGCGAGGATGACACTGCGGGCTGAACTGCACGAAGAACTCAAGCCAGATAAGAGCTTTGTTGTAATCAAGTCATCTCTGTCTTTGTTCTTGGATAGTCACTGGATGATAGAAGCTCAGTTCTTGAGCAATAGCTTGGATCAGTCCAAAATATTCTTCTAAAGGCTTGTCTCCCTGTCGTTTTGCAAAGAGGCGATCATATATCATAAACTGACGAAGAGCATTCTTTTCTTGAGAGTAATGCTTCTTTAGTGCATCCTGTATGTCTTTGGCAATAGTATAGAACATGAACCTAGCAGAAATACCAGATTTTATGCTCCCTCATAGCCATGTCTTCACCAGACTATTCTGACGCTTCCATTCAGCATAGCCTTTGTCAGTAGAAGCAGGAGGATCAGAATCATCATGTCTTGCCTTATCTCGGTATTCTAACACTGTATGGACAGCATTCATGCACACGAGATAATTCTTCCCGTTCAGCTTGATGGAGGGAATAGTTGACATCTCGTTGTAGGTGGTAGATGCCTTGGTGTCCTCCATGATTCAACGGAGAGATAGGATGACAAAGAGATACACGTCACAAGAAGGATTGAGGGTGACGGAGAGATACACGTCACCGGAAGGATTGAGCGACGGGGAGATACATGTCACGTCAAATGATTAGATGTGTGTTTGACGCATCCACAGCCCCCAAACAAAAATTTCCTAATCACACATGGAGGAGATGTGATTAGGAACTTCCGACGTACCGACGGACCCTCTGGTATGAGATTTAATAAGTCGTTTTACGTAAGCACTGTCTTCGGAATCGGTCTGAGAAACAAGGGGCTACTGGCGGTTGTACGCCTACCCTGGGCCGGCAGCTACGGCACCCTCCCTTGGCTGGCGGCTGCTACTGCCGCTCTTAGCCGCGGCCGACGGCGACAGCGGCTTGCTGCCCGGGGTGGCGGTGGCACCGGCCTACTGGTCTGTGTGGCTGGCGGCGGCGACATGGAGGAGAGAGGGGGGGAGGCGACCTGGAGAGGAACCCTAGGAGCTTATTGCTATGATACCATGTGAGCGTAGATGCCACAAAGTTGCGTGCAATGCAGCGTGTGTGAGGGTTCATGAGCCTTCACCCTTTTATTAATAGAAACTTGGAGAAATTACATAGAGGTCCAGCTATATATAGAAATTACAAATAATAGAATATAAAGAGATATATTAACACACACCAACAGTTGTATCTCCTCAAATGAGGTCTTTCCTTTACTTGTGTTGTATATACGATGAATTTTATTTCGTTTTCAACACCTATTACAACTCTGTGCACTGATAATGCTCGTGAATACACTCAATGTGTGGTTATTTTGTTCAATTGTGAAAAGGGGATGATAGATCAACACTCATGCGCTTACTCTCCACAATAAAATGGTATTGTTAAGCGTAAGAATAGTCACCTCCTTGACATGACATTTTTGCTAACCTTCATAAGCGTCTTTATTCTCAAATGTTCTTAGAGCTTGTTGTCATATGAATCGACAACCTTTGTCTCTTGGAAAAAGGAAATTCCCATTTTTTTTCATGTATCCTAAAAAAAATGTTCCTTCTCTCCTTGGGTTTTCAGTGCACTCCCTTCATGCATTATTTTCAGCCAAAGGATGATCAGCTATCCCCCAAATTTCTAAAATATTCTCATTCTCAAAAGGGGAATAAGTGTCTTTATCATGTGACTGGTCGCCTATATGTTTCAACTGACGTCACTTTACATGAAACCAAGCTTTTCTTCTCTCTCCGTCTTCCATGGTCGATGAAATGGTCTCCCTCTTAGACCATTTTCCCACAATCTCATCACTTTGCCATCATCCCCACCACCCCTACCACCATAGTTATTTTCGAAGGTCTATCAACGGCACGAGATAGTTGATCTATAGGTAGTTGCCCCTCCATCGTCTATTCCAATACAATCTGATGGGCCAATGGCTCTCCGGAGTGGTATATACTCATGTACCATGAAACACCCTATTTCTAACACATGTTGTCTCACTTGTCTATTCTCTCTGCGTCTCTGTTTGCCACAGCCTTAAGCAATACATTTGTTCCTAAATGCATGGCCGATGCCCTTAGTCCCCTAGGTGGAAAGTTGCAAAAATGGAAAAAATGCAAGCACTACACGACTATGGCATGTTGGATCGCGTGGATCCCTATCCCCGCAAGAACATTTTTGGATGTTGGTGGGTATTCTTTGTAAAATATGGTTTTGATGGCTCTGTCAAAATACCTGTTAATATATCTTCACTTTGTACTTATTTCATATTTTATATTACTGCTGTACCTACATGTAAATTTCACTTTACTATAAATAGAGAAGAGAACCCTATTGGGTTGCTCACGTTGCATACGTGCAACAACACCACAGCCGCCTCTCCTTTTACATGGTATCAAGAGCAGGTTAGGCTTCCGCAGCCGCCGGCCCTCCCACCCAGCGCCGCCCCCCCCCTCCCCTCCTCTCTCTCCCTCCCGCCGCCCCTCTCCTTCAGCCGCCGGGCGCCGGCCACCTCTCCCGCCGCCGGCCGCCGCCGCAGCCAGCAGCAGCGGCTGCTGCTCTTGCCGCCGGCGTGCGGCAGGGGCGCGGGCCTTCCGTGCGGCGCCGCTGATCCTCGGTGGCTCGTCTCATGCTACCGTAGATCCCGTCGCACCGCTCTACAGGCTCCGTCTACGTCTCCGGGCTCTTTTTCAGCCTTTTTCGGTTTCTTTTTCGGACGCCGATCTTGCTGCTCGGGGATCTCCGGTTGATACAACGGCCTTCTAAAGTCCTACCCGGGGGTCTCGTCTCTTCCAGTGTGGCTTCCTAATCACATCTCCTTCATGTGTGATTAGGAACCTCTCGATTGAAGGCTGTCGATGCGTCAGTAACGCATCCTCTTTCCAGTTTCTGACGTGACGTGTATCTCTCCGTCACGGGACGTGTATCTATCCGTCCACTCAGCCTTCTGCGTGACGTGTATCACTCCGTCACCCCTATCCCTGTTACATCATGGAGAACAAGACCTATTATGAGGTCTCGCCTATCCCTATCAAGCTCAATGGGAAGAACTTTCTGCTTTGGATGAATGCGGTTCATACGGTCTTGGAATCGAGGGACCGCGCCAAGTTTGTTGATTCTGCGCCTCTCACGAGCACTGACAAAGACTATGCCGAGTGGAAACGTCTTGACAGCCTTGTGAAGACTTGGCTATGGGGTAGCATGGAACCGTCTATTGCTTCGAGGTTCATGTTCTACTCCACTGCTAAGGAGATTTGGGATGCTGTTAAGCAGCACTATGCTCAGGAGAAAAATGCTCTTCGCCAGTTTATGATCTATGATCGTCTGTTTGCAGAGAAACAGGGTGATCGATCCCTTGAAGAGTATTTTGGTGTGATTCAGTCTATTTCCCAGGAGTTGAGCTACTATCATCCCGTGAAGGTTGCTGCGCAGATTAAAGACAGAGATGATCTTGTCACTGCCAAATTCCTCTCCGGCCTTAGCTCCTCTTTTGGTTCAGCACGCAGTGTGATTCTTGCTTCTGACAGATTACCGAGCCTTGCGGAGGCCTTCTCTAGGATTCAACAGTCCACCTTTGAATCTGTTGATCCTTCTCCGGTTGTTCCTTCTGGAGATTCTCATGCCTCCATTGCTGCAGCAGTTCACGGAGGACGACCTGCATCTACTACAGCTGACAGACCTGGCTTTGGCAGAGGACGTGGGTCTCGTCCTCGATGTACTTTCTGTGAAAGACCGGGGTACACTGTTGACAAATGCTGGAAGAAACATGGGCGACCTGCCGCCCCACCTGTTGGAGCTGCCAACTGTGCTACTTCTGACTCTACACCTGCGAGCTCGACTTCCTCTGGCATTACACTTACTCAGGAGGAGTATGACCGGTTTATTCAGGCTACTCAACATTGGAGTGTGGGCGCCTCTTCTGCTTCTTCAGCGCATCTTGCCTCTACCGCGGGTAATCAGGCTACATCCTTTATGGCTTCTGGATCCGCAACTCCCTGGGTGGTTGACTCTGGTGCCTCCCAGCACATGACTGGTATGAGGCGACTGCTCCGCACTTTTGACTCATATATTCCTCACCCATCTGTTACCTTGGCAGATGGTTCTGTGAGGAAGGTGGTGGCTAGTGGTTCTGTGTCCCTTACTCCAGATATTGATTTGCAATCTGTTCATTTTGTGCCTGAATTTCCTTTCAATTTACTTTCTGTTGCCAAGTTGATTGACACTATGAACTGCACAGTAACATTTGGGCCTTCTTGCTTTGTCTTACAGGATCTCAAGAGTTTGAAGATGATTGGTGGGGGGCCTAGGAAAGGTGATCTCTACCTCTTTCCTGGTGATTATCTACCTCGTCCTCCACCTCCTGCTCCAGTTTCCTCCGCCATGCTGAGTGGTTCCCCCTTGCTATGGCATTGCAGATATGGCCATCCATCCTTAGACAGCTTGAAGAAATTGGAACCCGATCTTGCTCATGTGTCTTCTTTAGAGTGTCAGTCCTGTCAGTTGGGCAAACATCATCGGTTGTCCTATCCTGTCCGTGTCAATAATCGGGCTTCTAGCCCGTTTGAGTTGGTTCACAGTGATGTATGGGGTCCTGTTAAAAACCAAAGTTATAATGGTTTTAGTTATTTCATTTCTTTTGTTGATGATTACTCTCGCATGACATGGATTTATCTGTTGAAAAGTCGGGAGTCTGTGCTTTCCATTATCAAACATTTTCATAAACAAATTCAAGTTCAATTTAACTGCAATATTAAAATTTTTCAATCTGATAATGCTCTTGAGTATGTTCAGAAAGCAATGAATGAGTTTTGCAGTTTGGTTGGTATGATTCATCACACTTCTTGTCCTCATACTCCTATGCAGAATGGTGTTGCTGAACGTAAAAATCGCCATCTTTTGGATATCACTAGGTCCATCATGTTTGCATCCAATGTGCCTAAACGTTTCTGGTCTGAGGCTCTTCTCACTACCTGTTTTTTGATTAATCGGCAGCCCTCTTCTGTTTTGAATGGGCGCACTCCTTTTTCTGTTTTACGCCCTATGGACACACCGTTTCATGTTCCGCTTCGGGTTTTTGGTTGTACATCCTTTGTTCATAATTTTGATCCCAAACAAGACAAACTCTCTCCTCGGTCCTTGAAAACCTTGTTTCTTGGTTACTCTGGTACGAGTAAAGGTTACAAGTGTTATTGCCCCAGTTTGCGTCGTATGTTTGTCTCTAAGGATGTCACCTTTCATGAAACCAGCCCGTATTTTGCACATGCTATGAGCAAGGGGGAGCAATTGAGTGAGGGAGTGTCACCCGCAATTCCAAGTGAGGGAGTGCCACCTATCATTGTTGAAGACATATCGCCTGATCCACCTACCATTCAACCCTATAACCAAGTTTATCATAGGCGAGGTAGATCGGATCCAGATGAGGTAGCGGCACAAGTCCATGAGCCTCCTTCCCCATCTTCTACTCAAGAGATTCCTGCAGCGGCTTCTGATCTTGATCTTCCTATTGCTGTCCGGAAAGGTATACGATCATGTACTATTCGCCATCCCATATCCAATGTATGTTGTTTGTCGCACTTATCTACACAGGCTCGTGCATTTGCTGTTGGGATGGATTCTGTTCAAATACCAAGGAACCACTTAGAGGCTATGAAGGACAGTGGCTGGATGCAGGCCATGCAGGTTGAAATTTCTGCTCTGGTTGATAATGACACATGGGATCTGGTTTCCTTACCTGCGGGCAAGAAAGTTGTGGGCTGCAGATGGGTCTTCACAGTCAAACACAATCCTGATAGTTCGATTGAGCGGTTGAAGGCCAGATTGGTAGCCAAGGGCTACACACAGACATATGGAGTGGACTTCTTTGAGACTTTTTCTCCGGTTGCTCGTCTCAATTCTGTACGGATCCTTATCTCTCTGGCTACTACTTTTGATTGGCCTCTTTTCCAGCTGGATGTCAAGAACGCCTTTCTTCACGGGGTTCTTCAGGAAGAGGTGTATATGGAGCAACCACCAGGTTTTGTTGCTCAGGGGGAGTGTCAGCAGGTTTGCAAATTGAAGAAGGCTATCTATGGTTTAAAACAATCTCCTCGGGCTTGGTTTGACAGGTTCAGTGCTGTTGTCTTACAGATGGGCTTCTCTCGTTCTATGACTGATCACTCTCTATTTTATTCAAATTCTTCTGGTGGGTCCATAATTATTGCTGTCTATGTTGATGATATTGTGATTACTGGCAGTGATTCTACAGGCATATCACGTGTGAAAGAAGGACTACAACATCATTTTCACACAAAGGACCTTGGGAAACTGAGATATTTTCTAGGGATTGAGGTGCTTAGATCCCATGCAGGTATCAATCTCTCCCAGAGAAAGTATGTGCTTGACTTACTACAGGAAACGGGTATGACTGATTCTAAGCCTGTATCCACTCCTATGGATTATCACATCAAGGAGGTGGAAGATGATATTGCATATTCAGACCCAGGTCACTACAGGAGAATAGTTGGGAAGCTGATTTACCTAACTGTCACAAGACCTGATATTTCTTTTGCTGTTGGAGTAGTAAGTCAACACATGTGTACACCACGACAGTCACATTGGACAGCTGTATGCAGGATTCTGAGATATCTGAAAAGTGCTCCTGGAAAGGGGATCACTTATTATAAACCCAAGAGTCCTCTATCTTCCTTGACTCTTACAGGTTATGCAGATGCAGATTGGGCTGGTAATCAAGTTGATAGACGATCTACATCTGGCTACTGCACCTTTCTTGGTGATCATCTGATTACTTGGAAGAGCAAGAAACAACAAGTGGTGGCACGATCTAGTACTGAGGCTGAGTATCGTGCTATGGCACATGCATGTTGTGAATTACAATGGGTCAAATCTGTCTTATCTGAGTTGAAGATTTTGATTCAAACTCCCATGATTCTCAAGTGTGACAATCAATCTGCTATACATATTGCCAGGAATCCTGTTTTTCATGAGCGCACAAAGCATATAGAGGTTGACTGTCATTTCATCAGAGATCAGATAAAGAATGGCAATGTGGTGACGCCATATGTTAAGTCTGAAGATCAACTTGTTGATATCTTGACAAAGCCATTAGGTCCAGCAGTGTTCCAGAATTTATGCGGCAAGCTGGGCATCCACAATGTGTACACTCCAGCTTGAGGGGGAGTGTTAATATATCTTCACTTTGTACTTATTTCATATTTTATATTACTGCTGTACCTACATGTAAATTTCACTTTACTATAAATAGAGAAGAGAACCCTATTGGGTTGCTCACGTTGCATACGTGCAACAACACCACAGCCGCCTCTCCTTTTACAATACCCAAAGAGTGGTTGCTTGCCAAAGGTTTTACTGAAACTTTTGGCATTAATTACTTTGAGAGTCGAGACTTCCTCTTCAATCACACAAGATCAATTATGTTCATATTGTGATCTCCTTTAATGCACATCTGGATTGGTCTGTTTCAACGGAACATTAAAATTGCTTTTCTCCATGGTGATATATAGGAGGAAGTGTACATGCAGCAACCTTAGGGTTTTGTTGTTGAGGGGGTGCATTCTCACAAGGTTTGTTGCCTTTGTTGCTCATTATATGGCCTAAAGCAATCCCCAACGACCTGGTTTAATAAGTTAATGTCCTCGAATAGAAGGTTTTAAAAGGTCATATAGGGATCCTTCTTTATTTTTCTCCTACTCGCCTCAATTTTACATTCTTTTTGCCATATATGTGGATGATATTGTTATCACTGGCAATGAAACAGAGGATATTTTGATCCTGAAGAGATCCCTACAATCTCACTTTCACACTAAATATCTGGGAAATCTACAATGTTTTATTGGCATAGAAGTTCTCCGCATCAATACAGGAATCAACATTTCTTAAAGACGCTATGCCTAGGACCTACTACAAAAGACTGGGATGACAAATTCCAAACCAAACTCCACTCCAATGGACTACCATATGAAAGCTTCAAGTCTCTTTCCAAATAATGATATGTATCATCGCATATTGAAAAACTGATCTATTTCACTATTACCCAACCATATTTCACTTATGTCATCGGAGTGTTCAGTCGACATATGAGTACTTTTCAAGCTACCGGTGCAATGTTCAATGTTTCTTGTAATACCTCAAGAATGCTCCATGAAGATGATTGTTCTACAACCGACCTAAGCAAAAGGCCACTGCAATCTCTAGGTATGCATATGTAAAGTAGGCAGGAGATGCGCAAAACCGTCGGTCCACATCAACTTTCTATATCGTGTTAGGCAATTACCATGTTGCCTGGAGAAGCAAAAAATAGTTTATCGTTGCTCGATCTAGCACAAAAATTGAATATCGACTTGTGGTCCATGCATGATGTGGCTCATAGAGAGTGAAGTCAATCTTGACTAAGTTTGGGATTCCTATTTAGACTCCAATGACTCTCTATTGTGACAACCACACAACCATCCACAATGAAAACAAGTTAATATTCCATGAATACACAAAACACATTAAAATAAACTGCCAATTTATGTGGGATCTGGTCAAAGCCAAGACAATTGTGACATCTCAAATGCATATAATGGATCGAATTGTTGACTATCTAACAAAGCCACAACCTCAGCTCTTTTTTGACATATGGGTATCAAGAAGGGACTACACAATGCATACTCTCCAACTTGAGGGGGAGTGTTAATATGAGTGGTTGTTAGGCATTAGCCCGTTTATTTAGTACCTGCCTTGTATTTCTTTATCCTTAATACATTTAAGCAGTGTTTCAAAAAGCGGTATGCGTTATGCGTTCAGAGAGGTCACCTTGTAGAGTATATGCGGTATGCGGGAGTATATGCGGAAGTATATGCGGTTTTGGATTTTTTTTAATAAATTATATATATATATATATATGTTAATCATGATTTACATATTGAATTTGTGCAATTGTGTATCTAAATAGAACAATTACAAGAATAATGGATGCAATTATGCAAATATGCAATCATCACAACTTAAATAAATACAAACATGCACTATAATCTATATTTAAACAAACATAGATGAATATAAATGTATAAAAGAAGAAATCAGAATATCTCTAACTAAAAATCGGGGTGTAATCGGCCTTGTATGTGGTCGTACAACCGATTATGCGGCTTGGTCCGCTTTTTGGAGGGATTTCCATTATGCGTTTTTTTGGAGGTCCGCATAGACCGATTTTTAAAACACTGCATTTAAGTGAGGATCCATTTACCCACTTAAGTATCCACCTATCTTCCTCTCCTTTTCTATATATGAGGCATTGTGCTCTTATTTTGACTAATGAGAATTACACTACACTTACATGTATGTGCCCATAAGAGTCTAGCATAGATGTGGGCAACCAACCCGCATACAAGAGTTCACACTTTTACACTAGTCCCCATAAGTAAACCAGATTAGAATTATTAAAGGCAGTTTTCCTTGTTAACTCTACAAGAGGGTTTATGGGCATAGTCACAAATTTGATGTGGGATGCAAAATGGTAAATAAGATTAGTTTGATATGATTGCCAAGTAACATGTTATCATAAGGATCTTATAAATAGCAGTCTACATAGGGTAACACTCATATACTCCCATACAAAATTGTTACTCCCCCTTAAACAATACTCCCTAACTAAACATATGATGACGCCTCTTTAAGATGTGCTCTACAGGCTAGAAAAGTTCGAGCTTTGGAGAAGGTTTTTTTCTTGATGTGCATCTGGAATGAAGAATATCTGAAGAAGACAATCATAAATACCACGACTACGCCATCTTCACCGGAGATGAATGTGTG
The DNA here is from genome assembly GCA_963693085.1 of Alisma plantago-aquatica. Taxonomy (NCBI): domain Eukaryota; kingdom Viridiplantae; phylum Streptophyta; class Magnoliopsida; order Alismatales; family Alismataceae; genus Alisma; species Alisma plantago-aquatica. The sequence continues at coordinate 1,320,265,437 of OY856412.1, read as the reverse complement.
AGTGGAATAAGCGCACATCAACACATCCCAAGTACATCACGCGTAGGTCTGGCAGAAATACTGCAACCCGACCCGACCCGACCGAAAATAGGGTCCGGGTTTAAGTCAAGCACAGACCCAAATCGGGTCTTTTAACTTTGGGTCGGGCACAGTTGTGCCCAGAAAAATCGAAGGACCCGAGGGACCCAAGAGTGGAGTAGCGGAAGACCTATTATCGGTCTGAGTCGCCGCTTACCAGACTCAAAAGCCTCAAACCCTTTGTTCTGTTCCGTCTCTCTCACGAGTCTCACCCGGATTCTCTCGGACTTTTCGTCTCTCTCGTTCGTTCACCTTAGCGCTAACCACCGCAAACCTGCAAGTAGAAAACTATCGATGATGGAAAACTCACGAGGAGACGGGTCTTCTAGGATTCTCAGCTAACGGCCAGCCAGCAAGGAGAAGAAATAGGATCAGACGTCGGTAGTTAATCCTTCTTCAATGGCTACGCGGAGACGAGAATCGGGATTTTGTGCTTCTTCTTCACCTAACCAGGTCGGTCTCTCAATACCCACATGCCTCCTTGCGGCCCCCTTCTCTTCGCTTTCTTCGCCTCTCTCAATTTACATGGGTTTTCTTCGCCTCTCTCGATTTCCTTGTCGTGAGACTTGATCCCGGTCGGTACCGACACCCCGAATAATGATCTTCACACCGAGACGACGGAATTGCATGTCCACGCTGTTTGTCGACGACATCCCTTTCCCTCTCGTTTGCTCCTCGTAATCTCTTATTGTGGTGTCGCCAGACAACCGGGACTGACACCCTATCCACATGTTGTTTTCACAAACACAGTTGCTCCGCTCCAATTTCCTCCACCTCGATCCTCTGACATTGCCTTTCCATTTCTTTTTTCCCCAAGTCAAACCGATATGCTTAATATGATGTTCATTCCAATCCATCCTCCACGCTATCCTTGTGTCCAAATATACGTAAGGAAATATTTCTTTTGCTAATCTCCACGCTAATCCAGGAAACGCCCTCAAATGCACCCAGATTCATGGGTTTGTGTGCTTTTTACTATATGTCTACCTGCTTTGCTCTCCTCTTAACTAGCCAAAGGTAGTTCGGACTAGAAGGCCAAAAATCTGTAGATTAATTTTTCTTTCGTTTCTTACTCATGATTGTTCATTGATTTGATATTATGTATGCTGGTTTACAACCAGTGTTCTGAAAAGCGATACTCGGTGTAGGGGCGGACAGGGTACCGCATAGAGTATATACGGTATGTGGGAGTATAAGCGGGAGAATAATCAGTTTTAATCGGTTTTGATTTTTTTAAAATATTAATTATAAATATATATAAATTATATGTCGACTACATACAAGTTTTGTATTAGTCATATATTAGAATTGTACAACTAAATTTGAGTAGAATCTTATTGTAATATTAGATTAATCATGTCCTAAAAGTAGGGAGTTAAACTACACTTAGATTGTAACTAAGCATAGATTCAAAATGAACTATAGCTAAGTAATCAATATAAGGAATATGCATCTAAATCAATATTCAATATGGAACAGCTAATCATAACAATTAATCATAGGTGTATATTGCAGTAAATAAGTAATTAGACACGTTGATGACACTAGAGAAGAAAACATTAACAATAAGAATCAATTCAATAACAACGAACTATAAACTTATTGAGAAAACATGGGGAAAAGACCAAATATGTGAAGAGGGGGAAGAGAACGTAATTGTAATGACCAATAAGTAGGTTTAGAAAAAAGCTGCTGTAAAAAAAATTACTGCAACCAGATTTTGAAAATCGCCGATTAATCGGCCGATTATACCCCCGAGCGGCTGATTAATCGGCCTTGGACCGATTATTGGTCCGATTATTCATATGTGGAGCCGTAGACCTGCAAAACTGATTATTCGGCCGATTAGACCAATTTTCTGAACACTGTTTACAATTCACGAAAGACCTTTAAAAACAACAGTTCTTCCCACCGATTACTCAAGTGCTTGCTTGTCATTCACATGATCATGAGTAGCTAATAAATCTAAGTTCTTCCCCTCTTTGTGTTTAGTAGATTGTCTTTAGCCTGAATGTGCTTAGTTCGTCTCTAACCGTTCTTGATGCTATGTATGACTAACCGTACACAGTGCAACCTGACATGCAGATATGGACCTTTGGCAAAGGAGGAGGTGGTAGCTAATGGTGGGACGGGCTGGAATGGGAAAGGCTGATAGATTTACTAGCTATTTCCTATTTTGGTGTACAAGTGTATGAAGATGTTCCTACAAGAGTTGTTCATCTGTTGCATCTTTTCTGTGATGCAAATGTCAAGCAAATTGAGGATGTATACATTTCTTTCAGAATTTGTGGGAGAAATGCATCAATTAGTGTCTTTATTGTGTGAATGAACAATAGAGTTTTTGAATCTGTAGTAGGTTTATTCACAATAATATTCTATTTTGTATTGTGGAGGGTGTGCTTCTTCTGATGTGAAATGGACGTTTACTGTTTATTAAATGGATGTGTATTATTTATTATGGAAGTTATGAAAATGGATGTGAAATAAATGCTTACTGCTTAATGGATGTCGAAGCTTTAAATTTATACGTTGTGCTGCATTAAAATGTGTGAAAAATAAACATCTTTGCCTATCCATTTAGCAAGCAGATAAAGTACGTAAACGATGTTCAGGTATTATGAATCAGGTCGGGACCAAACTCCTGGGTCGGGTCAAAACGGGTATGGCAGATATAGGAAAAAATTGAAATCGGGTATCACGGGTGGGGTTGGGTCTGATCTTTCGGGTCGGGCAAAAATTGGGTTGGGTAATTTTCGGGTCTTTATATTCAGAAAATTTTGGGTCGGGTCAGGTCTCAGGTTGGGTCTGGAAAACCCGACCCATTGCCAGGCCTAATAAAGCGGCACGAACGTGGGGCACAATGTCAATGTAGCAGTAGAGGTGTCTTCAAATCATTTGAGAAGTGTAGCAAACAGGAATTAGCGCAGAAGAGCACAAACGTGCATAATGTGGCGCGAACACGATGGATGAGGTGTTGAAGTGTCGTATCAACACGTACAAGTAGCAGATGCAACTCGAAGAAGACGTAGTGAAGTAGCTCGATGAAGATTACTCTGGATGAATCCTTGCAGACACATAATACATAGGCTAGAAGATGATGAGCTGTTGATGTGAAGAAGTACCATCTGTCTCATGCAATGTTTTAAAAAACGTTAAGCGGTAAGCGAACAACATCTTGTAACTGGTTAAGCGGTAAACGGGCGATTAAGCGGGCAATTTTTGAAAAAAGCAGGTTTAAGTTTTCTACATGAATGTATATAAAATTACACATATTTGTATAAAAATATTGTACTTTTTGGAACTTTATATATATCTGAACACTCTACTCAACAATATAAAACACCCAAATAGGTAATAACTAATAACACAACTATAAAACAATGATTATAGTTATAATATAGAAAACAATAGACTTGTCGTGGATTAAAAAAACCTACATACATGATACAACAAAAAAATTCAGCACACATTGATAAAGCTAAACTGTAAACAATATACTTATCATGGATACCATACTAGCTTATTTTAGATTTGCATATCATCAATTAGTTATACATTACAGCAGTACATGTAATCAAATACATTCTAAATTAGATTATAGTTACATGTAATTGACTTCTATACATTACAGCATTACCTTATTATCACAACTTTTTATAGTTACATGTAATTGACTTGTATACATTACAGCATTACCTTATAATCACAACTTACATACAAACTATGCATTCTAAATTAGAACTACGGCTTATTATAGAGCATTTATTGTATATAAGTTTAATAAATTATAGTCAATGATACTTGGACAATTTAATTCACTTCATGTTAGAGGTTTTCAGCAATATTTTAAAAAAGGGTAAAAAGCGGGCAAAAAGGGAGGGGGAGGAAGAAATAGAGTTAAGCGGCGAAAAAGCGGCCGTTTTTTGTATATCTGCTAAACGGGTGCTCAACAGCAAAACTAAACGATGGGAGGCCTTGACCGATTAAGCGGCCTCTCAGAATGTTTTTCAATACAGTGATCTCATGGGAATGCAGCGAGAGAGATCAACACAAACGTCATCAACACCAAAGGAAACTAGAGGCTGGAATTAGCCACAACAACTATTGTCCTGAGACTTACATAATGTGGTATGAACACGAAAGGCTTGGTGTTAATGTAGTAACTATGAGATCCTTCAACGTTGTCTCAAATGTAAAGTGATGCTAAGTGGAAATGGCGTGCAACAAAGACATCAGGAAAGCAGATGTGCTGAAGAATACGAAGCTCCATGAAGATAGACTAGAATATCATCTCTCATCTCTAGTCTCTCTCCTCATATACTCTCTCATGTTCTCCTCATACCCTCCTCTCTCATACTCTCCCTCTCCTCTATATCCCCACACACACCAAATACGATGAGAGTAGATGGTGTGGAAAAGGGACGTGACCCCCCGCAGGGTAGGAGGGTGGGAAAGAAAAAAAAAGTAAAACATAAATAGTACCAGATGGAAACTCGATAGAAAGAGGAGCACTACTAGAATGGAACTGGTCAGGAAAGGGAGTGGCACTACTGGCATGGATCTTGGTAGGAAAACCGATAACCGGAGTCAATATGAAAAACAAACCGTTTTATAAGATCCGAATAAAATAATTAAATGAATCTTTTCTTTAACCCGAAGAGGACATTTGCAAGGCCCTTAGGTCCACAAATGTGAGGGTGTGGGGGCGAAACCCCGCAAAAAAATTTAGACTGAGTCAAAAAAAAGTAGGATCTGATTATCATTATGAATTAGAGAAGAGATAGACCTTTGGAGCACATCATAACTTGTATTAAAACGAGCAGTCTACAACATGTCGTGTAGGGTGTGGACATGTTGTGTAGATTGTCAAGGGTGAGAGGCAGACTACTGATGACACGTCGTGTAAGGTTGTTGACAAGCCATGTAGCTCCTTCACTCAAAAATACTTGACTCCTTGCAACACGCCATGTAAGATATCGGAGGCGTAAACCAGATCTCCGCAGACATGCCATGCTAGATGTCAACACGCACTGTAACTTGCGATCTGGGGGAACTCGAAGATAACAGACTCTCGTCGACATGCCGTGTTGGTCTTCAACACGCTATGTGACTTGCGATCTAGACGAATCTTTGCACCGCCGAGTGAATTTTGGACTGCTACACATCTTGTTGGTTGGCCAACACGCCGTGTAGGATGCTGCCAAAGTATGACCTGACGGGAATTAGCATCATCAAGCGGACCAAAGAACCTTGGCAATGAGCACCATGGGTCGATGGGAATTAGTATCATTTTTCGTAGTCTTGTAGATCATGTGAACATGAAAAGTGAAGGCTCCTTGCTTGACCAAGGTCCCGAGAAGTGGTGTAGCGGTGGAGTGATGGGAGGACACTGGTCGAGAAAAATGTGGTGGTGGTTGCTGGAGCGGAAGGCAGATGTGAGTTGGTGTGGCTGCTTCAATGGCAAAAGCTACGTACGGAGTTGCATGAAGAACTCGAGAAAGGCGATTGCTTGAAGCAACGATGACGGCCGCAGAGACTCGATGGCTACTTTGACTGTGGGTCAAAAAGCATAAATGGTCGGTGAGACAAAGCAAATTGAGGAAGTGTGGGTTTACACAATGTGTGTACCCTGATATATATACTAGTAGAACAATTACGTGTAGGTCCAAATAGAAAAGTAAAATAATAGGACAGTAAGTAAAGACATATATCAACACAACCCCTCAAGTTGGAGCATAGATATCAATCATGCCCAACTTGTCCACAAGCGAGTTGAAATGTTTCTTGCCAAGCAGCTTTGTAAACATATCAGCAACTTGATCTTCTGCGAGTGAACAGAGTGCAGATCTTGCCAGATAAGATAGTCTCTCGAATGAAATGACAATCGACTTCAATATGCTTTGTGCGCTCATGATATACAGGATTATTAGCAATGAAGATAGCAGCTTTATTGTCACAGTGCATAGGGATAGCAGCAGAAGACTCAACCCCGAAGTCTTTGAAAAGAGATTGTACCCATAGGAGCTCACAAGCAGTGTGGGCCATCGCCCTGTATTCAGCTTCAACACTAGATCTGGCAACAACATTTTGCTTTTTACTTCTCCAAGTGACCATATTACCTCCAACATAAATATAGTAGCCTGAAGTAGATTTTCCGTCAATCTTACTTCCAGCATAATCAGAATCAGAGTAGCCTTCCAGAGAACAGTGTCCATGTTTTCTATAATAGAGGCCTTTGCCAGGTGATTTCTTAAGATATCTCAGAATATTACAGAGAGCATCCCAGTGACACTGTCTAGGCTTATCCAGGTACCTGCTAAGAAGACCAACAGCAGTAGAAATATCGGCTCTAGTAACAGTCAGGTAAATCATCTTACCAATCAGTCTCCTGTATTTTTTACTGTTTGGAAACATAGGAGAGAAGAATCATCATCCCAATTAATATTGGGATACAGAGGAGTATCAGCAGAACGTGCACCAAGCATCCTAGTCTCCTATAACATGTCAAGAACATACTTCCTATGAGATAAAACAAGAGCATTAGAAGTTCTAGATACCTCAATGCCCAGAAAATATCTTAGACTCCCAAAATCTTTAGTAGCAAAATGTTTGCACAGGTGTGTTTTAGTAGCCTGAATCTCAGAATAATCACTACCAGATAGAACAATACCATCAACATAAACAATCAGAATGACAATACCAGAAGAAGTCTTTTTTGTAAAGACTGAATGATCAACCTGTGACCTCAGAAAACCAAAAGCAGTCAGGATTTTACTCAGCTTATCAAACCATGCCCGAGGACTCTGTTTGAATCCATAAATAGATTTTTTTTAACCTGCAAACTTTATGTGACTCCCCATAAGCAACAAACCCAGGAGGTTGCTCCATATAAACCTCTTCTTGAAGATCCCCATACAAGAAGGCATTTTTAACATCCATTTGAATAAGAGGTCAATCTAAGTTAATAGCAACAGAAAGAAGAACTCTGACAGAGTTAAGTCTGGCAACAGGTGAAAATGTCTCAAAATAGTCAATTCCATAAGTTTGAGTATACCCTTTTGCAACCAGCCATGCCTTCAGACGTTCCACTGTTCCATCAGGTTGATACTTTACAGCATAGACCCATCTGCAGCCAACAAGTTTGCACTCAGGAGGTGGATCCACCAGCTTCCTAGTTCCTCTATCAGTAAGAGTAGTCATCTCTTTCATGGCAGTCATCCAGGCTGAGCTTTGTAAGGCATCATGGGCAGTCTTGGGAACAGCAATAGCAGATAGAGCAGCCACAAAGTTACTAGCATGAATACTCAAGTGTGTAGTAGAAACATGATTAGCAATATTATGAGAAGTACAAGAACGAGTGCCTTTTTCTAAGAGCAATAGGCAGATCTAAGTCAGAATGTACCTCAGTAGGAGTAGGACCTTCTTGAGGAGAAGATTGGTGTTGTATGGGGGGGTCTTGAGCAGGTTGGGACATGTTCCTGCATTTATACACAATAAGTGGAGTAGTAGTAGTTTCAGCAGATGAAGTATCAGAAGTGCAATCAGTTGTGATAGGCAATGGTGCTGTGATTATATCATAATCCAGGGTATCTTCTTTAGCAGAATAAAAAGGTGTATCCTCAAAAAAGACTACATCACTACTCGTAAACCATTTTTTTGCAGTAGGACTATAGCATCGATACCCTTTTTGAGTACGAGAATAACCCAAGAAAATACATTTTTCTGCTCTAGGAGATAATTTATCATAGTTTGGTCCAAGTAACCGCACAAAGCAAGTAGAGCCAAATATCTGTGGAGGTACAGAAAACAGAGTTATATTAGGATGTAGAACCTGAACAGGAATCTTGTTGCCAATAACAGAAGAAGGCATTCTATTAATCAGAAAACAGGCAGTTAGGATAGCTTCTGGCCAAAAATGCCTAGGTACATTAGAATGCAACATTATAGTTCTAGCAACCTCAAGTAAATGCCTATTCTTTCTTTCTGTAACTCCATTTTGTTGAGGCGTATAGGCACATGATGTCTGATGAATAGTACCTACAGATCGACAAAACAATCCAACTTCTTTCTGAACAAACTCCAAAGCATTGTCGGTTCTCAGAATTTTAATAGGCACAGAATATTGAGTTTTTATTTCAGCAAAAAAGAATTTTATAGTAGATAGCACTTGAGACCAATTTTTCAACATAAACAACCAGGTAGCATGAGAGAAATCATCAATAAACAGAATAAAGTATTTATTGCCAGACAAACTTGGCACATGGCACGGACCCCATACATCTGAATGAATAAGATCAAAAATGTTTTTACTGCTAATCTAGGACCGTTTAGGAAAGACAGTTCTAGACTGTTTCCCTAACTGACACGACTCGCACTGAAAACTGTGTTCCTACACCAGAGATAACATGCTTTTCAGAAGATGGGTGTCCAAGTCTGTAGTGCCACTGCAAAGATGAAACTGATGAAGATAGAGCTGAAGCTAGCGCCAAGTTGTCAGTCTTTTTCAATTCATCCAGATAATATAGGAGACTGCAGTTCAAGCTACGCACAATTTTGCTAACAGATAATAAGTTCAGTGGAAATTGAGGCACATATAGAGCAGATTTTAACAAAAATTGAGAGATTATGTCTCCAATCCCAGCTACAGCAGTCTTGGAGCCATCCTCAAGCATAACAGAAGAATTAGAGACCGGTCTAGATAAGGGTTTAAACAAAGATCGATTTCCAGATATATGAGACGATGCACCCGAATCAATCACCCATTTTCTATTACCAGTACTAGGCGTGGGGGCACTGATGAAAGCAAAATCACAACCAGAATATGTAGCAGCATGAGCTCTAGAAGCAGCTCCAGAGGATGACCCTATACGCTCGAGCAGTAGATGCTCCACCTCAGAACTGATGAAGTCAGCAGTAGTAGAACTCGATGCATCAGTAGCAGCAGGTTGTGACACTACCTCTGTGGTAGCATGGGCAACAGAAGTTGCATTAGCCCAGGCAGGCTTTCCATATTTCTCCCAGCATTTTTCTTCAATATGAGTAGACCGGCCACAGAAGTTGCAAAATCGTTGACCAGTCTGAGGGCGAGCAGCATTGGGAGGACCAAAGGGTGCTCCACGTCCAGAAGAACATCTCCCCCTCCCAGCACCAAGAGGAGGACGAGTTTCGTGAGAACGACCACGTCCACGGCCACGACCACGGCCTGACATAGCAGCAAGTGTAGTGGTATCGCCAGTCTCAGAAGGTGACTCAGATGAGGATGACGGCAGTCGTTGTAGACGCTGAAAGGCACTCTGTAGAGTAGGTAGTGGATCATTGGCAAGGATCTGATCCACAACCCCAGAATATGATTCAAGTAACCCACACAGGAATTGAACTACCTGCAACTCCTGGCGTTGACGTCGCATGGTAGCCAAGTCAGTAGACAAGGGATGGTAGGCCTCCAATTCTCCCCAAAGTCCCTTGCAGGTAGAAAAATAGTCAGTAAGATCAGATCCCGAGAAGTGTAGACGGCTCAGTTACTTGTTGATATCAAAGACTTTCTTCAGATTCTGGCTGTGAGAGTAAGTACTAGCAAGTTGATTCCACATCTGCTTTGCTGTAGGCAGATATAGTAAGGTGACTTTGATTTTTGTCTCACTGCTATTGCGAATCCAGGTCATCATAGTAGAATCATCTTTGACCCAGTTATCATACGCTTTGACATCCTTCGAGTCGGCATTGGCAGCAGGCGCAGGAGGCGGATCACACGTCAAATGAGACAGTTTTCCTTGAGATTTAACATAGATCTGCATAGAGCAGACCCAGTGCTGGTAGTTTCGCCCATCCAGCTTCACAATAGTAACATGACGTCGTAGATCCTCATGGGAAGAGGCCATGACAGGCAGATCACCAATCACCGACAATGAGAAGAACAAGCAGGCACAGGCAGAAAACGACCGCCTAATTCCTCACCTAGGCGGCAGCAGGCACAGTGGAAAGACTGGATGAACCAGTTACATACGGGCTACGCCGAGGCACAGCAGAAAACTCGGTGGCTCAAGCACTACACGGGCAGGCAGGAAGCAGATCCGAAGACGATCCTTCAGAAGGAGATCACGCCACCGGAGCAAGCGGCAATGAGCACCGCGGGCAGGACCTGGCCCGGCGGGCGGCGGCTACAGCCGGCAGCGGCGCCCAGCGCTGCTGCGACTGCCGCTGGGGCCGGCCGACCGGGGGGCGGGGGGCGGTGGGTGAGAGAGAGAGGAGGGAGGGAGGGAGGGGAAGAAGGAGAGGCGGCTCCCGGATCTAGATATGCTCTGATACCATGAGACAAAGCAAATTGAGGAAGTGTAGGGTTACCCTGATATATATACTAGTGGAACAATTACATGTAGGTCCAAATTGAAAAGTAAAATAACAGGACAGTAAGTAAAGACATATATTAACAATCAGGATAGATGGCACCGACGCATAGATGAAGATCTATGTGAAAGGGAAAGATATGCGACCATGGAGGTTGGGATGTGTTTGGAGAGCGGCCGGCCTAAGCCATGGAGACAGCAAATGTCCGCAGGCGGTGCTCTCTCGTTGTTGCTCTCTCTAGGAAGGAGAGGCGGCGGCTAGGACAGCATTAGGCATGGAGAGAGAAGAGGGAAGCGGAGGCGGTTGCTAGGGTTAGATCCCCAGGGAACGCTTTGATGCTATGTTGACAAGTGTGTGGGATAATCGTTGTATATTGATATGTACACCCAGTGACGGAACCAGGACCTGGTGGTTAGGGGGCCAAAAAAGTTAAATGTTATATGTAAGAAGTGAACCCATGACCTTTGGTATAGCAAATAACATGTCAACCACTGCACCAGCTTTAATTTTGTGTCTTATTATGTGAAAACATATATATAGTAATTGTATTGTGCATGTATTGTGAAACAATATATAATGTCAAAACCAAGAATCAAACCCATGACCTCCAACATAGGAGTCCAGCTGCAAACCACTACACCAATTCCAGATTTGTGCCTAGTATGCATTATATATGTTATATATTATGAATAAAATTTATAAACATATGTATATATATGTTTATTTTTTATTTATTTTTTGGGTGGCCATGGCGTCTGCCCCCTGGTCCGCCCCTGTGTACACCCTTGTCCTATATATATGAGAGGAGGCAATGACAACGAAGCGGACCAAACCCTAATGGGCCAAGGCAAACATACCCATGTATAAAATAGACTAATTAACCTATTAACTAAATAGGATAATACTTTCTCACATAATTCAAGTCCACAACCTCTCCAAGAAGCACATATAGTGGCAGTGAAGGTCGTCATAGATAGAACCAATAATAATTGTCCTCTCGTCTATCTCTTCTTCTCTCTTGTATTTCTCCCCCTCACACCAACCATGGAGGATAAAAGTAGTTGGGGTGGACGATGGTCGAGGAACACTTCAAAAAAAAGGACTGTAGTAGGGGTGCAGCCCCCAGTGAGGGGGTTATGCTGCCCTCATTGGGTGGGAGTCAAGGGGAGGTCACCCCTCATTGGGGATCAGGGGCACAACATGGTTTTTAAGAACACGTCTCAATGCATTAGAGGCGTACGTGTCAAGGCGAGGTGGTCTTCGGTATGCCTCGAGGCTTAAGCCTCAATATGCCCATGAGAGGTGTGCGCCTCAATCTATGAGTAGCGTATCAAGGCGCTCGAGGCGTTAGTGAGGCATAAGCTTCAAATAGTGTCTAAAAAGACTATTTACCCTGCTTTGGGCATAATAGGGGGAAAACTATCCCAAAATTGCATGTGTATATATGTCTGTGCATACTATATATGTGTGTTTATTTTTGTTTACAAATATAGATATGTTATATACTTATATTATATAGTGCATGTATGTACACACATTTGTGTGTTTATACTTACAACCATAGTTCTAAATGTCGTCGACATTGGGCGATGTGTCGCTGAAAGTGTCGATGTTGACAGTGGGCGACGTAGAATGCATGTAAACATCTTTTTTCTACAGTGTCGTCGACATATTGGGCCGGTTTGACGACATGGTCCCAAAAGTCGCCGAAACAGGCCCGGCCCAGTGCAAATATTCCAATAAGTCGCCGAACCGGGCGACATATTCACCCGACACATCTGCGATTTTGACGACTGATGCTGATGAAGAGGAAAAAAGGAGTTGGAGCTTAGAGCAAGGTAATTTTGATATTTTTTTGCTTAATCTTAGTTAATAATAGTAGATCTACCCTTTCTCTACTAGATCAACCCCTTCTCTACTAGATCTACCACAAATTTATCATAAATTTGTATTTTCTTCTAGTTTGCTTCCCAAATTCGTATTTTTTTGAAATCTACTCACTATTGTTAGTATTTAACAACTAAAATTGGTAAATCTACTCCCTCTCTACTAGATCTAAACATATATTTACGAAATTTTTGTAGATCTACCACATTTTCCTCTCCTACCCCTCCTAAACTCTTTTTTTTTTAATATTCTCATTTTTTTTGGGATTTTACATATAATATAAGTTAAATTTATATAATTACACTCTTATATAGTTATACACTACTAAAAAGGAAAAATATACTTAAAGTTGAATATAATCTACTGTTTATTACGGAATTTTGTATTAAATATTCATTAATAAGCTGAAATTTTATGAATAAATATTAAAAACTTATGAATGATTCTAATATGTATTAGAAAAATTACTATAATAATTGCAGCATATATTAGCTTAATTTGAGGTCTGATTTGTTTAGTAAATGTGAAATCTTTAGAACATAAAATTCTAATCTTGATATCACATACACGTACTATGTTCATAACTTCATATTAAGTATATGGGTCATTAAATTAACAACTGATACACTTATATAGGTCTGAAATTAAAGATAAGTATATTTTCTGTTGCATTTGAAGAATGTTTACTATTTACATGTGTTTTGTAAAGTATTAAATATTAACCCTTGTATATGTCTTTTAATTTCAGGCTACGAAAGTGTGATTTAAGATGTCTACTTCATTCCTTGGTTCTGAATCTGAGGGTGGTAGGATGAGCCATGATGGGAGTGGGAGGGAGGAACGTGGTGGTGGTGGTGGTAGATCTAATATTGGGAGCAAAACTGATCCAGGATGGGAGCATTGCCAAATGGTTGATGGCACTAAGCAATAGACAAAATGCAACTATTGCAACAAGGTGATTGGTATGAAAAACCACTAGAGGGGGGGTGAATAGGGTTTTATGATTATTTTTAAAATAATTTAACTCAAACAAGCAACCGCAAAGAGATTGGACAAGGGGAAAAGGATTTAGAGTGGTTCCAACCTTAGCAAATACTAAGGCAGTCAATCCACTACCCGGTTGCTTACCCAACCGAGATTTTGAAAGTATTAAATTTTATTACCTCGCAAGGACATTACATAAAATTACAATACTTTCACCAAACCCTTCGGACAGCCTTCACCTAGAAGTAGTCTCACCAACCTCGAAGCAGCCTTCCTTGAAGTAACCTCAAGCTCCCCTTGAAGTAGCCTTCCTCTTGAAGTAGCTTCCCGTTGAGACAGCCTTCTTGAAGTAGTCCAAAGTCCACCTTCTCCACCGAGAAGACCCTTCTCCACCTGAGAAGTCAAACCCTCTCCAATCCGCAGCCTCCAACCCTAGGAGTAGCAAGGAGAGTACAAAAGATATAAAGGAACAAGAAGGAAAAACAGAAATTACAATACCACTTGTAGCACAAGGCTTGATTTCCTATATCGAGCGTTTTGATCTCCTAACCAATGTATATAGAAGTGTAGGTGCAGTGGATAGGAGATGCAAGCCTATAGGACACGAAATTGGAGCAATGGGAATGAATAGCCAATGTTGGAATTGCTCTATTGCTCACAAGAATGAATTGCCAATTGCAAGTATAAATGCTCAAGTGTAGCACAAGTGTGTGTTAGGGTGTCCTAAGGCTTGTCCTATTTATAGGAATGGCCTACAAGTGCTTAAGGACGTTCTAGACACTTTCTAGGGGGTTTTAAGTGCTTAACTAGCCGTTAGGTATACATTAGTTGATTTAGCAACGGCTAGTTAATTAACTCTGAAAATTGCAGACAGAACTCTTCTCGGTCGAAGAATTTTCGACCAAGAGTCCTTCTCAGTCGAGGATTTGTCGACCGAGGGACGTCCTCGAGCAAGTGTTTACAACGTTATGATCCAACTCCCAATTACTTTGTCTGTTGTGTCTAACGGCTACTTGGGTCATTCTCGGTCGAGGAATTTGTCGACCGAGAGTGTCTCGATCGAGGAGTTTGTCGACCGAGAATGACTCTGTTTCAATGTTTTGAACTAGATACTAAGTGTATGTATGAGTGTGCAGTTGTGACACTATTATAGGGGATGACCTATCTAAGTATTGTGATTGGCTAGGGAAGATCTAACGCTTGATTTACATGATGTCTAAATACTTGTACATTATATACTTGTACAAGTTTTTACATTTGATTACAATCATGAAATTAACATATTGTGAGCATATAGATCTTCCAAGTTGTTTGTCATCCACCTAAGACCTGCAACACTCAAGTAGCACGTTAGATCTATAAGAATGAAATGTTTGTCATCATCAAAATAAAGGGATTATAATAATGTCCAATTTAGCCAACATGGTAGTGGAGGTATTTCTAGGTTTAAAAAGCATTTGACAGGAGGGGACAAGAATGTGAAAGTCTATGGGAGATGTCCCGATGAAGTGATGAAATACTTTAAAGGTTTGGCAAATCAAAAGAATATGAAGAGAGCTGATGACACAATTAGAGATAACAGATTCAAAGAAGTATTGTTTGGTCCTAGTGTCATCCGTGTAGATGATAGTGACGATGATGATGATGATGACATTGTGTACCCTAGTAATATTGACACACCGACCAAAAGAAAAGCATGGAGGACAATCATGAAAGAATCTGTGATGGAAAGGCATAAGAGAGATGACATTAGACAATTCATGGAAACCCGGAAAGGGTTTGGTTCTTCTACTTATGAAGCATGGGTGGATCTGGTGTACCTCAAGCCACAAGAAGTCAAATCTTGAGCCCTACAATGGAGAATTTCAGATCCCATAGCATGAAATTCACATCTTCTGAGCCTGCTTTCCGCAGGAAGGATGCAAAGCAGAAAACAATAACTGGCATTTGGAAAAATGCCAAAGAGATTGTAGGTCAAGCTATTGGAAAATTTATTTTTGCACATGGTATTGCTCACAATGTGGCTTCTGGCCCATATATGTAATACATGATTGATGTATGTGCACAACATGGAAATGGAACTGAGGCCCCAACTTCACATGAGTTGATGAACAAGTACTTACCTGTTGAGAAGAAGGAAATAGACGAGTGGATAGATGCGCAGAGAAAAAAGACTTGGCCTATCTTTGGTGTTACTCTGATGTGTGATGGTTGGACAAATGGCACAAAGCGGCAAATTATAAATTTTCTAGCATTTAATGAGGGAGTGACCTACTTTCTAAAGTCTGTTGATGCATCTGCACATATCAAGGACCACAAATATCTTGTCAAGTTAATGGAGAATGCAATTGCAGATATAGGAAAAGAGCTTGTGGTTCAGATTGTGAAGGACAATGGTGGCAATTTCAAGAAAGATGGTAAACTTCTTGAAGATTCTAAAAAATATTCTCTTTATTGGACTCCTTGTGCAGCACATTCTGTTGATCTGATTCTTAAAGACTTTGAGAAAACTACTTTATTTAATGAAGTAATGGTTAGTGCGAGGAGGGTCACCAACTTCATATATAACCACTCTTTTCTTCTAGCAATGATGAGAAGCAAGGAGTACTGTGATGGAGATTTGGTACGTCCCGGAATTACTCGCTTTGCTAGTAATTTCATTGCAATGCAAAGTATAAAGGATAAGAAACAAGAGCTTCTTAGGATGTTTATATCTGAACAATGGGCTTGTCATCCAGATAGTAAATCTGAGCAGGCAACGACAGTAAGGAAAATTCTTAATGATGACAATTTTTGGAGAAGGCTGTCAAGGTGTTTGAAGATAATGAGCCCACTTGTGCATGTTCTCCGAATGGTGGACGGCGACAAAAAAACCACCTTGCCTTATGTCTATGAGGTTATGCGCATGATGAGAGAACGTGTAGAGGAGGCAGCGGGATCAAAATCTTGTAAACAATTCCTTGAATCAATTGATAAGAGATGGAAGAAAATGCTTAGTCATCCCCTTCACAAAGCTGGTAAAGATTTTGAATTAACTTTCAAGTTACAAATTACATTATAAATTTGACTATTTTTTCTTTTCAGTTATCACTCACTTCAATTATTTTCCGTACCCAGCTTATTACCTCAATCCTAGGTTCCAATACAATCTTGATCTAGGGCTGAAAGCATACCTAAAAATGGCGGTACATACAGTAATTGACAAGCACAGCGGCAATGACAGCAACAAGGCATTGCTAGTTGTGGAGCAAGTAAGTTATAACTTAATAATTTACTATGAAGTATTAATAAGAATAACGTGATCATGTAGCACATCTTGACCTATAAATTTATGTTATCTTCCCTTGAACAGATGAAGATATTTAGGGAAGCACAAGGCGTCTTTGGGATGAAAGGTGTTGTATATGCAAGGGATAAGATGGCACCTGGTATACAAAGTTACATAGTACTTACATTCTTATTACAAACCTATGAATTATCATATATGCTTATTAACTTTATATATTCTTTCATATGCAGCTGAATGGTGGGTCGAATATGGAATTGACTATGTGGGTCGAATATGGAATTGACTATGAAGAGTTAAGAAGTATAGCTATTAAAGTGTTGTCCCAAACGGCTATTGCAGGGGGGTGCGAGAGAAATTTGAGCACCTTTAACTTAATTCATACAAAAAGAAGGAACAGGCTAGGGACTAAACGATTGCACACTTTGGTATATGTGCATTACAACATAAGGTTGAAGGAAAAATATCTTCATGAAAGATTCAGCAAGCCAACTAAAGACTTCATGACTGAAGATCCATTGGATTGGGCTTACATTTATCATGACAGAGGCGATGATGATGACCCCATGCAGGCTTGGTTGAATGAGGAAACTTATACTCTTGTTTTAGATGTAGGTAGATCAGGTGGTGACCCTGATCCTACAATTGCAAGTCAGATGGGTATTAATGTAGAACAATATAATCAAGAAGAGGGAATTCAAGCAAACTCTGCAATCAACCGACTTGAGAAAGATCCTAATGATCCAGGTGATTTCTTTGGCCCTCTACCTGTAGATGAAAGTGAAGCATCCTCAGGGTCAACCATACCATCTGGTGGAGGATACATTGATAAGTCTACATCTGGTGACTCCTCTACTACTGCTCCATCAGATGGATCACACATCAGAGGATGAACTCCACCACCTCCAAGTCCTCCTCCTGTTGATTTATCAAGGCTTAAAAGGAGACTGGAAAAGAAGCAAATCTTCCTCCTAGGCCTGCATCTACAAAACAATACCAAAGAAAAGGAAAGGATAACTCTAGCCAGCCACAACCACAGCCTGAGTAACAACAACAATTGCCCTGCTTGCCCCCACCACAGACTTATATTCCTTATGGCTATGATCAAAGTTATGGTTATGAATATTATGATCCTTATGGACAATATGGTTACAGACAACAAGGACAAGTTCAAGTGCCAGAACAACCATCCGTTGATAACTTAAGTGAATCTATGGGATCTTGGCATATTAGTGGTCCTAGTACTGGTAATGTAGAAGGATCTAGTATCATGGATGATTTATTCGGAATGGGCAGTGGTGGATATAGCATTGCACCTACTCATTATCAAATTCCAGAGAAGAAAACTGATATTGATAGTGCCTTTGGTCATTGTGGGAGTGGTCATTATACCTCTAATGGATCCCATGAGACAAGTATTCAAAGCACAGCCCATTATCCATTTAATAGCTCTATGGTGAATCGAACTAATGATCATGAAAGATCTCAAGGGGCAGACCTATGATCCTTTTATTCTCACTAGTCATGAGCCCTCCTGCACACATTCTGAACATAAAAGATCATATACACCTTTGTCACATGAATCTGACGCTCTTCCCAGATCAAAATCATATAGAGTTGTTGATCTTTCTTCTTATGCTGGATTTGGATGTCTTGCGGACCTTTCTGATTCCGATTTTGCGGCATTTGTAGCTGACTATGAGCTAAACCACAAAGAAAATATAACACGGATGTAATATGCTTTACAAGTGGATAACCAGATAGCTGGCTCTAGGCATATTGATCAATATGAAGAGCATGCAAGACATTCGGCATGGTATTAGTCTTAGTTGGCACTCATCAGACTCGACTCAAGTGGGTACTTCAGTTTGTATTATTGGTATTTTTGTTAAATTATTTAGTTGCTTCCTACTTGTATTATGCTAGTACTTGTAATTTGTAATCTTTTAAGTTATCTATTTGTCATAAAGAAATCCCTAGTTGCACAACTTGCACTTGCATCACACACTGGCATGTAACTGTGTGTTTTTCTACGTTTGCAAATCTACATGGATGGTTATATGCTTATAGTTATATACTTATATGTAAACATATTGTGTTTTTAAGCTAGATTTGATGAAATCTATCAATTTTCATCACAAATTCAGTATTTTTTTGCTTAATTTTTGTCAAAGTTGCGTTGAAGTTTGGTTGTAAAAATCCTCGACATTTCCACAAACTTCCATGCCCACACCTGTCGAAGTCGGCTCGAAGTCGAAGTCATGTTCCATGCTTACAACTATGTTTGTGTGTATAAATTATATATATATATATATATATATGTGTGTGTGTGTGTGTGTGTGTGTGTATTAGTAATAGTATATATATAAATGATAGAAATTATTTTCTATTTTATATTGAATATATGAATATATGTGTGTCTATATAATATATTTACGTATATATAGTGTATATATATGTAAATTCTTATATATAACTATATATATATATATATATATAAATTCGTATATGTAACTATATATATGTTATATGTACACATATGGACACACACACATATATGGATATGTATATTACATATATGTACACACACACACACACACACACACACACACACACACATATATATATATATATATATATGAGCACCTCAATACAATCTGAGGCTTATGCCTCACCTCGCTGAGACGGAATTCCTTGATGCGCCTCACGCACTTTAAAACCTTGGGGCAAAGTCCTTAAGAAAAAGGTCTACGATGATTTGTAAAAGGAACAAACAAAAATCTTTTATATAGGTGCATACAATGAAAAACTAGATAGCAAAATAATGTCATGTGTTCAAATCTTGCACAATATAATAACCTTTTTAATATCACAGCAATTGATAGCACAAAACAAAATTTTACAGTTGATTACTTATGTGAAAAAACGATATGATGGGCCCCTTTGTGTAGTATTTCTTATATTATAGAAGGGTGTCCCTCCTCTCCTATATATAGGATAAGGGGGAAGCATACAGACTCAAGACAAACCCTAATGGACCGAAACACGACCAAGCCCATATTACAAATAGACTAAAACAATTTAACTAATACTCTCTAACACTCCCCCTCAAGCTGGACCTTGGGAGAGTCCCAAGTCAGCTTGCAAACAAACAAAACAGTAGAGCAAAAAAAAAAACATGCCCATACAAGAATGTTTCTTTCCCTCAGTGTTACAATAAATCACTCAAATATTCCCCCTTCAGCAGATTATCTCAAAGTAGGTAGGCAGGAAGAAGGAGCTTCTTGATCACTGTGAAATAGCATCTGGAGTAGAAGTAGGCAACATGTAGGCATCATGGTCTTCATCTCAATCACTATCGTCAACAAGTAGACCAGAGAGTGTCGGAACATAAAAAGCAGTAGTCGACATGCATACAAAGTATGGACAAGAAAAGAGTTAACATGTGCAAGGCACAGACAAGCCAGAGAGTAATGGCACACAGTAGCAGAAAGTAGACGACGTGGCCGGATAGAAAACTAGTGTCTGTAGTAGAAAGCAAATAAAGGACTTTAAGATCCAGTGTAGATGAAACTTCATCATGTATATGTAAATCACAGATAGAAATCTTCATCATCTTCTCTTATCATATGGTTTCCATCATAGTAGTAGACATCACATTCCAGAGAGTGTTGGGTCACAATAGCAGCAAAGGTGTATAGGCACATACAAATAGTCAACATGCAAACAGAGCACGGACAACATATAGGGCAAACTCACAAAGCAGCAAGTAAAATGTGTTAATCATAGCACAAGTAGCAAGAATGAGGTCACCGGATAGAAAATCGACAATAGATAGCACAAGTAGCAGCAATAATCAAACAACACATAGTACAAGTGAAGTAGATAACTTCATTGTAGCATATAGATCTGTAAATGGATATCCAGAATCCGCACATTCGATCCGGATTCGAGTCCG
Source organism: Alisma plantago-aquatica (assembly GCA_963693085.1). NCBI lineage: Eukaryota > Viridiplantae > Streptophyta > Magnoliopsida > Alismatales > Alismataceae > Alisma > Alisma plantago-aquatica. The sequence continues at coordinate 1,320,244,900 of OY856412.1, read as the reverse complement.
AAATTTTGAAAAAAAAAATCGACATCCGCATAATCTGAATTAGATTTAGGATATCAAATTTCATATCTGAAAATTTCGGATAGGATATCGGATATTGGTTGTATACGCTCCGAAAAAATCCAAATCCAAAAAATATATACATAAATTATTAGATATATATTATCTATATATAAATATATGTAAATATAGATATTTTTTCATATATATGCATTGCAATATCAATGTTTTCTATGTATTTAATGTTTATAACAATACATTTTTTATTTTTGGTTCGGATTGGATATTTATCCGAATTAGGATATTATTTGTTGGATCGGATTCGAATATTATTACATGATATCCGTCGGATATCGGAACGGATATCGGATTGAATTTTTTTTCAGATTCAAATATCGGATATAGCAGTATCCGTTCCATATTTAATCCCTTTACAGGTCTAGCAGCAGACGAGATGATGACGAATAAGTTTCTCAAACTCTTCATAAGGTAGACAAATCAATAATAGCAGTAGACGGATCCATGTAGCAGCAAAAAATAACACCACAAAGCAACAGAAAATAGCATGAAGTTCCATAGAGCAGAAGAACTAAAGTCTTCTTCTTCTCTCCTCCATCTCATCTCTTCTCCCTACTCATCATCCTCTATTCTCCCCCTCATGCTAACCACAAAAAGAGTCTAGAGAGTGGTTGGGGTGTAAAGTCAAAAACAATGATAAGGCAAGGGATATGTAGGCAAGTATGTGGAGGGGGCAACCGACAACTTGAGTCAAGGTGCAACATGACCCGATTACATAGAGTCGGATAGAAAAAAAAATGGATCTTTTAATGACCCCAAAAAGGAGATTTGTTCGACCCTTAGGCCAACAAATCTGGGGGTGCAGGAGCGAAGCCCCTGCAAAAAATTTTGGACTAGGTAAAAAAGATTGTAGGATCTCATCAAGTACAATATGTATATGAGGGGTAGAACAAGTATTGAGGAGGTAGGCAAAACGTATGTGAGGTTGGAAACGGTGGGGGTTAAAGAACAAAAGAAAATTAAAATTTCCAAGAAAAGAAAGATAAGTGTTGATGGTAAGGATAAAGAAGGGACTCGTCATGTATAAAACCTCCCCCATGTCATAGAATCATTGTAGACGATGTAGTGCGCCAATATGTAGTCAGTAGCAGTTGACATGGGTGTTGGTGAAGGAATGCGTCATGTTGATGCAGCAGCAGAAGTCATCAATGGCAAGAAGTTGGCGACACACCGTGTCTTGGGGTAACAAGTCGTGTCAGTTGACAAAACTCGGGGCAGAATCATGACAGAACGCAAGTGATGCGCCGTGTCAAAGTGCAACCAACACGTTGTGTCAGAAAACGACACGTCGTGTCGTTGGGCAGATTTTGCGAACAAAGTCACAAACAAAGCCAAACATCACCTACACGTCATATCAAGAAACGACACGTCATGTTAGCGGCAAACAACAGCAGAAAATCCCCTGAGACAGCAATAAAAGATGGATTAATCCTTCTGGATCTTCACCATATCAATATAGGGATGATATGTCCCCAAAATCACCAAAAAGAGGAGATCTTCATCCAAGGTTTGGAATAGATCTCAATAGATGTATAGATGACAAAGGCGGTGTACATCTACAGATATGTAGATGAAGATGGTGTAGATCTGCAAAGGTTAGATGACGTGGTGTAGATCGACAGCGGAGTAGATGGAGGTGGTAAATAGGATAGATATGGTGGCTCCATTAGCAAGAAATACGGACGGAGGCATGGCGACCCTTGTAAATCTAGTAGCAGCAACTTCAAAATGGATGTTTTTGTTGTAGAAGACGGAGACATCTCATGGAGACGACTCTGAGAAAAAGCAGGGATGGGAGATTCCCTACGGGAAGCCAAGCAACGCCAAAGGAAAGTCTGCTCTGATAGCATGTGGGAAAGCGGTATGATAAGAAATTCCCCTTTGTGTAGTATATCTTATATTATAGAACTTCAACCCCCTTCTCCTATATATAGGATAAGGGGGAAGCATACAGACTCAAGACAAACCCTAATGGGCCAAGACACAACTAGGATCATATTACAAATAGACTAAAACAATCTAACTAAATAGAATCTCAACAAGTTATTGTACTTCACTTGAGGAAAGAAAAAACTTGTAGATACATCTGAGGACTCCACCACACTAGATCTTTTCAAATAAAATATCCTACTTAAAACAGCCACAAGCATCGTAGGTAGCGAGGTAACAGTTCTTGTGAGCATGATGATCGGCAGTAATGCAGAATAGTAGTAGAAAGAGAAAGGGCACCCGCATTGTTTTAAAAAGTGGTACACGGTGTACAGGCAAAGAGGGTGCCGCATATAGTGCATGTGGTATATGGGAGTATATGCAGATTGCAGAAGTATATGGGGGTTTGGATTTTTTAAATAATAACATATAATCACAAAACCATACATTGAGATCATAAAATACATATTTACAATGTAGAATATGCAAATATATATGCATATATCTAAACATAAACAATTTATAATACAAGTACAATATTTTTATATATGTATCTGTGTATATATATTTGGAATGTGTGTAATATATACAGAAATTATAACATGTACACGTATAAATGTACTAAAACATGTGTAGTGTGTGTATTTATGTGAAAAAATCAAAACATTTGCATAAAGTACATATATATATGTCTGAAGTGTATGTAAACACGTAGCTATATTAGATATGTATCTATATATATATATATATATATATATATATATATGAATATATCAAAATTATACTATATATGTATGGGCACCCGAGGCATAAGAGCAGCAGCGGATCCAGAAAATTACACTAAGGGGGCTGAAATCAATGTATGTGTACATGTACTTTCATTTTAGCACATGGGGGGCTGAGTCAAAAAAATGGTCTTCACTGAGAATGGAACCCGCACCACTTACATTAAGTAACCAGTCATCAACCACTCGAGCTAGAAGCTTTCTTTGTAAATATATACTCAGTTGTTGTATTTATATATATTTTGAGAGTTTGTCTAAAAAGATTGTCTCCACTGAGGATGGAACCCAGCAGCCCCCTAGCTACGCCTCTGCGTAAGAGAGTTTGTCGAAACACGTTCAAGTCTTGACATCCCACACCTTTATAGTCTCGTCGAACAACCTTGAGATAATGAGGTTTTTCTATGGTATGGTGTCCACCATGTCGAAGTTGACACAGAACATGAATGTAAGGACCCTGACCTGAGTTTTGGGGTAACCATGTTTGTTTTGGCGATCATGTCCTTAGAACCTTACTCTAACCCTTTGAGATGTAATTAGGACTTTAGGAGAGGTTAAGTCTCCAGTTTGAGCTTCTTTGATTGATGTTTGTGCTTTTTGAGCTAGTTTGATGCAAATTGCAATTTACCCAATATAGGGGGTTGATGTGTAATGCCACCTCTAGAGTGCTCTTTCTCTCTCTTGACTTCATGAGGGAGAGTGTGGTGCTTTGGGGTGCCTGGTTTAGCTCTTGGGTGAGTAGTATCACCCTTAGTGGAAATTAGGGTTTTCTAGGGTTTGTATGTCATAGCCTGGTGACTTTGTTGTTTTGGCTTGGCCTAGGTCGCGATCTAGGGCATGTTGTGGGGTGTCGCGGTCGCGACACTTCCCCCTTGGTGTGGTGGTCGCAACTAAGGTTGTCTTGGGTCGAGGTAGAGGTTGGAGAGGTGTGTTTCGACCTAGGCTTCATGGGGTGGTCTTGGTGTCGCGATCTTGTGGTGGTGTTGTGGTGTGTCGTGACCTTGAAACCCTAGGTGTGTCGCGGTCGCGACATAGGGTTGGTTGCTTAGGTGGTCGAGATCCTACCCGGGGAGTATCACCATCTCTTGCATGTGGACCTTATGTGGTTGCATGTGGTTGCAAGTTGGTCCTTTTCATGGACAAGTGTTTCTTTGGGGCTCTATCTTGTTGACACATCATCCTTTATCTTACCTACCCTCCTCCTTTGCTATATAAACCATCTTCTCTCCCATGCAAGTGGTCCGTTTTGGTCATCTTCTTCCTCCCTTTCTCTTGTGCTAGTCCTTGGAGCTTGGTGGAGCAAGGAGTACTCTTGGTGCCTTGGAGGTGGCTCATCCCTTGCACGTGGTGATAGTAGTGATCCTTGGCCATCTCTAACTCTGGTGAGTGTATTATCTTCTTTCTTTGGTGTTCCTTCGGATCTTCTACCCTATCTTCTTCCTTCTTCTCGGTCTTAAGCCATGTTTTGACAAGGTGACGCTCTAGTGAGAGAGAGAGAGTTTCTTCTCTCTTTTCTCCCTTCTTTCTTTGGTTCGGTTTTGGGGTTTTGCTCTCTCTTCTTGAGCTATCATTTGATCTTGGTGTTTCTCCCTTCATGAGGTGCTCTTGTGGCCGAGAGTGGAGCTTTTAGTGGAGCTTCTTCAACCCTTGGATCGTGTGCTTGGAGCTCTTGATCTTAGAGCTCGGAGCTTTGGTGGTGATCTTCTTAAGGCGAGTTATATAACACTAAACCCTCTTTATTATTACACTTCTTGTTATGTTGCGTTGTTGTTTTTCCTCTTTAAGATGTTCCTACATCATGCTAGCATATGAAGCTTAACCCCAGAATTCGTTTGGGAGAGTTATCATGCTTGGTTTGGAAGTAAACTGAAACCCTAATCTTCTTGTATCAGTTTTGGGTAGAGATGATACTATGGAGTTTCTTCCCCATGTTTGACCCTTAATCTAGTCCCCTTGCTTGGCATTTGAACACCTAGAAGTAAGTGAGAGGTTAGTTTCGGTTTTGGTCATCTTGGATATGGTTTCTCCTCCTTTAGTCATGCTTTTCTTGGACCTTTGCCTTTGGGTTTGTGGAGATCGGCTTGCTTGAGTTTCCTTTCATGATGATCATGGTGCTTGCTTAGTTTTGAGCCTGTTTTGGTGACCTAGGTGTTTCCCCTTGGTGTGGTCGCGATCTAGGAGGTTTGGTGGTCGAGACATGGGTATGGCGTCGCGATCGCGACATAGCCCATTGAGTTGGACGCGACCTAGTTGGCTTGGTCGAGATGACCCTTCTTGTGGTGATGTTTGACCTAGTAACATTGGGTTGAGACCTATGGAGCATAGCAACCTAGAAACTCTTAGTTTCTTGCATTAGCTTGGTGGAGACAGCCCTTGGAGTGGTGATTGCGACTAGGGGACACCGCAGTCGCAACATGGTGGTGTTGAGGGGTCGCGGTCGCGACATAGGAGTGGTTGAGGAGCTTAGTCGTGACACATGGTTGAAGGGTGAAGAGAAACCCTAACCCTAAAGTCGCGGGCGCGGCATGTAGGAGGTGGTCGCAACCCATGGTGAGGGAGTGAAGGTTGATATACCCATGGTGTATGTCGTGGGTTGAGACCTATGGAGCATAGCAGCCTAGAAACTCTTAGTTTCTTGCATTAGCTTGGTGGAGACAGCCATTGGAGTGGTGATCGCGACTAGGGGACACTGTAGTCGCAACATGGCGCGGTCGCGACATAGGGGTGGTTGAGGAGCTTAGTCGTTAAGGGTGAAGAGAAACCCTAACCCTAAAGTCGCGGGCACGGCATGTAGGAGGTGGTCGCGACCCATGGTGAGGGAGTGAAGGTTGATATACCCATGGTGTATGTCGCGGTCGCGACATACTATGGAGGATGGTCGCGACCTATGTGCCTAAGTGGTTAACATGTGGTGATGGTAGGTGGTTATGAAACATGTATGAACATCTAACTTTTTTTTTGGAAAATTGTGTATGAACATCTAATGTTAATCATGTATACATATGTGTCATGTTGTTTTGTATGATCTCCAAACTTCCCTAATGATGTTGCTTAATCCTAACCCACTCCATGATGATGGAGGGTGGTGGTTCTAGGGTGGTTGGTTGACCCTAACCTTGTGGACCTTAATCGGCAAAAAGTGGGTGAACAAGTCTTGCTTATATCCTTACCATGGATGGTTCTGATGTTATGTGATTATCTCTCTTGATTATGATCTTCTAACCTTGCAGGTGTTGCGTGATTGATTATCATAGCTAGTGTGTGCTATGATGGCTATGATGCGAGACAAGATTGAATAAGCCCTTGTGAGGCATGCTGAATATACAGGTGATACAAGAATAAGGTGGTTGGGCCTTATGACCTAACAGTGGTTATTGTTCTGACATGAAAGGATGTTTCCTACTAAGAGAGTTGAGGGATTGATATCCCATGGCATGTGGCTTTATTGATGATGTTGTGGATGGCAATAATACATGCATCATATGGTGTTAAGTGACAAGTTCACACCTTATATGTTATATTTGCTGGAAGAGTACTATGCCCTTATTTTTTGTAGAATTTGTTATGATTTTATACGTTGTAACTTGATTGATGCCAAAAGACACTTCATTGACTTAACTAATCAAGTGGAACTTGATCATGTAGCTTTGCCCTGTACCATAGATCCATTCAGTGTCAGCACTTGATGAATGGTGAAACGAGTTTGACTCGGAGCACATATTTTTTAATATGTGGGGGAGAGGACGAATATCCCCTTACGTTCAGGATGTATGAGACAGCCATGCATGATCTGGTCTCCTTAGTTATATGTGATACAGGATTGGTTGAGGGCCATACCCTGGTAGGAGTGCGACTGCGGGCCGTAGCTCAGTTTTACTAGCGTCGTGACCTGTACCAAGCGGGCTAGACTTGTACAGCTGGAGTATATGTCGTTGCTAGCAATTTGACTGGTAATGTCACTGCAGGTTCACTCGTACTGACCGAGGGGGTGAGGTCGTAGATTCTTCCATAGACCTTGTATGGCACCGATTTTGACTTAGTAGTGGTCGGTTGGATTTGGGTGGTGCGACTCAAATCTTCACGGCATAATAAAACACGTAATCAGCCATGTAGCCTGCTCGCATAGGATTAAATACGGGAATATTGGATGAGGCCTTGCTTGTTTTTGTACAGTCTAGTTAGTAGTCAATTTACATGTTCTTCATATTCCTTTTATGATGATAAGATGTTTCATAATCCAATTGTAGTTGCCTATTCTGTTAGTAATGATTACATGTTTATCATAGTGGTAATTGTAATGTTGTTTCTTAATCATCCTACATGTACTAATAATAGTGTTGGTCGAGATCTCCAGCTGAGATTTGGAATCTCACCCTGTGGGTTTCCCACATCCTTTATGGTGGACATGCATGAGGAGGTAGAGATCATGCAGCAGACGTTGAGCAGCAGCAAGAAGGGCATTAGCTGACAAGGTTGGAAGTGTTGTTGGTGGTCCTTTTGTTGTTAGAGTCCTAGAATCGTCCATGTACACTTAGGTCTTTGGGATGATTTTTGGGTATGTTTTGTAGACATGTTTCGATACGTGGTCTAGCCTGTATGTTCTTTTCAAGTATGGATATAGTGGAATGTGTGTGTGTTTCTATATATATATATATATATATATATATATATATAGAGAGAGAGAGAGAGAGTCAGGCTAGAATACACTCGAGTGTATCCGGAGCGGAATACACTCAAGTAGTTTTTTATGATGCAATATTTTTTTTGAAAACCCAATCCGTTGATCTTCTTAAACATCTCATGAACAACTCATACGCAAAATTTGAGCACATTTGGATATGTATAGCTCATGTTATGAAGACCGCAAAAATTAGCATTTCAAATTAGTTTCGTGCGTCGATTTTGTTGCCCTTAGATGAGTGACTTACACTCATCCAAATGGGCTCAAAATTTGTATGTAGCCTAGTTATAGTATGACGGTGAAGATCAACGGTTTACATTTTGCAAAAAATAGTCTTGATATGCAAACACACTTGAGTGTATTCGTGCGATCCGTACACTCGAGTGTATTCTAGCCTGACTCTCTCTCTCTCTCTCTCTCTCTCTCTCTATATATATATATATATATATATATATATATATATATATATATGGGACAGGTTTTCTTGTAACAGGTTGATGGCATATATGGTAAGTACCTTGTAACACGAAAGGACTCATATGTAAAGGTTTTTGCTGTTTGAGAGCTTAATAAAAACGTATTTAATTTCCAGTGTTTCTGATAATCTATTTGTTTAAGTTCGTTTCCACGGTTAGTTTTGAGTTATCTTGTGGTTTGTGGCGTGTGGCGTCACAGTTTTAATGGTATTAGAGCTTTGGGTGTGTTGAGTCTACATGGGCCTAGGACTAAGGTTTGTGTTTGTTCTTGTGTCCTCCAGTATGTCTTATAGTGATTTCTACTTATGCAGAATAAGCAGAAAAGTCTAAAGATGTCTGGAGAATATGAAGAACACGTTGTTGAGAGCAGTGTCGGTGCACCAGGAGGAGGTGCAAGGAACCAGGCACAGGAAGGGCGAGTGCCTGACGGTCCCCAGTTGACCCAGCCATGATTGAAAACCCTACCTTTCACACTCTTTTTGGGCAGTTTATGGCTACGATGACGCACATGGCCAACAAGATGTCTGCATCTCAGCCTAGGGCACCGGTTCCCAATGCGGAATGTTCAGGTACTGGGAAGACCTTTGAGCAGCTTCGTCGTGTTGGGGCGGTGGAGTACGCTGGGACAACTGATCCGGCGGATGCAGATCTGTGGCTTACTGAGCTTGAGAAAGCCTTGAAGATCCGACAGATGCAGATCGGTGCTATATTTGTACTCTCTAGATATAGTATTAGGATCGTTGATCGGATACCATGTAAAATGGTAAATAAAATTAGTTTGACATGATTAAGAAGTGACTACAAGGCTTGTATAGATAGGAGTCAAGACATGGTAACATTCTTATACTCCCCAATATGGGACTAAATACAAGGCAGACTCTAACACAGGATACATTGCACTGAGCCAAAAAAACAAAATTCTAGAATTATGCTATAAATCAAGTAAAAATGTTAAAAGTATGATCAATGATTTAAGGAAAAAATATACATGTGTTATATACATATACATACATACAAACACAATACATGATGTGAATGTGTATACATACGTACACACACACACATGCAAAAGGATAAGAAATATGTCATATTGGTCAGCAAATAAAATGAACAAGCTTCTGGTTCGTTACACTATCCTCCCTTTTTTCTATTGTTTGGATTCAATGGCAGAATCATTATGAAAAGAGGACTATTGAACCCACTCACTTATGGGCAGACTCGTGTATCGATATTGACACGAAACTCAAGCACTTTTTCCCTCAAAGGATGAGTGAAGACATGTTTGACCTTTTTCTTTATAACTGTCATAAGGCTAACCATTGACTTCCTGAACATAGACTACCGGAGTAAGGGTAATATCTAAGCTCAAACACTTGGTCATTGACTGACTTTCTCCATTGCCCTGATCTAGAGATCGGTTGTCATCCTAAGTAGGGTTTAATGTTGATAGGTGTTAGAGTAATTAGTTTATTTGTAATATGGGCATAGTTTTCAAGGCGGTCAGGCGGTGGCCTGACCTGGCTGGGCGCCTACAAGGAAGAAAGATTATTAAGGAAAATGATTTCGAACAGATCATGAACGGTGAAAATACCTGATTTTGGGATGAAATTTGGGCCCGGATGAACTCCACACTTGATCAAATGTCTCACAGAAATATCCCGGAGAAGTTGAGGGACCTCCGTGTAGCCAGCGTGGTCACAGATGCGGGAGGTTGGGACATTGATTTTCTGAAGTATTGGCTTCTAGACGACAGTGTGAAACATATCTTGCGAATCAAAGCTTCAAGTGAAATAAGTTGCGAGGATCTCATTGTGTGGACTGCCACCAATAATGGAAGTTATACGACTAGCTCTGGATACTCCATACTTCGAAAACAGAAAGAGATTAAAGTACAAGGCGAATGGAATTTGATCTGGGCGGCCAAAGTCGCTGCAAAAGTAAAATGTTTCATGTGGATGCTCACACATGATGCCATTCTTACTAATAGCAGACGGGTTCGGAGGCAAATGACTCTCAACAGTACCTGCGAGAGGTGTTGTGAGCAAGAGGAGAGCAGTCTCCATGTTGTTAAAGATTGCAAATACGCTCAGGACAAATGGAAATGCCTATTCCATAATAACAAACCACCCAATTTCTCTTCTTCAGATAACACCTGGCTTAAGGCAGGTCTGGCAGGGAAGGAGACTGAGAGACACCTATTCATGATCAGTTTTTGGTACATATGGAGCTGCAGAAATCAACCCATATTCGAACAAAAGGTGCTGCCGCCTGAACATCAATACTTGTTTATCCAACGTGAATTGGAGTACTCAGCGAAGGCCTGGCAGTTAAAAGTCGATGTAGATCTACCCAAGGCCCGAACTCAGCAGAAATACATATGGCAAGCACCAGCCGCAAACCATCTCAAACTGAACACTTATGCAGCTCTTAACAAGCACAGGTGTGCGGCAGCATGTGTGGTGAGAAATGGTAAAGGGGAGTGGATTGAGGGTCTTGCATGACTACTAAAGTTTCATCAGTTGTGTACACCGAGCTCTTTGCTCTATACCAGGCGCTTCAACGGGCACAAAATCAAGCCTTACACCATCTGGATATCGAGACTGATTGCCAAGTAGCTCCCAACATGATACACGTGCACCCTAGATACAATCCTATGTACGTCAGATTAATTGAGGGCATCCAGAGTAAATTGAAAGCCAATGCAAGTTGGACCCTTCAACATGTTGCTAGAGAATGCAATGACTGTGCGGACAGCCTTGCTAAATACCACCAAAAAACAAGATTGGAGACTCCAAGTATATCCAGCCTCTGGATAATGTGTTAGGATGGTTTGAGAAAGACAGCTGTAACGGTAGTAGTACTACCATGTTTACTTCAGCTCCAAATAATACTAGTTGTAATGGCCTTGATTGTGCCTGCCAGAGGAGGGCGGGATGAATAGATAGCCTCCTGACTTCAGTAAAAACAAAGGTACTTTGTGTATATATTTAGTGTTTTACACCCTAAATAGGCATGTTAGAGTGAAGTAGAAGCGTAAAAATAGATGAAATCATTTATGCATGTCAAATATGATACTAACATGACATTTACAAAATTTAAAAAAACCAAAAAAAAAACTATCTAGGCGCCCAAATGACTGTTTATCTTAGCAGGTGACCCTGGCGGATCCCCCTTGGGCACCGGGGTGCTCAGGTGGTCGTCTCAACAACTATGAGTATGGGCCTAATTGTCTTGGTCCATTACAGTTAAGTTCGCTTCATTATACTTGCCTCCTCTCCTATATATAGGAGGGAAGTTTGCCATCTATTAATGAGAAATGATTCATTAGCCTCCGTGTTATTTTCTACATGGTATCAGAGGATAGATCCTAAGCCTAACCTTTGAAAAAAAAGGAGTATACCTCTGCCTGCGGGCAGCCGTCATCTTTTTCTGGCTTGGCCGCTTGCCAGGCATCATCCCAGCCTCCATGGTCATCTCCTTCCTTTTTTCATAAAAATCCAATCTTTCATAGCATGCATGCATGCCTTTGCATCTTTCCTTGTTACCTGCCTATATCCATCTTATCCACGATCCCAGTCAACCCCTCCCCTTGTTTCCACTATCTTGTCATGCACTAAGGACCTCGCATGCAAGAACCACCAAGTTTTTGTGACCATCGATACTCGAAGCATCAATTGATGATGTCGGTTGCTGGACAAACCCTTCGCCTCACGCATTTAAAGCAAACAAATCGAAGGCTAAGCCACTGATTTTCAGCCTACTTGATCGCTGGAATACTTCGTATCAACAGATACTCGGTATATCAATATCGATTAGATCCGAGATCATGGAATTGACAACCTAAACTATTGTTCGTCTACAATTTGCATTCGACATCACAACAACAAAATGCTCCCAGGAAAGCATCGTTATGAACTGGCACCGACTTATCAACGATTCCTACTTACTCTTATTTCCCTCTACATCAGGCAAGTGTTAGCATGTCCATCCCAATAGTCCAACTCCACACGTCAACAGAGCTGAGAAGACAACTAGGCAAGGATCAGTCCGCACATGGGCACTTGTTTAATTGAAAAAGAGCATGCCTCTTTAAGCTAGATTAGTGGAATTTGAAAAGGTCCGTTGTGGCAAAAGTCTGCGAGTAAAGAGAGACCTATCCTTCTTTTTGCGGCCCTTCCTTTTTTGGCCAATTATTTTCAACGTTTGCCTTTGTAACCGATTTCTTCTTTGTGTTGCTTTTTCTTAGTTGGTTGGCTATGCTCTTCCACATCTTTCCTAAAAAACATTGAAAACAGCTCAGGAAGATGAGTGCATATTGGACACAAAAGACCTATGCTAGTTTATAAAGCACCTAAAGAGGGGGCACACACTAATTTTTCTTCCTCTCCAGGTGGTTCCTCTAACACACATGGTTAAGTGCCTTTGTTTGAATTAGGGAGTGTTAGAGTGCTTCAATTATTGTATTGTAATATTTAGGGGGAGATCATTTCTTCCAAGGGAAGATCAATTTATGTATGAGATATTTTATCTTGTTCATGTAATAGCAAGTCGGGCATGTTCACCCATGCTCCAGTTTGAGGGGGGTGTTAGAGTAATTAGTTTATTTGTAACATGGGCATGATTGTCGTGGTCTATTAGGGTTAAATTCGCTTCCTTGTACTTTCTTCCTCTCCTATATATAGGAGAGGAATTTGCCATCTATAATAAGAAATATCCAAATTAGCCTCCATGTTATTTTCCGCAATAGGTTGTCTAGTTCTCTCTTTTTCTTTCTTTAATTGAGTGAATCAAGTTCGATTGTTGTACCTTTCATTGAGTATCCAGCGTCGTAGTCTGTCTGTCTATATATAGTCATTTCTTTTCAAAGTAGTAATTTTTTTCAAGTTAGTAAAGTGAACCCTGGAAGGTGGTGGGCCTCTACAGCCCAAAAACATAGTGCAACGACCTTAGTTCCAAATGGACATACTTTTTGGGTCAACCACAAGAAATTTTGAGCATCACCTAATGATGATCTAAAATCAAACTGTTGAAGTTCCTTGATCTTGAATCATTGAATGTAAGGTATGGATAGACATGTCAAAGAGGATCAAAATTCACAGGCACCCATGGTTCAACCCGCATAAGACAGGTTTTAGGTGAAGTAATTTGCCACCCACAGAAAATTACCCAAACCCATGCTCACCCGTTTAGTTAGCGGGTTTCATGCCTAACCCACAGGCACCAGTAGGGGGTGGTTAACTATATTAATTATATCGAAATGAATGCAATCATCTACTACTACTTAAAATAATATATTGATCTATTACGAGTTACTACCCATTCATCGTTAAGGAGTTCCAAACTCAAATTTTTTCAATAAGATTCTTTATCTAAGCAAGATAAATGGGAGAAACAAATCCACATCTACTACATTTTCTAATTGCTCTATCACAATTAACCTAAAGTTGTACTATAAGTTACTAATTGTGGTCCATTAAACATAATCATACATAAGAGAATTTAAATTATACATTAGAGAACTTTACTAAAAAAGTATGTGGTTATATGCATGGAACAGGACTTCGATAGATGTGGAAGTGGAAGTTTGTGGAAACATCGAGGAAACTTCGAGGATTTTTACAACCAAACTTCGACGCATCTTTGACAAGAAATAATCTCAAAATAGTGATTTCATGATGAAAATTTATAGATTTCATCAAATCTATCTTAAAATCCAAATATAACCATCCATACATGTTTACATATAAAGAATAACACAGTCATGTGCAAATGTAAAAGACATCGTCTTAGTGTCAACTTCGACAGGCAGGGAAGCGGAAGTTTGTGGAACACGTAAGGAAACTTTGAGGAAGTTTTGGACTAACACTTTGACGCAAAATAAGCTAAAAGATAGTGAGATTGTGAGGGAATATGGCATAAAACGTCAACTTTTTAGTAAACACATACTCCGCCTATAATCTTCTATGTGAAATGTTTAGAACTTAGATTTGTTCCATATATGTATTCTGTATCTACAAAAATCTCAATTGGTTCACATTCTAGAATTACAAAACATGAGCTTATTTTTAAATACATCAATTTGTAAAGAGGGGAAAAAGTAACCGAGGTGAAATTTTATTAGGTCTACACCAAATTTTGCAAAACTTGTGGAAATCTAGTAGAGGAATAAAGTTATCATTGCTCTTTAGTTAGAAACCAAGGAAATAGTCATCTCAATGTGAAGAATGGTTTCCTACAAGTTCTTTATGCCTTCACTATGTGTGCAACAATAATAACTACAAAGATCATCGAGAAGACGGGAGGCTTTGAGGTAGCTAAGTCAATTTCATCACCAAGTAGGCTGAATTCATTGACACATGTCAACAAGTAGGCAACATCGATGTCGAGGAAGTTTACTAGGTTTCTACATCGACAAGCGTAGACATATGCAACATCGAGGATATATTGCCAGATATCGAGGATGTTTAGTACCATGGTTATATGGTTGTAAAAAATTAACAACAAATTTTTTGGTTTGAAAGCAACATTGCATAGAGGTTGGTTGCTCCTTTTGTGCTATATTTAATGTAAAAATACTAGAGAACGGTTCTTATTTTTTCTACTGTAGAGCAGAATCTTGCATATCTTCTTTTATTTGACACATTATCTGGGCACCCGGGTCGACCGCAAACCGCTGGATCGGGTTTGGGTTTGACATTGTTCCACATATCTAGTACTGTGATTTTTGACCTGCACCCGCGAGACCCAAATCCACAATGACCCAATCCAAACTCAACCTGCCCACCCATTTGGCAAGTCTGCGTATGGATTCAACACAGAACATTTATATAAATCCAATTTTTTGATACCATACAAATAGGATAAGGTCTTCTTTCTGTACTAAAAGCCTATTGCGGGAGATTGACTACTCATTTGAGCTTCTTCTAGGGATATTAAGCCCTTGGCTTCTGGGAAGCCCTTTTATATTCCACAAGTTGCAAGGTTTGAGACGGGAAATGTCCATTTCAGCATTAGAAGATCTCTATGAAGAGAGAACTATATCAATCCTCCTCATTCATCTATATGTAACTGCCTTCAATGAAGAATGCATCGACCCTCGTGACTCTCCATATTCTCAATTAAGAGGAAACAATGGAAGCATATAAGCATATGGGGAATATTGATTGCTTGGAATATGAATGCTATGACGATTAAGCAAGAGAAAAGGCTACAAACACCTAGATATTTCATCATGTGAAAGCATAGCATCAAGACCAATAAGGGTTGTAAACAACTGAGATAGGCATGAAAGGATCCAGGGATGTCTTTCATCAGTCGACACCTTCAACAACCAGTGGATGAGATTCAGGACATATGTCACACCTTTATGAAAAGATCTTGTAAAATGCTTAAGTTCACAAACAAGGACATATGACTGAAGGTTCCATTTCTTTACATGTAATTGACAGGAATGAGCCGGGGCAGAGAACTAGACTCGTCAAGTTACAAGTTGTGAAGGTCCACCCACCTTATTGTGTTGTGCTATCTTTGGCCCAGGGGTCCAGGACGAATCAGACAACTGATAGCCCTCTACTGAACATCAAGTTGTTCTACACACACACACACATCTTACACATTATATATGAAAAAATTATATACATAGTTTTAGACACAACTTTTTCGTAAAGTCAGCTATTTTGTTGTACAGGTTCCGAGCAAATGATGTTCCAGCAGCTGTATGTGGATACAGCTTGAATTTAGGGCAGCATGCTAGCATAGGTTGCAGTTGCATACTAGGACAAGTCCTTGAATGATAACTTCTAACAGCTTAGTAGGAGATGAAGCTTAAAATGGCGCTAAGTGACAAGCTAATTGTGTTATATTGGTTTACAATACTCCCAGTGTGGGTGTGGGTTGTAACATCAAGGCATTTTGGTAAAAATCTAAGCAAGGAAATTAGGAAAAATCAAAAGAATAGAAACACTTTGGGGGATCATACACTGTGGGGATCATAGCGCAGGATATGCGTACCAGGTAAAAATGCTAGACGCTAACAATGGTTTTGATACACAACATAGGTGCAGACAGTGTTATCAAGGCGGGCGCTAGGTGTCCTGGGCGCTCCATAGGTCCCTCAAATCTAGGCACCTAGGGGTCATAGGTGATCTGGGAAAACTAGGCGGGCTGGGCGGTCAAGGAGGACAGCCTAGGTGATTTTGCTGCAACTGTTGCCAACAAATCAGTCCTTTTCTATTACTGTTCCTTTGATTTTTTTGTACTTAGTCTTGTGTCTCCTATTTTAGCTTTTTTTCTTTTCTTTTTTTGCATTTTCTGTTCCCGCTACTGCTGCATCTTATTTTTTGTGACTTCCTCCTATGTTCTCTCTCACTGCTATTTCCGTGTTACTTATATCCGAAATTCAGATTTGTACTGCATCTCCTGCTCCCACATCTACTAGACTTCTAGTACTACTTCTATTTGCATGTTTTCTTCTACCTTTTCTTACTTATTCTTGCTCCTAGATCTCCAACAGCTACTGCTGTTTGCATGTATGTCTTGAAGTTTCCCGATCTCTTCTTCATCCCCTAGGTGCCCTCCAACTACTCCTTTACAGCTATTTTTTTGTTTATCTAACTTCTTTCTCCTTCACATCTCCTTCGTTGTTGTTGCACATTTCTTTATCTGACTTCTTCCTGCAACTCACTTGCAATTTCTTTTATTTTTTCCTGTTTTCTTTCTCCTTCAGTTCCTACTTATCTTCAACCTTTTATTGTTATTTGTCCTCTTAATTCCCCTTCCTATGGTCCTTTCAACAGTTAGCAACATAAGTTAGGCATATCACAACATCTAATGAACATATAGTTAAAAATTGCATGTAGTATCATGTGTATAAATAAATAAATATGTAACTGAAAAATAATATAAAATAAAAAGGCCCAGAAAACTAGGCGCCCATAGAGTGAAACCCACCGCCTAGCCACCTTGACAATCTAGGGTGCAGAATCTGCAGCTATTAGTGGAACTGGATATGGGTACAGCAGGATTTGAGGATTCAATGCATAAGCAATGAGAGATAAAAAAGTTTTAAGTGTTAACCTTCCTATTAGTTAATTTACAGAGCTCCCCATCACATTATAGGCAAGGCAGTCACAGAGAAAGAAGTATTCAAACAATTAATTATCTCACCCATCATGTGTTAACAAAAAGATTTCAACTTATTAACAGCCATTAATCTAGATATACCGCAAGCATAACACATTTGAGATTCACAGTCATCAAACTAATAGCAGAGTCTAAAATACTTCCCTAAATGGTCATTATGATCCTGGATTCAAAGATCAAGTGCAGATTATAATATAAAACTGAGATATTTCTTCAGCAATCGAAATTATAGATCTAGCCAACATTAATGATGCACATTGTAGCTGAATTTTCCTAGATGGGGTAACCATAGATATATACAATTCTTGTAAAGAAATAAAACATACATGTAACCACAACCAGTTTTTCTTTATAATATTGATTTGCCACAGTGTGAAACTTAACATTATTGAAGTTGCTTACAGTTTTGGAGCATTAGGTAGGTTAACAACATTTAACATGATCAAAAATATAGTTACCAAACAAAAAGAAAGAATTCTGTTTTGATGAATTTGGGAAGTACTAACCTTCTGAGGCTATAGTTGCCAGACAGGCATCAGAAAGACCAATATTCTTCAAAGACATGGATTCACTGAAGCTAAGAAAATAAGGTTGAATTGTTAAGGAAGAAACTAATGTAGCCAAAAATCTTGAAAAAACAAAAGAAACGAGCCAGAAGGGATTTTTTAGATTTGGCACCATTACTAATGCTAGCTTTTTTTTTGCTAACTTGTTTTATTCACGCTTTTATTTTTCTGACTTAAATATTTCAAGTATTCTTGAGTGCCTTCCATGTAGCTATCAGCCGTTAAGTGGCTATAACAAAGAGATAAGGGGCAGTTGGATCCCCTTGTTTGGTCAATTACAGACATTGAATGGATTTGAAAGCTATTCATTCATTATAACATATAAACAAGATTCAATGCACTCTTTGACCATGCCAACCAACAAGGGTGAACATTCATTATTTCTCATAACAAACACTATAAAATCCCTCCCTACAGAATCATAAGTTCTAGTTGAGTCACGCTTTATACAAATTTTAGGCTGATCTTTCTACAATGTACAATCAAAGTCAGTTAGAACATCATTTTCAAGTAAAATTGCATCATTTTCTTTAACAAATGTGTAACGACCCGTTTTCAGATCAACAATCTAATTAGGGCCTACTTGGATGATTGTATGCTTAACTAGATTTATCATTGTTCAAAACTTGATTAATGATGGTATTCTAATCATGATTCTTTAAACCCAATGAGAAACTCTAAATATGCTTTTATTTCAAATAATTAGGGTTTGATAATTGAAAACCCTAATCGGCTAAAATTAGGATTTTGATGGCATATGAATGCAGAATTTGATAAGTATAGTGGTGTACTAAACGATTTTTAATATTTTATATACAACTCTAATTTAGTTAAAATTTGGATATGGTTTGGATAACTCAAATGCAATCACTCTTGAAAAATATCAGAATTTTTGAATATTTCTAGGATCTGTTTGTCAGCCGAGTTTTCTCAGGACAAACTCAGCCAACCATGTATTCAAATTGAAATATAGCAATATGGTATTTGAATTTTATCTTTTCATTGTTACATTCAATTCATCTAAAAATTTTACTGTTGTTTGGAAACTCCATTATAGATATGTTGCTAAATTTTCATAATTTTGGATTATGTTTGATCTCTACAGAGAGGGGTGTTGGTCGAGTTTCCTCAGGATAAACTCGACCGACCATGCATTCTGGCAGAAAAATAGCAGTCTAGTATTTGATTTTATTTATTTATTGGTAACTCTTGATCT
The DNA here is from genome assembly GCA_963693085.1 of Alisma plantago-aquatica. Lineage (NCBI taxonomy): Eukaryota > Viridiplantae > Streptophyta > Magnoliopsida > Alismatales > Alismataceae > Alisma > Alisma plantago-aquatica. The sequence goes on along the minus strand of OY856412.1, from coordinate 1,320,226,034 downwards.
GAAATTTTAATTGGAGCTCTGAAATGCTCTCTAAAACAACATGCAACATTTTCATAATTGTTAGAGGTTTGACCTATTTAGTAGACGGTTTTCGTAGCATGTTTTATGACAGAAAAATATGTTGAAATAAAAGAAATTGTAAGTTGGGTCAATTTGTAATTTACCCAAGCACCTTAATTGATCTATATGAGCAACCTAGCACCCAAGGAGCTCTCAGATTTCATGATTCATTCCAGAGAAACAAAATCCTAGAGAGAGAGAGGGCTAGGGTTTTGAGAGGAGTAAGTGGTGGAGATGTTGACCTAAGGTTTCTCTATCCAAGATATGATGAAATCAAGTAAGTTTAGCTTCTTTGCATAGCCTTTCATGATGATCCTTCTCTCACATGTCAAGATTACGTCCCTTCTCTTATTTGATTTGGAATCACATTAAATTACCCCATTTTCTCACCCTTTCTCTCCTAATCGCCATTTCTAGGGTTTCTGAGTTGAGAGCAGGAAAAAATGGATTTAGTTGCTATAGTTTGATTGGATTTCTTGAAATTCAGAGTTTGGCCTACGTTTTAAGGTGCTTGTCACCTTAGGTGAGTGTTTATCTCCTTCTGAAGCTATATATTCATGTTGAAACCCTAAATCTATCCGGCTAAAATATTCAGAAACCTTGCTTGTATATGTGTGATTGGGTATTGATTTGGAAAGATATTAGGAAATCAAATTCTACTGATATTGATTATTTTCATTGATTGGAACTTGCTTAGTTCTTGATATATTGATTGAGGATCCATGGAAAGTTCATGAATAGATGACTACTATTTTATGTGAATATTGCTTAAAATCAGCCCAATGGCCGATATGTTTAGGAATTGAATTGAAATGTATAGAATCATATTTGAATTGTATTAAGATTGCTTGGGGTTGGATAATCTAGCAAATGTTGGTTAAGTGTGGAGGCAATGAATTATACAAGTGTTTTGTTGAGTCTTACTGAAATTGAATATGATACATACATAAGGATCAGTATGAGGTGGCAATATTCCTTGTTAGGGTTTGTGTTGAGGGATTGAATCAAATGAGTCAATTAATCAATGTATATTTATGACTGATGAATGAAATATGTGGAAATGGAAACTAGAGGTTCCATGTGTGAATAGCCCTAATGAGCCCATGTGCAGCATGATGAGATTACTGAATGAGATAAATTCTTATGATGTGTTGAACTACAGATGACTTCTTGAAAACCATAGAAGTTTAGTATTAAGATGAGTATGAGTAATAAAGCTAGAACGTGTATATAATGTTGTAAATGTGATGAAATGATGGAGTCTAGGTATTAATACTACAATTGAAGATGATAAGACTGATTAGTATGATCTAAGCTGAATTCATCTATTTTAGCATAATTTATGGAATTAGATATGAATGTGAGTCTTTTATACAAGTTACATAACAATGAATTGTGAAGGATGATTCGAGATTATGGTGTAAGAAGATGTCACACTAATTCATTTTTTTACCTAAAGTGAGTAGTATAATAAGGAATGATCATTGTTGATTATGGGAATTCCATTAGAAGTCAATGACATGGTACACTTATCTAAATATAAGAAACGATATGAACAAAAATGTACCGAATGGTGAAAAAAGTTAAAAGGTGAAACTAATGAAGTTATAATGATGAAGTCTTTAATTTTTTATTTTAATTACATGTGGCTTAACCCAAATTGAATAAATTATATTAAAATTGGACTTTGATGGATGTTAATGAGGAGAGAAGCATTGTATATCAAGTGAATTAAGAATGATTGGTGTCAATAATGTAATGAATGTGAAATGAAAGAAGTTGAGACTAATGAACATAAAATGAAGGAAAAAGATGGGAATTAGTAGATGAATATAAGAACCTAACTCTTACCCTAAAATGATGAGTTAGATGATGCTAATGAATAACAAATCTCAAATGAGGGATTAAGGAACGCACATAAATGTAGTTGAATTCAGTTAAAAGATGAGGTTCAAGCATTTGAATTGATTTACAAGATGTGTTCTTGGATTGTGATTGTTTGATAGAATACTTGTACTATGAGGATGGACTACTTTATGGACTTCAAATGATACTCAACATGTGTTGATTAGTAACCTTAACTGAAGAATGTGAAATAAAAGAAGAGAACTAAGTATGTTATGCAACTAAGTGTGTTACGCATGATTGTTTGATAGAATACTTGTACTATGAGGATGGACTACTTTATGGACTTCAAATGATACTCAACATGTGTTGATTAGTAACCTTAACTGAAGAATGTGAAATAAAAGAAGAGAACTAAGTATGTTATGCAACTAAGTGTGTTACGCATGTTTATGCATGAAATTTATTTACAACTATTGAAATTGGATGGAATAAGTATATATTGTATGACACATCTATTCTAAGTATGATGAATGATACAAGATATCTATATGCTTTTAATGTTTCTTGTTCTAATGTCTCTGTGAATATTTGTTGAAAAACTGTGATATAGAATCAACTGATAAGCAATATCTTGAGATTGAATTTAACATGCATTGATTACATTTGAGAAACCATGATGAGGGTAAATGTTGCACAATGAGATCATGTCTCGGGCTGAAATCCCACTGATAATGATTAAACTCTGACGGGTAAATGTTTGACAATGAGATTATGCCTTGGGCTGAAAGCTCACTGATGATGACTGCTATGAGATGATGTAGAAATGTAAAGAATAGTATGTGTTGCAAATTACAGATTGTTGTGCTTCTTGTTTTAGTCATTGTCGTTCTTGATTAGCTTAATCTGTTTCATGTTATTCTAGTTACGCAAGAATACACACATATGATATATGATTTTTTGAATTCTTTTAAGATGAGTTAAAGAGGTTAATAACAAATGAAATGATGAAACATCTAGTCAGGTGCCCTGAACACCATGAGTTTCCCCCGAGGACCACACTGGGGAAACAAAACGGATCTCTTTGTAGTAATCGATGAATTATGAGAAGGATTTCCGAAGTATGGATCGAGACCTTAAGGGGATGTTTGGATGTAGTGATTCAACGCGGTATTGAATTTCAATAGGGTATTTCGACTACAGTATTTGCATTGACATCGTTTGGATACCGCTACCTGGATTTATCAAAATCGGTAATCTGACTGCAGTAGTCTCCTTATGTGCATTCAGCGGCCCTTCCAAAAGACACTAAAATCGGCGAGTTTTTGGAATCCCGCTCTGGTTTCCGCCCGGACTCTCCCCCGATACCTCCATCCACCAGCAATTTTCGCCTCTCGCGGTTGTTTCCTCTTTCATGCTCTTTCCTCCGGCATCACTTCTCCTTGTCGTCCATTTGTATACCTTCCTTGCACCCAGTCTTGCTAGGGTTCTTACGCCCTTTTCTCTGTTTCCGTCTCCATCCCCACCATCAGGTGGGCGGGTGCTTCGACCCAAAGGCTCTTTGTGTTGAGCTCTGTGACGTATCAGACGAGGAGCAGAGGTCCTCCAACGCCACCGCCGCCGACGGAAAAGTGGGAGGATACAAAGAGGAGGTTGTCGATGGTGCGATCACGACAAAGGCATCTTCGGCGCCTTAGACGCTGCGCCTTCCACGTCCATTGTTGTCAGATGACCTTCTATATAGCCATAGCCTCAAAATCAATAGTGGCTGCATCATGCCTGCTTCAGTGGTCGCTCCATCAGAGCTGGGCAGAAGGGCCTACTGGTTATGTGGTTGTTGATCGAACACTTGCCTCAAGCTCCTGTCGGACACCCAATAATCAAACACCAACTATGCAACGAGAAATCAAGGTCAGGAGGGATGCAGTTGCCGCTTTCTACTTAAATCAATGAGGGCAAAGAGGAGGATCTCGACCTCGGCCTGGAACTTCCTGCCTCGCACCCATCCTTTTGCTTGCAAAGAGATGCCAGAGGACCTGGAGGGCATGGTCATAGGCGTCAAACCACAGCAAGTGACGGCCAAACAATGTGATTAACAAGTGCAGACTTTATTAAATTAGCGGTTTAAATCCCATAATTTATTGACTACTAAAGTAGTTTGAAGGAGGGTACCCAAACATCCCCTAAAGGTTAGACCACCAAGATTTAGGAGTGAGTCGTCTGGAATGGCTCTGGCCCTAAATCCTTGTTGTGAAAGTCTATCTCCATGAGGAATAGATTTTGATGAAATGAAACGTGTGAAATATGAAAATATGAGAAATGTTGTGATATGTGATATATTATTTTGTTGGTTCCTATCTCGTATACCCGAGATGAGGACGTGAGCCTCTTTAGGCAACCTTGAGGTGGTCGGGGTCTGTTGTTGATATCTTACGGTGGTCGGCTAAACCCTAAGATAGTGGCGGTGAGTCATTGACACGAGAATTGGGTGTGGCGACTTCTACTTGGTGAGGTACAAACCAAGTAGTTTAAGGGCAAGTGAATAAAAGATGACAAGCCGTGTAGAATATCATTTGAATGTTAGTTACATTCCTTGTACTGCTAGTTGATGCTTTGCTATTGTTGATTATGTTTCTTGTTGTGAAAAGTAATAATGTTGTTATAGAGATTATCTATTTCATATTCTGATGTTTTGTTGACAAGTAGTAAATGGTGGGATATATATTCAGTCTGAATATCATTTGGATCGCTTGTCATTTGATAGTATTGTTTGGTAGACATACCTTATGTGTGCTTCAGCTTCAGGACTACAGGATGTGTTCTTCGTCCGGTTGGTGGGGTGTCACAAAGATGATGTTAATGTTATATATTGATTCAAAATGTTTAGATCTTGACTTGTTGCTCATATTAAAGAATTGTTAATCTGAACTAAGATGTATCTACTAATTTGTTCATAGACATGCTCTAAAAGATGTTTTAAAGTTCAATTTAGTTTATAGGATTACCTTACCTGTTTGATTAGACTACCATTGTAAAGTGGATTTTGACTAGATGCTAGAACTATCTGCTAGACTTTTCAATATCTACAAGTTTGTTTTAAGTTAATTATACTTAATCTGATGTTGATGCATGTACTTAGCTTAAGTGGGAGGTATCCACTCACTGGGGCTCTATAGGAGTCTCATGAGGTTGTTTCTAATTTTTTTAGGTATAATGATATCCAAAGGAGAGTTTGTGACAAAGAAGATATAAATAAAATAATCTAGATAGATTAGATTGTCCATGTACACTCACTTTTTGGGAATGGGTAGTATACTGAGTTTGTTGTTTCATGTACATGTAACTGTTGTAAACTGAACTGCATGTGAGCAGTAAGATTTCATTTTGGATTTGATCGAGTTGAATATGATTTGTGATATCTGAATGTGATGTCCGTGATGTGACATTGTTTTAGAAGGTTTTAAGAAAAATGAAAAATTTATTTGTGATTTTCATATTTTGTTTTAATCATCTTTGTTGAGAATTCATTGTTTTGTTTCATAATCAGGGATCAGGTTTAGGGGTTCTCTCTAATGGTTGGCATTATGTTGATCAAAAGAGATGTCTCAACAAAACACAACTCAAATTCATACATATTAGACTTGGTAAAATAGATACAGACAATTTGCTGGTGGCACCTTAGGCCTCAATTGAATCTAGTGATTTTGAATCCCAGTAATTAGTATGTAAAAAAAAATTGATTTTGGATTAGGAGTCATTTGGGTAGAAGAATTGTATAGGAATCAGCAGTTTAAACTGCCACATTTCGGGCATAAGTGTTCTACTTGTCGTCACAAGCCAGCATGCTGCAAGGTAGGAGGCATGAATCAAATCCTATCTGCTTTCACATGATCACAGAATCATCAAATTTTTCTGGGTTGGAATGAAATTGCATTCGTTCATCTTAGGAGTTCGTGACTGCAGCAGTCTAGTAGCAATCTCAAGTAATGTTGCATGTTCTAACCATAAAGTATTTATAAGGTGTCTATCAAACAGCTCCTTAGTGACTTGTGTATATTCGCTTGCCTTTAATATATATGATACTTCAGAATCACGTCATGGCCGGCAGGCCCTAAATGTCACCTTTTTCCCCCTGGTTAATTATTTTGCATTGTCTTGCCAATTTAATAGTTTGCTAAATTCCCTTATACCACGCACACATCCAATGCTTCAAAAAGCATCCGATGTTGCCGCTTATGCAGATCGGCCCATTGGTCGCACCACATATGTCCACACGACCCAGTATTTGAACAGGGGCGAATATTGTGGCCATGTGCCGGTATATGCGGAGCTTTTTGAATGACGGTTTTGCAGACATTTTTAGTTCAATATAACCAACCAATTCAAATATGCTAAACATTGTACACATGTAAATAACTCAATATATTATACATCTGTCTATATATGGACACTTTTTTGTAATATATATGGACACTTTTAAATATACACAATTGTAGATTTTACAATTAAATATATGATCTTGTATACTTAATATATACATCAATGCGATATCAAAATAATTTATTGAAAAAATCTAAAACTGCATACTCTATTCAGAACATCTCCGCTTGTACAATGCATTACCGCTTTTTAAAACCATGCACACGTCATTTAACAAATTATTCATTGGGGTTGTCAATTACAACATCCATACAAGGCCTCAATGATCACTTAATAAGCTACATTGCATAGTGAAATCAGTCTCAAATCCATGATGTATATATATATATATATATATATATATATATATATATATATATATATATATATATATATATATATATATAGAGTCAGGCTAGAATACACTCGAGTGTATCCGGAGCGGAATACACTCAAGTAGTTTTCTATGATGCAATATTTTTTTTAAAAATCTAATCCGTTGATCTTCTTAAACATCTCGTGAACAACTCATACACAAAATTTGAGCACATTTGGATATGTATAGCTCATGTTCTGAAGACCGCAAAAATTATGCATTTCAAATTAGTTTCGCGCGTTGATTTCGTTGCCCTTGGATGAGTGACTTACACTCATCCAAATGGGTTCAAAATTTGTATGTAGCCTAGTTATAGTATGACGGTGAAGATCAACGGTTTACATTTTGCAAAAACTAGTCTTGATATGCAAACACACTTGAGTGTATTCGTGCGATCCGTACACTCGAGTGTATTCTAGCCTGACTCTATATATATATATATATATATATATATATATATATATATATATATATATATATATATATATATATATATATATGTATGTATGTATGTATGTATGTCTATAGATAGATAGATAGATAATTACATAACTCAACTCTGTCGGACAATACCCATGCACATGGATATATACCAAATTGCTTATTTCCGCTAATGACCCAACTAAAATACAAGTTCCCAATATTACACATAGGTCCTATAACTGAAACAATTGCATAATAAATCTTAAAACAAGATTAAATTATAAACGAACTCATTAGCCTAATTGAATGTGCTATCTGGCTTTTGCTTTGAACCTAGGACTAGGACTTGTCAAGCATCTATGGGGATTCCTTAAATTTAAAAATCGAGGTAGCGAAGGTTCTACTTGCTTTTTATGACTCCTGAAACTGGAGATGAAATTTTAAATAGCAGTAATATTATCATCACCAACGATTTTCCATGTGGAATGAAAGTAACAGATGTGGCTGGCAGAGGAGCACTGTGGGGAGGTCATAAAAGATTTTTGGGACAGTTACAGAGGGGGTGACCTGGCAGGAAAAATTACAGGATGCAGTGAAAAGCTAACCTTTTGGGCAGCCAACCAGTTTGTGAACATGAAAGAGAAAATAAAAGAGATCAAGAAACTATTGGGAGCAGAACAGAAGAAAATGTTGGATGCTACGGTCCTAAACAGATGTGAAGAACTTTCTAAAGGATTGGAGTACTTGCACAGACGGGAGGATGCATACTGGTGCGCAAGAGCAAGGGTCAATGAGATGTGTGACGGGGACAAAGTACTGCTTACTTTCACCATAAGGCGTCTCAAAGAAAGAAGAGAAATTACATTGAAGGGCTCAAAGATGACCAAGGAATATGGCCGAGCGAGAAGTACGAGATTGAAAGAGTGGTGCTTGATTTCTTTAATGACTTGTTTAAAACCAGTCACCCTTCAAATTTTGAAACAACCACGAAGGGTATCGAAAGAGTTGTTGATACTTATTCGCATATGTTTTTTAATGGGCTTATTGTGTTATGGGCTTTAGACTTGTTTAGACTGTTAGCCCATTTTCTTTTATTCTTCATTACCTGTTTCTAGAATTTTCTTAGCTCTACTTGTCTCTAGAATATTCTTAACTCTCTTGTCCTATAAAAGAGAGACCATTGTAATTGTTTTGATTATCAAATACAAAGCCTTTTACTATTTAAGAAGGAATCAGAGCTTGATCCTCCTTGAGAAGACTCTTCCACCCAAACCCTATCCATGCCTCTATAAACCCTAATCTAGCTGCCACCCTTTCCCTTCCTTTCCTCCTTGCCACCTCCCCCCTCCTGTCGCCCACCTCCTTGTTGCCCACCCTTCTCTGCCCCCCCTCACCCGCCACCCACCCCTCTTGCACCCGCCCCTCTCTCACCCGTCACCCCCTCCCTCACCCGCCGTCCGCCGCCGCCCCTCCCTCACCCGCCAGGCCGCTGGCTGCACCACCAGACCGCCGCCAACAGCCACCTCTCACCCCCTCCTCTCATCTTTCCCTCCAGGTAGCCACCTTCATCCCTCCTTCCCATCCTGCTCATCTCTGGACGTCTCCGAAAACTTTCCAATCATAGCACGTTGAGGGTGTAACCAATTCTCGTTTTCTTCCTGCCTACACCTCATGGTGAAGTAGTTTTTCCTCCATGTTGACGTAGGTATTTCTATATTCATTGCTGCTCTACGTGGGTTTCTGGCATCTGATGCGTCAGATCTCCTACTGCTATCTTCTGCCCTCGTGCGGGTGTTATTAGATATGCCCATGTGTTGGGATTTTGTTATTGTTTTCCTCTACTGACTGCTACGTGCCTACTACTTTTGCTTGCTACTCCTATCTACTTTGGCGTCTTGCATATAACGTACCTCATAGCGTCCCCAGATCCACTCCGAAATATGTGTGTGACTACTGTCAAGTTGGACGGCTCAATCTATCACACCTAGGCAGCTTCTTTCAAGCTTTATGTCAAGGCTCAGGGACGCTATACCCATCTTTCTACTAAAGGTCCGGATGTTCCTGATACTACTGATGACAAGACAAAGCAGGCATATGATCTGTGGTCCAAAGAAGATTTTGTAGTTATGACCTGGATGGTCAACAGTGTTGAACCTAAAATCAGTCAATCTCTTCTACGACGCGGACGGTTTAGGATATGTGGGATTAACTCTCCCACGTATACTCTCATCAACAAAATCCAAAAGGTGTTTGATATCTTCAAACACTTGGCCAAAAAGGAGTATACTACTATTGATCCTATTGAAGACTACTACAATCATTGTTGTGCACTCTAGGATAAATTCGAGGTCTACCATCCGCTCTCCTCTAATATTAAGGAAGCCCAACGACAGCGCAACGAGCTTCAGCTTATTCAGTTCCTAGCTGAGTTACCACCCTCCTTTGCGGGCGTTGTTGATCAGATTATCTCCAGTGATCCTCTACCTACTTTACGAGATCATCTGAAATGCGTAAAATGCTTACCTTCTGTCTCTCAAGCGTCTTCTGACCTTTGGTCTATTGTCTTGAAATCTGCTACTTCCCTTCGATGAATAGGCCTTCGACTTGACTATTTGTCTCCACGATTTGTTTTTTCCAACTTTTGCTAGTTCCTTCGTTCAAGCACACTATCTTACGGATAATTCTCAAGGGGTGGGTCATTGGTATGTCGGCCCCGAAAGGGCACACAACCCGATGATGCGGTGCTACGGACCTCTAAGTACTGAGGACTCTACTACATATGCTTATTGTGCGAGTGAGTATACCAGATATTGTGACCTAGTTATCCATCTCACCCACCAATCTGTTACTGGATCAACGGAATCCGCTGTTGGGAACAATCTTGCTTGCTCTCCGATCTGATGATTCTTTTCATGGTCGTGGTCGTGGTCGAGGACGCTCTACTCTAGGCTCTGGTTGTGGTTCGTACTCGTCTGGTTCTGATTCCTCATCTACTGAGCAGCGCTACTGCAACTTTTGCAAGCGCACCAATTATAATGAAGACCGATGTTGGATCAAGCACGGTAAACCTGCTTGGGCAAACCAGGTTTCTTCATAACAGCCTAACACCCCTGCTTCATCACCTGGCCCACCTTCTGCTGACTAGATCAAATCAAAGTTTGAGAAATTGCTCCAAGCCCGCCTGTCCTCCTCTGCTGAGACTTCCATTGATGGCAGTTCTGCTCTTCTAGCACAGTCTGGTAAAAATACATGGGTGATTGACTCTGGTGCCAGTTCCCATATTACTAGCAATCATTTTTCATTTTTTAAATTGCATAAAACTTCTACTATTCCGCCTGTCACACCAGACAATGGTTCTCAAACACCTATTTCAGGAATAGGGAATATCTATACTCCTGACTGTCTTTCATTACGCTCAACACTTTACGTTTCTAAATTTCCTATCAACTAGTTATTTGTGAGTAGAACTGTTAAGAGCCTACGGTGCTCCATAACTTTTGACTTGGATGGTGTTATCTTTCAGGATCTGCGCACAAGGATGAAGATTGGTTTGGGTTATGAGGGACTAGACGGCTTATACTACTTGGACACACCAAAGACAACGGCTTACTTGACTACTTCTATGACTGGCATCCAATGGCACCATCGCATGGGGCACCCTTCACTGGCAAAACTGAAGCACTTACTACCTGACATTTTTTATTCGGTTTTTCAATATGAAACATGCTAGTTGGGCAAACAAACTAGATCTACTTTTGCCAAGAAAAATTGCATTAGCTCAAAACAGTCGTTTGATATTGTGCATGCTGACATTTGGGGCACGTGTTCTGTTTCCAGTATTTTTGGTTTTCGGTACTTCATGAGTTTTATTGACGACTTTTCTAAAACCACCTGGTTATTTTTGTTAAAAGACATATCTCATATACTTGCTACTATCACATCATTTTATACTGAGATATGTACCCAGTTTGATAAAATTATACAAATCTTTCGTACTGATAATGCCCTTGAGTTCATGTAAAACCCAGTCAATTTTTTTGTCGAAAAATTGGTACTATTCACCAAACATCCTGTGCATACACACCCCAACAGAATGGCGTAGCTGAATGCAAGAATCGTCTTCTTCTTGAGGTTGCCCGTGCTCTTCTATTCCACTATCATGTTCCCCAATTTTTTTGGCCAGAAGTTGTTTCCACTGCGTGTTACCTTATTAACCGCATGCCTTTTTCTGTTCTTGGCAACCAAGTCCCTTTTCAAATTATATACCCTGATGCACCTCTTTTCACCGTGCCTCCTCGCATTTTTGGGAGTATGTGTTTTGTAAAAAATTTGCGTCCTGGCCTTACTAAACGGGATCCTCGTGCTACCAAGTGCATTTTCATGTGGTACTCTAGGACACAAAAAAGATACTGCTGCTATGATCTGATTACCAAGAAGTGGATGGTTTTTGTTGATGTTGTCTTTTTTGAACATATGTCGTTCTATTCTTCTGCCGGATTTGCCTTGACACCTGATTTAGGAATCTCCTTCACCTCTGCCTGTTGATACTGCTCTCCCAGATGCCACAATTGCACCTGCTCCACTGAAGGTTTATCCACGAAGACTGAAGGCACCAACTCTCTTCATGGCCCCTCCAAGTCCTCCATCCTCATCAGCAGATCCGCCAACACCTCGAGTATTTTCTGACTTGGATATTCCTATCAGTTTACGCAAAGGAACTCGGTCTTGCACTCAGCATCCAATTGGGAATTTTTGCACTACTGCTAACTTGGGAACTAATTTTGCAATTTTCACTTCTACCTTGTTTGTTGTTTCTATTCCTAAAAATGCTAAATGCAAGCTCTCACTGATCCACACACTTGGGATTTGGTTGATGCACCCATTGATTGTTCACCAGTTGGTTGCAAATGGATTTTTACAGTCAAATATCAACCTGATGGCACAATTGGGAGCAACTTAAAGCTCGCCTGGTAGCCAAAGGCTACACTCAGACATATGGAGTTGATTACTTTGAGACCTTCTCTCCTGTCACTCGTTTAAAATTTGTTTGTGTTCTTATTCTTTGTGACGGTTAATTCTGATTAGCCTGTATTTCAGTTAGATGTTAAAAACGCCTTCCTGTATGGCGATCTGCATGAGGAGGTATACATGGAGCAACCTCCTGGATTTGTGAGTCAGGAGTCCTCGAAGGTTTGTCACCTGCGCAAAGTAATTTTTGGCCTTAAGCAAATTCCCCGAGCCTGGTTTAATAAGTTGAGCTCCATCCTTCAAAAGTTCAACTTTCGTCGTTCTCGGTCTGATCACTCAGTGTTTGTTAAGAAAACTACCTCTAGTCTTGTAGTGTTGATTGTCTATGTTGATGACATCATCTTATCTGGTAGTGACTCTGCAGGCATCCAGGCTACTAAAACTTACTTGGAAAAATACTTTGTTACAAACGATTTAGGCAAATTGAGATGTTTTCTGGGAAATGAAGTTTCTCGATCATCCTTTGGTCTATGTTTATCTCAGTGAAAATATGTTCTGGTTCTCCTATCTAAAACAGGAATGCTTGAGGCCTAGCCTGCTGGTACTCCCTTGGATCCCAACACTAACTGGGATGACGAGACTTCTCCTCCTTATCCTGACCATCATCAGTATTGCAGAATGGTCGGAAAACTTATATATCTTATTGTCACTCGGGATGATATCACTTCTGTTGTTGGACTAGTTAGCAGATATCCACTTAAACCCCGACAATGTCACTACGATGTTGTCTACCAAATTCTAAAGTATCTGAAAAGTTCTCATGGACAAGGCCTGCTTTACAAGAAACATGGTCACTATACCTTACTGGCTATTCTGATTCTAACTATGCTGGGAGCAAGATAGATCGAAGATCTACATCTGGCTACTGTACTTTTGTAAGTGGTAACTTGGTCACCTGGCGAAGCAAGAAACAAACTATAGTTGCTCGCTCAAGTGTTGAAGCGGAGTATTGAGTCATGGCTCACACTACCTGTGAACTTTTCTGGATACAAGGTCTTCTGAAAGATTTTGGTGTCTCTGATGCTAAACCTATTCCCATGCACTGCGACAACAAAGTAACTATCTTTATTGCCAGCAATCCCACTGATGTGCGCATTTCATATCTACTTTTTGCACACATCCGCACACGAATTCAGTTCATTTTGCCTTCCACTTAGCCTCTAATTATACCTAATTTGCCATCTTTTAGTTATTTTACTTGTTGCATGATGTTGATTGCACACACATGCTCAAAATGTCAAATTGGAGATAGCTCAACTCAAATCCGACCTTAATGGGATCTCCCCTCGATTTGCAACTGACTCGGAGCTCATTCTTGAAGAAACAACATTGCACACGGCGTGTCTTATTTAAGACACGACGTGTGACTTCCCAGAAAAGCTCACTGAACAAAGAACACGACGTGTCTTATTTAAGAACGGCGTGTAAGATTTCAACAGCCTCAGCGGCTGAAGTGCATAGCAGTTACGCAGCGTGTCTTATTTTAGACACGGCGTGTCCTCACTATCCAGGGGCCAACCCCGACTCTCTGCTAACGTACACGGGCGTGTATTTAATCGAACATGTTGTGTACCTTATGCTCTGATTGACTCCAGCGATAACTACACGTCGTGTCTCTCACGGGACTCGCTGTGTACTTCTCACTAACAGCAGTTAGTCGACAAGTTACACAAAGAGACACGGTGTGTCTCCTCAACGACACGCAGTGTCGTTATCAATTTCTGTAGAAATTTGACAACAACCGCCCTCATTTTAAAGGAGGAATGCAACCTTTTGGGGGGTTATCACTCGTCTACCAGCACTTTTCGTCCGAGAGAAGTTCATGAGCAGAGGAAAGCGGTTTTGGGGTGGAAGGAGATGTTTTCTTGGGAAAGAACTTCCATTCTACTGCATTTCTTCTCCAAAGGTACAGCAGAGCTTCTCTCCTCGTGTAAGCTTCTCGGGAGGGAGGATTGTCCGAGTTGGAGCAGCTCCAAGGGTGGAATCTCGTCCTCTAGCCGGAGTTCTACTCCCCCTGGCTACACTTTTGGTTCCTTTAGCTTTTTCTTCTCTTAATCATGCAAAACTCTGAAATTTCTACAATGTGTTTGTACATCTCCATTATGGACGAGTAGAACTCTTTTCTTGGGTATGGAAAAGTAGCTCCCATGCCATTGCTCATGTGAACACGAAATATATATCTTATGTTAGTCATTTTGCTTCTCCATGGATGCCTATAGTGATTCCTAGCTTGTATGTTTGGATGGGCACCTTTTATACATGTTTTATGCTTTCTTGTGTTATTCGGGAGAATATATGAGGAAGTAGGGAGTAGGATTCTTGACAACATGTTCTTGACCATGGGAATGGCCGGAGTGTGTTGAGGGTTTCAGATTGTGTTTGAATCTAGCATAAACATGGGAGCGTTTACGCTATGAAGAGAACCATCTCATGTCACCGGGAGGTGTATGATGATGACAATCTCCTTGCAAAGTTGATTGCATGTTTTGATTTTGTTGTTATGCATGACGTGATGGTGTGGTAGTGAAATTCCATGCCTAGGATTCTCCTTTACCTGATTTGAACTAAACCAAGCTCTAGTTTACTTCTTGCCTTTAGTTTACTTGTAATCAAATTCAACTTTTGTAAACCGAGCTAGATTAATGAAAGTTAATGATTATGCGTCTGACTAACCTAGCTCTTTGAGTTCAACACTCGACTACATTTGACCCTGTACACTTGCGGGTGATAAGAGAGTTGAGATCTTTTCTTCTAAAACTCCAACAAGTTTTTGGCGCCGTTGCCGGGGAGCTATGGTAACATTAGTGAGAGTAGAAGAGTTAACTAATAATTGAGACTAAGTCATCATTTCTGTATACCATATCGTGGTACCTCTTAGCTTTTGTGAATCTTACTCAATTTTGCTTTTCAGGGTGCATGCGTCGTTCAAAGAGGGGTCTACAGACATCAATCTTTCTAGACCCAGAAATAGAGTGAACCTTTAGTAGCCGCAGGAGAGCAAGGAGTGAGAACTCTTCAAGTCTGAGGGAATCACGTCCTTCGACAACGCAATCTTCACCTTCACCACAGCCTTCACCCAATCCTCTTTGAGAATCAAAGGTGGAGGACAACCGTCCACTCAAAGATTTCGTTGTGCCGACCGCCATTAATATTTGTGGGGTCATAGATCATCCTGCAATAGAGGCCAACAATTTCTCCATCAGCCCTACAATAATGCAGATGATCCAACAAAATCGCTTCGGGGGAACTCCTATGGAAGACTCAAATCTTCACATAGCGGAGTTTTTGCAGTATATGAATACCTTTAAGATTAACGGTGTTCCAGCTGAAGGAGTACGCTTACTCCTGTTTCCATTCACTCTATGCGGTCGGGCTAAGGCGTGGCTTTCTTCATTGCCTAAACATTCCATCAAAAGTTGGGATGAATTGTTAAATGCTTTTCTAACCAAGTATTTCCCTCCTAGCAAAACGGCCCAGCTAAGGAACCAGATCACAAACTTCAAACAACAAAGAGAGACACTCTATGAAACCAGGGAGAGGTTTAAGGATCTGCAACGCCTATGTCCTCACCACAGTTTAACCAACTGGTTGCCGCTGCAAACTTTCTACAACGGGTAATTCTATAACGCTGCTTGATGAACAAGTCATATAGTGAAGCCTATGCCATTATTGAAGATATGGCGCTCAATCACGGCCAATGGAGTTCAGAAAGGACCAGTCAGCCATTCTCTTCCTCCAGCTCAAGTGAGAAGTCCAGCGGGAAACACTGTAGACGTCGTGGACTTAATTACAACTAAGCTTGACGCCTTAACCCAAAAATTTAAAAAGCTAGCCACTCACTCAGTTCAAGCATTCGAGCAAGTATGTGAGGCGTGTGGGATGTCCGGCCAAACCTCTGCCTCTTGTTTTGCACCGCAGCTGAATGTCACTGAATCATCGGAACAAGTCAACGTCGTAGGCAATTTTAATAACAGACAGGCCTACAATACTTTTTCCGAGACCTACAACCCCGGATGGAGAGACCATCCAAATTTTTCTTACAGGAACAACAATCCGCAGAACCAGCACCAAGGTCAAACTCAAGGCCAACAACCCATGAGCAACCGTCAGCCAATGAATGCAAACCGTCAACAGCCACCGGGTTACAACAACAACAATAACAACAGGAACTTCAATCAATTTCGACAAGTAATTCCTCCACCACAGAAATCCAACCTGGAAAGCCTCCTTGAGACTTTTATCACTACACAAATCCAGCAAAACGACGAGTTTCGGGCACATGGCAATCTTCTGAAGGATGCTATCACACAGTTATCTTCTAAGGTGATGGGATTGTTACCCACACCAAGATGTTGAAAAATCAGATAGCTCAACAAGCTCTAGCCAACCAAGGAATATCCTCAGGTTCTTTGCCTAGTCAACCGGTTAGGAATCCCAAGGAGACTTGTAAATCTATAACTTTGAGGAGTGGAGCAGTCATAGGAGGGTCTTCACCTCCTTCCAAGAGGAAATCTGAAGAGGTTGTGGACACTACTGCTGAGGAAACTGATGAAAATCAAAGAAAGAAATCTGTTGGAAATCCGCACCAAGGAGATTCTTCTAGCAAAACCAATGCCCGCTTCCCTCACAGGTTTGCTAACACAAAGGAGGATGTGAAGTTCAATAAGTTCATGGACATTCTGAACAAGTTGTATGTGAATTTGCCTCTAGTTGAAGTCATAGCGGAAATGCCCTTCTACGCCAAGTTCTTGAAGGACATCTTGACAAAGAAAAGAAGATCTGGTCAAGTTGAGACTGTCATGTTGTCTGAAAGGCTAAGCTCCATCATCCAGAACTGTATGCCTAAAAAACTAGATGACCAAGGTGCCTTTACTCTCCCTTGCAAGATAGGAGACTCCACTTTTGATAAAGGTCTTGTTGATCTTGGAGCTAGCATCAGCTTAATCCCGGTCTCTTTGTGGGAAAAGCTAGACTTGAGAGATTTGAAGCCGACTTCTATGACAATCCAGCTAGTTGATCTCTCTATCAAGCATCCTAGAGGAGTGATTGAAGACGTTCCTGTACAAATAGGAAAGTTCTTCATTTCGTGTGACTTTGTAGTTTTAGACATGCATGAGGACCCAACCAATCCAGTCCTATTTGGAAGACCCTTCCTATGCACTGCAGGTTGCTTAGTTGATGTAAGAGAGGGAAAACTCGTCGTCAGAGTTGGAGATGAAGAACTTGTATTCTCTGTTTATGATGCCATGAAGGCGCCCAGCTCCAAGGAGTATCTCTGCCTTATTGATACTATTGACACACTGCTCGAAGAAGAGAAGATTTCTGTTGAGACCACCCTTGATGATCTTGAAGAAGAAGATGCAAATGTCATCTCCAATGAAAAAATTCATGAAGGCTTGAAGACCCCACCGAGTGAAGAAGATTCTGAGAAGAGCGAGGAAAGCAACACCCCGGCTCAAAGCAAACAGGTAGAATTAAAACTCCTCCCACCGGGGTTAAAGTATGCTTTCTTAGGCCCAAACTCCACTTTTCCGGTTATTATAAATGTTGAATTGAACAATGATCAAGAAGAAAAACTCTTAAACGAACTTAGAAGCTATAAAGATGTGATAGGCTACTCCATTGATGACCTCAAGGGAATTAACCCATCTATTTGCATGCATAGAATAACTTTGGAAGAAAATGATAATCCATGCATAGACCCCCCCCCAAGGAGATTAAACCAAAATATGATGGAAGTTGTAAAAAAGGAAATTCTCAAACTTAAAGATGCTGGAATTATTTATCCAATAAGTGATAGTCCCTGGGTAAATTATATACATGTGGTCCCTAAGAAAGGAGGAACAACTGTAATAAAAGGGGAAAACGATGAATTGATACAAACAAGAATCGTCACCGGGTGACGAATGTGCATTGATTACAGAAAACTAAACAAAGCCACCAAGAAAGATCATTTCCCCTTACCCTTCATTGACTTGATGCTAGAAAGGCTTGCTTATCACTCTAACTTTTCTATCTTAACGGGTATAGCAGGTTTTTTTCAAATTCCCATCTACCCACCCGATCAGGAAAAGACCACTTTCATGTGCACCTATGGAACCTATGCTTATAGGCGGATGCCCTTTGGGCTTTGTAATGCCCTCGCCACTTTTCAAAGGTGTATGATGGCTATTTTCTCTGATTACATTGAAAAGATAACGGAAATATTCATGGATGACTTTAGTGTGTACGGCAATTCCTTTGATGATTGTTTGTTGAATCTAACTAAAGTTTTGCAGAGATGCCAACAGGTCAACCTCGTGCTTAATTGGAAAAAATGTCATTTTATGGTGCAGATGGGGGTTGTTCTAGGCCACGTTATCTCAAGCAGAGGAATTGAAGTGGACAAAGATAAAGTATAAGCCATTGAAAAGATATCAATGCCAACCAATGTGAAAGAAATTTGCAGCTTTTTGGGCCATGTAGGTTTCTATAGAAGATTTATAAAGGACTTCTTACAGATTGCAAAGCCTTTATGCTCCCTGCTAACAAAAGATGTCGAGTTCGTGTTCGATGATATTGTCAAATTGCTTTCTGAAAGTTGAAAGACGCCCTAGTTTTAGCTCCCATCATCCAGCCACCAGATTGGAGTGCTCCTTTTGAAGTCATGTGCGATGTGAGCGACTACGCTATAGGAGCAGTCCTGTGACAAAGAAGAGACAACAAACTCCATGCCATACACTATGCGAGTAAGACCCTTGATGATGCACAAATCAACTATGCTACTACTAAGAAGGAGATGTTTGCCATAGTCTATGCCTTAGATAAATTCAAACAGTATCTAGTGGGTTCCAAGGTTATAGTATATACAGATCATGCTGCAATAAGGTACCTTATGAGCAAGAAAGACGCCAAACCTCGCCTCATCCGCTGGATATTGCTATTACAGGAGTTTGACTTAGAAATCAAAGATAAGAAAGGGACTGAGAACAATGTTGTTGACCATCTCTCACGTCTTTCCATTAGTGCTGAAGACAAGGTTCCAACCGACGACAAATTGCCTATTGAGAAGCTCTATGCGATAAATTCTCTTGTTGTGCCATGGTTCGTTGATTTTGCAAATTATCTTGCCACCGGATGTCTTCCACCTGACTTCACATACCAGCAAAAGAAAAAGTTCCTTGATGATGTCAAATTCTATTATAGGGACGATTCTCTATTGTTTAAGCAATGCGCAGACGGACTTATCAGGAGATGTATTCCCAATGAAGAGATTGCTAATGTGATTTCAAATTGTCATTCCTTTCTCTACAGCGAACACTTTCGAGCGAACAAGACTACAACCAAGATTCTTCAATCAGGTTTCTATTGGTCAAGTCTAATCCGTGACGTGCATGCATTTGTCAAGTCTTGTGACAATTGCCAAAGAGCTAGGGGAATCTCAAAGAGGGATGAAATGCCATTAAACTCAATCTTGGAAATAGAAGTCTTCGACGTGTGGGGCATTGATTATATGGGCCCTTTTCCATCCTCTTGCAGCTATAAGTTCATCCTAATAGCTTGTGATTACGTATCCAAATGGGTGGAAGCAATCCCTATCCAAGCACCAGATGCAAAGTCAGTGATTAAACTATTCTAGAAGATTATTTTTCCCAGTTTGGAGTTCTAAGAGCTATAATATCTGACGGTGGCAGCCATTTCAATGAAAGAAACTTCAACAACCTGCTTAGCAAGTATGGAGTGAAGCATAAGGTGTCCACCCTTATCATCCTCAAATGGACAATTAAAAGTTATCTTAGAAAAGACTATCTCCAGCTCAAGGAAAGATTGGCACTGAAGCTAGACAATGCACTATGGGCGTACAGGACAGCTTTTAAAACTCCAATTGGAACTACTCCCTTCAAGCTCGTCTATGGCAAGTCATGTCACTTACCAGTAGAATTAGAGCACAAAGCATTGTGGGCAATCAAATTCCTTAACTACGACCTAAAGAAAGAAGGAGAGAAAAGATTGTTGCAACTCCAGGAGCTCGAAGAACTCAGAATGGACGCATATGAGAACGTTAAGATCTACAAAGAAAAGACGAAGAGATGGCATGACAAAAGAATTAAGGTTAAAGATTTCAAAGGAGACCAAGTTCTATTGTTCAACTCCAAACTCAAGTTCTTCCCAGGGAAATTGAGATCTAAGTGGTCTGGTTCGTTCTTAGTCTTGAAAATCTTTCCGTACGGGACAGTGGAGCTGCAAGGGAAGCAATCGACATTCAAAGTTAATGGACAGAGGTGCAAACTACACACCGCAGGAGAGGAAATTGACAAGGGAGCCTCTTGCTCCCGCCAAGACGCTTGATCAACCAGCTAAAGAGTCTTACTCCGGACTTAAAACGGAGGAACTTGTGGGAGTTGACCCCACACTAGGATAGATTTCATTTACTAGTTTCAGTCAAGAATATTTTTCAATTTCCCCAAATAAACTTGTAATGGATGAATGTAATAAGGTAGACCCTTATAGATAGTATCATCATCTCTGTAGGTACAAGCAAAGACGACAAATTTCTGCAGAAATCCGCAAAGATACGGCGCATCTAATTCTTTACACGACGAGTCGTCAACCACAGAGGGACCGATTATGAAGATTCTGAAAGTTACACGATGTGTATTATTTCTCACACGACGTGTATTATCACAGACAAGCTCGCTGGAAATCTGGCACGGCGTGTTTTTAATCAAACACGGGGTATCTGATAGACCTCTCAAAACCTTCAGGTTTTTCTGGACAATTACACGTTGTGTCCTTAATACACACAACGTGTGGATATCAAGTAAAAGAATGCAGATTCCAACTGGAAGGTCACACGTCGTGTCTTTATTTGCACACGGCGTATCATCATCAGGTTGAAGGCTGTGAGTATTTTTCTGAAAAAAATTACACGTGTTTTCAAATGCACACGACGTGTCTTCTATTCTTTCAACTAAAGTTGTCTTTCTAGAAACTAACACGCCGTGTCTTTATTTGAACACGACATGTCAGTATCAGCGAAGGCGACATCAACCCTCACTTCTGGAATTCCACACGGCATGTTGTAATTTTTACACGTCGTGTGGTCTGCAGTAAAGGCTTGTTCAAAAGCAAGCAGGTGTTCTCGGTAAAAATACACACCCAGTCCTTAAAAAAGACACGTCGTGTAAAGTGACGACAAAAGGGTTTTTAAACCTAATTCCAAGCCGTCACTCTCACTTTACCCTCCAGCAGTCGTGTGCAAGCCAACGACCGTGTGCGTCACCGCCCTCCGGAGCAAGCTTCTCTGTCGTTGTTCTTCCCATTCGGCACCAAGAAGCCTTGCCGCCGTGTAACCGCTATCAAAGTCCAGCTGTCGCACCCGCAACATCGCGCTCCACCACAACTTCCTCGGTGCCTTGCCCCTTTTTCCCTCATTTTGTGTCGCCGTGTGAGACGACACCAAGAAGCAAGCCGCCCTCGTTGCCAGCCAAACTCAAGAAGCGTTGCCACGTTGTCAGCAACTAAGAAGTCGTTGTTGTCGTCTTCACGCACCCTCCTTGCAAGCAAGGAGAAAAGTAATGCATCTGTCGTCCTTCTCCATCTACCCCCGAAGATACGCTGGAAGCAACGCCACCACCGTGTGAAAAAGCAGCCATCTTCAACCTCCAGTCACGGAAAAACCTCAAGTATACGTCGTATTCCACCAAAGACACGCCTTGTAATTCCCCTGCTCGCAAGCCCTTTCTCTCCAGAAACACGTCGTGTCCTTTTAAAGACACGTCGTGTTCCAAGTTGTTTCAGCAGCGCTCCAAGAAAAAATGGCGCCTTTAAAGCAAACATCCACCTCCAGCTACATCTCTTCCACCCATTTCAAGGTGACAACAGAGGAAGACCCCACCTATCAATTCCTCATCTCATGTAGGGTCCTCCCTACCCGTTTCGCCTACAAAGATACCATCAAAGCTCTGAATTCAAGAATGACATCAAGGACAACCTCAAAGACATCGGCCTCGAGTTCTTATGCTTTTGGTAACGAAACTTACCCTCGCCTTGTCTACGAATTCCTTACTACTCTTAAGGTCGAGGAAGACCTGAAGCACAGGCTCGAGCCCTATGCCTTTATCAATTTCCGTCTGCTACGCTGGAGTTATAGAATCACTTTCGAGGACTTCTGTCAGCTTTTAGAATGTCACTACGGGGGTGCTATATCTATGCCTCCCACCTTTGAAAGCGACGTTTTCTGGAACGAATTAATAGACGATGAGCGACACGACGCCGCTAAGGCCAGAGCTTCTGCCATCCACAACCCCATTTTTTGTAACATCCATCGTTTATTCAGCACATGTGTCTTCGCCAAAAAAGAAACACAAGGCGTATGCGGGAGACAGGATTTATTCTTCTTATGGGGTATGTCTATGATTTTAAAATCAATGCAGGTTTCTTCATCCTCTCCCGGTTCTTGGACATCAAAAAAATCAAGAAGAGAGAATCTGGGGACATCATGTGTGGAGGGCTAATTACACTTCTAGCCACCAAGCTTGAAGTGGACCTGACGGACCTAGAAGCTGCTCAACGCAAGAACCTGGTGGACATTCAGTACATGATCTCTGCAGGACTGATCAGTAGGATCCCCAACAGCAATGCCAAGTTCAGACAATACTTTCAAAATGGCGACTACATAGACTTGCTTGATTGGGAAAACACCACCTTGAACAACAAAGATAATTGGAAGGTTGATCTTAGTCACCACGACGATGAAGCTACTCCAGCCGCTCAGCCGCATATAGCACCGCCGCCCTCCACTAGCACTCAGACAGAGTACTCGTAGGCGATGCCTGATGTCAGGTATCTTCATGGCTATGTTCAACAGCGGTTTGACCAACTGGATAGCCATCGCGACTTCATAAGGCAACAGTATTCTGTGATGCACGACATGGTCCAGCGTAGGGATATGTGGCACATCTCTCAAAACCACTATCCAATGCCTCAGCCACACCACCATGCATCTCCGCCGCCACATTCTGAGCCTGCTCCACAGCCCATGTCGGTCGACATTATGGACGATGATGATCTTGTCAGCAGTTCTTCCCTTTTGGTCACAGGGGAGTTGGTCCCTCCTACTGATGCCATTCCATGACAGGTGCCCAGTTGCATTTTCTCTGAGTTTGATTGATGCAGTGAGGACACTGCAAATTTCAAGCTTAGGGGGTGCAACCGGCCGGTAATGTAGTTGTTTAGTCATTTTGTTATTTTTCACTTTCTAGTTCTTTAGTTTCCGTCTCTAGTTTTTGTTTCTGTTTTCAATTTTTGTTTCTCTCTTGGCAAGTTTAGTATGATGTGAGGCCCATTCTGTGTAATGAACTGACTTGCTTCATAAGTTTGAACTATCTTGTCCCTCCCTCATTAGAATTTTCAGTTGAAGAAATTTGTAAGAGCATGCATGAATCAAATGAAATCTTGTGGTCACCAACACGTGTTTAAGTGTCAGATTTATGTTTGTGGCCTGAACTTTCACATTTTCATCATGGATTGCCCAATACATGTAATTGGTAACAAATTTTATGAATATGCCAACTTTGCAACACTATTTATGTCACGGGATAATTTTGCCAAACTCTCAGTGATTTTACAGCCACCCTTTTCAGTGCAAAATTTTAAAAACAAATGAATGGAATCCAAGTGATGTTACAATTTGGTTAACTCTCTTCTGCTCTGAGAAAAATAAGTGAAGCCCTCCACTAATTCAACCCCATAAAAGATGGCTACAACCGCCCACATGTCATACTAACCTAGTGTAAGTCCGATCTAGCTACGACAGTTAGGTGACGTGTCCTAAAATAGGGTAAAATGCCCCAACTGGCACTCCTTGTGTGCATAAGCCTACATTAGCAGCTGAGTGCCAGCAACACCAATCCTACACCACATCCTTTGGGAAAGCAAGAAGAGAGAGCTAAAGTTTGCAAATATTAAGTAAGATTCCATCATTTGCACCAATAATAGCTTAAAGTTGTGTTGCACACTCACTGATTGTTTGGCCTAGTCATCCAAGTTCCTTCTAGTGTTGTCTAGTTAACCACTTCGTTTAATGTGCTACCGCCCTGGATGAAGTTAATCTTCTTTCTTGGATGTTTAAGCTGAAATCATGGTTATAAGTACAAATTTGACAATTATGGTTGGCTTGACCCCTTTTATATCTTCCATTTCATTGGATCCATACATGAGCTTACATTTCCTTCAAATGTGTTCTGATGCTCTTTTTGCTTGAGAACAAGCAATAGTTCAAGCTTAGGGGGATTTAATGTGTGCATTTCATATCTACTTTTTGCACACATGCGCACACAAATTCAGTTCATTTTGCCTTCCATTTAGCCTTTAAGTATACCTAACTTGCCATCTTTTAGTTATTTTACTTGTTGCGTGATGTTGATTGCAGACACACGCTCAAAATGTCAAATTGGAGATAACCCAACTCAAATCCGATCTTAATGGGATCTCCCCTTGATTTGCAATTGACTCGGAGCTCATTCTTGAAGAAACGACATTGCACACGGCGTGTCTTATTTAATACACGACGTGCAACTTCCCAGAAGAACTCACAGGATAAAGAACACGACGTGTCTTATTTAAGACACGGCGTCTAAGATTTCAGCAGCCTCAGCGACTGAAGTGCATAGCAACTACACGGTGTGTCTTATTTTAGACACGGCGTGTCCTCACTATCCAGGGGCCAACCCCGACTCTCTGCCAACGTACACGGGCGTGTA
This sequence comes from Alisma plantago-aquatica, assembly GCA_963693085.1. Classification (NCBI taxonomy): domain Eukaryota; kingdom Viridiplantae; phylum Streptophyta; class Magnoliopsida; order Alismatales; family Alismataceae; genus Alisma; species Alisma plantago-aquatica. The sequence goes on along the minus strand of OY856412.1, from coordinate 1,320,201,140 downwards.
TTTAATCAAACACGTTGTGTACCTTATGCTCTGATCGACTCCAGTGACAACTACACGTATACGGGCGTGTATTTAATCGAACACGTTGTGTACCTCATGCTCTGATCGACTCCAGCGACAACTACATGTCGTGTCTCTCACGGGACACTTCGTGTACTTCTCGCCAACAGCAATTAGTCAACAAGTTACACAAAGAGACACGGCGTGTCTCCTCAACGACATGTCGTGTCGTTATCAGTTTCTGCAGAAATTTGACAGCAACCGCCCCTCGTTTTAAAGGAGGAATGCAACCTTTTGGGGGGTTATTACTCGTCATTTGCAAACACTTTTCGTCCAAGAGAAGTTCTAAAGCAGAGGAAGGTGATTTTATGGTGGAAGGAGAGGCTTTCTTGGGAAAGAACCTCCATTCTACTTCATTTCTTCTCCATTTCTTCTCCAAAGGTGCAGCAGAGCTTCTCTCACGCAAGCTTCTCGGGAGGGAGGATTGTCCGAGTTGGAGCAGCTCTAAGGGTAGAATCTCGTCCTCTAGCCGGAGTTCTACTCCCCCTTGGCTACACTTTTGGTTCCTTTAGCTTTTTCTTCTCTTAATCATGCAAAATTCTGAAATTTCTGCAATGTGTTTGTACATCTCCATTATGGACAAGTAGAACTCTTTTCTTGGGTATGGGAGAGTAGCTCCCATGCCATTGCTCATGTGAACACAAAATTTATATCTTATGTTAGTCATTTTGCTTCTATACGGATGCCTACAGTGATTCCTTGCTTGTATGTTTGGTAGGCCACCTTTTATACATGTTTTATGCTTTCTTGTGTTATTCGGGAGAATATATGAGGAAGTAGGGAGTAGGATTCTTGGCAACATGTTCTTGACCATGGGAATGGTTGGAGTATGTTCAGGGTTTCAGATTGTGTTCGAATCTAGCTTAAACATGGGAATGTTTATGCTATGAAGAGAACCATCTCATGCCACCGGGAGGTGTATGATGATGACAATCTCCTTGTAAAGTTGATTGCATGTTTTGATTTTGTTGTTATGCATGACATGATGGTGTGGTAGTGAAATTCCATGCCTAGGATTCTCCTTTTCCTGATTTGAACTAAACCAAGCTCTTGTTTGCTTCTTGCCTTTAGTTTACTTGTAATCAAATTCAACTTTTGTAAACCGACCTAGATTAATGGTTAATGATTATGTGTCTGACTAACCTAGCTCCTTGAGTTTGACACTCGACTACATTTGACCCCGTATATAAGAGAGTTGAGATTTTTTCTTACAAAACTCCAACACCCACCTTCCATGAACGCACTAAACACATTGAAGTTGATTGTCACTTCATTTGGGAAGTTGTCTTATCTGGTTAGATCTCTACACCTTATACACCTACATCAGATCAAGTTGCAGACACTTTCACCAAAATTCTTCTGAAGACCAGATTCACTACTCTGATGGCCAAGTTGGGCAAGATTGATATCTATGCTCCAGCTTGAGGGGGAGTATTAGTATATATATTTTACTGGGCTTATTGTTTTAAGGGCTTTAGACTTGTTTAGACTGTTAGCCCATTTTCTTTTATTCTTCATTACATGTTTCTAGAATTTTCATAAGTCTACTTGTCTTTAGAATATTCTTAACTCTCTTGTCCTATAAAAGAGAGACCATTGTAATTGTTTTGATCATCAAATATAAAGCCGTTTGCTATTTAAGAATATTGATATGAATGTGTCTGAAAGGGGACATAACAGATGAGGAGATTTTGGCTGCTTTAAAATAGATGCATCCAAACACAACACCAGGCCCATATGGTATGAAGCCTATCTTTTACCAAAAATCCTGGCATATAGTAGGGAAGGATATTGCAAACTACATAAAGGGGTGGTGGAAAGGGAGGAGTATAGAGACGATTTATTCCACTCTAGTGGTCCTCATACTAAAGGTTGCTAAACCCAAAGAACTGGCTAACTTTCGCCCTATCAGCTTGTATAATGTCATATACAAACTAGCCTCCAAAGTTCTTGCAAATAGGTTGAAGCCTCACATGGACAAGATTGTTTCTATAAATCAAAGTGACTTCGTCCCAGGACGCATGATCACAGACAATGTTCTCATTGCCTACGAGTTGTTTCACAAGATGAAGAATGAAAAGAAGAACAAAAAAGGGTATCTTGCTCTTAAGTTGGATATGTCTAAAGCATATGACAGGGTGGAGTGGAGTTTTCTTGACTTTATTCAACAAAAGATGGGTTTTGGGGTTCAATGGAGGAAGAAGATTATGGAGTGTGTCAGTTCTATGGAGCATGCTTTTGCCATCAATGGTGACCGGACCAAAAGGTCCAAGCCTTCTCGTAGACTGCAACAGGGGGATCCTTTTTCCCCTTGTTTCTTTATTTTATGTGTTGAAGCTTTTTCTACCTCTCTTATTTATGCATTTCAAACTAATTCTCCCCATGGAATAAAAGCTAGTAGAAATGCTTCGTGCATCTCTCACCTTTTCTTCACAGATGACAGTATTTTGTTTGCTACAGCTTCTCAAAAACAGTGCTTGGTTTGGCTAATGTTATTAGCCAGTACAAACAGACATCGGGCCAGATGATAAATCTCAATAAAACTGAAGTTGCTTTTACCAAAGGGGTACGCTTTGGCATCAAAGAGGGACTCAAAGAGCTACTCAATGTGAAAGAGGTGGACAGACATGCCAAGTATCTTGGACTTCTTACAGCAATTGGAAAATCCAAGAAGCAGGTTTTTAATTTTATCAAGGATAGAATCTGGGAAAAATTGCAAGGATGGAAAGAGAAACTCCTTTCTAAGCCAGGAAAGGAAATACTGATTAAAGCGGTTGCACAAGCCATATTGTCATATGTGATGAGTATCTTTCAGCTGCCTTCTGGTCTTCTTGATGAAATACAAAGTGTTATTGCTAGGTTATGGTGGGGTGCCAAATATTCATAAAGGAAAATATCATGGCAATGTCGGGCAGATCTATGCAAACCTAAAAAAGGAGGTGGCATGGGGTTTCGGGATTTGCATTCTTTAAACTAGGCTCTATTGGCGAAGCAATTTTGGAGGTTATTGACAAAGAGTGGTTCACTAGCATACAAGGTTTTGAAAGCAAAATATTTTCCCCGAACATCCATTCTTGAGGCAGCACGTGGACATAACCCGAGCTTAACTTGGAGGAGCATATAGGGTGCTAAGGCGGTAATACTAGAGAGTGTGAAGTGGAGAATTGGCAAGGGCGACCAAGTCAATTACTGAAATGATAGATGGATCTACAACTAAGATGGATTGCTTGGTACCGAAGAGGAGTCTGTTCATGGGGATGCTAGATGGGTCAGTGACTTACTTAACACGTTTGGTACTGCATGGAACAGAGAAAAAGTTAGGTCGCTATTCTCAGCTGGTACTAGTGATCTGATTTTGAATACCCCAATCGGCAATCGTTTCCTGAAAGATGTTCCCTTTTGGTGGTCATACACTAGCGTATTGATTAGGTCTCTTAGGACGGACGAAGTTTCTACAGAGACGAAACACGACCAATGACAGGATATGGACATTAGTTTGGGACCCAGGCTGCCCCCCCAAACTATCGCATTATCTGTGGCAGGCATGTACTGGTGAACTTTCCTCCTTGGGGCGTCTATTCGATAAACATTGCCATGTGGATGGAATTTGTCCTCTTTGTCTTGTGGAAAAGGAAACAGTGTTTCATATGATGTTTAGTTGTGTGGAGGCGAGCAAATTCTGGATCAACAGCCCATTGGCACATCTAATTTCTTACAGGGCCTCTCTTCGAGCCAAACGTTGTTGATTATGAAGGATGGCCTTCCCTCAGAGGAGTTCACTGAAGCAATGGCGACACTTTGGGGGATTTGGAGCTTTAGGAACCACAGTTTGTTCTACGAAGGAGGACGCCAACTAATTCACTTTATTCAGTCCAGCTCGGCTTTCATCAAGGATTGTACGAGCATGAAGATGTTGTTCCAACAACAGTTTTCTACGACAACTATGAAAGGGAGTAACCAAAGGTGGCATTGCCCTGCGGTGGATACAGTTAAGGTCAATTGTGACGCTGTTTTTAACTCTGAGGATAATGTGGGGTTAGGAGTGAACATTCGTGATGAGAACGAAACCATGATGGAGGCTACGGGAGTGAAGAAGAAAGCTGATTGGGCGGTAGAGCTGGGGGAAACGTTTGCTCTCTTGGCTGGGATGCAACGTGCTTTGGTGGGGGGGTGGCGCAAGCTACACTGTGAATCGGATTCGATGTTATTGATCTCAGCTTTTTTTAATCCAAGCAGTAGGTGTCATTATCTAGGCCTTATTGTGGAAGATATCATACATCTTTCACATAATTTCGAGTCGGCTATTTTCTCACACGTCAGTAGGTCATGCATTAGAGTAACTCACGAGTTGGCCAAGCTAGCTTTAAATGGAAACTCTTTTTGTAATCAAGATCTAGCTTCCTTGCCTAATCTCATTCAAAATTGTATTTCTGATGATCTGAATATTGAATGATATCTAAGGTTAGCTTCAAAAAAAAAGTCAGGTCATTCAAAAATGATCATCCAAATATATAAGAAAATATGGATATCCATTGTAACTAGTAGTACAAAAAGGACCACAGACATCATTATTGATAAGATCAAATGATTTCAATGGTAGTTTGTTAACATGACTGAGATAAATAAGTGGCAAGAATCACAAAATGCACTCTGAATAGAAGACAAAGATGGTTCCATCCATTAGAGTTTGGAAAAAAAACAAAATGGCACAGTTTGATAAAAATAATTCCGGGAATAGCACCTCCGTGAAAATAATTCCCAAACTAGCCCACTTATTTGAGAAAACGCCACATGAATTGGCATTTTTCTGATCGAGGTTGTGAAAATGCCACTGTAATTGGAGCTTTCAATAAAAAAATTTAAAAAAAACAAAAGTAAAGCAAAAACGCCAAAAGAGTTGGCGTTTTCACCCAAAAGTGTTGGGTGAAAGCGCCAACTTTCTTGCCGTTTTTGCTTTGTTTTTTTTTCATTTTTGATTGAAAGCTCCAAATGCAGTGGTGTTTTCACAATTTTGATCAAAAAAGGCCAATTCAAATGGCGTTTTATCAGAAAAGTGGGCTACTATGAGAATTATTTTCGTGGAGGTGTTATTCCCGGAATTATTTATATCAAACTGTGCCATTTTGGTTTTTTTTCCTTAGAGTTTCTCTACTGATTGATGACCATACTGCTGGTAGAGTTGCAGATACAAGTCACATGAACAGTTATGCAAGGAGTATCAAGCGAATAGGTATTGGTCGCCAGATTTACATCCCCATCAAATCATCGATGAGTTCAGAGAATACTGCATCACAAACCCTATGGGACCAAAGATTATGCAAAAGTTTTAAAGAATCAACGATTTTCAGTTAAATTGATAGTTAGGTACATATTTTACAGATTGCAAATGAAGTGATGATGAAAGTGGAACAGTGACATAGGTTTTAACTGCTTTAGTTTATTCGTCAGCTAAGGTGACAGGGGTATAAGGTGTATGGGCATCAGAAGAGGGAAGTATGTGCTTCATAAAAGTCATATGTTGAATGGCCCTAGCATCTATTATTCCCTTCACATGGGTGACAACTTTTGATGTACCCTCATTAGCTTGATTGGAGGCTAAATGTGCCAAAGAATAAGCGGATTGAAAAGTTGTAAAACTATTCAATGAAGCATGAGAGGCATGGACGAGTTGTTCTAATCCTCAGTAAATAAAGAGACGGGAGACAAGCCTCCAATACTCAAGTCTGGTTCAGATGCGCAGAACCAAATCCTCGGCCTCTACGACAGGCAGTTGATGGTCTTGGAAACAGCAATCTTCACATGACCCATCTTGCCACAAAAAGCACAGTTTGAGTGTGGTCTGACATGACGACCCCATGCACGGGAGGCAGCTGACACGACCACATAAGCATAAGGCAGGTCAAATAGTATATGTAGGGACATCAATTATTGGAGACGGGCATATGCGTCTACTCGAGATAGAAATTGATCGACCGCCATGAAACCTAGAGGTGGAGGCTGTGGAGCTATTGAGAAATTACTAACTTCGATTGCAATAATGTTGTCTAGATGGATCCTAGAGAACATATCTTCGATTGCAATAATTTACTAGATGGACCATGGAGAACATATCTTCGATTGCAATAATGTTACTATGGGCTGTTTGATATATCTGCTCAAATAATATAATCAAACAGAGATTGAAGTGAAATTAACAAAATGTATAAAACTTTGACATGCAGAAAACACTATTGGGAGCCAGAACACCCAGAACAAAGGATACAAATCATCATTGTCAATTTTTCGTGTTATTTTCTCTTTGAAAAGGACAGACTCAGGAGCGACACCTTCACTTTGTGTGTTCTCATTTCTAGGCGTGTCGAGCAACCCCTCTTTGTCGTTGACAACTGTTTCTAGCATTTGAAACACATTCGAATTGTAAAACCCTGAGTTGTCCTGAAGAAAAATGGATAAGAAATTGAAATCAGATGATCCTGTACTGTCCATACCGGGGACATAGCCGTAGCACTTGAGCCGGTCCTCGGCCTCCGAGACATAGGCGCGGTTCATCTTGTAGATCTGGTCGCAGTGCCCAATGAGCTCCTCGAAGGAGACGGTTCCGAAGGCCATATTGTCGAGGCGGGCGAGGTCCGAGGCGGCGGCAGAGATACCGGCATCGAGGCGGCCCAGAAAGGATGAGGAGGCCAATTCTGTTCATGCGACCAGCGGGGTAGATTAGCAGACTGTGGGACGTGTGGCGAGTTAGTGAGTAGCTATAAGAGAAAGAACTCAAATACCAAGGGGAATGGGCCTCCGCTGGATGGAATCGGCAAGTGATTTCGAGGAAGACTCGATGTGCGTGAGGAAGGACGATATAGGTTTGCAGAAGTTCGTAATGGAGCTCTCCATCTTGGTCTGCTCGTCTGTGGAAGTGGAAGGCGGGAAGCAGGATACCGAGCAAACACCTGGAATATAACGGCATCATCAGTAACGAATCGCGTCGCTCCCTTTCTTTTTCTTTAGTAGAAGAAGCTTGAAAATGCCGCGCCCTTTCTGTTTTATCAACTATTGCTCGGCAATTTGAACAGCGTATCTTTTCTGAAGGTGGGGAAATCACGAGGGCCATTTTCGTATTCGACTAATGGAGTGTATCTGATAAAAATTCATATCCTTAGGCATTTTGGGATTTAGAATCCGCAAAAATTTTAGGGGCACATTGAACATCTAATAGGCAATCTCTATTTTCTTAAATGTGTGGAATCTCAAGAAATTAATCCGGTGCAACTTTATTTAGGAAGTTCTAATTATGAAGAAGTGAAAGAGAATGAAAGACCTTGGTTTAGTCATTTGGACAAGGTTTTCCTTAGACTTAGGGAAAAGCTCATTATTCAACACAGCGATGGGAGTAGTTGGAGGGTTTGTTATGTTGATATTTTGGTAATAAGTTGGATTTTTATAACATACTAAAACTTAAATAAAGTTCTTTGTGTGACTCTAACCGTGATTGGAGTGAGAATAAGATTGAGAGTTAATTCTTAACACAAAGGGTATTAAGATATGTACCAGAACTCTTTTAGTACACTAATTATACTCATATAGGTGGACAGGGGCGGATCTAGGGGTAGGTTAGGGGGGTTCTAGCCCCCCCCCCCCCCAAATCCAAAAACAAAAGTCTAGTGATAAGCTTAAGATAAAATGTAACATGTCACATATAAGTATATGTACAAAATATAAATAAACAAATTTATTGGTTGTAATGGTATTTGTTTCTTTACTTGTTTATAGTTATGTGGGTTCAAATCACAGCTACTACATTTTCTTAGTTACATTCAACTCCCCTACTGCGGTTCAGGACTCCTTAGTGTCAATCAGCCCCTCCTAATGTCATTTTCTATATCCACCACTGGGTGGATATGATTAAACGTTCCTAAGTATGTATTACTTTCAATACATAAATGTACATTAGCGAAGTACTTAAACCAAGTTGGATAATCTATAGTCATTACTTAGGTGAAACCATGATCGAGACAATCATACTTTAAGCAAGGAAAATAATGATTTTAATGATTATTAAATATTAATTAATATGGCCATGGTGAGAAATTCCTAAAAATTAGTTAGTTTCAAAATATGGAATAAAAATGTAATATGTTATCATAAATTGATAATGATTTAGTAACTCCAAGGTAATAGATAATTCATATTAATGACATCATAGACACACTAAGAACGATTTTGTAACTCCAAGATTTTTTTTTAAGGTGTATTTTGTAACTCCAAGATAATAGTTAATTCAATAAACACCCTCAAAGTCAAATTAAAATACTAATAGATTTCCATTCCATTTTAAAATGTTATATAGTGTAACACAATCGTTCTGTAACATATCTAAATCCAAGTAAATCTCTTAAACATCCCTTCTTCTACCCCTGTACCGACTATGTTAGTAATTTTCACTTTACCTAGATCTAATTAAAATTATGAGTATTTGGATCTTAAAATAATATTTTTTTAGTATATATCCTTCATGAACTTTAGCATGAATTGACTAATTATTCAAAAAAACATTATTTGACTGATTTATTTCTTTGGTGGGTTCATCTTGCAAATATGCACCAATTGATGTGTTCGATCTTAGATTGACTCTCTAGAATCTTCCTAGGGTTAGTTGATTAAGCAAGATGGGTTAACATGAAATAATTATGTCGAATTCGATTAAATAGTGGAGTAAATTCATTAATTGAGCACTTAGCACCCAAGTAAAGGAATAAATATTAAATGATTTCAAATGGTCAAACTAATGATATAATGCATTCCTCACATATTGATTACCTTACCTATTGTCTTTCAAGTATATTGGATGTTTTTTGTTCCCTCCATTAATTTAGGAAGAGAAATGGATAAATTGGCAAAAGTTGGAATTATTGAATGTATTGTTTACATTGAATTTGACTAGCTTTCGTATATTTTTGAGTTGACACAATAAAGTCATAATTACCAAGACCATTTTTTATGTGGGCTCCATCTAGAGTCGATGCATCAGATCGGGCGGTGAGATATCCATATCCTACCTCCTCACCTGTTGTTTCCTTCTACTGTTGTAACGCATGCATGCTCTCTATCTGATCTCTCTCCCTCACTATCTCGAACCAATACCATGGTGAGAAATGCCCCCTTGTTACATATGGCTCTCCATTCCATCATGCTTGACCCTAATTCATCTAGGGTTTGGTAGTTCTTGGTTCCACATCTAGCCCAGCTCCCCTTGTTGCCTTATTTTCACCTCCGTACAACCTAGCCACTTGTTTGAGGCTTATGTTCTATGGTAGTATCTCAACTTTCCAGTCTTTAGCACCCAAAAACTCAATGAAGCCATCAAAGCTTCCTCTTTGAACCATGGGCATGGTTATGGGTTCCACATTGAATCACTGTTCAATGGCATTAGTAGAGGCGACTTAGGACATCACAGCCATCATCGATGCCCGATATGTCCACACATTGGGTAAGGAGGCTTCCAAGCCCATAGGCTATGTGTCTTATCATGGTATGTGGTTGTGACATCCCGCCATCACAAAGATAGTGAGACGCCACACGAAAACGTGCAAAACCGTCATAAACATCGTATTACCAAAAACATGGGTTAATTAAAACTGATTGCGGAAAGAATCATAAGAAAGGAACTATTACAACCAGATCCACATCATGCAGGAAAACATGTTATATACATATGTACGCATGATATATGTCTACCAACACATCAGATCTGTCTGTCCATATCCATCAAGGATACCATACCTGTTTATGTACATAACAGGCCTGACCATGCCAACAACAGGTTACAAAGCCATATCAACTATACATCGTGAAACGTCATCAAAACACCTCCATGGACCTGAGAGTACAGGGATAACTCTAGGACTCTACTACAAAACAACCACAAAAGCAACATATCAATCTCTTACCTTCTATTGTTCTTCTTGTTGTTCGAACGCAACCTCATGACCACCACCACGTCTAGCTCGATCACCTAAAAAGGTTTTAAACCAACGGGGTGAGACACACAGTCCCAGCGAGAAACATAACCTCCTCCGAAACTGTAACATCCCTGACCTGGGTTACAAGTTAACCCTAGGAGTTTTGCTTAAATATGTAATTAAACACTTGTGATTATCCCCTGGCATGTAATTAAGTTCTTGAGGAACATACATTCTCTTTTCTGTCCTTTTTAAACAATGTATTAGTAATGTCTTGTTATGCAGGGACCTATGTGCAAATTACCCAGCTAGAAGGGTTAACTTGCAATTTTCACATGTTGAGATGTTCCTCTAGAGACGAGACATCACCTGGATGAATATGATGAGGTATGATGGATTCTCCAAGCTTGGGCATCGAGATGCGGCTTGTGGAGCAATCCTTGTGCTTGAAACCCTAATTTTGGTGTAAAGTGCAATTTACCCAAAATATGGGGTGCAACTTGTAAAATACATCTTCTAGAGTATCTTGTGTTACCCAAAATATGGGATGTCGAGTCTATCCTTAGTGTTCCTTCTTATCTAATAGAGTCTTCTGCTCCTCAGGAGAAGAAGATATATAAGGATGTCTGGGCTACATGAAGAATATGAGGGCGAGAGTAGCGTAGCTGCACCTCGAGACGGTGCAAGGAGTCCAGAGATAGAACAGCCCTTACCTGAGCCACCTGTACAGTCACCCCAGTTTGACCTGGCTGATATGGCCAACCCAGCTGTTCAAGCTATGTTCGGGCAGTTTATGGCTGCCATGACACGCATCGCCGACAGGATGCCCATGCCTGCACCTAGGGCACCTGCTCAGCTTGAAGGACAAAGTATCGGGAAGACATTCGAGCGGCTTCGCAGAGTTCGAGTGACTAAATACTTTGGCACAGCTGACCCCGCAGATGCGGACTTGTGGTTCACCGAGTTGGAAAAGGCTTTCAGAATCCTAACCATCCCCGAAGCTAAGAAGGTGAGACATGTTGTCTATCTTCTCAAAGGAAGTGCTGGTCACTGGTGGAACATGGAAGAGCAGAAGAGGCCTGGAGTAGAGGTTTCGTGGGAAGAATTCCATCGAGAGTTTGTTAACAGATACTTTCCAAAGACCTTCCTGGACGAGAAGATCTCTCAGTTCGAGAGATTGAGACAAGGCATGATGAACGTTAGCGAGTACGTGGCTAAGTTCATGGAGCTACTGCGGTTCTGTCCGTACATGGCTGCCACGGAAGAAGAAAGGATCAGGAGGTTTGAGAAGGGTTTGAATGCCGACTTATCTACTCCCGTGTCTGCTCTAGAGAACCGGGAGAGATTTTCTACCTTCGTTGAGTCAGTTTGAAGGATAGAAAGATCGGTAGTCGAGAAGAGGCAAACCCACAAGAGATATCCGCAGTTCCAGGCATCTTCATCTAGAGACTTTAAGAAGCCTAGATCCTCTGCACCTAACCCTCCACCACCCAGATCTAGTTCTCAGACTCATTGGTCCCCAAGTAGAGGTAGAGGACGGAGTCTACCGCCACAAGAGACTCACAGTTCAACATCAGTGTCGGTCACAGGACCACCTAGGCCGCAGCAAGACAGAAGCTGCTACAACTGTGGGAAAGTAGGTCATCTGATGAAGGACTGTAGGTCTAGGCCCGTCAGTGTGACACAGCCTCAGAGACAGAGTCAACATGGATAAAAGAGAAGGCAGTTCCAGGGAGCATCTAGGGGACGTGGACAAGCGTCCCAAGTCGGATCGTCAGCACCAACTCAACCTCATGCGTCAGCGAGGTTCTATGCTATGAACCCACTTGATGCAGTGGTCAATCCACGGGTTGTGGCAGATCAGATGGATCTTTTATATTCTGATATGTCTAAATCATGTGTTGTATCTGTTTTGATTGACCCGGGTGCTACACACTCCTTTATCACTCGAAGAGTGATTCGTAACTGCTTTATGACAGTCAGACATAGGGCGGATATCTTGTTGCTTGAGACTCCGTTGAGTGGGCCTGCTGTGTTGCGGGAGGTATGCTCTCCCTGCATCCTTTTCTTTTCTGATCATCACATTCAAGTGGACCTTATACCACTTGATATGAAAGGATTTTATATAATCCTTGGGATGGATACCTTGGAAAGATATAGAGTTGTCTTGGATTGTGAATCCAATTAGGTTGTGTTTGCTGATGATAGCAACACATGGATCTTTCAAGGAGAGAGAAAGAGATTCTACCCACCTGTCTAGTGTCAGCTATGGTTGCTGAGAAGATGAGGAGGCAAGGATGTTATGCATTCTTAGCCCATGTGGTAGACACTACCATGGAGAGTCCCACCCTTGTTGAAGTTCTTGTTGTCAGGGAATTCGAAGACGTATTTCCTGAAAAACTTCCTGGTGTACCACCGCCTCGGGAAATTGATTTTGAAATCAATTTGATCCCAGGTATACAACCCATAGCCCAGACACCGTATAGGATGGCGCCTGCTGAGATGGCAGAACTCAAGAAACAGCTTCAAGAGTTGCTTGAGAAGGGCTTCATCCGACCGAGCACTTCACCTTGGGGTGCTCCGGTCTTGTTTGTTAAAAAGAAAGACGGATCAATGCGGTTATGCATTGATTACATACAACTTAATAAAGTAAAAATAAAGAATAAGTACCCTCTACCGAGGATTGATGATCTCTTCGACCAGTTGCGTGGTGCGTCCGTCTTCTCGAAGATAGACTTGAGGTCTGGTTATCATCAACTTCATATTAAGGACAGTGACATACCCAAGTCTGCCTTTAGGACAAGGTATGGTCACTATTAGTTCACGGTTATGTCGTTTGGACTAAGTAATGCACCGGCTGCATTCATGGAACTCATGAATAGAATCTTCTGACCCTTTCTCGATCAGTGCGTTGTCATCTTCATAGATGACATTCTGATCTATAGTATAGATGCTCAACAGCATGAACAACACCTTCACCAAGCTTTGACCTTGCTAAAAGAATAGAAGTTATATGCTAAGTTCAACAAGTGTGAGTTTTGGTTGCCGGAGGTATCCTTTCTTGGACATGTGATATCTGCCTCGGGAATTCGTGTTGACCCCAAAAAGGTAGAATCTGTTCTACAGTGGGAACAACCGAAGACACTGACGGAGGTTCGTAGTTTCTTAGGGTTAGCCGGCTATTACCGGAGGTTCATTAAGAAATTCAGTTCCATAGCCCTACCCTTGACGAAGTTGACCCAGAAGGATGTTCCCTTTGTCTGGAGTGATAAGCGTCAGCAGTCTTTTCAGTTGTTGAAGGAGAGGTTGACAAGTGCACATGTACTTGTGCTACCTGAGCAAGGCAAGGGATATGTAGTTTTCTGTGATGCCTCTAAGAATGGACTCGGATGTGTGCTGATGCAGGATAAGCAAGTGATTTCTTTTGCTTCCTTAAAGCTTAAGAAACACGAGGAGAACTATCTGACACACGATCTGGAGTTAGCAGCTGTAGTTCTTGCCCTGAAGATCTAGAGACATTATCTCTATGGAGAGACGTTCCAGATTTTCACAGACCATAAGAATCTTAAGTACATCTTCTCACAGCACGAGCTTAACACGAGGAAACGTCGCTGGATGGAGTTAATCAAGGACTACGATTGTACGATAGATTACCATCTAGGGAAGGCCAACGTAGTTGCAGACGCTCTGAGTAGGAAATTAGCAACACCATCCTCTGATAGGGCACATCTAAACTCTTTGGTATGCCCTAGGAGAGATATGCTCATCTCTTTAAGGCAAGATAATGTACAGTTGAAGGTGTCGTGGTTAGTCAGGTTGTTGGCTGAGATGCATATCAAACCCACCCTAAGAGAGCAGATTAGAGAGGCACAACTAGTTGATGTTGTGGTTCAGCAGATTAGGTCGGAGTATGGTGATGAGAAAAGAGACGGTTTCCATGACTCAGATGACCAGATGGCATGCTATCATGGGAGGATGATAGTACTAGATGTGGATAACTTGAGGAAGTTAGTCCTGGAGGAAGCTCATTCTTCGATGTATGCCATGCATCCCGGGAGCACCAAGATGTATCAAAACTTAAAAGATATGTATTGGTGGTCTGGGATGAATAAGGATGTTTCTGAGTTTGTTCTGAGGTGTCCTGTGTGCCAGCAAGTTAAGGCTGAGCACCAGAAGCCTGCAGGAACAATGCAACCTTTACCCATACCACAGTGGAAGTGGGACCATGTGACCATGGACTTTGTTGTTGGCCTACCCAAGACAAGCAAAGGACATGATTCCATCTGGGTAATTGTTGATAGGTTGACAAAGACAGTGCATTTCTTGCCTGTCAAAACAACCTATTCTGCTGAGAAGTTGGCACAATTGTATGTTCAGGAGATAGTGAGGCTACATGGAGTTCCTGTTACCATAGTATCTGACAGAGGTCCCCAGTTTACGAGTCATTTTTGGGAATGACTGCACAGAGCCTTAGGCACCCAGTTAAGGTTTAGTACAACCTTTCACCCACAGACTAATGGGCATTTGGAGAGGACTATACAGACCTTGGTGGACTTGTTGAGAGCATGTGTTCTCCAGTTTACCGGGAGTTGGGACCTACACTTAAGCTTGATAGAGTTTGCCTACAACAATAGCTATCAACATAGCATCGACATGGCACCTTATGAATCTTTGTATGGTAGGCGTTGTAGATCACCGATATGTTGGTATGAAACTGGTGAATATCAGTTGTTAGGTCCTGATCTTGTGCAGCAGACCACATAAAAGATCAAAGTAATTCAACAACAGATTAAGACTACACAGGATAGACAGAAGTCGTATGCCAATAAATGTCGTAGACCCTTAGAGTTCCAGGTTAGAGACAGGGTGTATCTCAAAGCCTCGCCTTGGAAAGGAAATCTGAGGTTTGGAAGGAAAGGAAAGTTAGCTCCTCAGTTTATGGGGCCTTATCCAATCATTGAACGGGTTGGAAAGGTAGCCTATAGACTAGAGTTACCCCCAGAGTTGCAGAAATTACACCCTGTGTTTCACATTTCTATGTTGAGGAAATGTCACCCGGAAACCGAGTCAGTTCTACAACCTATGGAGGTAGAATTGAATGATGATATAACCTATGAGGAAGGACCAGTGTCGATCCTTGATAACAGAATTAAAAAGCTAAAGAAGAAAGATATAAGCCTTGTGAAAGTCCTCTGGAATCATCATGGTGTTGAAGAAGCCACTTGGGAACTAGAGGAAGAAATGAGGAGGAAATACCCTGCTCTTTTCTCTTAATATGTCTTATCGATTTCGGGGACGAAATCCTTGTAAGGGGTGGATGATTTGTAACATCCCTGACCTGGGTTACAAGTTAACCCTAGGAGTTTTGCTTAAATATGTAATTAAATGCTTGTGATTATCCCCTGGCATGTAATTAAGTTCCTGAGGAACATACATTCTCTTTTCTATCCTTTTTAAACAATGTATTAGTAATGTTTTGTTATGCAGGGACCTATGTGCAAATTACCCAGCTAGAAGGGTTAACTTGCAATTTTCACATGTTGAGATGTTCCTCTAGAGATGAGACATCACCTGAATGAATATGATGAGGTATGATGGATTCTCCAAGCTTGGGCATCGAGATGCGGCTTGTGGAGCAATCCTTGTGCTTGAAACCCTAATTTTGGTGTAAAGTGCAATTTACCCAAAATATGGGGTGCAACTTGTAAAATACATCTTCTAGAGTATATTGTGTGACTCTTGACATAATTTATAGTAGAAATGATGAAAAAGGGCACTTCAATTAATTATTCAGGTAAGATAAATAACCTTTGTATGGGAATCACCAAGTTATAAGTAAAGAAACCCTTATATATGTGCACCTTAGCGATAAGATGACTTTACTTGCCTTTGGACCTTTGTTTTAATAAGAATTTCACCTAGAGAATAAAGAGGGACGTGCAAGGAAGAAGGGAGGGACCTAGATGAGAAATGGAGAAAACTAGGGGTCCTTATGATGAAACTAGTCCAAGCTATATAAGCTACCCTCTTTGCAACCAAGTGAACGTACTCCCTTCATTCTTTCTTTTACCACCTTGTTTGGTCCATCCAAGGCAGATATTGGGAGCTAGAGGAGACTACCAACTTGTTCCAAGGTAAGGGATACCATCTTCTAAGCTCGGATTCATGGAGGAAAGTGAATTACAAGGTTGGTTTTGTGGTTATCTCACTTAGGTTTCTTGTTCTAGCCGATCTTCCCCAACCTTTCCTTGGAGAAAAGTCCTTGTCCGACCAGTGGAGCTCAAGGTGGCATTAAAGACTTGAGAGCTTGGGAGCTTGGAGCTCTAGGAACGGCCATAAGGTGGGTTTTATATCTCTAAACCTCTTGCTTCTTAATGCATATACTTGTTCTTACTTGTAGTAGTTAGTTCTTCTTTTCCCCCAACCTTCCTTGCCTTCTTGCAAGCAAAACCATGGAGAAACCGACCTGTCTTGAGGTTGAATACGTTGGGCGTGAATACCTAGGTAACTTTACCAAAAGACCTTGGACCATTTGGTCCAAACGGTTTGCAAACCGTTTGAAATCAAAAGCAAAACCATGGAGAAACCGACCTGTCTTGAGGTTGAAGACGTTGGGCGTGAATACCTAGGTAACTTTACCAAAAGACCTTGGACCATTTGGTCCAAATGGTTTGCAAACCATTTGAAATCAAACGGTCTCACAACCGTTTGATTTCATGCGGTCTTGCAAGACCGTTTGGAATCAAATGGTCTCAAGACCGTTTGGTAGGGTTGACCAAGAGAAGACCGTTTGGAGGTCTGTTTTACACATGTTGAATTAAACACCTCCAAAGTATTGAAACCTAATTGCAAACCAATCACAAGTTGAAGGCACCTCAACCCTCTAAACCCTAATCGGTTGAAATTGCTGATTTCAATGACCAATTTTGGTGAACTTTGGGTTGAAGGGCCCAAACGGTCTCAAGACCATTTGGGGGTTCACTCAAACGGTCTCAAGACCGTTTGGTGACATCCCAAGACCGTTTGGAGGTCTGGGGTTAAGGTAATTTGATCAATTGAAGGTCCAATCACAGTAGGATTATGAATTGAATAAAAGTGCTGATTTTAGACCTAATTAGGGTTCAACCCGTATCAACTTGACCTAGATTTTGGTGAAACTTTGAGCAAACGGTCTCAAGACCGTTTGGAGGGTGTCCAAATGGTCTCAAGACCGTTTGGGCCAAGTTTGGGCCCAATTGAGTGCCAATTGATAGGTTGAACTTCAATTAGACCCATGATTATCAATGTTGATGGTTAATTGCTGATAAACCCTAATTCAATCAGTTTCAACCCCAATTGGTTAGCAATTGAGGGTCAATTGAATGTCCAATTAGTTAAGTATAACCCTAATTAACTCAATTGACAAGTGATTAGCAAGAATGTGGCCAATTGAAGGCTTCAACATGGAAAACGCTAATCAATTACAACCTTGGATGCACTTTTGAGGTCCATGCAGTTTTGAGCCCATTTGGACCAAACGGTCTCAAGACCGTTTGGATCCAAATGGTCTCAAGTCAAGACCGTTTGGATCCAAACGGTCTCAAGACCGTTTGGGCTCAAACGATCTCAAGGTCGTTTGGATCCAATCGATCTCGAGGTCGTTTCATTTCAAACAGTTTCAAAGTCAACGCATCCAAACGGTCAGCGCATCCATGCGGTCTTGGTGACCATGTGGTCTTGGAGGTCAAAGTGCCCAAACGGTCAACGCCCCCAAATGGTCTCAAGACCGTTTGGAGGTTGAGGGGTGAGACCGTTTGGAGACTTTTAGGGCTGTTTTTGCTTAATAGTTTGAAGGTGTAATTGGTCCAATGGTGGTCTAATCTAAACCCTAATGGTACCTAAAGACATTGAGGGGCTAAGTGACTAATAGATTGAACCACGTGGTGATTGAAGGTGTACATCACCAATGTTCCCTTGAAGGGTTCAAGTAGGTGACACACTTGATCAACCAAACACTAATGACTTGATAGTGGTGAATTAGCTTATGTTAATCAAAATTGACTTGATCTAACCTAACCTAGAATGATGTAGTCACCACCTATTAGTGAGAGGAGAGAGAAGGTCCCATGAATGGTTGAAATTCAAGTAAAGTACCTTCAATGTACATGAATGTGCATGATTAGGGTATGATCCACCTATGTGAGATCATGAAAACCCTAATTATGATAATTGATGAATCTTAACCTAATTTGAAGGCATCAAGGATGATAATATCATACATGGTAATGCCATGAGCCCAATTCACTATGAAGTGAAATGTAAACCCTAATTCTAGGGTTGTGACATGTTGAATGAATAGTAAACCCTAATTGAGGATGATGCGATAAATGTTATTTCTGTTTTATAAATTGTTGTCCTGGAGATAAATTGTTTATTGTTATCAGTTGAATTGACTATGCAGGTTCTTATAAGAGGTAATCATGACCAGGTAAGGGTTATGACACTATATTCATCAAAAGCATGTTTTAGGCTTTGTGAACAGAGATATATGTTATGATTGCCTAAGTTATGTGGCACATATGAGAATGATGGGTTGTAAGAGCCATGAGTAACATCAAGGTCATGCTAACTAGACGATCTGTGATAAATTGACATCCGTTGATAGTTGATGTGAATTAAACTTGATACATGTAGTGTTCTTCTGCCATTACTATGTTTGGTAGTTAATTGCTTGGAAACCTGCTTGATAATAAAAGAATACTGAAATGTACCTAACTAATCAAGTATAACCATATCATGTAGAGCCCTGATCATAGATCCATCATTGTCAGGTGTTAAATGATAGCGAAACAGGTATTCCTAAGGGAACTCTTGGAGCGCATACTTTTGAGTATGTGGGGGTTATGGACGCGCATATCCTTACGTCCTAGTGTAGGAGTTGATGTAGATGTATCATAATCCATCAGCACTACACTATGTGTTTATGCCGGGTTGATGTATCACTAATCACCCGAGGAATCTGGTATGCCACATCGATGAAGATAAACATGAAATCTTTCAATGGTGAAGAGAGTACAGGATGTCACTATGACTCTAATAGCGAAGGACCAGAATACCCTGGTGAGCTATAGTAGCAGAGACACTAGATGTCCTGCATGTTGATCCTCAACCTGACTGAGGAAGATGAGGTCATGAGAATTCGGCTCTTTCGATGACCTAGTATGATACCGAGGCGACTTAGCAGTGGTCGGTTGGAGTATGAGCGGTATACCTCATCTCCACAGGGCATAATGTTGTATGTAAAACGTAATCAGCCGAGTAGCATATCTGCTTAGGTTGAACAACGAGAAATAATGCTTGGTACTACATTGATTATAATGTTTCAGTTAAGTATTTAGCTTGCATGTTCTTCATATTTCTGCATAGAAGTAAATGCTGCTTTATCTACTCTTAAGTCCGCTTTTGCAGGATAAATTACCTTACTTATGTTGTTTCCCTTTTTCTAGCAAGCTTCTGGCGAAGAGTTATAACTCTCGCTGAGACAATTATTTGTAATTGTCTCACTTCGTAGACTTCAACCTTTTAGGTGGTCATCGTGGACGAAGGAACCAGTCTGCAGGAGAGTAGTACCAGGAGCAGCAGCACCAGGGGAAGCAGTGAGCCTCAGGTGGATACCCTAGCTATCCAGTTTGTTAGTTGGAGAGTCTTATGTCGTCACTGTACACTCAGGTCCTTGGAGTAGATGATCTGAGATTTTGAATTTTGAGTCTTGAGATTTTGTACATGGTTGTATATGATCACTCAAGAAGTGACTTAATAGAGATGTAAACTGTTTATTGTACTTTTATGAAAGGAGTCTCATGTTTTCAAGATCTTTCCTCGAAAAGTTTTAATTTTTCATGATTTTTCGCATTCCGCCGTTAATCGAATCGTTTCCGCTAAGTTTATTTCGTGTTTTGGATATCAAAGCCCACAGAAACTATAAAACCTTAGAGGAGAGCTAGAATAGATAAAGTAGGTAACTGATATAAGCAGATCATATATGCAGCATACTGAACAAAACTAACTTTATTAACAAACTTGCCAAGATATTAGGGAGGCATATAACCAAATATTCCTTATGGAACATGATTGACAAGACAAGTTGTATAAGAACTTATCATAAGAAATGAGGAACGTATAATTAGCTACAAGATATAAATAGGGCAACTATATAAACAAGGCCTCAATCAATGTTTCATGTTTGCTCTAAGAAAAAATACTATACGGCTGGATTACGATTTATTATGCCATGAGGAAGTGACTTGTACCGCTCAAATCCAACCTTCAGTTGCAAAACCCAAAGTCGGTGCCATACAAGGTCAATGGAAGAGTCGGAATCCACGACCTCTACCCTCGTGGTCAATGTATGAGAACCAAAGAAAGACCACAGTCTCTTACTTAAGTGACCTCATTCACAGGGTCAGCTCCCGCAGACTACCCTTTCCTCTAGCCCACCTTGGTATAGGTCACAACGCTAGTATATCTTGAGCCACATGCCTGTCCACCGTGCTCCCGAGCCATGAACGCATTCATGCTCCATCACACTGAGTATGGGCCTGTTCACCATGCTCTATACACATCTTGAGTCTACAACCGCAGTTGCACTCTAATCCTCCTATTTTTGGCTAGGAGAAACCCCACATACTCAACAATATTTGCTCCGGGTTAACCCGCAGGAGAACCTGTTTCACCATCACCAACTACTGACGATGATGGATCTATGGCCAGGGCAAACTACATGAAAGGTTCTTCTGTAATTAATTAGTATATTTTAAGTGGATTGTTGGGATCAACCAAGTTATATTAACAAACCATAAATAAGGGTAAACAACATCGATCCCATCATCATGTGTCACATTGTTACTACTATTCTCAATGCCATCATCATCATCATGATCCATCTCAAGGATCCAACATCACATGTTGCCACTTGGCCTCTTGCCAAACATCTTGATATATCACAAGGAACAACATCACATGGACTCAATCCCATCATCAAAGCACACATTGCCATTCCATGGGTAACACCCATCATATATCATTGGGTTCATCATAACCCTTGATGTTCCACATCATATCATTGTCATGCCATCACCATGGCCTCACCGTACAAATGGTACCTGCATGGTTAGCATAAGCATAGAGGTACAATAGTACTCATACAAGGAACATCTTAAACTTATTGCCTATATCAGAAGATATATAATTATGCTATTGAATGAGCATATCTATGCACGACATTATCATATATAACTTTTCAATCAAGCATTAGGGCTACCAACCGAACACAAGGTACAACCCTCACTAAAGGTGCAACGATTACAACCAACACATCCAGCTATGTCGTCCAGCACCCGTGTCGGTCAACACTCATCCCGGGCAACACCCAGCAACTGGTAACGGGCAACGCTCAACTTGTGATGCCCCAGCAACACAACGTCATACCAAGCATAACCATAACGTGCAACGCCCAAAAGACACACCTATGTCGCCCATGAAGCACCGTGTTGGGCAACACACCATAACGCCCAAGAGGATCACCTCACAAGGGATACAACCCTTTATCAACAACGTCGTCACAACATAAGCATCCATATCGGGCAAGGTATCATCTAGCAAGGTGTCGAGCAGCACCATCCAGGAGGATGTCGTGCAAGGCACCAACATGACATGACGCCCGACACATACCACCTAATGCCCAAGGCACGTCCATGCCTTCCAAGCTAGGGTTAGGGCTCCCTATCAGTCAACACATTCTATCACCCAACTAGGGTTACGTCTTCATAACGGGCTACCTCTCAACAGGTCGATAATGCCCAAAGACAACAACTAATGATACGTCACCTCATCAAGCCGATAACGACCACAAGGCATATCTGCCAGCCCATCATATAAGCCAAGGAAATATCACCCAACAACATATAGGGTAAGGATCCATGTCGGCCAAGAAGGTCAACAAGACAACCACCTAGCATATCGTCCAAGCTTAACCCTAGGAGAGGGATATTGGGCACCACCTCACACAAAATGATATCGGGCAGCAAGACATCTTGGGTTGTCAAAGATATCGGGTTGGTCATCTTCAACCTCAAGACAACCACCAAACCCTAAAAGATCAAGAGAGTTGGCTCACCCCTCAACAAACCAAGTGAGAGGGGTTTTGTACAACTTCCATCACATATCGGGCAGCAAGGTGGGTCATGACCAACCAAAGGCTCACCTCTCAAGTCCATGGTAAGAGAGGGGTGTTGCCCAAGCAACTAGAGTATCGACTCACCTCTCAACGAATAAGGAAGAGAGGGGTTTTGCCTACACCACTAGAGCTCAAGCTCACCTCTCAAAACCAAAGGGAGAGAAAGGAGTTTTGCCCCAAGAACACACTACACACACCATTGAATTAGGAGACCCTAGGCTCACCTCTCAACAACTAAGAGAGAGGGGTTTTACCCGAAGAACCCTAATCCAATGGTTCGGCCAACAAGGTCCAAGAACACATCTAAACAACATAACCATGTCCTCATATCCCACAACGTCAAGGGCACATACTAGAGCAAAGATATTACTAGCAAGGTAAGCATGGCCGATCAAGATAGCTTATAAACAAGCAACATAAAAAGAAGGTAATATAGCTAGGGTAGGAGTTATGTAACCCGCCTCAAGCACACTCCTCAAGCTCGAAAGCTCCAAGCTCCAAGGCACCACCTTCAGCCACCTCAAGAAGAGAAGAACAACTCATAACCACCAAGGCCGAAAAACAAGCAAGAAGGAGAAGGTGCCAAGGAAAGAGAGGGAAAGATACTCACCACAAGAGAAGAAGGAGCAAGGACACTCTAGGGTTTCAACCACCACTAGAGGAAGAAGAAGACTAGAGCTATGTCGCCCTCCAAGCTCCACCAAGGAGAGGGTATCGGCCAAGACACCAACTATATCGGCCACCACTTCCTCTTCTCTTCTTTCTAGCTCAGCCACCAAAGGAAAGGGAGCAACTAAGGGAACTAAAGGAGCTGCTAGAAAGCAAGAAGGGTCTCTTATATACTAAGGGGTGAAGGGAGAGAGCAAGGCAAGGTGGCACCTGACCATAACACACTTGTCCTCGGGTCATGCCACATGCTAGCACCCCAAACCACTTGTCCATGACTTGCCACCCACTTAGCAAAGCAACAACCACTTGTCCAAAGATGGTGACACAAATGAGGCTAGGTCAAGAGGGTGTGTGTGTTTCCCAACATGGCAACCCGACACACCATGGACGATATACAACTTGCCCGATACAAGCAAGCACTCCTGGCTGATACACCAAGGTCCAACCCGATACAAGCTCCAACAAGGCTCAATACAACTCAAACAAGGCTCAACAAAGTCCAAAGCTACTCAAGCAAAGATCCTGACCCATCCTCTCAACCCTAGAGGATGTAAGGAGAGAGAAAGACATCTCTCAAGGTGACAAACTTGCACACCAACCCTAGAACTTGGGTAAATTGCAAGTTGCACCTCAGCCTCTCAACAAAGCACAAACCAACCTTAATCACAACTTCAAGTGATTAGCACACATCTAAACACAAGGTTTAGGCAAAGCAAACATGGTAAGCTCAAAACGGAGGTCAGGGTCCTTACAGTGGTTTTTCCTCTTTTCCTCCTTTCCTGTCATTTCTTGATCTTTTGTGCAATTGTGAGTTTTCAACTTTGTTTCTAGTGAATCCTATATCATCATCTTAGTTATGGTTGTGCAAAATTCATCAGAACATTCATATTGATTGTTGCTTTCTTGGTTGGATCCCTGAATTCCTCTCCTTCCTTGATCAATATGGGTTTTGTTCTCATTTCTATTGTGACCTCCAAACCTCGGGCAATGAATCAAAGAATTTAACTCTGAGCTAGGATCACTGTAGAATCCTCTATTTTATGCATCAACTTGAGGAACATGAGTTTATTCCTAGACCAAGCTTTGGTAGAGTTGGGTTACCAAAAGAAGGATGGGAACTACCCCCTAATGAATTTTCATGCATGGCCCTTCGACCTCCTACTTTGATCTTGGCACTCAAGAATAGTAAGGTTTTAGCCTCTATTTATCTTATTCATCACGCTATCATTTGAGTGGTTAAAAAGACATAGATACCCCACCACACTAATTTAGTCATAATATTCTACAGGGGCGTATAAGTCATTAACACTTGTTATTATAATATAATTTGATTTAAAATTATAAAAATCATAATGACATATTGGTTGGTCAGACAAATGTGAATAAATCAGTTTTGAAACTAGAAAAATTAGCACGATCTATTGTTGGGGTTTTCATAGCCTAAATTTGAATAGTTTTTGAGAGACCATATTTAGGTTTAATGGTTTAAACGAAATACTTAATAATCCAAATGTCTATACATTATTATAGGGTAGAAAAGTATTGAACTCTAATCTAGGAGTATATTTGGACATATATGACATTTTTGAGTTATGTGCTTCTTTCCTATTTTTATTGGTCATGTAGTGAACAAACCATCACTTGTTATTAATGGGGCATACTTTTTTAATGGCCCTCCTCCTTTTGAATATCTTGAACTCCTTTTTGGAAAATAAAATATTACACACAAAATTATTTATCAATGATTACTAGAATCACATTCTCTTTCATATGAGTCATGTGACTCCAACTGCCATATGTTGGATGTTCTGATCTATTCATACATGAATATTAATTGGACTGTATTTGTGATATTTCCTACCCTATTTGCATGTGATATTTAGACTAGTAATATGTATTATTCATCTAATCATGTTTTCATATTGAGGATTTATTCCTCCTTCCATATATTGAGTTTTATTTCTATGCCACGTGATATATATATATATTTATGCACTAAAATTTATTCTTATATTAGGCACTGGGGTTTTATTCCCCGAACCATGTTTTATATATTCAATACTGATGTTTTATTCACCCTGCACTTGCTAGTGGTTTATGATTCCCTAAAACTACTTTCAATTATAATAATCGTGTTTAATATACATGCAAGTTATGTCTGTTATTATTTATGAAATATTGAAAAGGCAAGAAATTTCATATTCATGGACTGTTACTCAAAGATTATAATGCCCCTTTTTTATTACTCCATATTTCGTGATATATACATCCTCTTGAGCTTACCCAGTTGATATGGACCCTTTTATTGGGAACACCCTTAATGTTGTACTTCCACCCTTATATTGGCCAAATAATTTAAGTAATGTACATATACTAGAGTTTTCATGTGTACCTTATCTTTGGATTTTCCTTCTTCTGGGTGTTTTTCCCAAATTGCACAAATGTAGGTAATATAGAGAATGATGCCTCAAGAAGATCATATATAGGAATATTGACATGAGGATAACTTGTGAGGATTGGGTTGCCCTATGCAACAAGCCTTGTATATAATGTAACATTTTATTTTGTAGTGCCATATTTAAGGCAATGAAGATTGTATGCGGAGTATCTTATAACTTTATAATAGTTATGTATCTACTTCTTACTAATCATTTTGCTTTGTAATATATACTATCTGGGAACCAAAATAAAATACCTCCTTTCCTTCATATATTGTAGTATGTTCGGAACATGGCTTTATTAATAATTATGTCTCTACTGCTTATGAATCATTTTGCTCAATAACATGTACCATTTGGGAAATAAAATAAGATACCTTGTTTCCTTAATACACTGCAGTATGTTTGGAACATGGATGATTTTATTCCTCAATTGAGTAAGGAGTGGATCCCCTCTTGAGTCCCACTATTTACAATACGGTACCAGAGCTTGAGCATCCAAGTAATCTAACTATTTTGGGTTATCCTTTATTATTTAGTTACACGACACTAAATATGATGTTTTATATCTTCCCATAGTCATTGAATACTGATTAGGGTTTCAATCCTTGTCTAGTATAGTCACTACCACTCCCCAAGATACTTTAGTCAAAGATAATTAGCTTTGGGAATGTTGTTACCCCTACCCTCTTTATGGAGGTGGAGATGTCCCTATATAAGAATTTACTCTCTTGGTTATTAGTTCCTACTTTATATGAAGTTAGTTCAAACACTATGGAGCATACACTACCATGAACACTTATAGCCAGGCATAAACCTAGTTTCCACCAAAAACCCTTTAGTTGTTGTCTTTTAAGCATGCCTCAACTATGTCTACAAGGACTGAGCATGGCATGTATAACTAACTTTAACAAGTGACTTGAGTTTTAGAGTATTATGTATCTCAAATATGTTTATGTAGGTTTGCCTCACCATAGAGTTACTTTAGTACGTTTCTACCCAAACCTCTTAGCCTAGGAGGCTAGATATTATCTCCCTTGAGTTATAGTTTTCTCATACATAAGAGTTAGTGAGGGAAAGTTCTATGTATGCATTTGATCTATATCACCTTCTCACAATAGGTGGGATACCTACATATTTCCCTCAGGGCATTTGGATACATTATTCCTGATGAGACCAAGTGTTGGATTCTCTATAGTTTATCTAGTATTGTGAACCATAGTCTCTACCTGAGATAATCAGATGGGATGAGGAATCCCCAATTACCTAGGTGGAGGGTTATGTATTCCCTGATATCATCGAGTACGATTCAGATGATTTGGCTAATGACGGGTGAAGTGATAAATAAGGATATGGTAGGAATTGACATCATGTTCCTATAAAAAGTATCCCTCTCACATGTTACATATGTTAGAGATTCTTTTATGAACCCTTCTAGATGCTTGGATATATATACTCTCTCACTAGGATGAGTTATGGTGAAAAGTAGTTGACTTAGTTCTCATGTTGATTTAGGCACCATTTCTTAGCTTCACATCTCAGAAGTTTTCATCGTTAAATTCATTTCCATTATTATACTATATATACAAAACATAAGTTATTTGGATTTATCAATAGTTTCATGAACTAATTCAACATTATATGAAGTTTAGATTTGTAAGGAACCCCCCTCATTGTAACACCCTTTCATGTTTAGGCCCACCCATAACCCTAGACTTGAGAGTAGAGTAATGAGTTGGGAGTTTAAGATACATATGACTTAATTGATATACCTCGTTCTACCCCTTTAATTGGTTAGTCTAATGATAGGTTAATCCTTTTAAGGGGTGGAGTTTTGCATATTAGTAGAGTGGGAGAGTAATTCAGCTTTAGGAGATAAACTCCATGTTCACTCAAGGTATAAACTGAGTAAACCCTTATTTTCATGATGATTAACCATTCCACTTATTTGTGTCTAATGCTTATACTTGAGTGATTTCAGATTAGGTATAGACACACTCCAAATGTGCTAACTTGAGCATCCTATCTTGGAGAAAATACAAGTCAAAATCAATGCAAGTGCACTTTTGTGGTTATGTATATCCATTAGAATCATGTTGTAAATCACTTGTAATTATTGTATGACTTGTAATTAAGCTTAGAGAAAACTGGGAGCACTTAATTTGAATATTTAAGCAATTTAATGACATTTTCCAAAATTCATTATGGTTGTTTTCAGTCGATTTGTAAACTCGACCGATCCCTTAATGAATTTTGAGATGTCCAGGTTTGGCTGAGTTACAAACTCAACTGATCTGTTTGGTCGAGTTACAAACTTGACCAATCCCTACACTGGAAAAAACTAATTTAAGTGATCGGTCGAGTTTCATCCAGGATAAACTTGACTGATTCTTCAAATTTGCTTTGTCAAATAGTGCAATTGTTCAATTTTCCTACACACATAACTCAACCGGTCAAACTATACAAAAAGTGCATAAAAAGTATATCTAGTTGTTGGAGTCTTGCAAAACTCAAAAAAATATATGTTGCAACACCCCAAACGGCTAGTATTTGTTCTTAAGTATTTCTAATGGCTAGTGGAATCCCCAACTATAAATATGAACCCTTGGGTTTCACCCCATGGTTAGTCAAGCACTATGAAGGTCCCTATATTATAGTTGAGCACATCCTAAATCCTCCTTCTACTCTCTAATCTTAATCACTTGCTACATCCATTAGAGTGAGAAGGAGATTTGTAAGAGAGCTAGTCCTAAATGTATATCTTTTATGGCTCTAACTTCCTCCTCCTCCCAATCTCTCAGTCAACCATAAAGATGAAGGTTCTCTCTCTTGGGTAAGATAGGTGAGGAAGAACAAGGGAAGACAACCCTTGATGAAAGCTTCTTCTTGGAGAAGGTGAAGTCAAAGGCAGAAGATTCAAAATTATTGGGTACTTTCTTCAAGGTGGAAGACTTGTTCAAGAGTGGGTAAGTCCTTGGTGAAGGTAGAAGACTCATTGCAAAGTAGGTAAGTCCTTGGTGAGGTAGAAGACTCTTGGTTGGATAGGTAAGTCCTTTGGTAGGTTGTTGGCTCCCTTCCCCTCAAAGGGAAAGCTGGGTATCGTTGTCCATGAAAAGGAAGGTCATATGTTGTAACTCTTATAAGTGAATATAAGGAGGGACATATGGTTGAGAAATCCTAGAGATTGACCTCTCTAGGTAGTGGACTGATAATCTCCTATTTTGAGGATTGGAACCACTCTACATATCTTGTGTTCTTGTGCTTGTTTGTAATGTATGCTTAGTTGCACTCAAATTCCATATTTACAACCTTTTCTTGTTAAATAATTTGAAGGTCTAATGAATTTTTTAAGTGTTCATCTCTATTCACCCCCCTCTAGAAACAATAATGAGTACACGTTTTGTTCTTTTGATAGTTAGAGGGAATATGTAAGATAGGAAGTTGTGGATAAGTTTAGGTCCATATGCTTATGTGGTAAATACCAGTAAGTGTAGACCATATACATTTGGAGAAGTGACACTTAAATAATAGATGATAAGGATTTCCAACTTCTCTGTGTAAATAGAATACATCAATGGCCCATTGATATTCATTTTCATAAGTGTTTCACATGAGAGAATACGTTTATGTCCTAACAACCAAGCAAGTCTCTGAATTTGAGGACCAATCCTAAGGTTCTAGAATTGCTTATAAGAGTGAGATGTATAATTGCAATGGTCACTTATGTATAGGAGTTAGTTTCAACATAGGTGGAAAAGGTGAACAAAACTCATACAAACCCACATCAAAATTAGGAGGAAGTTAGAAGTAAAAGGTAGGGTTGGGAAATTTTAGTGTATAGTAAGTCATCTAGGACATGCAATATGTATTTTCCTCAATATGTATGTTTCACTTTAAGTGACACAATAGAACCACCAAGCTCCAAATAATATCTTTTATGATCAAGGTACTTGATTCTAATTGTATTCCCAAATGATAAATAATCAATAGTAATCACATTTCTTATTGTTCATGAAACTTTTGTAAATCATCCCATGCTTGGGTCACTCACAAGTCTACTGTAGTATTTTCTAGTTGTTATATATCAATACTTTAAATAACCACAATGCAATATATTTATATGCATGTATGTTGTGTATTTACATATAGACAATGACAATTGCATCGGTCAGGTAATACATTAACATGTTGAAGAGTTATAGATTATAATATCAACAAATACAAATAGGCAGTATTATATTAAAGCTAGAAACTTAATTTGAGATATGATTGATATAGTTAAAACTTAATTATCTAAATAAGAAATGTAGCTAACAATTTCGTCTTGGAAGTTATAACTAGACATGTTACTATGCTTAAGTTTTACTCTGTAAAGAGGCGAGATCACCCCCTTACTAAAATTTAACGAAAAATACAATACATCCCTCAAATCATTAAAAACATTGTGATGGAAGGATGTATGCATAATAAATCCATTTAAATAAGCATGGACCAAATACAACCAAATGTCAATAGTAGCAGCGGAAGAAAGTAAGATGAGAAAACTAGACTATTACATAGATTGTTCCAAAAGAAGAAGTAGATAAGAATCTAGGCTATTACAAAGCTCTTATTTCTAGAGTTCATAACATATATATTTTTAGCAAGGTCTTAGCAGCATCAACCTTGCCATGATATCAGGTTCACTCCTGCCCTGGGTTTCCTTGTGCTTGATCTAGCCCTTGTCCTGGTTCTGGGTGGTTGGGAAGCACCCAACAAAAGAAAGATAGAAACGTATGTACAAGAAGTGTATAAGGAATGGAAACATAAATATTTTCTACACTAAGATTGTTCAAGAGTATGAGGCATATAAAGCAAATAGGATTTCTGCCAAGCATATAAGTCAAATATAGAACAAGCATGATTCATTATGACTAAGCTAAACTAACATAGGGTGAGGCGCCTACCAACCTCAACCAGGAGGAGAGGGGAAATAACATCCCAAACCTCAAAAATATATATAAAGTGGCAGGGGGACTAAAACCCCAGTGCCTATGGCAGGGGGACTAAAACCCCAGTGCCATGTGGGTGACTTGTACTCATGTACACTATATCAGTTAACTAGTCAAATTATCATTATCATGCTTACAATTCATAATGGTAGGGAAGGAAAATAACATTTATTCAAGTGGGGCCCAATGACCCAAACAATTCCAAGAGATAACCATAAAAGATGTTCATACAACAAGATGTCATATTGGATATTCAAATGAATAGTTTAAGGGCAACATGTATACATCAAGATCTCAATCACATCAACAAGGAAAAGCAAGGCAAGTGGGGTCCCATGTCCCATATTTATCAAGGAATAACAATATAGCAAGACTATGCATCATAGTTACAATTTTTCATGTCAAAATAGAAGGTGGAGGATATTATTAAAAGTATGCCTCATATGAGAAAACTAGGTTAAGCATGAAAGAAATCCCAACTGAGGTGTTAGAATGCACATACCTAATCTTGCTTTCTAGATTATCCCTTAACCACTAAGATGTCAGATCCAAACTCACTTTAACCTAGGTTCAACGGTTAATACATGCATTAGGTTAATTAAAGGCACTTTAAGTGTAAAATATCCATATTTATAAACCATGAGTAAAGGCTTTGGATTTTGGTTCTGGAATAGGTCCAAACGATCCCTAATAATTTTCTACTCGAGAAAACATATTTTATTGTCAAAAACGGAGTTAAAACACTATTATTATCATTTTACATCACTTTATACATTTAAATTAAGGTTTGAATTAATTATCAAGCTTATGATGGAAAACAGCGTTCAAAACTTAAAAATTCGGGTTCTACATGTTTTTAGCTTTCCAATGAGTATTTATTTGTAATTTTTGGACAACCGAGCAATTTATTACGATTTAATCAAAATGGACCAATCAGGAAAAAGATTCGTGGATGAAAAAAAAACAATTTAGCAAAAGTCATAGTACCCTCAGCGAGAGAGCAGCCACAGGAGGGCGCTCGGGGGCAAAATGGACATTTTTCCATCGTCTTCAACCCCCGATCGCGCCCAGCCTTGCGGCGGGCTGCTCTCTTGCCCATTTGGGCGTTTTCGCAATACTCCATCAAACAAAGCGCAAAGGTACTCGAATCGAAGGTATTTGAATGACGAACTCACCTAGCCAGTCGATTTCGATGCACGAGCCTCGTAGTAGTTGGGAGGAGCTCCGCAAGGTCTGCTGCAAAAGCTCCAAGTCGGCGGCCAAACGTGCGTCCTCGGATGAAATCGGTGGTTTAGGTGAGTTTCTAAGGGTCCGACGAAGGCGTGTAGGGGGTTCTTTATAGACGAGGTCAGGTATGGAGGCGTTTCGGAGGTGGCCGTGAGAGAGCCCGACCGGCGGCTCTTGTCATTCCGGCTATGGTGTGTCTCACTGGTCGAGTGAGAGCTCAAACGATTCGGGGGATTGCTACGAACCTATAGCCGAAGAGATCTCGTAAAATGATCGCGAAACGACGGAGAACGGAGCTGAGGAGTCGAGCTTGTTACCCATGTAACGGCTGGAGGTGGAAGACAAGCTCTAGGCCGTTGGATCGAGGTCGGGGCTCTTCTGAGCTACTGGATCGGAGTCCACGATGGACCCGAGCGGCCCTGTCACGTGTGACAGACATTTAAGCCAAACTTTGGCTTAAATGATGTGCATATGCGAAAGATATTATGTCCCACTTTAATTGAAACTTGTTTAATGCATTTGGAAGGTCAAATGAACTCCAAATGACCCCAAATTTTAACCCTAGGTTTCTAATGACGTCTAGATTCATGATATGCAATTATATTTGCGTTTTACCCAACCGTTGGCCTCTAAATAATTATTTTGATTATTAAAGCATAGTTTAATATAATGCTAGAGTAAACAATTATGTGTTGCTTTTATAAGCAACCCTTGGTTCCCAAATACGAGATTTGGAGTCCAAGAGTTCATTATTCACTAATATCATGCATTTGTAAAATTAATTAGCCCATAATAAGAGTGAGGTGTGAAGGTTGATTTTAATTCACCATTTAATTCACACTTGCTAATTAAATCACCTCTTATCCATTTTAATTAATTATTGAGCTCCAACATTATCCATTAGATAACAAATTCGTGGTTAAATGGTAAATTGCATAACTACCCCATCCATAATTAAATTTGTGGTATTTTGTGCATCTAACCCTCAAATTGGCATAAAATGTACTTCAATCATCAATTTCTCAAATATTCAATATTAAGGACACAAAAAGGAAGAGAAAGGAATTAACATAAAAAGTGAGGTGGAAAATGATGAATTTTATTGAACTCAGGACGTTACAGCACTCCACCCGTTAGAAAGGATTTCGTCCCCGAAATCTCATACAAAAAGAGAAGGGTGAGATCGGATCATTTCTTCTCTTAGCTCCCAAGTGGTTTCTTCTAGCCCATGATACTTCCACAACACCTTCACTAACTCAATCTCTCTATTCTTCAACTGTTTCACCCGTGTGTCTAGGATTTTTACAGGTAGTTCCTCATAGGTTAGGTTTTCATGAATCTCCAAGGGTTCTATTGTGAGTACATGAGAAGGGTCCTTCAGATACTTTCTCAGCACAGACACATGAAAGACATTGTGTATCTTATCATAAGCAGGAGGAAGAGCTAGGCGATATGCACAGTCACCAATCTTAGACAAGATCTCAAAAGGTCCCACATAACGTGGACTAAGCTTGCCTTTGACTTTGGATCGGGCAATAGAGCGTATTGACTTGACCTTCAAAAACACATGGTCGCCAACTAGGAAACTCACATCAGACCTATGCTTGTCAGCATACATCTTCTGTCGATCTTGAGCGGCTTTCATACGCTTCTTAATCAGCTGAACTTTCTCTATCATCATCTGCATATTATCAGTCTTCACCAAGGAACGCTCACCCACATCATCCCAATGCAACGGGGAACGACAGGGTCTCCCGTACAAAGCTTCATACAGAGGCATTCCTATGCTAGCTTGGTAGCTGTTATTGTATGCAAACTCAGCCAGAGGTAGATATCTATCCCATGCACCTCCCCAGTCCATCACACAAGCACGAAGCAGGTCTTCTAAGATTTGTACAGTTCTTTCAGATTGACCATCAATCTGGGGGTGATAAGCAGTGCTAAATCGTAGGTCAGTCCCCATTTCTTCTTGTGTCTGACTCCATAGGCGAGAGGTGAACTTGGGATCACGGTCAGAAACTATCACTTCCGGTACCCCATGCAGACGAACTATCCACTCCAGATATATTTGTGCCATATCCTCCACTTTGTAGTTGGACTTGAAAGGCAGAAAGTGAGCAGACTTAGTGAGGCGATCAATGAAAACCCACACCGCATCGTAGCCTTTCCTGGTCTTGGGGAAACCAGTGACAAAGTCCATCGTGATCTTCTCCCATTTCCATTCCGGAATTTCAAGCGGATGGAGGAGACCACCAGGTCGTTGATGTTCTATCTTAACTTGTTGACAAGTCAGACACTTTGACACGAACAGAGCTATATCCGTCTTCATGTTCTTCCACCAGAAACTGCGATGTAGGTCCTTGTACATCTTGGTCGTACCAGGGTGAATTGTATACTTGGACCCATGAGCTTCACAGAGAATCTTTTGTCGCAACTTGTCAACATCAGGAACCCACAATCTTTGTCGAAAACGGAGTGCACCATCAACTCCAACTGAGAAATCAGATTGCGGTTTCAGGGTTAAGGCTTTCATTCCTTCTAGCTCATGACTCTCCAACTGGGCAGTGATAATATCAGACATCTAGCTTGGAGTGATCGACAGACTAGCTATGTGAACACATAGCTTATCATCAACATCATCATCTGGAATCTTTTTCGGTTGTGGTCGCCATCCAGAAACATACTCCATGTTCTTCCAAAGGGAACAAGTTATAGCAGCACATGTCCCAGACTTCTTCCGACTCAAGGCATCAGCAACAACATTGGCTTTACCGGGATGATAAGTGATGGTAAAGTCATAGTCCTTGAGATACTCCATCCATCTACGCTGTCTCAGGTTCAAGTATTTTTGTGTCAGGAGGTACTTTAAGCTTTTATGATCAGAGAAGACCTCAAACTGAACCCCATAGATGTAGTGTCGCCAGATCTTTAGAGCATGAACAATGGCTGCAAGCTCTAAATCATGCGTAGGCCAGTTTTCTTCATTCGGCTTCAACTGTCGAGAGGCATAGGCAATCACCTTGCCTTCTTGCATCAGAACGCATCCCAATCCTTGCTTGGAGGCATCAGTGTAAATGACGTAGGGTTTGCCTTCAACAGGTAGAGCAAGCATAGGAGCAGATGTCAGGCACTGCTTCAGCTTTTGGAAACTATCCTCGCACTCAGGAGACCAAACAAACTTGACGTCCTTTCGTGTCAACTTTGTCATAGGAAGAGCGAGCTCTGAGAAGTTTTTGATAAACTTCCTGTAGTAACCTACCAGACCGAGGAAACTACGGATTTCAGACAGATTCTTTGGAGCCTTCCACTTGGTCACATACTCCACCTTCGCAAGGTCAATAGCAATGTGTCCTCCAGAAATGACGTGACCTAGAAACATAACTTCTTTAATCCAGAACTCACACTTGGAGAATTTAGCATAAAGTTGATTTTCTCGCAGTGTATTGAGCGCCAGCCTTAAGTGTTCGCGATGTTGCTCTTCCGTCTCAGAATATATCAAGACATCATCAATAAAGACCACGACAAACCGATCGAGGTAGGGGCGAAAAACTCGATTCATCAGGTCCATGAAAGCAGCTGGGGCATTAGTCAGACCAAACGGCATGACCAGGAATTCATAATGCCCATATCTGGTTCTGAAAGCTGTCTTCGGGATGTCTTCATCCTTCACCCGCATTTGATAATATCCACTCCGTAAGTCCATCTTTGAGAAGACGGTGGCAGACTTGAGTTGGTCGAAGAGGTCATCAATTCAAGGCAAAGGATATCGATTCTTCACCATAGCCTGGTTAAGCATGCGATAATCCATGCACATTCGCATAGATCCATCCTTCTTCTTTACAAACAAGACAGGGGCTCCCCAAGGAGAAACGCTAGGGCGAATGAACCCCATATCCAGAAGTTCTTGAAGCTGCTTCTTTAACTCAGTAAGTTCAGCAGGTGCTAAGCGGTAATGCGGCTTCGAGATAGGCGAAGTCCCAGGTGCAAGCTCGATGGAGAATTCCACTTCGCGAGTAGGAGGCAACCCGGGTAGCTCTTCCGGAAAGACATCAGGGAAGTCCTTCACCACATCTATATGGTCGAGTGCAGGGGGTGTAGCATCAAGAACTATAGAGGCGAGAAATGCCCTACACCCTTGCGAGATAAGCTTTTCGGCTTTGATGGCTGAGATGACGAATTGCCGTTCTTCTCATTTCCTACCTTTTACACAGATCCTACCCTCTATGGGGTGCAACAAGCTAACCTTTGACTCCTCACAAAAGAGGACTGCCTTGTAGCTTTTTAGCCAGTCCATGCCAAGGATAATGTCAAAGACAAACATTTCAAGCAAGATAAAGTCAGATGGAAACATCTTTCTCGATATACATAGGTCCAGGGTTGGAAGCTTGAGATAAGAGGAACATATTCTACCACTAGGGGTTTTGACATCTAGAACATGATCCATGAATTCAGACTCTATCTCTAGCATAGCAACAAACTGAGTAGATATAAAGGTATTAGACGAGCCAGAATCAAAAAGTGCTTTGATAGGATACATATCAAGGTGTAGAGTACCTTCAATCACATTATTCCCATCATCAGCCTCTTCAGCATCAAGAGCAAAGACCCTTCCATTGTGCCTCTCCACAGGCGGATGACATCCTTGCTGATTAGGGTTGCGGTTGTTGTTGTTCTGGTGATTGTTGTTGTGGTTGTTGTTGTTGTTCCTCGGGGGAGCATTTTGTCGTTGTTGCTGCTGCTGGGCGGGGGCTTGTCCTCGATTGAACCTAGGACAGTTCGGCCTGATATGGCCGACTTGGCCACACTCATGACAGATAGGGGCAGGCTGATCATGTCTACGGGGTGGTGCATTGCCAGCTGGACATCTCCCAGGAGGATGAAATCGGGAGCAAGTGTTGCACCTGCCACGCCCCTGTGGACCACCATGGTTCTTTCTCTTGTTGTTGTTGTTCGAACCAGAAACGTGGAAGCCAGGGTACGCCTCCACGGCCAGAGCTTTGTCTAACATTTGCTGGAAAGTGAGCGGAAGCTGGGGCACTAGGTGACGCCCTATGATGTAGTTGAAACCCTCAAGGAAGACGGTCGCCCTCCGCTCCTCAGCTAGACCCACAACATAACGTTCCAGCACCAGGAAACGTTGTACATACTCAGAGACTGACATATTCCCTTGTCGCAGACTGTAGAACTCAGCCTCCTTCTTCTTTAGGTAGGCTGTGCAGATGTACTTTGCCTGGAATATCTGGAGGAACTCATCCCAGGTCATAGTTGTTGTGTCTCGTGTGCGGGTTATCCCATTCCACCAGACCCGTGCTGGGCCATCCAGGACATAAGAGGCGAAGCGGACTTTAAGATGCGGGGGACATGCCATGCCATCAAATGTGCACTCCAGGGCTACCACCCAATCATCTGCCTTATCTACCATGTTGTTCTTGGTTTCCCCCTTGAAGTAGGGAGGCTGCATCTTGATGAAGTCATTCAGGGTTGGCTCCTTAGGCTTGTTGGCATGGGCAGCAGCTGCAGTAATCTGCCCCACCAGGGTAGTGGAGAGTAGCTGCCTCAGCATTGCCAACTCTTGCTCAGGAGTCAGAGGTGTCTCAGGAGTCTCAAGGTTGGTGTCATCATTGTTTGAGCTTTCACCGAACAAGCTACCCTCCCTGAAAGACAAGTTTTAGGGTAAGATTCCTATGAGTATAAGATAGAAAAAGATAAGGCTACTATTGCCTATAGGCATGCTATTTCGGGCATTCAGTATCAGATCAGGCCAGGCCGGGTCATATGAGCTCAGGAGTCCTCGTGACCAAGCTAGTGGGGCGGAGGAAAATATTGCCAGCCCCCAAGCTCTGACCCTTTCTAGACACCATCACTTTCAACATCACACCTTAGTAGCTACCCTACAGGCTCCGATACCATGCTGTAAAGAGGCGAGATCACCCCCTTACTAAAATTTAACAGAAAATACAATACATCCCTCAAATTATTAAAAACATTGTGATGGAAGGATGTATGCATAATAAATCCATTTAAATAAGCATGGACCAAATACAACCAAATGTCAATAGTAGCAGCGGAAGAAAGTAAGATGAGAAAACTAGACTATTACATAGATTGTTCCAAAAGAAGAAGTAGATAAGAATCTAGGCTATTACAAAGCTCTTATTTCTAGAGTTCATAACATATATTTTTTAGCAAGGTCTTAGCAGCATCAACCTTGCCATGATATCAGGTTCACTCCTGCCCTCGGTTTCCTTGTGCTTGATCTAGCCCTTGTCCTGGTTCTGGGTGGTTGGGAAGCACCCAGCAAAAGAAAGATAGAAACGTATGTGTCACAACATGATAATGTACAAGAAGTGTATAAGGAATGGAAACATAAAGATTTTCTACACTAAGATTGTTCAAGAGTATGAGGCATATAAAGCAAATAGGATTTCTGCCAAGCATATTAGTCAAATATAGAACAAGCATGATTCATTATGACTAAGCTAAACTAACATAGGGTGAGGCGCCTACCAACCTCAACCAGGAGGAGAGGGGAAATAACATCCCAAACCTCAAAAATATATATAAAGTGGCAGGGGGACTAAAACCCCAGTGCCTATGGCAGGGGGACTAAAACCCCAGTGCCCTGTGGGTGACTTGTACTCATGTACACTATATTAGTTAACTAGTCAAATTATCATTATCATGCTTACAATTCACAATGGCATGGAAGGAAAATAACATTTATTCAAGTGGGGCCCAATGACCCAAACAATTCCAAGAGATAACCATAAAAGATGTTCATACAACAAGATGTCATATTGGATATTCAAATGAATAGTTTAAGGGCAACATGTATACATCAAGATCTCAATCACATCAACAAGGAAAAGCAAGGAAAGTGGGGTCCCATGACCCATATTTATCAAGGAATAACAATATAGCAAGACTATGCATCATAGTTACAATTTTTCATGTCAAAATAGAAGGTGGAGGATATTATTAAAAGTATGCCTCATATGAGAAAACTAGGTTAAGCATGAAAGAAATCCCAACTGATGTGTTAGAATGCACATACCTTATCTTGCTTTCTAGATTATCACTTAATCACTAAGATGTCAGATCCAAACTCACTTTAACCTAGGTTCAACGGTTAATACATGCATTAGGTTAATTAAAGGCACTTTAAGTGTAAAATATCCATATTTATAAACTATGGGTAAAGGCTTTGGATTTTGGTTCTGGAAACAGGTCCAAATGATCCCTAATAATTTTCTACTCGAGAAAACATATTTTATTGTCAAAAACGGAGTTAAGACACTATTATTATCATTTTACATCACTTTATACATTTAAATTAAGGTTTGAATTAATTATCAGGCTTATGATGGAAAACCGCGTTCAAAACTTAAAAATTCGGGTTTTACATGTTTTTATCTTTCCAACGAGTATTTATTTGTAATTTTTGGACAACCGAGCGATTTATTATGATTTAATCAAAATGGACCAATCAGGAAAAAGATTCGTGGATGAAAAAAAACAATTTAGCAAAAAGTCTATAGTACTCTCAGCGAGAGAGCAGCCACAGGAG
Source organism: Alisma plantago-aquatica (assembly GCA_963693085.1). Lineage (NCBI taxonomy): Eukaryota > Viridiplantae > Streptophyta > Magnoliopsida > Alismatales > Alismataceae > Alisma > Alisma plantago-aquatica. The sequence continues at coordinate 1,320,162,021 of OY856412.1, read as the reverse complement.
GGCGCTCGGGGGCAAAATGGACATTTGTCCATCGTCTTCAACCCCCGATCGCGCCCAGCCTTGCGGCGGGCTGCTCTCTTGCCCATTTGGGCGTTTTCGCAATACTCCATCAAACAAAGCGCAAAGGTACTCAAATCGAAGGTATTTGAACGACGAACTCACCTAGCCGGTCGATTTCGATGCAAGAGCCCCGTAGCAGCTAGGAGGAGCTCCGCAAGGTCTGCTGCAAAAGCTCCACGTCGGCGGCCAAACGTGCGTCCTCGGATGAAATCGGTGGTTTAGGTGAGTTTCTAAGGGTCCGACAAAGGCGTATAGGGGGTTCTTTATAGACGAGGTCAGGTATGGAGGCGTTTCGGAGGTGGCCGTGAGAGAGCCCGACCGGCGGCTCTTGTCGTTCCGGCTATGGTGTGTCTCACCGTCGAGTGAGAGCTCAAACGATTCGGGGGATCGCTACGAACCTGTAGCTGAAGAGATCTCGTAAAATGGTCGCGAAACGACGGAGAACGGAGCTGAGGAGTCGAGCTCGTTACCCATGTAACGGCTGGAGGTGGAAGACAAGCTCTAGGCCATTGGATCGGGGTCGGGGCTCTCCCGAGCCACTGGATCGGAGTCCACGATGGACCCGAGCGGCCCTGTCACGCCTGACAGACATTTAAGCCAAACTTTGGCTTAAATGATGTGCATATGCGAAAGATATTATGTCCCACTTTAATTGAAACTTGTTTAATGCATTTGGAAGGTCAAATGAGCTCCAAATGACCCCAAATTTTAACCCTAGGTTTCTAATGACGTCTAGATTCATGATATGTAATTATATTTGTGTTTTACCCAACCTTTGGCCTCCAAATAATTATTTTGATTATTAAAGCATATTTTAATATAATGCTAGAGTAAACAATTATGTGTTGCTTTTATAAGCAACCATTGGTTCCCAAATTTGAGATTTGGAGTCCAAGAGTTCATTATTCACTAATATCATGCATTTGTAAAATTAATTAGCCCATAATAAGAGTGAGGTGTGAAGGTTGATTTTAATTCACCATTTAATTCACACTTGCTAATTAAATCACTTCTTATCCATTTTAATTAATTATTGAGCTCCAACATTATCCATTAGATAACAAATTCGTGGTTAAATGGTAAATTGCATAATTACCCCATCCATAATTAAATTTGTGGTATTTTGTGCATCTAACCCTCAAATTGGCATAAATTGTACTTCAATAATCAATTTCTCAAATATTCAATATTAAGGACACAAAAAGGAAGAGAAAGGAATTAACATAAAAAGTGAGGTGGAAAATGATAAATTTTATTGAACTCAGGACGTTACATACTCAAATTACAATCAACACCATTTATTCTTATTTGAATTCATTAATGTGGAGCTTAAGAATGCCAAATTACATCTCTATGATCTCTATTTGTGTGTCTTCCCAATATGAAGTTGTGTTTAGTCCCATATTGAAGATCATCCGCAATAGATTATATAAGCATGTACTTCATATCTTGTTTTATCCATCAAATAAAAGTCTCCATTTGTTCTCTCATAACATGGTATTAGAGTTGTAACTATTGGTATTTTACCTTTCCATTTCATTTTCCCCTTTGTCTTTCAATTTCCATTTCCCTTTTTACATTGCTATCATTTTTACTTTGGGGATCATGATACAATAAAATATTGAGTTGTTGTCTTCTACAATGCACTTCCACCCTCTATAGCTGAATTTATTGACCCCTAGGACACCCCCTCATCTTTCTCATCCAATCCACTCAACTAGAAACTTACTCTCCCTTTCTCTCTCACCCTTTCTCTCTCCTTGATTATCCTTCCCCCCTTTTACCAACTATTATCTAATGTTCCTCTCTTCTCTCTTTTGACCTCTACCCATGACTTTAGAAGGGAATCATCACATGGGACAAGGGTTCATCTCGGTCATATGTCCCTCGGAAAGGCATGACTATGCCCCCCTTGAGGGATATGACTTGAGGTGCATTTGGAAGCCTCTCTTTCTCCTAATAGTTAGATCCAACACACAATAGTACAACTTGTTCCCCTCTCTTTTTACTTATTGTTGTTGGTTTCTCTAAACTGATGTTATTTGATGGATGCTTTCTAATGATGTTCTATGTTATATTGTTGCATATGATTTCACATAGATACATAGGCCAATTTACTATTGTGTGTTGTTCTGCACATTTCTTTAGAATTTTTTTGTCCTAGTATGTCACTCTGTTGGGATGGAATCCAACTTGAACCATCCCCCATAACTAATATCCACCTAAATGGTAAAAAACATCTTCAATGACATTGTTCATGGAAAATATTATTACCTCACAAGACAAACTCATTCATCTCCCCAACAAGTCTCCCACTCACCCTACTTATTATGTTGATTCCAAAGTAAAGGTGAAATCCTTGTGTTAGTCTAAGAGTGACTCCCTAGTTATGATTTTGATAACAAATAACATTTAATCACACATTGTGTGCCTCTATACTTCAATACTAGACTGTCAAATCCATTTCTGACCACCTTTCTCATATTTATTCCCACACACATTACCCTACAAACTTGTATGATAGATCATTGCAACAGTTACTTATTTATAGGAGTTCTTTTCAATATATGTGGAAAAGGTGAACCAAACTCATACAAACCCCCATCAAAACTAGGAGAAAGTTAGAAGTAAAAGGTATGGTTGACAAATCTTAGTGTGTAGTGTGTCATCTAGGACTTGCATTATGTATGTGCGTCAATATGCATGTTTCAATTTAAGTGACTTGTGAGAACCACTAAGCTCCAAATAACATCTTTCATGGTCAAAGTACTTGATCTTAACTATATTATCTAAATAATAAATAATGAATATTAATTACATTTCTTACTTTTAATGGAACTTTTGTACATCATGCCATGCTTGGGTCACTCACATGTCTACATGTAGTGTTTTTTAGTTGTTATATATCAATACTTTAAATAACTACAATTCCATATATTTATATGCATGCATGTTGTGTTTCTACATATAAACAACGACAATTGCATTGGTCAAGTTATTCAATAGCATGTTGGAGAGTTGTAGATTATCATATCAACAAGCACAAATAGGCAGTAGCACATTAAAGCTAGAAAACTTAATTTGAGATAATTGATATAGTCAAAACTTGTTTATCTAAATAAGAACTGCAGCTAAGAATTCCATCCTGGAAGTTATCACTAGACATGTTCCAATACTTAACTTTCTCTCAAATTACAATCAACATCATTTACTCCTTATTTGAATTCATTTATGTGGAGTTTAAGGGCAACAAATGCCAAATTAAATCTATGTGATATCCATTTGTGTGGATTCCTAATATGAAGTTGTGTTTAGTCCCATATTGAAGATCATCAGTAGTATATTATATAAGCATGTACTCCATATCTTGTTTAATCCATCAAATCAAATTCTCTCTTTTTCATCTCATAAAATGGCATCAGAGATGTAACTATTGGCATTTTACCTTTACTTTTCATTGTACACCTTGTCTTTCAATTTCCATTTCCCTTTTTTACTTTGCTCTCATTTTGTGCTTTGGGGAACATGATACAATAAATTATTATAGTTGTTGTCTTCTATAGTGCACTTACACCCTCTATAGGTGGGTTGATTGACCCCTAGGCCACCCCTCCTCTTTCCCATCTGACCCACTCAACTACAAATGACTATACCTTTCTATATCACACTCTCTCTCTCCTTGATTCTCCTTTCCCTCCTTTCACCAACTACTTCTCATCTCTCTTTTGGCCTCCACCCACTACTTTTGTAGGGAATCTCCCCATGTACATGGGTTTATATAGGTCATTTATCCCTTGGAAAGGCATGCCTACACCCCCCTTGAGGTATATGCCTTGAGGTGCATTTGGAGGCCTCTCATTCCCCTAATGGTTAGATCCAACACAATATAGTAATACAAATGTTCCCCTCTCTTTTTACTGATTGTTGATGGCTACTCTAAACTGATGTTATTTGATGAATGCTTTCTAATGATGCTCTATGTTATGTTGTTTCCTATGACTTCACATAAATATACAGGTCTTATACTATTGTGTGATGTTCTGCACATTTATTTAGCTTTTTTTGTCCTAGCATGTTACTCATCTAGGATGGAATCCACCTTGGATCAACACCCATAAAGTGACCACTATCCCCTTGAATGGTAAAAAATCTTCAATGACATTGTTTATGAAAATTATTATTACCTCATAAGACAAACTCATTCACCCCCAACAAATCTCTTCAAAGTAAAGGCAAAATCATCACATTAGTCTAAGATGTGACTCCATAGTTATGGTTTTTATTACCAATATCATTGAATCACACATAGTGTGCCTCTCTACTTCAATACTAGACTGCCAAATCCATTTAGGACCACGTTTCCCATGTCTATTCCCACGATAATTACCCTAGAAAGGTGTATGATATCTTCCATCAACTAGTCAAACATAATATTGCTCGCGGTATAGAAATTGAGGACCACTATTACTACTTCAAAAGGCTACTTGGATGATTGTATGCTTAACTAAGTTGATCATTGTTTAAAGCTTGATTAGTGATGGTAGTTAAGTTTTGATGTTTTAAATATAATGATAAGGTTTAATCATACTTTGGTTTACATATTTGGGTTAAGATTTAGAAACCATGATCGGCCCAAATTAGGGTCTTGATGACATATGAATACAAAATTTGATAAGTATAAATGATTTTTAGTATTTTATGTGTAACTTTGATTTAATTAAAATTTGGATATGTTTTTTATATCTCAAATGTGAGTACTATTGAAAATATTATAATTTTTAAGAATGTTCTGACCTATTCTTTGGTTGAGTTTCAAACTCGACCAACCATATTTTCAGATTGATATAGTCGTGTGGTAATTTAATTTTATCTTTTTATTGGTATATCCAACTGATCTAAAATTTTAACTATAGTTTATAAACTCCATTATAGACATAATATTAAATTGGCATAGTTTTTTGATGATTTTTGATCTCTACATAGAGGGGTGTCGGTCGAGTTTTGTGAAGGACAAACTCTACTGACCATGTGGTAGACTGCAATATAGCAGTGTAGTATTTGATTTTTAATTATTTATTGGTAATTATAAATGTCTAATTTTTTAATGTTGCTTATAAACTCAATTTTAGACATTATATTAAAGTTTAATAATTTTTGGATGGTTTTTTAGTTCTGAAAATTGTGGTGTCGATCGAGTTTATAACTCATCCGACCAACCAGTCTGAGCAAAATAATAATATAATGAAGGGCTTGTTTGCAATTGTTCTAAGCACCTCAATTCATCTATATGACTAACCTAGAACACAATGAGCTTTCATAACTCATCATTCCTGTCAAAGAAACAAAATTCTAGAGAGAGAGGAAAGCTAGGGTTTTGAGAAGAGAATGTGGTGGAGATGTTGACCTAGGGCTTCTCTATCTAAGATATGATGAAATCAAGTAAGTTTAGATTCTTTGCATAGCATTCCATGGTGAATATTCTCTCACATGTCAAGATTCCATACCTCCTCTGATTTAATTCGAAATCACATCAAATATCCCCCTTTTCTCACTCTCTCTTCTAGTCCCCATTTTTAGGGTTTCCGAGTTGAGAGGAGAAAGAATTGGATTCATTTGCTAGAGTTTGATTGGGTTTCCAAAAATTTAGAGTTTGACCTATGAATTTAAGGTTCTTGGAACATGAGGTGAGTGTTTTTATTCCTCCTAAGCTCTGTATTCATGTTGAAAGCCTAATTCTATCCATCTAAAACAATTATAAACCTTGTTTGTATATGTATGTGATTGAATTTGATTTGGGAAAGATATTGGGGGATCCAATTCTACTGATTTTGATTATTTCTCATTGATTGGAACTTGATTAGTTCATGATATATTGATTGAGGATCCATGGGTATTCTTATGGGTAGATGACTATGCTATTTCATGTGAATTTTGACTAAAAATCAGCCAAATGGCCGATATGCTTGGAATTGAATTCACATGTATAGATTCATATTTGAATTGTACTAGATTGTATTATACAAGTGTATTGTTGAATGTTAATGGAATTGAATATAATTTACTATATATGGATCAGTATGAGGTGACCACATATCTTGGTTAGGATTTGTTTTGAGGAAGTGAATAAAATGAGTCAACTAATCAATGTATACTTATGATCGATGAATGGAATATGTGAAAATGGAAACTAGGATTTCCATGTGTGTGAATAGCCCTAATGAAACTCTATGCATCATTATGAAATTACTTAGTGATATGGATATTATGATGTTTTGAACTAAGGATGACTTCTTGAAAACCCCTATATGTTTAGTATAAAGACAATTATGAGTAATGAAGCTAGAACTTATATATGATATGAATGTTGAATGTAAGTATTAATACTTCAATTAAAGATGATGAGTCTTACTAATATGATCTAAACCTAATGCATATGCTTTAGTATAATAAAGAATGATCATTGTTGATAATGGGAATGACATTAGTAGTCAATGGCATGGTACACTTATCTAAATATAAGAGACAATATGAGCAAGATGTACTTAATGGCGATTGCAAGATAAAGATGAAACTAATGAAGATAGTATGATGAAGTATTTTATCTTTTATTTTAATTACACGTGGCTTAACCCAAGTTAAATGAAATATACTAAGAACTGTACTTTGATCAATGTTAAGTAGAAGATAAGCATTGTATGCAAAGTAAATCAAGAAAATTTGGTCCAGATAATGTAATGAACGTGAAATGAAAGAAGTTGAGACTACTGAATATAAAATGATGAAAAAAGATAGGAATTAGTAGATGATTATAAGAATGTAACTCTTACCTAAAATTATGAGTTGGATGATGCTAGTGAACGACAATCTTAAATGATGGATTAAGGGATTCACATAACTGTAGTTGAATTCAACTAAAAGATGAAATTCAAGTATTTGAATTGATTTACAAGAATGTGTTCTTGAATTGTGAATTGTACTCTGAGAATGGAATAATAGTACAAACTTCAAATGATAGTCAACATGTGTTGATTAGTAACCCCATATAAAGAATGTAAAATAAAAGAAGAAGAGAACTAAGTCTGTTATGCATGTATATGCATGAAATTTATTTGCAGATATTGAGATTGGATGGAACAAGCATATGTTGTATGATAAATCTATTCTGCGTATGCTGAATGATATAAGATGTATATATGCTTTTACTGTTGCTAGTTATAATGCCTCTGCTAATATTTGTTAAGAACGATGATATACAATGAACAATGAACTGATAAGATTAATGTTGAAATTGAATTCAATATGCACTCCTTACGTTAAGAAACCCTAATAACGGTAAATGTTGCATAATGAGATTATGTCTAGGGATGAAAGCCCACTGATGATGATAAAACCATGATGGGGTAAATGATGGACAATAAGATTATATCTTAGGCTGAAAGCCCACTGTTGATGATGGCTATGAGATGATGTAGAAATAAACATATGTGTTGCAATATACATATTTATTGTGCTTCTTGCTTTGATCATCGTCCTTATTGATAAACTTAATCTATTTCATGTTATTCTAGTTATGCGAGAATACAAAGATATGATATATGATGTTTTGAATTCTTTTAAGATGAGTAAAAGAGATTCATAATAAGTGAAATGATGGAACATCTAGTTAGGTGCCCTAAACACTGTGATTTCCCCCCGAGGACCACACTATTATGAGAAGGAGTTCTGGAGTGTGGATTGAGACCTTAAAGGTTAGACCACAATGATTTAGGAGTGAGTCATCTAGAGTGGCTTTGGCCCTAAATCCTTTTTGTGAAAGTCTATGTATAGATGGAATAAACTCTGTTGAAATGACATATGTGAAATGTGAAATGAAAAATATGTGAAATACTGTGATATGTGGCATATTGTTTTGATGGTTCCTATCTCGTGTACCTGAGATGAGGACGTAAGCCTCTTTAGGAAACCCTGAGGTAGCCAGGTTCTGTTGTTGATATCTTAGGGTGGCCGGCTAAACCCTAAGATAGTGACGGTGAGTCATTGATACGATAATCGGGTGTGGTGACTTCTACTTGGTGAGGTACAAGCCAAGTAGTTTCAGGGAAAATGAATAACATATGATAAGCCGTGTAGAACATGATTTGAATGGTTGTTACATTTCTTGTTTTGCTACTTGATGATTTGTCATTGTTGATTATGCTTCTTGTTGTGGAAAGTAATCATGTTGCTATGGACATTTTCTATTTCATATTATGATATGTCATGTTGATAAGTTATAAATTATGGGATTTATATCCATTCTGAATATGAGTTGGATTGCTTTCTATTTGATAGTATTGTTTGGTAGATATGTATTATGTGTACTTTAGCTTCAAGACCGCCGGATGTGTTCTTGGTCCGACTGGTGGAGTGTCACAAAGTTAATGTATTGTTATATATTGATTCAAAATGCTTAGAACTTGACTTATTTCTCATACAACAGGGTTCTTAATTTGAACTAAGAAGTATAAGTTTATTTGTTCATAGACATGCTCTAAAAAGTTATTTCAAAGTTAAAATTGGTTTAAGTGATTACCGTATCTGTTGGATTAGATTACCATTGCAAGCTAGATTTGACTTATGATAGAACCATCTACTAGACTTTTCAACATCTGCATGTTTCTGTTAAGTTTATTATACTTAATCTGATGTTGATGCATGTACCTAGCTTGAGTGGGAGGTATCCACTCACTGGGGCTCTATATGAGTCTCATGAGGTTGTTTCAAATGTTTAGGTATAATGCTATCTGGCGGAGAGGTCCCAACAAAGAAGATATAAATAACATAATCTAGATAGATTAGAATGTCCCTGTACTCTCTCTTTCTCGGTATGGGTTGTAGATTAAGTTTGTTCATCAATGTACATGTATCTGATGTAAACTAAACTGCATATGAGAATAAGATTTGATTCTAGTTTTAATGGAGTTGAATAAGAGTTGTGATATATAAATGTGATGTACTTGATGTGACATTGATTTATGAATTTGTGAAGAAAGAAAAAGGGAAAAAATTACCTGTGATTTCTGTATATTGTTTTAATTGCCTTTGTCGAGAATTCATTATTTTATTTCATAATTTGGGTTTAGGTTTGGGATTATCTCTAATGGTTGGTATTTATGTTGATAAAAAAAGTGGTTCCCTACAAGCACGATATCACATCTTGTGTTAACTGAGACACTACACAAGATAGTTAAACACATCCTACTTCAACACATGATACTCATGCACTATTGTTTTAAGAGCTTGATCAACTACTTCAAGATTGACTCTTCTTGCTTTATCTATTCTCATGTATATACCATTTCAACTCCATAAGACAACTATCCCTTCCTTTTTTGTTTCACCATCATTTGGTAATATTCACCCAAATAATTGGATTTGGAACCTCCTCTTCCAATTTTGGTAACAAATCCTTATTTTGAATTCTTACTATGACCCCTAGCATCTAGTCAATCATGCTTGGTGATGACTCACAAACATCAATTCAAGGCATTGGGATGAAATGTACCTCTTTTAGTATTTATAGTTTTCTTTGTTTGTTCTTAAGTTTCCACTCAAATTATTATCTATGATCAAATTAGTACATCAACAACAAGGTTCATTGACATTTTCCCCGACTCTTGCATTTTGCAAGAAGTTTGTATAAAGATGATAATTGGTGGGGGACATGTGGGTTTGGATGATCTCTACTACCTTCATAGTCACCACAAAACACTTGTCATATCGGTGTTGCCTACTTCTTCATCCAATTTCAATTGCAACATTGGCTTGGCCATCCTGTTGCATCTAACTAAAAAGTTTTGTTTCTTAAATTGTGTAGTTCTATCTTTGAATATATCTCCTATAAAATGGAAAAACAACCTCATTGTCTTTCTCTTACAAAATGTATTATCTAATTAAACAATTTTTACTTGGTATATACTAATGTATGATGCTCTAGTACGATTGTAATATTTTTGGGTACATATACTTTGTATCATTTATTGATGATATCTCTGGTGTGACTTGAACTAAATATAAGATAACATGTCATATCAACTATTAATTCCCTCTTTTCTACAATAAAATTCATACCTCCCTACCTGTCTGAATCCCTTTGAACTGACAATTCTCTTGGTACATCCAACAAGTGTCTCACTTCCTGAAGCTGGAACTGTGGTGCCGTTTATATATCCTCTTATCCTTACAAAGCACAACAAGACAAGGTGGCTGAATGCAAATCACCATTTTCTTGACGTTGCCCTCACTATCATATTTCATATACATCTCAAACAAACATTTATACCTTGAAATCCTACTCAGTGCATGCTTCTCATCAATCAGGATGCCTTCCTTCATCATCCATAGTCAAATATCATTTCACATTGTATATTCTAATGAATACCTCTTTTCCCCAAAAAGCCACATCTTTTATGTATCTACTTTATATGGCTAGTCCATGATATATTTTCTTAAGTGTAAAGTGCAATTTTCTCAACTACTACCAGAAACATAATAGAAAATAATGTTTGTACCCTATTGGACGCAATCAATTTGTATGTTTGGATGTTTTCATAAAAAATCATTTTATTTCATGGATTGGATGTCCATGTCTCACGATCTTTTGGGTTCTTCTATGCCAATTTCAAAATTTTGATCCCTTCTTAGTAGAGACTATGCAAACAAAACCCCTTTAGGTGATACAACATTTATGTCTTCTGGCCTCCACTACACCCCCTACAACTTTGCTCCGTCCTCTAGAATGTCCAAAACCCATGATTAGGCCAACAATTCTCTTTCTCTGGATCCTTGTAATTTGCATAAACCCATTGGTGAATGTAAGGTATGACATATTTGAACCTCCTATGACATTGCAAAATTACCATTCACTTTTTTCTCATTTATGTTCAGTAAACAATTTAGGAGGCAATATGACATAGAAGTTGTATCATCTATGGAAGATAAAGTTGGTTCCTCATCTAGTTGTCATACTTGGGTATGGTTGATTGACCAAATTAATGAAACCTACTTGGTTTTCAATGTGTGTTTGCAGTGAAACATCATCATGATGGCACTGTTGAATGCCTGGAGACCCTATTAGCCACCAAAGGCTACACTCAGACCTATGTCTCTCCAATTGTGCAATTGTACTATATTTTGATTTTCATATATGTTGTAGTAAATGTTGATTGTCCACTTTTCTAGCTTGGTTTTAAAATTGATCCCTTTATGGCGATTCACATGGAACTATCTTTATAGAACAACCTCCTAATTTTGTCTCTTAGGGCGAGTTTCAATAGGTTTTTTGCTTCTAAAAGATGTGCATGGTCTCAAACAGAACCAAAATGTTTGGCTATAAAACCCAAGACAAACACTTTTATATATGTGATTTCTTTAATTTCATGAAAACAAATCACTGTATGTATAAAACCCAAGACAAACACTTTTATATATGTGATTTCTTTAATTTCATGAAAACAAATCACTCTATGTTAAAAAAGAGTGATACATAAATTATCTTCTTACCTATTTATGTTGACGATATAAGCTATATGAAAACAATGTTATTGTCATTCAAACCACTGGACAATACATATGCAAGCATTTCATTACCAAGGATTTGGGTAGGTTAAAATGTATTTTGTTATTTAGGTAGCCTATCCTTCTATGTGTTGCTAGTAAATCATAGAGGATAAATGTCTACATTTTTAAAGTGAACATGCACGCCAAGAGAAAATCTAACCATATTCCACTAGATATTTATATACTATGAAATAATGACCCATTTATTGAGCTTTCTCACAATCAACAATATCAAAGATCCACATGCAAACTTGTTCATCTTATGGTCACTCTATCTAGCATTACTGGATATGTTGATAGGGTACATAAATATTTTGGTAAACCTTGAAATTACCTCATGATAGTGTATGCAACATCCTTTGTTACTGTTAATTTTGTTTCTATTTAGCTCATTATGTCATATATGCCTAATATCTTGGCCCTTTAGGATTATGTTTGCTTCCCATGTACACTTCTGCTTTCCTATATATAGAAGAGGATCTCACCTTATATCAATAACAAAATATTCCATTAGCCGCCCATCTTATTTTCCACATGGTACTAGAGCATCGATCTTGATCTACAAAGAAAAAAGAGAGAGCCTGCTTGCAGGCATCCTCCGTCTCTTTTTAGCTTGGCCAATTGTCAGACATTATCCTGATCTTCATGATCGTCACTTCTTGTTCTCTTTCATAAAAATACAAAATTTTTACTGGTGCTCTCCATCTTAGCCATGATTTACATTTGGATGCCTTCCCCTAAGAAGACCTATATATGGAGCAATCTATTGAGACATCCACGATCCTAATAAGACTTGCTTGTTCAATGAGTCCATCTCATGCATCACCCATAAGGCCGTATGGGCGCTCCACCAGATCCAAATCACCACAAACTCTACCAAGAACATTGTGGCCTTCACGTGCATCAATGGGATCTTCTTCTCTGGCTTATGAAGCTTGGGCTCATACCCAAAATGAAATTATCTTACATGCTCATCTCCTGTGATGACAAGAGACCACATGTGCAAAAAACTCCATCACATATCCTCTCAATAATGAAAGTCGTTGAAGAATTCTCTTATTCGCCCATGGCGTCAATCTCCATAGGATATTTTCCTATTTTTTGTCAGCACCAGAATTAGTGCTTGGACTTGGCAGATGGTGCATTTGTCTAGTGAAAATGATGCCTGGGTATCTACCCACCATATTATCTAATCGTGTCCCAGGAATGCGCTATTTACATAGGACACCTACTTCTCTTGTACACATCCTTCTCACATGGACATAACATCGACGTCAAAAAATCCGAACAAGAACTATTTATGTCCACAGTCGCCGAGTTGTGCCTATCTTTATTTCTATTCAGATCCTTAAATCAGATAAATTTATGACCTAATCCACATTATCAGGATCGACTTCCACATCAATTTATTTTTTTTATTTAGATATGTATAATCGGGTCATGTAAAACATTGATTCTAATTATCCGATATATCTACAACAATATACAAATAAAGGACCCATGCTAGTTTATAAAGCATAAAAAAGGGGGCATCGTGCTATCTTTTACTCCCCCATTTTGACAATTTTATTTCCCACCACCCTCATGTGTTCATCAATTTCCACATGTAGGGGGTCTTGTCTCTTTTTCATACCAGCTACTTAATCATTTTGTAACTGATTTTTTTTGGGGGGGGTAGAAGAGATAGAGAGAGTATGGGGAGAAAGAGTATGAGAGAGATAATATGTATCACTCCATGCTATTTTAATTATGGATCTTCTTGTTCTTCAATACATGTATCTTCTATATTGTCTTTTTGGAGCTTCATTCTCACTAAACATCATGCTTTTAGTGTATCATTAACGTTTGATTTCCAATGATGTTGTGCTTCTTCATTCCTGTACCACAATATGGATGTAAGTTTTCTATCCATGCTTCGTTGTAGTTAGCTACCACTTTCATGCATCGAAGATCTCAATTTTATCATTCACACTAAGTTTTTCATGTTATTACCAAATTATGTACGCTAGGACAGAGTTTTCTAAGCTAATTTCAGCCACTAGTTCCCTCGAATGTTAATGACGTTTCAACTGATCATTCTCATAGAATTCTCATGATATGGATGGTCACTTCTTTAGATCATACTTCTCAGAAGCTCATCAATTTCTAGCCTGTAAACTTGACATTTGTATGATGATTCATCCATATTTAATCTTCATGTAGCTACTTCAGTTATGTCTTCTCATCATTGCATCTATTGTTTCTAAGTGCTTAGATGACACTTCTACTGATTTACTTGGGTTTATCCTTGATGGAACATTTCATTCCTCTAAAGTACCAAGATTCATGTGCCTGATTTATGGAACTGGTATAAAAGTCATCATCATCTTGTCTAGTTCATATTTGTGCCACATAAGCACATAACGCTAATTCTAGTTGGCTTCACTTCTCAGACAATTTGAAGGTACCTCTATTTCTACATTGACATTGTGCCTTCATATTTGTATTGTGTTGTCCATGTGGGATATGTCTATTAAACTTATACCACTCGCACATTCCTCTCTAGTGAAGATGGTGCAATCTTGGTTTTTTGATCGATTATTCTAGTTTGATTATGATGAGTTTTCACTATGGCATTTGGATTTCATTTATCAGATGTTCTTCATTACAGATGCACTTTGAGAGACTTTCTCTAAATCTTGATCATTTCCAACCTATAGAATAAAACTCAAAAGAGGCATCATAAAAAAAAATTCTTCTGTTGGAGAGTTATGTTTAAGGGGATTGAAAAATACTATATGGGGAGTGACATTATTGTTTTTCAATTTGTCATATCATATATTGAGACTTTGAGTCTAAGTTGGATATATATTTCACCTGTACTCCATCTTGAGGGGGAGTGTTATTTAATTTATTATGTCATTCGAGCCTAATTATCTTGGCCCGTTAAGGTTATGTTTGCTTCTCTTATACTTGCCTCCATTCCTATATATAGGAGAAGAGTTTTCCTTCTATGAATATGAAAGTATCCCATTATCCTCCCATCTTATTTTCCACAGTTACCTTGAATGTTTTCCTAGGAAATGACTATGTTATTATGGACATGGCATCACATTGCTATGTGTCATCTGATTTTTGATTGTATGAGAAATTGAGTTGATTGTGTGTCCACCTTTAGGTTTTGTACACTTTTGGGAGGTACGTCAGTTACTTTACCAAGCAGGAAGAAAGATATTATCACTTGGTCTAGTACTAAAGTTTAATATTTATAATGGCTTATTGTGTGTAATATTATGTGGGTCAAAAGTGTTCTCTGTGAAATTGGTCATACGCCTTACACTATTGCCAATGTTTGTGATAATGTTGTTTCCATATTTATGCCAACAACCTATCCACCATGAAACTACAAAAAATGTTGAAGTTGCTTATCATTTTATCAATGAAGACGTCTAGTCAAAAACCATATGTACCCCATCCCAAATTTTGAAGAACAAATTTCTATCTCTTCACTAAATCTTTGGGAAAAAGACCTTTACTACTACGTTGGACAACCATTGCATGATCAATACATATGATCCAACTTGTGATAGAGTGGTATAGTGTCTTCTTATACGAAGTTGTGTTTAATCCCACATTGAAGAATCATGGTAAGTGTGTTACACTAACTCCTATATAAACATCTAGTATGTACCAAATTTATCCATGAAATAAATGATCTCTTTCTCCTTATTGATGTTGTGAATTTTATCTGCTTTTTCATAGGCTATTTCATTACATATTTCATGCATAATTAGTCATTCTAATATTACTTATTCGTTGTTTAACATCATTATCCCGTGACATGTTATTGCATAAAACATTATCTATTCTTATTGAATTATATTGATTTATCATAATTATTTAAACTTATGTTCTATATTTCTATTTTCAGGAGATTTGAGAGATTATGAGTTAGCTCGGTGCTACCAAAAACCATGTCGGTGGTACCAATGTTTGGAGAAAAAGAATAGATCTGAATCGAGGATTTTTAGTGCTATCGATCCCTTGGTTGGTACTAGCGACTTTTGGGATAGACGTACACCTAAGTAGTTTGGTGGTACCAATTTGTAGTCGTTGATACTGACTTTTATATGAAGAAATCCTCAAAGAAGTCAGAAATCAACTTGGTGCTACTATCATCTTCGTCCGTAGTACCGACACACATAAGGAGTCGCAAATATAGGAGATGACTCGATGCAACTGACTTGTCGTCGATGGTACCGACTTTGTGCATCAAGGCAAGATTAAATATCTTAATCAATTTGAAGGTCACAACTTAATGATAGTCAAAGACTCTTCTTATGACCTAAGAGGAGTTCAACCAGACCTATTATCTTCGTTCTATTCCATTACACAAGAGAAAAAAGATGGGAGAGGACAAAGAGAAGGAGACAATTACTTTCCGGATGACTCGGGCACCTTTGGAGAGTGAATTTGCAACCAAAACACAACAAATTATGATGTTTGTTAGAGAGACTCATCCAAATCATATTCTTCACAGAGTTTTACTAGTTCACTAATGTTTCCCTTATTTTATTTTCTTCCATCTATGTATGCGATGATAGAAATCATGTGATCCTAATCCACTAGTTCTTTAGGACCTGGGAGTATCCCTATTTTGCACTATAATTGACATTATGGTTTAATATATATGTTTTTCTAATTTCCAATCATAATTTTATGATTACGTAATGAATTGACTATGCAAAATCAACATAGCTAATTTCCCAGACCTTTAATTGCTTCAAGAGAGGGATTAAGGGTTAGCTAAGTCATAGAATTTCATAGTTTATACCGCACCTCGATAGAGGGCTTACCGCTGTGAAGGGTACAATCCAGAGGATTCGTTAAAGTGCCTAGCTAATAGTTAAAACATTATGAGAGTGGGATTTATATTTGAGTAGGTAGTGAATTATGTTGCAAGAACGGGTAATTATTGCTATAGGTACCTTGGTACATGGCTAGGATAAATAGATAATAATGTATGATGTTAATTGCATTGTGAACCATGTAAAAACATAATCCTATGGAATCCATCCAAATTGTAATCACAAACCAATTAATTTAGTTTTAATTATTTCAATTAGGTAATTAATCAATCAATTACTTCTTCACTAGGTCTAACTGATAATGTCACAATTAGTAATAGTCTTTGGGTAACATTTCTCTGAGTCTAACACTCGAGCCTCATAGGACTACATTATGTGATATGTGCACTTGCATTTTATATGTGTGATTTATACACATCAAGTTTTTGGCACCGTTGATGGGGAAATGACAAATTCAACATTACGAGTATTGTGATTGGCTACTCTAAGACACACTTTTATATTCTGTTTATCAATTTTACTATACAATATTAATTTTTCGTTAATCACCAGTACCCAGTTCTCACATTTTCTAATTATTTGTAGGTACTTGTATCTGGTCCAGACCAAGACCACTGATTACAAAGAATCAAATTCACAGAGTATTGGACAAGAGGAACTCTTGTGCAGAGTAAAGGAGTATTGTAGCTCTATGGAAAGACTTTTCTGAACTCCACCACCATAGATGATACAATCATAAGAGGTAGATATAGGAGATTCCAACAAAAAAGTCGAGGAACAAACTATTTGGAAAAAGATCAAAGCTTCATCAGGTACAACATAGTTAGGACAAATTATTAAGCAGACAATAAATATGGGTAGCTATTAAATAGATCTAGGGCTGGTGGCACATAGAAAATCACAAACATTTCATGGGCACAACATGGAGGATCTTATGTCTCACATTAACAATTTTGTAGAGAGCTATATGCTAAAAATTTGACAAAGTACCTATGATCGTGATATATCTGAAGTTATTTTTGTGCTCGCTGGAAGATAAGGCAAATAATTGGTTCTTAAGCCTTCCCTCAAAATCCATATCCACCTGGGAGGGGATGACAGATGCATTCTTTGAAAGATATTTCCCTGCACAGAAGACACATGACCTACTTGAGAGAATGTATAACTTTAATTAACATGCAGAGGAGTCTTTTCAGAGGCATGGGAGAGACTCTAGGATATGTTGATGAAGGTCCCTCATCATGAGATGACCCTTACGGACAGGTAAAGACATTCTACTACGAGATGCATAAGGGGGAAAGAACCACAATTGAAAGTGCAAGAGAAAGATTTTTATTCAACAATAAGGCATCCAAGTGTCATGAAATCTTAAAGAACATGGCTAAAGATCAATCATGAGGAGAAGAGAGAAGAACCCAAACGACTATTAGAAGTGTGAGAGAGTCCAGAGAGATCACAATGTTGAAAGAGAAGATGGACAACCTTGTTAGAAAGTTAGAGCAAAAATTAGGCTCCTCATCTGGAGGTGAGGAAGAAGAATACATGTACACGTGGCAATAGAACTACAAGGGTGGAAACAAATATGCATGGATGTAGGATCCTAAATTCTAATTGAAGGACTCTAACAATTTTCAGCATGATCCATCTCAAACACAACATGCCAAGCCACAACAGGGCAGTGCACAACAACAATATCAATAGGATAGGGTACCTAGAAAGATAGACCACATAGAGGACATGCTAGGAAAATTGGTCAGTTAGAATGAGACAATTATATGCCAAGCACAAAGGGACCTACATAATCAAGGGGCGTAGATACACAACATAGAAAACCAGATTTTTCAGATAGAAACAAAAGTCACATCGTTGAGAAGGAAGGTCAGTAAGGATTCCTAGGTAATGCAAACATCCTGCCCACTAACCAACATGTGAAAGCAGTATTGCTCCACAGTGGCAAGGTGTTGTTGAGAGAACAGAAGACAACTCCAGACAATAATGACACACCAGGTGACATAGGAGCAGTGTCATCTAGTGACCCTCTTGAACAAGATACCACACCACATGAGAAGGAACTGGAAGAGGAATATGAAGAACCAACTGAAGTTAGGAAGGAGTCTTACGTTCCACCTCACTAGAGAAAAATGGTGACTCTAGTACCATTCCCCAACATTTTGAAGGAAAATAAGGTTGACCAACAGTTGAAGAAGTTTCTAGAAATATTTAGAAGACTTCCTATCAACATACCTCTTGTGATGCAATAGAATGAATTCCATCATATGGAAATTTTTTGAAGGACATAATCAACAAGAAATGAGGATAGCTTATTCTGATGTAGTGGTATTAAAGGAAGAGGTCAGAATACTAGTACAGAGGAGATCGCCACATGATAAGTAAGATTTGGGCTGCTCTGATATACCATGTTACGTTGGCAAAGTTATTTTTGGTGAAGATTTATGTGACTCTGGGGCAAGAATAAATCTCATGCCTATGACAACATTCAAGAAATTAGAGCTGAAGGAATCTAGAAAGAGAAACATGACCATACAATTGGTAGACAATTCAGTGATGTGAATTATAGGTATTTGTGACAGATGTGCTAGTAAGGGTTGATAAATTTATCTTCCCAGTAGATTTTGTAGTCATGGAAATGCAAGATGACCTTGACAATGAGCTACTATTAGGAGGGTCGTTCCAAGATACAACAAATAGGATCCTAGAAATGAGAAGAGGAAGACTGACATTAGGCATCCAAGATGACCGCTTTGAAATAAAGATGCCATACTGTCAACTAAAGGCCGATGAGAAGGTAAAGTGCTACATGTTGCAGCAATTGGACATCAACATATCCTTATTTTTGGGAAGCCATTTCAGGATATGTCTCACGCCATTAGAGAAGTGAAAAATGCACATTAGTAGTAGACATCATAGAGCACACTAAGCAAGTTTCATTGATAAATGCAGTGAAGTATCCCAATGATTCGGAAGAAGAAGCATACCCTATGACAATTGAAGAGGTTGCATCTTCTTCTCTCATACAAGCATATCCATAACTACCGTGTTAGATGTGTGCATAATGAATCTAGTAGACGATTGCACACACTATCATTCACTCGAGGAATGCACCCTTTTTCTGAAAGCATTGACATGCTTGTACTCCAAGCACTATGAAGATTTAGGATCACCTCCACCCTGTTGATCCCACCGTTGCAGTGCCCCCCTCGAGCTTGAGCTTAAGCAACTTCCTCCAGATTTGAAGTATATTTTCTTGGCAACAGATAAGAAGCTCCCTGTCATCATTTCATCTTCATTTAGCACGACAATAGATAAGATGTTCCCTCTCATCATTTCATCTTCATTTAGCATGCATGAGGAGGATAATGGCTTTTGTGCTAAAGAACCACCGAGCAACATTTGGGTTCTCTATTGCAGACATTAAGGGGATATCCCCTAGCTTTTACTAGCAAAATATTAGAATCAAGAAAGGGGGTAAGATGATAGTACAACCTCAATGACATTTTGACCCCATCATGACTGAGGTAGTAAAGAAAGAGGTAGTGAAGCTTCTACGGACATGTTTGATTTATGCTATATTTGATTCTAACTATGTCATTCCAACCCAGGTTGTTCCTAAGTAAGGGTCATAATGTTCACCACAAATTCAGAAAGTGAGCTATTTTCAAACCGACTAGTGACCGGTTGGAGTGTGTGTATCGATTATTGCCGATTGAATGTAGCCACACTAAAAGATCATTTCCCACTCCCTTTTATTGACTAGATTCTCCAGAGGCTTGCCGACTGCTCTTATTTTTGTTTTCTAGATGGTATTGCAGGTATAATCAAATTTCTATTTAACCATAAGATCACGAGAAGTCCACCTTCACTTGACCCTATGTAACTTTCACTTATCGTCTGATGCCTTTTGGCCTTTGTTCGGCACCAACTATGTCTCAGAGATGTATGCACACTATTTTTCAGACATGGTAGAGCATTGTATTGAGGTTTTCATGGATGATTTTTCAATGTATGGAGAATCATTTGAGGACTGCCTTTCCGGTCTTGATAAAATGTTACAAAGGCATGAGGACACTCACCTCATTTTGAATTGCAAAAAATACCACATGATGGTGAGTGAAGGGATAGTTTTGGTACATAAGGTGTCCAATAAATAAATGAAAGTTGACCGTGTTAAAACATAGGAGAATAATAAGCTCCCTGCGCCGTCATTGGTAAAAGGGGTTAGGAGTTTTTAGGAAACATAAAATTTTATTAACAATTTATATAATATTTCTTGAAGATAGTCAAACTACTTCTGATCTCCTAGAGAAAGATGTTGAGTTTAATTTTAATGAGCAATGTTTAAAGGCTTTTGAGGTGTTGAAGGAGAAATTGGTCTCCTCACCTATAGTACAAACTCCAGATTGGAGCCAACCATTTGAATTAATGAGCTACATGTCAGACTATATGGTAGGGGCTGTTTTGGGGAAACACAAAGATAAAACCATGTTGTCATTTATTATGCGTTGAAAACTCTTAATGATTCCCATCTCAATTACACTAGAATTGAAAAAGAACTTTTGGTTGTGGTGTTTGCTTTTGAAAATTTTTGTCAATACTTAATAGGGGCTAGAGTAATAGTTTGGACTGACCATGTGGTTATAAAATATCTGTTGCTGAAAAAAGATGCCAAACCTAGATTGATAAGGTGGAGTTTGATACTATTGGAGTTTGATATAGAAATCAAGGATAAGGTCCCGACATAAAATGTGATAACCAATCATTTTTCTAGGTTGAGTAGAGCGGATGAGACAAATTTAGAGATACCCATTGTTGAAGAGTTCCCTGACGAACAATTATTTGTTTTGGAAAACAAAGGCCCGTGGTTTGCATACATGATGAACTACTTGGCATGTGGTGATATACCAGAGGATTGGGGGTATCAAGATAATAAGAACATTTTCCACTCCTTAAGATTTAATGTGTGGGATGACCCAATTGTATTCAATCAATGTAGGGTTGACCTTCTTAGGAAGTGTGTGCCTAAAGTTGAGTCTAAAAGCATATTGGCACATTGTCACTCCCTATCTAATGGGGGCACCATAATAGCTCAAGGACGATAGCCATAGTCTTTGCAAGTGGTTTTTATTGTCCGTCGCTATTTAAATATGCTTATAATTATGAGCAAAATTGTGATGCATGTCAGTGAGCAGGAAATATATCTAGGAGACACGAAATGTCCTTACCTTTTATGAAATAGAGATTTTTGACGTATGTGGGATTGATTTTATGCGACCCTTTGTGTCTTCCAATTATAACATATATATTCTTCTTGTAGTTGATTATGTGTCTAAGTGGATGGAAGCAATTCCAACCCGCACTAATGATGCACAAATGATTTGCAAATATGTAAAAGAACACATTTTCTACAAGCTTGGGGTGTCGAGAGTTATAATTAGTGATGGGGGATCTCACTTCACAAATAGGAAATTAGGAGTTTTTTTGAGAATGGAGTGAGGCATAGGGTAGGAACCCCATACCATCCCCAAACCCAAGGTCAAGTTGAGGTGTCTACCACATAGATTAAGAAGATTCTAGAGAAGATAGTCTCCATGAGTAGAACCAATTAGAGCATGTAGCTAAATGATGCTCTCTGGGCATACATGACAACCTATAAGACACCAATATGAACAACTATATTTAGGTTGGTCTATGGGAGAGCTTGTCATTTACCTATGGAGTTGGAACACAAAGCCAAGTGGACTTTGAGAAATATGAATTCTAATATTGATAGTGTTGGGAAGAAGAGCTTGTTGGAACTAAATGAATTGGATGAGCTTAGGCTAGATGCCTAAAAGTTTTAGGATCTAAACATATAGGACTAAGAAAGTGCATGACCGCCATATACTTCATTGAGTGTTTACTCCAGGACAAAGGCTGCTTTTGTTCAATTCTAAGATGAAATTGCATCTTGAAAAATTAAGATCTAGGCAGAGTGACCCTTATGTGGTGGTTAAAGATTTCCCTCATGGAGCAATAGAAATTAGTGTTGGGGTTGAGTCATTTCTAGTAGATGGGAATGTTTGAAACATTACTATGGAGGAGAATTAGATCATGAGGAAGATGAGTTTGAAGCTCCTTGAGCTTCATTGAGATTCTACATAATCTAATTGTCCAACCTAGGACTTAAAATAAGGGTGTTTATTGGGAGGCAACCCAAATTTTGTTATTATTTTTGTTTCTGTCTCTTATAAGTTTTTTATGAGTTTTTATTGTTTAAATTTCTCATTCAATTTATTAGAAGACTCTTGATATAAAAAAGGTATCGTGATCATTATTTGTTTGATGTGCATGTAGTAGAAAGGTACCACTGACTCACCTGTTGGTGGCACCGAGGGTGTCATGCAGTTCAATAGGAGAATCCATGATCATTTTGGTACAATCAACACAAAAGTAGGTAGCACTGAGTTTTGCACAACAAATCACAGGGATAGTATGCCAATCACTCAATATCGTTGACATAAAATTCGGTGACATTGATTTCTTATAGAGTCGACAGCCAAAAACCATGTAGAAAGTTGGTACCACTGACATTCCCATCAATATCACTGATGGTTTGAAAAGATCCATGATTGAGATATCAAGGGGGGAATTCGAGAGCACTAAGAACCTGAAAAACTCGGTACCATCGACCCTAAAAGTCAGTGGCACCAACAATTTTCACAAGAGTGACTGATATACAACTTGGTACCACTGACAACCCGTTAGTGGAACACACATAAGAAAACACATAATCTATGGACATTAAGATCGATGACCCAGATCATTTTGATCCGATTGCTGGTGGTACTGATCTGAAAACTCATTATAGATGTTGGTACCACTAAAACATTATCAGTAGTATCAAAACAAAGCTATCTAAGCATCAATACATCCACATACACAAACCGTCAATACTGATGGCTAATACTAACACACACAGATTGGGGAATCATTGAATTCCAATGAAGACTATGTCGGTGATACTGACACAACGCACCAGGACGAGCCAAATACTATATAAAGGAGGCATGGGGTGTTATTGAAACACACCCACATCACCTCCCTTGCATATTCAGATGCAATCAATTCTCTATGGTCCCCTAGTCTTCCTTGAGATCTCTTCTTAATCTCCATTCTCTCATTGGATCCATGGGTTCATAGAGGTCGGCTTCATCAGTGGGAGGAGCCAACAATATGGTATCAAAGTCAGCACACATGGATTTCATCAACAAAGATCAAAAGAAGTTGTTCTCTAGCATGATGAAGAGAGAAATCATACCCACACAGTATGGTGACCAAGTCTTCCTCAACGTCAAAGGCTTCATCGAGAGTCTTTACTGAGTATGTGTAGAGTAAGGCATGATGGGTGATCATCCTTTCTTTGGTGATTGGACCAATACTGGGAGATTGTTTACGAGTTCTTGGCATCCTTGTATGTTTGCTACATCCCCAAGCACATTGAAGGTTGGGAGGAAGGATGGGTGTGCTTCTGCCTCTACAATGCCATCCACCACCTCACACTATAGGAGTTCAAAGTAGTCTAGCCAATTTGGGGTGTTTGTTACACGCCTAATGGCTCTGACTTCAGCTGGGAGTGGATGCTTATGATAGACCTACCACAAGGTTTCACAATCAACTGGCATCAGTCGTCAATCATGGACATCGGGCATCCATTCTCCAAGATCCTGCATCGATATCTGACAAACACCATCTTTTATAGATCTACACAAGGATATCATAAGGTGTAGAAAGTTGATCTCTTCGTCCTTTAGGCATTCTTGTCCCAGGGGTAAGAGAAGGTAGATCGTAGTTCTTTCTTTCTACAACACACGATGGCAGTGAAGAGACAAGTTTAAAGGAAGATCCCTATTCACTTTGGAGGGCTCATTACACCCTTGGCACTGCACCTCAACCTTGACCTCTCCACTGCCAACGCCTTGAAGACTTCCTCCAAGCTACAATTCAACCATTTCAAGAGGGCTCACCTTTTTAGTAAGTGCGAGGGCAAGGTATTTTCCTGTTGCACAGTGGGCGATCAACTGTGGGAAAGGGATCTCCCTGACCCCATCTTCCATCTATGAGGGGTGTGATTCTAGAGATGGCCTATAGAGGGTGCATAACTGGTGCCAGAGGAGCTGGATGACCTTGGGCTACAACGGTTTAGGAAAGCTGAAGAGGAAGAGAATACAATGTCATTCACTCAGCGGTGGGTTATCTACCAGTCTGTAAGGAGATACACAACATCCATCTCCACCACTCCAGCACCTGCACAACTAGATGACACTTTTTCTATAGCAGATATGTACGAGATGATGTAATAGATTCACCAAAGGCAACAACAAAAATCAACCACCTTTGTAGATATCCATGATGTTCAAGGGAGGATTCTTCAACAACATTAGAAAATTTATGATAATGAGAACCTTCTCCTGGCCAACTAGGAGAATATGCATACTCGCCTGTAGTGGATTGAGCATCATCGACAACCGCTTTATGATCGATATTGCATCTGGGGCTAGTTTGTCAATTACCTCCATACTCCAAAGATGCCCACTCAGCCACCCAGTTTCACTGGCACATTCTACCCACTTGATCCAAACATGCTGCCACCAACATTCTGATTGGGTACTTTTGTTCCAACTCTTTGGTTGGATTCTGACTAAGAGGACATAGTCTAATTCAAGCTTTGGGGGGTGTTGGAACAACTTTAGCTTTATGTTTTCCTTAGTTATCTTAGTTTTTGCATTAGTTTTTATATTCTGAATCTGTAGGATCCACAACTATCTAGTGAAATTGTGGAGTACATTATCATGAATTCTGCTATCATCACAATGTGCACCTTTGTAATGAAATTTGAAAATTTTAAAATAATTTTCAAAATTTCATATCTTTGAAAGTTTAGTTGCAAAGGATAAAGGCATCATCACCTAGAGGAAGTGTATGGGTTAGTTAGCGTGTGGACATTATATATGAATGAAAAGTCTTGATTTATCCTAGAATTGAGGATGATGATGGGCATTGAGCCCATATCGACCTAACGAGTAACGAGGCCTTAAATGAGATTTTTAGAAAGAAACTCTGAGGTTACGTTGTACACAAGTTGATAGGAGACAGACATATCATAGCTCAAGAAAAGTAGTATCTCTTAATAATGTTGTTCCACCCACTTTTCATTACATTTCATCCACCACCTTAAGATGACTAAGTGACCCAAATTGTTTCCTCTTAACTGCAATGCATAACATAATAGATGACATGATAACTAGTTCTCTTTTATTTCACTACTTATAAAATGAAAAAAAATGTACGTATCAATTAGTTGCATAACAAAATTCATGTAGATCAAATATTCTATGCATCATTTTTCATCATGTACCTATGTTGTTTCCTATCAAAATAAAGTGAAAGGATACACATCCATACCCCTCTAAATGAAAAAAAGAGAAAAAGCAATGAGTTGTTGCATTGAAACCAAGCATACTCTTCAACCATGCTAAAATAATAGGGCAAAGAAAATGATTTTTTTGTTTGAAATTAAATAAACAGGGAGAAAAGGATGCCTTGAACTCAATTCTGAATTTTTCTTCAAGAAGAGGTGAAAAATATCTACACGATGTCTTGTTTTACTCTATTCTCATCGGTCAAGATGAGACTTTCAGTGCCTGCATCATTTCACCAAAATAGTAGGCATTAGGATTCATGCATTTATCACTTCCTTCATATTATAGGTTTATTATGTTTCACTTTTGCATTAATGATTCTGATGTTACTTGTGATTCTTCATAAACCACCTACTTCATTCCACCCATTTATCTTTATGATAAGATACATATACAATTGATTCCCTCATTCACTTTTATAAGGGGAATTACTTCCAACTAGTTTGGTAGGTAGAAAAGAGCAATGTAGATAGGGAATCACATGATGCACCAAGTAAATACCCTATTCACTATGATATTAATTGTTCTATTAACAATGTTTCATTGATTAAAGAGTGGACATATTTAATGAACATTTTTGGTCACTCTCAAGTAGTTATTTGTTCAATGATTAAGGGCTAGTTTGGGACCATCAAGTCAGGGTAATTGAGAAATGTAGTTCATTTTGTTTGTACTCTTGTTGACTTGTCTCAAAAAGATCCAAAGGTATTTTTGCTCATGGGCGAGCAACATTTAAGCTTAGGGGATTTTGATGCACTGAATTTTATCTTCTTTTCATAGGCTATTTCGTTATGTATTTCATGCATAGTTTCTCATTCTGGTATTAGTTATGCATTTTTTTATCATAATTAGAATATGACATATTATTGCATCAAATATTATCTATTCTTTCTGAAGTATAGTGATTTATCATATTTATTTAGACTTATGTTCTATATTTCTATTTTGTAGGTAATTTGAGCAATTCCGAGTCAGCTCAATACTATCGATAGCCATGTCAGTGGTACCAACTTTTAGAGAAAAGAACAAACTTAAATTGATGATTTCTGGTGCCACCAACCCCTTTAGTCGATACTACTGACTTTTGGGACAGACCCACACCTAAGTAGCTCGGTGCTACTGACTCCTAGTCGGTGCTACCAACTTTTATATGAAGAAATCATCAAAGGAGTTAGAAGTCAAATCAGTGCTATCAATATCTTCGTCGGTAGTACCAACACACATAAGGAGTCACAAATCCAGGAGATGATTTTGTACCACCAACTTGTTGCCGATGGTACCGACTTTGCATGTTAAGGTAACATTAAAGATCTTAATCAATTCGACGATCACGACTTAATGATGACTTGAGACACTATTATGACATAAGAGGAGTTTAGGCGGACCTACTATCGCCATTCTATTCAATTGCACTAGATGATGAAGATGTGAGAGGAGAAAGAGAATGAAATGACTACTTCCTAGATGACTTGGGCACCTTTAGAGAGCATATTTGCAGCCAAAACACAGAAGATCACAATGTTTGTCAGAGGGAGTCATCCAGACTATATTCTTCAGGGGTTTTCACCAGTTCTCTAATATTTCCCTCATTTTCTCTTCTTCCACCTATGTATGCAATGATAAAAATCATGTGAGGCTAATACCCTAGTTCCTTAAGACCTAGGAGTATCCCACTTTTGCACTATAATTGATATTATGATTAAATATATTTGCTTTTCCTAATTTTCGGACACAATTCTATGATTTCTTAATGAATTGACTATGCCTGATCAACATAGATAATTTCTTAGACCTTTAATTTCTTTGAGAGAGATTAAGGGTTAGATAAGTCATACGATTACATTTTATACTACGCCTCAAGAGAGGGCTTATGGCTGTGAAGGATATGACCCATAGGATTTGTTAAAGTGCCTAGCTAATAGTTAAAATGATATGAGAGTGGGATTTATATTAGAGTAGGTCGTGAATTACTCTACAAGAGCGGGTAATTCTTGCTACGAGACCCCGTGTCAAGGGTTAGGATACATAAATATTAATGAATGATGTTAATTGTAATGTGAACTTTGGTAAAACTATAATCCTAAGGAATCCATCCAAAGTGTGATCACAAGCCATTTAATTTAGTTTTAATTCTTGAAATTTGTTTATTAGTCAATCAACTACTTATTCACCAGGTCTAGCTGATTGAGTCATAGTTAGTAGTAGTCTCTGGTAATGTTTAGTTTGACACTTGAGTCTCATAGGCCTATATTATATGATATGTGAACTTGTGGTTTATATGTGTAGTTTACATGCATAACCTATCCCTTGTTCAAAACATAGAGGCGTCCTCACATTCGTAAACCACCTATTATCATAGTTGTTAGACCAAAACAGATACAAAAAGATTAGTAGAACTCCTGGACCATTGGGGAGTCACACTGTAATGCTTATACACCATGAAACCAATTATGGACTATAAATGACACATTGGATTTCAACTATCATTTTTCTAATAAAGATACAAATTTACATCATATGAAATAGATGCTAAATCATACAACATGAGAGAGTTAACCTAATCAAATAAATTAAAATGACGTTATACAAGTCAATATATTTGGAACTACATTGGACTACTCCCGAACTTGAAACAAAAGACCTAAGTGGTTGTTGTGGGAGCTAAGTGTCATAGTGGAGCATTGAATAAGTACAATTCATGTAATACATATATAAGTAGGATTAGAAGAAATGTAAGTCTAGAAGATGCCAAATTGTGCTCAATAAATGGATACAGTTGGAACCTTACTAGACTTTACTGTTTGTTCACTTGTCTTTATATCTCTTCAGATGGTCTGATAGCTCTTGGAGACAAGCCTCATGTGTACTTACATAGGAGAATAACATGTATTCCTCAAACACTATGCTAGAGAGTTTGTTGTAATTGTGTAATCGTTTCCCCTAATTAATTCAAAAGTTTTATGTGTCATGGTGGTGTTTGTTGCTCGCATAATATATGAAATATTGGTAGAGGGTACCTCTGGTTGTTGTGCAGTTCGATGGAGTTCATGATGAAGGATAAATTTATAAAAACCTACTAGATGGTCTAGTGATGGTAATACACCCATAATTATTAAGTCATTAACTTATGGAAGTATTGTTGATAGTATGCCATGTGCACAAATGTGATTGTTGACACTATGTTCATATCCCCTTAGATATTGAATTACCTAATTGTTGGTAGATCATAGATGAATGTCATGAATTTAGCAAAAGTTTACCTTAAAATTTTAGTATTTCTCATGATACAAATGACATGATAAGGTTGTTTCCTCAAGCTAAGAAAAAAACACCAATATAGTTAGAACATGATGAGATTACATGATAATACATGTCTATTTATGATATGAAAATTGGATAAAATATAAATCAACAATATCCTCCAAGTTAAATTGTATTCTTCCTCTAGTAAGAGCAGACAATTCTCTGTATAAGTGAAGTCAAGGAAATAGGTAAAATATGTGTATTCATCATACAAACATTTCTTGCATAAGCATCATACAAAAGCATCATATTAAATTATTATATGTTTGAACATGATTAAACAATAATTGACCTTAAGTTCAAGTATGCATGAGGATGAAAATGCACTTAACCAAACTATAAAATCTAGAATAATCAAATCATTCAACATTGATGCACGTGATTTTTGTACCAAAATTGAGGCTTGTTTAGGCATGATGTTAGGATCATTTCCACGTTTACATGTTCTATGAACATTTTACCTAAATTGCCTAAGATATCCCTTGTGTATTAATATTATACATTTTACATGTATATAGGCTGAAATTAATCTATTTTATTAGTTTTCTAATATTCTTTTGTTTAAATGATAGATTTGACGAAGAAGAAATAGTACAAATCCGGTGCGACTGACTTAACAAATAAGAAAGAAAATGTCAAATAGGAGAAGAGGGATCCAAAACAAGGATGGAAAGAGTCAAAATGCATTTTGGCACCTTAGACATAAGTCGATGGTATCAAGACTAAAAATCCTAATGCATCAACAAAGAGAGAAGTCACTGGCATTGCCTTTTTCCAGTGGCACCAAGATTAGGATGATGTCCTTGATCAAAATGAGGCATAACTAACGATCTATAACAAAGTGATACCATGATCTTCCCTTATATATAGCAAAGGGGGCAACCACCTAGAGGTATTCCATATTGCATCTCATTCGACATCCCATATCCCATCTGGAGGCATCTCATATGGAGACCCTCCCAACATCTATCCTTGGAGGAGTCTAAACCCAAGAAGGAAGAGACAGAGAGGTTACAGTGTCTTTTAGGAATTTTTCATGGCTTTATTTCTCCTCCCTTCCTCTGATTCATTGTTGAGCATGAGGGGCTAAACCCCCATTCTTTAGGGGCCATGAGTAACATGTTTTGAAATCTTTGCATATTTATATCTTGATTAAATAAAATATTTGCTTTGGATTTTGATAAATGGAAAAGCTTAAATGTTTCATTACGACCAATCACCATAAGTTATAATGGTCTGTTAAAGTGAGATTAACAATTATAGAACCCATAATTATTTATTATTGGACAACATATTGTAATGTACTATAAATTGCTGCTAAAGGGGGGTTAGTAGTTGGAAAATCCTTTATCATCACTAAAGTACTGCAAAAATGGGCTTACCTCTGCAAAGTGAACATCCAAAGATAGTTATTATCATTTGGTCTTTTATATTGATGTTGCAGAGGTAGATTGTTGACTAGGATAACTAGTGTGCTACGGTGTGAAATCGAATAATACAAGCTTCATATATAAACCTAAATAAGCAAATATATGTTATATTGGTAAGATAGAATGGTATAGAGTATTACCTAGGTGAAACAAATGTTCTAAGAAATCCACCCATCCAACTTTTCACCAACTTTACTTTTTGCACTTTTAATCATTATTCCTAATATTTAATCACCAAATCAACTCTTTCGTCTTGGCTTAGCTGACCAGTTTCAGTTACTAGTAGGCTTTATCTCTCCCAATTCCCTGGGTTTGGTTTTTGGGGCTCTTGAGTTCCTTTATTAATTCAACACATACACTCGTATTTAGCACAAACATTTAAATTGTGTCACGTTTTTGGCACCGTTGCTGGGGAATTGACAATGCTAACACCCAAGCGCTGAAATCATCCACTCTAAGACACTTTTTCTTTTTCTTCTTTTTCTTTCTAGCTAGAAATTTATTGCAAAATCTTTGTGTTTCTTTGTAATTTTTTTGTGATGATCATACTCCAATTTTCCTTTTAGGTACTTATTCATGGTCCAGACATGAAGTGCCGACTACAATGAGTCCTCTTCCCCACCACCTGAGGACAATCTAGAAAACCAAAAGTTTGACCCCATAGAACCCTAAAAAAGTCGGCGATATGCATGACCATGAGGAGAATAATGATGAGGTGGACACCTTAGACAATGAACAAACCATATGGGAGAAGATCAAACCTCATATGTAACAACACAATGGGGTCCCACTAAAATACAAGTAGTTAAGGTGGGAAGTTATAAGATCGATCCTGGTCTTATTGTACTAAGAAAGTCACAAGTTTTCCACATGAACAGGTATGAGGAACCCATGCAACAAATAAACAACTCTATAGAGAGTTGTGACATGATTAATATAGATCCATTGCTTCTGGTGTCATCTATCTAAACCTAATTCCATATTCATTAATAGATAGAGCTAAAACTTGTTTTTTTAAGTCTAACCTATGAGTCAATAAGATCTTGGGAGGAGATGATATATGCTTTTAAAAAATACTTCCTCAAAAGGTTAATAATGTGGTCAGTAAAATATATGGTTTTAAACAATTTGCTGACAAGAATTATTCAGAAGCCTGGGAAAGATTTCAAAATATGTAAAGGGAACTACCACACTATCAAATTGATTTGTACATACAAGACAAAACTTTTTACTGTGTAATTGTGTTCATTTGTTATTTGTATGTCATCTCAAGAGAGATAGAAATCCCCCTAAATAAAAATACTCTAATTTTGAGAGAGATAAAGTGGATGCTAATGATGACTGCCTAAAAGAAGTTGTGTTAGCGATATGAAATAGGAAAGTATGTTTATATTCTAAGATGCTTTATCTATTAAACGTTATCCATCATTTGGTTATATTTGAATCCATAAGAAATAACATCCTTTGTTTTCGTTTGATAATCTAGATTTGTATTTAATATAACATTCACATGGTTGGAGGGCCAGATGGATACTCCTAACCAAAGTTCAAAGAAACAACCATTTCATTGAGAATGATTTTTTTCTTTTATAAAGTTGGGTGAACAATCGAAATGATGGAGAAAGAGATTAAATACATGACATAGCCCCTTTAGACCTAAAACTCCAATATTTGGTATTAGATTAGGTTACTTTTGTCACCAATGGACCTCGATAAACCTAAGGTGGATGTTGATAGCTGGTTAAAACAAGGGGCATGATGTCTTTCACCTATCCTTTCTTAAGGTTTGGCTTAAATTCCCTATCGAGGTGTGATAGGAGCCCTTGGATAGCCACATATTAATTTAGTGTAATCCTTGTTGCCTCCCTCAATTTAATTTAGAAACAAATGCACCTAGTATAAGTATATAATACATAATGGAATAGTCAATAACAAATTGGAATTAATATATTGAATTAGATTAAACCCTTAGTCAAGTGTCACACATGACCTTTTGGGAAATTCCTTGTCTGGATCGTACTGTCACACCCACAAGGCAACAAGTCATATCCCTCGGTAGACTCCAAGTCCAGGGTAGGGATGACTCTACTATTTATAACCCCAAGAACATCTCTTGGCTCTGCCTCCCTCATGGAAAAATACCAGTAGAAACAGACACCTAAAGATCCTTCAACACATCTTCCTGAGGGGATCTTTCCAAAACCCAAGGGGACACTACAGACAAATGTTGAATCCTTGCTCCATTGAGTTTGTAACTCCTTGATCCATTGTACATCCACGACCCTCCACCTTAAGTATGTTAGGAAATTGTGGTGGACAAGTGACAATTCTCTACAAGATTGAAGGCACAAGATTTAACGTGGAAAACTCTCCCCCAGATAAGGAGAGAAAAATCACGAGGCAATACAGGCCAACAAGCACTATGTAACCTGAATTACAACTCACACTGCCCATATTTAATCACCCCTAAATCTGGGAAGCCCCCCACCCGAGAACAAAGATAAGGAAGAACAAAATTACACCTATTGTGTACAAACCCCCCCTTTTTAACCTTTTCTCCCCAGGACACCACCACCGCTGTTGGGGACTGCTTGTTGCTACTACAATCGATGATCAAGTCAACTCTTCTCCTGAAGAGGTCATATACCTTACTATGAACTAGAAGCTCTCTCCACCTTAGAGAGAAGATACATGCCATCCGCTGATCGGATGAACCATTGTTGTAGTCACTGCCACAACACCAATGTAGTACCACCAACTGATGTGCGTCCTCCGCTAATCGGATACACCATCATTGTCGATGCACCACCAATGTGTCACTGACTGTTAGTCGCTACTTTACTTCAAGACAAAGTCACTGAGCCTCTCTTACCACAAGAGAGCACCACCAGTTAATCTTGTTTTATGACTCTTCTACCATAGAAAGAACCAACAACAAACAACTGATGGGATCACACACCAACACGTGGGATGATCTCAATTGCCTTCACTAGGGCCTCTATTTATAGGCCTCCATGAATGTAGTTGCAACCAAGAATCCTAGTCCAATTCTCAATCCAATTCCTAGTCAAATTCCATTGTTGCACATAGGGAACCATCTCATTTCCTTATTGGATTCAACTCCTATTAGGATTGGAAACACAAACCAACTCCTATTAAGTCCAAATCCAATTAGGACATGGGCTGGACCTTCCTTTCCCAACAATCTCCCCCGCTGACCCATGAGGGAGACTTTGTCTTAAGCGATCATCTAGAATAGCTTCTAGATACCATCACCATGTGTGATGAATCCATTCTCATCACCATGTTAGCTCCATATCGCCTTCATCCATCTTCTTGAAGTCCCACCATGACTTCAATATGTTCCCTAAAAACTGAGATAAAGTATCCTGGTAGCACCACTTCACTCTCCATGCCAACAACTGGAACTTTTCCGACTCCCACTGATCAATTAGTCGAGTTATCTTTGATGAAGAATATATTTTTGACCTTCTATACCAAGGCTTATAATGTGTTCGGGTACCGATTTTTCAAGTTTTGGGATTTAATACGTGAATAATGTAGATGAGGTAGTTCAACTCATCCGTCAATGCGTACTCGCTGTAGTAGGTAGGTGCCAAATGAATGGTGCGGGAAACAATGAGCTGAAGTCGTGCAACATTTTCAAATTCTGATAATATTGGTGCGATTTTCAATCACATTTTATTATTGAACTGGATGGTTACTGGTACTTATAAAGTCCATGCGTATCAATCCGATGCAATAACCACAATGGAGAAATGCCACATTTAACAATCTTCTAGCCAAACTAGGCCTTAGAAACCATTTGATGACACTCCCCTATCTATGCAACTCCTCTTTAGAAGATTGATCCTCCACTCTGGATGTAACAACTCAACATACATTATATGGTCCTTCTTATTTACATCTACATTGTCATGAAAAAGGCTTTGGAGAGTCCTTGTTTGACTGGGAGCCATCATGTTGCATATTGTTGTCCTTCTAGATTGAATCTCGCATCTCAGACATGCGTTTATTCTGTGATCATTTCTTGTCGACGTTACCCTTCCTATCTCTAGATGCCATCTCACTACACCCACTACATCCTTCGAACATGGCTCCGATACCACTTGTTAGGAAATTGTGGTGGGCAACTGACGATGCTCTATAAGATTGAAGACACAACATTTAATGTGGAAAACTCTCTGTAAGACAAGGTGATGAATCTTCCAGACTCATCCTCAGTCACCAATTCAAAGGATTTTTTGACGTTTTTTCCTAATTTTTGTTTTGCCACATTTTCCTTTTCTCTTTTTTGTGAAAATTCTGACACCTGCACGAAGGTGAGGTAATTACGAGACCAACATGCATGCATTTTGGCGACTGTCTTGGGCTTTTTCGTTCCTCGGGACGAGCAACGCTTAAGTTCGGTGTGGTGATGAATCCTCCAGATTCACCATTATAGTCGCCAATTCGATGGATTTTGTGGCGCATATCGACTGATCTACCCTCGCTTTGGGTTTACTTTAAGTATCCTTTCAGTCTCGTATAAATAGTGCATCAATACCTCAAATAACCCTAGTTTCCAGCTTATTTGATCTCATTTTCCCCTACTCACATTCTCTCTCCTCTGCAGATCATCCTCAACTATCACCAACAATCATAACCCCTACAACACTGACTCCATGCGGTCGCAAGACAGTTTGAGCCCATGCGGTCTCAAGACCGTTTGAGCCCATGCGGTCTAAAGACCCTTTGAGCCCATGCGGTCTCAAGACTGTTTGAGCCCATGCGGTCCCAAGACCGTTTGGTCCCATGCGGTCCCAAGACCGTTTGGTCCCAAGCAGTCTCAAGACCGTTTGGTCCCATGCGGTCCCAAAAGATTACTCTTCCAATGGGAGTCCCAAATATGCACCAAAAACCCTAGAGAGTTGATGTCCTCTCTAGGTTTACCTACAACTGGTGCTAGATAAATGCTCCAACCCCACAAGAGTGTGGAAGCCTTATCATAGTACAGATTTAGGATCGAACCCAAAGGACAACGTTAAGAATCTGAGTGTCTTTTTCTTATTTCATATCAATCCAAGTTAATCATCTAAGACCAGAAGTTTGATTTGAGTTATTTAACCTAAACATGCAAAAGTAAAGGCAAGAATAAAAACTAGTTTAATGATTAAAATCTAAGATTAGCAAATGATGATGGACCACTGGGGCGATGCGGGTATTCACCACCACTACACATGAATTGCACTTGTACCAAACATAGCAGGACTTGTAAGCAAGATACATGGATGTTGTACAATACCGATGTCTTATAGGACAAGAGTAATGCACACATCCTTCACGGGTTGAGTAACTCTCATCCGGTACATATCTATGTGTCAATGAAGATATGTAGTCTCCGAAGAGAAAATCTTACTCAACCTCATGAAACGTGCATCGGAAAACTAGCAAGCGAGCGATGATTACCAAATCGATTAGTATCCTTATAGACTATCCCTCTTTTGAGGATATAGCTACGAGAAATGTGAGAGTGTTGCAACGTCAGCCATTCCCGAACGAATGGTCAAATACTTTGCACCACTCTCTCCTCAGAGTGTGTTCCTCGACCTGTCAAGGTTGTACTCTTGTACGTCAACTGATTCCATTTCATAGTACAAAAGTACAACGATGGAGGTGAGTTTACTCCACTCCTTGGAAAGCGTTCCTAGATACCGAAATGGATGCACGGTGGATACACACCAGAAACCAAAACTAAATCAGTATTCGAGTCTCAAGAGCGGTCGTAGACAAACCACAACGAAAGACAATAGATGCATACAAGAACGCGGCCAACATTCAAGCATGTATGAAACGATTTAGCATTGAATCAGAATGATAACATCTTTTTAGTACAAGATACAAAACACGGGCAGCGGGGCTAGTCCCTGCACCCCATTGGATGGAACTACTCGCTCCTCATAGAGGGAGCAACAAAGAAAGAGAAGAGAGAGAAAGAAAGATCCGCCATGAGCTTGGTGTAGAGAGTGGACGCAGCCCGATGAAGTAGATGCGATCCTTGCTCCGTCTTCCTTCTCTTCTTGGCATCCTTGGATGCAACACCAGCAGTAGGTGGAGTGGAGCTTGATCGGAGTGGTGCTCTGGCAGCCTATCGGCGTCCAGAAATGATGTCCCGAAATGAGGGCCCTGGGGGTCTATTTATAAGCTTTGATATGATCCCAAACGGTTTGGGTAAGTTGCTGGAAATATCTTCTCCAAACGGGTTGGAGACCGTTTGGGCGCCAAACGGTTTGGAGACCGTTTGGGTGCCAAATGGTTTGGAGACCGTTTGGGCTCCAAACGGTTTGGAGACCGTTTGGGCTCCAAACGATTTGCTTCGATCGGTCTTGGCCTTGGCATGGACACGCGGCTTCGATTCTTCAAACGGTCCTTACGCTTGCGTCAAACGGTCTTGGGACCGCATGGGACCAAATGGTCTTGAGACCGCATGGGACCAAACGGTCTTGGGACCGCATGGGACCAAACGGTCTTGGGACCGCATGGGCTCAAACGGTCTAGAGACCGCATGGGCTCAAACGGTCTTGAGACCGCATGGGCTCAAACGGTCTTGAGACCGCATGGGCTCAAACGGTCTTGAGACCGCATGGGCTCAAACTGTCTTGCGAC
Organism: Alisma plantago-aquatica; assembly: GCA_963693085.1. Taxonomy (NCBI): domain Eukaryota; kingdom Viridiplantae; phylum Streptophyta; class Magnoliopsida; order Alismatales; family Alismataceae; genus Alisma; species Alisma plantago-aquatica. The sequence continues at coordinate 1,320,124,641 of OY856412.1, read as the reverse complement.
CGCATGGAGTCAGTGTTGTAGGGGTTATGATTGTTGGTGATAGTTGAGGATGATCTACAGAGGAGAGAGAATGTGAGTAGGGGAAAATGAGATCAAATAAGCTGGAAAATAGGGTTATTTGAGGTACTGATGCACTATTTACACGAGACTGAAAGGATACTTAAAGTAAACCCAAAGCGAGGGTAGATCAGTCGATATGCGCCACAAAATCCATCGAATTGGCGACTATAATGGTGAATCTGGAGGATTCATCATCACACTGAACTTAAGCGTTGCTCTTCCTAAGGAACGAAAAAGCCCAAGATAGTCGCCAAAACACATGCATGTTGGTCTCGTAATTACCTCACCTTCGTGCAGGTGTCAGAATTTTCACAAAAAAGAGAAAAGGAAAATGAGGCGAAACAAAAATTAGGAAAAAACATCAAAAAATCCTTTGAATTGGTGACTGAGGATGAGTCTGGAAGATTCATCACCACACCGAACTTAAGCGTTGCTCGTCCCAAGAAATGGAAAACTTAAAACAGTCGCCAATGAAATCGTTCATCTCAGGATTGCCTCATCCTATTGTCATGGCTCAGATTTAAACAACATTAAAGCTTCCTTAGATCACGGAATACATCTTATGATATCCTCATTTCTGAGTTCATTTTGCTGAAGTATTTCCTTCTCATTCTCTGTCATATCAGTCATGTTTAAAAGTTTTATGAGACTTTGAAAAGACCCACATAATCAACAAAATGCATATGATCTGTCACTGGTGTTGAAAAAGGAGGAAATGGGGGTATGATCAAAAGATAAGAGTCTCTCCTCGGATTGAATCAAAACTCTTATTATTAGTTGACTCATCGAGATACTTTGAATGATTTATGCACAACTCTGGTTGACTTAGCCTTACACCCGATTTTTTTTTTCTTTCTAAAGGTAACTCAGAAGTGTGTATAGGTTGGCTTAAGGCTTTTGGCTATTTTACCTCTTTGAGAGGAGGTAAGGAGGTTATTTTTGGATCCTTAGGATCTCACTACCAGTCACACATCTGCCTTTATGAGGGCAGCTAATGTACCAGCCGAGCAAGACCTTTATCAGTTATCCTTATTCAGGGTACAACTCTCATGTTTTTATTCACACTCTGGATTTTATTCATTCTCACTTGGCTTGGGAGAAAGGGTATTTTTGGATTTTTGTAAATTTGGGCTTCCAAGCCTCTTTTTGGAATTGGGGTAGATTTTTTGCTGACCTCGGTATGTGCACAATCATCATTGTATACTCTTTGAATAAAAAAAAAGAAGGTGATACACCCTTGTTATGTATTTAGGGGTATGGAAGAAGTGGTAATGGGAAGAGGGGTGTGGTGTACCACACCGAACTTAGAGTTTTGCAGAGGTGTGGTTTACCACACCGAACTTAAAGTTCGGCAATGTTCTAGTTTGCACTAGAAAGGAGTGTGGCGTGCCACACCGAACTTAAAACTTTGGCATGGTTAGTGAACAGAGGGGTATGAAAATGAAGGAAGAAGTGTAAAAGAGAGTTCGGATCATGATGCAGTTTTCTTAGCGATTCCATGCGACGGGTCTCTTTTCTCCATCACACCCTGCTAAAAAAAAGACATGATTAAACATCAAATGAGAAATCCATACAACAGATCCATTAATCAGAAAAAAGGCGTGATGTATTTGATCTATCTCAGTCGTATTGGAGTGTATCATCTTTTCCTATTTGAGGGTATGACATTAGGATTCATAGACTATTCAAGATGAAAAACACGCATTGGCTAGTTTTAAGCATTCTTTTCTTGGAAATTTGCAACAAAAAGAGGTGATGATCGCAGATTCGAAAAACAAAAGCCGACTAGATAAAGGCTTTATTATTGGAAGGCTACAGAAAGGCAGAAAAATCATGAAAAAGAAACTAGAATGGAAAAATAGGAAGCAATAAAGATAGAGGGTGGAGTGAAAGTCATACCACCCGCCCTCCACCTTGAACTCATGAATTTGCTCTTTTCTGAACAAAAATTAGGTTTGGGGTGGAGGGGAAGGGTTGCGCAATGTTAACCAGGCGGTCCTCGTAGTTGGAAGAAAGTGCGGCAAAGATGTCTTGCGATAGCTGGTGCCGAGAACGAGGAAGTGGCCCAAACAACATGTTGACTGGGTGGTTGTGGCAACTCAAATGAGTCTTCTGGATGGCTTGGATGCACATTTCTTTCACCTCGTTGTCCGTCTAAAAGAATCCAGAGACCTTCCCCCGTCAGCGAGGTAGGTGAAATATAAGCAGTCGAAACTGGAGGACTATGCGAGAAATCAAGGTTATGCCCTCCAGTTGTGGCTCACCCTCGAAGTTCAAAGTAAAGCTGCTTTCTTCAAAATCTAGGGCAGTTGATTGAGGGTCGGCCACTTGAACTTCCTCCTGTCCAGGATCAGGTGGTGGATCCGGTTCCGGCTTCATTTCGTCACCTGGCTTTTCTTGTGTGGGATATGGTAGCCAGGATGACTTTTCTTCATCAGAGGAGTTATTTTGAGAAGTATCATTGTCTTTATCAATGTTGAAGTTGGTAAGAGAGTCATTCTTCTTTTCAAGGTTTTGTTCAGGATTTTCCTCGTAGAACATCCTTAGTTCATCCAAGTAACTAGAGGAGGATTTGACTGGTAAAACGAACTCTTGCTCGGGTAAGGAAATCATGGGGTCCTGAGATGGAGGTTCCAATGATGTATCTTCATGGGAGGGATTAGTCCATGACATATCGTTTTGAGGGCTAAAATCTCCTGATGAACCCATTTCTTCGATATTGGGACTAATGTAAACCATTTCTGAGTCATGTTGTTGTTCCAGTTCTTCATCATAACACTCCTCCGGTTCTATTGAGTGCTCAGGATGAGTATCTATGGGAGGAATGGAACCTAGCTCAGGTAATGGACATATCTTAGTTTCTTGAATATCAGGAGGGGCTTCTTCATTGGGATGAGTGACTATAGAGGGATAGTTTTGTGACTTGATATCTTCCCAAGGGTCCTTTTTATCATTACAAGAGTTTACGGTAATATCGTAATCCTTTCCAAAGTCAAGAGATGGCTCATGTTTCTCTTCATAGTGCACTATCAACTCGTTCAAGTGACTAGGAGTAGTTTCAATAGAAAGATCATGCTCTTGTTTGAGGACTGGCTCCGTCTGGACTTCTTGTTGTGGTGGTAACATCATCTCATGAAAAGGGCCTGTCATAGGATTGTCATCTTGAGGCCTGTCATCCTCCCTTGATTCTGTTTCATCAGTGAGGGTTGTATGGTCCATTTCTGAATCAAGATCTTGATCAGTTCTATCCTTAAAGTCTGTCCCTAGATCAGCCGAATGATTAGAAATTTCTTCATAAGGATAATTCAGATCTTGTTCCAGAAATGGAGACATTTGATCCTCATGTATGAAAGACATATCTTTATCTAAATCGGTCACATATCCATCTGATTCTGACTGCGAAGGAGTGTAGAGTCCTTGCGACATTAATCCTTCTTTTACGGGTTTTATTGATGAGACAACTGAAGTTGAAAAGATCTTGTCATTGAGGGAATCGATTATCACCGATTGCTCTTCAATGGTTTGATTTGAGTCTATGAAGTCAGAAGGTGGGTAGGTTTTGAAGTTCATCCCCCATTGATTTTCTGACTGTAGAAAATTCTCATATCGGTTACTCAATCTTTCACCTTGTACTGATGCATGAAGATCATTAGAAGGCATATCCCACATGATTACATAATCATCATCGTAATTGATTTCAACATGTGGACTAGGGATGTGCTTAGTTGAAATAGGTGGTTGTTCTACATGTTGCTCAGGAGTGTCAATAAGTCGATCAAGATCGGCTATCAACTTCTTGATCGCGGCTGTCTGATCAGCTAGTTGTTGAGCCACCGATGTCTGTAGAGCATGTAGTTCTTCCATCAATATGTGTTGATCTTCATGCACTTCATCATCTTCCAAGTTCCCTTCTTCATTGTAGTCCACGCCTTGAAATCCACCATAGTTAGGTTTTTCATAGTAGCCTCCAGAGTGATACGGTTTATAACTTGCGTTATATCCATAGTTGTATGAAGAGGCCACTTTGAGGTTCCCAACTATACGATTCATGATTACTTGACGCAGAGCGATCACATAGAGGGGAGGGACATTGAAGCAGTAAATCGATGCATGAGAATAGTCACCACATAGTTGACATCTAACAGTTGGTGGTGTTGACTGCTCCATCTTGAAGAGAGTTGGTACCTGAAATCGAAGAAAGAGTTTATCAGGCTTGACCAACCGTTTCAAATCCAAGAAGATATGCAAGATTAAGCCCTTAAAATTTTAAGTTTTTGAAAAGAAAATGGAAAACCCTAGAGAAACCTAAATTGACACAGAATTCGAAAAAGACAATTCTTATACCGTTGTCCCCGGCAACGGCGCCATTTTTTGATGGAGCTGGGACTTACACCAAAAGATTAATCTTCCAATGGGAGTCCCAAATATGCACCAAAAACCCTAGAGAGTTGATGTCCTCTCTAGGTTTACCTACAACTGGTGCTAGATAAATGCTCCAACCCCACAGGAGTGTGGAAGCCTTATCATAGTACAAATTTAGGATCAAACCCAAAGGACAACGTTAAGAATCTGAGTGTTTTTTTCTTATTTCGTATCAATCCAAGTTAATCATCTAAGACCAGAAGTTTGATTTGAGTTATTTAACCTAAAAATGCAAAAGTAAAGGCAAGAATAAAAACTAGTTTAATGATTAAAATCTAAGATTAGCAACTGATGATGGACCACTAGGGCGATGCGGGTATTCACCACCACTACACATGAATTGCACTTGTACCAAACATAGCAGGACTTGTAAGCAAGATACATGGATGTTGTACAATACCGATGTCTTATAGGACAAGAGTAATGCACACATCCTTCACGGGTTGAGTAACTCTCATCCGGTACATATCTACGTGTCAATGAAGATATGTAGTCTCCGAAGAGAAAATCTTACTCAACCTCATGAAACGTGCATCGGAAAACTAGCAAGCGAGCGATGATTACCAAATCGATTAGTATCCTTATAGACTATCCCTCTTTTGAGGATATAGCTACGAGAAACGTGAGAGTGTTGCAACGTCAGCCATTCTCGAACGAATGGTAAAATACTTTGCACCACTCTCTCCTCAGAGTGTGTTCCTCGACCTGTCAAGGTTGTACTCTTGTACGTCAACTGATTCCATTTCATAGTACAAAAGTACAACGATGGAGGTGAGTTTACTCCACTCCTTGGAAAGCGTTCCTAGATACCGAAACGGATGCGCGGTGGATACACACACCAGAAACCAAAACTAAATCGGTATTTGAGTCTCAAGAGCGGTCGTAGACAAACCACAACGAAAGACAATAGATGCATACAAGAACGCAGCCAACATTCAAGCATGTATGAAACGATTTAGCATTGAATCGGAATGATAACATCTTTTTAGTACAAGATACAAAACACGGGCAGCGGGGCTAGTCCCTGCACCCCAGTGGATGGAACTACTCGCTCCTCATAGAGGGAGCAACAAAGAAAGAGAAGAGAGAGAAAGAAAGATCCGCCATGAGCTCGGTGCAGAGGGTGGACGCAGCCCGATGAAGTAGATGCGCTCCTTGCTCCGTCTTCCTTCTCTTCTTGGCCTCCTTGGATGCAACACCAGCAGTAGGTGGAGTGGAGCTTGATCGGAGTGGTGCTATGGCAGCCTATCGGCGTCCAAAAACGATGTCCCAAAATGAGGGCCCTGGGGGTCTATTTATAAGCTCTGATATGATCCCAAACGGTTTGGGTAAATTGCTAGAAATATCTTCTCCAAACGGGTTGGAGACCGTTTGGGCGCCAAACAGTTTGGAGACCGTTTGGGCGCCAAACGGTTTGCTTCGATCAGTCTTGGCCTTGGCATGGACACGCGGCTTCGGTTCTTCAAACGGTCCTTACGCTTGCGTCAAACAGTCTTGGGACCGCATGGGACCAAATGGTCTTGAGACCGCATGGGACCAAATGGTCTTCAGACCGCATGAGACCAAACGGTCTTGGGACCGCATGAGACCAAACGGTCTTGGGACCGCATGGGACCAAACAGTCTTGGGACCGCATGGGCTCAAACGGTCTTGGGACCGCATGGGCTCAAACGGTCTTGAGACCGTATGGGCTCAAACGGTCTTGAGACCGCATGGGCTCAAATGGTCTTGAGACCGCATGGGCTCAAACGGTCTTGCGACCGCATGGAGTCAGTGTTGTAGGGGTTATGATTGTTGGTGATAGTTGAGGATGATTTGCAGAGGAGAGAGAATGTGAGTAGGGGAAAATGAGATCAAATAAGATGGAAACTAGGGTTATTTGAGGTACTGATGCACAATTTACACGAGACTAAAAGGATACTTAAAGTAAACCCAAAGCGAGGGTAGATCAATCGATATGCGCCACAAAATCCATCGAATTGGCGACTATAATGGTGAATCTGGAGGATTCATCACAAGGAGAGAAAAATTACAGGACAATTCCGGCCAACAAGCACTATGTAACCGAATTACAACTCACACTGCCCATATTTTATAACCCCTAAATTTGGGAAGCTCCCCCTTCCTGAGAACAAAGATAAGGAAGAACAAAATTACACCCATTGTGTACAAACTGTCCCTTTTCAACTTTTTCTCCTTAGGACACCACTGCCACTGTTTGGGACTTTGCCACTGCAATCGATGATCGGATCAACTCTTCTCCTGAAGAGGTCGACTACCTCACTATGAACTAGAATCTCTCTCCACATTAGAGAGTAGATATGCATGCTCTACTGATCGGACAAACCATTGTCGTAGTCACTGCCACAACACCAACCTAGTGCCACTAACTAATGTGCATCCTCCATTGATCGGATACTCTACTGCTGTCGATGAACCACCAATGTGTCATTGATTGTCAACTGCTACTTCACTTCAAGATAAAGTCACTGACCCTCTCTTACCAGAAGAGAGCACCATTAGTTGTTCCTTTTTTTCTAGCTCTTCTACCGCAGAAGGCACCAACAACAAACAATTGATGGGATCACACACCAACATGTAGGATGATCTCAATGGCCTCCCATATGGCCTCTATTTATAGGCCTCCATGTATGTGGTTGCAACCAGGAATCCTAGTCCAATTCTTAGTCCAATTCCATTATTGCACATAGGGAACCATCTCCTTTCCTTATTGGATTCAACTCCTATTAGGATTGGCAACACAAGCCAACTCCTATTAAGTCTAAATCCAATTAGGATATGGGCTGACCTTCCTTTCCCAACAAAGTAGCATATCAAAAATGTATGCACATTGTTGATAGTTTCCATATTGCATTGGTCATCCTGGGCTAGACTCAGTGGAACCGACCATACATGGAGAACACAATGGTTGATGGGATGTTATGCTCCATGCAGGCGTACTAGCTCCAATCTATGGCTATCGAGAAAGATGAAGGGGCGCTGGCCCTTGCCTCTGGTGGCATACGGCGGACCTCAAGGCTTGTGGGCCTATTGCAAGGCTTGGCAGTCTAACTAGAACAAATAGGTGAGGCTTAATCAGTTAAAACATTTAATTAGTCTTTACTATGAAATGTGATAGTAATTCCATACTTCGTCAGAAAAGTATGCAAGAATATTCATTGGATAGATATTAAAGCAAGGAACTCGATTGCTTTAGTTTCTAATACAAATTTGATTAGATCAGATCAGGATTTTCTAAAGACCTATCATTTAGGGAGTAAGGTCGTCTTAAGATAAATCTTGATGTATGAAATGTAATATCAAGTGGTTTAAGATTCAACCCTAAGTATGAAGGTCTAATATTTAGATGTGCTTTATTGAAGGTAAGTGGGTCATTCCATTATACATATGTACTTTGGATGAATTACATGTTATGTACGACACATAATTTATGCTTTCAGTTATAGATTCATGAAATGCAAATCAAGATAATGATGATGAAACTTCTGTACTACAAGATGATTGTTATATTCATATAGCTCTATGATCATCACATTTACTCATCAAGATAATGTTACATGTAAGTTCAAAAGGTTGAAGAAAGGATCATGTTTAATCATGTAAATGTTAATTTAAAGAATAAGAGGGAGAAATTCCATGATTTAGATAATGTACTTAAGTTTTGAATTATTCCTATTTATGTTAGTTTCCTTTAATGGCATTAATGATCACTTTGGTACAACTCATACGAGCCTCAACCAGCATGATGAGCATCTTGGTGCAACTATTATATGAGGATAGTTTACATTGATGGCAAGATGGGAATAATTATGTTAGTGATTAATGAAGAGAATTAAGTAACACAATATATGCTTCTCAAAATGATAGACCTTTATGGTTGTTATGGGATTCCTATAAATGATGGGATTTTTGAACATAACGTGCCCCAAGTGGGAAGTTATATAGAGAAGTCATATTGTAATGTTGCTTTAGTAATTGATGTAATGCATGCTAGAGCATAACGGGAATTCTTATTATTAAGGCATATCAAGTCTTCTTCAGTTCAAGCATATATGGTTATTTTTAGTTCTTATAAAATGTATAGTGTTTACTTATGATGTTGCATTTTTTCACACAAATGTGGGATGGGATGTCCCTAGATCAAAGAGAAAAGAAATTTGAAGTGAGTGCGTCAAAGTAGAAGCTTCTATAACTTATCCTAGTGGAGTGTCATCTACACCTTAGAAGATCCAATATTAAGTTTCCAAAGACGCTTTATGCCCTATATTTCTTCAATCATTCATGTATTAGATTCAAGGTTGAATGTGAGATAGTTATAGTATAAGTTTTCCTTTTGTGGACAATGTATGTACATATGATTAACCCACGTGATGCGCACGGATTAGAGCCCTTGAATTGAGATTGAACGACATGTAAGTCATCATCTACCTACGATTTGAGTCCCAGACAGACTAGACGTGGATCTAACTCTCGAACTTTCTCGTCTCTTCACCGTTTTAGACAAAACCACTCCCATTGGAATCAGGATTGCTTGTCGAGTTCAAGGAGAGTTGTCTCATTGACAATCATTAGGAAAATAGGAAACACCCAATTGATGGAGATCTCTAGAATATAGGGCTATGAGTAGAATCCCTCTACTCTAGACCCCAACCCATAAATAGGGTACCATGGACACCCTTGACCCCTCGCATAATCAAAGTATCCCCCAATCGATAGTCAACTCCTCCCATTGTCTCCATCAAGATCTTCCACATATTCGGCCTCCGCCACAGTCACCCATGAACCACAAGCCATCCCAGTGCATTTGCTTCAGCCAGAAGCTTGGTCAGACCATATCGAAGGTGCCCAACACACCTAGAGGCGATGATAAGGACTCATCCACCACTCCCCTAGTCGGGGTGCCTGACACTAGAAGGGTTCCACTAAGGAGGCATCCCAGACCATCAGAGAGTGCGGTAAGAGGTGGAAATCATCTCGAGCCATCTGAGAAGCTACCCTAACCTTCAAATGCCACTAAATAGCAGTAATTCACTATTCTCCTTTTTTGGTTTATTTGTATAGAATATAAACCTGGTGGTAGCATCTTTGACCATCCGACTTAGCCCCAAGGGACTCGATGAGTCTGGGGAAGTGTGTCAGAGAGATCTCATTTCTAAGTAGGTGATGAAGCTCCCCTAAGTGGGGAGTCAACTAGGGTGTTGAACTCCTTGGGCTGCCTAGCCATGGCTTGCAGCCGAAGGAAGGATAAGAAATCCCCAGTGGAATTTCACCCCACTACCCCACCTGAGTGATCACTCCTGATCACCATGAAAGGGTAGTAAAGTCTTTTATCCCGACTTCAAGTCCCTACCCGCATGGATGGAAGCGCTGACATGGCAATGGATCGTGGGGTAGGAGGGTCCCTCGTGAATAACATATAATGGTTTAATTACTAACAGATGAGTTACTCATCGGTCCATTTATATTTAACTTGTGTTAATTCTAGAAATTAATTGGTTGGTCAGAATATATTGAAATTATATATGGTTTTGACCAGGAAAATGCGTAGATCACGAATAAAATATATTCAAAGTATTATTATGATCCCTATTCTAAAAGTGTAGCTAATAAATGAATCTAATGTGATTAGTACACTAAACCCTAGATTTCATAGTATGATGCTTAAACAATAAATTCAGTTATTTTGTGATAATACCTGAGATTTCTTAATATAATGATAAAACAAGGCAATGATGTATATTTAGGTTTATAAAGTCAATAATCATGCAGATGGGGAATTAGGGTTTATACCCTTATTCCTAGTCTACATCCTAAGATGACCCTAAACCCTAGATCATGACCCAAGATAGGTTCAATATGAATAAAGTGAATGCATAATGACACATAAGTAGTATGCATATTTTAGATAATGTTGATTGGTTGTGGATATATTATATATACCATGATGATTGGATTGCATGGAAATAATTGCATGGTTCTACAAAAGTTCATGGTTATACTTGCAAATACAAGTATCGACTTTTGAAGTAAGATGAGGTTTCTCAAATTTTGAATGAATGGTAACTGTTGGATGTTTATTTATTTCATGCAAACTATAATGCCACTATGAGTATCACATAAGTGAACTATGATATTTTAAACCCTAGGATATACTGATCAAGGGGTAATGCACATAAGTACAATGATGGATAGTGATTACACCTGAGATAGTCGACGAAGCATGCATTAGAAAGTCTAATGAAAATACAAGGTCATACAAGGTCATATGTGCCATTAAATGATTGTTGGTTATATATATACATTTTACGTTTTAGATGAAACCACATACTTGTATAGAAATATGTCGACCACATTTTGTTTGTTAGAGTTTTAGGTAGTTGATACTTATGATAAAGGATGTGAAGATAAATATTGAAAGCTCTTGAAGATACTAAAGATAAGGCAAGGAGGATTATATAGTTTTGTATTTATTTTCATTTTTGTAAAAATTAGTTCTTGAAGTATTCATGTAACACCTTCAAGGTGTATTATTCAAATATATGTACTAATTCAATGTTAGATAAATGGAAATTATTTACTATTATTTATTATTTGTTAAGTATGATCCTAGAAATTAGAGTAATGACCCTCAACATTAAGGTATTCTATTAATCGAGGGACACTCAAAAGTGGGTTCATTACAATAAGGCTTCACGATAAGCCATTGTTACATGATGATAGTCCACAGAAAAAGAAAAAGACCCTTCCATTGAAGACAAGTTATCAAGATCCATAAAATGATACAACATATCTAGTAGGAATCCCTATAGAATAAGTGCCCTTATGAAGATAAAGAGAACATCTAGATCAGAAGACGAGAGAAGAATCTTCTTCAGGTGAATAGGACTACATAGGAGACACGTTCACATGGATAATTGATATCGATTCATGGTTAGGTGGAGGATAGAAATTTTGTCTTTCATAGATGTTAATAGGAGGATGCATAGGTGTTGATGGTAAAAAATGTGGTGGTGGACCACGTAATAATTGCATAGGTGGAATAAGTATAATATGAGTAGTAGATGCCAAATGAGTGGGTGAAAAATAAGACTTGTATGTAGAAAAGATGACAACTATGATACAATAGGATATAATGAAATCCCTTATGAGTCCTCAAGTAACAAAAAAAAAGGACTTCACAGTATAAGAAGATAATTTTCATGTTCAAACAAGTGGTAAAATACATACAACCAAAAACCCTTGGGGTAACTAGGAAAAGAGATTTTCTTGGAAGGACACTATAAGGAGTATACCCTAATAAGAAAAGATGAAATTTTGATGATAAAAAACTAGAAATTAACACAAAATTTATCCAATATAAAGAAGGAACACACATTTCAAACATCAAAATATGAGTAATACAAAGCATATGTCATAATATTTTTTCAGCAACATCATTTTTTCGTGAGGTATAAAAGGTCTGACAAACAATGACTACAAACTTAAAGAAGGATACTAATGCACTATTAACAAACACAAGATCATTATGGGGTAAGAAAATCACGTATTTATCTCACAAAAAATCCTTAACAACAATAACATTCTCAAAATTTTGTCAAGGCAAAAACAATTAGGAAATATGACATAAAAATGCACAAGAATTGGAATCTACTTGAAGTTCCTTTAGTTCTTAACACAATATGATCTCCAAGGATATGCATTAACATCATCAAAGGTAATAGTTGCATGTTTCTCTTATCGTGAGACAAAACTAGTTTTTTGATTCTTGCTAATATGATAACTTTAAATCTTAAGTGTCTGAAAAGTAGGGAAATTTGCATAATGGTGGCAGAGGATGGGCATGTTAGGAATTATAGGCAATTAGATAAGTTGTGAGTTTGTGCAGGTAGTAGATACCATATTCTACAAAGACTCAACCAGTATGTTGCAACATGTATAGATCTGAAAATATGGAATAGTGATTATAAAAAAAGAGCACAAAAATAAAGGAACTCTATTAACTAGTTGATAGACAACAAGTTGACAGAAATCTTGGGTTCATGTAAGACATTATCAAGAGAAAGACAATCCGTCAAACATTTTCCCCCTTTTTTGATAACCCTAGGGTTATAGAAAACCCTAATCTTGATTATAGATGTATGATTTTCTTTCCATAATTTTATGGTTAATTACCAATCAATTATATCCTCAAAGTGCAACTTGGTCAAGTCACATATATTTTGCGTAGAACTTTAAATTAAGCATAGAAGGAGGTAAAAATGGTATAGTCAAACTTTTACATGCAAGTTTTGTATTTTTTTGACATGAAAAAATAAAGAAATATATGGCATTGACCAATACATTGCTGGCTAAATTGGACATTATTAAACCCTTTGTTTTGATGATGACAAACATTTCATTGTTGTGGATCTAACTTGTTATTTGAGTATTTCAAGGATAAACAAATAAGGAAGTGGATATTTGAAGATCAATACAAATTGGAAGATCAACATGCTTAATTTTTTTTATTTTCATGATTGTACTCAATGTAAAAAACTTGTACAAGTATATAATGCACAAGTACATATATATCATGTAAATCGAGCGTTACATCTTCCCTATCCACTCACAACACTTAGATAGATCCTCCCCTAAGATAGAATCACAATTACACATTGATACACACACTTAGTAGATGATTCAATACATTGAAATAGGGACATTCTCGGTCGATAAACTCCTCGACTGAGACACCCTTAGTGGACAAAATTCTCGATCGAGAACCACCTCAGTCTAAGTCACAAGCACTAATTGTTGACCTACTCATGTAACCCTAGAATATCCCTCGGTCAACAACATTCTCGACCGAGATAGACCCTCAAGTAGGTTCCATAGCCATTAGACTGAAAGTAGCTGATAGTTGGAAAGTCACAATACATGTTGAATACATTTACTCTAAACCAACCCTCGGTCAAAGAATTACTCGACCGAGACACATCTCAGTTGACAAACTTCTCGACTGAGACATGTTTTGGATTACACTTTTCAACACTAAACAACTAGACATTGCAATGCAATTTATGGACACCTAACAACTAGTTGAGCACTAAGATTACTCTAGAAACACTCTAGAACGTCCCTAAGCCCTTACAACCCATTCCTATAAATAGGACATGCCTTAGGACACCTAAAACACACATTACTACTTAAGAATCAATCTTAGTGAGCAACAAGCAAACCATACTTGCTATCTTGTTTCCTTAAGCACCAATTTCATGTCCTATAGCTAAGCATCTCGTAGGCACCACATAACCACATTCATCTATAGTGGATAGGAGATCTATATGCTTGATATAGGATCAAAGTGATGTACTCATTGGTAAAGTTATTTCTTTCTTCCAATCTTGTTCCTTGTTATTGTATTTTGTTCTCCTTGACTACTCCTAGGTTGGAGGCTATTGAAAGGAGGTTCTTGGAGCTACTTCATGGTATAGAAGGCTGCTTCAAGGGGTGGATCTACTTCAGGGAGGTGAAGGCTGCTCCGTGGACTTGGAGTTACTTCAGAAGGCTGCTTCAAGGTGGTTGAGTCTACTTCATGTGAAGGCTACTTCAAGGGTGTAGATAGGAAGCAATTGTATTTTGTGTAACATCCTTGAGAGGTAATAAACTAAATTTCTTCAAAATCCCAGTTGAAAACAATCGGGTAGTGGACTGACTACCTAAGATTTCTAAGGCAGGAACCACTCTACATCCTTGTGTCTTCCTTGTTTCCTCCTACTTCTTGTTTAGTTGTTTTAATTATTTTCAAAACTCCAAAAAGCTCTATTCACCCCCCCTAGATCTTGCATACATGTATGTCATCGATCAATATGTATTCAAATTAGCTATAGATTAGCCGCTTGAGTTGACGCATGCCACATCAATCAACCACTTCGACCAGAAGTGGGGCCACATTGTTCGGGCCGACTCAATCAAAGTAGTGTGGTAGATCAAGCCGCTTCAAATCAAAGCAGCGTGCTTTGGTGGATTGTGATAGGGCGCTTTATCCCATCCATGCATACATTAACATATATACATTGAATTATTAGGGAAGAATGCAACGCTTCTTCATACATCGAACACTAATTTGGTGCAAAACTTTGGTTGGGTGCTGATGCAAATGCTACCCATGTAGCCAACACAACCAATCACAAAACCATGATTATCTTGAGGCATAATCATTGGAATTCAATAAAATTAAAGCATATATTTGCATTATTATTAGACACCTCTTCCAAATCCAAAGTTAGGGCATCACGAGGGTGATTTTAGGGACAAAAAGGGATAAAAATAATCAAATGCAAATCGAGAAAAGTTAATAGTAGATCCTTCAAGGTAACTCATTAAAAATGGTTTCTTCCTTTACATCCTTTTTTCATGGGTGGACGCAATCATATGCTAGATTCTAACATCTATCTTCCCACTCTTTTCCCTTGATCCATCATAAGTTCCACCCAAGAAGAGGAGACTGGCAAGTTGCTAGAAGGGGAGTATTTGGAGCTTTTCTCTTAGATCCGTATGAGCTATCCTAGATTTGAACTCAATTTCTAGAATCAAATTGATGTGAGTGTAAGATCATCATGTACTATAGGAAATAAACAAAAAGTAAAAACAAGTATCTCCAATTTATATTGTTCTACTATTTTGGAACTAGAAAGCCTTATCAAACCTTTCTACTTCACGATTGAATAAAATTTCCTACTTCTTATGAATTATAGTGGTATCTTTTGATTGGTTAAATATGAACTTTTAAATATGTAGATACAATAGATTTTATATACATTGGTATACCTAGCTTTTCCCTAGTTCTCCAATAGTAGAATAAATGCACAAGAATGTGATTAAATTTCTTAATGGCATCTAGTTGTGAATCTAAGATACCAAATTCATATGTATATCATGTATATTCTGATATCCTTAGTTTATATAGCTTCAAGAAACTGCACATTAAAAAATAGTAATAGCTTAGTTATAGTTCAGGGCACAGATAATGGGAATAAATGTCTAAATAAAAAGTTAATCTATCCAATAGATGAACAACTATGGGAATTAAAGAACAAACTAGAATCTTGATTCCCTAAACACTGTGTCGTGAAGGAGTAAATGTGCCTACCGACTGTTAGAGTCTAGGATGAGGTAGCAAATGCATATTTGTATAGTATGAGGGATAAAGGCAAATGTGAGTGCTCTCCTTATTATTGCGATGTTTCCAACATCAATCTCAGATTCTGGTGGCATCCAATATTGTTTAATTAGTCATATGATACTCAATGTGCCATCACCTTGTGGAAACAATGTTGTAGGTAGTTAAATCTAGTATCTAATGCTCCACATGAGCACCTAAATTTAGAAGAGGATCCCAATCTATCGGGATAGATGATATATTCATCGAACCTAAATGTGGTGAGCTCTAGTATAGACTAATGAGTTAGTTAGCAAACTTAGAGTCTCAAGTCTACTCTAAGTCTTTGTTAGTAAGATCATAGCTTGCTATGATAATTCAATATGTTGTGGTACACTTCATGTGAGTCTCGGGCATAGTAAAATGAGTAAGAAATTTAATAAATGGTTTCAAAAATTTTACTACATGTATATATAATCGGTTCACCTACCATGTCAATTATTTACAAATTTCTAATACCATGTATGTATTTCCTTAGATGTAACCATCCAACTTATTCCCATTGGATGTAATGTGTATATCTGGATTATCCTAACTAGTTGATAACTTTCTACATATTGAGATAGTATCTCATGCTTTAATGAAATACATTTTCAACTACATGTTACTCGTCAAAAAGAGGATACAAACACAAGATATCAACATGAGTGGTCTAAAAAGGTGTCTATAAAGGATTATTATAGGTGATTGATGCTGTTGTGACACTTTATTTTATACATAATACACTATTTAGCGGTTTACATCTAATGAATCAAGAATTCATGTATTGATTGATGTTAAAAGTACAGTTAGGAGGACCAAGAATGTTGATGGATGTATGTACTTGTTGTATTTTGAGTTTTAATGGGTACTATAGAGGTTTATCTAGAAGCTTTAGATATAAGTTCATGTCATGTTATCTTGGGTATGGGTTTCCTTGAGATGTATTGTGTCCAATTGAATTAGTGGAAGAAAAATGATATCTTTCAACAAGGTGCCTTTTATTGTGTCTTCACTAAAGACAAAAAAGAGTCTTACCCACATGTTTAATATCATCTGTTGTAGCTAGTAAGATGATGAGGAAAGAGTGTGAGGCATTTATAGCACATGTGATAGATGCAAAGGCAGAGATACCACTACTATGTGACTTTCCAGATGTCTTTCTAGACTATTTTCTAGGTTTGACCTCAGATTTATAGGTTGAATTTGAGATTGAACTCTTACATGGTAGTCACCCCATAAAATTACTAGAATATTGGAAGATAACATTGAGGTTCAAGGAGTTGAAAACTTGGTTTACAAGAGTTATTTAATAAAGGTTTCATCCCACAAAGTTTATCACCTTGGGAAGATCCACTTCTATTTGTCAAGAAGAAGAATGGTAATATGTTGTTGTGAATAAGTTATATACATATTAATAAAGTCATTATCCATATTAGATTTCCATTAGAAATGATTGATGATCCATTTGATCAACAACATGCGGATATAATTTTCTCCATGATAGACGTTAGGTTGGATACAATCCTCTAAGGATGAAAGCCTCACATGTACGCAAGTTAGACTTTAGAATAAAATATGGGCAATATATGTTTGTATTTATGTCTTTTGGATAAACATATGTCCCTATAAGATTTATTGATATGATGAAAATAGTCTTCAATATCTAGATCACCTTATAGTAGTGTTCATACATGACATCCTAACAAACCTTATTGATGCAGGACAATACAAAAACACCATAGGGATCCCTACAATTTTTGAGATGATATAAGTCATAGGAAATATTCAACAAATGCTAGTTTTGGTTTGATAAAATTTATTTCCAAGGAAATGTCAAATCAAGACAAGGAGTCAATGTTGAACCTAAGAAGGTACATGATATTCTTTTGTAGCCTGACATTCCTATAGAGATCATAAATATTCTATGGTTATCTAGATACAATAGGAAGTTAATAAGAAACTTCATTATTTTAGTAACACCCATTACAAGCTTGACAAGGCAAGGCATACCCTATGTTTGGATAGAAACTTGCGAGGGAAGTTTTCAAACACTAAAAGTGAGGTTGACTACAACACCAATTCTGATTATTCTACTTAAAAGTGACAATGGATATCTTGTCTTATGTGTTTCTTTCAGAAGAGGTTTAGGGTGTGTACTTATGTAGGTTAGGGTGTGTACTTATTAATATGACTATCCTACACATGATATTGATATGGAAATAATGGTGTGTTCTCTTAAGACATGTTGTTGTTACCTTTATGGTGAGTCATGCTAGGTCTTTACTGGCCACATGACTTTGAAGTACATCTTTAGTAAGAAGGAACTTAAATTAAGAAAACATAAATTTCTAGATTTGATTAACATTATGATTTCACCATTGAATATCATCCTTGAAAGGACAATCTAGTGGCATGCAATTTGAGAAAAGCATCTACAATACTTACATAAACATTCTCCATGGGATGCATAGAGGAGATATACTTTTTAAGACGAGAGAGATGAGCATGGCATTAGGGATGTCTGTGCAAGGTGGGATGATTACTTGGATGCAAGTTAGTGCTACATTTTATGACTCTATAAAGAAGTTTCACCTCAATGACAATGACCCGATACAAATTATGCATGAGATGCCTAAGGGAAAGAGAATAAAATTAAGATTTTCCAAAAATGGTTTACTATACCATTTGAACATATTATTTTTACTAGATCATATTGATACTAATAAGAATATTACAAAGGAATCACACTCTTCCAAGTATATTGTGCATCTAGGAAGTTCGAAGGAGTACATAAACCTTAGGGAATTGAATTAGTGGGCACACATGAAAGTTGATGTGGTTTAGCATGCAGACAAGTGTTGTGTGCCTACAAGTGAAGCCTAAACATCAGAAGTCATATTTACTTTTCAACCACTCACTATTCCTAACTAGAAGTGGGAACACACCGCAATGGACTTTTTGTTAGGATTGCCTAGGTCACCACATGGTTTTTGACTGATATAGGTGATTCTGGATAATGACACAAACTCTACCCATTTTCTTCCTAGTAAGTCAACATGGGATGCACATAAGGTAGACAAAGTGTATACAGATGAAGTCTTCATATTGCATGGAGTCCTAATTATAGACATATAAGATAGAGAACCCAAGTTTACATCAAAATTATGGAATTAGTTACATCATGCCCAGGGAAAATATCTGAAGTTCAACAAAACCTTCCATTCCCAGTCAGATGGACAATCATAGTGAACTGTCTAGACTTATGAAGACATGTTAATAGCCCATGTATTATAATTAAGTGACAATTGAGATCATCCCTTAAGATTTATGGAGTTTGCCTATAATAACAATCACCACTCTAGTTTGGGAATGTATCCAAATGAAGAAATTTATGGAAGTGTTAGAGATCTCTAATATGTTGGTATGAGTTGATGTGAGATTGTAGGTCTAGAGCTTGTTGAAGAGATAATAGAGCAAACACCACTGATCAAACAATAGGGCACATGATAGTCATAAAAGCTATGCATAGAAAAGACTCAAACCACTTTAGTTTGATATTAAAAATGAAGCATATGTGAAAGTGTCACCTTGTAAAGATGTTGTGAGATTTTGAAAGAGAGGAAACATAACTCCCATATATTTGGGTCCTTATACAATTATTTACATGATTGTATTGGTGACATCTTAGCTTGAATTGACGCTAGAATTTTCCAATCTACATGACATGTTTCATGTGTCAATGCTAGAGAAATGTCTTTCAAATACTAAAAAGATCATTGAACCAGTGCCATACAGTAGAGGGAGGATTTTCATATGTTGAACGCCTAATTTAGAATTTTGATCGCATGATTTAGAATATTGATAAAGGAGATATACCTTTGCGGAAGTTTTCTTGAGGAATCATACTATAGAGGAATCTACGTGGGAGTTGGGATTTTAAGATGTGTAACAACTATCCTTTCCTCTTCTAAAAATTCCAAGACATTTTTGAATTAGAGGGAAACCCAATTTTTCATTTTCTGTAAATCCTAGGGTCACATGAAACTCTAATCCCACTTTAAAAACTTTACTATATACTTTATGTAACTTCTTAGGTTAATAAATGATGAATTATATCCTAAAATGCATTTTGGACT
The DNA here is from genome assembly GCA_963693085.1 of Alisma plantago-aquatica. Classification (NCBI taxonomy): domain Eukaryota; kingdom Viridiplantae; phylum Streptophyta; class Magnoliopsida; order Alismatales; family Alismataceae; genus Alisma; species Alisma plantago-aquatica. The sequence goes on along the minus strand of OY856412.1, from coordinate 1,320,104,820 downwards.
ACCCAATAATATGTTTTGTGAATATATTGATATCAAACATAAAAGGAAGTTAAAATGACATAAAGGAAACTTTTCACATGCAAGTTTGGAAATGTTTTCAAACACAAAAAATTCTGATGTCAATCTATGCAAGTGGGTCATTGGTATGGGTGCTGGATTAGATAAAAGAGCTTATGTAAGACCACTTTGAGATAAAGCAGACTGCATCAATTTAACACTCCGACTAAAAGTTTGGGTCCACATCAGTTGAAGTGGGATGGTAAACCGGGATACTTCAATTGGAAGCAACACACTTTGAAAGCGACCATCTATTGTGACCATGCCCTTCAGCCCATAACTACACACGTCAACCCACCTGCACCCAACATTGTGGGATGGAGTGTACTATGTTTTGGCACAATGAACACTACCTTGGTGTAGTTCTTTAACTAGAGGTTAATACACATGCTATCTATGTTGTCAATATAAAAAATCATAAAAAATGTGAATATCTTGAGAAATATGTAAAAAAATATGAAACATCATTTTTCATTACTAGCATCAACATGTTCCAAATACTAAGTTAGGGACATGTCAGTTGTGAGCTTGATTTTGGGGGCAAAAAAGGGAGAACCTAAATAATATAACTAAAACAAGAAAATGTTACTCTAGATCCTTCAAGGTAACTCATTTATAATGGTTTCCTATTCTTTTCTCTCCATTTTTCATGTACAGAAATAGTTATATAATTGATTTGAAATTCTCTCTTATATTCCCCCCTTTCCCGTTGTTCCATGGTGGGCGTCATCCAAGAATAATAGGTTGATGGGTTTTTAAAAGGAGGCAGATTTGGGAATTTTCACATAGACCGAGACTCAACTAGCCTAGATTCAACTTTAGTAGCTAGAATCTGAGATGAGGTGAGTGGAAATCATCATCTAACCATGGTTTTACAGAGAACAAGAAAATTATATATATATATATATCATGATTTTACTATTTTTCCATTTTTGAATTATAAAGCCCTAATTTAAATTTTGACTACTTGTTTGACTACTTGTGGTCAATTATTAGTTGTATTTAGTCTTGTGTTGTGTGCATGTGTATCATTAATAACCTGAGACTATAAATTTTAGAGAAAAATATTTAATCAGGTTTTCCTTAATGTTAAAACAATAATAAGTGATAAGAATGGTGATTGTGCTTCTTATTTGATTCTATTTGTGAATTCAAGATGGTGAATGCTTAGTTTCTTGTACATTCTCATATGCCCAATTTAGTCAGTTTTAAGCAATGGGACAATATTGAATGTTTATGGCTCGGTTAGAGTTTAGTTCATAAAAAATGAGAATTTACATCATAAATACATAGTTCAGTTAAGAAATGTGCATTACATGAATAATAGTTGAAATGATAGAATAAACTAGACTTAGATGCCTGGAACATGTGTTGGATCTTAGGGCTCTAGAGGGTGGGTGAATAGATCTACAAACACTTACAAAAAACTTGTTAGAGCTTCAAGTTGCTTCAAATAAATCCAATTGCAAATAGTGAATTTGATGGAAATTCAAACATACATAGCAAGGATAAGAGAGATTGAAGAGACTGAGTGAAAAAGCTATTTTAGAGTGGTTCCACTCCCCAAACTAGGAGAGAGTCAGCCCAATACCTAGAGAGGTCAAGCTCTAGGATTTATAAGATGTCTATTCCTTATATTCACTTATAAGAGTTGCAACATATGACCTTACTTTTATGGGACAAGGATACCCATCTTCCCTTTAAGGACAAGGGAGCCAACAACCTCACAAACAATGTCTTACCTATCCAAGAGCTAGACTTCTACCTCAAAAAGGTCTTACCCACTCTTGCAAGTAGCTGGATGCCTTCAACAAGGAGACCCCCTTCTTGCACCGAGTATTTTGCCTTGAGTATTTACCTACTAAGCTCCTTGGATATTCCACCTTTTCTTCCTCCTTCACTTGGAGAAACTTTATGCACCTTCTTCTATAGATTGAAGAAGCTTGCACCTTCTCCTTTACTTGGAGAGGCTTTCACCAACTTGATCTTCAAGAAAGGGTGTTGGAGAAAGAGAGATCTTGAGAGCTTCACAAGTATACAAGGCAATAGTTCTCTCACAAGAATCCTATCTCACTCATAATGAACAAAATGAGTTGTAATCAAGAGAGAGAAAGGGGATCAAGTGGACTAAAAGCACTCAACTATGACAAGGATCTTGAATAGCATGAATGAGCAACCTTGGAATGAACTCCAAGAGGTCCTGTTTATAACTGGGGGCATCCACTAGAGTGTAGGAACACTTATGAATGTTTTCTATCCGTTTAGAGGGTTGCAATGGATATAATTTTGAATTTTGTAACACTCCAACAGTTAGAATCACTTTTTTTGCATTTAACATACAGTGCATTCGATCGAATTTCAATAAAGATAAATTGATCGATCACACTATGAAACAAAGAAAATTTAAAGCATTGGTTGAGTTTGTCTTGATGGCAACTTGATCGATCCACTTAAATTAGTTTTGGTCTGTAGAAGGATCGGTCTTGTTCTATGATTTGGAAACTAGACCAATCAAGATCATTCTCAAAATCCATTGAGGATCGATCGAGTTTGTAACTCGATCAATAAAGTACCTGTAATGAATTTTACAAATTGTTTTTGAAGTGATCAAACATTCAAATTAAGTGTCTGTGATTTTTCTCATCTTAGTTAAAAGTCATATAATAAATACAAATGATTACAAAAATGTTCTAAGGTGATTTTGAGTGTTGTCCCAAATTGCTTATTTGCATTTCTTTTGTCTTGAATTAAAACAAGCTAGGGCTTTATCAATTTGATCCTTTTCATGTACCTAATGCCTAGAATAAATCTTGAACAAACATATTAGATACATATGAAAGGGATGGTTAGGTCATTATTAAAATATGGACAATGTATAACACTTAGGTTAACATTCTCCCCCTTTTTGACAATGACAAACCATTCCTCAACATTTTGAAAAGGATATGAAAATTTAAACCTTTACCTTGTGAATCACAAGGGGATACATGAATGAATCAAAGTGAATTGCTCCCCCTAAATTCAATCTTACCTAAGCCTACATGGTTAGTCTTTTCTACACATAATCATAGCAAATATGCACACTATATGGTCCTCTAGAAAGTCACATGATATGTGGATAATTGATAAGAAAAGGATCATATAAGTAACAAAAAAATACGTCTGAGGTTAATTATCCCACTTTTGACATTAAAAAGGTAGGGGTGGGGGTAGAAGAGATAAAAACATAGGTCTTCTCAAAAGGCACAAGCAATGGAACCACAAAGCACACATCAAATAGAGACAAAGCATAGAGAACAAGCAATCCAGTGTCATAATCATAATATGGAGTAACATACCACCAACTCATAAGATATGGTCAACCAAAGAGTTAAGGTACATAGGATTAGGATTACAACACTAAGAATGTTCTCACAGAACAAGCTACAAACCAAAGACAAAACTACGAGATGATAAAATAGTAAGCCTCAGATACAATGCCCAAATGTCTTAGTACAAAATAGTCTAAAAAGATAGATATGATCAACACTTAAAGACTAAAGAACTAGAACATCTAAGAGACATATATACTATCTATGTCAATAGAGTCATCATCTACATCATCATCATGAGCCTCAGGATCGTAGTCCTCATCTCCATCTGAAGGTGCAACAAAGACATCAACATCTTCAACATCATAACCAGAGGCACCAACGAAGCTGTCATTAGAACCATCATCGAAACCATCATTCTCAGTGCCCTCATCATCATCAACAACATCCTCATCATCCTAGTTAGGTATATCCTCATCAACAGGAGGAATAAAACTATGATCGGGCCATATGGCATTCTACTCCTCCCAAGACATGCCAAGAGCAAGTAACTCATGTGCCTACAGGAATGTAGGAGTATAGGTCCCGAGATTGGAAAGTAGAGAAGCAAGAAGCCCAACAGGTAGAGCTAGTATAGGAATCATACCAGGGGCAAGGGCAGGTCCACCATCATCAACAAAGGTGGCAACATAAACAATAAGTGGATGGGTCAGGTAGAAGTGATTGTATACATAGCAAGCACAATCACTGCCTGGGTAAGGCTGGTATGAGGGGTAGGGATGGCTATAGTACAAGTTCATGGTAAACATGATTTGGCACAATTCCTAGTGGAGATAGTCTTGAACCTGAAGGTTGTATGCCTACCAGTGCATCATGTAACCCAAAAGGGCTTCATTTGAAACTGAGAAAGAGGCGTGGTTAGGCCGGGGTGGTGGTGGAGGTGCTTGGGTGGAGGTAGAGGTGGAGGCTCCAAGTGTGGTAGAGGAGGTGGGTAGGAAGGTCTTCTTGATTGTGGTTTCACTAATGCAAACCCCTTTCTGACTAGATTTGTAATTGAAATCATGGAAAAGAGATTTCTTGGTAGCAAAAGCAAAAAGACCACAAATTAGGGCATGGTAGGGTGGGTGGGTACCATGTGCTCTTCCCGGAGTCAAAGTAGGTCATGTGGTGTAGAATATATCAGGATCACTTTACTCCAACATTGTTCAAGAGACAATACATGATCACGATAGTGTTCTCTGCAATTTCCCTTTAATTTTTTGGTAGGCGGACATTCCAGTTAACAACTAATGTGATCAACCTATTCTTGAAATCAAAAGAAGAGGATGGAAAGGTCGACTTATTTCTATAGGGTACCTGAGGCATCTTTAAAAACTTGTGAATACCAGGGAGAGTAAGATCAAAGTGTTTGTAGAAAGCCTCGAGGTCCAACAGGTCAAAATAGTCAGGATAGTCCTTCCTCCATATGTCCTATTAAAGTTATCGGACATGAGATCTTGCTTTTTTTGTCCCCTCAGAGGCATATTTTTAGATCAATCTCAATTTCTCTCCCTTACAGTCGAGCTAATTCATTCCTGTTGGAGCACAAGGCGGGCGAATGGTTCCATCATCAATAAAAAAGAAAGCCTTTTGAATCAGTGGGTGACCTCAGTTCCATTGAAAAAGAAATTCAAGGAATCTTCAAAGATTGTGAATTTGGTCCTGACAATCATGGAAGTGAGGATTACCTAGCTTGGGTGGTGGCACTATAGTGTCATAGTTCCATAAAAGATTGGAATAGAATTCATGGACCTCCTTGGTGCTTGTGATGGAATTTTCAAAGCACCGACATTGTATGCACAAAACACCTAGGTGATGGGTATGAAAAAACTCCACAACCTCCATGATAGCCTTTGTCGTGGTGAGACGGAGATCAAACAAGGATCTAAATGGAAAATGGTTCCTAGGAAGAAGCTCTTTATAGTGATTTAGGGCCTCATAGGAGACAAAGGAGGTGCCATCAAAGGATATGAGGTGAGGATTAGAGGAGGATGGGTTATCTCCACTAGGGGCAACTCTCTTTCTTCGGTTGGGTGCCATATGGTCAGATTGAGAAGCAACAACAACCAAAAGAGGGAGAGATCCTCACCAACAGGCCACCTAACCACCTACAAGGGTGTGGGAAGAGGCAAAGGAGGCTAGGCTAGACAAGGGAGAGGGTGTGTGAACCTAGAGTTGAAGGTTAGAGGAGCTGGAGATGGGAAATCAGTCAACTTTTATCTAGTTGAGAGGGAGAAATTTTGGCCAAACCTTATTTAATTTTGCTCCAGATTGGCCATCAATCAAATTCTGAGATTGGAAACTCGACTGATTGGCATTTTTAGATAACCTTTGCTAAGGGATCAATCGAGTTGGCAACTCAAACGACCTGTATCATGTCCAAAAACTTAGAAACTTAATTCCTAGCCTCTAGGGTGCTAATTAAATTTGTTTATTTAGCCTATCATGCATTTTATACATATTGAGGCACATTTCACTCATCATAGGGTACTATTTTGCGATAAAACAAGTGTTCACTAAAAATACCCAAAACTAGCGAAATAAGGCATAGAAACAAGATAACGATAGCACATATTAAGCAAGAGATGATAAATTTTATGAAGAAACATATATGCAAGATAACCACTAGCTAGATGACATACCAATATCATCAAGAGCAGTTATAAGTAGTTTTGATCTAATAAAATTGAATTGCTCTCTAGCTAGAGGTTTAATGAAAATGTCCGCTAACTGATTCTCCGTATCCACATGCATGATATAAATATCCTTCTTGGCTATGTGGTCACGAAGAAAGTGACGATGAACCTCTATATGTTTAGCTCTAATATGCAATATTGGATTGTAAGATAAGTTAATTGCAGTGGTATTATCACAATAGATAGGATAAACATCGAAATGAATGTTGAGGTCTTGGAGCATTTACTTCATCCATAGGACTTGGAAACAACAACTCCCAACTACAATGTATTCAACCTTGGTAGTTGAAAGAGCCATAGTGCTTTGTTTCTTAGAAAACCTAGAAACTAGGCAAGGTCCTAGGAAGAAGCAAGTGCCACTTGTGCACTTTCTATCAATCAAAGACCATGCACAATCAACATCAATATAAGAAGTAAGAGTAAAGTCCCTTGACTTGGGATACCATAGACCAAAATATTGGATTTTGGATAGATATCTTAAAATCCTTTTGGCTTCTATAAGATGTGATTTTATAGAACTTGATTGAAGGCGAGCACATAAGCCAACACTAAGAATTATATCAGGTCTAGAGGTAGTTAAATAAAGTAAACTTTCAATCATACCTCTATAGAGATTCTCATCCACCTTTTCACCTTCTTCATCTCTATCAAGCTTGGTGGTGTTTGACATGGGGGTGTCCATCAACTTGGTGTTCTCCATCCCAAAGCACTTAAGTAGCTCACTTGTGTACTTGCATTGGTTAATGAAGTTAAATTCCTTAGTTTTCTTGATTTGGAAGCCGAGGAAGAAAGTAGTCTCCCCCATCATGCTCATCTCAAATTCACTCTGCATAACATCACTAAATTCCTTGCAAAGATCAATGTTAGTTCCGCCAAAAATGATATCATCAACATAAATTTGAATGATTGAGAAATTGTTAAAAGTGTGTTTTAGAAATAAGGTAGAATCAACTTTGCCCATGATATAGTCATTATCTAGAAAAAAATGTCTTTAGTTTCTCATTCCAAGTTTGAGGTGCTTGTCACCATAGAGAGATTTTTGTAACCAAAAAACATGGTTAGGGAAATAATCATGTTCAAAGTCGGGAGGTTGGGCAACATATACTTCCTCCTCAATTGTACCATCCAAAAACACACTTTTAACATCCATTTGATACAGTAGAAAGTTTTTATGACTAGTAAAATCAAGTGGCATTCTAACAGACTCAAGTCTAGCTACATGTGCATAAGTTTCATCAAAATCTATACCTTCTTGTTAATTGTAGCCCTGAGCAACTAACCTTGCTTTGTTTCTTATCACATTTCCACTTTCATAAAGCTTGTTGTGGTAGACCCATTTGGTGCCAATGATCTTTCTATTACTTGGTATTGACACAAGAGTCCACACATTCTTCCTTTTGAACTAGTCCAACTCTTCTTACATGACAAGGATCCATTCATCATCTTTAAGAGCTTCTTTGACATCTTTAGACTCAAGCGGAGAGATGAAGGAATTATCTACTTGTTCTTTGTTAAAGCAGCATGCATCTTCACCCTTTCAAAAAGATTTCTTATGATGAGATCTTTAGGATGATGCTTTGCAAAGTAGGGGTTGGATCCTTCTTTTATTGTTCTCTCTCTTCTTCATTAGCTAACACCCTTTTCCTTTTTCACCAATGTTGAGTTCTTTCAATAGAGGAATCACCTCATATGAAACATAATCATTAACAACATTCTTGTACATAGAGGGGTTATTCTCAACAAATCTAACATTTATGGATTCTTCTACTTTACTCAATTCAATATTAAACACTCGATAAGCCTTGCTAGTAGTGCTATAGCCAAGAAAGAAAGCCTTGTCAAACTTCAGGTCAAACTTGTCAAGGGGATCCTTGGTGTTCAAAACAAATAAGGAAAACCAAAAACATGAAAGAAATCAATGGAAGGCTTTCTACAACGCCGTAGATCATAAGGGCTTTCTTAAAAGAAGGATGAGTAAAAACCCAATTTTTCACAAAACTTGAGGTACTTACAACTTTGACCCAATACTTCTTTGGAGTGTTGTATTCTAGAAGCATAGTCCTAGCCATATCATGTAGTGACCTATTCTTCCTCTCTACAAGCCCATTAAGAGGCATTCGATATGAATAGAAGTTGTGTGCATAGACGAATTCTTCACAACTCCGTTCAAACAAATCATTTTCAAATTCTCCCCATGATCACTGTGGATAGAAACAATCTGACAAGAAGCTTTGTTTTTAGATCATTTGTAAAAAGTCAAGAAAACATGAAGAGTATCAATTTCTGAAACAAGAAAGAAGGTCTAAGTAAAGCAAGAAAAATTGTCAACAATCACAAGACAATACTTGCTATCACAAAGCGATTGTGTATGCATGGGTCAAAATAGATCAATGTGAAGAATCTCAAGAACTCTTCTGGTGCTAATGACTCCTTTATATTTGAAGAAGGATTTGGTTTACTTTGCATGGGTGCAAGATTGGCATTCCTCATTCTTTTCAAAATCCAACTTAGGAAGTCCCTTCACCAAATCCTTTTTGCTCAAATTCTTCATTTGATGCATATTTACATGACCAAGCCTATCGTGCCATAAAGAAATATCATTTGAATTGACAAACAAGACATCTACCAACAACAGGATTAATAGAGTCAAGAACAATAATGTAAAAATTACCATTTCTAGTTCCCTTCTATATGGCCTTGTAGTAGAGAAATCTAGAAGCAATCATTATGAAGAAGTAAAATGAATAAGGTAACCATTATGACAAAGTTGACTAACACTTATTAAATTGTGATGTAGGCCATCCACAAGAAGCACATTCTTGATACAAATTGAATCACCTACATCACCCTCACCTATTACCTTAGCCTTGTTGTTGTCCCCAAATGTCACCAAACCTCCTCTCTTCTTAGCGAATTAATTGAAATGTCCGATTTAACCCATCATGTGTTTGGAGCAACCACTATCAACAATCCATTTGCCTTTAGCCTACAAGAAAGGAAGATAATGGTTGCCCAAATCAAACTTTGGGATCCAGAGTTAACTTGGGGACCCACTTCATCTTAGGGCGGTCCCCTTCTCCCTGTAAAGATAATAAGTAGAATAATGATCATCACTCTTACAATGAGTACACACCATAGGGTTCTTAGAGCTAAAAGACTCTCAATGGAATATTATAGGTACCTTTCCTTTCTTCTTACCTTTGCCTTTACTTTTTTAAGCACCCTCATATCCTAGATCACTCTTACCACTATGTTTGGTGGACAATCCAAGACTTCATTAAGGAACTTCTTCCCTTTGAGGAATGTTTGCAAAGTATATCTCAACTTATGATTATCATTGATAAGAGTGATACTAGTAGAAGAAAAACTAGCAATAACATCATTAACATGCAGCAGATCGACCTCTAGACAGAGGGATTTAGTCAAATATGAATATTTTTCAAGAGAAGTATAAGCAACATCCTTGATAGAAAAAATAGGTCTACAAGATAAATTATTTACTTGAGTAAGAAACCTAGAATTTTCAGTTCTATACACATTTTAAGTTCATCATTGTAAATGTTTTTCTCATCCCTAAGAGCATCACAAGAAATCTTAAGATTAACATTTTCAGTTTTAAGCAACTCAAGCTCATCAAGGCATGTTTTATTCTCTTTCTTAAGACTAGAGATGTTCTTAAGGTAGATCTCTTTCTCAACTTCAGCCCCATTGCATTGGAGCTCAAGATCAAGAAATTGTCCTTGTAAAGAATCAATACTCTGAAGATGCATTTTCTCATTTTGATCAAGGATGTCAAGTTTAGCATATAGATCATCAATAATTTTACCCAACCTCTTTTTCTTAGACTTACATTCAATACACGAGGCATTAAGAATGTAAATTAGAGTTTCTTTGGATAACTCATCCAAGCTTACCTCACTTACCTCACCTATGTCTTCACTTGTGGAGGCCATGAGTGCAAGATGGCGTTCTCCTTCATCGGGATTGAGCCACTTGAAGAGGACTCTTCCCAATCTGCATGAGCTGCATCCTTTCTTTTTTTTCTCCTTCTTATCCTTCCTCTTGTATTTGCCTTAAAATGATTTTGGACAGAAGAACAAACTAATTCTCTATGATGGAACAAAATATCTCTCATCTTTCCCTTGAATAGATTATTCTTTTTGATTTCCAAATGAATGTTCTTTTGTTTCTTTGAGTGATGCACTAATTTTTTGAATCCGGTACCAACAGGTATAATCCCCCCCAGAACAACATTCTCTTTGAGACCTTTCAACCAATCAATACGACCCCGTAAAGCAGCTTTTGCTAAAACTCGAGCAGTTTCTTGAAAACGAGCTTCACATATGAAACTTTGAGTGTTTAGAGATGCCCTAGTCTTCTTGTATTCAACCTTCCTCTTATAGTTTCTTTGTGGTGTCTCTTGTTGGCCTTTGGGCATCATTCTTGTAGTGCCCCTTTTTCCCACATTCATAGAACATAGGATTTTAGCATGAGTAAGGCTTTCCTTTGAAATACTTTCCCTTGGAGTAGTTGTCTTCATGATCACTAGGGCCATCATCTATACTTGAGGAGGTAGGATAAGACCGACAAACAAGTTATTGTTGAAGGATCATTGCCTCCACTTGAGCTTTGAATTCATTGTCTTTAATGTTCTTTGACTCCTTGCTTTTCATCTTCCTCTTGCTTGTCTAGCCCTAGCTCATGGGGTTGAAGGTTTCCAATGAGATTCTAGATGGCTAAGTCTCCAAGGCTTCTAACTTCTTCAATTGAAGTCACCTTGGATTCCCATCTCTTGGGGAGGGACCTTAGGATATTTGAATTGATAGTCCCCCTATCCAAGGTGTAGCCCAAAGTAGCCATCATGTTCATGATGGTGTTGAGCCTTGAGTACATGTATGCCACTCTTTCCTTCTTGTGCATCTTGAAGTTCTCAAGTAGTCCATTGAGCATGTAGATCTTAGACTCCTTGACTTGTTGTGTGGCTTCATATGTGATGCACAACTTGTTCCAAATCTCATCGGTTGTGTCCCAAGATGAGATTCAGTTGAACTTAGAGGGAGTGAGGGTAGCATAGATGATGCTTATCGCCTTTGCATTGAGTTGCACCTTCTTGAGTGTAGCTTCATCCCATGTAGATACATCACTCATTGGCTCCTTGTATGGAAGGATCACCACCTTCCACATGTGGTAGTTGGTCGCTTGAAGGAAGAACTGCATCCTCTATTTCCAATAGAGGAAATTGTTGTCGTTGAAGACTGAGGGTCTCATGGAGAAGCTTCCCGCTAGGTTGAGAGAACTAAGAAGGTTGTCACCCATATTCTGGTCTCGTGGGAGATGTATCAGAGAAGATCGTGGCTCTAATACCACTTGTTGGATCTAGTGCTCTAGGGGGGGTGAATAGAGCTAAAAAAACTTACACAAAACTTGTTAGATCTTCAAGTTACTTCAAATAAACCCAATTGCAAATAGTGAATTTGATGGCAATACAATCATACATATCAAGGATAAGATAGATTGAAGCAACCAAGTGAACAAGCTATTTTAGAGTGGTTCCACTCTCCAAACTAGGAGAGAGTCAGTCCACTACCTAGAGAGGTTGATCTCTAGGATTTCTAAGATGTCTACTCCTTATATTCACTTATAAGAGTTACAAAAAGTGACCTTCCTTTTACGTTACAAGGATACACAACTTCCCTTTAAGGACAAGGGATCCAACAACCTTACAAACAAGGTATTACCTATCCAAGAGCTAGTCTTCTACCTCACAAAGGTCTTACCCACTCTTGCAAGCAGTTGGTTGCCTTCACCAAGGAGATCCCCTTCATGCATTAAGTCTTTTTCCTTGAGTATTTACCCACCAAGATCCTCATATTTTTAGCTTTGTCCTCCTCCTTCACTCGGAGAAGCTTTATGCACCTTCTTATACAACTTGAAGAAGATTGCACCTTCTCCTTCACTTGGAGAAGCTTGCACCTTCTCCTTCACTTGGAGAAGCTTTCACCAACTTTATCTTCAAGAAAGGGGGTTGGAGAAAGAGAGATATTGAGATCTTCACAAGTATATAAGGAAGTAGCTCTCTCAAATGAATCCTATATCACTCATAATGAACGAAATGATTTCTAATCAAGAGAGAGAAAGGGGTTCAAGTGGACTAAAAACACTCAACTATGACAAGGACCTTGAATAGCATGAATGAGAAACCTTGGAATGAACTTATGATTACAAAAATGTTCTAAGGTGATTCAGAGCATTTTCCCAAATTGCTCATTTGCATTGCTTTTGATTTGAACTAAAATAAGCTAGGGTTTGATTAATTTGATACTTTTCACGTTCTTAATGTCTAAAATAAATATTGAACAAACATATTAGATACATATGAATGGAATGGTTAAGTCATTATCAAAATATGGACAATGTATAACACTTAGGTCAACAACATGAAAGAATCCAACACTGAGGTCTACACTATGGAGTAAATGTGCATACTGATGTTTAGAGTCCATGATGAGATAGTCTGAGTGTACCAATGGGGTGTGGGGTCTAAGCCCAACATGTATGGCCTTCTAAATATGGTGAGGTGCCCAACATCAACCAAAGATTACAGTGGTAACTAGTACAATTTAGTCAGTTAGTTACTACTTTATGTGTCAATCCCTTGTGGAAACTCTAGTGTAGGCAGTGAAACCTAGTGTTTTGACTCTCTTCTAAGTAGCCACATTTAGAGTAGTAGTCCAATTTATCCAGGAGTTGATATAGACACTGAGGCTAAATGCTGCAAGTCTCATTGCAGTCTAGGGAGCTATTTAGAAGACTAAAAATTGCAGGTCTAATCAAAATATTATATGTTGTGATATTTTTACGTGTGATGGTACATTTCACATGGGTCCATGACACAATGAAATGAATAAGATATTTAATAAATGGATTGGTTATTTACTATTTTGCAAATACTACTAGTATACCTACTGATAACATCAACTTTCATGAATATTTTATGCATCTGTTTCCTAATAGTGTATATAGTTTCACATGTCATATTCATAAATATATTCATTTTAGAGCATAGTTGCCAATTGATCATGCTAGTAATTTTACCTTTAGAAATATAGGGAATTAAGACAAAAGTGACAAAGTTAGACCAAACCAATAAACCTTTGGAGGTTGATCAACTTAAGTATTTAAATGGTCGAGCAACCATTGAATCAAGGTCTTGATCTCCAATTTTGACAATAAGGAACCTTGATCAATGAGATCAATGAGTGCCATCAAGATTCAAGCTCAATCAACTAGGAAGTTCTCAAAACAATCAACCCCTAGCTTGATCGATAAGGGATTGAGCACACACTGTACAATACCAGAGATCAATCTAGCTCAAAGCTCGATAGACATAGAAGCTTGATCAATTCAAAAATTTAACCAAGAAAAGCAATTGAGCTTCAAAGTTTGATAGTTAAATTGGCCGAGCACGACCTATTCACATGGTGCACTTAGACTACCAAGCGACCTTCAAGTCAATCAATCACAAATAAAGACAACCGATCTTAAGAAATGCCTCTGAATCTTAACAAACTCCAAAGATTGACCTCCTTGCAAGTTCAACAATTGACCAAGAGGTCGATCACCTACTAGAACCAAGAATGCAGATTCTTTCACAAAATACCAATCGATCTCTCCAACTCGATTGCATGGAGCCTTGGGTGGATGCTAGGTGGACCAATCATAGATCGACATGAGAATGGAAATACCCTATAAATAGGACCCCGTGAAGTCCTTTACAAGACATCTCATCTTTGGAAAAAGGCCAAAATGGCCGCCATAGAACTCATAGTCCAAAGCTAAATTGATCGACCTCGAGAGTGATCGACCTCCTTGACTTTGCCACCATCCACTATCATTAGAACAATCAAGTTCTTATTGATAGAAAAGATCCTCAACAAGTCTCAAGACAATCAACCTCAAGCTAAATACATTGTCTTCATTGACCTCCAGTTCAATTGACTGATGCTATTGACCTCTCAAAGTGATCAACCTCAAGAGACATATTTCAGCCGAAAGGTGGGTAGATCGACTTCATAGATTGAACTACCCATGTAATAGACCTCTTTCATCTTTATTGTTATTTCATTCTTAATGATTGAAAGGAATTACTTCAATTTGTAATTTGACTCTATCTTGCACCATGATTGGCTAGATCATAAACATGGGTTGGGAATAGCTATCAATCCCTTCCAACTGTGTAATCTTTTCCTCTTATTTTTAATAAATATATTCATGTGATTTTTTATGCACTCCTATTTAAATGCATTGCTTATTTAATTAGCTACTTTTTGATGACGTTTGATTTGAACTATTTCAAAAGAACAAGCTTAAGAAGATATAAATTTTGGACTAGTGATGAGACATGGGAGTGGGGAATAATTTTAGCAAAATTTGTCTGTATATTCTTCATATTTTGGGTGCCATCTCCAGAGAGAGGCATCTCTAGATAGAAATCTATCTGGCTCTCGATAGAATGAAGGTTTATAACATCCCAAGATTTGAGGCATCAAATAAAATGATCTTAAAAAGAATATTTGGACTACCCATATCACCAAGGTGCACCTCCTCATCAGGGAGTTCATCACTAAAGAACTATATGGTTAAGCGTGATCAACACAGAGTAGTACTAGGATGGGTGACCAACCATGAAGTTTATACTGATTTGTGCATGAGTGAGGACAAAGCACATAATTAAGGCTAGTAGTGATAAGTGGGGCTAGTCGTCATTCTTGAAACTCTACTAGAGCCTTGGGTAATGGGCCCAAGTGTTACAAATGGTATCAAAGCTGTAACCCTTCCACTAGGTGGGACCCACATGGACATGTGGCATGCCAGTCTTGAGCCATGCGGTCAGGGCATGGTGGAAAGGGATGTCTATGGTGATGTAGTCACCCTTGTGTTGGTATTCTATGACTAGGAGCTGGGTGTCCATGGGCCATTATGAGTCTACACTAAAATGGGAAAATATTGTGAGGCCATAGAGTGAACCCTTAATGAGGATGTCAAGAGTCTAAGTGGGGGATATTGCAACATCCTAAGATTTGAGCCATCAGATAAAATGATCTTAAAGGGACTGATTGGACTACCCATTTCACCAAGGTGCACTTCCTTTTCAAGGAATGCATCACCAAAGAACTCTATGGTTAAGCGTGCTCAACACAAAGTAGTACTAGGATGGTTGACTAGTAAAGATACCCTGACTTGTGTGTGAGTGAGAAAAAGGCATGCAATTAATGTTAATGTGGCATGTGAGGCCAATTGTCATTCCTAAAACTCTATTAGAGCCTTGGGCAATGGGCCTGAGTGTTACAAGGTGTTATATATCTTTTATGTCTGCTTGCAAAAGGCATAGTGAATGTATCAAATAGAAGATAAGGTTTCACATGGCCGAGGCTGGCTTGATTGGTGAAACCTAATACAATTTTCCCTGTATCTTAGTCACCATTACTCTTATGTTTGAGATTTATAACTTAAGTTTCCTGCTTTTGAGTAGATTAATTTATTCCTTAACTGGGAGAACAAACTCTAACTTTTATTTGACTAAGCTAAGCTAAGGATTTTATTTTCTTATGTAGTTACCTTCCCTTATCCCTGTGTTTGATACCATATTACTAAAATTTACTCCATATTGAGTTGTATATGTCTGTTGAAGTTGGGTATAAATTTAAAAGTCTGATATCTTTTAGATAGGAAATTGTGTTTACAATTTTGACCCACATTTAAGAATGATCAACTTTTGGTGTCGTTGGAGGGGATAAGCAAACTACAAAATCATCTAAGAAACTAAGGTCTACTCTCTTAATCAATGTATTTGTCTTCTCTTCTGAATTCATATTCACAATATGTTGGATCCTAGATGGGTGATTGGATGCTCTAGAGGGGGGGTGAATAGAGCTGAATGCACTTAAACAAAATTCATTAGACCTTCAAGATATATCACAAGATAGGGTTGCTAAATAGGAAATTTGTGTGCAACTAAAACATGCATAGCAAGGGAGAGAGAGATTGAACATACACCAATTGACAAGATGTTTAGAGTGGTTCCACACTTCAAACTAGAAGTGACTCAATCCACTACCTAGAGAGGTCAACCTCTAGGATTTCTTAACCTTGCACCTTCATTATATTCATTATGAGAGATACAATACATGACCAACCAAAGGACTTACCTATCCAATACAAAGAGTCTTCAACCTTACCAAGGACTTACCTACTTTGCAAGGAGGCTTCCACATTCTTCCAAGGACTTACCTACTCTTGCACAAGTCTTCAGCCTTCAAGGAATTACCCACTCCTCTTGGATCTTCCGCCTTTGACTTCACCTTCACTCAGAGAAGCTTCCACCAAGGACTTACCCACTTGAGCAAGGAGTCTTCTACCTTCACCAAGGGCTTACCCACTCTTGCTCCAAGTCTTCAGCCTTGATCTTCACCAAGGGACTCCTTCCCTTGTTCTTATTCACCTCTCTTAGCCAAGAGAGAGAGCCTTCATCTTCATGGTTGAAATGAGAGATAGGGAGGTGGTGTAAGTGAGAGCCTCATAAGATATACATGTAGGACGAGCTCTCTTACAATTCTTCTACTCACTCGAATGGATGTAGCAAGTGATTAAGCTTAGAGAGAGAGAGGAGGCTGTAGGATCACTCAACTATAGAATAGGGACCTTCATAGTGCTTGGCTTGAATGCTCAACCTTAGAATGAAGCCCAAGGGGTCCTATTTATAGTTGAGGATGCCTAGAAGCCTTTGGGAACACTTGGGGCCGAAAACTAGCCATTTTGTGGCTTGCAACATATATATTTTCACTTGTTGCAACTCCACAACGGCTAGAAGCACTTTTCTGCACTTTTCCGTACAGTGCAATCCATCGAGTTTCTATAAGGGTAACTCGACCGATAGAGTAAAAGACAAAGCCGATATTCAGACCATCGGTCGAGTTTGTCCTGGGGAAACTCGACCAACCAATGAAAATAAAATTGGTTAGGTACTCCATTGGTCAAGTTCTATGAAGTGTAAACTCGACCAATCAAAATTCATTTTCAAGATCCAATAAGGATCGGTCGAGTTCTGTGTATTGCAACTCGACCGATGAACAACCTGATGTGAATTTTGGAAAATGGCTTTTGAGTGCTTAAACATTCAATCTAAGTGCTCCTGATTTTTTCCAAGCTTAATTACAAGTCATACAATCATTACAAGTGATTTAGAACATGATTCTAATGGATTTACATCATATTACAAAAGCATGCACTTGTATTGACTTTGACTTGTCTTTTCTCCAAGTTGATATGCACAAGTTAGGGCATTTGGAGTGTGTCTATACCTAATCTAAAATTACTCAAGTAGAGACATTAGACACAAATATCTGGAATGGTTAGTCATCATCAAAACATGGGTTTAGTCAATTTAGACGTGAGTCAACATTGACCTAATTAACATTGAGTCAACACAATATTCATTCTAACATTATTATTTGGAGATTCTATTACACTAAAGGCAATTACCCTTTGTTTTAGAAATTTTTAGGTACTTGTTAGAAAGGATCTATGTAACTATGAAGATCTCTATATTACTAAACCCAGTCAAGGGCTAATGAGAACATGCATATGATGGTGAATCCAATTCTAAAAGTTGCCTACTTTAACATCAAAGGGAGTACCATTGCTCTTATTCAAGCAATAACCTTAGGAGGACAACTGATGAGAATCCATTCCATCATATTTACTTGTTCGGGAGTACCATTGCTCTTATTCAAGCAATAACCTTAGGAGGACAATTGATGAGAATCCATTCCATCATATTTACTTGTTCAAAGCTACATGTGACACTTAAAAAATCCAACATGTTCTATAAGAGGCTTTATATGCAAAAGTTTTCCACTTTTATTTAAGAAAAAAGGATTTAGTGTGGTATCTCAACATTAATCCATCAACTATCACAACTAGACAGATCTCACTGATGCCTTTACAACATGTTTTTTCCACTTCAAAGGACCATTCACGGTCCTAATAAGATTAATGGTCTTGTAAAAAATCCCATAGAGAACCTCTATAAGGCATGGGAAATATTCCAAGCTTACCAAAAAAAAAAGCCCAGACCATGGGTTTGGTAATACTACTATGGTTACAAGTTTCTACAATGGACTCACACAAGCTGAGAAAAAATCTATCTATGCTGCTTCTAGAAGAGAATTTTTAGCTAAATATGTTGAAGAGTGCACTCTGATCATCGATAATATGGCACAAATTCAATCTAATCGAGACTTTGAGCATGACCCTACCAATAATTATAGCTCCCTAGAACTACATGTATGTGAACTACTAGTAGATGTTATCACAAGTTAGGACTACTAGTAGGATCTAGATCATAGCAAGAGATACCAAAAGATATACAAGATAGATCAAGCTATGAGTAGATGTAGAGATATATCCAAACAAAGAGATATGCAATTTTAGAAGCATGAAAGGATATAACTCACTAACAAGTATGCATCATTACCAAAGGATGATTACCACTAAGAACCTCAAGGTTGTATCAAAACAAGATATACACCTAGATAGATGTAGCAAGTTTGAGTACAAAGAAAGCAATTTTAGACACAACCAAGAGATCCAAAGAGATCACCATCAAAACCCGCAAAACAACTCAAAGCAAGTAATTGCAAGATATAGGTATACCAATTTAGAGAAATTAGAGAGATAGAGTTGTAAGCAAGATAGGAAATTTAGAACATGACAATATGCATATATAAATGTACCAAATATGAATGCCAAAGAATACAACTATTGGTTGAGAAAATCTAGTTTAGATGGAAATTATCATTCAATAAGCCAACTATGTATTCTGTGCATAGTGTTATCGGCCGAGTTCTGTGTATTGACAACTCGACCGATGATAGCTGTTGGTAACACCCATTGGTGCCTATCGGTCAAGTTTCAAACAGGACAAACTCGACCGATAGAGATGCTATCAAAAGGCACATATATTACATAAAAACATATTTAGAGGCATGCTGAAAATACAAACCATATCCAAACATGTCTAAGCAAGTTAGTAATGCACTATAGAAGCATTAGAAATAGTTTTTGAGTAAGAGTGTGAAGATAAACACAAAATACCACTTTTGACTCAAAAACCATATGTATAGTGCACACTATCTTGACAAAAACAAGTTAGGATTGGTTATAAGCAAGAGAAACATTACCTTTGTGCTTACCATTCCTTTTCCACTTGTTTTCACCTCATACACATCTCACCTTTCTTCTTTCATGTGGATTGAGAAGTGAATTTGCAATTCAATAGCTCAAGTCAATCCATTCGCAAGTACCTACAAGAAGAAAGATGAAATGGTCCCCAATCATGTTTTTGGGTCTGGAGGGGTTAGTTTAGCAACCCAAGTCCTATTTCTCTTGGGTGCTTTCCTAAAAGGACAACAAGTAGAATAATGACCAATTTCATTGCAATAGTTGCATGTGCCCATAGTCTTGGAACTAGAAGATTCTCCATGGAATATTAGAGGTCCTTTACCTTTGTTGTTCCTTTGACTACTATCATATCCTAAACCATGTCTACCAATTTGTTTAGTAGTATGGTGTAGGATATCATTAAGATTCCTTTTACCAACTAAGAATGTTTGCAAAGAAGATATCAAACTATCATTATCATGCATACAAGAAGTAATAGTAGAAGACAAATGATTGATATTATCTCTAGCATGCAAAATATCATTTTCTAAGCAAAGAGCTTTAGTTATATAAGAATATCTATCAATATGAAGAGCAACAACATCATTCTCTCTACTAGTAGAACTAGAACAAGATTCAAGAACATTGATTTTAGCAAGCAAGGAGGCATTTTCTATTTCAAGCAAAGCAATCTTAGAAAGACAAACACCATTTTCAGATTCTAATCCTTGCAAAACAAAATCTTTGTCCTTGTTTTCAGATTTAAGAACATCGATATCATGCATGAGAGAATTAAAAATTAAAGTATGCTCTTCATTAGAACTAGGCATAAGAGGTTGAGCTTCTAGAAATCTAATCTTATCAAGCAAACTAGCATTTTCAAGTTTAAGAGAGTCTACTTGGCTAAGACAAGCATTTTTGTCATCATGCAAGCAAGAATTAGCATGTTCAAGATCATTTAATTCTACATGCAAATTATCAACAATTCTAGCAAGCCTTTTCTTTTTCCTTTTATAAGAATTAAGAGAGGCACAAGTATCATGAATAATAGCAATCAAAGATTCTTTATCTAAAGAGTTTAGATTTACCTCACTTGAGTCCTTACTTGTTAATGCCATAAGAGTAAAATGGAATTCTCCTTCATCACTGGAGCTTGAGCTTGATCCTTCACTTGAATCTTCACTTGAGCTTGAGTTGGAGGAGTCACTTGAGCTTGAGTGCCATTTCTCCTTCTTCTTGTACTTCTTTTCTCTTCTCTTGTGAATATGGGTCTTTTTGCCTTGTGGGCAATCTTCCTTGTAGTGGCCCTTCTTTCCACATGTGAAGCACTGGATGGAGGAGGACTTGTCTTTATATATTTTACCCTTGGAGTACATGTCATCTTATTTAACTTGAGAGGATGAAGAAGCTTGACCAAGAATAGCCTTGATTTGAGATTTGATTTCAGCCTTCTTCATTCTCTTGAGTTCTTTCTCTTCTTGTCTTTCTACTTCCTCCCTCTTGTCAAGTGTGGCTTCATGTGCTTGTAGATTTCCAATGAGCTCTTCAATAGGAACATCCTTAATAGACCTTGCTTCTTCAATGGAAATCACCTTGGGTTCCCACCTCTTGGGAAGAGTTCTAAGGATCTTTGAGTTGATCTCTCCTTTAGACATAGGATGACCTAGAACTGCAAGACCATTCACAATGGTGTTGAGCCTTGAGTACATGTTGGCTATCCTTTCCTCCTTTCCCATCTTGAAGTTCTCAAGCAACCCTTTGAGCATGTAGACTTTTCTCTCCTTCACTTGATCTGTCCCCTCATAAGTGATGCATATCTTTCTCCATACCTCATAGACTGTTTCACATGAAGAAATCCAGTTGAACTCGGTGGAGGTCATGGAGGCATAAAGGATGTGCATGGATCTAGCATTCAAGGTTGCTTTCTTCAAGGTAGCATCATCCCATTCTTCAATATTTGTCTTTGGTAGCTTGTATGGGCTGTTCACCATTCGCCACATCTCAAGACTTGATCCTTGGATGTAGAATTGAAGCCTTCTTCTCCAATAGAGGACATTGCTCTCATCAAAGATTGGAAGGCTGATCAAGTATCTCCCTCATTGGTAGTCACCCATCTTCTCCTACTTGTTGAAGTATGCTTGGAGAAGCCCGCTCTAATACCACTTGTTGGATCCTAGATGGGTGATTGGATGCTCTAGGAGGGGGGGTGAATAGAGATGAATGCACTTAAGCAAAATTCATTAGACCTTCAAGATATATATCACAAGATAGGGTTGCTAAATAGGAAACTTGTGTGCAACTAAAACATACATAGAAAGGGAGAGAGAGATTGAACATACACCAATTGATAGTCTGTTTAGAGTGGTTCCACACTTCAAACTAGAAGTGACTCAGTCCACTACCTAGAGAGGTCAACCTCTAGGATTTCTTAACCTTGCACTTTCATTATATTCATTATGAGAGATACAATACATGACCAACCAAAGGACTTACCTATCCAATACAAAGAGTATTAAACCTTACTAAGGACTTACCCACTTTGCAAGGAGTCTTCCGCCTTCTTTCAAGGACTTACCTACTCTTGCAAAAGTCTTCAGCCTTCAAGGAATTACCCACTCTTCTTGGATCTTCAGCCTTTGACTTCACCTTCACTCGGAGAAGCTTCCACCAAGGACTTACCCACTTGAGCAAGGAGTCTTCTACCTTCACTAAGGGCTTACCCACTCTTGCTCCAAGTCTTAAACCTTGATCTTCACCAAGAGACTCCTTCCCTTGTTCTTCTTCACCTCTCTTAGCCAAGAGAGAGAGCCTTCATCTTCATGGTTGAAATGAGAGATAGGGAGGTGGTGGAAGTGAGAGCCTCACAAGATATACATGTAGGAAGAGCTTTATTACAAATCTCCTACTCACTCTAATGGATGTAGTAAGTGATTAAGCTTAGAGAGAGAGAGGAGGTTGTAGGATCACTCAACTATAGAATAGGGACCTTCATAGTGCTTGGCTTGAATGCTCAACCTTAGAATGAAGCCCAAGGGGTCCTATTTATAGTTGAGGATGTCTAGAAGCCTTTGGAAACACTTGGGGCCAAAAACTAGCCGTTTGGTGGCTTGTAATGGATATATTTTCACTTGTTGCAATACTACAATGGCTAGAAGCACTTTTCTGCACTTTTCTGTACAATGCAATTGGTCGAGTTTCTATAAGGGTAACTCGACCAATAGAGTAAATGTCAAAGCTGATATTTAGACCATCGGTCGAGTTTGTCCTGGGGAAACTCGACCGACCAATAAAAATTGAATTGGTCAGGTACTCCATCGGCCGAGTTCTGTGAAGTGTAAACTCAACCGATCAAAAGTCATTTTCAGGATCCAACCAGGATCGGTCGAGTTTTGCGTATTGACAACTCGACCGATGAACAACCTGATGTGAATTTTGGAAAATGGCTTTTGAGTGCTTAAACATTCGATCTAAGTGCTCCTGATTTTTTCCAAGCTTAATTATAAGTCATACAATCATTACAAGTGATTTACAACACGATTCTAATGGATTTATATCATATTACAAAAACGTGCACTTGTATTGACTTTGACTTGTCTTTTCTCCAAGTTGATATGCGTAAGTTAGGGCATTTGGAGTGTGTCTATACCTAATATGAAATTACTCAAGTAGAGACATTAGACACAAATATGTGAAATGGTTAGTCATCATCAAAACATGAGCTTAGTCAATTTAGACGTGAGTCAACATTGACCTAATTGACCATAAGTCAACACGATATTCATTCTAACATATTATTTGGAGATTCTATTACACTCAAGGCAATTACCTTTTATTTTAGAAAATTTTAGGTACTTGTTAGAAAGGAGCTATGCAACTAAGAAGATCTCTATATTACTAAATCCAGTCAAGGGCTAATGAGAACATGCATGTGATGGTGAATCCAATTCTAAAAGTTGCCTACTTTAACATCAATGGGAGTACCATTGCTCTTATTCAAGCAAGAACCTTAGGAGGACAACTGATGAGAATTCATTCCATCATATCTACTTGTTCAAAGCTACACGTGACACTTACAAAATCCAACATGTTCTATAAGAGGCTATATATGCAAAAGTTTTCCACTTTTATTTAAGAAAAAAGGATTTAGTGTGGTATCTCAACATGAATCCATTGACTATCACAACTGGACAGATCTCACTGATGCCTTTACAACATGTTTTTTCCACTTCAAAGGACCATTGACAGTCCTAATAAGATTAATGGTCTTGTAAAAAATCCCATAGAGAACCTCTATAAGGCATGGGAAATATTCCAAGCTTACCAAAAAAAGTGCCCAGACCATGGGTTTGGTAATACTACTATGATTACAAGTTTCTATAATGGACTCACACAAGCTGAGAAAAAATCTATCTACGCTGCTTCTAGAAGCAAATTTTTAGCTAAATATGTTGAAGAGTGCACTCTGATCATTGATAATATGGAACAAATTCAATCTAATAGGGACTTTGAGCATGACCCTACCAATAATGATAGCTCCCTATCAATTATAAAGGAAGATAAAATCAGTTGGATTGCTTTCTATAAAATTTGATAAGATTTCCATTTATGTTCAAGGTCTAAAGTTCCCACTTGATGGTAACACTTCCAGGGACTAGTAAACCTATCTCATCATGGTATCTATTTTGAACCCACTCAAGAAGCTCTAGTGGTAGAAATGTCTCTTACACTAATTATAAGAGGCATGACCATCCCAATTTCTCTTATGGCAAAACTTATTCAGTTGAAAACTAGCTGAACCAACAACCAAACACTGTGGGTAGAAGCCAAACTATAGGAAGAGGCCATACTATACCAAGATTTTAGCAGACAAACAACCCTCCACATAACAAAATGTTGAATCAATAGGGAAATTTCAATAGGAAAGAAATAAAAAGTTTTATTATGGAACAAAAAAATTCCATCAACGAGCAAAAATCTCTTGTGAAGTGACTTTGAAAATGCATTCTGAGAAATAATGATCTATTGACCACTATGCAAGAACATACAAGGACTCTGAATATGCATATAAGAAATTTATGACAACATAATAGAATGACCGACCAACACCTAAATTCTATAGCAACACTTCTAAAGAATCTTGCTGAATAATTCCCTTTTGTACTAAAAAACCCAAGAAATGAGACTATGAAAATGGTAGCATTGCGGTCCGGACCACTCTACGAACTCCATCTCCTATGCATACAGAACCTATAGTTGATGACCATGATGAGCCCAAATCTCCTAAAAAGGAAAATTCTGAAATAAGAAAAACCACATAAGGGATGAATAAAGCAAACACATCAACAAAGAGGAATGTTGAACAATATGTTGATATACTTGTGTCTGTATTTGAGCCATAACGATCAACAGGAAAGGAGTTAATCCGTGCAGGTGTGGGGAGCCTATTTAAGCCCATACAGAGACTTGAAAAGATGACAAACATGCATAGGGTTTCCCTCATCACTTCATCAAAGTTAAGCTTGAAAAGAGATACAAAAAGTTTATAGACACTACCAAGAAGATACATTTGGATATCCCTCTGCTTGTGATGAGTTGCCTATGTACGTGAAGTCCCTTAAAGGTCTTATCACTAAGAAGCAAAAACATGAAGGACATAGAGAGAGTCTGCTTTCCAAGTTGGCCACTACTTTCTTCCAGGCTACCATGCCTACTAAGAACAAGTATCTTGGTTCTTTCACTATTATTTTATCATTGGAGATACTATAGAAAGGCATGTCCTAGACGATCTAGGGGCTAGCATCAATCTCATGCGTCACACTTTGGAAATCAGTATAGGACTAACCGACATGCTCACATCTCATATGAGAATCCAGTTGGAAGATAATACTTACACAATAAGGAGTCGCTGAGGATGTCCCAATAAGTAATGGAAATTTCTTTATTCCATGTGATAGTTATCATCAACACGTTGAAAATACTTTACGTCTTATGATTAAGGGGAGACCATTAATCTCAAACAAAACATCCTTTAATTTATGCAAAGGGAGGTCTTATCAATATTTGATAGGGAAATGGATATATATATATATATATTTCAATGTTATAGATTATATGAAAGGCCCGTCTCTAGTAGAAACTAGCTACTTTGCAGATTGTTGCAATCAGTTATGTACAGAAATCCAAAAACATAATATAGTGGTAGACCCTTTTGTGAGAGCTATTACCAACCCAACCTCTGGTATCACAAATATAGAAATAGAGGAAATTATTGCCTATAAAATGTTGTTGAAGAATAATAAGTAAATCAATAGGGAACAAGTAAAACTACAAAACATATCTTTAAAAAGAGATCTAAAAGATGAATTTGTGTGAAGCAACACCCCAGTTAAAGTCCCTTCTTGATGGGATCACATATGAATTTCTAGAAAAGGAAAAAAGGAATCCAATCATTATAAGTTTTGAACTTCATGATGACTAGTGAGAGCAACTCCCTACCAAGATCAAGTTAAGAAGAAAAATTCTCGGTCATTGCATTGACAATATCAAAGGTATTATGCCCCAGTTAAGCATGCATCACATTAATATTGTGTAAAATGCTAAACCTCGAGTCCAGGGACATAGGAAACTGAATGATAAAATG
Organism: Alisma plantago-aquatica; assembly: GCA_963693085.1. Lineage (NCBI taxonomy): Eukaryota > Viridiplantae > Streptophyta > Magnoliopsida > Alismatales > Alismataceae > Alisma > Alisma plantago-aquatica. The sequence continues at coordinate 1,320,078,856 of OY856412.1, read as the reverse complement.
TGTGAATTTGTGCCTAAGGAAACTATTAAGATTTAAGATGTAGGAATTATCTATTCTATCAAGGAAAGCAACAAGGTCAACCCAATTCATGTTATGCCAAAGAAGGGAAAATGAATACTATCAAAGGGAGTAATGGTTAAGACTTAGCAACACAAGTAGTGGCAGGATAAAAAATATGCATTAATTATGATGCTAAAATGCTACCACAAAGAAGGATTACTTCCCTCTTTCATTTATTGATCAAGTTCTTCAGCGATTAGCACACCATTAACATTTCTATTGATGGTTAATTTGGATTTTACCAAGTACTCATTCACCCTGATGATAAGGAGAACACCACATTTACATGTCTATATAGGACCTGTACTTTCTACATAATGCCATTCATGTTATGTAATGCTCCTACCACCTTCAAACGATGCATGCTGGAAATGTTTTATAATTTTATTAGAGAAATGATGGAAATGTTTATGGGAAGTTTCTCATTGTATGGGTCCTCATTTGACAATTGTCTAAAGAACTTATTTTGGGTAAAGAAACTTGTTTTGAACAAGGAAAAATGCCACTTCATGGTGAAAGAAGGCATTGTACTTGGCCATAAAGTATTTGAGATAGGAATATAAGTGGAAAAAAGCAAGATAGGAGATATCTTGAAGCTACATACACCTTCTTCATTGACGTCTGTGTTAGGTTTCCTTAGCATACATGCTATTAGAGAAGATTTATCAAATATTTGTCCAAAATTTCAAAACCATCGTCTAGGATTTTGGTTAAGGATACTCCTTTTGTTTTTGTTGAAGATTGTCTCAATTCTTTCCAGACCCTAAAAAATGCCCTAATGTCGGAAACAATTACACATGACCCATATCATTTGAGTTAATGTGTGATTAACCAATTTTTCCACATGGGAAGTTTTGAGGTAGAAGAAAGACAAAATGCACCTTGTTATCTATTACACCAGTAAAGCCCTTTATGAGGCACAAGTGAAATATAATATGCATGAAAAAGAAATGCTTGTGATCATTATTTGAAGCTTATATAATTGGCAATAAAGTCACTGTCTATATATATCATAGAGCTATCAAATATCTAATGTAATAGAAAGACAATAAGCCTGTCTCTTGCAATGGGAACTATTTCTTCAAGAGTTCAATCACGAGATGGTAGAAAAGGTATGGAGAACATCATTGATGATGATATTTCAAGGATTCAAATAGAACATGATGCTTCCATACCCATTATAACTCATATTATGATGATTTGCTACTAGCCATAGGGACAATTGACCATGTGACACCTTGGTATGTCAATTTCTATAACTACTTAGCATATCACCAACTACCATCAGACATTAGTTATATCCTAAAAAAATCTTTTCTATTTTGAAGAATTATTAATGGCATGATCTACTACTAGTGAAAAGATGTGTTGATAACATATATTGTAGATGTATCCCTAAAGACAAGGTTCACTCCATCCTAGAGAAATTCCACTCATATCCTTGGAGGGCACCTGGGTTATGAAAAGAGAGCAATGATAGTTTTACACTCGAGTTTGTATATTCCGTTAATCTTCAAAAACTTTCAAGCTTATTTCAAGGCATGTGATGCCTTGCAAAGTATAGGTAATATTGGTAAAATATACGAGATGCCTCTCATAGATTGGACTGAGGTTGAAATCTTCAACATATAGTGAATAGACTATATGGATCCATTGCCATCATCTTTTGGATCACTACACTAGTTTCTGCAAATTATGTGTCAAAATGGGTTGAAGCTCTAGCTTTACCCACTTGATATTGTATGACAATTATGTATCTTTTCAACAAGGTGATATTTCTAAGATTTTGATTTCTTATTACTACGATAAGTGATGGAGGTTTCCATTTTTCCAAAAGAAATTTGAGGCTCTTTTAAGACATAAAGTCTCTACCCCATACCATCCAAAGGCCTCAAGACAAGTAGAGGTCTGAAATAAAAAAATCAAAAAGATCCTAGAGAAAACCTTAGGTATATCCAGAAAGGATTAATTAGCTAGACTCGACGATGCTCTCAGGGCATATCAAACCACTTGAAAAAAACCCACCGGTACAACACCTGACCATTTGATGTATAGAAAATCATGCCACCTATATCTTGAGTTGGAGCACAAGGCATACTGGGCCATTAAGAATCTCAATATGTTATCTCAAAGTAAAAAGTATTCTTGCAAATTCAAGCATTAGAGGAATTGCATCTACGTGGATGTGAAAATAGTACAATCTATAAAGAGAGAATTGAGGTTTGTCACAATTCATATATGAAGTGAAAGGAAATTTATGAAGGATACAAAGCTTTGTTATTCAATTATTCTATTTGTCTTTTCCTAGAAAGGTGTAATCTCGATGGTGGTGACCTTTCAATGTAATTACAATATATCCCTATAGATGTATATTTATAGTGAGAAACCAAAAAATTTCTCTATAAACAAACACTACCTGAAGAAATACTACATGAATGAGCCATTTACATGTAGGGCGTACTTGGAGCTATTTAAACTACTAGTCACTAAGTGAATGAAATGAAGAGCCAGGATAATTGGCTTTAAACAAGTGCTTGTTGGTAGGCAACCAAAGTCATTCTACCTTAGATTTTTCTTTTCCTTAATTGTTTGTATTTTTTATTTCAATATTATTGTTCTTTATCAATCTCTTTTTGTTTTGCTTTAATCATGTAAATGATTGACCGCAAGAAGCTTGATCATTTATAAAATGATGACACATCAAATACATTTTCACTAAGGAAGCAATCGACCTATGTCTGATCCTTTTTTTCGCTGGATATGAATCAATCAAGCTCTTGAAAAATCTAATTTGTCGAGCTGATCTATGGACCTGAGTGATAAAGCTCATTTGTATTGAAATGGACCAAGATCTTGAGTTTTTGATCTATCGATCTGTGATGATTGATAATCGAGATCGATGGATATATGTCCATTGCCTGATCTTCCTCTCCATAATCTGCCTTTTCCTATAAAAGTAAAGAGAGGGTGGTGGTTTTTTTCACTTGATCTCATACTTATTATGGAGTGTTGCCAAAAGTTTACTTAACCTATCAACTTTATTGTTCTTAGAGACTGACCTTGTGTTTGTGACCTTACAATTGACTCTTAGATCAATAGCTTTTGAGATCAACCAATCTTCCTTGATTTTCAAGGCATGCTTTACTTAAGGTTTAATCTTAATAATCAACCTCTAACTGATCAATCACCTTAAAAAACATTGTACAAGCTTTTTAGACTGATATACCTATTCATGAGGTTTTTCTATGCTCACTGATTTTTTCTCTTATTTTTAACTTGGCTTGAAAGTGATTGACCTCCTGAGGGTTGATTAAGTTTTTATGTGAATTTGACGATTGACCTCATGTACAGTTGCAACTTGATTGATAGCTCCTGATCCAAGATCCTTAACTCCTCACCTAACTACTCCTATTTTCCAAAGCTTGATTGCTTTTCCCGAACTACATCAATCTATCTTGATCAATTTCCCAAAGGCCAAGTATTTGGAAGGGGGCAATTGACTTTCATGAGCGACCTGAACCAACCAATGTGCTTGACCTTTTGAATATATTAACCTTAGACTTGATAGTGTGAATAGTCATATTTTCTCAAGATAAGTTGATTATTTTTCTCTAAGAGATCAATCAATAACATTCAACAAAACTTTCATCATATCTTCAATATATAAAATCAAATCTTATCATCATGATTTCTCTTTTACTTACTTGCAAATGGCTCATATTGACAACCATTTTTGCACACTCAGAAAGAATTCACGATTAATGTTAATCCTTTCCCACTCCTTATGAGATCACTAGATCTGATCTCTGATTTTACTTTTTAAGTTTCCTTTTTTATTCAGCATGGATAACCACTCAGACTACACCATGGCTTCCATGATCCACTACCTTTTTTCCTCATTTTTCATACAAAATGTGGTGGTGAATCTGATAGTTTGTTTTTGATGTGATGTTTCTCTACCAATAAGGGAAGAGCTATAATCCCTAAATATTTGTCTTTCTTTACCCTTTTTAGGCAGGGTGCGACAGACTGGAGACTCATTTGGGGAGTAATGCCAAGTCGATCTGAGTCAACTCCCAATATCCCATTTTGAGGTTTGAGTCTTTAGGATCAATCATTTTTTTGTTTTGTCTACCACTTTCTTTTGTTGGGAAAAGGGTCGTGGATCATCCAGATCCACTAGCTCTAGGCACGCATATTGAGGATATCCGCCATCCCTACCCCCTTCCATTTTTTCTTCTTTTTAGGGTGTCCTAGTCCTAATCCTATTTTTCCTTTATGGACATATCTGTCCACTATAGATTAGGGTTTCAACTGCTTTTCCTGTCTAGGGTTTGTGTTCACTTCTTTTATTTTTATGAATAAAAAATAAAAAAATACATAAATATATAAAAATATATAAAGGATGAATGCCATATGTAGATTAGGAACAAGATATGTTCTTTCTTGAAAGCATGCTGATGTTATTTCTTTATCTACATTTTTGTGACTACCATGAGTCTGAAAACCCATCACATCACTCCTATAAACCCATGTGTCACAAAGCAGGTGCCAACCTCACATTGAATCCTTGGAAGTGATGCGGGATGCTAGTAAAGGTACCGACATAACATTACTCTAGACATCCAAAGACCTTGAAAACATGTCACTAACATAGAACTCATTACTGATTATGGCCGTTATAGTCATGAGGTATATTGGTAGTAGTACCTTTATCTATTGAACCCGATATACCCCTCGACAAGTTCCATCTATCCATAGAAAATATAGAGACCAAACCCTCCTACACAGGTCACACTTGAGTGAGGAGATAATGTGGATCTAAACTCATGGGATAAAAAGGGAGATGTAGCCTTCCTATGCATATGTTACTCTTCACTGCTGAAATATTATTGAGATTGTTGCTAACCCTTTCTATGTGCAAATTTCATATAACCTTCTTAAAAATTAACAATCTCAAACTCAAACTTTGAAAAATCTTTTTCAAAGATTAACAATCTCAAAATCAGATTTCTAAAAATCTATTTTAAATATTAACAATCTCAATCTCATATTCCAAAGAAAATTTTTAAGATACAAAATTTCAAACTCAAATTTCAAAAAGTACATTTTAAAGGTGAATAATCTCCAGATCAGATTTTGAACAATCTTTTTTAAAGATTGACAGTCTCAAACTCATATTTCAAAGAAATCCTTTTCAAATATGAGAAATCTCAAACTTAAACAATATTCTTTTGAAGTTAACAATATCAAAATCTAACAATCATTTTAAAGCTTAAAAATAAAAAACTCTTATTTCAAATAATCTTTTTCAAAGTAAAATTCTCAAATTGAGATTTCAAACAATCTTATTCAAAGATTTACAGTCTCAAATTCATATTGTAGTCAATCTTTTTTAAGATTAACTCAAATTTCAAACAATATTTTGCTAATATTAACAAAATACAAAAAAGGGGAACCCTGTCCTCAAGACTCAGGAGAATAGGGGGTTCCTCCATGTCGTGCGAGACATCATTTGCCAATGTTGGGTCTGCCTCGATGGTCATGGATTATGACCTTAAACTAAACCCACTTCAACTTTGAAATCCAGTTTGGGTCTTGGACCATGACCTAACATTGGCCCAATCATACACCTCATCTTCTTAAACATGGTCCTAGACTACAACCTAAAACTAGACCATGACCTCTTGCTATACTTCAAAAAAAGGAAGAGGCCAAGTCGAGGCTTCCTCCCTACCAATCACTCTCAAAGCATGTACTATTTTCTCATAAAGTTACACCCTACTTTTAAACCCCGCTAGTGTTAATTTAAGGACATAATGGGAAGAGCATGAAGCCCGTACCTCACCCAGTCTCGTTAGTGATCAGGCTAGATGGACGCAAATGGTAATCATCAATCTGATGGTAGAACCAAAGGGGATGTCATTCACGACAAATAAGACAAGATAAAAGAGGTGAAGAAATGCAAGGAAGCCACTGTTGTAGATGAAACAACAACTTGCTCAGGGAAATCTAGAAGAGTAATCTTCTGACATGCCTTTTGCACCTCTACCAAGAACAACATATATGGAGGGTGGCAGTATCTAGGGTTTTCTAGACAAGGAGCTACATGTGTTTGGTCATCAATGCCATTCTTTCCATATGGCGTGTGGAGTTCCCAACCACCTCAACCTGAAGCATTCCAGCTGGTGCTCTATCAAAGTTTGCCATTTGAAAACATTGGGTCATTTTTGATAACTTAGGAGGCAATGGCATGCTTCTTGAATTGTGAAAAAGAATCCAAAGGAAAGAAGAAAGAAGAAGAATCTACAACCACACAAGGAGAGTATAAAAGGACCCAACATGACAACATTGTCACAAAGGCTCATACACTATGCTTGAATGGTTTAGAACTTGTCCCATGCCTGCATTCTATATATCCCACCACCCTACTCCTGGTATAACCCATACAATGGGAGATGGTATGGATTCCCACCACCTATATATATGGTATCGCCAATGACAATCAAACTACCACTTATACTCGTGGTGGCCACACGTTAGGAAATAGTTGCACATGAACTCCCTGCCGTAGATCCCCTATTTCTTGAGATCAAGAAAAATGTCAAACCACTAGAGGGGAAGAAAGAAAGTGGGAAAATGTTCAATGATTTCTTCCATTTCCAAAATGTGAAGCTTCCTAATAACTTTAACATGCCAAAATCCCACGAGTACTCCAAAAAAGGGAATCCCATGGCTCACATCAAGACTTATTTCTCAAATATACTAGAAGTCTAGAATGATAACAAGGTACTCATATACTATTTTTCATGGACCTTGACTAGTCTTGCATACAACAAATGAGACATGACCACCATCACCACATGGGCCAAGATGGAAGACAGGTTTATCAATTAGCATGCTTGGAATCTAGACTAGATTCTGACCAAGGATGACTTGGAAACACTACAATACATAATAGAAGAAAGCTTTTTTGAGTTTTTTGAATAGTAGAGGGAGCTTGGCATTAAGATAGAATTCAAACCTACATATAGGGATGCCTTATACATAATGATCAGAGCAGCCACACCATCTCTCACTACCCTATTATCTTTATAAAGATATAAAACCTTCACAGAGCTCATATAAGCTGGTGTGCAGATAAAAAATTCAATCAAGATGGGGGTATATCAAAACATAGGCCTCACTTTAAAGACATCATCTACCTCCTCAATGACTAATCATAAGTCCAAATGGGTGAAAGCTAAGACATCATATGACACGGTGGGTGCATCACTTATCCCCGCTAGAATGGGTAAGTGCTAGCCACCAGCCATACAAATCTCTCTTGTATAGACATCAACCACACATGTAGTCCATCCTCGACACCTCAAAAACAACAGGCTCACCAGATACCATCCAACTATCAACCTCAGTACATGTCTTCAAAGTATGCATGGTCGCTAAATAACTAGTATAGATCCGCACCACCACCTTTTCATCCAGCAATGCAGAAGACATCCACAAACACTCATCTGGAAGAAAGTAGTCTGACATGTCATGTCGAGCCATACCACTATGTTAGCATGGTATCAAGCATCTGCTCAAGTTTCTGACCATAAGGGATCCACTGAAACCCTTGCCAAAGAGATACCATGCCAACACCTTTTACGACTGCCATCATATGAAGGACCACAATACAAATGCTTAGATCACACTCAAACATGCCTTACAAAATCTGATAGATGTTGGGAAGGTCCACACTATCACCTCAGAAGAAGTACCTTCATTATACGATACAATGGCCATGATCTCTTCACCGGTCAATACATCTTGTGGACTCATACTTCCACTAGAATAAGCAATCATGAACTAGTCTCAAAATACTCAGTTCATCACCTCAGTCCAGGAACAAAAGCCAATAATTCTGATAATAATCCAAAAGTGGATTGGCACATCGAGAGCTCACCTAGAGCATAGATTGCAACCAATCATCATACCAGGGGTCCTCTAGGGGTAGAAGGCAACCCCAGTTAATGTACCAAAGGAAAATCCGAAGCCAAAAGTGCAGAAGGTGTGGGTCCCAAAGACACCGATATCTATAATATCGGCCCTACAGTTGTGATATTAGCCATAACAACTTCACCTATCTCAACAAAGGGATTCTACCTCACCATATGTACCGCTATCCCCTAAAAAGGGTAAAGATAAGGTGACTACCTACATAAGAGTCCCTTCTAGCACTAAAGAAGAGGTACCCAACCAGATCTTCATTCCATCCATTGATACTAAGAAGGTACCACCAATGCCTAATCTTTTTAAAGAGACTTATTGCAAAGACTCAGACACAATCCAATTCCTCACCAAACTAGAAGGGGAAGTGTCATGGGTAGAAGTGATGCAAAACTCCTTATCACACCAAGATGTAGTTATGAAGACTCTAGAGGGGTCCTACATTCCTGGAGGTGTACATATTGAAACCATTACAACCACTATTGGAATGATCATGAACCCACACTTTGAATCTCATTCTTAGAGGATGAGAACTCGATAGTTTGGAATCACAATAGGCCCTTATTGATCACAAAAATGTACAATAATCTCAAGATACCCTCCCACTTAATAAAAAATGTCATATGCTTCAACATGTGTTCCTTAAAGACACAATTCAACATGGGAAAGGATCCTTCTAACCTCCAATCAACAACAAAGAAAGCAACCTCCTTAGATGGAGTTATCAAGGATGGTCGAGGAGAAATCACATAGAGATTCAAATTGTACCTCATACGTTCATGATACTATTGGTCATCATGGAATTGAGTCCCTCCTTCAACCTCCTTGTGAGGAGGCCATGATTTCATAAAAATCGGGTAGTCCCTTTATCACTACATCAAAAGCTAAAATACTGGTTAGGCCATGCCATCGTTATTGTTTAGGATGACAATTTCCACTACATGCATAAAAGAAGACAAACTAGTTTTCTTTGAGATGCTTCACATCACCAACATCAGCTGGGTGCCTCCATACAAGATAAGACTCATCTACCCTACAACCCCATACTGTTTGCACAATAGTTACGCGAGATGAATATCCATCCAGACAGAGGGCTAGGATCCCTATGAAAAGGGTACGCATAGATCATCTAGATGCCTCCCAGACAATTTTTTTTGGGTCTAGGTTCTATGGACTGTCCTACACACAACTATAGATCACCAGGTGGACACCATATTGGAAGTACAAAACATTGTGGCTCACTACAAATGACTTAACCCAAAGAGGTTACCTTCAATGTCAAGTGTTGACCCGAGAGTTGACTTGCGAAGCCAGAATCATTCAACTAGAAGATGAGCATTGACTCAGGGTGCTATATTGGTGGGATATCATCCATGAGAGTAAGGGTCCTTACCCATATTTTTCCTGTACTGTGGCCATCACACAAGATCATTCAGATACAACTAAGGCAATCGTTCCCGTGATGTTGCCTTACTTCATGCATGAGGTCAATGATGACAAAGATGGGGATAACTATCCCAAGATTGCTGCCACCATTCAGGAGATTGCCCTCATCACAAACAAAGACCATGGCATCCAGACCACCCAAAACAATCAACCATCCAAGAACATAATCATCCCTTCAAATGAGGATGCAACCAACATGATGCTGACTCCCATTGTCATTAAGTTGTGCCCTGAGCATTCAAACATAAGTAAAATCACCACACATTTTCAAGGTCACCATGTTGGCCCATACAAAGATTGTCAAACCAACACTAGAAAGGGTGGAAATGCTACCCACAACATATGGATACCATCCTCTCTGGGTTTTCCCCTACTGGCCTAGTCAAGATGATGTCAAAACTATAAACACTGGAGTTGTAGACGAGTAATAAGGCGTCACATGGGATGACTACAACGATGCCTACGACATGATCAAAGGTTGGGGGTGTCAAATCCATCTTTATTCCAATGTTGTGGATGACCACAAACTCTCATTCATCCTACCCAAAAAGGAGAGAAACTATAGAACTAGTGTGTGTATGTCGATAATGTCGTAAGGGCCAAGTCTCCCACCAAAAAAATTCCATTAGAGGAACAACACCTTGATAAGGTAGAGATATAAAAATGAATGTTTGTCCACACTCTACCACATCCCACTCATCCTCGCAAAATATTATTTTTTTTGCAAAATACACAAAAATAAAAAACTCACAAAATCCAAAAAACCTAAGAGAATATGAAAATAAGTAGGATCAACCAAAGTTTTTTAGCCACTTCAACAAGGTGGCAGAGATCTACAATCATGAAGAAGCCGAGTTTTAATACGTCCCTATTCTGTATTATATGACAAAGGACCATCAAATTTTCTTACCAAGGACAAAACATAAATGACCAATCTCAACTCAGAATCATAACAACACAAAGTCAAAGTTGGGGCTCATCAACCAAAATCATCAAGGGCCAATCTATTCCACTATATCAACGTGTTTTCCTGGAGATATTCCAACATGTCTGGGTTGGAAGAAACAATCACTATTCACTTATTACCCATCATCCCATGGCATTCACCCCACATAAAACAGAAGGCTAAATGCATGAGTCTAGAATGGATCCTAATCATGAAGGAAGTTCAAAATCAATATAGTGTTGGTTTCCTAGAGTCAATAAACTGTCCTACATGGCTTGCTAACATGTGCCAATTCTAAAGAAAGATGGAAAAGTGTGGATGTGTGTGGACTATCATGACCTCAACATGGCATCTCTAAAAGATGACTTCCCACATCTACACATAGATGTAATAATTGAAAACACATCAAACATGCACTATTCGGCTTCATGGATGGATTTTATGACTACAATCAGATAAAGATGGCAAAGCAAGACAAATAAAAGACCAACTTCATCATAGGATGGGGAGTGTTATGCTATCAGGTCGTGCCTTTAGGTTTCAAGCATGCCAGAGCTACATATAGAAGGGATATGGTTGCCCTCTTTCATTACATGATGCATAAAGAGGTAGAGGTCTACATGGACTACATGATCACTAAATCTAAAAGTCTTGGGGTTCACATTGCCAACCCTGAGAAGTTATTTCAAAAACTAAGGTAGATACCCCTACGCCTGAATCCCACCGAATGAACCTTTAGGGTTACATCTAGTAATCATTTGAGATACATTGTTAGATAGAGAGGGTTCAAAGTGGATCATGGGAAAGCTCAAGCCATCTAGGAAATGCCTTCACCCAGAACTGAGAAGGAGATATGAGGCCTACTCAAGAGTCTCCAACACATCAACTGCTTCATTGCCAAGCTCACACCTATATGCGAGCCCATCTTCAAGTTACTAAGCAAGAATTCAAACTCTAGGCAGAATCAGCAATGTTAGGCCTCTCTCCAGAAGCTCAAATATTACCTTGCCAATTGCCCAGTACCAAGGCCAATCATTCCTAGCTATCCTCCCACCCTACACCTATCTATCTACAAGACATTAATGTGTGGAGTTTTAGTCAAGAAACAATTGAGGGCATGTACACTGTCTACTAAAATGTACAAGAAGTTTAGTGGCATGATGGCTCACTACATTTATATTGGAAGACACTTCCTGGATCTGATCCATGCAACAAGGACATTATGCCATTATCTAATATTGTATCCTTTACATATGATATCCAAGCATGACCCACTATGTTATTTATGTGATATCCCAACTTTGACTAGAAGATGCAATAAAGGAAGGTAATGTTGCTAGAATTCAACATTACCCATCTCTAAATGAAGTTGGTCAAAGCACAAGACCTCACATATCAACTAGTAGATTCCCTACTACCCGGTGAAGCTACTCATGAGTATGAGTTCCCAAACAAAGATATAGGCATGATCAGCCCACTAGGTATGGGGGGTCTATCCAAATGATGACATGTGGACAATCTTCTTTGATAGCATTATAAACCAAAGGATATGAAATAAGTGTAGTCAAACCCCTATGGAAAATAGGTACCCATAGCAAGACCATTGGAATTCAACGCTACTAACAACATGGATGAATACGAATCTTGCATTTTGGGACCCCAACTCTCCATACATCAAGGGGCACGATACATATAGGTCTACAATGACTCCCTCCTCATTATCTCTCAAGTTTAGTATGAATAGAGAACACACCATCTCTACTTGGTACCCTACTAGAAGCACATATGTTCTCTAGCTTGAGGCTTCAAGAATATATCCTTCAACTTCATAATTAGATTGAACAATGCCTTTTATGACACTATAACATCCCTCAATTCATGGATCAACATCCAGGAGGGTCAGAGCTTCTATCTCAAAGTTGAGCCACTCACTCGACCTGCTTACTACATCGTCATTGACACTGCACTTGACAAAGAAGAAAGGACTTGGTTTCACCACATCAAGATGTATATATTAAGCCAGATCATTCTTGAGAACATATCCCAGAGAGAGAAACTGACATTCAAATGATGAGTTTTGTAGAATGTTCTAGGGGCAGAACAAATATACCACAAATCTTACAATTAGACTCTTCTTCGATGCGTTAACAAAATAGAAGTTGAATCTCTAATGAAGGAGGTACATGCAAGATCATACGACACACACATGAATGGAGTCATGCTATCCAAGAAAACACAAATCTTGGGGTACTAATCAAACACCATGGAAACAATCTAGTGTCGGTTTGGCTGTTAATGATGAGCCTATAAATCCATGAAGACTACATTCATTCACACATGAATCAACTTTACAACATGGCCATATCTTGCCCATTCTCAACTTGGAGAATTGACATGTCAACAAGATAATCCTATGACATCAAATGACAATCGCAATATCTTAGTTGTGGTTGACTACTTTAGTAAGTGGGTAGAAGCATAAGCAAAACCTCATCCCAACAAGTCATCAAGTTCCTTAAGAATAATATCATAATCCAGTACATGATACCAAATGAGATCATTTCTGATAATGGGAAACACTTCATAGCCAAGACTGTCAAGGATAACCTAATCTCTTTGTGAACAAACATCATCGGAAGTGACCCTATCGACCTCAAATGAAAGGAGTTGTAGAAAATACTAACAAAAATATGATCAAGATTATGAAGAAAACTATCATCTCTCATGCCAATGAGCATGAACGTATTTCAATGGCTTTGTTGGCCTACCACACTTCCATCAGAACTTCCACTAGGGACATGCCATACTCTCTAGTATATGGGATGGAAGCAATCTTTCCAGTGAAATGTGGTTCCCTTTGCTTCATATGTTACAAGAAGTAGATACTTTGGAGGCCGAATGGCTTTAAGACCATGTCGAATACCTCATCATTCTTGAAGAAAGGTAGGTAAAATCCATGTACCATGCACATTGTTACCAATCAAGAATAGCTCGAGCAGTCAGAAAGAAAGTTTGAGCATGCAATTTCCATAAGGTCGACCTAGTATTATGAGTCATCCAGAATGCTGATTCCATGGGCAAGTTCAACCCCATATGGGAAGGGCCCTGCATCTTCCATGACATCTACAAATAGGGTGATTATAACCTGAAAGACATGGATGGAGATGTTCATCTTCATGACACAAATTCCAAACTCATCAAACAATACTTCTCCTGATCAAACTGCAATAGTGAGCAAAAACAATGTAAAGGAGCCAAAATCTCCCACCCTTCCAAAAAAACTTAAAATCTGAAAAACCACTAGGGGGGGTGAATAGGGTTTTATGGATATTTTAAAATAATTCAACTCAAACAACCACAATTGAGATAATAATAAGGAGACAAGGTGTTTAGAGTGGTTCCAACCTTAGAAAATACTAAGGCAGTCAATTCACTACCCGGTTGCTTACCCAACCAGGATTTTGAAAGTATTTAATTTTATTACCTCACAAGGATATTACATAAATTTACAACACTTTCAACACCCTTTGGACATACTTCACCTTGAAGTAGTCTCACCAACCTTGAAGCAACCTTCCTTGAAGTAACTTCAAGCTCCCCCTTGAAGTAGCCTTCCTCTTGAAGTAGCTTCCCATTGAGACAGCCTTCTAGAAGTAGTCCAAAGATCTCCTTCTCCACCAAGAAGATCAAAACTCTCTCCAATCTACAGCCTCCAACCCTAGGAGTAGCAAGGAGAGTACAAGCAATAAGAAAGAACAAGAAGGGAAACAGAAATTACAATGACCACTTGAAGCACAAGGCTTGATTTCCTATATCAAGCATATTGATCTCCTAACCAATGAGTACGGAAGTGTAGGTTTAGTGGGTAGGAGATGCTAGCCTGTAGGACAGAAATTTGGAGCAATGGAAATGAGTAGCAAGTACTAGAGTTGCTCAATTGCTCAAAATAGATTGCCAATTGCAAGTATGTAAGCTCAAGTATTGCACAAGTGTACTTTAGGTGTCCTATGGCTTGTCCTATTGATAGGAATGACCTATGGATGCTTAAGGACGTTCTAGACACTTTCTAGGGGGTTCTTAGTGCTCAACTAGCCGTTAGGTATCCATTAGTTGGTTTAACAATGACTAGTTAATTAATCATGAAAAGTGCAGATAGAGACATTCTTGGTCGAGGAATTGTCGACCGAGATCCCAGTCGGTCAAAGTTTTGTCGACCGCAGGATTGTCTGGAGTCAAGTGTATATAACATTATGATCCAACTACCAACTACTTTGTCTGTTGTGTCTAACGACTACCTGGGTCATTCTCATTCAAAGAGTTTATCGACCGAGACACAATTTTGTCGACTGAGATTAACCCTGTTTCAATGTTTTAAACTAAGTACTAAGTGTGTGTATGAGTGTGTAGTTGTGACACTATTGTAGGGGGTCACCTATCTAAGTATTGTGATTTGGTTAGGGAAGATCTAAACGCTTGATTTACATGATATCTAAGTACTTGTACATTATATACTTGTACAAGTGTTTACATTTGATTATAATCATGAATTAAAGTAGTTTGAGTACATAGATCTTCCAAGAGTTTGTCATCCACCTAATTCCTGCAACACTCAAGTAGCACGTTAGATCCACAAGAATGAAATGTTTGTCATTATCAAAACAAAGGGATTTAAATGATGTCCATTTAGCCAACAATCTCCTCCTTTTTGAAGATGACAAACATTTCCAAAATATAAATCAACTAGTCTTTAAAATGAGTTGAGTTTCATACCTGAGATTTACTTTGTGAATTCCTTCTCTTGTTTATGAAATGTATGCTTATTATTCCCAAAGAAGTATGGAACATAAAATCCAATTCTAAGGGAATATAGCAAATTTTAATGTAAAGCCAAGAGATTATGAAACTCATTGATTGAGTTTTTAAGAGTTACCATTATTTAAGATTTATATTTATTTCTCCCACTTTGTCATTTCAAAAAGATATCCATTAAAAATAAATGTAGAACACCCCCCCTTAATTTGTTTTCCCCTTAAAAAGATAACCATCAAATCTTTTGAAAAATATGTCCATTTGGAAGCCAAAAATGGCACGATTAAAACCGTTTTAAGAAGCACAAATATCAAAGAAAACATCTTCTAAAGGAGTGATGAGTAGTTGCTTCCTTATTTTGTTAAATTGGTCTAGTGGAAGAGGTTTTGTGAAAATATCCGCCAATTGATCTTCCATATCAACATGATGAAGGGATACATGATTTTTAGAGATATGATCCCTTAAAAAATGATGACAGATTTCAATATGTTTGGCATGGCTGTGTAAAATAGGATTATGTGCTAAGTTTATAGCGCTTGTATTGTCACACAAGATAGGCGTGGATGAAAAAGTAAAGCCATGATTGTTTAACACTTGTTGCATATAAAGCACTTGAGCACAACAGGATCCGACCGCCATATATTCAGCTTCATTTGTAGAGAGGGCAACCATATTTTGTTTCTTGCTAAACCAAGATACTAAGGCTCTTCCTAACAAGAAACAACTACCACTCGTGCTCTTGCGATCAATTTGACAACCAGCGTAATTGACATCTGTATAAGATTTAGAGTCCAAGGATTGTCCTTTAGGATACCATAGACTATAACATGTAGTGCCGGCTAAATATCGTAAAATCCGTTTGACGGCTTGAAAATGGGTTTGCATAGGTTGTGATTGAAATCGAGCACAAAGACCAACCGAAAACATGATGTCCGGTCTAGAAGCGGTTAAGTAGAGCAAACTACCAATCATGGCTCTATATAAGGAATCATCAATAGGTTCCCCATTTTCATCCTTATCAATTTTAGTAGAGGTAGCCATTGGAGTGGTAGCATGTTTGCACTGGTCCATCCCAAAGTGTTTTAAAAGTTCATTGGTATACTTTTCTTGGCTTATAAAAATCCCGGCGGGTGTTTGTTTGATTTGAAAACCAAGAAAGAAAGTCAGTTCACCCATGAGGCTCATTTCAAATTCTTGTTGCATAATATCACTAAATTGTTTGCACAACGATTCATTTGAGGCACCAAAGATAATATCATCAACATATATTTGAACAACTAGAAAATCAGATGCATATGTTTTGAAAAATAAAGTAGAATATGAATTTCCAATAAGAAAATCGTTATCAAATAGATAGTTCTTGAGCCTTTCATACCAATTCCTAGGTGCTTGTTTTAAACCATAAAGTGCTTTCTTAAGTTTGTATACATAGTCACCTTTTTCCGGTATTTCAAAACCAGGTGGTTGGGCAACATATACTTCTTGGATTATTCCATTGAGAAATGCACTTTTGACATCCATTTGGAAAAGTTTGATGTTTTTGTGTGCAGCTATAGCTAGTAGCATTCTAATGGCTTCAAGTCTTGCTACTGGTGCATAAGTTTCATCAAAGTCTATTCCTTCTTGTTGATTATATCCTTATGCTACTAACCTAGCTTTATTTCTTACTACTTCCTCTGCTTCATTTAACTTATTCCTCAAAACCCATTAAGTTCCAATAATGGTTTTATCTTGTGGTTTAGGAACTAAGTCCTATACATCATTTTTAATGAATTGGTTTAATTCTTCTTGCATTGCCATTATCCAATAGTCATCTTTTAGAGCTTCAATCACCTTCTTAGGTTCAATTATAGAAACAAATGCCATATTTGCAACATCTCTAAAAGATGAACGGGTTTTGACTCTATCATTAGGATTTCCAATGATCTGTTCTTGAGGATGATCCTTAATGAGTCTAGGAACATGTTGTTGTGTCTCAACTTGGTGATCATTAGTAGTATTTTTGTCACCATCATTTGGTATGGATACATTCTCTAATTGATGAGTGAGATCAATTATTTCTATATTTTTAGATTGTAGCTCTTCATGAAAAGTAATGTGAATGGATTCCTCAAATTTTCTAGAAATAGTGTTGTAAACTCTAAATGCTTTGCTAGAGGTGGAATACCCAAAGAAAAAGGCTTTTTGTGATTTAGAGTCAAACTTGTCTCTATCATATTTTGTGTTCAAGATATAGCATGTTCATCCGAAAGTATGAAAATAGTCAACCCTGAGTTTTTTAGTATATATGATTTCATATGGTGTTTTCTTTTCTTCAAATAAGAGTGAACAGTTACTCTATTTAGCACATAACAAGCTGTGTTTACCGCTTCAACCCAAAATGTTTTAGGTGTACTATGTTCGAGCATCATAGTCCTAGCCATTTCTTGTAGTGATCGTTTTTTCCTTTCAACTATGTCATTTTGTTGTGGAGTGCGTGGAGAAGAAAAATTGTGAGTGTAGCCTTGAGATGTGCAAAATTCTTCAAATAAATGGTTCTCAAATTCTCCACCATGATCACTCCTAATTGTACATATCTTGTTTTGCAGTATATTTTCAATCTTGGAACAAAATTGTATAAAAACTTGAATAGTATCATCTTTATTTGCAAGAAAGTGTACCCATGCATATCTACTATAATCATCAACAATAACAAAACAATATCTTTTCCCGCCAATAGATTGTGTCTTCATAGGTATGAATAAATCCATATGAATGAGTTCTAGTGATCTACAGGTGCTAAGTACATTTTTGGGTTTAAAAGAGGTTTTCGTTTGTTTTCCCAAAGTACATGGTTCACAATTTTCAGATTGATCAAATGATAATTTAGGCAAACCACGAACAAGATCATATTTAACTAGCTTTTTGATAACATGTGAACTAGCATGACCTAATTTTCTATGCCATAGTTGTAAAGAATTTTCGTTTGCAAGTAAGCAGTTTCCAACTACAGATTGCATAGAGTTAGGTCTAAGAATATAAAGATTTCCAACTCTTTTTCCTTCATAAACAACATTTGTAGTATTTTCTATTAGTAACTTGCAACAATTTTTGTTGAATAAAACATCATATCCACTATCACATAATTGACTAACACTTATTAAATTATGGTGCAACCTTCGACAAGTAAAACATTCTTTATTTCAAGGTTTGTACCAATATTACCTATTCCAACAATTTTACCTTTACCATTATCTCCAAAAGTGGCTGTTCCACTTTTCTTTTCCTCAAAAGTTTGAAATGCCTCCTTATTTCCGGTCATGTGTTTGGAACATCCACTGTCGACCACCCAATCCTGCATTAAGATATAGGTTTTGGTACCCATGTGATGGTCCATTATGGTTAGGTACATTTAATAACAAACGGAGCATGTTTTAACAATGAAAACTGAACAAAACTTCATTTGGTCGACAAAAGTTCGACCGACAGGTGTCTCGGTCGACCAATTTGTCGATCGAGAAAGTTGCTGTTTTATAGGTTAAAACTGAATAGAAACAGAAGTCCGTTCGGTCGACCATTTTTCGACCGATTTTTTCTCCGATCGATCATTTCTCGACCGGAATAGTTGATGTTTCACTAAGATTTCTGCTGTAGATTTTGGTTTGTCACATGCATTTGCTCGGTCAAAGTTTTTCTCGATTGAGAATATCTCAATCGAACTATTTGTCGATCGAAAATGTTTCTGTTTGTCTCAGTAATTTGTTTATATCAGTTCTGAGTTTAAAATAATACATGAAGCTATTTGCTTAGTTGAGATAAGACATTTTGATTTTCAAAAATAAGCGTTAGATCATATCTCAACTAAATTACATTCAAGTCTTCTAAGTTTGAGGTTTGGGGACCCAAACTAGCTCAGAATCCTTCTTCTTATAAGGGCATGAAAAAGAGTATTGTCCAAGACGTAGACAAAAGTGACAAGAAACAGAGTCAATTTCATTTCTCTTTCTAGGATTTGGAATTGTGTTGTTAGGTACAAATGTGATCTTAGTCTTGGATGCTTGAGATCTTTTGGATTGATAGAATTTTCCTTTTGGAACATATCCTAAGCCTCTTCTTCCATTATAGCTAGAGGAATTTTTCAGAATATTATCAAGAATGTCATTTCCCCTTAAGCCATTTATTTTTCTTTGTAGCTTAGCAATCTCATCCATCTTCTTATTTATATCTATCCTTGCTTGATCTAAATCAGATAATAAAGAGTTTCTTTCCTTAACAACATTATCATAATCTAGATGATTACATAGAATAGGTTGAGTCTGAAAATTGTTTAGTCTAGCAAGAAAATCAACCTTTTCTTGAGAAAGAAGATCATGATTCGTTTTCTAAAGTATGAAACTTCATATTGCAATCATTTAAAGATGTTTTCAAAGACAAATTTTCAAGAGAAATATTGTTCTTTTTAGAAGAAAGATCATTCAATATAGCATATAGATCCTCATTTGTTTTAGTGACCTTCTTTAGTTTCTTTTTGCAGTCAACATACTTGTCATGAGTTTCTTGTAGACTAACAATTAGATCTTCTTTTGGCAAATCAAGAAGGCTTACCTCTTGGGAATCATCATTATCGTCTTCTTTTGCCATGAGACACTCCACATTCTCTTCTTCACTTTCACTATCACTTGACTCATCCCACACAACTTTATAAGCTTTTTCTCCCTTCTTCTTGAATGAACTTTTCTTTCCTTTCTTTGCTTTAGGACATTCATTTCTGAGATGTCCTTTCTTTCCACATTCAAAACACCTAGGAGGGGAAGAAGAAGAACTAGAAATTTTGTTAGATCTAAATCTTCTATATTTCTTACCATTAACAATTATGACTTCTTCTCCTTCTCCTTCACTTATTTCATCACTTTCTTGCGTGATGATCTTTGAGGCTTTTAGAGCCATATCTTTCTTTCTTCCTTGTTGCAGTTCACATTCTCGTCGTTCCTCTTCCTCCAAGGTTGCCTCATGTACTTCTAAGTTGCCAATGAGTTGCTCCATCTTTAGTCGGGTGAGATCATTTTCTTCTTCAATAGCAGTCACCTTGGGCTTGTACTTGGGAGGGAGATATCTAAGAATCTTTGACACTTGGTCTTCCTCAATGATCACTTTGCCTTAAGCATTCAAACCATTCACAACAGAAGAAAATTTTGCATACATTTCACTAATAGATTCATTTTGATCCATAAGAAACTGTTCAAACTTTTGCTTAAGCATTCCAATTTTAGAATTCTTAACTTGAACAATTCCTTCATATGTTATAGAAAGTCTATGTATATCTCATATGCCATTTCACAATTTGATATTCTATTGAACTCACCAATGTAAATTGAACAATAGAGTATACTTACAACTTTTACATTCATTTGGGCTGATCTTACCGTATTAACATCCCAATTTGCATACTCCTTTTGAGGAAATTCATATGGAGTTGATACCATCCTCCATAAGTCCCAACTGATTCCTTGGAAGTAGAACTGCATCCTCCTCTTCCAGTAAGTGTAGTTAGTGCCATCAAAAGGTGGAGGTCTTGCCACGAGTGTTCCTTACAAGTTGAGGTTGTTGAGTACCCCATCACCCATTCTTTAAGACTTTGTTAAGGTTCCTTGAAGCCCTGCTCTGATACCAATTGAAAAACCACTAGAGGGGGGGGGTGAATAGGGTTTTATGGATATTTTAAAATAAATCAACTCAAACAACCACAATTGAGATAATAAGAAGGAGACAAGGTGTTTAGAGTGGTTCCAACCTTAGCAAATACTAAGGCAGTCAATCCACTACCCGGTTGCTTACCCAATTGAGATTTTGAAAGTGTTTAATTTTATTACCTCACAAGGATATTAGATAAAATTACAACACTTTCAACACCCTTTGGACAACCTTCACCTTGAAGTAGTCTCACCAACCTTGAAGCAGCCTTCCTTGAAGTAACTTCAAGCTCCCCCTTGAAGTAGCCTTCCTCTTGAAGTAGCTTCCTGATGAATGTATATTCATCATGAAATTCAATTATCACTTCGGGACCAATTCAACTCTATACATACTATCTCACTCAATTTGAATCATAATGTGCAAAACTACTTAGTTGATTCGATTATCAAGGTTTTAACTAAATATTGTTCATTTAATGCAGGTTTGACAAAGCTTAACAAGTAGGCAGGGTCCGCCTTCATCTCTGGCTCTGATCAAGAAATATAACAAACCGTTTGAGCCCATGCGGTCCCAAGACCATTTGATCCAATGCGGTCCTAAGACCGTTTGAGCCCATGCGGTCCCAAGACCGCACGAGTCCATGCGGTCTCAAGACCGTTTGATCCCATGCGGTCCCAAGGCCGCATGAGCCCATGTGGTCCCAAGACCGCTTGAGCCCATGCGGTCCCAAGACCGTTTGATCCCATGCGGTCCCAAGACCGTTTGAGCCCATACGGACCCAAGGCCGCGTGAGCCCATGCGGTCCCAAGACCACACGAGCCCATGCGGTCTCAAGACCGTTTGAGCATGATAGTAGCAAACTGTATGAACTGTCCACCTGAAGAATGAAACCAGTTGTTGTAAACTCGCGAGACCGTTTGCGATTGATTAAGTGCATCAACAGACTGTTTGATGCAGATCACGTGCATGCAAGCATACCGGTTGATCCTGAGGTCACGAAGACAGTTTGAGTACTAATCGAAGACCGTTTGCAAAAGGTGGTTTGCGTAGACCGTTTGCTAAAGTTGCGGGAAAGCAAACCGTATGGAAAAGTAATGCAAACCGCATGAGCCGAAACTGAATGGCCAGATTGCTGCTACGTGCATGCATGAAATGTGAAACCATTTGGATAAGGGCTGAAGTGCAAACCGAATAGATACCAAACCGTTTGATAAAGTGGCACTAAAGCAAACCATATGACCAAGATTTTTATCAAACCGTTTGGACAAGATATTTTCGGACTGGAATCACACCAAAAATGTGAGGGCCAGTCCAGTGCCTATAAATAGGACCATCAAGGTCCTTATTTGGGCATCGATTTTGGGACGCCGAAAAGCTGCCTGTATACAGGTCCGTTCCAAATCTAGTGTTGTCCGTGCCAGTTTCATTGCACCTACTGCCTGTGTTGCAACCAAGGAGACTAAGGAGAGAAGGAAGATGGAGCGAGGGAGACTGTCCGGTCTATCTTGGAAACTCCCGTTCGCGTCCAGATCTGCTCCGAAAAGATGTGGGAGGCTATATCTTCTTCACCGAGCTGTGACTACCTTCTGCACCGAGTTCATGGAGGATTTCTCTCTCTCTTTCTCATCCTTCTTGTTTCTCATATCATGAGTGAGTAGTACCTTTTCGCTGGGGTGCAGGAACTAGCCCCGCTGCCCATGCAAGTCATGTTCTTTTGTTAAACTCTCCATGACAATGTATATAACTTCCCATTTTATTGTTAGTTGGTATGTTTGTAGTTGATTATCTACTTGCTTTCATCTTGTTCTCTCCTATATTGTGAAATCTTCTATATGTGGGATAGAATGGCAGTTTACAAGGTTCGACTCTTTGATGAGAACTTCTGATAAGATTCCTTGAGGTCGTAAGTGTATGATCCGTGAGGGGACGAGACATCTAGCCTACGGTGACACTTCTGTGGTCTAAACATCCCTCAGGGAGGACTACAACCTTAGTTGGATTTTGTATCGTCTTCGTTTATCGTTGATGTTAGTTTGTAGATCTATCACTTGCTTGGTTATCGATTTATGCGGTTGACTCCCAAACTAGAAATAGAATGGGATTTCTTCGGAGCCGTAAGTAAGTGATCTGGTTGGTGACGAGACGTCTGATGCCTAAGGTGATGCTTACACGAACCTAATGCCCGTATGGGGGGTTCTGCAACAGCTCTATTTGGATCATTTTATCTTGCCTGGATTGTTGCTTTGGAATGTGTTTGCATGCATAACGGTGGTGAAACCCGATACCATCCCAGCGATTCCATATCATTAATCTAAACCCAACTTTAATTCAATTTTTACTTTCTTGCAATTCGTCTAATTAACCTCAAATCAACCAATCGTTCTAAATATTAGTTTTACTTGAGCAAGATTTGATTGACAAAGATTCTTAAAAATGTTGTCCTTTGGGTTCGATCCTTAACTATACTGCGATATGACTCGTCTGCTTGCGGGTGGTATTATTGCACTTTGGTTTTGGTAAAAAAACTTGAGGATTTCAACCCTGAGTGAGTTTGTTAGTGCGTTCAAAATACCACGTCAAATTCTGGCACCATTGTCGGGGACAACGGAATCAGTCATTCAAATCTATTTCTTTTAAGACTAATCTAGGATTTTACTTTTCTTTTGAAACAACCGATCATCTACTTGAATTTGACTCTACTCCGTGGTTCTCACTTTCAAAATCTTTCTAATTTTAGGTACAATCCAAAGCATAGTGTATGCACCGTTCAGACAACCCCGCACTCACGGCAAGCTTCGATCCCGAGATAGACATAACTTTTCATCGTCAAATCTGAGAAAATCAAGCAAGGATGGCTCAAGAAGAGGAAGTAGCCCCAAGAGTGGCTCAATCCATCAATGCACAGAGAGAGAGGCTCATGCAAGAAACCAGGGCTGTGGTTCAGCAGGAAATCCTAGCAGCACAAGCAACAACACAAGCAACAACACAAGTAGCTGAACTACAAAAGGATCTTAGAGAATTCTCAATCCTGAAAGCTACGAATGTTCATCATCCAGTACAACCTCCTCCCATCAATGCTGCTAGTTTTGAGATTAGGGCACATTGGATCACATTGCTTCAAAACAACCCTTTCTATGGAAAAAAAGCAGAGGACAACCAAGGACATCTTTTGAGATTCATCGATCTATGTGCTATGACAAAGAAGAATGGAGTCACTGATGATGCCATTCGACTCTGTCTCTTCAAGTATTCCCTTTCCGATAGAGCCATCAGTTGGATCAATTCGTTGCAAAGCAAAATACCCATCACCACTTGGGAACAACTCCAAAATGTGTTTCTAGAAAAATTCTACCCTCCATCTCTTACCTATGAAATTAGAGGGAAAATAACAAATTTCAGTCAAGTCCCTGGAGAAACTCTCGCTGAAGCATGGGATAGGTACAAAGAGCATCTACGCAATTGTCCACACCACGGAATTCCTAAGAATCGACTCATTGAAATTTTCTATAGGGGTGTGGATGATGATATTAAGAGGTTTCTAGATTCCTCGTCTGGAGGAAACTTCATGCGTCAAAGTTATGACAGCGCATGGAGAGTCGTTACCCTAGGAGCAGAAAAGACCTGTAGGTAAAGGAGTCTTAAAAGTAGCTATGGCCGAAGCTAATCCTGAGTACAAGTCTATAGCTAAAACCTTGAAGGTCTTAGTTGCCAAGCAAGACCATATTGAATCATCTCTAGCTGCTATTGGAAGAGGACGTTCATCCCCTCGACAACCGAAATAGGTCAAGTCCACTTCCCTATTCTGTGAAGCATGTAAGAGCACCGATCATTCCACTATATCATGCAATGTTCTCTATGACATTGTACTGAGCAATGTATGTGGACAAGGAGATAATGGTCAGATGTAAAATCTTAATGCTATCAACACTATTCCTGGGCAAAGTTATTACAATCTGAATCAGAATAGAAATCACCCAGGTTTTCAAAATGGAAACCCCTCTGGAGCAGTAAACTCACATCAATTTGGTTCAAACAATCAATCAAGAGGCCCACCAGGATTCCAATATAATCAACAACAGAATTTTGGGAATCAAGGAAATTTCAAGGGGAACTTTCAGAATAGGAACTACAATAATTATCAAAACAACTCTCAGTATCAGAATCTTAATCAACATCAAGGATAGCAAGCAGGACCCGTCTCTTCTGATGACAAGCTATCAACCATTGAAAAAATGTTGCAAACTCAGCAAACTATGATAGCCAACCAACAAGCTCAGCAGAAGGCTATTGAATCTCAACTAGCTCAACTTGCAGCTAGCATAAAGCCACCCGCTGGGGTATTTGCTAGCCAACCCGAGAGCAATCGCAAGCATCTTGAACAGTTGAAGGCAGTCACCACTTCAGGAAAAGACTATTCGGATCCCCCAGTGAAGACACCTGTGGTTATTACAGACAAAGATGAACCTGTGATTGTCCAAAACTCTACAACACTAGAGTCTCAATCAAAAGATGATAAGACAGATAGGGGAAGTCCTGAGAAATCTACTGATGAAGAAACTGAAACACCAGAACCTGATATTCCTGTATATAAACCTCGTGTACCCTTATGATGAGTGCATACTCATCATGGAATTAAATCATCTCTTTGGAACAAATTCAACTCTATTTCATACCTTTTCACTCAAATATGAATCATAACGTGTAAAACTGCTTAGCTGATTCAATTATTAAGGTTTTAACTAAATATTATTCATTTAATGCAGGTAACCAAGCAATTCGATCCATGCGGTACCAAGACCGTTTGGGTCCATGCGGTCCCAAGACCGTTTGGGTCCATGCGGTCCCAAGACTGTTTGGGTCCATACGGTCCTAAGACCGTTTGGGTCCATGCGGTCTCAAGACTGTTTGATGGAATACACGAAGACCGAATTACAAAACCGTTGCCGAAGAAGACCGCACGAGCTATAAACCGCATGGCCGATTGCTACTCAAGACCGTTTGGTTTCATGCGGTCTCAATACCGTTTGGGTCCATGCGGTCTCAAGACCGTTTGGTTCCATTCGGTCTCAAGACCGTTCACCGCGATTGTGAAGACTGAATGCCGCACACTCAAGATCGGTTGCTGTATATTCACGCTGAGATCGTTTGAGTGGCTGAATAGGAGACCGTCCTCAAGACCGATTGACGCAGCTACCAATTCAGACCATTTGGCAGCAAACAGTCTCCAAATCGTTTGGCAGCAAACGGTCTCCAAACCTTTTGGCACCAAACGATCTCCAAACCATTTGGCACCAAACGGTCTCCAGACCGTTTGGAGGAGATATTTCCAGCAATCTTGCCAAGACCGTTTGGATCAGATCTAAGCCTATAAATAGGACCCCAAGGGTCCTCATTTGGGGCATCAGATCCGGACGCCGCCAGGCTGCCAGAGCACAACTCCGATCAAATTCCATTCCACCTACTGCCCGTGTTGCAACCAAGGAGGCTGAAGAGAGAAGGAAGGCGGAGCAGGGGAGACTGCCCGGTCTGTCTCGGCAACTCCCGTGCGCGCGTCCAAATCTGCTCCGACACAACGTAGAAGGCCGTATCTTCTTCACCGAGCTGCGACTACCTTCTGCACCGAGCTCATGGCGGATCTCTCTTTCTTTCTCATCCTTCTTGTTTCTCGCATCATGAGCGAGTATTCCCTTTTCTCTAGGGTGCGGGGACTAGCCCCGTTGCCCATGCAAACCATGTTCTTTTGTTAAACTTTCCATGGCAATGTATTAACTCTTCATTTCATCGTTAATCATTATGCTAGTAGTTTGGTTAATTGCTTTCTTTCATCTTTGTGCTTCCTATGTTGTGATAACATCTATATATAGGTTCGAACGTCGTTTAACAAGTTAGACTCCTTGATGAGAACTTCTGAAAGGATTCCTTGAGGTCGTAAGTGTATGATCCGTGAGGGGACGAGCCATCTAGCCTTCGGTGACGCTTCTGTGCACCTGACGCCTGTATAGGGGGTTCACAGCCTTAGTTGGATTTTGTATCTTTTTGTTAATCGTCGATGTTAGCTAGTATTTTAACCACATGTTTGCTTATCGGTTAACGCGGCTGACTCCCAAACTAGAAATAGGATGGGATTCCATCGAGGTCGTAACTGTATGATCCGCGAGGGGACAAGCCATCTAGCCTTCGGTGACGCTTCAGTGTGCCTGACGCCTGTATAGGGGCCCCGCAACCTCTGTGGATTTCTATATCTTCAGAGCCGTAAGTAAAGTGATCCGGATGGTGACGAGACATCTAATGCCTAAGGTGATGCTTACGCGAACCTGACACCCGTATGGGGGATTTTACAGCAGCTCTACTTGAATTGTTATATCTTGCCTGGATTGTTCACGATTAAATATGTTTGCGTGTGTAGAGGTGGTGAAATCCGGTACCATCCCAGCGATTCTATATCATTGATCTCAATCCAACTTTAATTCAGCTTTTACTTTCTTGGAATTAGTTTAAATAACTTCAAATCAACCAATCGTTCTAAATATTAGTTTTACTTGAGCTAGATTCAACCGACAAGGATTCTTAAAAATATTGTCCTTTGGGTTCGATCCTTAACTATACTGCGATAAGACTCGTCCGCTTCCGGGTGGTATTATTGCACTTTGGTTTTGGTAAAAGCTTGGGGATTTCAACCCCGAGTGAATTTGTTAGTGCGTTCAAATATCATGTCAAATTTTGGCGCCGTTGCCGGGGACAACGGAATCAGTCAGTCAAAATCTAATTCTTTTAAGACTAATTTAGGATTTTGCTTTTTCTTTTGAAACAATCGATCATCTTGACGTGGATATTTGAATGCACTAACAAATTCACTCAGGGTTGAAATCCCTGAGCTTTTACCCAAACCAAAGTGCAATAATACCACCCGCAAGCGGACGCGTCTTATCGCAGTATAGTTAAGGACTGAACCCAAAGGACAACATTTTTAAGAATCCTTATCAATTGAATCTAGCTCAAGTAAAACTAATATTTAGAACGATTGGTTGATTTGAGGTTGTTTAAACTAATTGCAGGAAAGTAAAGAAGCTGAATTAAAGATGGGTTTAGATCAATGATATGGAATCGCTGGGATGGCATCGAGTTTCACCACCGCTACACACGCAAACATATTCAATCGCAAACAAACCAGGCAAGATATAACAATCCAAGTAGAGCTGCTGCAAAACCCCCCATACGAGCGTCAGGTTTTGCGTAAGCATCACCTTAGGCATCGGATGTCTCGTCACCATTTGGATCACTTTACTTACGACTCTGGAGATACAGAAATCCACAGAGGTTGCGGCCCCCTATACAGGCGTCAGGCACACAGAAGCATCACCGAAGGCTATATGGCTCGTCCCCTC
This sequence comes from Alisma plantago-aquatica, assembly GCA_963693085.1. Taxonomy (NCBI): domain Eukaryota; kingdom Viridiplantae; phylum Streptophyta; class Magnoliopsida; order Alismatales; family Alismataceae; genus Alisma; species Alisma plantago-aquatica. Next base: position 1,320,050,548 of record OY856412.1, on the reverse strand, counting down.
GCGGATCATACACTTACGACCTCGATGAAATCCCATCCTATTTCTAATTTGGGAGTCAACCACATTAACCGATAAGCAAGTAGGCGATTAATATACTAGCTAACATCGACGCTTAACAAGAAGATACAAAATCCAACTAAGGCTGTGAACGCCCCATACGAGCGTCAGGCGCACATAAGTGTCACCGAAGGCTAGATGGCTCGTCCCCTCACGGATCACACACTTACGACCTCAAGGAATCCCCTTCTATTTCTAGTTGGGGAGTCTAAATTGTTAAACGACGTTCGAACCTATATATAGATGTTATCGCAACACAGGGAGCCCAAAGATGAAAGCAAGCAAGTAACCAAACTACTAGCATAACGGTTAACGATGAAATGAAGAGTTATATACATTGCCATGGAAAGTTTAACAAAAGAACATGGTTTGCATGGGCAGCGGGGCTAGTCCCCGCACCCAAGCAAAAAGGTACTACTCGCTCATGGTGCGAGAAACAAGAAGGATGAGAAAGAAAGAGAGATCCACCATGAGCTCGGTGCAGAAGGTAGTCGCAACTCGGTGAAGAAGATACAACCTTTGCTCCATCTTCCTTCTCTTCTCAGCCTCCTTGGTTGCAACACGGGCAGTAGGTGGAGTGGAACTTGATCGGAGGTATGCTCTGGCAGCCTGGCAGCGTTCAGATCCGATGCCCCCAAATGAGGACCCTTGGGGTCCTATTTATAGGCTCAGATCTGTCTCCAAACGGTTTGGATAAGTTGCTGGAAATTTCTACTCCAAACGGTCTGGAGACCGTTTGGTGTCAAATGGTTTGGAGACCGTTTGGTGCCAAACGGTTCGGAGATTGGTAGCTGCATCAATCGGTCTTGAGGACAGTCTCGGTCTCGGCGTTAATATACAACAACCAATCTTGAGTGCGCGGCATTTGATCTTCGATCGGTCTTCACGCTCGTGGCAAATGGTCTCGGAAACTGCATGGATCCAAACGGTCTTGGAGACCGCATGGATCCAAACGGTCTTGAGACCGCATAGACCCAAACAGTCTTGAGACTGCATAAACCCAAACGGTCTTGAAACCGCATGGACTCAAACGGTCTTGAAACCGCATGGACCCAAATGGTCTTGAAACCACATGGACCCAAACGGTCTTGAAACCGCATGGACCCAAACGGTCTTGGGACCGTATGGGCCCAAACAGTCTTGGGACCGCATGGTCCCAAATGGTCTTGGGACCGCTATCGGTCATGCGGTCTTGGGACCGCATGGGCTCAAACGGTCTTGGGACCGCATGCGTGGAATTGCTTGGTTACCTGCATTGAATGAATAATATTTAGTTAAAACCTTGATAATTGAATCATCTAAGTAGTTTTACATATTATGATTCATGTTGAGTGAAAAAGGTATGAATAGAGTTGATTTTGTTTCAAAAAGATAACTGAATTCCATGATGAATATGCACTCATCAAAATACCCCGAACTTAAACGTTGCTCGTCCTCGAGTAACACAAAATCTGAAACAGTTACCAAATGAATACTTTCAATTCGTGTGATTGCTTCATCTTCACATCACGACTATTTTCTTTCTGCTCAATATGAATCAGTATCTCAACCTCCTGGGGCCACTAAACACATATTACCATATCTTCGTTCCTGAGTTCGTTTTCCAATATCACTTCCTCCTCACTTTTTCCAACAACAAGCATGTCAAAGAGTTTTGTAAGAGTCTAGAGATACCCACAGAATCAACAAGTGTGCATCCGATCTGACACTGGTGTTTTTCAGGATAGTGGGGGCATGCATTGTGCCCTTAGGTGGAAAAAGGAGTGAAGGGTGGTATGGAAAGAAGAAGTAAATCTCTCCTCTATTCGACTCGAGATTTTTATTTGTTTTGCAATTTCATTTATTGCATATTTTTTGTGCAAATCTCTCCTCTATTTGACTCGAGATTGCATTTCTTTTTGTGCACACTTGGGCATCTTTTGTTTGCAAATCTCTCCTCTATTCGACTCGAGATTGCATTTTGGTGGTATGCCCCTATCTATTTGTGAGGGGTATGGAAGAAGAGGATAAGGAGGGAAGTGGCGTGCCACCCCGAACTGAGGGTTTGGCACAAATTCGGCTATTTTTGTTTCTTTTGATGAATGGAGGGGTACGAAGATGATGGAAGAAGTGTAGAAGAGAGTTCAGATCAGAATGCAACTTGATTTACAATTCAATGTACCGCGTTGTTCTCTTTGTCGTACTCTGCTCAAATAATGACTTGATGAGGATCCAGTGGGGATTCCATGCTATTGTTCCACTAGTCAGTTAGGAAGTATGACATGTTTGATCCCTATCGGTTTGACAGACACTCATCATCTTTACAAAAAGTATCATGAGGTTAGGAATCATAAGCTTCACAAGATGATTTCAAGCAAAAGGCTTGTTTCAAAAATTGGTTCTTTTTAGGATTTACTTCGAATAAGGAGGGTATAATGATTGAAAATGCATAGCAAGATAGTTCATGACTATTAATGAAACCAGAGAGTGTCAAAAATTCATCAAGTATCTGTTCAAAAATAAAAATTTTGAAAGATTTGAAAATTTTATCAAGAAAGTGATAGTGAAGAGGATGGGTGTAAGTGGAAAGTGAGGTACGTACCACCCACCCTCCACCCCGAACTTAGAGATTTGCTCATCCCGAGCAAACCCTAAATCCAATATGGAGGGGAAAAATCATGCCAGAAGGATCACGGGGTGTGGTTGCGATCTGATCAGCGCGCATCCTCTTATCTGAAAATTTCAAGGGTAAAGGGCAGTTAGATCTAAAAAGAAGCATCTCGCGAAGCAAATTTTATTTAAGGAAAAGTTAACTAAAAGGTAAAAACAAAAATGTGAAAAGTAAAACAGATTTATTGATCGGGTTGCCTCCCGACAAGCACCTTTATTTTACGTCGATGGCTCGACTAAATGCTTCAGCTTCACGGTGGGTCCTTTGGATTGGCGAGTTCTAGCATTGTGTCGGAGCCTATGTCAATCGAGGTGAAATATCTCTTCAGGCGGTGACCATTTGCTATAAATTCGCCTGACTTTTCACTCCATAAAGAGAAAGCACCATGTGGCGAGATGTTTTTGACAATATAGGGTCCAGACCAGCGGGAACAGAGTTTTCCTGCGAATAACTTCAATCTTGAGTCGAATAGAAGAACTTGGTCTCCCACTTGTATGTCTTTTCTTTTCAGATGTCCATCGTGCCAAAGTTTTGTGCATTCTTTGTAGATTCGTGCATTCTCATAGGCTATCATCCTGAGTTCATCCAGCTCTTGGAGTTGCAGAATCCTGGCCTGGCCTGCTTCTTTCATATTGAAGTTTAATTGTTTAATTGCCCACCATGCCTTGTGTTCCAGTTTGACCGGAAGGTGGCAAGCCTTTCCATATATTAACTGAAAAGGTGTAGTCCCAAGGGGAGTTTTATAAGCAGTACGATAAGCCCATAAGGCGTCGTTGATTTTTGCTGACTAGTCCTTTCGATTACGTCCAACAGTTTTCTCTAGAATAGCCTTTAGTTGACGGTTAGAGACCTCAACCTATCCACTTGTTTGTGTATGGTAAGGTGAGTCCACCTTATGTGTTACACCGTATTTTCTCAGTAAAGCTTCAAAGCTTTTTTCAAGGAAGTGGGACCCTCCGTCAGATATCACGGTTCGTGGCACTCCAAACTGGGGAAAATAATATCTTTGAATAATTTGATGACGGGTTTGGAATTACTAGTGACGATTGGTATAGCTTCGACCCATTTTGAGACATAGTCTACCACCACTAGGATGTATGAAAATCCATTAGAAGATGGGAATGGACCCATATAGTCCACCCCCAGACATCGAATATCTCAACTTCTTGTCATAGATTCAGTGGCATCTCGTCTCTCTTTGTTATATTGCCTGATCTTTGACATTTGTCACATGATAGGACAAAATCGTAAGAGTCTTTGGATATGGTCGGCCAGAAGAATCCACATTGCAAAACCTTTAAAGCAGTCTTTTTAGAGCTCATATGTCCTCCCACGGGTCCTGAGTGACATTGTTCCAAAATAGATTGAGCTTCTTCTTCGGCGATACAACGTCTGTACAAACCATCAGCACAAAGTTTAAAAAGATATGGTTCATCCCAGTGATATTTCTTCACATCATGCATGAACTTTTTCAGTGCATTTCCGATGCATTGGGGATGGATGACTCCAGCAGCAAGGTAGTTTACGAAATCAGAATACCATGGTATAACTTCCGAGACCCTCATTAGCTGATCATCTGGAAGAGAATCATTGATCGAGATCCTCTCAGTATCCAGAGTGTGGATGCGACTGAGGTGGTCTGCTACCACATTTTCCGTCCCCTTTTTATCTCTTATCTCTAAATCAAATTCTTATAGTAATAGGATCCATCTAATCAATCTTGGTTTTGCGTCTTTCTTTTCCAGGAGGTAACGAATAGCAGCATGGTCTGTGTAGACAATGACTTTTGAACTGATAAGGTATGACCTGAACTTGTCAAAGGAATATATGACTGCTAGAAGTTCTTTCTCGGTAGTTGCATAATTCCTCTGGGCTACGTCGAGGGTTTTTGAGGCATAATAGATCACATAATGTTTCTTTTCTATACATTGCCCTAAAACAACACCCACAGCGTAATCATTGGCGTCACACATAATTTCAAAAGGATGGTCCCAGTCAGGAGCTCGAATGATGGGAGTGGTAGTAAGGGCTTGTTTCAGTGTGTTGAAGCTTTTGACACAATCTCCATTGAAATTGAAATCAGTATCCTTTAGTAGTAGGTTCGTCATTGGCTTAGTTATCTTGGAAAAATACTTTATGAATCTTCTATAGAATCCGACATGACCAAGGAAGGCACGAACTTCTTTTACATTCGTGGGAGTAGCCAATTTAGAGATCACTTCAATCTTGGCTTTATCTACTTCAATTCCTCTATTGCTAACCCTATGGCCCAAGACAATGCCTTATCTTACCATGAAGTGGCATTTTTCCCAATTTAGCACGAGATGCGCTTCTTCGCAATGTTTGAGGACCAGGGAGAGGTGCTTTAGACATGAATCGAATGAGTCTCCATATACAGAAAAATCATCCATGAAGACCTCCATAATAGTTTCAGTAAGCCCCACGAAAATTGCAGCCATGCAACGTTGAAAGGTTGCGGGTGCATTACAGAGACCAAACGACATTCTTTTATATGTGTATGTTACGAATGGACAGGTGAAAGTTATTTTTTCTTGATCATCTGGATGTATGGGAATCTGATAAAATCCAGAGTAACCATCAAGATAACAGAAATATTCTTGGTGAGCCAACCTTTCTAAGACTTGATCAAGGAAGGGCATAGGAAAGTGATCTTTTCGAGTTGCCTTGTTTAATTTCCTATAATATATGCACATCCTCCACCTTGTGACTGTTCGAGTGGGGATGAGCTCGTTGTTTTCATTCCGTATAACAGTTGTTCCACCTTTCTTTGGGACTACATGCACGGGGCTCACCCATGGCGAATCTGATATCAGATAGATTATTCCAGCTGTGAGCAGTTTAATGATTTCACGACAGACCACTTCCTTTATATTAGGATTCAACTTCCGTTGATGCTCAATAGTCATCTTGTGATCTTCCATCATAGGGATCTTATGCATACACAATGCTTGACTGACCCTAGTGAGGTCACTCATTTTATAGCCGATGGCTTTCTTTCGTTCCCTTAATTCCTCCAGAAGCTTCTCTTCTTGTTCAGTTGTTAAATCAGAATTTATAATAACTGGACAAACCTTGAGATCGTCTAAAAACATGTACTTCAGTCCTTCGGGTAGGGGCTTCATTTCGGGGCCTCTGGTTTTTCTCTTGCTTCTTCTGTAGTTTCCATAGCTTTGAGTTCTTCGCTAGGTGGATTCAACGTCTTATTTAGAAGAATCGAGGGAGTCAGTGTAATCCTTTGCTCGTTTGTCGATTGGATCATCGATTGATAGGTCTGATAGAGCAGTTTCCAAGGGATCGTACAATTTATGATACTCTTTGGTCAGATGTGACATTTGCTCAACGCAATCAATCAGATAGACTTCTTCCTGTATACTGGGTCTTCTCATACTTTCAAAAACTTTGAATTCTAGAGTCTCTTTGCCTAATCTGAGCAGTAAGGTACCAGCTTCAACATCAATTAGGGCTCTTGCAGTGGTGAGGAACGGATGACCGAAGATGAGAGTATATCTGGTGTCTTCTTTTATATCCATAATGACGAAGTCACATGGAACATATGTGTCCTTTCCTACCTTGACCGGGATATCTTCGAGGATTCTTAATGGACGTTTTATCGAATTGTCTGCAAGCTGAATAGTCATACCAGTAGGAAGCAATTTTGCAAACCCTAATCTTTTGCATAGGCTGAGTGGCATGATAGAGATGCTTGTGCCGAGATCTGCCAATCCTTTCTTGCATGACGAGTCGCCAATGTGACATGAGATTCCGAAGGATCCCAAATCTTTTTGTTTCTTTGGCATCTTTCTCAATATGATATCCGATGTAGTTGTAGCCAGTTTTACTGTCTCATATTCCTCAGTTATATACTTTCTGGTGAGGAGTGACTTTAGATACTTAGTCCAGGCTGGTATCTCAGCCAGAGCGTCTAAGAAGGGTAAATCAACATGAAGTTTCTTCATAGCCTCTTTAAACTTATTGAATCTAGTATTGAGCTTGGTTTGCCTTAGGCGGGATGGGAAGGGTATACGAGGCTTATATATAGGGATATCTGGTTCGGGTGTTTCAATTTCTTCATCAGTAGATTTCTCAGGACTTCCCTTATCTGTCTTATCTTCCTTTGATTTATACTATGGTGTTGTTGAGTTTTGGACAATCACATGTTCATCTTCGTCTGTAATAACCACAGGTGTCTCCACTGGGGGATCCGAATAGTCTTTTCCTGACCTGGTGGTGACTGCCTTCAACTGTTCAGGATGTTTGGGATTGTTCTCAGGTTGGCCGACAAAGACTCCAGCTGGTGGCTTTATGCTAGCTGCAAGTTGAGCTAGTTGAGTTTCAATTGCTTTCTGCTGGGCTTGTTGGTTGGCTATCATCGTTTACTGAGTTTGCAACATTTTTTCAATGGTTGATAGCTTGTCATCAGAAGGGATGGGTCCTGTTTGTCCTTGCTACTGATTCAGGTTATGATACTGAGAGTTGTTTTGATAGTTATTGTAGTTCCTATTCTAAAAGTTTCCTTTGAAGTTTCCTTTATTCCCAAAATTTTATTGTTGATTGTACTGGAATCCTAGTGGGCCTCTTGATTGATTGTTGGAACCGAATTGATGCGAGTTTACTGCTCCTGAGGGGTTTCCATATTGAAAACCTGGGTGATTCCTATTCTGATTCAGATTGTAATAGTTTTGCCCAGGAATGGTGTTGATAGCATTAAGATTCTCCATCTTCCCATTATCTCCTTGTCCACATACATTTCTCAGAACAACATCATAGAGAACATTGCAAGATAAAGTGGAATGATCAGTGCTCTTACATGCTTCACATAATAGAGAAGTGGACTTAACCTGTTCTGGTTGCCGAGTGGGTGAATGTCCTCTTCCAATAGCAGCTAGAGATGATTCAATATGATCTTGCTTGGCAACTAAGACCTTCAAGGTTTCAGCGATAGACTTGTCTCAGGAATAGCTTCAGCCATAGCTACCTTCAAGACTCCTTTACATATAGATCTACCCCAATTGGCTTGATTTTCTGCTCCCAGGGTGACTACTCTCCATGCACTGTCATAACTTTGACGCATGAAGTCTCCTCCGGATGAGGAATCTAGAAACATCTTGACATCATCCTCCACACCCCTATAGAAGATTTCTATGAGTTGATTCTTAGGAATTCCGTGGTGTGGACATTTGCGTAGGATCTCTTTGTACCTATCCCATGCTTCAGCGAGGGTTTCTCCAGGGACATGAGTGAAATTTGTTATTCGGCCCCTAATTTCAAATGTAAGAGATGGAGGGTAGAACTTTTCCAGAAACACATTTTGAAGTTGCTCCCAGGTGGTGATAGGTACTTCACTTTGTAGTGAATTGTACCAACTGATGGCTCTATCAGCAAGGGAATACTTGAAGAGACAGAGTCGAATGGCATCATCGGAGACTCCATTTTGCTTGGTCATAGCACATAGGTCGATGAATCTCAGAAGATGTCCTTGGCTGTCCTCTGCTTGTTTGCCATAGAAAGGGTTATTTTGGAGCAATGCTATCCAATGTGCCCTAATTTCAAAATTGGAAGCCTCGATGGGAGGAGGCTGTACCGGATGATAAACATTTGCAGCTTTCGGGATTGAGAACTCTCTAAGATCCTTTTGTAGTTCGGCTGCTTGCGCTGCTGCTGGTGCTGCTAGGATTTCCTGTTGAACCGCAGCCCTGGCTTCTTGCATGAGCCTCTCTCTTTGTGCATTTATGGCTTGAGCCAGCCTTCGGGCTACCTCTTCTTCTTGTGCCATCCTTGCTTGATTCTCTCTGATGTGACGATGAAAAGTTCTGTCTATTTCAGGATCAAAGCTCGCTGTGAGTCCGGGGCTGTCCGAACGGTGCATACACTATGCGTTGGGTAGTACCTGAAAATTAGAAAGATTTTGAAAATGAGATCCACAAAGTAGAGTCAAATTCAAGTAGATAATCGATTTTTTCAAAAGAAAAAGCAAAATCCTAGATTAGTCTTAAAAGAACTAGATTTGACTGGCTGATTCCATTGTCCCCGGCAACGGCGCCAGAATTTGACGTGGATATTTGAATGCACTAACAAATTCACTCGGGGTTGAAATCCCTGAGCTTTTACCCAAACCAAAGTGCAATAATACCACCCACAAGCGGATGAGTCTTATCGCAGTATAGTTAAGGATCAAACCCAAAGGACAACATTTTTAAGAATCCTTGTCAGTTGAATCTAGCTCAAGTATAACTAATATTTAGAACGATTGGTTGATTTGAGGTTGTTTAAACTAATTGCAGGAAAGTAAAGAAGCTGAATTAAACATGGGTTTAGATCAATGATATGGAATCGCTGGGATGGCATCGGGTTTCACCACCTCTACACACACAAACATATTCAATTGCAAACAAACCTGACAAGATATAACAATCCAAGTAGAGCTACTGCAAAACCCCCCATACGGGTGTCGGGTTTTGCGTAAGCATCACCTTAGGCATCAGATGTCTTGTCAGCATCTGGATCACTTTACTTATGGCTCCGGAGATACAGAAATCCACGGAGGTTGCGGGCCCCCTATATAGGCGTCAGGCACACAGAAGCGTCACCGAAGGCTAGATGGCTCGTCCCCTCGTGGATCATACACTTACGACCTCGATGAAATCCCATCCTATTTCTAGTTTGGGAGTCAACCACATTAACCGATAAGCAAGCAGGCGATTAATATACTAGCTAACATCGACGCTTAACAAGAAGATACAAAATCCAACTAAGGCTGTGAACCCCCCATACGGGCGTTAGGCGCACATAAGTGTCACCGAAGGCTAGATGGCTCGTCCCCTCACGGATCACACACTTACGACCTCAAGGAATCCCCTTCTATTTCTAGTTGGGGAGTCTAACTTGTTAAATGACGTTCGAACCTATATATAGATGTTATTGCAACATAGGGAGCACAAAGATGAAAGCAAGCAAGTAACCAAACTACTAGCATAACGGTTAACGACGACATGAAGAGTTATATACATTACCATGGAAAGTTTAACAAAAGAACATGGTTTGCATGGGCAGCAGGGCTAGTCCCCGCACCCCAGTGAAAAGGTACTACTCGCTCATGGTGCGAGAAACAAGAAGGATGAGAAAAAAAGAGAGATCCTCCATGAGCTCGGTGTAGAAGGTAGTCGCAACTCGGTGAAGAAGATACACCCCTTGCTCCGTCTTCCTTCTCTTCTCAGCCTTCTTGGTTGCAACACAGGCAGTAGGTGGAGTGGAACTTGATCGGAGGTGTGCTCTGGAAGCATGGCGGCGTCCAGATCCGATGCCCCCAAATGAGGACCCTTGGGGTCCTATTTATAGGCTCAGATCTGTCTCCAAATGGTTTGGATGAGTTGCTGGAAATTTCTACTCCAAAAGGTCTGGAGACCGTTTGGTGTCAAACGGTTTGGAGACCGTTTGGTGCCAAACGGTTTGGAGACCGTTTGGTGCCAAACGGTTCAGAGATCGGTAGCTGCGTCAATCGGTCTTGAGGACGGTCTCAGTCTCGACGTGAATATACAACAACCAGTCTTGAGTGGACGACATTTGATCTTCGATCGGTCTTCACGCTCGCAGCAAATGGTCTCGGAAACCACATGGATCCAAACGGTCTTGGAGACTGCATGGATCCAAACGGTCTTGAGACCGCCTAGACCCAAACAGTCTTGAGACTGCATAGACCCAAACGGTCTTGAAACCGCATGGACCCAAACAGTCTTGAAACTGCATGGACCCAAACGGTCTTGAAACCGCATGGTCCCAAACGGTCTTGAGTCCACTATCGGTCATGCGGTTTGCAGTTCGCGCGGTCCACCTTAGCAATTGGTTTCGCCATTCGATCTTTGTGCATTCCAACAAACGGTCTTGAGACCGTATGGACCCAAATAGTCTTGGGACCGTATGGACTCAAACAGTCTTGGGACCGCAAGGGCTCAAATGGTCTTGGGACTGCATGGGCTCAAACGGTCTTGGGACAACATGGGCTCAAACGGTCTTGGGACCGCATGCGTGGAATTTCTTGGTTACCTGCATGGAATGAATAATATTTAGTTAAAACCTTGATAATTGAATCATCTAAGTAGTTTTACATCTTATGATTCATGTTGAGTGAAAAAGGTATGAATAGAGTTGAATTTGTTTCAAAAAGATAACTGCATTCCATGATGAATATGCACTCATCACATCTACTTGAACTTGACTCTACTTTGTGGATCTCATTTTCAAAATCTTTCTAATTTTCAGGTACAACCCAACGCATAGTGTATGCACCGCTCGGACAGTCCCGGACTCACATCGAGCTTTGATCCTGAAATAGACATAACTTTCCATCGTCAGATCAGAGAGAATCAAGCAAGGATGGCACAAGAAGAAGAACTAGCCTGAAGGGTGGCTCAGGCCATCAATGCACAAAGAGAGAGGCTCATGCAAGAAGCTAGGGCTGCGGTTCAACAGGAAATCCTAGCATCACAAGAAGCAACGCAAGAGGCTAAACTTCAGAAGGATCTGAGAGAGTTCTCAATCCCGAAAGCTATGAATGTTTATCATCCAGTACAACCTCCCCCCATCAATGCTGCCAATTTTGAGATTAGGGCACATTGGATCACAATGCTTCAAAACAACCCTTTCTATGGCAAACAAGCAGAGGACAGGCAAGGCCATCTTCTGAGATTCATCGACCTATGTGCTATGACAAAGCAAAATGGTGTCTCTGATGATGCCATCCGACTCCGTCTCTTCAAGTATTCCCTTGCTGATAGAGCCATAAGTTGGTACAATTCATTACAAAGTGAAATACCCAACACCACCTGGGAACAACTTCAAAATGTGTTTCTGGAAAAGTTCTATCCTCCATCTCTTACATATGAAATTAGGGGCAGGATAACAAATTTCACTCAAGTCCCTGGAGAAACTCTCACTGAAGCATGTGATAGGTACAAAGAGCTTCTACATAAATGTCCACATCACGAAATTCCTAAGAATCAACTCATCGAAATCTTCTATAGGGGTGTGGATGATGATATCAAGATGTTTCTAGATTCCTCATATGGAGGAAATTTCATGCGACAAAGTTATGACAACGCATAGAGAGTCATCACCCTGGGAGCAGAAAATCAAGCCAATTGGAGAAGATCTATAGGTAAAGGAGTCTTGAAAATAGCTATGGCCGAAGCCATTCCTGAGTACAAGTCTATCACTGAAACCTTGAAGGTCCTAGTTGCCAAGCAAGACCATATTGAATCATCTCTAGCTGCTATTGGAAGAGGACATTCACCTACTCGGCAACCAGAACAGGTCAAGTCTACTTCCCTATTATGTGAAGCATGAGCACCAATCATTCCACTTTATCATGCAATGTTCTTTATGACGTCGTACTGAGCAACACATGTGGACAAGGAGATAATGGTCAAATGGAAAATCTTAATGCTATCAACGCAATTCTTGGGAAAAGTTATTACAATCCAAATCAGAATAGGAATCACCCATGTTTTCAATATGGAAACCCTTCCGGAGCAGTAAACTCGCATCAATTTGGTTCAAACAATCAATCAAGAGGACCACCAGGATTCCAGTATAATCAACAACAGAATTTTGGGAATCAAGGAAATTTCAAAGGGAACTTTCAGAATAGGAACTACAACAATTATCAAAGCAACTCTCAGTATCAGAATTTTAATCAACAGCAAGGACAACAAACATGACCTATCTCTTCTAATGACAAGCTATCAGCCATTGAAAAAATATTGCAAACTCAGCAAACTATGATAGCCAACCAACAAGCCTAGCAGAAAGCGATTGAAACTCAACTAGCTCAACTTGCAGCTAGCATAAAGCCACCAACTAGAGTCTTTTCCAGCCAACCTGAGAACAATCCCAAGCATCCTGAACAATTGAAGGCAGTCACCACCAGGTCGGGAAAAGATTATTCGGACCCCCCAACTGAGACACCTGTGGTTATTACAGACGAAGGTGAACCTGTGATTGTCCAAAACTCAACAACACTAGAGTTTCGATCAAAAGAAGATAAGACAGATAAAGGAAGTCCTGATTATCTATTGAGGAAGAAACTGAAACACCAGAACCTGATATTCCTGTATATAAGCCTCGTATACCCTTCCCATCCTGCCTAAGGCAAACCAAGCTCGATACTAGATTCATTAAGTTTAAAGAGGCTATGAAGAAACTTCATGTTGTTATACCATTCTTAGATGCTCTGGCTGAGATACCAGCCTGGACTAAGTACCTAAAGTCACTCCTCATCAGGAAGTACATAACTAAAGAATATGAGACAGTAAAACTGGCTACAACTACATCGGATATCATATTGAGCAAGATGCCAAAGAAACAAAAAGATCCGAGATCCTTTGGAATCTCATGTCACATTGGCGATTCGTCATGCAAGAAAGGTTTGGCAGATCTCGGTGCAAGCATCTCCATTATGCCACAAAGCCTGTGTAAAAGACTAGGGTTCACAGAATTGCTTCCTACTGGTATGACTATACAACTTGCAGACAATTCGATAAAACGTCCATTAGGAATCCTCGAAGATGTCCCGGTTTAGGTGGTCAAGGACACATATGTTCCATGCGACTTCGTCATTATGGATATAAAAGAAGATACCAGATATCCTCTCATCTTAGGTCGTCCATTCCTCACCACTGCAAGATCCCTAATTGATGTTGAAGTTGGTACCTTACTGCTTAGATTAGGCAAAGAGACTCTCAAATTCAAAGGTTTTGAAAGTATGAGAAGACCAAGCATGCAAGAAGAAGTATACTTGATTGATTGCATTGAGCAAATGTCACGTCTGACCCAAGAGCATCATGAATCATACGATCCCTTGGAAATCGCTCTATCAGACTTATCAGTTGATGAACCAATCGACGAACGAGCAAAGGATCATGTCGAATCCCTCGACTTTTCTAAAGAAGACGTTAAAGCCACTTGCGAAGAACTCAAGACCATGGAAACTACATAAGAAACAAGCAAAAAACTGGAGGCTCCAAAAATGAAGCCCCTACCAGAAGGATAGAAGTACATGTTTTTAGATGATCTCAAGGTTTGCCCAGTTATTATAAATTCCAATCTGACTGTTGAACAAGAAGATAAACTCCTAAAGAAATTAAGGGAAAGAAAGAAAGCCATCGGATATAGAATGAGTGACCTCACTGGGGTCAGTCGAGCATTGTGTATGCATAAGATCCCTATGATGGAAGATCACAAGCCGACTATTGAACATCAACGGAAATTGAATCCTAATATGAAGGAAGTGGTCTGTCGTGAGGTCATTAAACTTCTCACAGCTGGAATAATCTATCCGATATCAGATTCGCCATGGATGAGCCCAGTACATGTTGTCTCGAAGAAAGGTGGAACAACGGTTATACGAAATGAAAACAACAAACTCATCCCCACTCAAACAGTCACAGGGTGGAGGATGTGCATAGATTATAGGAAATTAAACAAGGCATCTCGAAAAGATCATTTTCCTATGCCCTTCCTTGATCAAGTCTTAGAAAGGTTGGCTCACCAAGAATATTTCTGTTATCTCGACGGTAACTCTGGATTCTATCAAATACCCATACATCCAGATGATCAAGAGAAAACGACTTTCACCTGCCCATTCGGAACATACACATTTAAAAGAATGCCGTTTGGTCTCTGTAATGCACCCACAACTTTTCAACGTTGCATGGATGCCATTTTTGCGGGTCTTACTGAAACTATTATGGAGGTCTTCATAGATGATTTTTCTGTATACAGAGACTCATTCGATTCATGTCTAAAGCACCTCTCCCTAGTCCTCAAACATTGTAAAGAAGCGCATCTTGTGCTAAATTGGGAAAAATGCCATTTCATGGTAAAAGAAGGCATTGTCCTGGGCCATAGGGTTAGCAATAGAGGAATTGAAGTAGACAAAGCCAAGATTGAAGTGATTTCTAAATTGGCTATTCCCACAAATGTAAAAGAAGTTCGTGCTTTTCTAGGTCATGCATGATTCTATAGAAGATTCATAAAGGATTTTTCCAAGATAACTAAGCCGATGATGAACCTGCTACTAAAGGATACTGATTTCAATTTCAATGAAGAATGTATCAAAAGCTTCAACACGCTAAAGCATGCCCTTACGAAAACTCCCATCATTAGAGCTCCCGACTGGGACCACCCTTTTGAAATTATGTGCGATGCCAGGGATTATGCTGTGGGCGCTGTTTTAGGGCAATATATAGAAAAGAAACATTATGTGATCTATTATGCATCAAAAACTCTCGATGAAGCCCAGAGGAATTATGCAACTACCGAAAAAGAACTTCTAGCAGTCGTATATGCCTTTGACAAGTTCAGATCCTACCTATTTGGTTCAAAGGTCATTGTCTACACATACCACGTTGCCATTCGTTACCTTCTGGCTAAGAAAGATGCTAAACCAAGGCTGATTAGATGGATCCTCTTACTACAAGAATTTTATTTAGAGATAAGAGATAAAAAGGGGACGGAAAATGTTGTAGCAGATCACCTCAGTCGCATCCATACTCTAGATACTGAGAAGATTCCGATCAATGATTCCCTGCCAGATGATCTGCTAATGAGGGTCTCAGAAGTTATACCATGGTATTCAGATTTTGTAAACTACCTTGCTGCTGGAGTCATCCATCCCCAATGCACCGGGAATGCACTGAAAAAGTTCATGCATGATGTGAAGAAATATCACTGGGATGAACCATATCTTTTTAAACTTTGTGCTGATGGGTTGTATAGACGTTGTATCGCTGAAGAAGAAGCTCAATCTATTTTGGAACAATGTCACTCAGGACCTGTGGGGGGACATATGAGCTCTAAAAAGAATGCTCTAAAGGTTTTGCAATGTGGATTCTTCTAGCCGACCATATCCAAAGACTCTTACAATTTTGTCCTATCATGTGACAAATGTCAAAGATCAGACAATATAACAAAGAGAGACGAGATGCCGCTGAATCTATGGTAAGAAGTTGAGATGTTCGATGTTTGGGGGGTGGACTATATGGGTCCATTCCCATCTTCTAATGGATTTTCATACATCCTAGTGGCGGTAGACTACGTCTCAAAATGGGTCGAAGCTATACCAACCGTCACTAGTGATTCCAAACATGTCATCAAATTATTCAAAGATATTATTTTCCCCAGGTTTGGAGTGCCACGAACAGTGATATCTGACGGAGGGTCCCACTTCCTTGAAAGAAGATTTGAAGCTTTACTGAGAAAATACGGTGTAACACATAAGGTAGCCTCACCTTACCATCCACAAACAAGTGGACATGTTGAGGTTTCTAACCATCAACTAAAGGCTATTCTAGAAAAAACTATTGGACACAATCAAAAGGACTGGTCAACAAAAATCAACGACGCCTTATGGGCCGACCTATCGTACTGCTTATAAAACTCCCCTTGGGACTACACCTTTTCGATTAATATATGGAAAGGCTTGCCACCTACCAGTCGAACTAGAACACAAGGCGTGGTATGCAATTAAACAACTGAACTTTGATATGAAAGAAGCAGACCAGGCCAGGATTTTGCAACTACAAGAGCTGAATGAACTCAGGATGACATCTTATGAGAATGCAAGAATCTACAAAGAACGTACTAAACTTTGGCACGATGGACATCTGAAAAGAAAAGGCATACAAGTGGGAGACAAAGTTCTACTATTCGACTCAAGATTGAAGTTATTCCCAGGAAAACTCCGTTCCCATTGGTCTGGACCCTACATTGTCAAAAACATCTCCCCACATGGTGCTTTCTCTTTATGGAGTGAAAAGTCAGGCGAATTTATAGAAAATGGTCACCGCTTGAAGAGATATTTCACCTCGATTGACATAAGCGCCGACACAATGCTGGAACTCGCCAATCCAAAGGACCCACCGTGAAGTTGAAGCATTTAGTCGAGCCATCGACGTAAAACAAAGGCACTTGTCGGGAGGCAACCCAATCAATAAATCTATTTTACTTCTCTTTTCAAAATTTTGTTTTTACCTTCTAGTTAACTTTTCCTTAAATAAAATTCTCCTTGCGAGATACTATTTTTTAAGATCTAACTGGCCTTTACCCTTGAAATTTTTAGATAAGAGGATGCGCGCTGATCAGAACGCAACCACACTCGGTGGTCATTCTGGCGTGATCTTTCCCCTCCATCTTGGATTTAGGGTTTGCTCGGAACGAGCAAATCTCTAAGTTCGGGGTGGAGGGTGGGTGGTACGTACCTCACTTTCCATCTACACCCTCTTTTCATACTAAAGTTTTCACTATCACTTTCTTGACAAAATTTTCAAAATTCTTTAAAATTTAATTTGCTATGCATTCTCAATCATTATATCCTCCTTATTCGAAGTAAATCCTCAAAAGGACCAATTTTTGAAACATGCCTTTTGCTTGAAATCATCTGGTGAAGCTTATGATTCCTAACATCATAATACTTTTTGCAAAATGATAAGTATCTGTCAAGCTGATGGGGATCAAACACATCGTGCTTCCTAACTGACTAGTGGAACAATAACATGAAATCTCCACCAGATCCTCATCAAGTCACTATTTGAGCAGAGTACGATAAAGAGACGACCCGATACAGTGAATTGTAAATCAAGTTGCATTCTGATCTAAACTCTCTTCTACACTTCTTCTATCATCTTCATACCTCTCCATCCATAAAAAAAATAAAATAGCCGAATATGGTGCCAAACCCTAAGTTCGGGGTGGCACGCCACTTCCCTCCTTATCCGCTTCTTCCATACCCCTCACAAATAAATAGGGGCATACCACCAAAAATGCAATCTCGAGTCGAATAGAGGAGAGATTTGCAAACAAAAGATGCCAAAGTGCACACAAAAAGAAATGCAATCTTGAGTCAAATAGAGGAGAGATTCACACAAAAAAATGCAATAAATGAAATTGCAAAATAAATAAAATTCTTGAGTCGAATAGAGGAGAGATTTACTTCTTCTTTCCATACCACCTTTCACTTCTTCTTCTACCTATGGCACATTGCATGCCCCCACTAACTTGAAAAACACCAGTGTCAGATCGGATGCACACTTGTTGATTCTGCAGGAATCTCTGGACTCTTACAAAACTCTTTGACATGCTTGTTGATTGGAAAAGGTGAGGAGGAAGTGGTATTGGAAAACGAACTCAGGAATGAAGATATGGTAAGATGTGTTTAGTGGTCCCAGGAGGTTGAGATATTAAGTCATATTGAGCATAAAGAAAACATTCGTGACGTGAAGATGAAGCAATCACACGATTTGAAAGTATTCATTTGGCAACTGTTTCAGATTTTGTGTTACTCGAGGATGAGCAACGTTTAAGTTCGGGGTGTTTTGATGAGTGCATACTCATCATGGAATTCAATCATCTCTTTGGAACAAATTCAACTCTATTTCACACCTTTTCACTCAAATATGAATCATAACGTGTAAAACTGCTTAGCTGATTCAATTATCAAGGTTTTAACTAAATATTATTCATTTAATGCAGGTAACCAAGCAATTCCATCCATGAGGTCCCAAGACCGTTTGAGTCCATGTGGTCCCAAGACCGTTTGGGTCCATGCGGTCTCAAGACCGTTTGATGGAATACACGAAGACCGAATGACAAAACCGTTGCTGAAGAAGACCGCACGAGCTGTAAACCGCATGGCCGGTTGCTACTCAAGACCGTTTGGTTTCATGCGGTCTCAAGACCGTTTGGGTACATGCGGTCTTAAGACCGTTTGGTTCCATTCAGTCTCAAGACCGTTCGCCGCGACTGTGAAGACTGAATGCCGTGCACTCAAGACCGGTTGCTGTATATTCACACTGAGATCGTTCGAGTGGCTGCATAGGAGACCGTCCTCAAGACCGATTGACGTAGCTATCAATTCTAACCATTTGGCACCAAACGGTCTCCAAACTGTTTGGCACTAAACGATCTCCAGACCGTTTGGAGGAGATATTTCCAGCAATCTTTCCAAGACCATTTGGATCAGATCTAAGCCTATAAATAGGACCCCAAGGGTCCTCATTTGGGGCATCAGATCCGGACGCCGCCAGGCTGCCAGAGCACAACTCCGATCAAATTCCATTCTACCTACTGCCCGTGTTGCAACCAAGGAGGATGAAGAGAGAAGGAAGGCAGAGCAAGGGAGACTGCCCGGTCTGTCTTGGAAACTCCCGTGCGTGTCCAGATCTGCTCCGACACGACATAGAAGGCCGTATCTTCTTCACCGAGCTGCGACTACCTTCTGCACCTAGCTCATGGAGGATCTCTCTTTCTTTCTCATCCTTCTTGTTTCTCACATCATGAGCAAGTAGTCCCTTTTCACTGGGGTGCGGGGACTAGCCCCGCTGCCCATGCAAACCATGTTCTTTTTTTAAACTTTCCATGGTAATGTATTAACTCTTCATTTCATCATTAATCGTTATGCTAGTAGTTTGGTTAATTGCTTGCTTTCATCTTTGTGCTTCCTATGTTGCGATAACATCTATATATAGGTTCAAACATCATTTAACAAGTTAGACTCCTTGGTGAGAACTTCTGAAAGGATTCCTTGAGGTCGTAAGTGTATGATCTGCGAGGGGACGAGCCATCTAGCCTTCGATGACGCTTCTGTGCGCCTGACGCCTGTATAGGAGGTTCACATCCTTAGTTGGATTTTGTATCTTCTTGTTAATCGTCGATGTTAGCTACTATTTTAACCGCCTGCTTGCTTATCGGTTAACGCGGCTGACTCCCAAACTAGAAATAGGATGGGATTCCATCGAGGTCGTAAGTGTATGATCCACGAGGGGACGAGCCATCTAGCCTTCGGTGATGCTTCTGTGTGCCTAACGCCTGTATAGGGGGCCCACAACCTCAGTGGATTTTTGTATCTTCAGAGCCGTAATTAAAGTGATCCGGATGGTGACGAGACATCTGATGCCTAAGGTGATGCTTACGCGAACCTGACTCCCGTATGGGGGTTTTGCAGTAGCTCTACATGAATTGTTATATGTTGCCTGGATTGTTCACGATTAAATATGTTTGCGTGTGTAGCGGTGGTGAAACCCGGTACCATCCCAGTGATTCCATATCATTGATCTCATCCCAACTTTAATTTAGCTTTTACTTTCTTGCAATTAGTTTAAATAACCTCAAATCAACCAATCGTTCTAAATATTAGTTATACTTGAGATAGATTCAACCAACAAGGATTCTTAAAAACATTGTCCTTTGGGTTCGATCCTTAACTATACTATGATAAGACTCGTCCGCTTGCGGGTGGTATTATTGCACTTTGGTTTTGGTAAAAGCTTGGGGATTTCAACCCCGAGTGAATTTGTTAGTGCGTTCAAATATCACGTCACCTTCACAGCCTGTCTAAGGCAAACCAAGCTCGATACTAGATTCAATAAGTTTAAAGAGGCTATGAAGAAACTTCATGTTGATATACCCTTCTTAGATGCTCTGGCTGAGATACCATCCTGGACTAAGTACCTAAAGTCACTCCTAACCAGGAAGTATATAACTGAGGAATATGAGACAGTAAAATTGGTAATAACTACATCGGATATCATATTGAGCAAGATACCCAAGAAACAAAAAGACCCGGGATCCTTTGGAATCTCATGCCATATTGGTGATTCATCATGCAAGAAGGGATTGGCAGACCTAGGTGCAAGCATCTCTATTATGCCACTTAGCCTATGCAAAAGATTAGGGTTTGCAGAATTGCTTCCCACTGACATGACTATACATTTGCAGACAATTCAATAAAACGTCCATTAGGAATCGTAGAAGATGTCCTGGTCAAGGTAGGTAAGGACACATATGTTCCCTGTGACTTCGTCATTATGGATATAAAAGAAGATGCCAGATATCCTCTCATTTTTGGTCGTCCGTTCCTTGCCACTGTAAGAGCCTTGATCGATGTTGAAGTTGGTACCTTACTGCTCAGATTGGGCAAAGAAACTCTCAAATTTAAAGTTTTTGAAAGTATGAGAAGACTACGTATGCAAGAAGAAGTCTATTTGATTGACTGCATTGAACAAATGTCACTTTTGACTCAAGAGCATCAAGAATCAAACGATCCTTTGGAAATGGCTCTAATAAACCCATCAGTTGATGAACCAATTGACGAACGAGTAAGAGATTGCATCGAATCACTTGACTCTGCTAAAAAAGATGTCAAAACCACTAGTGAAGAACTCAAGGCTATGGAAACTACAGAAGAAACAAGCAAAAACCCAGAAGCTCCTGAAATGAAACCCCTTCCTGAAGGACTGAAGTACGTGTTTTTAGACTATATCAAGGTTTTTCCGGTTATTATAAATTCTAATCTAATAGCTGAACAAGAAGAGAAACTTCTGAAGGAATTGAGGGACAGAAAGAAAGCCATCGGTTATAAAATGAGTGACCTCACTGGGGTCAGTCAAGAGCTGTGTATGCATAAGATCCCTATGATGGAAGATCACAAACCCACTATTGAGCATCAACGGAAATTGAACCCAAATATGAAGGAAGTGGTCCGTAGCGAGGTCATTAAATTGCTCACAGCTGGAATAATCTATCTGATATCCGATTCACCATGGGTGAGCCCAGTGCATGTAGTCCCAAAGAAAGGTGGAACAACTGTTATACGGAATGAAAACAATGAACTAATCCCCACTCAAACAGTCACCGGGTGGAGGATGTGCATAGATTATAGAAAATTAAACAAGGCAACTCGAAAAGATCATTTTCCAATGCCTTTCCTTGATCAAGTCCTAGAAAGGTTGGCTCACCAAGAATGTTTTTGTTATCTTGACGGTTACTTTGGATTCTATAAAATACACATACATCCAGATGACCAAGAGAAAACAACCTTTACCTGCCCATTCAGAACATACGCATTCAAAAGAATGCCGTTTGGCCTCTGCAATGCACCTGTAACTTTTCAACGTTGCATGGCTGCAATATTTGCCGGTCTCACCGAAACCATCATGGAGGTTTTCATGGATGATTTTTCTATATATGGAGATTCATTTGATTCATGTCTAAAGCACCTCTCCCTGGTCCTCAAATGTTGTGAAGAAGCACATCTTGTGCTAAATTGAGAAAAAGGCCATTTTATGGTAAAAGAAGGCATTGTCCTGGGCCATAGGGTCAGCAATAGAGGAATTGAAGTAGATAAAGCCAAGATTGAAGTGATTTCTAAACTGGCTATCCCCACAAATGTAAAAGAAGTTCGTGCTTTCCTTGGTCATGCCGGATTTTATAGAAGATTCATAAAGGATTTTTCCAAGATAACAAAGTCAATGGCGAACCTATTACTAAAGGATACTGATTTCAATTTCAATGAAGAATGTGTCAAAAGCTTCAATACACTAAAACATGCCCTCACAACCACTCCCATCATTAGAGCTCCTGATTGGGATCACCCATTCGAAATCATGTGTGATGCCAGTGATTATGATGTGGGTGCTGGGCTTGGACAATGTATAGAGAAGAAACATTATGTGATCTATTATGCATCAAAAACTCTCGATGAAGCTCAGAGGGATTATGCAACTACCGAGAAAGAATTTCTAGCTGTCGTGTATGCCTTTGACAAGTTCAGATCCTACCTAATTGGTTCAAGGGTCATTGTCTACACAGACCACGCCGCCATTCGTTACCTTCTAGCAAAGAAAGATGAAAAACCCAGGTTGATTAGATGGATCCTTCTATTACACGAATTTGATTTAGAGATAAGAGATAAAAAAGGTACGAAGAATGTTGTAGTAGACCACCTCAGTCGCATCCACACTCAGGATACCGAGAAGATTCCGATTAGCGATTCTCTTCCGGTCGATCAACTAATGAATGTCTCAGAAGTTATACCATGGTACTTAGATTTTGTGAACTACCTTGCTGCTGGGGTTATCCATCCTCAATGCACCGGGAATGCCCATAAGAAGTTCATGCATGACGTGAAGAAATATCATTGGGATGAGGCATATCTTTTCAAACTATGTGCTGATGGTCTGTATAGACGATGTATCACCCAAGGAGAAACTCAACTTATTTTGGAACAATGTCACTCAGGACCAGTGGGAGGACATATGAGCTCCAAAAAGACTGCTTTAAAGGTTTTGCAATGTGGATTCTTCTGGACAACCATATCCAAGGATTCCTACGACTTTGTCCTATCTTGTGACAAATGTCAAAGATCAGGAAATATAACAAGGAGAGATGAGATGTCGCTGAATCTATGGCAAGAAGTAGAGATATTCGATGTGTGGGGGGTGGACTGCATGGGTCCATTCCCATCTTCTCATGGATTTTCATACATCATAGTGGCAGTAGACCACGTCTCAAAATGGGTTGAAGCTATACCAACCATCACTAGTGATTCCAAACCCGTCATCAAATTATTCAAAGATATTGTTTTCCCCCGTTTTGGAGTGCCACGAACCGTGATATCTGACGGAGGGTCCCACTTCCTTGAAAGAAGCTTTGAAGCTTTACTGAGAAAATATGGTGTAACACATAAGGTAGCCTCACCTTACCATCCACAAACAAGTGGACAGGTAGAGGTCTCTAACCGTCAACTAAAGGCTATTCTGAAAAAAACTGTAGGACGCAATCGAAAGGACTGGTCAACAAAAATCAACGACGCCTTATGGGCCTATCGTACTGCTTATAAAACTCCCATTGGGACTACACCTTTTCGATTAATATATGGAAAGGCTTGCCACCTGCCAGTCGAACTAGGACACAAGGCATGGTGGGCAGTTAAACAACTGAACTTTGATATGAAAGAAGCCGACCAAGCTAGGATTCTACAACTCCAAGAGATGGATGAACTCAGGATGACAACTTATGAGAATGCACGAATCTACAAAGAACGCACAAAACTTTGGCACGATGGACATATAAAATGAAAAGACATACAAGTGGGAGACCAAGTTCTATTATTCAACCCAAGATTGAAGTTATTCCCAGGAAAACTCTTCTCACGCTGGTCTAGACCATACATCGTCAAGAGCATCTCCCCACATGGTGCTTTCTCTTTATGGAGTGAAAATTTAGGCGAATTTATGGCAAAATTGGTCACCGCGTAAAGAGATATCTCACCTCAACTGACATAGGCACTAAAGCAACGCTGGAACTCACCAAACCAAAGGATCCATCATAAAGCTAAGGGCTCAGTCGAGCCATCGACATAAAACAAAGGCGCTTGTCGGGAGGCAACCCGATCAATAAATCCTTTTTACTTTTCATTTCAAATTAGAATGTTTCTTTAATGTTTTTTTTACCTTCTAGTTAATTTTTCATTAAATAAAATTGCATCGCGAGAGGCTATTTTTAGATCTAAATTGATCTTTACTTTGAGATTTTCAGATAAAAGGATGCACGCTGACTGGAACGCAACCACATCTAGGGGTCAACTTGGCACGAATTTTCCCCTCCATCTTGGATTTAGGGTTTGCTCGGGACGAGAAAATTTCTAAGTTCGGGGTGGAGGGTGGGTGGTATGTATCTTACTTTCCACCTACACCCATCCTTTTCATACTTAAGTTTTCACTATCACATTCTTGATAAAAATTTTCAAAATTTTCAAAATTCTTTAATGTTTTTTTCAAAGAGATTGAACAGATACTTGATGAATTTTTGACACTTTTTGACACTTTCTGGTTTCATTAAAAGTCACTAACTAAATTGCTTTGCATTTTCAATCATTATATCCTCCTTAATTGAAGTAAATCCTCAAAAGGACCACTCTTTGAAACAAGCCTTTTGATCGATATCATCTTGTGAAGCTTATGATTCCTAACATCATGACACTTCTGAAAAAATGACAAGCGTCTGTCGAACTGATAGGGATCAAACACGTTGTTCTTCCTAACTGACTAGTGGAACAATAACATGGAATCTCCACCGGATCCTCATCAAGTCATTATTTGAGCAGAGTACGACAAAGAGAACAACCCGGTGCATTGAATTGTAAATCAAGTTGCATTCTGATCTGAACTCTCTTCTAGACCTCTTCTATCATCTTTGTATCCCTCCATTCATAAAAAAGAAACAAAAATAGCCGAATATGTGCCAAAACCTAAGTTCGGGGTGGCACGCCACTTCCCTCTTTATTTGCTTCTTCCATACCCCTCGCAAACAAATAGGGGCGTACCACCAAAAATGCAATCTCGAGTCGAATAGAGGAGAGATTTGCAAACAAAAAGATGCCAAAGTGCACACAAAAAGAAATGCAATCTTGAGTCGAATAGAGGAGAGATTCGCAAAAAAAAATGCAAAAAATGAAATTGCAAAGCAAATAAAAATCTCAAGTCGAATAGAGGAGAGATTTACTTCTTCCTTCCATACCACCTTTCATTCCCCTTTCTACCCAATGGCACAATGATTGCCCACCCTATCCTGAAAAACACCACTGTCAGATCAAATGCACACTTGTCGTTCTGTGGGTGTCTCTGAATTCTTACAAAACTCTTTGACATGCTTGTTTTTGGAAAAAGTGAGGAGGAAGTGATTTTAGAAAATGAACTCAGGAATGAAGATATAGTAAGATGTGTTCAGTGGTCTCAGGAGGTTGGGATACTGAGTCATATTGAGCTGAAAGAAAACATTCGTGATGTGAAGATGAAGCAATCACACGAATTGAAAGTATTCATTTGGCAACCGTTTCAAATTTTGAGTTACTCGAGGACGAGCAACATTTAAGTTCGGGGTATTTTGATGAATGTATATTGACACGCTTTTTACGTGCGTAGAAACACAAGTATACACATCAATGTAATATAGGCCTTTGTGAGGCCCGAGTCGAACTCAGGGACACATGAATTATCAGAGACTACTACTAACTACTCGCAATCAGCTAGACCGATTAAATAGTTGGAAGTTGTTGTAAAATTAAAAAAAATGAAAATAAAACAAAACAACACAATCGATTAAATGTTTAGTTTAATCAATTCAAGATGAGATCTTTAGGATTGTGGTTTCACCGCGGGTTTTCATTGTATGGAATTCTATATAGTCACTCAGATTTATCTCTCTATCCGGGTAGTGGCCTGAAATCAGAATTGCCCACTGTCGTGGTACAATTCACTACCTATGTCTAGGTCGGTTCCACCGTCGTAGTAACCTATACCCTAAACTAGGTGTATTAAAATCGATCTCTCGGTATCCACCATTAACCTTACACCGCCTTGTTCAAGGGATTTGTCAATTAATGTGAATTTCACCTCTTTTCAACCATTATTTCTTCTTTCAAAGTAATTAAGGGCATTAGATTATTATTATGGTGATCAAGCATAACAATATAATTGAGAAAACGAAATTATACCACGGATTTAAGAAATAAAAGATGAATTACTATGATAAAATTGTCATACAATGAATTCCCGGGCTACTCCCGGTCCTAAAGACAAAGGGGATTAGCCCCGCATGTTCATCTCAGAGCAAAACGTGGTAGATAAAAAGGGAAACATGGAGAAAAACATGATTGAGTGGTAAAACCCCTGAACGGAGAAGATCCAAGCGCTCCTTGGAGTAGAATATGCGTTCTCCCACCTTTCGGTGGTGGAAATCGTCTTCTTCGGCGTCCGGAACGACTGGGGCATGCTTCTGGGCTCCGTTCTTCTCTCCACACCTTCTCGGGATGTGTGCAGCGGCTAATGACGTGATGGATTGCTCTTGGCCGCCATCATTAGGTATAATCACCGAGTTAGGTCGCCAAATAATCACAGCCGTCGGATTTAGATCGATCTAAAGTAAACTTGTATCTGACGATGTCGATACCATCGACGCGGGTCGATGGTATTGACCTTGCGCGATATCGGCAATTCTTCTTTCCCTTTGTTGTTGCGCCTGATGCTATCTCAATACCATTGACGCGGGTTGATGGTATCGACAAACCTGTAGCGACGGTTTTGTCCTTTTGTATCGCTGTAGCTCCACCAGTCGATAGTATCGACATATGTGTCGATATTATCGACTCTCTTCTCGCCAGCAGCCTGATGGTAAATCGATACCATCGACTCTCCTGTCGCTAGTATCAACTTTCTTCTTCTCCTTGCGGCTGGTAGCCTATGGTCATGTCGATGGTATCGACCACTGTCCATAGTATCGACAACAGCAAATACTTGTTTTTCCTAAAATTACAACACGAAACCACATAAGCCTACACAAAACATATTCTTGTAATAATTTATTCTCAAAATATGGAAATAAGGGAGATTTGACATAGAGAAGTATCATAGACCAAAGTAGATGACTTATGCAATATTAATCACCAAAATGACTAATAAATGCATAAAACACAAATAAAACAAGTCTATAAATGCGACTCAAAATCATCGCAACAAACACCCCTAAGCTTAACATTGCTCGCCCTCGAGCAACTAAACCTTAGTATAGAATTTCCAGAGTCAACTAAAGAACAAATCATCACAACAGACATCACCATATGATCCCCACCGGACATTCACATTCCGGCCCTCACTAACCACAAAATGATAATTATCCTAATGGCGACAATAATCATCCATAAAAGATATCTACCTCAAAACTGATGAACACTATCATATAAGGCAGTTAACATAATAAAATTCGCCGGTCCAGACTCAGTGCATCTTGTGATCTCCTATACTACGTTGCTCGCCCTAACTACCATCTACATGGAAGGAACTCTCCTGATATTCACAAGTGAGGTAAAAATCACGGTGGCCTACCAATTCAAGCAACAGGTGGATGGAATGGGTGGCTAATGGAAGAAATGGAAGCATCATACAGTTTCAACATGCATAAAATAAAAATGCCCTAAATGATGCATTTACACATGAAAATACCCTAATGCCTAAGATTGGGTGGAATGATGCATGCACTAACATCTCATCTCAAAATGAGATGGAATATCTAACTGAGCTACATCATGTACTTACTCATCTTAAAATGCAGGTGAGACTATGTTCCTTTCTCCCTCTTATTCTACTTGCTTCTCAATAATTTTTCTTTTTCTTTTTCACTTTTTCCATTTTTTTTTCAGGCCCTTATATCCACAAATGACAATGAATAATTTTTTGGGCTTACTTTTTCTGCATAGCTCAAAGATTTGACTTATTTAGAAGGTATGGAACAATTTAATCACCATTAAAGAAGAAATAAGGTACATGATGTACTCTATGCATAAAAATTATGAATGCAACTAAATGACATGCACCTAAGGGTAATATGCATGTATAACTATTCTATTTTTTTTCATGCAAAACATGTGAAAGTGGTTGCAATGCAAGACCTATCTACATGATATGCAATCAAAAAGATTAAAACCGTAAAGTACTTCCAATTCTTATGGTGGATTGTGAAAAACAATGAGGTGGAAAGATCACAAGACTAATTGATTGAACCTTTGAAAAGTATTATGTGTCCCTCCTTACTGACCTGTGTAGTAGTTAAGAGGTTTCTCTCTCTTACTTCAAATTAAAGTCTCATTATCATTTGGTCAGTTTAGGCTCACACAACCAATTCTGTCCACTTTTCATGAATCATTAAGAATGTACAGTTGTGATTTTCTGTTTTAGAGTTGACAAAACTAATCATTTTCTTAAGTTATGTGCTCAAAGTTGAACAACACAAGCTTGCGAACACTCAATTTTTTTTAATTTTCCGTTAATGCCCATGTACAAGAAAGTGAGATGACACATGACTTAAGACATCCACAATTACACTAGATAGAATGTGGATCCTACAAACAAACTAAGATTGCAAGAAATAAATGACAAGAAACAACAAAATAAAACGAAAAACTGAGAAAATAAAAGATAGAGTTGTTCCAACTCCCCCCCCTAAGCTTGAATTCGACTATGGCCTCATAGTCAAAAACAATCTTAAAGGTTGGAACAGAGATACCGATTTACTCTTCTAGCGGAGGTGGGTACTGTGGGGCCGTGGGGTCCCAAGATGGGTACTCCCCCTGAAAGCTCGGATCAAATTGGGGCATAGGTGGAGGTTGTGGATACCCCCCAAAGTAGTTCTGGCTCCAGTAGTGATCATAGAAAGGCTGCTGTTGCATCTTCATCCTATGCAACCTGTCATGAATCTGTTGTTGGTTGTCGAGGAGGAGACGCTCATTTTCGAAGATCGCCCTCTGATTGTCAAGTAACCGGTTCGTAGTCTCCTGAATACCGGTATACACCGCAGTGTGATGCTGCTGCTTCTGCTGTATGTCCTGCAGCATGGCATACATTCCTTGCATCGAATAGACATCCTCGCTTGGCTGCAAGGGCGGTGGTGGTGGCGGAGGCTGCAAAGGTAAAGATGCACCCAGATGCATGCGAGGACGCTTCCTAGTTGCTACTCATGCCCGAAGAGGAGTGTAGGCCTCCTCTTCCTCTTCAGCCTCGTCATCATTATTGTTGTCTTCGTTGCCGCCGTCTTCATCGGAGTCGGTAATGGCTATGATGGGCCATCGGAAATGTTGAGCCCCTTCGATATGGAAGACATGATCGGGAAGCGACATTCTTGGTATGCGTGGTTTACATGGCAATGAGCATAAGGTAAACCAATTCCGAAGTAGGATCAAGTTTGATCGGTGAAGATGCTGCAAATTAACCTTGCTTCTGCTGGAGAGAGGAGTCAAGGTTGAGAAGTTCAGCCCAAGGTAGTGTGCCAGTGGAGTGATGAGTCCTCCAAAGTGAATTGGAGCCTTCCGCGTACTCCACTTTACTGCCAACACTCACTACAGAAAGAAAGCTCCCCAGTTGCATTCTTGGCGCTTGAGTAGTTTGTGCAAGAAGAACTGGTCCATCTCCTGGAATTTGCTAAGAGACAGATCACCCCTGGCAAATAGGGTGGAACACATCATCCGGTGAAGAATCCGCACGAGCAGATGCTTGAAGTCTGCTACCGCTGTGTTGTGGTAGCTCACTGATTTGCCTGGCGGCACCGTCACAAGCTCGAAGAAGATAGCATCATAGTCGGTCTGGTTGTCTGACCGCCGGTAGTCAGTTCGCCCATGGTTACAGTTGTATATCTCATTGAACTGACTGAGTGTAAGATAGTAATCATTGTTGTACAGCCGGAAAGACACACAACCCTTGATCCACTTGCGATCTGTGGCGATGATGTCGTTTGGCACGACACAGACGTCCAATGACGCTATGAATTCCGCCACCAGCTCTTTGTAAGTAGGCCATTAATTGAAGAACGACTGGCCATCAGCATGGTACTCCATCTCGTCGGGCATTCTTTCTGTGTTATGCGCCTGCCCCTTGAGAACATAGGCCATATTAGCCTCGAACCCCAAGTTGCGGATCATCTCCCAGTCAACATAGCGGGTCGGCTTGATTTTCCTCTTCATGATCTCCTCGTAGATCTTCTTGACCTCCGCGGACGGATGAACAATCCGCGGGCATGAAATCGATGCAGTCGGTGGAGGCACGAATTCCGGGATATCCATCGGGTTGGCGCGTGAAGAAGACGCATCGGCAACATGCACCATGATTGCGGAAGAAGGAGAAGTAGAAGAAGGAGCTCAGTACAGGTCGAAGAAGAAAATCTCCGCTCGATGAAGAACATGCTCTTGGATGCTTGTTGTTGGGCTCAGATTGCTTTGGAATATGCTCGACACAGGTGGAGAAGGATTGCTCTGGAGTTGTGACGTCATATGACGACAATCCTTCTCATATATAGTTGTGGCCGGTGCTGCTGTATGCCCGTTGATACCATCGACGCGGGTCGATGGTATCGACACGCGTAACACAATCCGTACTGCCACTGGTATCGACGGTCGTAGATGGCTGGATGTGCGGGGCCCGGATCGCTGACGTGTCGATACTATTGATAGGTGTCGATGGTATCAACCCATCCCACAGATCGACTTTCTGGTTGTAGTGATCTCCGTTGATCTCCTCTCGCGGATCGGTGACGTGTCGTGTCGATACTATCGACACAAGTCGATAGTATCGACTTCGGATTAGGGCAACACCCTCATGAGGCTGGCCGCCGCCTTATGAATGTAAATGGGTTGATACCATCGACATGCCCGTCGATGGTATCGACTTCTCTGAGACGATTTCTTCTGAATATCTCCCGAGATCTCGCGAGTATCGACACCCATGTCGATACTATCGACCTCTGCTTGCGATCAGCCTGTTGGTATGTCGATAACATCGACGAGGCCGTCGATGGTATCGACGCAGTGCGATTTCTGCGGTCGCCAACCTGTACCTAGGTCGATACCATTGACACAAGGGTCGATGGTATCGACTCTGCCTCAGTCCTGCACATTGAGAAAACAATCACGATATCTTTTTTACACTAAAAACAAAGTCAAAACAAATCAAACTACAAATGTGAAAGAAACTAAACTAAACTACCGATGGCTGGGTTGCCTCCCAACAAGTGCCATTATTTAACATCTTTGGCTAGACGACATTAAGCTCCTCATAAACTTGGAACTTTGGAGTGTGTGCCCGAGGGATCGTGCAGCAGTTTGAACTCCACTCGATCTTGACCGATCCCCAAGGTCAATGTACCTCTCCCAATGGCAGTGACAACATCGACCGTTGCTTGAAACGACCTACCCAATAGCATCTCTGAACTTTTAAGCTGTAGCATGTCCATGATAAAAAAAATCCACCGGAAAGATGAATCTATCCACATTGACGAGTACATCCTCGCACACTCTGTATGGTCTTACAATGGACTCATCTGCTAACTCAATCGTTGCTGCTGACTTCTTCATTTCCTTCAACCCAAGCTTTTGAAATGTGGACAGTGGCATAAGATTAGTGCTCGTGCCCGAATCACACTGTGCTCGTGGAAAATGCTGATCACCTATAGAGCATGGAATATAGAAGCTTCCTGGGTCTTTCCTCTTATGTGGCAAACTCCCACGGATGATTGAGCTCACCATCTCATTTACCCGGCAAATATCTGTGTCTTTAATCCACCTCTTCTTGTTGATAATTTCTTTGATAAACCTCTCGTAGGCAGGAATCTTATCTATCATTTCCACTAATGGAATATTGATATGAAGTTTTCTGAACATATCTAAGAATTTACTGTAGTGTCGATGCTCTTTCTTTGGCCTCGGGCTGTCCGGACTAGACACAACTGCCTCATTTGGACGCTTATGAGGTGGCACATATGAGCTTTTCGGGGGCAAGCTCCCCTAAGCTTGTTTCAATGACTCCCTCTGGCGTAGACTTTGGTGGATCATCTTCAATAGGTGTAACTTGCGGTGGCACCTCTCTCGCAGTGGATGTATCTTTACCTTGATAAATGGCCTTCACCTTCTCTTCTTGCCTAGGCGGGGGCGCGACCTTCATGTGCTCTTGGCGGGCTTTTCTGAATGGAGTGTATCCGCCTGGTAGTCCATAATGACTGTGAGGATACGGTATTTCCGGTGTAGCCTCCGTATCAAACATCATTTTACCTTTATCTTGGGCCTCTACCAATGGGGATTCTACCTCATTTATCACAGACATATATTTTACTTGATGATTTGCTTGAACAACATCCGCATTCCCAGCCTGTCTCTGCTGATTGGCATGCTTTATGGCCACCACTTCATTTGAAATTTGGGTCACGGTCGTCTCTAGAGCCCTCATTTGTGCTCCATGACTTTGCAGTGTTTTCCCAAACTTGGTCAAGATATCACCCTGGGACTGCAGCTGCTTACTGAACATGCTCATCATCTCCTGATTTTGTTGCACCATTTGACTAAGTAACTCAGTGCTTTTATCTTCGGCTCTTTGTTGTGGCTTTACATATGGATCTTGTAGGATGTTGCTTGGATCCTTCCATGAGAACTTCTTGTCCCTCCTCCAAGCATAATCATTATTTATATAGCCCTATTGTAGCATAGATTTAACCTGGGCTTCTTCATCAGATGATGCATCTTCTTTGGCAAGCAATTTCTTGGCTAGAAGGTCTAGCTTGTCATTCAGCTCCTTGATGGCCCTAGACTCAGCTACAACTTTGACTTGTTCTGGTGCATCCCTATCACCCCAAGACTATTTCTTTGCCATGTTCTTCAGAATCTCCCAACATCTTGTGTCTGTGATGTTTAAGAAAAACCCTGAACCTGCTGAATCAAGGTTACTTCTATCATGCTCGGAAAGAGCAAAATAGAAGATTTTAACCTGTTTTTCCTTATCCAGACCATGGTGTGGGCACCTCCTTAACATAATCTGAAAGCGTTCCCACGTCTCCGAGTAGGTCTCTCCTGCCTTCTGGGTGAAATTGTGAATTTTTCTGATCAGATCATTGGTCTTCTCGGGAGGGAAGAATCTTTCAAAGAAAACCTCCACCATGTGGTTACAGGATTATACATATTCATCATCCAGATTGTGCAACCACTCACGTGCATTTCCCTCTAGAGAACTCGGGAAGAGCTTCAAGTAGAGAGTATCCTGTGGAAATCTGTCTATTTTTATCATGTCACAATTTTCCACAAATTGGCTAATATGCGTGACTGGATCTTCGTTCTTGAGCCCATGGAATGCGTTTGACTTGACCAAATTAATTAATGCATGATCAATCTTGTAAGTCAGAATGTTGATCGCCTGCTTCTTGATTGGCCCCTTCAACACAGATGAAGAAGAAGCCTTGATCTTCTCCCATATCGTCTGTTCCTCCGCCATCTCTTCTTGTTCGGATTTTGAGTTTATTTCTTCCAGATGGTCTTGATTAATCCTCCTCATCTTTCAGTCCCAGCAATGGAACCTCTGGTGTGTGCCGCGTGTAGTCGGTGCTACGCGTCTGCACCATGCACAGTACCTACAAAATAAAAATTTAAGTTTAGTACAGTGCTTGATGATTACAAAAATTAGAAAATAGACTATGAATTTATGAAATGATTTCAAACTAATAAAAATAAAAAATGGCCTAGAGTGGCCGCTTGCAGCACTCGTAGTGCCGACAATTGCCGTGTCCCTGGCAACGACGCCAAAAACTTGACACGCTTTTTACATGCGTAGAAACACATGTGTACGCGTCAATGTAATATAGGCCTTTGTGAGGCCCGAGTCGAACTCAGGGACACGTGAATTATCGGAGACTACTACCAACTACTCGCAATCAGCTAGACCGATTAAATAGTTGGAAGTTGTTGTAAAATTAAAAGAAACAAAAATAAAACAAAACAATGCAATCGATTAAATGTTTAGTTTAATCAATTCAAGATGAGATCTTTAGGATTGCGGTTTCACCGCGGGTTTTCATTGTATGGAATTCTATATAGTCACTCAGATTTATCTCTCTATCTGGGTAGTGGCCTGAAATCAGATTTTCCCACTGTCGTGGTACAATTCACTACCTATGTCTAGGTCGGTTCCACCGTCGTAGTAACCTATACCCTAAACTAGGTGCATTAAAATTGATCTCTCGATATCCACCATTAACCTTACACCGCCTTGTTCAAGGGATTTGTCAATTAATGTGAATTTTGCCTCTTTTCAACCATTAATTCTTCTTTCAAAGTAATTAAGGGCATTAGATTATTATTATGGTGATCAAGCATAACAATATAATTGAGAAAACGAAATTATACCACAGATTTAAGAAATAAAAGATGAATTACTATGATAAAATTCTCATACAATGAATTCCCGGGCTACTCCCGATCCTAAAGACAAAGGGGATTAGCCCCGCATGTTCATCTCAGAGCGAAACGTGGTAGAGAAAAAGGGAAACATGGAGAAAAACATGATTGAGTGGTAAAACCCCTGAACGGAGAAGATCCAAGCGCTCCTTGGCGTAGAATACACATTCTCCCACCTTTCGGTGGTGGAAATCATCTTCTTCGGCGTCCGGAATGGCTGGGGCGTGCTTCTGGGCTCCGTTCTTCTCTCCACACCTTCTCAGGATGTGTGCAGCGGCTAATGACGTGATGGATTGCTCTTGGCCGCCGCCATTAGGTATAATCACCGAGTTAGGTTGCCAAATAATCACAGCCGTCAGATTTAGATCGATCTAAAGCAAACTTATATCTGACGGTGTCGATACCATCGACGCGGGTCGATGGTATCGACCTTGCATGATATCGACAATTCTTCTTTCCCTTTGTTGTTGCGCCTGATGCTATCTCGATACCATCGACGCGGGTCGATGGTATCGACAAACCTATAGCGACGGTTTTGTCCTTTTGTGTCCTTGTAGCTCCACCAGTCGATAGTATCGACATATGTGTTGATAGTATCGACTCTCTTCTCGCCAGCAGCCTGATGGTAAATCGATACCATAGACTCTCCTGTCGCTAGTATCAACTTTCTTCTGCTCCTTGCGGCTGGTAGCCTGTGGTCATGTCGATGGTATCGACCACTGTCGATAGTATCGACAACAGCAAATACTTGTTTTTCCTGATATTACAACACGAAACCACATAAGCCTACACAACATATTCTTGTAATAATTTATGCTCAAAATACGAAAATAAGGGAGATTTGACATAGAGAAGTATCATAGACCAAAGTAGATGACTTATACAATATTAACCACCAAAATGACTAATAAATGCATAAAACACAAATAGAATAAGTCTATAAATGTGACTCAAAATCATCGCATCATATATTCATCATGAAATTCAATTATCAATTCGGGACCAATTCAACTCTATACATACCATCTCACTCAATTTGAATCATACTGTGCAAAACTACTTAGTTGATTCGATTATCATGGTTTTAACTAAATATTGTTCATTTAATGCAGGTTTTGACAAAGCTTAATAAGTAGGTAGGGTCCGCCTTCATCTCTGGCTCTGATTAAGAAATCTAACAAACCGTTTGAGCCCATGTGGTCCCAAGACCATTTGATCCCATGTGGTCTCAAGACCGCATGAGCCCATGCGGTCCCAAGACCGTATGAGCCCATGCGGTCTCAAGACCATTTGATCCCATGCGGTCCCAAGACCGTTTGAGCCCATGCGGTCCTAAGGACGCATGAGCCCATGCAGTCTCAATAACGTTTGAGCCCATGCGGTCTCAAGACCGTTTGATCCCATGCGGTCCCAAGACTATTTGATCCCATGCGGTCCCAAGGCCGCATGAGCCCATGTGGTCTCAAGGCCGTTTGAGCCCATGCGGTCTCAAGACCGCACGAGCCCATGCAGTCTCAAGATCGTTTGAGCATGATAGCAGCAAACTGTATGAACTGTCCACCTGAAGAATGAAACCGGTTGTTGTAAACTTGCGAGACCGTTTGCGATTGATTAAGTGCGTCAACAGACTGTTTGATGAAGATCACGTGCATGCATGCATACCGGCTGATCCTGAGGTCACGAAGACCATTTGAGTACTACTCGAAGATCGTTTGCAAAAGGTGGTTTGCGTAGACCGTTTGCTAAAGTTGCGGGAAAGCAAACCATTTGGAAAAGTAATGCAGACCGCATGAGCTGAAACCGAATGGCCAAATTACTGCTACGTGCATGCATGAAATGCGAAACCGTTTGGATAAGGGCTGAAGTGCAAACCGAATAGATACCAAACCGTTTGATAAAGTGGCACTAAAGCAAACCGTATGACCGAGATTTTTATCAAACCGTTTGGACAAGATATTTGCGAACTGGAATCACACCAAAAATGTGAGGGCCAGCCCAGTGCCTATAAATAGGACCAACAAGGTCCTTATTTGGGCATCGGTTCTGGGATGCCGACAAGCTGCCTGTATACAGGTCCGTTCCAAATCCAGTGTCGTCTGTGCCAGTTTCATTGCACCTACTACCCGTGTTGCAACCAAGGAGGCTGAGGAGAGAAGGAAGTCTGAGCGAGAGAAACTGTCCGGTCTGTCTTGGCAACTCCCGTTCACGTCCAGATCTGCTCCGATACGATGTGGGAGGCTGTATCTTCTTCACTGAGCTGCGACTACCTTCTGCACTGAGTTCATGGTGGATTTCTCTCTCTTTCTCATCCTTCTTGTTTCTCGCATCATGAGCGAGTAGTACCTTTTCACTGGGGTGCGAGGACTAGCCTCGCTGCCCATGCAAGTCATGTTCTTTTGTTAAACTCTCCATGGCAATGTAT
This sequence comes from Alisma plantago-aquatica, assembly GCA_963693085.1. Classification (NCBI taxonomy): domain Eukaryota; kingdom Viridiplantae; phylum Streptophyta; class Magnoliopsida; order Alismatales; family Alismataceae; genus Alisma; species Alisma plantago-aquatica. The sequence goes on along the minus strand of OY856412.1, from coordinate 1,320,013,813 downwards.
ATAACTTCCCATTCCGTTGTTAGTTGGTATGTTTGTAGTTGATTATCTACTTGCTTTCATCTTGTTCTCTCCTATATTGCAAAATCTTCTATATGTGGGATAGAATGGCGGTTTACAAGGTTCGACTCTTTGACGAGAACTTCTGATAAGATTCTTTGAGGTCGTAAGTGTATGATCCGTGAGGGGACGAGACATCTAGCCTACGGTGACACTTCTGTGGTCTAAACATCCCTCAGGGAGGACCACAACCTTAGTTGGATTTTGTATCGTCTTTTTTTATCGTCGATGTTAGTTTGTAGATCTATCACTTGCTTGCTTATTGATTTATGCGGTTGACTCCCAAACTAGAAATAGAATGAGATTTCTTCGAAGCTGTAAGTAAGTGATCCGGTTGGTGACGAGACGTCTGATGCCTAAGGTGATGCTTATGCGAACCTAACGCCCGTATGGGGGGTTCTACAACAGCTCTATTTCGATCATTTTATCTTGCCTGAATTGTTGCTTTGGAATGTGTTTGCGTGCGTAGCGGTGGTGAAACCCGATACCATCCAAGAAATTCCATATCATTAATCTAAACCCAAATTTAATTCAGTTTTACTTTCGTGCAATTAGTCTAATTAACCTCAAATCAACCAATCGTTCTAAATATTAGTTTTACTTGAGTAAGATTTGATTGAAAAAGATTCTTAAAAACACTGTCCTTTGGGTTTGATCCTTAACTATACTACGATAAGACTCGTCCACTTGCAGGTGGTATTATTGCACTTTGGTTTTGGTAAAAAACTCGAGGATTTCAACCCCGAGTGAGTTTGTTAGTGCGTTCAAAATACCACGTCACTTCCCGTTGAGACAACCTTCTAGAAGTAGTCCAAAGATCTCCTTCTCCACCAAGAAGATCAAAACTCTCTCCAATCCACAGTCTCCAACCCTAGGAGTAGCAAGGAGAGTATAAGCAATAAGAAAGAACAAGAAGGGAAACAGAAATTACAATTACCACTTGAAGCACAAGGCTTGATTTCCTATATCAAGCGTATTGATCTCCTAACCAATGAGTATGGAAGTGTAGGTTTAGTGGGTAGGAGATTCTAGCCTATAGGACACGAATTTGGAGCAAAGGAAATGAGTAGCAAGTACTAGAGTTGCTCAATTGCTCAAAACAGATTGCCAATTGCAAGTATGTAAGCTCAAGTATTGCACAAGTGTACTTTAGGTGTCCTATGGCTTGTCCTATTTATAGGAATGGCCTATGGATGCTTAAGGACATTCTAGACACTTTCTAGGGGGTTCTTAGTGCTCAACTAGCCGTTAGGTATCCATTAGTTGGTTTAACAATGACTATTTAATTAATTCTGAAAAGTGCAGACAGAGACATTCTCGCTCGAGGAATTGTCGATCGAGATCCCAGTCGATCGAAGTTTTGTCGACTGAGGGACTATCTGGAGTCAAGTGTATATAACGTTCTGATCCAACTCCCAACTACTTTGTCTTCTGTGTCTAACGGCTACCTGGGTCATTCTCGGTCGAAGAGCTTATCGATCGAGAGTGTCTTGGTCGGGAATTTTGTCGACCGAGATTAACCCTGTTTCAATGTTTTAAACTAAGTACTAAGTGTGTGTATGAGTGTGCAGTTGTGACACTATTGTAGGGGATGCCCTATCTAAGTGTTGTGATTTGGCTAGGGAAGATCTAAACGCTTGATTTACATGATATCTAAGTACTTGTACATTATATACTTGTACAAGTGTTTACATTTGATTACAATCATGAATTAAAGCAGTTTGAGCATATAGATCTTCCAAGAGTTTGTCATCCACCTAATTCCTACAACACTCAAGTAGCATGTTAGATCCACAAGAATGAAATGTTTATCATTATCAAAACAAAGGGATTTAAATGATGTCCATTTATCCAAAAAAATCTTCTTTAACACTAGACCATGTACCCCCATGAACCCTCAAGTGGGAAGGTCAAAATATAACCTAGGGCCTAGGATAGAAGGATATATACCATTGTCACAAGGTACCAATGGTTCACCAACCTAAAAATAAAAACTTAAAATAGGCCCAATCATAACAATATACATTCAAAATGTTCAGGACTGTGGCTAAAGCTTGGAGAAGCCCCATAATCAAACAAAAGGACAACATAGGCTATGATTCCCTAGAGGCAAGTCATGTCCTATCTCCACAATAAAAATTATGACATTTGTCCCATGGAGATACCATAACATTTTAATCGTCTGAGGTCAACCTAAAAGGGAAGGACATAGTGAAGGACGAAGGAAAAACTCCTTGATGATACTCACTCCTGTCTCAAAGAGAGGTGGAACCAAAATATTTATGAGCTAGCTCAAGAGTCATGAGATTGATAAACCTCATTAGGAAAATTCCGTTCATTCTCCACAGAAGCCTTGGCTCTCATACTAAGGCTATGATCATCAATGTCAACTAACAAAGCTTTGGTAAAATGACTCGTGGATAGCAAACACTTTACAAAAAAGAGATAATCACATATCCGTAAAAGTAGGTAGACACATGCTTGTGTTTAATTGCTACTCTAAGGCATGTTAGGGGTAAAGCCTACCAGGATGTCTCCAACATCTACCACCTTATCCCAACTGGGTAGGGAATCACATATAACACACCTGCTACTTAACATAGGTTTAACTCTTAGCATGACAACCATGTCATGTAGAACTTCTTCCAACTTCCTCTTTAGTATGAGGGAAATCCTCATAATAGAATGGTCCACAAGAATTCATAGAGAGCAAACATCTATCATCAAATCAGTACGAGAGACATCTTAAAGCACTTGGGGTTTCAACCTTCCAACTTCATGTGAGGAGGTGGACGAAAAGGAGATGACCTTGACATATAAAAACCTACAATTATCCCCAGAGTCCTAAAACACATAGACATGAACTCTAGATTGTCCTTGATCAGATGATTTTCCAAAAAGGATCTCATAGTCACATGCACCTCATGATTTATTTATATCAGATGATTATCCAAACCAAATACCATCTAACCAATAAAATCATATAAAGAAATCTAACTTTATTACAACATGTCTATGGGGCTACTCCCCATGACTCAATATGAGAAACTACTCAAGATCCATAATAGCTATTAGGAGAATGAAGGAAGAAAGGAAGCAATCCATAGACTAGAAGAAGTAGATTCCCAAAAGGGATCTTAGATAGTGACTATTAAATGTATATCTCCCTTAGTTCCTTGCTCCTAAATAAGACCAAGAACTAAAGTAAAGAAGAACTAGAGTCTTGAAATCCAAACTAACTTTTATTGAAGAATAATGGAGTACATAAGAATGAATTGAAATAACAACTTATCAAAGGAAAACGCCAGTACCAAAAAGTTTGATGCCCTTTCTTGTATAGCCCCAACTATTTTTATAGGGGAAGGAGGGGTGAAACCCTAGAAGGGGGGAGTGAAATGAGAGTGGCGGCTACTAAAAAGTCCAGTTTACTGCCTGCACTAATCAATTCAGGGCTGAAGGGGGTGCAAAACTGGTCAAAACCCTAAAGGGGGTGGCAACGCCTCTAGTTTTCTCAAGTCTTTTTCATGAAGCAATCTCGAACTAACTGTCTGATGAAGTGAAATGCCTGGTTGATACTTGAGCACATGCGGTCTGAGGGAAAAACCCTAAGTTTAGGTGGTGGCACCTCTGACTAGTTTTGAGTGCTCTGAAACAGTCACTTGAGGGGTAAGAAATGCACTTAACAAGGTAGGGATTGTACCATCTAGGTTTGAGTTTTCCAAGGAAAAGCCTTAACCTAGAGTTATAGATTAGAACCTAATCACCATGCTGAATATCCTTCCGCCTAGTATGGATCTCATGCCATAATTTGTTTCTATCCATGTAGATCATGGCATTCTCATAGGCTGTCATTCTAAGCTCTTCTAACCCCTGCATTTGAAGAAAATTCTCCTATTGTAGATAAGTCACAATTTAGAGTTTTGATGGACCAACTAGACATGTTACAACTCTATAAGTAGATGGCAAGACTTGTCATAAATAAATTTGAAAGGAGTGGTGCCTATAGGTGCTTTGTAGGCAGTTCTATATGCCCACAAGGCATCACTAATTTTCAAAGCCCAATCCTTCCTAGTACGATTGACAAATTTTTATAGGATGGACTTGATTTGCCATTTTGAAATTTCAGCTTGAGAACTAGTCTGAGGGTGGTAAGGAGTGGTGACTTTGTGGTGAAATCCATATCTGTTCAATACATACTCAAAACGTTTCTCTAGAAAATGTGATCCCCTATCTGAAATGATGATGTGAGACACCCCAAGCCTAGAGAAGATGATATATTGAAAAGCTTTCTCACATATTTGGAGTTACAAGTCTTGGTGGGTATGGATTCTACCCATTTTGAAATGTAGTCCACAATCACTAGGAATATTGGTACCCACAGGAAGAAGGGAAGGTTTCTGTATAATCCATTGCCTATACATCAAAGATATCTATTTCTTACCAAGAAGTCATGATAATTTAATCTCTTATGGAAATGTTCCTAGGCCTTTGGCATTGATTACATGATAAGATAAATTCATATGAATCTCAAAATAAGGTGGGCCAAAAGAAACCAGATTGGAGAACTTTCCTAGCTATTTATTGAGAACTCATGTGCCCTCCAGTGGGGCCAGAATGACATTCCTCAAGTATGTCATGCGCCTCTTCCTTAGTAACACACCTGCGATAGAGACCATCGACACAAATCCTAAAAAGATAAGGGTCATCCCAATAATAGTGTTTGACACTGTGTAACATTTTTTTTGTAGTATGTCCTTTGTAATTAGGTTGAGGACACTTGCTGCAAGATAATTAACATAGTCAACAAACCAAGGGTATTGGGATTCAACTTTAAGGAATTGGTCATCAGGTAGAGAATCATTGATATGAATAACATCATCATCACAAGAGCTTAGGAGGTTAAGATGGTCGGCTACAACATTCTCACAACCTTTCTTATCAAGGATTTCTAAATTGAATTCTTACAATAAAAGGACACAAGGAACGAGACAGGGTTTGACATCCTTTTTGGTCATCAAACATTGAATGGTTGCATGGTCTGTATAAGAAATTACTTTGGACCCAACTAGGTAAGAGTGAAACTTTTCGAAGGCATAGAAAATGGTTAACATTTCCTTCTATATGGTAGTTTAGTTCCCTTGTGCAACATCTAAAGTTTTGGATGTAGAGTAAATCACATGGTGCTTCTTGTCAACTCCCTGTCCAACAATGGGACCGACAAAAAAATCACTAGCATCACACATTAATTCAAAAGGCAAGAATAAATCAGATGCATGAATGATGGGGGAATAAGTGAGGGCATCTTTTAGACAAATGAAAATGTCCATGCATGAATTATCAAAATTAAAGGGGGCATCCTTTTGGAGGAGGTTGGTTAAGGGTTTGGCAATTTTGGAAAAATCCCAGATCAACATGACCAAGGAAGGCACATATGTCCTTGATGGAAGAATGATAGGGGAGTTTGATGATCACTTAAATATTGGATCTATCTACCTCTATGCCATGGTTACTAACTCTAAACTCTAAGACAATACACTTTATCACCATAAAATGACATATTTTCCAATTTAAATCCAAGTTTGCTTCTTCACACTTCTCCAAAACTAGGATACATGTCTAAGGCAGGAGTTGAAACAATATCCATAAATAGAGAAATAATCAATAAACACCTCCATAATAGTTTCGGTTAGCCCAATAAAAATAGTGGACAGACACCTCTAGAAGGTGGTTGGGGCATTACACAACCTGAAGGGCATTCTCCTAAATGCATAGGTGTCGAACGGGTAGATGAAGGTTGCCTTCTCCTAATCGTCAGGATGAATGAGAATATGATAAGAACCTGAATAGCCATGAAAATAGCAAAAATATTATTGATGGGCAAGGTGTTCTAGTACTTGATCCAAGAAAATAAGAGGGAAGTGATCTTCCTAGTATCCTAATCCAGCTTCCTATAGTCAATGCACATCCTCCATCCTACAATAGTACAAGTGGGGATAACTCATCTTTATCATTCTTTACAATAGTGGTTTCCACCTTTTTGGGGACCACCTGGACATGACTAACCCAAGAGGAGTCGAAGATAGGGTAGATAATTGTTCCAGTCAAAAGTTTGATAACTTCTAAGTCAGACAACCTCTTTCATATTGGGATTTAATTTTTGTTTAGGGTTGCTAGATGGTTTGTACTCTTCTATCATAGGGATTTTATGCATGCAAATTGCTTGATTAATCCTATTAAATTTAGTCATTTTGTACCCTAAGGTGACTCTCCTGTTCCTAAGCTCAGACATGAGCTTGTTTTCATGTTCATAAGTAAGATCGAAGTTGATTATGATAGGGAAAATTTGTTATTCATCAATAAAAACATATTTTGATCCTTTTGAGAGAGGTTTCATTTCTGATGCCTTAAGGGGTTCATGTTTATCTTCTACAAGAGAGACCATATTAAGGTCTTCAAATTCTCCATGAACAATCTCATTGAAGCTATCTAGATGAGCCCTGAATTGGTCTAACTACTCATCTTTAAAGCCACATTCAAAAGGTGCCATGAGGGAAGGGTGGAGGGGATCTTCAAGCAACTCCCATTCTTACCTTAATTGGGATAGCTTGTCAACATAGCCAAGGATGTATACCTCATCCTAAAATCTAGGGCCTCTCATGCTTTCAAACACCCTAAACTCCATGGTCTATCTTCCTAACCACAAAAGAATGGCTCCAACCCCAACATCAATCAAGGCACAAATGATGGATAAGAAGGGACATCTAAATATGAGGGGATAACACAATTCTTCCTTGATTTCCGTAATCATGAAATCACATGGAAGATATGCACATTTCCCAACCCTTACATGTATATGTTCAATAATACCCATGGTATTCATCATAGATGCATCTACCAACTGGATGGCCCTGGCAGTGGGGATCATATCAACAAATCATGATCTCCTACAAAGACTATAAGGCATAATCAAAATACTAGCACCTAAGTCTACAAGGCCCTTTCTGCAAGCATTATCACCTACATGACACTCAATCCCAAAGGAACCACATTCTTTCTATTTGTAGGTATTTCGCTTTGAATGATATCTGAGGCGGTCTTAGCAAGTTTTACTGTCTCATACTCTTATGTGGCATACTTCATAGTCAAAAGGGATTTCATGTATTTGGATCAGGCAGGCATGTCAGCAAGAGCATCCAAGAAGGGAATGCCCACATGTAACCTTTTCATTGCCTCTCTAAATTTCATGAAACATGTATCAAGCCCAGTTTGCTTTAGGTGGGAGTGGTATGGTGGATGAGGCTTGTAAATAGTGATTTCAGACTCATCAAACTCCTCTTATGGATCTTTGGGGATAGGAATGGTAGAGTCTTGGGAAGGTTGGGTTTCAACTATAATGTCTTCATCCTCAAAATCTAAGGATACAGAGAGGGGTTTCTCTATAAGAGGGAGAGGGGAATGTGCCTTCCCGAATGGGTAGAGACAACCTTAAGTTATTTAGGGTGCTTGACGTTTCTTCTGGTTGTCTGAAAAAGGTGTTGGATGGAGTTTTTTGTTGGGAAAAGAATTGGGTCAACTGAGCATTAGTTGCATTTTGGTGGACCTTCTAGGAAAGGAGGATTTGATTCATGAAAAGTATGCATTGCTCTAGATCAGCTATCCTCTCACTATAATAAAGGGGAGTGGGGGAGTTTTGTTGAGGTTGAGGTGGTGGTTGGTTTAGATTTTGATATTGTTTCCCTTGGTAGGGCCTACGGTATTGGAAATTACCCCTATAATTTCCTTGATTCCAAAATTTCCTATAATTGTTTTTGTATGAAAATCTTGGTGGTGGATGATTTTTTTCTTGAGGATGAGCAAGTTGGGAAGCATTTTCAAGACCCAATGGGTTTCCATATTGGAATCCAGGGTGGCTCCAAGTTTTGTTTGAGTTTTAATAAGCTTGCCCCAGTATGCTATAAATGGAGTTGAGGTCCTCCATTTGTTGTCCAACTTCTGGATGCATGAGGACATTGTAGGGTATAATATCAAACCCTTGACAGATTCTACAAAGAGAGTCTGCAGCCTTTACTTGTTGAGGTTGCTCTTTCCTGTCATAGGCACTAAAAGAAGACTCTAGGGAATCCCATTTCAAGGCAATAAGTGTAAGAATTTCAACAATATTTTTGATGTAGGGATTCTCCTCAACCTTAGCTACCTTGAGGACCCTACCGGTTCCTCATCATGATCAAGTTTCATAAGCATTTTAAACAACCTCACAAGCACTATCTAGGTTTTAAAACATGACATTTCCTCCAGATGAAGAATCTAGAAGATCTTAGTGTCATTGTCAACACCATGGTAGAATATTTTGGTGAGTTGGGCTTGTGAAATATCATGGTGGGGACTATGTCAGAGAAGGTTCATAAACCTCTCCCAAGATTCTCCTAGTGTTTCTCCTGGGGCTATAGAAAAAAGAGTGATATGTCCCCTGATTTCATAAGTGAGAGAATGAGGGTAATGTTTTTCTAAAAAATTGTATTATAGTGCCTCCTAGGTGGTGATACTTATCCACCCTCCAAGGTATCATACCAACTACTGGTTTGGACAAAAAAGAGAGTATTTAAACAATCTTAGTTGAATGGTGTCTCCAAAAATGCCTGAGATTTTACCGTAAGGAACATAAATTAGAAGAACATTGAAGATGCTCTTGGCAACTTTCTCCTTTGTTTCCAGAAAAGGAATTGGCTTGAAGCATGGTGATCCAATTGGTTTGGATCTTGAATTTAGGGGATGTGATGTCGGGTGGCACAACAGGGTGTTGTGCATAAGTAGTTTTGGGGACTAAGAAGTCCTTTAATTGCTTTTGTCCTTTCGTTTCCCTTTAAGTGACTTCTAGGGCCTCTTGTTTGTCCATGTAGGTTGCACACAAAGCGGATTCTTGAGCCACACACTCAGACATCATGGACTTCCTTTGAGTAGTGAGTGCCTACTTGATTTTACGGGTCACTTCCTCCTCTTCCATCCTAAAGTAGTTTTGTTGATTTAAACGATGGAGCGTCCTTTTAATTTCTAGGTCAAAAATTGGCGACAAAAAATCAACGTGTGATGAACGTCGCATGCAAAGTTATAATTGAGCAAATATAATCGATTATAGAAAAAACATACAGACGAAATGAAAACTTGGCAAAAGGAGGAGTAGCACTTCATGAATGGTACTCGGATGGCAGAAAAAAGGAAAAACAGTTTTGTTAAAATAATGGGGTTTGAAAAAACAATTCGTTTTCCCCAACAATGGGGCCAATATTGATATGCATCACATAGCACACAAATTCACTAGGGTTTTTTTATCCTAGAGTTTCATATTTTTTTGGTAAAACTACCAATTAAGGTTTTTTATTAGTATGTAAGGGTCGATCTCACATGACATCATTTTAAAGATGTGTTTTAGAACCCAAATAAATTTGAACAATATTAATGGAAGGTTTTTATTTATTTGAACAAGAAAGTAAATTTCGTTGGGATGATGGTTGATTACGCTAGAAAAACAAAGTAAAATTGCAATGAAATAAAAGTTATACTAGGAAAAAGTAAAGAAAAGTTCTACTAAGGATAAAAGAAAGGGAATTGTAGTTAGTAAAATAAAGAAAAAATTATCTATTAGCATAATTAAATTGCAAGTAAGTAAAGGAAACAATTGAAATAAGTAGTTGAAGAAATGAGATTGTATCAATGGAAAAGGATAGGTTATGAGTTTTACCACCATAGCCAGTATGAAACTAGATCGTTGAAAACTATATGATAAAATTAGATATAAGATGGTATGTAAAAACATTCACAAATGCATCTACAAAATATGAACTCCATATGAACCCATTGGTCCTGGTGTTCCAAGCCTTGCATTCCGCAGTCACATCCCTCAAGACTAACATTAAAAAAAAGGAGAGATCAAGTCATTTATATGTGTGATCATCCAAACCAAATACCATCTGATGAATGAAATCGTATAAAGAAATTCATCTGTGTTACAATATGGATATGGGTCTACTCCCCACGCCTCAATATGATAAACTACTCATGATCCGTAATAGCTAAAAGGAGAATGAAGAAAGAAAGAAAACAAGCCATATACTAGAAGAAGAAGAATCCAAAAAGGGATCTTAGCTATTGACTATTAGATTGCTATTTCCCTTAGTTCCTTGATCCCAAAGAAGACCAAGAATAAAATTAAAGAAGAACTAGAATCTTAAATCCAAACTAACTTTTATTGAAGAACAATGGAGTACATAAGCATGTGAATTGAAATAACAAGTGCTCAAATGAAAATGCCGATACCAAAAAGTTTGATCCCCTTTCTTATAGAGTCCTCCCTCCTTTTATTAAGAAAGGATCCCCTCCTTTTATAGGGGAAGGAGGGATGGAAACCCTACAAAGTGGGGAGAATGAAATAAGGGTGGCAGATGTTGAAATGTCCTGATTGCACACTGCAAACCAACTAGTTCACTACCTGAACCAATTGGTTTGGGGCTGAAGGGGCACAAAACTAGTCAAAACCCTAAAGGGGAGGTGACACCTCTAGCTCAGTCAAGTATTTGTCACAAATCAATCTCAAATAGACCACTTGAAAAAGTGAAATGCCCAATTGTTTCTTGAGCGTGCGCGGGTTAAGGGAGAAACCCTAAGTCAAGGTGGCGACACCTCTGACTAGTTTTGAGCAATCTAAAATGGTCACTTGAATGGTGAGAAATGCAAGGTTGGATCCTAAGACAAGAGACCAGGGAGGTTGGGGTAGAAAACCCTAAGGCATAGTGGCAGTTTGTGGCTTGATCCTAAAGTAATCGAAGATGAGTGTTTGGTCATTGTGAAATGCCTTTCTTGGAAACATATCCAAGTGTCTTAGATAAAGGGAATGATCGTTTGAACCTTAAAGTGTAGTTATTTGTAAAGGTGAAATTATAGGCTCTGTACATGAACCGATCATCTTGTGTGCTGAGGTGATTAGGATCTTGTCATGAGGTAAACTCTGCAAAGTATAAAGAATAAAAGATAAGAATTTGCATTATTGGTTGAGAAGTGGGGAAATGATAATTAATTCTATATAATTAGCAAGAAGTAAAATAAATACTAAGTAAAGTTCATGAAAAGTGTAATTGAAAGTGGATGAATATACATTTATCAATCACCCACTCAACAAGCTTGGTGATGTAGATTCATGCACAACATGCTCGGATGGTGGACACATCTCTCATTAAGGAGCATTTCCCCCCGATCCTGCTCACACCGCCATGACACCTATTCAAGGAAGAGTTTATTCTAGACATTCATAGAGAAGATATACAAATTAGAAAGGCAAGTAGGCATACCTTAGGTACGCCTCAACCCCCACAACAACACTACCATCTTGCTCATTTACAAAGGGATCAGTCTCATGCCATTCAACAACATCCACAACAAGGATGGAAATATTAAGAGCATTCACAACATCTAAAATTGACTCGACAAACAACAGATGGTCAAGAAAATGAAAAAAATGAAGAAATAATCTATATTGCAAATCAAAACACACATCCAGGTCATCTTCAACCTATAACATGAAGAATGTCACGAAGCCAAAAATTGGATTTCTCCACCGAGGGAATGGCCATACCAAAATGCAAAAATGAAAGATATACCTTCTATGAGACTAATTTAATTGAAAGATATACTGAAACACTACCAGAGAGGACCTCTAGAATCTCACCCTCTACCATGATGCCATTTCTAGGAACACCCCCATCCACAATCTCCAAGCTGGCGGATCATTGTGATCCATTAGCTCTCTTATCTCTCTCGCCACCGCCGTCAATCTAGAATGCTCCAAGCTGGTCGTCGCGAACTCTCTTTGCACAAATAGAGAAGAAATGGGAACCATATCAACACTCCTCCCATTTCCCCTCTATTAAAGACAAAAACTTATGTAGAAATTACAAATAGGTACCTAGATTTTTAGTAGAATTTCTAGAACCCCATAAAAATTGCAAAAAATAGAAAAAATACAAAAAGGTAAAAATAAAAAATGACAAATCTTTACTCAAAAACCAAAATTCAATTTTATTAAAAAAATAATTACAGGATCTACCTACGATCACCAAGATCATAGACTACGACCTAAAATTGGACCAATAAAAAACTTTACTTCCAAATTTCTTTTGGGTCCTGGACTACGACCTAAAAATAGACCAAATTCTAAACCTCTTTTTATATACAGGGTCTCAAACTATGACCTAAATTTGGAGCAAACTAAAAATCACCTTTTCAATATTTTAGGATTCGAGACTACGACCAAAAACTAGAACAATCATACACTTTATTTTGCCAATCTGTTTGGAACCGGACCAAGATATTAAACTAGACCATGAGCCTTTCCCCTAAATAGGCTCCCCATCCCTCTTTCTCCATTTTTGGGGTCCCTACTCAAGACCTACCGTTAGAATTTAGATTAACCATTGTGACCAAGGTTACCAACTTACTTTCACATACACATCCTCTGACAATCTCAAGATTATGACTCAAAGATGAACTGAATTACTGACCCCTACCTCATGACCATGAGTTTTGGGTCAAATATCCAATTTCTAGGTTTGAGAACTAGAAAGTAGAGGAGCATCTATGCTCTAAGGAATAAAAGGCAAACCAATAAAGGAACACATCGTGGAGGCTACCTTTCACTGGATAATGGTCAAAACATCCATCCTCAGTTCAATCTCATATGCCTCAATTAATTAGATAACTAAATAGTACAATTACTGGCTAGAAAGGCCACCTTAAATCTGAACAGAATGTCTAAGATACAAACCACCAATCTTGATGATCTAAGCCCTATTCTAACATGAAAGCTCTTCATATCGTGCCTTTCAAGAGTTATGGTCTTGACTCTGAATTGTCTTGATAAAAAAGACTAAAAACTAAAGATGTGTAGGAAGAGGAATGACTACTCTTTTCTTCAAGATCTATTTCTTAGGCAGAGTAGTTTCCACCATTCCTCACTGATCATAAACTCTAGATCTTTATATCTCTATGAATAACCATAGCTCACATATGATTTTCATCCTCCACAAGTTTTGTCAAAACGTCCTCAAAGAGTCCAATCTTTTTGGCCCATCATGACGGAAAATGGGGGTTTGACTTGGCTCAAGCATGCAGTTCTCACTCCTATCTTGAATCTTACCCTGGGAGGGGAAAACTATTGACACCCCATTTTTTATCACTCGGTAGAAATTCACAATTAGTGTTAATCCTACCTCACTCATAACTAGATCACTGGATCTGATATCTATTTTAATGTTTATTTCCTTTTTTTATCCAAGATAGATAATCACTCATACTACACCATGTCTTCTACAATCTACCTTTTTCCTTATTTTTCATACAAAATGTGATGGCGACTCTGACACTATTTTTTCATATGACCTTTCACTACTAAAAAGAGTAGAACTATATTCGCTAAATATCTCTATTTCTTTACCCCTTTTTTGGGCAGGGTGAGACAACTCATACAAGAATAATTATATGCATGACTGATGTGGAAGGAGACATCGAATAGAGGGACATTGTTGCTACAAGAAAAGTAAATCACTCCTATCCTGAGGAGAGTGACCATTATGAGGAGAGTAATAATGAAGTTACACCTAAGAAGGATGTAAAAGGAGATGTTCCTGAGTCTTCTACAAGTAAAACTAGCATACATATAAGAAGTGAAGAACTACTCGTAACTTCTATCACAGTCAAAGCACCTGAGAATCCATCAAGGGAGGACAGTCCTAGTCTATATCTTTGATAAGACACATTCCAACAAAGAGATGACATACATAAAGTGATTATTCCATAATGGTCAATAAGAACTTCAAGACAACAAAATTTCCTAAAAAGAATACTCTCTAAGAATGAGGTATTATGCAATGAGTGTACGACCTGCTCAACAACTCCAAATCTCACTGGTCTCTACTTTTCTTCACCAAAATGTTAAACTGAGAAGACATGAGAGTTCATGTCTTTGAAATGAGAACTCATACTCATGCTAGATAAAATGCATGAATGTGGTGGATTGTGCAAGATTAGAATTCAAATCTTCAATCAAGAACACATTCTCACTGAGAACATGATGAACAAGATCTTCCTACTGGATGACAAAGAGGCGAAATATGCAAATCTAGAAATTCTGACAATGAAGAATCTCTCTTCAAGCCCAATAAAGTCTGGGCAAAGCTCACAAGACAAACAAGATACATATCCAACAGTTCTAAAGTAGAAAATGTACATTCTGAGTTATGGTGTATCATCCATAAGATTATCACCAATGTCTTATTCACAAAATCTAAAACTAAAAGCATTTACCATGAGCATATCCACATCCTTTGGTTCATCACGGAGAGAGATCCAATTAACATTGACATGCTACTCATCGATAGATGTATATATATGTATTGGTAGATGGATATCCATTCTAGAGCAACAAAATGACTTTTGCATGGGTGGCCTTGTAAACTTAATTTATCAAGCATTCATGTACCCTAAGTTGCTTATGGGATTTTTTGAATATAGGGGGGTTGTTTCATCAACATTAAATACTTAGTATACATTGATAACATGGTATGCTGAGGTAAAAGAGTATATTATTGACTCATGAAGACTGAAATTGTTATACCTTTTCTTGATTCTAGCAACCATGATGAACATAAAATCTTATTCATCATAATTGAACTATGATTTTTTCTTGAACAACCAAGGGTGTCTAATACCATATCTAGAAAGGATACTTATGCATCACCCTCAACGTGTCATTTTCCTAAAGAGCATAAAAATACCTCTTCCTATCATCACTGAGGATTCTATCGAGACCAAAAATGATGAACATGAAGATCACACACCTGAGGTTCAAAAGACCATTGTAAACACATCCTCCCAATATGCACAATATCTTACCAATCATGCATAATAGAAAATACATGTAAAAGAACCACACAACAAGAGTCAAAATCCAAAGAAGACTACCCCTCCACCAACTGCAACTATCTCTACTATAGGTTAACCTATCTAGAACTTTCTCATGACTCGCCTTCACTAATCCCCTTTGAGCATGACACCCCAGACATCCCACTAGAGAGAAAACAACATCAAGCAGGCCCATCAAGGACAAAAATGTTCACATCAAGGATCCATCTTCACCTCCTTCTTCCCCTCATCATTTAGATAAGGGAGTCTAAGAATCTTGGTACTTCTTTTGGATGAGAGTATGATTGTCTGTGTTAGGTAACATCTGAAAATGTTGATGATATTTAACATAGATATTCAGGGTATAAGTGCACATATCCACAGACTCATGGACAACATATACGAGATGCATAATCTCACTTGTTAGGTAGAAGCCTAGGAAACTATCCCCCAGCAAATGGAAGAAATATTGGCGCTTCAAAAGGAAATGCATGACTTATGGAAAATAGAGGAGGAAGACTACTATATATGAAGGATAAGCACACTACAAAGCAGCAAAAAAAGTGTGAAAGGCTAGCATACTACAAATGCAAGGGATGAACTCTCCATCTACTTCATCACACAGATCTTCTTATGATCCGGATACATCAAGTGACAAGATGCATGAGGGACAATGCTATAACAAAGATGTCCCAATTGAATCTTCCAGGCTTCAATGAGTTCCTTTCATGCTATAGATGGTTATTACCAACACACTATTCAAAATATCACCAACACCAATGTTGTTATGAGTGATGAAATCTAGGGAAATCCACCTTCTATTGCTCTACCTCTAGACATGCCAATCAACATTCCCACACGAACTATACTTCTGATGTGGGAAATACACACTTTACTCCTTCTATGGATAATAATGAGGACTTTTTAGTGACATGCAAGTTTCTCAGATACTCACACGACTATTTGTTTGAAGGTAAATCAAGAGCCTATTTAAAGGCTATTCTAGAAGGGCACAAAAACTATATTCTCTCCAATCATGTCTCTTAAAAATGGGCCTAGACAACCCAAGCGATTTGATTCTCAATTTGACATACATGTTGAAGATGTAGTCCATCTAGAAGATGATGAAGAAGATATTGTTTAGTATTAGACAAAAATAGTCATGTATATAATGAAAATGTATCTTCTTATGAATATGATGGAAATTTGGCTTAAGTTTTATCAAATTCTGGCCAAAGACCCAATATGTTGTCTTTCTTGAGCACATTCTTCCTCTTCCTTCACATATTTCCCATAAAATGCACGACATGGATCTGAAATGCATTCACAAAATGCAAGGTTAGCAAAGCTTTTGTTTTGTACAATTTTATGAATGACTATTTGGATGAAGGCTAAATTTTGTAAATTATGAATGTATATTTATCCCTTTTCAAATGCATCTTTCATTGTATTTCCATAACAGTTTATTTCCCTTTTGCTAATTTTACATAAATAAATATAATTTTCTCACTCCTTGACCATTAATGCAAAAACTCATCATTTTCACTTATTTTTTGCAGGTTTTCCTTCACTCATATTTGAGAATCAAGAACTAGATTACAATTTTGGATATCAAGATCCTAAGGCTTCAAGAGCAACATTTCAACCATCCCAATACATGAGTTCATTGGCTCATGATCTAAAATGGTCATTTCATCTATGCAAAATGCTACAACTACCATTTCACTACTCAGCTCTACCCTTTGATACTAACTATTCAACAGCTAATATGAGCATTTCAAGCTTCCCAACCACCTGAGTTGGTTCCCCAACCAACCATTTCAACTCTTCCAAATGACCGAATAAGAATGATTAAGGACCATGTCCTGGTCACATGGTGTGTCACTCCATCTCTAGTGTTTTTACCAACTTCCCTGGCCCATGCCTCTTCAGACTTGAACCAATCAGTTCAGGCTGTGAACCAGTCAGTTCACAACACGCTACTTGACTTCTTCAAGCGGCCTCTAGTCTTCTTTTCTTTTCCCCCTTTAGGGTTTCCACCCCTCCTTCCCATATAAAAGGAGGGGGGACTCTACAAGAAAGGGGATCCTGGTTTTTTTACCCACACTTTAAATTTCATCATTTGTTACTCTAACTCTTGCATATGTACTCTCTTGTCTTCAATAAAATTAGTGTTTCAATCTTTGTTCTTGGTATTCTTGTTGGGAGCAAGGAATTAAGAGGGAATGCCATTTTTTTGTCACTATCTAAGGTCTTTTTGGATTCTTAGTCTTCTAGTCTATGGATTCCTCTCTTCCTTCCTTTGCTCTTCCTTTAACTTCTATGGATTGTGAGTAGTTTTCTATATCGGGGCATGGGGAGTAGCCCCACTAGCCACAGTGTATATTAGATTGACTTCTATATGATAATGTTTTTAGATGGTATATGTTTGAATCATCACCATTTGAAACAACTTGAGATCTTGTTTCATCGAGCGTTAGGCTTGGGCGATGTAACCACGAAACCCATGACTTGGAACAACCAAACAAAGCACCAAGCCATGTATGAGATCTCATAAGGGACTTTTTTGGGATTATTGGGTAAGGATCTGCAAACACCAGGATCAATGGGTTTGTAGGGAGTTTGATTTTTGTAATGCATTTGTGAGCATTTTTACATACCTTCATATGATTTGTTTTATCTTTATAGATTTCACCGATCTAGTTTCACACAGACTATGGTGGTAAAACCCATAACACCAACATATTTTGTGAGTGTAGTAGATTGATCTCAAATGTTTACTTTTTTTTACAAAAACATTAGATTTTATATGAAAAACACAAAAGGATATTACAATGAAATAGAAGGCATACGGGCAACAAGCTACGCCGATCAATCTTTTCTTTACTTGCAATTTATTACTTTTCATAGATAAATCTTGCTTATTTGTCTTAGTATAACCTTTTCTTTCACTTGAGTGTAACTTATCTTGCCTTTTTCTTAGTGTAACATTTATTTACTTATTCTTAGTGCAATCATTTCATTACTTGTTTTAGCATAATCAACCATTAACCAACAAATCTTTACATTTTTATTCCAATAATTGTTAAAAAAAATTAGTTTGACAATCGAATCTTAATAAAGCTATCCTACGAGATTGACCCTTTTATACTAATAAACCAACTTTAATTGGTAGATTTTATATACACAAAATGTTACACCCCGATCTCACAATTTCCTCAAATCATGAGATTAGGGCATAAGATAGGATTTATATGAAACACAAAGAACACCCTTAACTTTTCCTTTTCTTAAAAACTCTTGTTTCTTCACATTGAACCACATAAAACATCTTAGCAAGGGAATCTAAACATTTCCTTTACTAATCAAACTTTAATAGAAAAGATACATGTATAAGCATTCACGATGTCTTTCACACATTAAGCACATTAAACCTGCTAATTAGCATACATATCAAAGAGGAACGATATTACACATTGTAATTACAACTCTCTCTCTAAACTCTTACTGAGGACCTAGAGTGACAAGGACCGACTGACTCAACTAATCTCGTACTTGACTCCTGTGGCAGATCTACTCTGACGCTCTGATCATCTTCAAGTCCACGCGGTTAACCCTAAAATGTTTGAGTAGAGGGGTGAGCCTACTCGCTCAGTGAATGAGTACTTCATGGAAACAGACTAATGCACTAATGTGATTACAGATATAATTTTGAGTAAACGATTTAAAATTTAACATAAATGCAGAACTAAGCAAGGCAGTTCTAATAACATAACAGATTGCAGAATATAATCACATTTCCATGCAATAGCACATAATTTGAACAGGTAATCAGATATATAAAGAAATAGCACACAAGCTTGAATACTTTAATTTACTGTGATCCTATATGATTACATACTTATTTTATTATTATGCCCTAAATATATGCAGTGTACTCTGCATATAAAGATCCACAGCAAGTTCATGCTACGGTCCCACCGTACAAGACTTAGCGACACACCCGGGGAATGCTAAGTCTGACTGCTGTCCTGGTCTGCTACAGGACTCCCAAGCTCACACGGCCTCACTGCACTCTCAAAAGAGTTTATTCTAGACTCCTCCTTTAACCTGAGTACACCGGCGGAGAGTCACAGGGTTACCTTCGTGACGCTGTACGAATGATGTTAGATAACCGTGTTTTCTTTTCTTTCCAGTGCCACCGTGACACACACACGGATTAATGTTGAACACTGCTTTCCTTCCCTCGTGCCACTGTGACATGCACGGATTATTGTTGAACAGAGTCACCGACCATCTAGACACACGCTAGTAGGTCATTTCACCCCAAGGTGCAGACCTCACGAGGGGTTCTACGGTGTTAGGGCACCTATGTCTATTAACTAGTTAACATATAAATATCATAGCTCATGTATTCAACATATACCATGTCTCAGTAACATCCCTTTCTAGGGCATGTCATATCTCATTACCTGCAATTTACGAGATATGTATTGAAAATAAGAAGCCCTGCAGTATGTAGATATCAACTCAGAGAGAACACACATATAAAGTTAAATGCACTAGAAACATACAATTTAACAATTAAGCATCACCACATCTCATATCGAGACCTTTCATATTACCATAACATGATTCATTGAACACCCTATCCTTAGGGTTTCATTTGCCTTATTCATTCATCACATGCCAACACCCTACTCTTAGGGTTGCATTTGCCTCATTCACCTTTTCACATGGCTCTTATCATGATCTCATAAGATGTAAGCATTCACTAAATAAAGACTGTTTCCAACAAATCATATATAATCAATGTAGATATGAAATCATGGAAACTTAACTAAATTTAGATTTTCCATATCATTTACTGAGATATCATGTATCAAGAATAAAATTCAATTAAGATAACCCATGAGATACATCCTAACCACTTATAGGATTACTAGTCCTTTTCAATAAGGTTGAAACTCTAGCGATATCTCAATTAGGTCAAACCCTAATTACATCATTTGATATAAATCTAAAAGCATCCTCACTAGGAAGTGTTGTATACGTTTCTGATATGAATCTACCATTTAGGAATCATTCAAACAGAGAAGTAATCCACATCGTATCAATTTGCAACAATCTTAAATCCAACGGACATTTCAGGTTTTAGAATCATATACTAAGCAATTAGGGATTTGGATGCTATAATCAAATTCGTGCATTACACTGTTTAGAGGAAGAACCCACTCACCCTAAGGTGTGAAAACACCTCACAACTGCAGCTCAACTCAGGGAATCTCGAATTCCTATCAAATCCCTAGCAAATCTCCCAATTCTTCTTCCATTCAACTCGGAAACCTTGAAAATGAGGGATTATTAAGAAAGGGTGAGAAAAGAGGGAATTTAGACATCCTCTTGGATCAAATCAGAGCAAGGACGGAATCTTTACATGAGAGAGAAGATTCACCATAAAAGTCTATGCAAGGAATCCGAACTTACTTGATTTCACCACTCTTGGGACCGCAGAACCCTAATTCAACAATTCCCCCACTTTCTTCACTCAAGCCCTAATTCTCCCTCTCTCTCTAGGAGCTCGTTTCTCTGGAGTGAATGACGAATAATGAGAGCTGCTTGTGTGTGTGGTCGTTCATATAAGTCAATTGAGCTGCTTGGGTCAATTGCATATTGACCCAACACTTAACTTTAATTATATAGGCTGAATATTCAGTTATACAAAAGTTACTGTAATTCGTTTATTTCAGAGAACAAACATTCTCCAACAATTATGGGAATTTAGCACCTTGTTTATAATTGATCTATAAAGCTTCATTTAAAATTTGAGATCAATTGGATGTACCAATAAAAAGATAAAATTCAATTACCACACTGCTGTAAAATTCTGGAAATGTGATCGGTCGAGTTTGAAACTCGGCCGATCAACAGGTCAGGGCATTCTTCAAAAATTCTGATATTTACCAATATTGTTCAAATTTTATATATCCAAATCATATCCAAATTTGAAGTAAATCAGAGTTACACATAAAATACTAAAAATCATTTAGTGAGACATTCTACTTATTAAATTCTGTATTCATGCATCATTAAAACCCTATTTTTTTGGGCCGATTAGGGTTTATGTTTCTCAAACCCTAATTCTCAAGACAAAAGAATATTTAGACTTCTTATCATAGTTAAAACATCCTAATTGTGTTATCGTCACTAATTAGATTTCAAGAATGATTATTCCAATTAATCTTCGCAATTGTCTAGGTAAACCCTAGTTTACCAATTAAGCTCAGATGGGGTCGTAACACAAAAGATTAAGCTTGAGGATAAACAGTAGTGAATTGATGTGTTTGTATATCAATTTCGGCACCCTTTCAAGGTACAAAAGATTTATTTTGTCAAACCCATAAATAATTTTCAATGAAACTTTTTTTTCTTTGTTCTCTACCTGTCGAGTCCCATTTCAATAGTGCTACTCCTTCTGTCAAGTTTCCATTTTGGAAGTCTATTTTTTCTGCAACAACTTATATGTGTCCATTATAACTGCATGCGACACTTGCAACACGATGGTTCTGTGACGTCAGTTTTTTGACCCAGAAACAGTAAGAATGTTCATCGTTTAAATTGGACAAATAAAATTAGAATGGGAAAAGACGAAATGAATTGTAGGATACAACAAGAACTCACTTCTCAAAGGGAGGCCATGTTGGATGATCGTGTGGCTTAAGAAACTGCCTTGCACACTATCCTTCTGGCCGAACAAGAGGCTGGAGAAATCACACAATGTGAAGCTAAATGTCAAAAAAAAACTCAAAGATTTCTTAATGCATACCACTACCTATTCAAAACATCCTATCGTGCCACCTGAAATCACTACCCCAAGTTTGAGATCTGCACTCAATGGATCACTATGCTCCAAGCTAACCCATTCAATGGAACCAAATATGATAGTTGCCAAGATCACCTACAAAGATTCTAAGATCTATTTGCCTTCCATAAATCACAACATATCTCAAATAGTTCTCAATGATATCAAGCAAATTCTTTATGCCACAGTCAAACATAGAATGCAAAGATAAACCACCACGCTTTCACTGCGCAACTCTGATACTTTTATACAACTATCTCAACTTATGCTGCTCAGAGAGTTCTATTGTTCTTTATCACCTTTAAGTGATAAAAGCAAGTTCACCATGCTGGTTTAAACTTTAATAACATGTTACTCAGATAGAAAAACAGTCTTGAATTAAAAGACTAAATTCAACAATCAATTGCACAATACTACTCTTGGCATCCCCATTGGGTCATGGATGCATGAGGTGAAGCATTACCACCTCACTCCATACTACCCTGTTTCGATCCTGGGATCTGTGGGTTATGGGCCCACACACAATTCAAAGTGTAACCATCGCATTATATCATTTTAGGGTTTCAACCATAGTAATAAGGTAATCCACAATTGTATCAGTCATTCAAGCATTAATCATACTCAATTACCATCACTCAGTTATATTAGAGCTAGGTATAACAAGCTACACCTCATTAGGGTTACTTGTCCAGAAAATCTGATTATCATCCCTTTTCTATTAATATGAGTGAATAGGTATAACTACCTTATTCAGGATATCCCTTCATGTGTTCTGACATCATCCAAACCGTATCACCATGTCACAAATACACAATAGTAAGATACATATTAGGTATGAATTACTACGACTATCATACGCCTTTAAATTAACATATAGCTTGCACAAATATACTGAAATCATATGTAGGACCAACTTTCATACCTTAATATGTCTTCAACCAATCATACATGTAAAAACAAATTCACATATTACACAAAGCTAGTGTTTTCCCATATCTCTTTGCTCATTCATTACTTCTTTACTTTTTGCTACCTATCCTTTTTATATGATTATATACAATAAACATCATTAGCATTAAATCATTTAAGATAGGAATGGATTATTCATCATTCTTGCTATCACACAAGAATTTATTTCTTATCGCACTTCATCATACTGTATGTCACTATTACATTCACTAGATGACCCCACCAAGGTAGTTATGCATCATATATGATTCATTTTCTCTTATCATTTCATTTCCCCCTTGCTCTTATTAAGGAATATATGAAAGAGAAGATGATTTTAAGACTTGGAATACTTGTATTCAAACATTCCCTTAATACATTCTCGTATGCAGATTTACTTAGTTATCAACAGAGATATTTGATTAATTAGCACCTGCCTGAATCTCACAACCTCTTTATATTATAATTTCTCCATCATATTTCAAACCCTTTCTTATGTTCCATAGTCCTCTCACCATATACTACTCTTTAACCAGTCATCTTTAATTCTAAATTTTTCTCTTGTGACCATGTTGCTTATTCATATGTATGGTCATGTATACCATGTTGCACATATTTCCACCTTTATCTTTATACTATTGTGAAGTTAACGTTCTAAATTAATAGTCCTTCTATTAGTTTTTCCTCATGTTGAATACATTACATATTCTTCATTTTTAAATCAAGTGGATCATGCATGGGTCAAACATAGTTTCTCTTTCAATCAAGTTTTTCCTTCCTGAATACAGTCTACCTTTGTATGATTTATTCATTCGTTAAACTATACCTATGTTCTTTGCTTAGAAACTAGTTTGTTGTTCTAGTCTTATGAACTATATGATCATATGATTCTCTTCACTATTACTCTATTATATGATTCATTCATCATGATTGATTCTTGCTATCTAGAACCATACATACATTTCACATATCTTTTCTATATTTCATATGTATAGTTCATGTAATATTAATCAATAAACTGATTATGAACTTCTTATCATGTTCTATTATTCCCAATTAAGGGTTTCACATATGAGGCCCCAAAATTGAACCTCAGACATCAGTTTCAACTAATTCTTAGTTGTTCTTATCTTGCCCGTATGTTTCAACATCTTACTGTATGTACATTCTTACTCTGATGTGGGTCTAATTATTCCAATTCTATTCTTATTATACTATTGATAGGATTTATTAGATCCTAGTAATGCATCCTGCCAACCGGACCAGGCCAAACCTGAAATCCTGAAGCCAAGAACTACAAAGGATTACATTCTTCCTGAACTGCCACTCACAGCTCAGAAACTCGGCCGATCACTCTGGAACTCGGCCGATCACCTTCCAGATTTCGAAACTCGGCCGACCAACTTCGGCCAATCAGCAGGAAACTCGGCCGATCCTCTGGGGAACTCGGCCGATCGAAACACTACTTGTTTACCTACAAAGAAACTCGGCCGATTCAAGACCAAACTCGGCCGACCAAAATGCTGTTTGAAATCCTAGACAAGGAACTCGGCCGACCAAAACACGAACTCGGCCGAACCGCACACAGACTGAAAACCTAAACAGACCTGTTGATGTCAATTTCACTTGAATCAGCGGGCAAAACCATAGAAACAAAAGCTCATTTCAAGATGATTTCTAATCTACATGTTACAAAGAATGAAATCAATAAATGCAACAACTGCATAGTGTGCAACAAATATTAAAGACCCATATTTCAAAGTATTGAATATTTCAATTCAAACATATAAGAGCATTTCTATACATTTCCAACAAAAACAACATTATGAAATGTAAGTTCTATCTCCTTTTACATTTATGCTCTTAATTCTTGTTTCTTTTCTCGTTTCCTAACCCTAACATTTCTAGGGTTCCTCTCTAGCCCATTCTTCCACTGTATACCTGGCCAGGGTATACGTGAGAGAATAGACAGAGTAGCTTGTACTGGCTGATCCAAGTACTCAGATATCGGGCCAGGATATCCAAATACTCAAATCCCCAAAGCTAACATCAAACATCTCCTATCTGCCACACATAGGACTCTAACTTACTAACTTAATGGTCCTTGACAACTCACCCTAAGCTCTGATACCAAGCTGTTACACCCCGATCTCACAATTTCCTCAAATCATGAGATTAGGGCATAAGATAGGATTTATATGAAACACAAAGAACACCCTTAACTTTTCCTTTTCTTAAAAACTCTTGTTTCTTCGCATTGAACCACATAAAACATCTTAGCAAGGGAATCTAAACATTTCCTTTACTAATCAAACTTTAATAGAAAAGATACATGTATAAGCATTCACGATGTCTTTCACACATTAAGCACATTAAACCTGCTAATTAGCATACATATCAAAGAGGAACAATATTACACATTGTAATTACAACTCTCTCTCTAAACTCTTACTGAGGACCTAGAGTGACAAGGACCGACTGACTCAACTAATCTCGTACTTGACTCCTGTGGCAGATCTACTCTGACGCTCTGATCATCTTCAAGTCCACACGGTTAACCCTAAAATGTTTGAGTAGAGGGGTGAGCCTACTCGCTCAGTGAATGAGTACTTCATGGAAATAGACTAATGCACTAATGTGATTACAGATATAATTTTGAGTAAACGATTTAAAATTTAACATAAATGCAGAACTAAGCAAGGCAGTTCTAATAACATAACAGATTGCAGAATATAATCACATTTCCATGCAATAGCACATAATTTGAACAGGTAATCAGATATATAAAGAAATAGCACACAAGCTTGAATACTTTAATTTACTGTGATCCTATATGATTACATACTTATTTTATTATTATGCCCTAAATATATACAGTGTACTCTGCATATAAAGATCCGCAGCAAGTTCATGCTACGGTCCCACCGTACAAGACTTAGCGACACACCCGGGGAATGCTAAGTCTGACTGTTGTCCTGGTCTGCTACAGGACTCCCAAGCTCACACGGCCTCACTGCACTCTCAAAAGAGTTTATTCTAGACTCCTCCTTTAACCTGAGTACACCGGCGGAGAGTCACAGGGTTACCTTCGTGACGCTGTACGAATGATGTTAGATAACCGTGTTTTCTTTTCTTTCCAGTGCCACCGTGACACACACACGGATTAATGTTGAACACTGCTTTCCTTCCCTCGTGCCACCGTGACATGCACGGATTATTGTTGAACACGAGTCACCGACCATCTAGACACACGCTAGTAGGTCGTTTCACCCCAAGGTGCAGACCTCACGAGGGGTTCTACGGTGTTAGGGCACCTATGTCTATTAACTAGTTAACATATAAATATCATAGCTCATGTATTCAACATATACCATGTCTCAGTAACATCCCTTTCTAGGGCATGTCATATCTCATTACCTGCAATTTACGAGATATGTATTGAAAATAAGAAGCCCTGCAGTATGTAGATATCAACTCAGAGAGAACACGCATATAAAGTTAAATGCACTAGAAACATACAATTTAACAATTAAGCATCACCACATCTCATATCGAGACCTTTCATATTACCATAACATGATTCATTGAACACCCTATCCTTAGGGTTTCATTTGCCTTATTCATTCATCACATGCCAACACCCTACTCTTAGGGTTGCATCTGCCTCATTCACCTTTTCACATGGCTCTTATCATGATCTCATAAGATGTAAGCATTCACTAAATAAAGACTGTTTCCAACAAATCATATATAATCAATGTAGATATGAAATCATGGAAACTTAACTAAATTTAGATTTTCCATATCATTTACTGAGATATCATGTATCAAGAATAAAATTCAATTAAGATAACCCATGAGATACATCCTAACCACTTATAGGATTACTAGTCCTTTTCAATAAGGTTGAAACTCTAGCGATATCTCAATTAGGTCAAACCCTAATTACATCATTTGATATAAATCTAAAAGCATCCTCACTACGAAGTGTTGTATACGTTTCTGATATGAATCTACCATTTAGGAATCATTCAAACAGAGAAGTAATCCACATCGTATCAATTTGCAACAATCTTAAATCCAACGGACATTTCAGGTTTTAGAATCATATACTAAGCAATTAGGGATTTGGATGCTATAATCAAATTCGTGCATTACACTGTTTAGGGGAAGAACCCACTCACCCTAAGGTGTGAAAACACCTCACAACTGCAGCTCAACTCAGGGAATCTCGAATTCCTATCAAATCCCTAGCAAATCTCCCAATTCTTCTTCCATTCAACTCGGAAACCTTGAAAATGAGGGATTATGAAGAAAGGGTGAGAAAAGAGGGAATTTCGACATCATCTTGGATCAAATCAGAGCAAGGACGGAATCTTGACATGAGAGAGAAGATTCACCATAAAAGTCTATGCAAGGAATCCAAACTTACTTGATTTCACCACTCTTGGGACCGCAGAACCCTAATTCAGCAATTCCCCCACTTTCTTCACTCAAGCCCTAATTCTCCCTCTCTCTCTAGGAGCTCGTTTCTCTGGAGTGAATGACGAAGAATGAGATCTGCTTGTGTGTGTGGTCGTTCATATAAGTCAATTGAGCTGCTTGGGTCAATTGCATATTGACCCAACACTTAACTTTAATTATATAGGCTGAATATTCAGTTATACAAAAGTTACTGTAATTCGTTTATTTCAGAGAACAAACATTCTCCAACAATTATGGGAATTTATCACGTTGTTTATAATTGATCTATAAAGCTTCAGTTAAAATTTGAGATCAATTGGATATACCAATAAAAAGATAAAATTCAATTACCACACTGCTGTAAAATTCTGGAAATGTGATCGGTCGAGTTTGAAACTCGGCCGATCAACAGGTCAGGGCATTCTTCAACAATTCTGATATTTACCAATATTGTTCACATTTTATATATCCAAATCATATCCAAATTTGAAGTAAATCAGAGTTACACATAAAATACTAAAAATCATTTAGTGAGACATTCTACTTATTAAATTCTGTATTCATGCATCATTAAAACCCTATTTTTTTGGGCCGATTAGGGTTTATGTTTCTCAAACCCTAATTCTCAAGACAAAAGAATATTTAGACTTCTTATCATAGTTAAAACATCCTAATTGTGTTATCGTCACTAATTAGATTTCAAGAATGATTATTCCAATTAATCTTCGCAATTGTCTAGGTAAACCCTAGTTTACCAATTAAGCTCAGATGGGGTCGTAACACAAAAGATTAAGCTTGAGGATAAACAGTAGTGAATTGATGTGTTTGTATATCAATTTCGGCACCCTTTCAAGGTACAACAGATTTATTTTGTCAAACCCATAAATAATTTTCAATGAAACTTTTTTTTCTTTGTTCTCTACCTGTTGAGTCCCATTTCAATAGTGCTACTCCTTCTTCTGTCAAGTTTCCATTTTGGAAGTCTATTTTTTCTGCAACAACTTATATGTGTCCATTATAACTGCATGCGACACTTGCAACACGATGGTTCTGTGACGTCAGTTTTTTGACCCAGAAACAGTAAGAATGTTCATCGTTTAAATTGGACAAATAAAATTAGAATGGGAAAAGACGAAATGAATTGTAGGATACAACAAGAACTCACTTCTCAAAGGGAGGCCATGTTGGATGATCGTGTGGCTTAAGAAACTGCCTTGCACACTATCCTTCTGGCCGAACAAGAGGCTGGAGAAATCACACAATGTGAAGCTAAATGTCAAAAAAAAACTCAAAGATTTCTTAATGCATACCACTACCTATTCAAAACATCCTATCGTGCCACCTGAAATCACTACCCCAAGTTTGAGATCTGCACTCAATGGATCACTATGCTCCAAGCTAACCCATTCAATGGAACCAAATCTGATAGTTGCCAAGATCACCTACAAAGATTCTAAGATCTATTTGCCTTCCATAAATCACAACATATCTCAAATAGTTCTCAATGATATCAAGCAAATTCTTTATGCCACAGTCAAACATAGAATGCAAAGATAAACCACCACGCTTTCACTGCGCAACTCTGATACTTTGATACAACTATCTCAACTTATGCTGCTCAGAGAGTTCTATTGTTCTTTATCACCTTTAAGTGATAAAAGCAAGTTCACCATGCTGGTTTAAACTTTAATAACATGTTACTCAGATAGCAAAACAGTCTTGAATTAAAAGACTAAATTCAACAATCAATTGCACAATACTACTCTTGGCATCCCCATTGGGTCATGGATGCATGAGGTGAAGCATTACCACCTCATTCCATACTACCCTGTTTCGGTCCTGGGATCTGTGGGTTATGGGCCCACACACAATTCAAAGTGTAACCATCGCATTATATCATTTTAGGGTTTCAACCATAGTAATAAGGTAATCCACAATTGTATCAGTCATTCAAGCATTAATCATACTCAATTACCATCACTCAGTTATATTAGAGCTAGGTATAACAAGCTACACCTCATTAGGGTTACTTGTCCAGAAAATCTGATTATCATCCCTTTTCTATTAATATGAGTGAATAGGTATAACTACCTTATTCAGGATATCCCTTCATGTGTTCTGACATCATCCAAACCGTATCACCATGTCACAAATACACAATAGTAAGATGCATATTAGGTATGAATTACTACGACTATCATACGCCTTTAAATTAACATATAGCTTGCACAAATATACTGAAATCATATGTAGGACCAACTTTCATACCTTAATATGTCTTCAACCAATCATACATGTAAAAACAAATTCACATATTACACAAAGCTAGTGTTTTCCCATATCTCTTTGCTCATTCATTACTTCTTTACTTTTTGCTACCTATCCTTTTTATATGATTATATACAATAAACATCATTAGCATTAAATCATTTAAGATAGGAATGGATTATTCATCATTCTTGCTATCACACAAGAATTTATTTCTTATCACACTTCATCATACTGTATGTCACTATTACATTCACTAGATGACCCCACCAAGGTAGTTATGCATCATATATGATTCATTTTCTCTTATCATTTCATTTCCCCCTTGCTCTTATTAAGGAATATATGAAAGAGAAGATGATTTTAAGACTTGGAATACTTGTATTCAAACATTCCCTTAATACATTCTCGTATGCAGATTTACTTAGTTATCAACAGAGATATTTGATTAATTAGCACCTGCCTGAATCTCACAACCTCTTTATATTATAATTTCTCCATCATATTTCAAACCCTTTCTTATGTTCCATAGTCCTCTCACCATATACTACTCTTTAACCAGTCATCTTTAATTCTAAATTTTTCTCTTGTGACCATGTTGCTTATTCATATGTATGGTCATGTATACCATGTTGCACATATTTCCACCTTTATCTTTATACTATTGTGAAGTTAACGTTCTAAATTAATAGTCCTTCTATTAGTTTTTCCTCATGTTGAATACATTACATATTCTTCATTTTTAAATCAAGTGGATCATGCATGGGTCAAACATAGTTTCTCTTTCAATCAAGTTTTTCCTTCCTGAATACAGTCTACCTTTGTATGATTTATTCATTCGTACCTATGTTCTTTGCTTAGAAACTAGTTTGTTGTTCTAGTCTTATGAACTATATGATCATATGATTCTCTTCACTATTACTCTATTATATGATTCATTCATCATGATTGATTCTTGCTATCTAGAACCATACATACATTTCACATATCTTTTCTATATTTCATATGTATAGTTCATGTAATATTAATCAATAAACTGATTATGAACTTCTTATCATGTTCTATTATTCCCAATTAAGGGTTTCACATATGAGGCCCCAAAATTGAACCTCAGACATCAGTTTCAACTAATTCTTAGTTGTTCTTATCTTGCCCATATGTTTCAACATCTTACTGTATGTACATTCTTACTCTGATGTGGGTCTAATTATTCCAATTCTATTCTTATTATACTATTGATAGGATTTATTAGATCCTAGTAACGCATCCTGCCAACCGGACCAGGCCAAACCTGAAATCCTGAAGCCAAGAACTACAAAGGATTACATTCTTCCTGAACTGCCACTCACAGCTCAGAAACTCGGCCGATCACTCTGGAACTCGGCCGATCACCTTCCAGATTTCGAAACTCGGCCGACCAACTTCGGCCGATCAGCAGGAAACTCGGCCGATCCTCTGGGGAACTCGGCCGATCGAAACACTACTTGTTTACCTACAAAGAAACTCGGCCAATTCAAGACCAAACTCAGCCGACCAAAATGCTGTTTGAAATCCTAGACAAGGAACTCGGCCGACCAAAACACGAACTCGGCCGAATCGCACACAGACTGAAAACCCAAACAGACCTGTTGATGTCAATTTCACTTGAATCAGCGGGCAAAACCATAGAAACAAAAGCTCATTTCAAGATGATTTCTAATCTACATGTTACAAAGAATGAAATCAATAAATGCAACAACTGCATAGTGTGCAACAAATATTAAAGACCCATATTTCAAAGTATTGAATATTTCAATTCAAACATATAAGAGCATTTCTATACATTTCCAACAAAAACAACATTATGAAATGTAAGTTCTATCTCCTTTTACATTTATGCTCTTAATTCTTGTTTCTTTTCTCGTTTCCTAACCCTAACATTTCTAGGGTTCCTCTCTAGCCCATTCTTCCACTGTATACCTGGCCAGGGTATACGTGAGAGAATAGACAGAGTAGCTTGTACTGGCTGATCCAAGTACTCAGATATCGGGCCAGGATATCCAAATACTCAAATCCCCAAAGCTAACATCAAACATCTCCTATCTGCCACACATAGGACTCTAACTTACTAACTTAATGGTCCTTGACAACTCACCCTAAGCTCTGATACCAAGCTGTTACACCCCGATCTCACAATTTCCTCAAATCATGAGATTAGGGCATAAGATAGGATTTATATGAAACACAAAGAACACCCTTAACTTTTCCTTTTCTTAAAAACTCTTGTTTCTTCGCATTGAACCACATAAAACATCTTAGCAAGGGAATCTAAACATTTCCTTTACTAATCAAACTTTAATAGAAAAGATACATGTATAAGCATTCACGATGTCTTTCACACATTAAGCACATTAAACCTGCTAATTAGCATACATATCAAAGAGGAACAATATTACACATTGTAATTACAACTCTCTCTCTAAACTCTTACTGAGGACCTAGAGTGACAAGGACCGACTGACTCAACTAATCTCGTACTTGACTCCTGTGGCAGATCTACTCTGACGCTCTGATCATCTTCAAGTCCACGCGGTTAACCCTAAAATGTTTGAGTAGAGGGGTGAGCCTACTCGCTCAGTGAATGAGTACTTCATGGAAACAGACTAATGCACTAATGTGATTACAGATATAATTTTGAGTAAACGATTTAAAATTTAACATAAATGCAGAACTAAGCAAGGTAGTTCTAATAACATAACAGATTGCAGAATATAATCACATTTCCATGCAATAGCACATAATTTGAACAGGTAATCAGATATATAAAGAAATAGCACACAAGCTTGAATACTTTAATTTACTGTGATCCTATATGATTACATACTTATTTTATTATTATGCCCTAAATATATACAGTGTACTCTGCATATAAAGATCCGCAGCAAGTTCATGCTACGGTCCCACCGTACAAGACTTAGCGACACACCCGGGGAATGCTAAGTCTGACTGCTGTCCTGGTCTGCTACAGGACTCCCAAGCTCACACAGCCTCACTTCACTCTCAAAAGAGTTTATTCTAGACTCCTCCTTTAACCTGAGTACACCGGCGGAGAGTCACAGGGTTACCTTCGTGACGCTGTACGAATGATGTTAGATAACCGTGTTTTCTTTTCTTTCCAGTGCCACCGTGACACACGCACGGATTAATGTTGAACACTGCTTTCCTTCCCTCGTGCCACCGTGACATGCACGGATTATTGTTGAACACGAGTCACCGACCATCTAGACACACGCTAGTAGGTCGTTTCACCCCAAGGTGCAGACCTCACGAGGGGTTCTACGGTGTTAGGGCACCTATGTCTATTAACTAGTTAACATATAAATATCATAGCTCATGTATTCAACATATACCATGTCTCAGTAACATCCCTTTCTAGGGCATGTCATATCTCATTACCTGCAATTTATGAGATATGTATTGAAAATAAGAAGCCCTGCAGTATGTAGATATCAACTCAGAGAGAACACGCATATAAAGTTAAATGCACTAGAAACATATAATTTAACAATTAAGCATCACCACATCTCATATCGAGACCTTTCATATTACCATAACATGATTCATTGAACACCCTATCCTTAGGGTTTCATTTGCCTTATTCATTCATCACATGCCAACACCCTACTCTTAGGGTTGCATTTGCCTCATTCACCTTTTCACATGGCTCTTATCATGATCTCATAAGATGTAAGCATTCACTAAATAAAGACTGTTTCCAACAAATCATATATAATCAATGTAGATATGAAATCATGGAAACTTAACTAAATTTAGATTTTCCATATCATTTACTGAGATATCATGTATCAAGAATAAAATTCAATTAAGATAACCCATGAGATACATCCTAACCACTTATAGGATTACTAGTCCTTTTCAATAAGGTTGAAACTCTAGCGATATCTCAATTAGGTCAAACCCTAATTACATCATTTGATATAAATCTAAAAGCATCCTCACTAGGAAGTGTTGTATACGTTTCTGATATGAATCTACCATTTAGGAATCATTCAAACAGAGAAGTAATCCACATCGTATCAATTTGCAACAATCTTAAATCCAACGGACATTTCAGGTTTTAGAATCATATACTAAGCAATTAGGGATTTGGATGCTATAATCAAATTCGTGCATTACACTGTTTAGAGGAAGAACCCACTCACCCTAAGGTGTGAAAACACCTCACAACTGCAGCTCAACTCAGGGAATCTCGAATTCCTATCAAATCCCTAGTAAATCTCCCAATTCTTCTTCCATTCAACTCGGAAACCTTGAAAATGAGGGATTATAGAGAAAGGGTGAGAAAAGAGGGAATTTCGACATCCTCTTGGATCAAATCAGAGCAAGGATGGAATCTTGACATGAGAGAGAAGATTCACCATAAAAGTCTATGCAAGGAATCCAAACTTACTTGATTTCACCACTCTTGGGACCGCAGAACCCTAATTCAGCAATTCCCCCACTTTCTTCACTCAAGCCCTAATTCTCCCTCTCTCTCTAGGAGCTCGTTTCTCTGGAGTGAATGACGAAGAATGAGAGCTGCTTGTGTGTGTGGTCGTTCATATAAGTCAATTGAGCTGCTTGGGTCAATTGCATATTGACCCAACACTTAACTTTAATTATATAGGCTGAATATTCAGTTATACAAAAGTTACTGTAATTCGTTTATTTCAGAGAACAAACATTCTCCAACAATTATGGGAATTTATCACGTTGTTTATAATTGATCTATAAAGCTTCAGTTAAAATTTGAGATCAATTGGATATACCAATAAAAAGATAAAATTCAGTTACCACACTGCTGTAAAATTCTGGAAATGTGATCGGTCGAGTTTGAAACTCGGCCGATCAACAGGTCAGGGCATTCTTCAACAATTCTGATATTTACCAATATTGTTCACATTTTATATATCCAAATCATATCCAAATTTTAAGTAAATCAGAGTTACACATAAAATACTAAAAATCATTTAGTGAGACATTCTACTTATTAAATTCTGTATTCATGCATCATTAAAACCCTATTTTTTTGGGCCGATTAGGGTTTATGTTTCTCAAACCCTAATTCTCAAGACAAAAGAATATTTAGACTTCTTATCATAGTTAAAACATCCTAATTGTGTTATCGTCACTAATTAGATTTCAAGAATGATTATTCCAATTAATCTTCGCAATTGTCTAGGTAAACCCTAGTTTACCAATTAAGCTCAGATGGGGTCGTAACACAAAAGATTAAGCTTGAGGATAAACAGTAGTGAATTGATGTGTTTGTATATCAATTTCGGCACCCTTTCAAGGTACAACAGATTTATTTTGTCAAACCCATAAATAATTTTCAATGAAACTTTTTTTTCTTTGTTCTCTACCTGTTGAGTCCCATTTCAATAGTGCTACTCCTTCTTCTGTCAAGTTTCCATTTTGGAAGTCTATTTTTTCTGCAACAACTTATATGTGTCCATTATAACTGCATGCGACACTTGCAACACGATGGTTCTGTGACGTCAGTTTTTTGACCCAGAAACAGTAAGAATGTTCATCGTTTAAATTGGACAAATAAAATTAGAATGGGAAAAGACGAAATGAATTGTAGGATACAACAAGAACTCACTTCTCAAAGGGAGGCCATGTTGGATGATCGTGTGGCTTAAGAAACTGCCTTGCACACTATCCTTCTGGCCGAACAAGAGGCTGGAGAAATCACACAATGTGAAGCTAAATGTAAAAAAAAAACTCAAAGATTTCTTAATGCATACCACTACCTATTCAAAACATCCTATCGTGCCACTTGAAATCACTACCCCAAGTTTTAGATCTGCACTCAATGGATCACTATGCTCCAAGCTAACCCATTCAATGGAACCAAATCTGATAGTTGCCAAGATCACCTACAAAGATTCTAAGATCTATTTGCCTTCCATAAGATCCCTAGTGTTTCTAAAGATGCAATGAAATTGAGATTTTTAAATATTCCATATTCGACTAGGTTAGTAGTTGGTACAACACCATGGAAGGGGACACTGTCACCACATGGGACACCCTTCAAACCAAATTCCTAGAGAAATACTACCATGCATCCCTCATGTAACAAATTAGGGGGGACATCATGGATTCTGGATGCTTGCGGGAGAGACCTTAAGAGAGGCTTAGGAAAGGTTCAAAGACCTTATTTGATGTTGCCCACAACATGACATCTCCCATGTCCAACTCATTTAAACATTCTATCATGGTGATGATGACAACACCAAAATCTTGCTTGACTCATCATCTGGAGGAAATTTTATGATCCAAAACTTCCATAACACATGGGAAGTCATTAAATGCATTTGTGAAACCCAATCATGAAGATGATTTACCAGGGTCCTCAAGATGGTTAGCGAAGAAGACAACTCTAACATAAAGGCTATTATTGAAAGCCTTAAAAATATTGTCCTGGAATAGGATCGTATCAAATCCTCCTTCAATGCTTATGAAAGGAAAGGGAAGCCACAAATCAAACTTGTAGATTCTCTATGTAGCATCTATTAAGGAAGTGACCATTCTACCCAACAATGTCAGCTTCTATACGATACCCCCATGCAACGTGAGGTTGGGCAGCAGATGGAGGACTTGAACTCCATTTGCACCATGTCGTGCCAAGTTTATTACAACCCAAATCATACTAGGAACCACCATGCATTCCAATATGGTAATCTGACTGGTGCTAAAAAATTCTACCCAACAAAGAGCCCCTCAATTCAACAACACAAGTTGTCCACCCCCCGTGTTTCCAACCACAACAACAACCAAAGAAACTTCAGAAACCAAGGAAACTACTAGGGAAATTTCTATAACTAAGGAACCTATCAAGAACAATAATACTAGAACCTAAATCAACCACCACCTTAGATGCAACAAATTCACCCATCTCCTCTTCTGATGAAAGGATTGCCGCACTAAAACAAATTATCCTTTCACAGCATGGTCACCAAATGACCACTGAATCTTAGTTGGCCCAACTTTTAGCTAGCCAAAAGTCCCCCCAAAACATTTTTTGGGCAACAAGAAAACAATCCCAAACATCCCTAGAAACTCAAAGTTGTCTCCACTTGTTCTAGAAAGAACCATGCTTCCTCCCCTCCTCTAGGGAAACCTTCAACATTGCCTATAAGTTTAGAAGATGACAACAACATGGTCATTTAAAAGGAACCTTCACTAGACTCCACAATTCCTACTCCTGAATCTCCACTAGTAGAAGATAACGAGCTTAAAGTTCCTATTTACAAGCCTCATCCACCATATCTGGCCTTCCTAAAGAAAACTAGGCTAGATGCCCATTTCATGAAGTTAAGGAGACCATGAAAAAACTACATGTGGTCATTCCTTTTTTAGATGCTATTGGTGACATGCCTACCTAGTCTAAGTACATGAAAACTCCTTTGACTAGGAAGTACGGCGCCAAGGAGTATGAAACTATAAAACTTGCTAGGACCACTTTGGATATCATTCAAAATAAAATGCCTAAAAAAAGAAAGATCTCGTTTCCTTTAAGATTGGGTGCTATTTAGGTGACAATGCTTGTATAAAAGGTCTTGATGTCTTAGGTGCCATTATTTCAATCATGACTTATAGTCTTTGTAGGATATTAGGATTTTTTGATATGCTTCCCACTGCCATGACCATCCAGTTGGAAGATGCATCCATGATGAAATCTATGGGTATCATTGAAGATATACATATAAAGGTAGGTAAAGATGCCTATGTTCCATGTGATTTCATGATCATGGACATCAAGGAAGATCTATGTTACCCTCTCATTTTTGGAGGTCCCTTCTTGTCCATGACCCAAGCCTTGATTTATGTTGAGTCTAGAACTATCCTTCTACATCTTGGAAGGTAAACCCTACATATTAGGGTGTTTGAAAGTATGAGGGGATCGAGCCTCCAAGTAGAGGTTTATCTTCTTGATTATCTCGACAAAATTTCTCAATTAAGGCAAATATGTGAGTTACTTGAGGATCCTCAACAGAAATTAAATTCCTATGGTAGAAGAGTAAAAACCATCTTAGGACCCTCGATGAAAATTAAATCCAAACATGTAAGAGGTTTTTTGATTAGAGGTTATCAAACTTTTGACTGCACGAATCATCTACCCAATCTAAATTCCCCTTGGGGTTAGCGTTGTCCAAGTGGTACCCAAAAAAGGGGGGATATTGTGAAGAATGACAACAACAAGCTCATCCCCACCCGTACAACTACAAGATTGAGGATGCAAATTGACTATAGGAAAATGAATAAGGATAATAGGAAAGATCATTCCCCCTTCCCTTTTTAGATCAAGTACTAGAGTGCCTTTCTCATCAACAATATTTTTGCTATCTAGACAACTATTCATATTTCTATCATATTCCCATTCATCATTAAGATCAGGAGAAGACCACCATATTTTTCCATTTGGAACCTATGTATTCAGGAGCATGCACTTCAGGTTGTGGAATGCCCCAACCACTTTCTAGCGGTGCATGCCCACTATTTTTGCTGGGTTGACTGAAATAATCATGGAAGTGTTTATGTATGACTTCTCTTTTTATGGATACTATAATGATTATTGCCTTAGACACCTATCCCTTATCCTACAAAAGTGTGGAGAAGCACATTTGGTTCTAAATTGGTAAAACGATCACTTCATGATGATAGAAGGAATTGTTTTGGGACACTCAGTTAGCAATCATGGTACAAAGGAGGATAGAGACAAGATTGAATTTATCTATAAACTTCCTCCCCAACCTCTGTCAAAGACATTCATGCCTTACTTCAGAACACTAGATTCTGTCAGCCATTCATCTTTGATTTTTCAAAAATTACCAAGCCTCTCACCAACCTACTCCAAAATAATACCCCCTTCACATTTGATGAAGCTTGTGTGACTAGTTTCCTTTGCCTAAGGGATTGTCTCACCCTTTCGTGCACTTGATTGGTCTTTGCATTTCTAAACCATCTGTGATACTAGTGATTATGTTGTCAGTGTTATTATTGGAAAGCGAGTTGACAAGAAACAACATGTCATATACTACACATCCAAAACATTTGATGATGCACAATTACACAACAATCGGGAAAGAAATTCTTGCCATTGTCTATGTTTTTGACAAATTCTGATCTTATCTAGTAGGATCTAAGGTTATTGTTTACACTGACCATGTTGCTATTTGTTACCTTATGACCAAAAAGGACGCAAGGCCTAGAGTCATCATGTGGATCCTCTTACTACATGAGTTTGACTTAGAAATCCTTGGCAAAAAGGTATTCAAAAATGTTGTTACTAATTATCTCAGTCACTTACGTATGCGTCAGGATGACGATATTCCCATAAATGGTTCTTTAAAGTATAACCAACTTCTCAAGGGCAACTCCAAATTTCCTTGGTTTATAGATTATGTAAATTACCTTGTTGCATGTGTATTGCACCCTGAATATAAGGGACACTCTAAAGATAAGTTTTTGCATGATGTTAAGAACTATTATTGGGATGAACCTTATCATTTCATACTTTCTGCTGATGGTCTTTACCGTCGGTGTGTCACCCATGAGGAATCCTTTTCTATCCTTGAACAACGTCATTCATGTCCCATAGGTGGACACGTAAATTCCCAAAAGATTGTCAAAAAATTTCTTCAATGTGGGTTCTTTTGGCCCACAATATTAAAGTATTCCTTAAAAATTTGTTCTTGCTTGTGATCAATGCCAATAGTTAGGAAGAATTTCCAAATTTGACCAAATGCCCATAACCTCCTGGCAAGAAATTGTTATTGTTTATGTCTGGGGAGTTGATTATATGGGACCCTTTCCCTCTTCTTGTGGGTACCAATATATCCTGGTGGTTGTGGATTACGTTTCAAAATGGGTAGAAGCCATCCCCACCAAGAGATGTGACTCCAAGTCAGTCAAGAAGCCTTTCAAAGATATCATATCCCCTAGGTTTGGGGTGCCTCACACCGTGATCTCTGATGGGGGATCACATCTTTTGGAAAAAAAGCTTAGAGTCCTTACTTAAAAGTTATAGAGTCCACCAAAAGGTTTCCTCCCCTTAACACCCTTAGACTAGTGGTCATGTCAAGGCTTCAAATTGTCAAATCAAGTCCATCCTACATAAAAATGTCTATTGCACTAGGAAAGACTAGGTTTTGAAAACCAATGACTCCTTGTGGGAATAGACTATAAAACACCTTTAGCCATCACTCCTTTCAAGTTGATTTATTGGAAATCTTGTCATCTACCTATAGAATTAGAAAACAAAGCTAGTCGGGCCATTAAAACTTTAAATTTTGACCTTGTTGCAGTTGGAGAGAATCAATTTCTTCAACAACAAGAGTTAGATGAGCTCATAATGATGGCCTATGAAAATGCCCGAATTTACAAGGATAGAATCAAACTATGGAATGATGGTCATATCTGTCAAAAAGACATTCAGGAGTGTACCCAAATCTTAGTTTACAACTTCAAGTTGAGGCTTTTCCCTAGAAAACTCAAATCTAGATGGTACAAACCCTACCTTATTAAGCGTTCTTATCCACATGACACCTTTCTTATTTGGAATAAATTGAATAGTGAATTTTAGTGAATAGACATAGGGTTAAGTGGTACATTAACACTGGAACTTTCATGCCATTTGGAGCACATAACCTCTCTATTCTTGATCATCTAGAACTAACTGAGCCTTGCCCCCACTGTATCTTGTGCCAGAATTGGCTCAATGAGCACATGCGTTGAGCCCTCAACGTAAAATTGGGATCTTGTTGGGAGGCAAACCAACAGCTCCTTTTCCACTTTAATGTACTTTATTTTAGTTGTAGTTCCTAGCCAACCTTACTTTTATTTCAGGCTCCTAGTTTAGTTCAATAAAAAAGAGCCATTCGGTTGGTACCCCAACCTACCGACTCAGGATGGCATAGATAAGAATATCAATTTCCCATCATGACATACAATAAAATGACCAATACACAAAATCTAGATGACCATTTAAAAGGATAAAAATATCAGGATAATGCCACAACAAGGGCCATGTCGAAGGAGCATTGGCGTTTGAATTTCAAACATTATCCCCACTTCCTATGACATATGAATCAGATGTAGCATCTCCACCTGCCATCCATGATAGATGAATAAGATGTTTCATCTCCACCTACCATCCATGACTTGTAAGACGGTTAGCTCATGTAGCAAAATGGTCGGCTCAAGTTTCTTGAAATCTCTATAAAATTGGCCAAATGGAGGAGGTTGTCTCACACCTAAACTGAGTGCCTCCACCTTCCCCAAAGTCCTCATTGCCCTAGCCACCCCTCCCAATAAGAGAGTAGCTTCCTCAGTTAGCAAGATGAGCATCTGAGCATTTAGTCGTCCACTTGTCACAACTAGGTAGATGTCTTGTGCTTCTCAACTGACCATCTCATAGCTCACCCTCTTATATTGAGACTTACTAGTCACACAACCATCCTTCTCCCTTCCCCACACTCAACCTCCCTCACTTCCAGGCACCATGATGCCCAACTCAAGAAGGAGTTCTACTGTTAGTTTGATCATTTCACCATCGCCTCATCATTGCTACCAACCGGGCATTTGGCCACCCAACCGACCATTCTGTGCAGATATTGGGCATTTCACTACTGGCTCACCACCCTTCATCCTCACCTACATTTGACTTCTTCTTCTTTCTTCTCTGATAGATTGTTCCAGTTGACCAATCATTTCAGTCACCAACTGGTAGGTTGAACACTCACAGTAGTACCTTTCCCACACCCTAAACTAGTTGTTTGAGCTTCCCAGATGGTTGTTTCACTAGACGAAATGGTTGGCTTGAATCTTGAGATGAGTGGTTCATTTCCTCAACACATTGAACATGTCCCCGGAGGGTTCCCGAGGTGACCTTTTCAACTATTTCTATAAGGGAAAGGCCCTGACCAAGAAGACAGCCTCCCGTAACCCCCTCGTCGCTCCACCTCAGGCCCCAAAATCCACATCTGGGAACATACTAGTGAGTCTTCGCCTGATATTGTAGAAGAGATGTACCCTAACATCTATGAAGTAGAGGAGATCATTTGTGAGGCTGAGGCATGCCAGTCATCTTTATATGACCCAAACTCTATCACACCATAGTCAACTAACATAGCCCTTGTTCTGGGTAGCTACACTTAGTTCATTGATGCTAGCCATTTCAAGCCATTTGGCTTCATGATCGCCATTGGCATTGCACTCCCCAGATGGGCCTGTGGAACCACCCTCAATGCCCTTGACATAAGGGTTTCAATCGACAAAATTCTACAACGTAACCATATCCCCTCTTCCCATATTGCATCCTCTCGGTGTTCAGTGATCTCAACCTTGAGTTCATGACCACCTTCCATCATTTCCACTATTTCTAGGATAATTCTAGTTGCAAGGTCTGGAATTTTTTTGGGAGGAATTGGAGATCTCCACTAGGAAGCTCACCTCCATCATCGTCAATGGGAGGGATGACAACTAGCTTTCTCGCTGCATGGAGCATCCCCATGACTCCTCCCTTAACAAAGATAATAAAGAAATGTTTTGGGTGAACATCATTAGACTTCCACCTACTCTATCTAGTAGTCCTAAGGCCTCTAGTATCAACAATCCATTCATCAAATATATTCACTACATCCTATCTTGTACTATCTTCAACATGGCAGACACTCAAGACGTCATTACTCAACTAGAGTTATACACTCTATGGTGCCTTCTGAACGAACAGTCATTCAACTGATAGAATGCTATCCTTGAACATATCAACACTCACTCCAGTTGCGCCACCACTTCTTCTTTCTGCATCGGCCATATTGTGATCTTATTAGCCACCTTCTTGGTCTACACTCACATCTCCTTCCCATCCTTACATGCAAAAACCTCCTCATTGACCTCATGTACCTAAAGGGAAGCAAGTTCATCCGCTATGGCACTAATGATGTATAATATTTGATGTTCAAGGATTCCTAGGTCACCCTCGAGCTAACTTGTTACACCAGGTTTGCGGCTGCCAACTTTGTTTTCAACTTGGTTGATCTATCTACTCATATACAATAGTTTAATCTCCAGAGCCTCGATCGCGATGACGCCATTACAGAGCCCACCGCCAATGGGAAAAGTGCCTTTATGGAAGCACACGATGATATGACCAACCATATATCCTCCTCCACCATCTTAGTGTCTCACCAAGAGGTGCGCTATAGATGCTATGGGAATTAATGAGCCTTCTAGATTCTACAAGATTTGAGATCAGCTGGACAAGAATCAGTGTGAGAAACAATGCCAAGAACATCAACTCAACCATCTCTACCTAATGTAGTGCTACCATGTGTCCTGGAACATGGACTATGGCCACTATGACCCCAATCAACCTTCCTATGAGGAGTATGGGGCCCATCAGGCTTACCCTAACCCCAACTCTCCATATTGGGGAAATTACTACTACAACCCCGCCTCCTCTCCTTCTCATCCACTGCCTCATTATCCATCATAGTAGGCCTCTTCTTCCCTCCAT
This sequence comes from Alisma plantago-aquatica, assembly GCA_963693085.1. Classification (NCBI taxonomy): domain Eukaryota; kingdom Viridiplantae; phylum Streptophyta; class Magnoliopsida; order Alismatales; family Alismataceae; genus Alisma; species Alisma plantago-aquatica. The sequence continues at coordinate 1,319,970,701 of OY856412.1, read as the reverse complement.
CTTGAGTTTGGGATTTTCTTGGGATGAGCAAATAATTCTAAGTCCAGGGTGGAGGTGGGTGGTACTTAACAACTGCATCCACCATCTTCCCTTTTCAACATTATCTTTTCATCATTTTATTCTGTATGTATTTTGTTTTCTAAAAGTAGTTTTCTTTTAAAATTTAAAAAATGGCCTTTATCTAGTCAGACAACATGAGTAGATTTGTATTATTATACCCCTTAATATTTAGTAAATCTTCCTTGCAATTTTTTTACAAATTTCCATGATAAAAAAACCATGTCACCTAGGACCCAAAATATGCATTACTCCTTGGAAATGTTTGCAAGCCTTATTGCATTGATCAGAATAAAACTCAAACTTTTCTATTTTAAAATTTTAGATTAGCTTGTCATATCTCTTGGGTGATGTGGTTATAGGAAAAGTCAAACTGATGCGAAGACACTCCCCCAAAAAGTGTGAAGTTTTAAAGAATAAGAACATTTCTTCACCCCTCTTCACCTCATAAAGAAAAATCAAAACCACCTCATGACAAACCCCAAGTCAGGGGTGGCATGCCTTCCCTTATCTCCATTATGCCATACCCCTTGTATATTTAATAGGGGCATACCATCAAAAGATGTCAAAAAGCACACCAAAAAATAAAGTCAATGTAACCACTATTCGTGATTAAAAAGATCTTGAGTTGTATAGAGGATGATGGATCATTTTCTTCCATACCTCATTTCATCATGTTCCTATAAAATATTTATAAAAAAGTGGGAGTGCCAAAGTAAAGTAAGATGAATTCCATTTCTTACAAAGTCTTCATGTAGAAACAAGTCATAAAACATGCTTTAATAGGTAATGTGGAATTTTGTGTTTTGTGGTTCTAGGAGATTGGGTTCTTGACCAAAAAAGGAGGTAAGGAACAATGTAATGCTAGGAGGGTGAGGATAGACATGTTGCTAGTACAAATTGGAATCATTTGTGATTCTTTATTGCTTGAGGACAAGTACAAGTTTAAGTCTAGATATTCTGATAAATGTATATTCATCCCTTTGAAAATGCATCTTTTAAGTATTTCCATAGGAGTTTATTTCCCTTTTGCCAATTTTGTATAAATAAATGCAATTTGCTCACTCCTTGACCATTAATCAAAATGTCATCAATTTCACTTATATTTTGTAGGTTCTACCTTCATTCATATTTGATAATAAAGACCCTAATTAGAATTTCTAGAAATCAAGAACCTAAGACTAGAAACATTTCGACCATCCCAGTACATAAGTCACTCAATTCATGCTCTGAAATGGTCATTTCATCTATACAGAATGCCACACCTCAGAGCCTAGTTGGCCATTTCACTACTCAGCTCTACCCTTCCACACTACCTATCAGAAGCCCAAACAGGCATTCCAAACTTCCCAACCGACTAGATTGGTTCCCCAACTAAGCATTTTAAGTATTCCAAAAGTTGGATCGATTGCTTAATGACCCAAGTCATGGTCAAATGGTGCCACCGCTCCATATCCGGGGTTTTGAACCATTTCCCCTGGGCCCGCACCTCTCTAGACCTGAATTGATTAGTTTAGGCTATGAACCGGTCAGTTCACAGCGTGCGATCTGACTTCTTCAAGCGGCAGCCAGCCTTGTTTCCTTTACCCCATTTAGGGTTTTCCACCACTCATTCTCCTATAAAAGAAGGGAGGACTCCACAAGAAAGGGGATCCTCATTTTGTACTCACATGTTAGATTTTAGCATTTGTTACGATAACAAACCAAAACCTAGAATCTTACCCTAATCCATGATTAGAAGGCTAGTGATATTGGTTCCCTAGATTTGACCAAACAAGGATACAATTTTACTCTAATGAATAATGATAATACCCATATACATTATGTTCCATAGTCTACAACACACATTTAAATAATAATGTGAATATATTTCATTTTCTAACTAATACTCACATAATGGCTAGATAAAATAATATGCTTTAGAGTAACAATTGGTAATTCCATGTTCATAATTATTAATAATGATTTATTCTTTAATAAATATGGAATCAATGTACTAAACATGTTAAATGAATAAAATGTGGAATTTAGTGTATAATAGTAATATATAACTCGTTTTGTAACAATGTGATTTAATATGACTCCATTAAGTGAGAGTTATTAATAAATGTATATTACTTTAATAAATATTATGCTTTTTTTGGTCGGTAAAAGTCCTGTTACTAAAAAAATTTGGTGCCCAAAACTTTGGGTACAAAAGAGTTTGTGACCCCATTACAAACCTGGATGAAAACATCCGAATAACTAAAGAAAGCAAGCTAAACACTAAGCTACATACAGTAGCCATCTACCTAGATAAAAGGAGTAAAAAAACCTACAATACTAACCTAAACAGATAACAGAGAAACTAAAGAGACCATCCTAATCTACACATGCCGACACTGGAAATAGACTCATCCTCTGAAAGTGTGACAACATGGGCAACCGAATCACCACTTCAGCATCCTGGAGATCTCAAGGGCAATACTGTAGGAAGGTCCACTACTATCATTCAGATCATCAAATTTCTGGCAAGCAAAAGAAATCATCAAGAGAGCCTGCAAACCATTGAATCCTTTAGAGCAGATTGACTCATCTAGCTGATCATTCACACACTAAACGTTATCCTCATCCCTCTAAAATTGTGTGGACTAATCTGCCAACAAAGGAACAACCTGAACTATTGAATCCAAAGTCCAGAACACCTGGATAGTTCTTTATGCAAAACCTAGAAACCAAGCTACAAGACTTCTCACTGCAGCTGGAAGCCAAGGAGGAGAAGAGAGATACTCCCCTTAGACCCATACCACGAAGCGCTTGAGATTAGAGAAGCCAAACCTCAGGCTAGCAGGAAAAACCACAGGCCGAGATGGCTTCCTCCATGTCGGCAAGCAGGGGATCCGGACAGAGATGGACAACACCCAATCTGTCAAAAGGAACCCAGCTGCCGCTAAGGCCTCCACCCGATGCAGTAGCTTCAGGGGCAAGACCGAAGCACATCATCTTGTAGAGGTAGAGGCTTGGATTAATTTTTTGTAGCCTTGATCGCCATACAAGAGCAGCATCCTACTCCACGCACCAAGAGAACCAGCCCCTCACGCAGCCTGAGCTGCTACCATGTCTCAGCAGCATTTCACCAAGCACCTAAGGGTGACCCGGCAACCTGCAGCACCACAAGCAGTAGACCATCGGGGAAGACCTCTGAAGCTAGCAGAAGCATGAAGCTCCCAGATCCAACAGGGTCCAAGCGAAAGGCAAGGACCCTCTAACACTATGCTGCTGGACTCTAAATTGGTGAAGGGAAGAAGAAGGGCACAAGAAAGAGAGGGACGAGACCGACCCTACTAAGCAACAGCCTGAAGGAAACACATGGATCATTGGATGCTAGAAGAAGACGACTCCACTCCCACTAACCTCCATTCAGCTAGGTGGGTGTCGATCAGGTCAACTCAACCACTCTGCCACCAGATCCAGATCCTGCTTGTGAACCTCCAGTCACACACTGCCTAGCTCTTTCTCATCCGCCTTTTCCTCACCCAAACAGATGAGCAAAAGGGGAAGCTGAAATCCCCTAGCCAACCCCTCCTAGACTTCAGGCACAGACCATGAACAATCGACTCAATTAAGGTTGAGTCACTCGCCACTTCCACCAGAGAGTTAGCAGGTCGCAGGGAGGCCAGGAGGAGGAAGACGCTGGGGAAGCACCCCTCCCCCCAGCGGCGGCCACCGGGAACCCTAGAGAGAAAGGGGAGCGGGTAAACTAGAGAGAGAGAGAGTTGTGGCATTATCTGCAATAAATATAATGTTAATAAGCCAAAATTCCCAATGCTATCATAACTCATAAAAATAAACCTCAAGATATAATTTTGATGCAAAAATCATATTCCTTTGGTCCCATTTGCCTTAAGTGCCAAGTTTCATATTATTTGCATAATAATAACTATCTCGACTCTATCTAGAAAAGAAAATAGGAATAAGTGCCAAAAGTGTTAATTAAATTATTATGCATTTCTAAAAGTGGATATAAATAGAAAAACTAGATTCTACGTGTCTTAATTAACTTAGGTGTCAATTTTCATATTAATTGAAGTTTATTTGTTGCCTTAATTGAATATGAGAAGGAAAAAAGGTTAAATTGCAAATATGGAAAATCATAACTGTTTACCCATTCAATTTTCCTGATTTGATTGCAGTGTCATGCTAAAATTAGACACCAGACACATTGCCTTATATGACTTTAAATGCAACCGTTGGATGTAGATCTAGGGGCGGCAATGTTATCCCCTACCTTCCGCTTTGAGACGACCATGTGAACAGTGTATGTGAGTTTCCTTTTCCCCCTTTGACCTCTCTCTCCCTCATCTCTTAGGTTTTCTTCTCCAATTCTTTCTCCAAAATCCTGTGCTCGCATTTACAGATCACGTAACCCTACAAAATCAAGGGTTTTGTGGCTCTGTGGCCAGATCACAAGCGACCCACAACCTCCTTTGTTCCTCCCATGTCTCCCTCTTCTTTTTCCTCTCCTTGCCAACTGGGGCTTTTGGTCCTCTAGGAAACAAGTCTCAGAGCTTCACTGAATTCCCTACAATCTTTTCACAGTGCTAGCTTGTCCTCGTCTGACTTAGGGAATGCTACCTCAACCTCATCGAATGGTGCTAAATAGAACGGGTTCATCACCCCATCGCTGGCGACCGTGGAGCTTATCAGGCCTTCATGAGGGTCTAGGATGGTTTGAGCCTTTCCCTAGAGCTTTATCAAGACTCTAGATGCCTTCCTTGGTACCTGATTCAAGATGATTCTCTGCATCCCTCTTTTTCCTATTTCACATCCTTCTGACGCTGAGTTATGATCAAATTTGTGAAATCTTGATATGGGAAATCTATGTCCATCGATGTTTCATACCTTGTTGCTACTTTGTGTTGTTGTGAAGTGAAACCAAGGATTTATTTCTTTTTATTTGTACCCTAGTGGTCTTCCTGACTCACTCCTATGTGACAATATCGTTGAGAGGTTGTTGTGTGTTGTCAGTTTGTTTTAGCTCGCCTGAGTCGGATTGGTTCACAGATCATGGTGATGAAGAGTGTGTGCAAGTTTTCTGGGTAGAATTCTGATTCAAGTGCCTATTATCTAGTTGTTGAGCCTCATCTGTGTGTTATAGTGTGGATTTTTAAAATGAATAAGATGACAAAATGACAAATCCTTTTTTATGTCCTTGGTGTGTTGTTAAGTGATATGATTTTTAGGGGACATTCACGTCTTTAAGTTATTTTATTAGGATTTAATAAATGTGTTCTTTGATTTTGGATGTGTGTTGTAGTGCTGGACCAATCTCATTGGTCCACCTCAACAATTTGCATTGAGGGTCCCAGGTCATGTATCCATGTGTATTTTTCTTAGTTTTCCATAAGCTAATGTTTGTAAATTAGTAATAATTAATATATAGTCACAAAAATAAAAGAAAATATGTTATGAAATCAGTGCTTCATTCTCTATCCAATGACTTTCATTACCTAAATCCAAACTAATAATTATGTGATTTTCAAGGACTTTCTAAATTGTTGAATATTTTCTAAAATTATAACTATTAATTATTAATCAAAAAATAAAATATGTTATGAACTTAGAGAAATATGATCAATTTTTTGTGGTTTTGTTAACCTAACTCAACAATAATAAAGAGGCAAAATTTTAGGGCTTCTACAATTAAAGTAAACCTAACCCTAATTTTTCATATATGACTAATAGGTGCTTTGGAGACCTAGGCTTGGATCTAGGATTGACTTTGGACATATGTGGACTTCATGTGAGGTATGATTGCATTCCTTATTTTTCTATATTGAGTAGTTTTCCTAAATTATTTTTCTCTTGATAGCCTATACAATTTCCCTCTTTTGAGAATTTATTCCATGTCAAATATTCTATTTGATTATGATCTTGTGATCATCTTACTTGTTGGGCTTTCATTTTTGTCCTTGTTTATTTCTTGTTCATCTTTTCCTTGTGAAGACCTAATTTTGAAGTTGTGGACTTTTGTGATCATGTGAAGTATCTCAATTGTGGAAATGCTTGAATGCTTATTGAAGAGTCCTCTGACCACATTGATATCATTTGTATGATCTCGTTCTTTATTTGAACACGACTACACTTTGTCTTGCCTTCCTTGCATGTGTGATTGGCTAGTTATAACTAGAAGTAGTGCCACTATAATTATTTTAGGCACGAAGGTCTTAGTCCTCCATCCAATTCATTGAGGTTGGCCTCCTACGAAATATTATATTTTGGGCACTGAGGTTTTAGTCCTCCTTCCTATGCATTGAGGTTTTAGTCCTCCTGCAACTACTATAATTTGTTTGGCACTGAGGTTTTAGTCCTCCCACCCTTGGTATGGAATATATGGGTTCCTACCCTACTTTTTAGTATATACTAGTCTTTTTGTTATTCACCATGCAACAATTTATGTTTTGTGATATTATTATTGTGACATTGTTTACATGCAAGAAATCTCTTATTCCTTATTTACATGTTTTAACAATTTCAAATTCATTTGATACCCACTTGGGCGATGCTTACCTCCTCTATGGGAAGACTTGCTTATATGACATCTTTTATTCTTTGCATTGCTCGATCCATATTTGATATGCACATACCAGCCTTTATGCTTATGCATCTACATATCTTCTTTTGCTAGGGTATGCTTCCAACCCTAGGTGTAGTATTTTGAAGACTGGACACGGTGACATGGACCTGCTAAGTGGAGATTTTGGGGAGATAGAGTTGAGATAGATAGATATCCATCTACTTAGATCCTTATGTTGTGTCTTTCATGTAAACCCTTTATGGGAGACAATATGTACTTCTAATAAATTGAATATAGTCTTGAAATTTTATTCCATTGATATACTCTGGTCTCTTTTGTATATCATCATTTGAGAAAGAAAACGTCTATTAAAGCATTCTTATAAGTTTGTTTGGATAGATGAGTTTATTCTTAAATTAAGTAGGGAGTGGATCCCCTCTTAGGTCCCACTCCTTACAATTACTTTAATTCCTGCATATGTACTCTCTTGTTCTTTGATAAAATTAGCATTTCAATCTTTGTTCTTTGTCTTCTTATTGGAAGGAAGGAAGTAAGAGGGAAATCCATTTAATTATCCTAGCCAAGATCCTCATGGATTCTTCTTATTCTAGTCTATGGCTTCCTCTCTTCCTTCCTTTGTTCTTCCTTTAGCTTATGTGGCCATGAGTAGTTTTCTATATCGGGGCATGGGGAGTAGCCCCATAGACATAGTGTAGATTATATCAGATTCTATATGATGGTATTTGTTTGGATCATCTCTGTTCAAAATGACTTAATCTCTTGTTTAATTCAATGTTATCTTTGGGTGATGTGACCACAGACCCCATGACTTGGAACAACCAAACAAATGCACCAAGCCCCAGATAAGATCTCGAAGGGGCTTTGTTGGGATGACTAAGCAAGGATCTGCAAACACTGATATCAATGGGTTTGTAGGGAGTTTGACTTTTGTAATGCATTTGTGAATGTTTTATATACATTCATCTAATTTGTTTTATCTTCATAGATTTCATCAATCTAGTTTCATGTAGATACAACGGTAAAACCCATAACCCTGATATCTTTTATCATTGATTCAATCTCATTTCCAATCATTAGCTCTCAATCATTCTTTTCTTTACTTGAAATTTATTACTTCTTATAGATAAATATTTCATATTTATTCTTAGTACAACTTGTTCTTTCACTTGTCCTTAATTGATTTAGTGTAGCTTATCTTAGTTTGTTCTTAGTGTAACATTTATTTACTTGTTCTTAGTATTTTCATTGCTTGTTTTAGCATCATCAACCATCAACCAATAGATATTTATTTTCTTATTCCAATAATTGTTCAAACAAAAGCCGATTCAATAATGAAATCTTAATGAAGTTGTCTTGTGGGATTGACCATTCTATACTAATAAACCAACCTTAATTGATAGTGTTGACATACAAAAGGTTAGAATCTAGGATAAACCCTAGTGAATTAGTGTGTTCAAACAACGCATATAAGTATCAAAATGGGCTTCAATCTCTTACTCAGAATGCTATGTGAAATATCTTTTGAAGTTTGGTAAAAATAAATAAACTTCTCTTTACGGTTCTTGCCTCCACCATTCAAGAAAACATCATGCTTAGTGACAAACAATAACATACTACAATTCTACAACAATGATCGCCGACTTCTTATTCAAGAAAATCCTAAACATGCCATCTGTAACAACTCTAATTGAATATTTAAAAGAGCATAAGAGAAATATCATCATTCTCCATTTCCATTACAAGTGATATTGGGTTTTCGCATATATCTTAGAGACAAATTATCTCATCCAAGACATGTTTTCCTAACTAACACATGCATAAGTGGAGTTTTGAGATCTAGAAGCAGAGAAAATTCCATACATCCCAATCTTTCCTCAACTCTTAATTAGAGAGTGATGTGAAAACTATAGACTAAACTGCATTTCTTATGCCATCGATCCAATAATACATCAAAATTTTTTGGAGAAACGATACAATGTTTTTATCATCCTCAACATCATGGAGGCTATCAAATAAAACATACCGCTTGATACTCTAGACCCTAAAGGCTTATAGAATTAATATGAAGATATGAAACAGAGGTGTCCATGATCTCTTATTCTTTCAAGACCTAGAATTTCTGAAAAGTACAAGGGATCTTTATCCCCTAATTTTGAGGCCTTCCAAAGTCTACATCCCAATCTTTCCTCAACTCTTAATTAGAGAGTGATGTGAAAACTATAGACTAAACTGCATTTCTTATGCCATCGATCCAATAATACATCAGAAAATTTTGGAGAAACGATACAATGTTTTTATCATCCTCAACATCATGGAGACTATCAAATAAAACATACCGCTTGATACTCTAGACCCTAAAGGCTTATAGAATTAATATGAAGATATGAAATAGAGGTGTCCATGATCGCTTATTCTTTCAAGACCTGGAATTTCTGAAAAGTACAAGGGAACTTTATCCCCTAATTTTGAGGCCTTCCAAAGTCCATTAGAAGCATGGTCTACTAGATACAGTGAAGGCTCAATACCCTGATGTTGACCTTGAAATAAAATTTCCAGATGCTCGAGTACCTAGAACTTATAGGAATTACCCATGAAGTTGCATAAATTGAAGCTATCATGGAGGAAACTCAAGACTCAATTTCCATCCAAGGGCCAATAGCAACAATAGTGACCATCTTTGAAAACTTTGGCAGCAATGCTTGCATCGATCTTTTAGAATCTGATTTAAATCTCCTCATGTAGTATCTCAAATACAACGAAGATAATTTTGTTATATTCCATTACAATGACATTATGGTTATGAAAGATGATGTTTGTGAGATACTTAAAGATGGGGGCTATTGTTGCTTAGTCTTATGGTGGTATACCAGTCTCTTCATGGACAAGACTTGGATGATGTCTGTACAACCTATCTTGGTTTAATGAATGATCTCGTAATGATTGGGCCCACTTCCCAAGGCTCTAGTAGAGTTTTAGGAATGACATATGTCCCCATAGACCACTACTAGCCTTAACTGTGCTCTTTGTCCTCACCCACGCACAAGCTGGGATCATCTTCCCGATTGGTCACCCATACTAGTAGTATTCCAAGATGAGCACGCTTACCTTTAGAGTTACTAGTTATGAGATCTCTAAAAAGAAGGTGTACCTTGGTGATATTAGTAGTCCAATCATTCCTCTTAAGAACATTTCATCCAAGGACTCAAATCCTGGGACGTTAAGATCTATATGCCAAATATAAATTAGGATAGGGAGAGAGAGAGAGAGAGCTTCTAATCTAGTGTCTACAATTGGCTATTCCAAAATATATCATGTTACCTCTCCTTAATGACAATCACTATGCTGCTTACAATTTTCACTCGAGACCATAGAGTTATTTTCTATAGTAGCTCAATATTATCTTTTAAACCTAGTGGGTCTCAAGAATTTCACCAAATTAGCAGCGCGATTGAATACCAAGCTGAAATTTGTTCTAGAGAGATTATTCATCTTATTCACAAACATGGTAAAGGTTATGACTCTCAAGACAAAAAGAAATGGATCAAGCCCCGGTTTTGCCACCAAAGTCCTCAACAATGAACTTCAATAAATGATTGTGGCTTCCACATCCTCTATTGTATGTACTCTCTTTTTGTTCTTTAAGTTGGTGTAAAAATGTCAGGAAGAGAGATATTGCCACCTACATAGACATTTATGCAATCCAATCCATCTGATCCAAACTAGAAGATAAAAATCATTATCGACATGTTTGAATGAAATCTCACTTGATTCCATTTCTTTCTTACTTGTCCACTCTAGGGAAAAAGTGTGTAATAAGTTTGTGTGGGGGTGTAATCTAGTGAGAGGTATTACTTAGTTTTCATTTTATTTTATTTTCTATCATTTTTCATTTATTTTTCCCTTCAAACATTTAGAAATCTTCTCATGTACATGATAATATTGATTGCCTCCACTTCCCAAACACATGGTTAGTCCATCCGGTAATGTCAATTTTGTAAAAAATCTAGTGTAAGGAGAATATGACCGGGGACATTTTCGTACATTCCATTTGATGATGACATTGCTTTTATATCATCTTCTCAACAAAATATTGCAGATCTTACTAACTTGATTTTATTTCTCAACTATGCTCAAAAGGGCCATTTTCTGGTTCGTTCAAAAATAGATGAGCTTATATTCTATCAAAGACGCACACTCTCAGACAAAGAAAGAGCTAAAAAATCTCATATTTCACAAGTCACACCCACAAAATGATTTAAAAAAGAGTGAGGAATGAAAAATAGAGTCTGAATGAAATAAGAGAGTCACACCCTACTTATAGGTAAAGAGTTTATCAGAACGATATGTAGTTAAACTGATGAGCACATATACATATATTCTAGTAGTTTCTTAAGCCAATAACACACACCCCATTTTAACATAGCTCATTAAACATATAGAAACTCAAGGTGGTCGTAGGTAGGATGTGTAATCACTGTTATAAAGCCAACCAATTTGGAAAGCATGAGTCATTTTATAGATAAATGGACCTATAGTTGAATGAACCAAATAGAGAAGGATATACATATAAGACTTAAATCCTGCCTATCCATTTTCCACCCCACACAATAAATATGAGAATGAGAGCTACTTTAGACAAGAAGTGTGTGTCAGGAACAACACATGGGCAATAATTATTGTTACAAGTTGGCAAGGAAGGATCTTCAAAACATGATGTTTTAGGAAATATTCATTTTAGGAATTGGTGATAGTTGTGATAAGAGATTGGCATAAAAAATTTATCAATTATAAATCATGTTACCATGTGCTCATTCATCTCTACATTGTGATTTTGATTTTTTAGCTTAAGGACAAACTAGGCATTGATATTGGGGGGAGTTGATAACATTAACTTCATGAATATTTTATGCTTCCATTTTCTAAGAATTTATCCAGTTTCACATATATTATTCCTAAATCTTATCATTCTGGAGCACCAATTCCATTTGATCCTACTAGTAAATTTACCTTAAAAGGTATAGGGAGTTAAAATCAACATGATAAAAATAGACCAAAACAATTAACCTTGGAAGGTAGATTATCTTCAACATTCAAATGATCGAGGAACCATTGAATCAAAGGTTCGATCTCCAAGATCAAGCAACAAGGAAGCTCTATGAGTGAGATCACTGAACGTCATTGATCTTCAAGCTTTATCAACTAGGAAGCTCTCAAAACAACCGACCTCCAACTCGATTGAAAATTGCTTGAGCAAACACTACACAATCAAAGAGATCAATCTAAATCCAAGCTCGATGGAAATACAAGCTCAATCAATTCCAAAATTTAACCAAGAAAAGCATTCGATCTCCAAAACATGATAGTTAAAGATGGTCAAGCATGACCTATCAAGTTGATGCACTAGGACTATCGGTCATTATTCAAGATGATCAATCCAAAACAAAGACAATTGATCTTTAATCAATTCCTCTGAAGCTCACTCAACTCTAAATGTTGACCTCTCATTCCAAGTTCATCAATCGACCAAAAGGGTGATCACCTACTAGAACCAAGTATGCAAATGCTATTGAGCAGAAGACCATCCAACATGATCATGTGGAGCCTTGGGGTCAATGCACCAATCAATGGTCGACATGAGGTTGGTTGTACCCTATATATAGGACACCATCACGTTACTTCTAAGACATCATTTTTTTTTGGAAAAAGGTTGAAACACTGCCATAAAACTCACATTACAAAGTTAATTGATGGATCTCAAGAGTGAACGACCTCCTTGAATTTTCTACCCATCAATCTTGGTATCTTGACCATGTCATTGTTGATTAAAAAGATCATAAGAACGTCGCAAGAAGATCGATCCCAAGCTTGATACGTTGTCTCAATTGACCTCCATCTCGATCGACCCATGCTATTGACCTCTTAATAACTGACCTCTAGATTCAGATTTCAACTAAGTAAATTGTCCTCACAGCTCGGTCTACCCTCTAATTGACCTCTTTCCCCTTTCTGGATGTTTTGTTGTTATCTATTGAAATCAATGACTTGTTTAATTTGTAATTTTGACTCTATATTCAATAATGAGTGGCTATGTAACGTCCCATGATTTGAGGCCTAGATAAAATGATCTTAAAAGAAATGATTGGACTACCCATATTACCAAGGCGCATCTCTTTTTCAGGGAGCTCATCACTAAAGAACTCTATGGTTAAGCATGCTCAACCCAGAGTAGTACTAGGACGGGTGACCAATCAGGAAGTTTATCTTGGCTTGCGTGTGAGTGAGGACAAAGTGCAATGTTAAGGATTATATCACCAAGGTACACCTCCTTTTCATGGATCCCATCACTAAAGAACTTTTTGGTTAAGCATGCTCAGCCTACAGTAGTACTAGGATGGGTGACCAGTCAGGAAGTTAACCCGAGCTTACGCGTGAGAGAGGACAAAGTGTACGATTAAGTCTAGTGGTGGTCTGTGGGGCAAATTGTCATCTTGAAACTCTACTAGAGCCTTGGGAAGAGGGCCCATGTGTTACAAGTTAGATCCATAAACTTGGGTTGGGAGTAGCCATCGAGACCTCCCAACCTTGTAAAAATTCCTTCTTCTATGTACTACATATATTCTTGCACATTTGTTTCCATACTCATGTGAAAATGCATCGCTTGTTTGATTAGCTACCTTCTGGAGGTGTTTGATCTAAACTATTTTAAAAGAATGAGTGTAAGAAAATCTAGAATTTGGCTAGTGATGAGGCATGAGGTGGAGAATTATTATAGCAAAAGTCATATATTAATTTTTGAACTTTTGGTTACCATATCAAGAGAGAGGTTCCTTTAGATATAAACCTACCTAGATCTCAAAAGAAAGAAGGTGTTAGATATATGCTATGATTACTTGCAAAAAATGTAGAGAATATATAAAATAGAAGAGAATGTTATGTGCGGTTGAGGCCGGATTGATTGATGAAACCAATCCAAGCTTCCTTTTATCATAATCACATTTACTCTTATCTTTTTTTACATTTTTAGGTTAGGTTTCCTAATTTTGAGTATATTAATTTGTTCCCTAACTGCAACACTAAATTCAAACTTTTGTTAGAGGAAATTACAAAGTTTTAGCTTCTTACGTAGTTACCTTCCCTTATCCTTATGTTTGACCTCATATTACCATAATTGACTCTGTATTGATTTGTGGACCTCCCTTGATTTCAGATTTAAATGTAAGTCTCATATGTTTCATCCAGGAAATTGTGCTTACATTTTTGACACATGTTCAAGGGAAATCACCTTCCACTTGTATGATTTACAATTTTCCACTACCATGTATGGATTGTCTTGCATTTAATCTAAATAACCAACATATTTGGAATATCCTAATTAGTTGATAACTTTCAACACATTAAACCAATAAATTAACCACTATTAAATAATTTCACATGTACAAAACTCACAACAAGAGGATTTAGAAACAATATATTAGTAGGTATATCTTGTAAAGCTTTTTAGATAGGAATGGTTATATAATTCACTTGTTTCTTATTCTTCCATTGTTCCTAGACATGTATGATCGAGGATGAGAGAAGTTTCATACATTCTTGTGTAGGGAAATATGGCGACAAAGATGGAAGCAGAAACAAAAAAATGCCATATTCCCCACAAATCGGTGGATCACGTCATTAAATATGAATGGAAATAAAGGTTTCAAGGCATATATATAATCCTGGAGTAAGTTCAGTGACAATCCTTGTTGCAATGTACTTCTTTCTCAAATAGCACTCAGACTGTTGTCGGCGGAGACCTCTTGGTGTAGCACCCGAATGACAGTTGATGATGTCTCCTGGTGTGGTGGCAATGGCCTCAATGCCTCTACATAGTTTACTCAGACCACCGAGAACTCTTGTCATTCTTCTAGAGCTAACGAGAAGGAGTTATCTGTCGTGTTGTCAACATGCTAGTGTTGACTTTCTCCCATTTATCTATCTCTTCCTTTTATGGGTAATATGTATATGGCTCTCATGTTACCACAACGTTGAGATTCAGAGATTTGTACTGAGAGCCTTGTCCACCCCATCCCCTTATATAGGCGTGGATGGGCCAAGGTTTCCACAAACCCAAGGATAAGAGGAGACAAAATTCATGAGTTTCAGCTCTTGCAAATCACAAGTAGGTCGAGTGGGCCCCCAGTCAGTCGACTGGAACACTCAGTCATTCGATTAGAATGTTTTCCTATTGGCAAACATATTTGCTTTCAAGTAAATATTATTGAACATCACGATATTTACATCAATTCCTTGATTCAGTTTTACTGACCGTCTAGTCGGTCGGCTAAACTTCCCAGTCAATTGATTGGAAACTCAAGTCAGTGAACTGCCATTCCTAGTAAGTCTAATGGACACTCTAGTCAACCAACTCTGGTGTTTTTCAAGTTGATTTCCTAAACACTTAGTAACCAAGTAAGCCTTATTCATGAGAAAACTCCTATTCCAGCTGTATCCTATGTGTGTGACCCTATAGGTCCCAAATTATATTGGTAGTTAATGTTCATAGCTAAATGACATCACAAATAATGAGCAATATCTAGCAACATATAATTGCTATCCAAGTAATTGGAAGGTTGAAGAAAAACTTCAACCTATATCTGTAGTTAGTGTTATCATGATCAATAGTTCCTTTATTAACTAATATCCAGATTGAATTCAAGACATAGAATCTTCATCCTCTTAATATTTAATCCATGTTCCTCGAACTAGAGAAGACTCTCTTACTTATCAAGTGGACAAATCCCATATACATCACTCACAATCAATCCCCATTTATCACAACATATTGGAGCACCACCTGTATTGTAACCCTTATTCAAGGAAATATTGGATGGTGTCGAAGTATGTGATGAGTGAAACGAAAACCACCAAACCAAAACCTAGAATCTTACCCTAATCCATGATTAGAAGGCTAGTGATATTGGTTCCCTAGATTTGACCAAACAAGGATACAATTTTACTCTAATGAATAATGATAATACCCATATACATTATGTTCCATAGTCTACAACACACATTTAAATAATAATGTGAATATATTTCATTTTCTAACTAATACTCACATAATGGCTAGATAAAATAATATGCTTTAGAGTAACAATTGGTAATTCCATGTTCATAATTATTAATAATGATTTATTCTTTAATAAATATGGAATCAATGTACTAAACATGTTAAATGAATAAAATGTGGAATTTAGTGTATAATAGTAATATATAACTCGTTTTGTAACAATGTGATTTAATATGACTCCATTAAGTGAGAGTTATTAATAAATGTATATTACTTTAATAAATATTATGCTTTTTTTGGTCGGTAAAAGTCCTGTTACTAAAAAAATTTGGTGCCCAAAACTTTGGGTACAAAAGAGTTTGTGACCCCATTACAAACCTGGATGAAAACATCCGAATAACTAAAGAAAGCAAGCTAAACACTAAGCTACATACAGTAGCCATCTACCTAGATAAAAGGAGTAAAAAAACCTACAATACTAACCTAAACAGATAACAGAGAAACTAAAGAGACCATCCTAATCTACACATGCCGACACTGGAAATAGACTCATCCTCTGAAAGTGCGACAACATGGGCAACCGAATCACCACTTCAGCATCCTGGAGATCTCAAGGGCAATACTGTAGGAAGGTCCACTACTATCATTCAGATCATCAAATTTCTGGCAAGCAAAAGAAATCATCAAGAGAGCCTGCAAACCATTGAATCCTTTAGAGCAGATTGACTCATCTAGCTGATCATTCACACACTAAACGTTATCCTCATCCCTCTAAAATTGTGTGGACTAATCTGCCAACAAAGGAACAACCTGAACTATTGAATCCAAAGTCCAGAACACCTGGATAGTTCTTTATGCAAAACCCAGAAACCAAGCTACAAGACTTCTCACTGCAGCTGGAAGCCAAGGAGGAGAAGAGAGATACTCCCCTTAGACCCATACCACGAAGCGCTTGAGATTAGAGAAGCCAAACCTCAGGCTAGCAGGAAAAACCACAGGCCGAGATGGCTTCCTCCATGTCGGCAAGCAGGGGATCCGGACAGAGATGGACAACACCCAATCTGTCAAAAGGAACCCAGCTGCCGCTAAGGCCTCCACCCGATGCAGTAGCTTCAGGGGCAAGACCGAAGCACATCATCTTGTAGAGGTAGAGGCTTGGATTAATTTTTTGTAGCCTTGATCACCATACAAGAGCAGCATCCTACTCCACGCACCAAGAGAACCAGCCCCTCACGCAGCCTGAGCTGCTACCATGTCTCAGCAGCATTTCACCAAGCACCTAAGGGTGACCCGGCAACCTGCAGCACCACAAGCAGTAGACCATCGGGGAAGACCTCTGAAGCTAGCAGAAGCATGAAGCTCCCAGATCCAACAGGGTCCAAGCGAAAGGCAAGGACCCTCTAACACTATGCTGCTGGACTCTAAATTGGTGAAGGGAAGAAGAAGGGCACAAGAAAGAGAGGGACGAGACCGACCCTACTAAGCAACAGCCTGAAGGAAACACATGGATCATTGGATGCTAGAAGAAGACGACTCCACTCCCACTAACCTCCATTCAGCTAGGTGGGTGTCGATCAGGTCAACTCAACCACTCTGCCACCAGATCCAGATCCTGCTTGTGAACCTCCAGTCACACACTGCCTAGCTCTTTCTCATCCGCCTTTTCCTCACCCAAACAGATGAGCAAAAGGGGAAGCTGAAATCCCCTAGCCAACCCCTCCTAGACTTCAGGCACAGACCATGAACAATCGACTCAATTAAGGTTGAGTCACTCGCCACTTCCACCAGGGAGTTAGCAGGTCGCAGGGAGGCCAGGAGGAGGAAGACGCTGGGGAAGCACCCCTCCCCCCAGCGGCGGCCGCCGGGAACCCTAGAGAGAAAGGGGAGCGGGTAAACTAGAGAGAGAGAGAGTTGTGGCATTATCTGCAATAAATATAATGTTAATAAGCCAAAATTCCCAATGCTATCATAACTCATAAAAATAAACCTCAAGATATAATTTTGATGCAAAAATCATATTCCTTTGGTCCCATTTGCCTTAAGTGCCAAGTTTCATATTATTTGCATAATAATAACTATCTCGACTCTATCTAGAAAAGAAAATAGGAATAAGTGCCAAAAGTGTTAATTAAATTATTATGCATTTCTAAAAGTGGATATAAATAGAAAAACTAGATTCTATGTGTCTTACTTAACTTAGGTGTCAATTTTCATATTAATTGAAGTTTATTTGTTGCCTTAATTGAATATGAGAAGGAAAAAAGGTTAAATTGCAAATATGGAAAATCATAACTGTTTACCCATTCAATTTTCCTGATTTGATTGCAGTGTCATGCTAAAATTAGACACCAGACACATTGCCTTATATGACTTTAAATGCAACCGTTGGATGTAGATCTAGGGGCGGCAATGTTATCCCCTACCTTCCGCTTTGAGACGACCATGTGAACAGTGTATGTGAGTTTCCTTTTCCCCCTTTGACCTCTCTCTCCCTCATCTCTTAGGTTTTCTTCTCCAATTCTTTCTCCAAAATCCTGTGCTCGCATTTACAGATCACGTAACCCTACAAAATCAAGGGTTTTGTGGCTCTGTGGCCAGATCACAAGCGACCCACAACCTCCTTTGTTCCTCCCATGTCTCCCTCTTCTTTTTCCTCTCCTTGCCAACTGGGGCTTTTGGTCCTCTAGGAAACAAGTCTCAGAGCTTCACTGAATTCCCTACAATCTTTTCACAGTGCTAGCTTGTCCTCGTCTGACTTAGGGAATGCTACCTCAACCTCATCGAATGGTGCTAAATAGAACGGGTTCATCACCCCATCGCTGGCGACCGTGGAGCTTATCAGGCCTTCGTGAGGGTCTAGGATGGTTTGAGCCTTTCCCTAGAGCTTTATCAAGACTCTAGATGCCTTCCTTGGTACCTGATTCAAGATGATTCTCTGCATCCCTCTTTTTCCTATTTCACATCCTTCTGACGCTGAGTTATGATCAAATTTGTGAAATCTTGATATGGGAAATCTATGTCCATCGATGTTTCATACCTTGTTGCTACTTTGTGTTGTTGTGAAGTGAAACCAAGGATTTATTTCTTTTTATTTGTACCCTAGTGGTCTTCCTGACTCACTCCTATGTGACAATATCGTTGAGAGGTTGTTGTGTGTTGTCAGTTTGTTTTAGCTCGCCTGAGTCGGATTGGTTCACAGATCATGGTGATGAAGAGTGTGTGCAAGTTTTCTGGGTAGAATTCTGATTCAAGTGCCTATTATCTAGTTGTTGAGCCTCATCTGTGTGTTCTAGTGTGGATTTTTAAAATGAATAAGATGACAAAATGACAAATCCTTTTTATGTCCTTGGTGTGTTGTTAAGTGATATGATTTTTAGGGGACATTCACGTCTTTAAGTTATTTTATTAGGATTTAATAAATGTGTTCTTTGATTTTGGATGTGTGTTGTAGTGCTGGACCAATCTCATTGGTCCACCTCAACAATTTGCATTGAGGGTCCCAGGTCATGTATCCATGTGTATTTTTCTTAGTTTTCCATAAGCTAATGTTTGTAAATTAGTAATAATTAATATATAGTCACAAAAATAAAAGAAAATATGTTATGAAATCAGTGCTTCATTCTCTATCCAATGACTTTCATTACCTAAATCCAAACTAATAATTATGTGATTTTCAAGGACTTTCTAAATTGTTGAATATTTTCTAAAATTATAACTATTAATTATTAATCAAAAAATAAAATATGTTATGAACTTAGAGAAATATGATCAATTTTTTGTGGTTTTGTTAACCTAACTCAACAATAATAAAGAGGCAAAATTTTAGAGCTTCTACAATTAAAGTAAACCTAACCCTAATTTTGCATATATGACTAATAGGTGCTTTGGAGACCTAGGCTTGGATCTAGGATTGACTTTGGACATATGTGGACTTCATGTGAGGTATGATTGCATTCCTTATTTTTCTATATTGAGTAGTTTTCCTAAATTATTTTTCTCTTGATATCCTATACAATTTCCCTCTTTTGAGAATTTATTCCATGTCAAATATTCTATTTGATTATGATCTTGTGATCATCTTACTTGTTGGGCTTTCATTTTTGTCCTTGTTTATTTCTTGTTCATCTTTTCCTTGTGAAGACCTAATTTTGAAGTTGTGGACTTTTGTGATCATGTGAAGTATCTCAATTGTGGAAATGCTTGAATGCTTATTGAAGAGTCCTCTGACCACATTGATATCATTTGTATGATCTCGTTCTTTATTTGAACACGACTACACTTTATCTTGCCTTCCTTGCATGTGTGATTGGCTAGTTATAACTAGAAGTAGTGCCACTATAATTATTTTAGGCACGAAGGTCTTAGTCCTCCATCCAATTCATTGAGGTTGGCCTCCTACGAAATATTATATTTTGGGCACTGAGGTTTTAGTCCTCCTTCCTATGCATTGAGGTTTTAGTCCTCCTGCAACTACTATAATTTGTTTGGCACTGAGGTTTTAGTCCTCCCACCCTTGGTATGGAATATATGGGTTCCTACCCTACTTTTTAGTATATACTAGTCTTTTTGTTATTCACCATGCAACAATTTATGTTTTGTGATATTATTATTGTGACATTGTTTACATGCAAGAAATCTCTTATTCCTTATTTACATGTTTTAACAATTTCAAATTCATTTGATACCCACTTGGGCGATGCTTACCTCCTCTATGGGAAGACTTGCTTATATGACATCTTTTATTCTTTGCATTGCTCGATCCATATTTGATATGCACATACCAGCCTTTATGCTTATGCATCTACATATCTTCTTTTGCTAGGGTATGCTTCCAACCCTAGGTGTAGTATTTTGAAGACTGGACACGGTGACATGGACCTGCTAAGTGGAGATTTTGGGGAGATAGAGTTGAGATAGATAGATATCCATCTACTTAGATCCTTATGTTGTGTCTTTCATGTAAACCCTTTATGGGAGACAATATGTACTTCTAATAAATTGAATATAGTCTTGAAATTTTATTCCATTGATATACTCTGGTCTCTTTTGTATATCATCATTTGAGAAAGAAAACGTCTATTAAAGCATTCTTATAAGTTTGTTTGGATAGATGAGTTTATTCTTAAATTAAGTAGGGAGTGGATCCCCTCTTAGGTCCCACTCCTTACAATTACTTTAATTCCTGCATATGTACTCTCTTGTTCTTTGATAAAATTAGCATTTCAATCTTTGTTCTTTGTCTTCTTATTGGAAGGAAGGAAGTAAGAGGGAAATCCATTTAATTATCCTAGCCAAGATCCTCATGGATTCTTCTTATTCTAGTCTATGGCTTCCTCTCTTCCTTCCTTTGTTCTTCCTTTAGCTTATGTGGCCATGAGTAGTTTTCTATATCGGGGCATGGGGAGTAGCCCCATAGACATAGTGTAGATTATATCAGATTCTATATGATGGTATTTGTTTGGATCATCTCTGTTCAAAATGACTTAATCTCTTGTTTAATTCAATGTTATCTTTGGGTGATGTGACCACAGACCCCATGACTTGGAACAACCAAACAAATGCACCAAGCCCCAGATAAGATCTCGAAGGGGCTTTGTTGGGATGACTAAGCAAGGATCTGCAAACACTGATATCAATGGGTTTGTAGGGAGTTTGACTTTTGTAATGCATTTGTGAATGTTTTATATACATTCATCTAATTTGTTTTATCTTCATAGATTTCATCAATCTAGTTTCATGTAGATACAACGGTAAAACCCATAACCCTGATATCTTTTATCATTGATTCAATCTCATTTCCAATCATTAGCTCTCAATCATTCTTTTCTTTACTTGAAATTTATTACTTCTTATAGATAAATATTTCATATTTATTCTTAGTACAACTTGTTCTTTCACTTGTCCTTAATTGATTTAGTGTAGCTTATCTTAGTTTGTTCTTAGTGTAACATTTATTTACTTGTTCTTAGTATTTTCATTGCTTGTTTTAGCATCATCAACCATCAACCAATAGATATTTATTTTCTTATTCCAATAATTGTTCAAACAAAAGCCGATTCAATAATGAAATCTTAATGAAGTTGTCTTGTGGGATTGACCATTCTATACTAATAAACCAACCTTAATTGATAGTGTTGACATACAAAAGGTTAGAATCTAGGATAAACCCTAGTGAATTAGTGTGTTCAAACAACGCATATAAGTATCAAAATGGGCTTCAATCTCTTACTCAGAATGCTATGTGAAATATCTTTTGAAGTTTGGTAAAAATAAATAAACTTCTCTTTACGGTTCTTGCCTCCACCATTCAAGAAAACATCATGCTTAGTGACAAACAATAACATACTACAATTCTACAACAATGATCGCCGACTTCTTATTCAAGAAAATCCTAAACATGCCATCTGTAACAACTCTAATTGAATATTTAAAAGAGCATAAGAGAAATATCATCATTCTCCATTTCCATTACAAGTGATATTGGGTTTTCGCATATATCTTAGAGACAAATTATCTCATCCAAGACATGTTTTCCTAACTAACACATGCATAAGTGGAGTTTTGAGATCTAGAAGCAGAGAAAATTCCATACATCCCAATCTTTCCTCAACTCTTAATTAGAGAGTGATGTGAAAACTATAGACTAAACTGCATTTCTTATGCCATCGATCCAATAATACATCAAAATTTTTTGGAGAAACGATACAATGTTTTTATCATCCTCAACATCATGGAGGCTATCAAATAAAACATACCGCTTGATACTCTAGACCCTAAAGGCTTATAGAATTAATATGAAGATATGAAACAGAGGTGTCCATGATCGCTTATTCTTTCAAGACCTAGAATTTCTGAAAAGTACAAGGGATCTTTATCCCCTAATTTTGAGGCCTTCCAAAGTCTACATCCCAATCTTTCCTCAACTCTTAATTAGAGAGTGATGTGAAAACTATAGACTAAACTGCATTTCTTATGCCATCGATCCAATAATACATCAGAAAATTTTGGAGAAACGATACAATGTTTTTATCATCCTCAACATCATGGAGACTATCAAATAAAACATACCGCTTGATACTCTAGACCCTAAAGGCTTATAGAATTAATATGAAGATATGAAATAGAGGTGTCCATGATCGCTTATTCTTTCAAGACCTGGAATTTCTGAAAAGTACAAGGGAACTTTATCCCCTAATTTTGAGGCCTTCCAAAGTCCATTAGAAGCATGGTCTACTAGATACAGTGAAGGCTCAATACCCTGATGTTGACCTTGAAATAAAATTTCCAGATGCTCGAGTACCTAGAACTTATAGGAATTACCCATGAAGTTGCATAAATTGAAGCTATCATGGAGGAAACTCAAGACTCAATTTCCATCCAAGGGCCAATAGCAACAATAGTGACCATCTTTGAAAACTTTGGCAGCAATGCTTGCATCGATCTTTTAGAATCTGATTTAAATCTCGTCATGTAGTATCTCAAATACAACGAAGATAATTTTGTTATATTCCATTACAATGACATTATGGTTATGAAAGATGATGTTTGTGAGATACTTAAAGATGGGGGCTATTGTTGCTTAGTCTTATGGTGGTATACCAGTCTCTTCATGGACAAGACTTGGATGATGTCTGTACAACCTATCTTGGTTTAATGAATGATCTCGTAATGATTGGGCCCACTTCCCAAGGCTCTAGTAGAGTTTTAGGAATGACATATGTCCCCATAGACCACTACTAGCCTTAACTGTGCTCTTTGTCCTCACCCACGCACAAGCTGGGATCATCTTCCCGATTGGTCACCCATACTAGTAGTATTCCAAGATGAGCACGCTTACCTTTAGAGTTACTAGTTATGAGATCTCTAAAAAGAAGGTGTACCTTGGTGATATTAGTAGTCCAATCATTCCTCTTAAGAACATTTCATCCAAGGACTCAAATCCTGGGACGTTAAGATCTATATGCCAAATATAAATTAGGATAGGGAGAGAGAGAGAGAGCTTCTAATCTAGTGTCTACAATTGGCTATTCCAAAATATATCATGTTACCTCTCCTTAATGACAATCACTATGCTGCTTACAATTTTCACTCGAGACCATAGAGTTATTTTCTATAGTAGCTCAATATTATCTTTTAAACCTAGTGGGTCTCAAGAATTTCACCAAATTAGCAGCACGATTGAATACCAAGCTGAAATTTGTTCTAGAGAGATTATTCATCTTATTCACAAACATGGTAAAGGTTATGACTCTCAAGACAAAAAGAAATGGATCAAGCCCCGGTTTTGCCACCAAAGTCCTCAACAATGAACTTCAATAAATGATTGTGGCTTCCACATCCTCTATTGTATGTACTCTCTTTTTGTTCTTTAAGTTGGTGTAAAAATGTCAGGAAGAGAGATATTGCCACCTACATAGACATTTATGCAATCCAATCCATCTGATCCAAACTAGAAGATAAAAATCATTATCGACATGTTTGAATGAAATCTCACTTGATTCCATTTCTTTCTTACTTGTCCACTCTAGGGAAAAAGTGTGTAATAAGTTTGTGTGGGGGTGTAATCTAGTGAGAGGTATTACTTAGTTTTCATTTTATTTTATTTTCTATCATTTTTCATTTATTTTTCCCTTCAAACATTTAGAAATCTTCTCATGTACATGATAATATTGATTGCCTCCACTTCCCAAACACATGGTTAGTCCATCCGGTAATGTCAATTTTGTAAAAAATCTAGTGTAAGGAGAATATGACCGGGGACATTTTCGTACATTCCATTTGATGATGACATTGCTTTTATATCATCTTCTCAACAAAATATTGCAGATCTTACTAACTTGATTTTATTTCTCAACTATGCTCAAAAGGGCCATTTTCTGGTTCGTTCAAAAATAGATGAGCTTATATTCTATCAAAGACGCACACTCTCAGACAAAGAAAGAGCTAAAAAATCTCATATTTCACAAGTCACACCCACAAAATGATTTAAAAAAGAGTGAGGAATGAAAAATAGAGTCTGAATGAAATAAGAGAGTCACACCCTACTTATAGGTAAAGAGTTTATCAGAACGATATGTAGTTAAACTGATGAGCACATATACATATATTCTAGTAGTTTCTTAAGCCAATAACACACACCCCATTTTAACATAGCTCATTAAACATATAGAAACTCAAGGTGGTCGTAGGTAGGATGTGTAATCACTGTTATAAAGCCAACCAATTTGGAAAGCATGAGTCATTTTATAGATAAATGGACCTATAGTTGAATGAACCAAATAGAGAAGGATATACATATAAGACTTAAATCCTGCCTATCCATTTTCCACCCCACACAATAAATATGAGAATGAGAGCTACTTTAGACAAGAAGTGTGTGTCAGGAACAACACATGGGCAATAATTATTGTTACAAGTTGGCAAGGAAGGATCTTCAAAACATGATGTTTTAGGAAATATTCATTTTAGGAATTGGTGATAGTTGTGATAAGAGATTGGCATAAAAAATTTATCAATTATAAATCATGTTACCATGTGCTCATTCATCTCTACATTGTGATTTTGATTTTTTAGCTTAAGGACAAACTAGGCATTGATATTGGGGGGAGTTGATAACATTAACTTCATGAATATTTTATGCTTCCATTTTCTAAGAATTTATCCAGTTTCACATATATTATTCCTAAATCTTATCATTCTGGAGCACCAATTCCATTTGATCCTACTAGTAAATTTACCTTAAAAGGTATAGGGAGTTAAAATCAACATGATAAAAATAGACCAAAACAATTAACCTTGGAAGGTATATTATCTTCAACATTCAAATGATCGAGGAACCATTGAATCAAAGGTTCGATCTCCAAGATCAAGCAACAAGGAAGCTCTATGAGTGAGATCACTGAACGTCATTGATCTTCAAGCTTTATCAACTAGGAAGCTCTCAAAACAACCGACCTCCAACTCGATTGAAAATTGCTTGAGCAAACACTACACAATCAAAGAGATCAATCTAAATCCAAGCTCGATGGAAATACAAGCTCAATCAATTCCAAAATTTAACCAAGAAAAGCATTCGATCTCCAAAACATGATAGTTAAAGATGGTCAAGCATGACCTATCAAGTTGATGCACTAGGACTATCGGTCATTATTCAAGATGATCAATCCAAAACAAAGACAATTGATCTTTAATCAATTCCTCTGAAGCTCACTCAACTCTAAATGTTGACCTCTCATTCCAAGTTCATCAATCGACCAAAAGGGTGATCACCTACTAGAACCAAGTATGCAAATGCTATTGAGCAGAAGACCATCCAACATGATCATGTGGAGCCTTGGGGTCAATGCACCAATCAATGGTCGACATGAGGTTGGTTGTACCCTATATATAGGACACCATCACGTTACTTCTAAGACATCATTTTTTTTTGGAAAAAGGTTGAAACACTGCCATAAAACTCACATTACAAAGTTAATTGATGGATCTCAAGAGTGAACGACCTCCTTGAATTTTCTACCCATCAATCTTGGTATCTTGACCATGTCATTGTTGATTAAAAAGATCATAAGAACGTCGCAAGAAGATCGATCCCAAGCTTGATACGTTGTCTCAATTGACCTCCATCTCGATCGACCCATGCTATTGACCTCTTAATAACTGACCTCTAGATTCAGATTTCAACTAAGTAAATTGTCCTCACAGCTCGGTCTACCCTCTAATTGACCTCTTTCCCCTTTCTGGATGTTTTGTTGTTATCTATTGAAATCAATGACTTGTTTAATTTGTAATTTTGACTCTATATTCAATAATGAGTGGCTATGTAACGTCCCATGATTTGAGGCCTAGATAAAATGATCTTAAAAGAAATGATTGGACTACCCATATTACCAAGGCGCATCTCTTTTTCAGGGAGCTCATCACTAAAGAACTCTATGGTTAAGCATGCTCAACCCAGAGTAGTACTAGGACGGGTGACCAATCAGGAAGTTTATCTTGGCTTGCGTGTGAGTGAGGACAAAGTGCAATGTTAAGGATTATATCACCAAGGTACACCTCCTTTTCATGGATCCCATCACTAAAGAACTTTTTGGTTAAGCATGCTCAGCCTACAGTAGTACTAGGATGGGTGACCAGTCAGGAAGTTAACCCGAGCTTACGCGTGAGAGAGGACAAAGTGTACGATTAAGTCTAGTGGTGGTCTGTGGGGCAAATTGTCATCTTGAAACTCTACTAGAGCCTTGGGAAGAGGGCCCATGTGTTACAAGTTAGATCCATAAACTTGGGTTGGGAGTAGCCATCGAGACCTCCCAACCTTGTAAAAATTCCTTCTTCTATGTACTACATATATTCTTGCACATTTGTTTCCATACTCATGTGAAAATGCATCGCTTGTTTGATTAGCTACCTTCTGGAGGTGTTTGATCTAAACTATTTTAAAAGAATGAGTGTAAGAAAATCTAGAATTTGGCTAGTGATGAGGCATGAGGTGGAGAATTATTATAGCAAAAGTCATATATTAATTTTTGAACTTTTGGTTACCATATCAAGAGAGAGGTTCCTTTAGATATAAACCTACCTAGATCTCAAAAGAAAGAAGGTGTTAGATATATGCTATGATTACTTGCAAAAAATGTAGAGAATATATAAAATAGAAGAGAATGTTATGTGCGGTTGAGGCCGGATTGATTGATGAAACCAATCCAAGCTTCCTTTTATCATAATCACATTTACTCTTATCTTTTTTTACATTTTTAGGTTAGGTTTCCTAATTTTGAGTATATTAATTTGTTCCCTAACTGCAACACTAAATTCAAACTTTTGTTAGAGGAAATTACAAAGTTTTAGCTTCTTACGTAGTTACCTTCCCTTATCCTTATGTTTGACCTCATATTACCATAATTGACTCTGTATTGATTTGTGGACCTCCCTTGATTTCAGATTTAAATGTAAGTCTCATATGTTTCATCCAGGAAATTGTGCTTACATTTTTGACACATGTTCAAGGGAAATCACCTTCCACTTGTATGATTTACAATTTTCCACTACCATGTATGGATTGTCTTGCATTTAATCTAAATAACCAACATATTTGGAATATCCTAATTAGTTGATAACTTTCAACACATTAAACCAATAAATTAACCACTATTAAATAATTTCACATGTACAAAACTCACAACAAGAGGATCTAGAAACAATATATTAGTAGGTATATCTTGTAAAGCTTTTTAGATAGGAATGGTTATATAATTCACTTGTTTCTTATTCTTCCATTGTTCCTAGACATGTATGATCGAGGATGAGAGAAGTTTCATACATTCTTGAGTAGGGAAATATGGCGACAAAGATGGAAGCAGAAACAAAAAAATGCCATATTCCCCACAAACCGGTGGATCACGTCATTAAATATGAATGGAAATAAAGGTTTCAAGGCATATATATAATCCTGGAGTAAGTTCAGTGACAATCCTTGTTGCAATGTACTTCTTTCTCAAATAGCACTCAGACTGTTGTCGGCGGAGACCTCTTGGTGTAGCACCCGAATGACAGTTGATGATGTCTCCTGGTGTGGTGGCAATGGCCTCAATGCCTCTACATAGTTTACTCAGACCACCGAGAACTCTTGTCATTCTTCTAGAGCTAACGAGAAGGAGTTATCTGTCGTGTTGTCAACATGCTAGTGTTGACTTTCTCCCATTTATCTATCTCTTCCTTTTATGGGTAATATGTATATGGCTCTCATGTTACCACAACGTTGAGATTCAGAGATTTGTACTGAGAGCCTTGTCCACCCCATCCCCTTATATAGGCGTGGATGGGCCAAGGTTTCCACAAACCCAAGGATAAGAGGAGACAAAATTCATGAGTTTTAGCTCTTGCAAATCACAAGTAGGTCGAGTGGGCCCCCAGTCAGTCGACTGGAACACTCAGTCATTCGATTAGAATGTTTTCCTATTGGCAAACATATTTGCTTTCAAGTAAATATTATTGAACATCACGATATTTACATCAATTCCTTGATTCAGTTTTACTGACCGTCTAGTCGGTCGGCTAAACTTCCCAGTCAATTGATTGGAAACTCAAGTCAGTGAACTGCCATTCCTAGTAAGTCTAATGGACACTCTAGTCAACCAACTCTGGTGTTTTTCAAGTTGATTTCCTAAACACTTAGTAACCAAGTAAGCCTTATTCATGAGAAAACTCCTATTCCAGCTGTATCCTATGTGTGTGACCCTATAGGTCCCAAATTATATTGGTAGTTAATGTTCATAGCTAAATGACATCACAAATAATGAGCAATATCTAGCAACATATAATTGCTATCCAAGTAATTGGAAGGTTGAAGAAAAACTTCAACCTATATCTGTAGTTAGTGTTATCATGATCAATAGTTCCTTTATTAACTAATATCCAGATTGAATTCAAGACATAGAATCTTCATCCTCTTAATATTTAATCCATGTTCCTCGAACTAGAGAAGACTCTCTTACTTATCAAGTGGACAAATCCCATATACATCACTCACAATCAATCCCCATTTATCACAACATATTGGAGCACCACCTGTATTGTAACCCTTATTCAAGGAAATATTGGATGGTGTCGAAGTATGTGATGAGTGAAACGAAAACCACCAAACCGACAACTAAATCGTTACTAAATATGCGGAATAATCATAAGCAGCATATTAACAAAAATTACTAAAAATTAAAACCATTTTACAAAGAGATCCATTTCCAGGGAACTCTTTAAGGAAGAACCAAAACCTAATATTCATCATTGATCATATTGTACATACATTGTACCATCTCTTCTCGAAGACAACATATAACAGTTGCTTTCTCAAAACATAAACATAAAGCAACCACAGACCTCAAGGTATACAAGCCAAAATCTCAGATTGTTCATAAAATCAACATGTACTAAATCTAAGGACCTGAGAGTACAAAGACGACACATATGACTTCTATCTACAAGACACGACAGACAGTACACTCAACCTGAGCTACCACTACTGTCCTTGCTGCTGATGTTCTCCCTCTACAATACGGTCTCCACCCCCTCGTGCACGTCCACCTAAAAAATGTGGATCCCACGGGGTGAGACAATTGTCCCAGCGAGAGATATAACTCTCTGCCAACAATGTTATTATCACAATTAAATAGTATTAAACTGAGCATAGGATAAGCAATTTAGAACATTCTCATCTTTTAAAGCATTGCAACTATCTATGATAGAGCAGTAAATCATCTATTCTGTTTATAAGAAATATGAAGAACATGTATATCATTTACCCATCATACTATATCAACATCTCAAGCTTATCCTGAGATACTCATTATCATGGTATGTCATCCATGAATCATTCTCATTTCTGTCTGTTGACCTTAGCCAATCTGTTAACCATATACTGAATTGTACCAGTCATGTGAGTATACATCATCATATTCTGTCCAGGCATTGGATTATGCCAATCCTATGAAACCATTCTAGGTATTGGACTATGCCAATCATGTGCAAACATTCCAGGCATTGGACTATGCCAATCCTGTGCAACCATTCCAGGCATTGGACTATGCCAATCATGTGCAACTATTCCAGGCATTGGACTATGCCAATCCTATGCAACTATTCCAGGCATTGGGTTATTACCAATCTTGTACAATTATTCTAGGTATTGTGTTATTACCAATCCTGTGCAATTATTCCAGGTATTAGGTTATGACCAATCCTGTGACATTATTCCAGGTATTGAGTTATTACCAATCATGTGTAATTATTCCAGATATTGGGTTATGACCAATCCTGTACAATTATTCCAGGCATTGGGTTATGACCAATCCTGTGACATTATTCCAGGTATTGGGTTATTATCAATCCTGTGCAATTATTCTAGGTATTGGGTTATGACCAATCCTATGTAATTATTCCAGGTATTGGGTTATGACCAATCCTGTGATATTATTCCAGGCATTGGGGTATTACCAATCATGTGCAACTATTCCAGGTATTGGGTTATGACCAATCTTGTCCAATTATTCCATGTATTGGGTTATAACCAATCCTGTGACATTATTCCAGGCATTGAGTTATTACCAATCCTGTGCAATTATTCCAGGTATTAGGTTATGACCAATCCTGTGCAATTATTCCAGGTATTGGATTATGACCAATCCTGTGACATTATTCCAGGCATTGGGTTATTACCAATCCTGTGCAATTATTCTAGGTATTGGGTTATGACCAATCCTGTACAATTATTCCAGGTATTGGGTTATTACCAATCCTGTGCAATTATTCTAGGTATTGGGTTATTACCAATCTTGTGCAATTGTTCCAGGTATTGGGTTATTACCAACCCTATGCAATTATTCCAGGTATTAAACCTTAGCCAAGCCATCATACTTATTCACATCCTTTATGTAATTCAAGTATTCCTCTTATCTCCTTTAAGCTTATTCAAAACTATATAGCCCTTGTTTGGTTATAAGCATAAAGCATGTATGATCAAGATTTCATTATTATTATTGTTGTATCCATTAGTTATTATTATTATGTTACTAAGTTTCCATTTCCTAGTTTATTTTGAACATTATCATTTCTTACATGAGACTTTTATAAACATCTTGTTACCTCTCACTAGGCAACAACTACTCTCATGTCTCACAAGGCCCATTACACATCTTGTCACTTCTCACTAGGCAACAACTAAACACATGGCTCACAAGGCCCATTAATCATTATACTCGTTACACAAGTATTTAACATGCCTCACAAGTCTTATGTAATAATATAAATACAACTTTCCCATTATTAGGGTTAGGGTTTCCCTTTATAGCTGTTATAACCCCAATTTTTGGGCTTAATTAATGAGAAATGAAATTTCTCATATTAAAGCTAAGTGAACAAATAATGATATGATGAATTCCATGATTAATGTGATGTGGACTGAAATGGATTCCATGAATAATTGATTGCATGTTTCTTAATGGGCCTTGCTTTAATTGAAGCCCAAATTGATATGATTGAAGAATACATAAAGAATTCCATAAAATAAGAAAAAGGATGTGGAATATTTCCCCAAAAATAAGAATTCGAGATAATGGATACCTTGGAGTTCAAGGAACTCAAAATCAGGGAATAATAATAAAAGGATTAAGGAAAAGAAGGAAAAATGTGATTAATATAATAATAACTTGCATTACAAGAAAAGGGATCGAATCAGTATTATTATGACACCAAATTTAGAGGGATGAAAGATAACACTGAATTCAAGTTTCCCTCAAAATTTGGGAAAGAAATGTCAATCCAATTGGGAGTTATTAAATTTCTAAGTTTCCCCTTGGATATAGGCTTTATTGGATAATTAAGAAACATTTTCCTATTTAGTTGTGAACGCAGTAAACCCGGATCGTTGGATCTAGATCCAATGATGATCGGTCATCGTCCAGAGTCCCAAAAGGACTCGGACTGTAGCGCACCACAGAGATACCTTCTCCTCGATTTCCTGATCAACTCAGTGTACGAGCACTCTGGATTAGAGTCTCATTGAGTTCGGGAATCCAAACCGTAAAGGATGGACCCTGGTTTGTTAGGGTTTCATCGAGAATCCCAGAAACGCCCAAATTGGGCTAAGGGTACAGTTCGAGTTGGAATCGGGAAACCTCACGAGAGGTCTTTGCACCCTATATATATGGGTCCTTCCAGTCGAGGGAGCCTGCACGACCACGAACGGCCGCTTTTGAGAGTTCGAAGCCCTTTGCAGCTCTCGATTGAGCCCGCTCCGGCGAGAGCGCCGCCGCGGCTCCGCCGTGTTTAGAAAGGTCAGAGGTCGAGGAGGACGAAGCACCGCGGCTGTTAGATTGGGATCTAACGGTCGGCCCGGGAGAGGACGCGGCTTAGCCGAGCAACATCAGTCACGACCGTTCGATCGTGATCGAACGCTCGAGTCAGAGTTAGGCGAAGGCGGTTAGATCGTGGTGCACAGTGGACCCGCGAAATTCAACGGCTTGAGCGTGAGGCGCGTAAGTGAAAGGAGGCGTGCGCGAGGAGCGTCGGATCGAGTACGGACCACGGGGGCGCATCGATCGAATGGCCGTTAAATTTCGGTAATTCCCTCTCTCTGATGAATAATCAGGAAAATAGGTTTTCTTCGTGAAATTAATAGGAATTGATAGGAAGCTCATATGAGAAAACTTTATATATGAAAGTTGCATAGAAAAATTCAAGGAACACGATAAAAATAATTCCAGAACCTGATTCCACCTAGTTTTGCAAAAGTACTTTATTTGGCTAATAAAGTTTATTAAAATTGGATAAGAAACCCTAATTGGATGTTGAAAGAGTAATTTGGTAATCTAGCAAGTCAAATCGTTAAGATTGACCCTGATAATGTTAATGGTAGTTTATTTTACTATTTAATTGCAAAAATGCTTAACTTGGAATTATAATGATCAAAAGAAGGTTAATTTGCATGGAAAACCCTAATTTGAGATAAAGAAAGATAAAAACCATGTTTCCATGAAATAAGGAAATCAATTGTCTAATAAAGGAAATTCAATGAGAAATTAGGAGTTTCATGATGATTGATAAATTAAGAATGTTAATGATGAAAGAAGAAGAAAAACCCTAATTTCTAAAAGAAACCCTAATTATGGAATTGGAATCCTAATTTGAATAGTGGAAGTGGATAAATATTAATAAAAGGAAATTGTCCTTTTATTTCGGGTTTTGCTTGTTGATTGGGTTTCTCTTTCTATCTTGAAAAGTGCAATTAAAAGGTATGTGGTTACGCTTATGAATAATCGCTTTAGTTTCTCAGTGATTTCCGAAGGATTTATCGGTTGCTTGAAATAACTGTTGAATGTCTATTTATTTCATGCAACTGTAAAGTGAATATGACTATCACATAATGTATATGCCATCTAGCTCAATTCCTTGATCCTCTCTGTGTCGTAATGGCGGACCTGGTACATAGGCTACCTAGAGGGTAGATCCACCAGGTCGAGAAAGACTTTGGCTGCCTAGAGGGTAAGTCCAACAAGTCACCTTAGAGAGGTTTCCATATAAGTCCTTATAGGGACAACACAGAGTTGTGGATAAGTATGGATTGAGTAGTTTGGCTTAAAATGTAATCTTGATTGTTAAAAAGATTAATTGCTTGATTACATTGTTAGCATTATTGCTTGATTATTGTTTCCCCCACATACCGTCTGACCGTTGTTTTGTTTGTCGGCGATTTAGGTACATAATCCAAAGCACAAGACAGTAAGGTGACACATTGTGAATTCAAGAATTAAAGAACAAGGAGGAACTAGTTAGAGTAGTTCATCTGTGGTTAGAAGTTTAGTACTTCCAACTTTTCAAAGGTATGATAAAGAAAAATTTTATTACCATTTTCAGTATAGTCTGTTAGAATTTAATAATTGTTATTGGTTATATGTTGAACCTTTGATCCGGAATTTTATGGGTGCGGCTTCAACCTCTTGGTCTCCCTTAATTGGGGGTTATCGGAAGGTGGGGTTGTAACAATAGCCGAATAGGGTTTCAAGTTCATATTATTAATTCAAACCCTAATTCATTGCTCCACACATCTAGGAGCATACATTGATATCATAAGTATTCGATCATACTTATTTATTCTCATCTTTTATCATTAAATGATAATCAACACAAAGTATGAGTTTGTCTGTCATCCTATCTAGGATATTGATTACATCATACTTTATTATCTTGGATTAACCCTTTCTCAAGGTATGTTAGCCTACACTTTTCAAAGTGCATTACATCTCAATGTAACAATTGACATGACACACTTCATGTTACTCATCCAAGTATATTAGATTTAAGGTGCATAAAGGTGTATCAACCTTGAGGTACTGGATGTGATATTTATCATGTCTTGATGTATCACTTCCCTCATCACTTTTAACTTACTTAGTTCATCAATTATCTTGTATTAGGGTATTTCCCATCCTAATAATTTATGCACTAGCCCATCACATTTAGCTTGTAATGTATAGGCCATAAGTCACACATTTGAATTACCCAACTATCTTCAAGTGATATTGACTCATCTCAGGTTGAGGCATTGTTAATATAAGGTTGTCCATTATCAACCAATTTAGGTGTTTCACCTATCAAGGTATTAGCCACACCATTACTTGGTATTACATTTATCACTCCTAAGAGTGTCTTTACCTTACCTTTACAAGGTGTCTCGGGTTAGAGGTGTTCATATGTTCACCATATCGGGTTGTAGGTGTATAGACACCACCATATCGGGCTAAAGGTATATGAATACCATCCATATTGGGCTAAAGGTATATGTATACCATCCATATCGGGCTAAAGGTGTTTGTATGTGTTACCCATGTCGTGCATGAGGTATTAAGCCATCACCATGTCGGGCTAAAGGTATATTCAATCACCATATCGGGTGGCTCACCATCTAGGGTTGGTCGTGACAGGTTAGGGTTTGCCATATCGGGTTACATCTTACTCTTGAATCCATACCTCATATCATGCAATAGGGTTTACTTAATTATTCCTATCGTGCACTAGATGTGTGTACTTCATGATACCCAGTTCCAATGATATATATTATATGATCATAGCGTGCAATAGCACTTGCTATTCTTTACTCATATCGGGTTACCCAAATTAGGGTTTCATGTCAACTTATAAGTATTCATTTAACCTTATATTGTGCATGTAGTCTATACTTGACTCCCTATCATGCAAGAGGTGTATACTACACCCCCATATCGTGCAAGAAGGTATACAATCATATCCATATCATTTTAGTGAAGTAGGTACATCATCATATCGGGTTAGAGGTGCTTGCTTGTGTGCTTGCACCCGATATCACTTTTATAAAGTGATACCATCATCTTCAAGCTCTAGACCTTAGTTCTAATTGTTATAGATCATGGAAACAGGTCTGGTACACTACTAGAACGCATAATTTCATCAACTATTTCAGTAAATTTCAGAATTAAAAGTAGTTCATTAAGTATAGCAATTTAGGTGATGAATAATAACATGGTTGAGTTCAAGTTATATAACCCGCCTTAAGAACAACTTCAAAGCTACAAGCTCCAAAGCTCCACGTTCCTAAGGCTGAAGTTGAACTTCACAACTCCTCTATATGCAAAGAATCACCATGGATAAGCAATTGGTGAAGAAGAAAAGAAAAGAAGATCAAAACCCTAAAATCATGCTTCAATCCAAGGTTGAAGATGATCATATCCTCACCTTAGGGTTAAGTGTGAGCTCCTTCTTGCTCCTTAACACCTTTGAACGATACCCTTGTGCCCTTGCACGATATGCCACCCCTCTTGCACGATATGTCACTCACTTGTACGATATGTCACTCACTTGGAGTCAAAACACTTCACTCTATGGCCGATATCACCCTATATGGCCAATATCACCTACTTGGCCGATATGCTTTAGCTATGGGCGATATCTAAGGACCTATGCACGATATCTTTGCACTCCTGCACGATAAAAGAGATATATGCACGATAACTTAGGGTAGGAGGGTGGTAACGGTCGCAAAATTGCACTAAGGGATGAAACTAGGGGTATATATACTTGTTGCTCATGAAGGAAGGTAAAAATGAGGTGTCATCACTTTGAGCTAGTAGGTTCCACGTGTCCATACATGGATGACACGTGTACATGCATGCATCAACATTTACATTGACATGCAAAACAGTTGAGGGTGATCTAGGGATAAAGATTCGTCCATTACATATCCCTTTGATTAAGATATATCAATTAATTCATCACTTTATGCACAACTCGTCACAACTTTACTAAGGAAGTTGTAACCCGACACACCTCACCTCCTTGAGGTGCTTTGCACGACATGGCCTTTGCCAAGAGTTCACAAAACGATATGAGGCTCCTCCTATGGCTCCTTGGCCAATAGGAACTCATATATAAGCTTTTCAACTTGATACAACTCAAGTTAATCTTTCATATTCAACCCCTTTTTTTGATCATTTTTTCACCAAGAGTACCATCACTCATAATTGATTCAAACATGGTGTATCATTCACTCTCTCTCCTATAAATGATACATATAGGAAGTAAGGACACTCTAGAGTTGGTAATTTGCATATACACCCTACATTTTGGGTAAATTACAATTTGTACCAAAATTGGTGCACAAGTCACCAACATTATACAAACAAGTTCAAACTTGGAATTTAGGCTTTCCACAAGCCACCACCTTGCATCATTCTATCTCTTATGATGATAAAACACTTAAGGAATGTTCAACATGTGAAATTTTGCAATATAGCCCCTCATCTTGGGTAAATTTCACTTTAGTCTAAAATAAAGGAACATTGCTCAAACAACATTCAATCAGGACCAAACTTGGAACATAAGTGTGTCACATGATAACAAAACACCTTAGTGGATTATATTAAATTTCTAAGAAACTTACTTAGACAAAACAAATAGGGTTATCTCATAACCCAAGTCAGGGTCATTACAATGAGTGTAGTGACTTTAGGTCTAAGAACCACAATCACCACCTTCACTACAAGAGCTAATGCTGACTATAATTCAATGATTTTCATGTATCGATATCAAGGTGTGTCTATCTGGTACATTGTTTCTCTAACAAATACCTATGTATTTGGCTTGATATCATATATCACGACAATGCAATTTTATCATTAGTCAACACACGTTCTAGTCTTATGTATTATTGTTGTCTATATTGTTTCCATACATATGATCTGACTAGGGACATGATAAGAATGCATATATAATCATATCATACATATGATCTCATTTTTTAGATCCTCAACTTAAAGACATATGTCATTGAGTAATCATTCTTTTAGACATCTATCATGTTATACCATCATCTCTTAATTGAACAAACATATAGATGAAAGATTTCTTTATTATTAATCAAATCAATTACATGATGCCTCATCACAATCATCATATGACTGGCTCTCTGGGAATACATAACTCCCACTTGCACTTAGAGCCAATCACCCATGAATTTAATCCCAAGTGATCTAGCATGACCTTTAGGCTTCTACTACAAAAGTGCTTTAGTCAGGAGGTCAACAACACTAATTTCAATTGGTACTCTACAAATATTCACCTCTCCTCACTGTATGATCTCTCATAAGAGATGGAACTACCATTTTATGTGCTTGGAATGCTGATGCAATCTACTTTCCTTAGCTTGTATAATATCTCCATTGTTGTCACAATAAAACTCTATTGCATCATTCATGCTTGGAACCACCCCAAGTTCAGTGACAAACTTCTTGATCCAAACATCTTCCTTTGTTGCATTGGAGGCAAAAATGTACTCAACCTATATTGTACAATCAACAATTGTTTCTTGTTTCTTCCAGCTTACAACTATGTTGTTTAGGCAAACCACAAATCCAGATCGATTGTTCTAAAGTCATCTTTTTAAGTTTGGAAGCTTGCATCAATGTAATCCTTTACCACAAACTCTTCCTTACCATCGTTGACAAGAAACTGATCCTTAGTTCTTCTCAAGTACTTAAGGATTTTCTTCACAATAGTCTATTGACCTTCACCGGGAGTTGACTGATATATTCTTGTCATAATTAAGGCATATGAGACATCAGGATGAGTGCATACCATTGCATACATGATAGATCCAATTGGAGATGCATATGAAATCTTACTCATGTGTTCCCATTATTTACAAGAACTAGGACATTGAACTCTAGAGATACTAACACCATGCCACATAGGTAAGTTTCCTCTCTTTAAGTTCCCCAACCTTTTCATCACTTTGTCAATGTATGTGCTCTGGATTAGGCTAAGAATCCTTCTATATATATCTCTATAGATCCTTATTCCTAAGATATAGGATGCTTCACCTAAGTCCTTCATAGAGAATGTATTTCCTTGCCAAGTTGTTACCATTTGTAAGGTAGGGATGTTATTCCCCATCAATAATATGTCATCTACATATAAAATGAGTAATACAATCATGCTCCCACTAACCTTCTTGTAAACACAAAGTTCATCTTTATTTTTACTAAATCCAAACTCTTTGACTATTTGTCAAATCGAAGATTCCAACTGTGAGATGATTGCTTCAATCCTTAGATTGACCTTTGTATCTTTTAGACTTTATTGTCTCCCTTTGAATTTATAAAACCCTGAGTCATGTCATGTACACATCCTCAAGCATATTCCCATTTAGGAATGTGGTTTTAACATTCCTCTGCCAAATCTCATTGTAATAATAAGCTATAATGGCAAGGATGATCTTGATGGACTTAACCATGGCAATTGGAGAAAAAGTTTCTTCATAGTAAACACCTTGAAATTGTCAACCAATCAGACTTTATAGGTTAATTTCTACATTATCATCCATGTCAATCTTCTTCTTGAAGACCCATTTGCATACTATGGGTTTTACCTCTTTTGGTGGATCCACCAAGGTCCATACCTTGTTGGTGTACATGGATTCCATCTCAGATGTCATGGCCTCAATCCACTTCTCTGACTCTGATCCCTTAAGATCTTCTAGGTAGGTTGTTGGTTCATCATCTATGACCAACTTAGTGCCTTATTGAGTCACAAGATAACCTAATCTTCCAAGCTCAAGGCTTCTCCAACTTGAGTCTAAGATTTTCGGGAAAATGCTCTCTTATAATATTCAAATCCCCAAATCTTTATAAAAGACACATTGGGGTGCTTACCATACCATATCTAATATGGGGTCTTTTGAACCGATTTAGATGGTATGTGGTAAAGTGTGAATGATGTGGTTTCTTGAGCATATTCCCAAGAGGAAGTTAGAAGACTAGAAAAGCTCATCATTGGCTGCACCATATCTAGTAATGTGTGGATCCTTCTTTTTGACACACCATTATGTTGTCGTATTCTAGGTGGAGTCCATTGTGATAAGATACCATAGTCTCATAGAAGGTCCTCAAACTCTCAAATTAAGTATTCTCCACCACAATAAGAATGAAGTGCTTTAATACTTATACCAAGTTTGCTTTGTACTTCATTCATGAAATCCTTGAACTTTTCAATAGTTTATGACTTGTACTTCATTAAGTATACATAACCATACCTACTAAGCTCACCAGTAAAGGTAATAAAATTACTGGTAACTACCTCTAGCATTAGTGCTAAATGGACCACATACATTAGTATGTACGAGTCCTAATAGATCACTTGCTCTCTGACTGTGTCGAATGAGAGGAGTCTTTTTCATCTTTCCCAGTAAACAAGATTTGCATGTCTCTATTGATTTGAAGTCAAAAGAGTCTAGATAACCATCTTTGTGGAGTCTAGAAATGTGTTTCTCAATAATGTTCCATAGATGACAATGCTAAAGGTATGCTTTGTTTAAAATATCAATTTTTAACATTTTGGTATTTACTTTATAAACACTTGTCTATAGATATAATAAGTAAATATCATAGGACATAGGGGCACTGCCAATATCTCATCTTTAGAAATAAAACATCAAACATTCTTTGTATGAACTTCAAATTCATTCTTGTCCATACAAGATACAAAAATGATATTTTCATTGTGGTAGGTACAAAACAATAGTTCTCTAACTCTAATGCAAGCCCACTAGGTAGAGATAACTGCAGTGACAACAACTCTTTCTCACCGTTCGCAACATGCAGCTCAACCTCACCCTTTCTTATAGGCTTACTTCTTTTCAGATCACACATATTTGAACATATGTGAGGTCCACATCTGATATCTAGTACCCAAGATGAAGAAGTAGATATATTTATATTAATAACTTATATACAAAGTGGATAACTCTATCCCCTAATTCTTATTCCTCAGTTCCTCCATGTAAAGAGGAATTCCTTTTCTAGTGTCCAACCTGGTGACATTGTTGACAATTATCTTCCTTATTCACCCCTCCCTTTTCTTTGAGTGCAGAAGACTTGGGTTTCTGGACAGCTTTAGAACTCTTCTTAGCCTTTCCTTTTCCCTTAGACTTTCCTTTTCCTCTGTTGCTCATCATCATAGATTTGGGTTTGTACTTCTTCATTTGCACTTCAATAGTTCTCAACATGCCAAACAATTCTAACAATAGTTTGTCAAAATTATTCATGTTAAAGTTCATGACAAATTGGATGTATGATTCCAGCATTGATACAAAATCACATTTTTGGCCAACTCTTGGCCCAAGGAAAATTCTGATCTTGCTAGGTTCTCCACATACCCAATCAACTTGAGCACATGGGGCTCCACTAGATCTCCTTCAGCAATATTGCACTTGAATAATGCCTTTGATACATCATATCTCTCTTGTCTTGCCTGATCTTGGTACATATTCTTAAGATGTGTAACCA
This sequence comes from Alisma plantago-aquatica, assembly GCA_963693085.1. Lineage (NCBI taxonomy): Eukaryota > Viridiplantae > Streptophyta > Magnoliopsida > Alismatales > Alismataceae > Alisma > Alisma plantago-aquatica. The sequence continues at coordinate 1,319,929,657 of OY856412.1, read as the reverse complement.
TATCAAGAACATCCATATTCTCATGATGTCTCTACAACTTATAGTTTTATTGATCATAGAATCTGACACTTGACATCTATGACATTTTTAGAGTGTTTCTTGGAAGCATCCCTGTCAACCTTAGTCACGGTGGGAGTGGGGTCATCTAGTTCCGGTATCTCTAAGATATAGAGCTTGTGCTCTTGCATGAGAATTATTATCAATATCCTGAACTAGTCATGGAAGTCATTCTTGTTCAACTTGTCCTTCTCAAGGACCGATCACAAAGAAAATATGTTGTTTGCCCATTGTTTCTACAAAAGAAAGTTTGCATCTTGTCAAAACTCTTTTGATTTTATTTGACTAAAAGAAAATTTTGGCCATATTAATTAGACCTTCAATTAATTACCACTCCCTCTATTTTGTTCAAATTGATAGAATCACTATCAATTTTGAAGATTGTCTTGTAGTGAGTTAAGATCTAAAATAATTAAGTCATTACTTAGCCAATGTCAGTGTCTATAACCAATTATTAAGGTAGGCAACAGTTTCCAATTACATCTCATGCAACTCTTAGATAGATAGTATGCACAAATCCTTGCCATATCTCATATATATGCTTCTAGGCACTTAATATCTTTAAGGTCACATAGTAAAGCCTAACCCAAAAGCTAACTCAATAGTAACGCACCATACTTAGAAGACCCACACAACTAACATCACTCCTCCATGAGATAGATGACACACCACACTTAATCAATCCAGGTTTTCCTGTGTGCTACTTTAAAGAATCTAAGACATAATATTTAATCAAGAGATTTTATTTATATATAAACACATATACATATCCAATCAACACATACTTATAATATGTATTTTATACATACTATATGCACAAACGAAACATACAATCATAAAATATGAGTGATGGTTATGGACACACTAATAAAATTCTTGGGAGCCACAGAGTATTGCTACCCTCCTGAGGTCAAACACCACATGTTACAACCTATAAAGAAAAAATACTATGCTGGAAACAAGTAGGTTGGTCAATTAGACTCTTCTAGTCGATTGGCCTTTGTTAGTCGACTGACTCACTCCTGGCTCAAGTGGCTGTCTAGACTCCTCCATTTGGTTGATCGGGCCTCCATTTGATCTGTAGCCTCTTCATTCCTCCAGATGATCGAATTGAATCCCCACTCAACTGAATCACCTGGTGCATAATGTCTTCTCTTTCATTTAAATAGAAATAAAACTATCCTATTAATGTATTACATTATACAAGTGAAAACTCGAGTTACATTTGAGGGGAGTATAGGGAGGGAAGAATTAACATACATATGGAGAAAGCGAGAGGCTCGTTATGCAAATCAAATTAAAAGACATGACTATAATCATTCAACCATGCACATATATCCAGGGGTATTGGCCATAACCATGCTTACATCCACCATAAAAACAATTTTACGTAACGAGTATGAATTGCATGTATATCATATCATATATATATATAGGATCTAAGGGACATTCCCTAGTGTATGTGGTATTTAATTGTATATTTACACTAGTCATTTAAATATTCACATAACATGTAACAAAGAAAATGAGAGGGGCGCCTCATTTGAATGATCAAGGAGGAGAGATAATCTTGATATTAAAATAATCAATATTTAAGCAAATGGCCCTTTAATATATACAACTTATTAAGATGTTTGGTTTCTTTTCCTTTTAACCTTGGATAATGGAGGAGCTTGCATGAGTCTAGTAGGTGGAAAATGTGTCCAAGGATGGAGCAAGCCTTGGTGGATATGTCTAGGCAATAAAAGAGATAACAATCTTTTTCTTTGCCTTAAAAATACCCATAAATATATAAAGCATCCTTATCAACAATGCAAGGGATCATTTCCCTTAGTCTTTTCCTTATCTTCTTGCCTTGGCCGACCAAAGGATATCTCTGGAGCAGAAGGAGGACGACCAAGCTGGTTTGGTAAGTATGGATCATCATCTATCTCGAATTCATGGAGGAAACCATAAAACAAGGTCGGTTTATCGATTTTCTTTACACGATTCTTCTTTCTAGCCATCTTCTCCATCCAAAACTCGAAGAACGAAGCTTGGACAACTGCGAGAGCTCAAACCACCATTATAGCTGCGGATCTTGGAGCTCTGGATCAGATCTAAAGGTGGGTTTTATAACTCTAAACCCTTAAGCTTTGTTAATGCATCCTTCTTTCCAAAAATTGTTGCTTATACTTCTTCTTTAGATACCTTTGTGTGTTCTTGCTAGCAAATCCATGAAGAACAACCCCTGTTCTTGAGGTAGACAAAGGTGACATTAATTCCTATGTTTATCCAAAAAAAACCTACTTTAACAAATGGTCTCCAATCCTTGCTCAAACGGTTTCCCAAACCGTTTGGGAGCAAACGGTTTCAAACCGTTTGAATGCAAACGGTTTCAACCAAACCGCATAGAAGCAAACGGTCCAAGACCGTTTGGATGCGTTGACCAGGCGTTGACCATTTGGAGGACTTTTGAGGGTAGTATAGACTAATTACCTACCAAAAATTATCAAGTAATTCCAAGTGAATCACCAATTGAAGGCTCATCAATTACCTAAACCCTAATCGGGTCAATTGCTGATTCCAATAATTGAATCATGTTGAAGTTTGGGTTGAGTGGCCCAAACAGTTTCAAAACCATTTGGGGATCACCCAAATGGTCTCAAGACCGTTTGGTGATCACCCAAGACCGTTTGGAGGTCTAGGGTTAAGTAGGGTCGACCAATTGAGGGTCCAATGATATTAAGTTGATGAATAATCGATTGTTGATTTGGTGACCAAACCTAGGGTTCAAACCTTAATTGAATGACTTGGTTTTTTTATAAAATAATGGGAAAACAGTCTCAAGACCATTTGGAGGTCATGCAAATGACTCCAAGACCGTTTGGGGTCAGGTCATGACCAAATTCAATAATGGTTCAATGGGTTCAATCAATTAGACTCATGTTGAAACATGTTGAAGGGTAATCGATTTCAAACCCTAATCTAATTGACCCAAGTCCCAATTGATGATCAATTGAGGGTCAATTGAGTGTCAAATCGGTTAAGAGTTGACCTAATTGACTCAATTGATGAGTGGCTAACAAGGGCATGATTGATTGAGGGGTTCAACATTGGAAACCCTAACTCAATTGAAGTGGTTGAGACACTTTTTGGTCCTTGCGGTTTTGAGGTGGTTTGGACCAAACGGTCTCAAGACCGTTTGGGACCAAATGATCCCAAACCATTTGTGCTCATCAAGTTTCAAGATCGGTTATGTCCATGCGGTTTCAAAAGTCAAAGATGACCAAACGGTCTTCATGACCAAACGGTCTTCACCCTATCTTGGGAAAACGGTCTTGAGTGTGCACTTTAGCAAACGGTTTCAAAAGTCAACAAGACCAAACGGTCTTCAACACCAAACGGTTTCAAGGGTAGTCCAAGACCGTTTGGGGGTTTAGTATGTAAGACTGTTTGAGGTCTAAAAAGGTCAAGAACGTTTGATGACTTAGAGGTCAAGATGGCTTGGTAGTTGATTAACCTAAACCTCATAGATACCTAAAGTGATTAAGGGACCAAGTAATTAGTTGATCAATGCATGATAAAATCAATGGTGACTATAGCAAATTTATCCTTGATGGGATAAAGTGATTAATACTCTTTGGATGAGTAAGACCTAATGATCACAATAGTAATGGCTTACACCATGATGTCGATGTTGAATTGACTTAACCCAACCAAGGGTGATGCAAACATCATCTAATAGAAAGATGAGACAGAAGACTTCTTATATGAATGATAATCAAGTAATAAACCTCCAATATGTATGAACATACCTAATTAGGGTATGATCCATGTTAGTGAGATCATGAAACCCTAATTGTGATGATTAATGAATCTTAACCCTAATTTGAGGGCATTAATGGAAGTAATTCTCATACATGATGATGGTATGATCTTAATTCATTGTAATATGAATTGTAAGCCCTAATATGAGGTAATGTAATGATGTGAACAGTAAACCCTAATTCTGGGTTATGCCTGTAAGCATGAAACTCTATGTTTGAATTATGAAATGAGGAATCAATATGCCATTGTAAGCTAAAGGGGTTGGATAATCCTAATGGAATTGAATAGGAAACCCTAACCCTAGAAACCGGTCGTGGTGTTCTATATTTGACTTGGAAAAAAATTGTATTGTGTTGATATAGATATAATATGCATGTTATCAATTATGTTAGTCATGCAGGTCTTTATAAAGAAGTAAGCATATCCAGGTAAGGGTTATGATGCCATATTCATTGAAAGCACTTTATAAGCTTTGAAAGTAATGCTATGCTATGTTGCCTAGTAATATGTAACATATGAGACTGATAGGTTGTATGAGCTATGAGAAATATCTGCATTGCTACAATCATATTCATGCAGTTAAATGACTTGATGGCAATATGTTACAAGTGTTTTGATTGATCTAGGGGTTTGAACACCCATAATCCTGAATCATAATGACGAGATGGTTAGGGATTGATATCCCAATGTTAACAATATGAGATATGAACTTGATACAAGTAGTACTCTTTCTTTACAGTAGTTGTTTTAATGGTCTATGTTTGAAAACATGCCTGATGCTAAAAGAATGCTATAATGTACTTAAATAATCAAGTATAATGATATCATGTAGAGCTCTGACCATAGATCCATCATTGTCAGAAGTTAAATGATGGTGAAACAGGTTTTCCTAAGGGAACTCCTGGAGAGCATACTTTTGAGTATGTGGGGGTTATGGACGCAAATATCCTTACATCCTAATGAGGGAATTGATGTGAGATGAACATTTAATCTCTCAATCCTTCATTATATGTTTATGTTGGGATGATGTATCACTAATCTCCCGATGATGTTGTTAATGTCGCATCGATGAGAGATAAACAAGAAATCCCTCGATGGCGAAGAGAGTACAACACGCAACTGTAACTCTAATAGCGAAGTTGCCAGAATACCCTGGAAAGCTATTATGGCAGAGACACAAGATGTCCTGCATGTTGTTCCTCACACTGACTGAGGAAGATGAGGTCATAGGAATCCGACTCTTCTGATGACCTATGTATGGTACCGATTGTGATTTCGTAATGGTCGGTTGGAGTATGAGAGGTGTAACTCATCTCCTCAGGGCATAAAATGTTTGAAAGATGTAATCAGCCGTATAGCATAATTGCTTAGGTTGAACTACGAGAAACAATGATTGATGATACATTTCTTATAGTGCTCTAGTTGAATAACTAGTACACATGTTCTTTATATTCCTTATTAATATATGTCTTGTCTTTCAATCAAGTTATAATTGAAATGATTGCTTATAAAAATACTATTCTATTTAGCTTATTCAATGTTTTAGCTGCTGTTGAATATTTATAATTCTACTGCTTGATGTTATTGAATTATTTGCAATAACAATGCTTCTAGCAGAGAGTTATAACTCTCGCTGGGACAATTATTTAAATTGTCTCACCCCCGTGGGATTCAAATTTTTAGGTAGACGCCGAGGACGAAGGAACCCTTCAGTGGGTGAGCAACAACAGCAGCAGCAGCAACATCAGGGACAACAGTGATCCTCAGGTGGAAACATTGTCTGTCAAGTCTTGTGTATAGAGAGTCCTATGTGTCGTCTCTGTACTCTCAGGTCCTAGGAGTCAGTAAATGTTTTATATAGATCTGAGATTTTGGCATAATGCCTTGAGATTTTGTATCTTGCTTTGTACAACTAACAGGGCAGTTGATGTTTGTAATCCTCGAGATGTGATTTTACAGAGATGTAATGATGAATCGGTTTGTAAATAACTTATCATGTTTCCTTATTAAAGTGTTTTATCATTTGTAGATCTCTTTACGAAAAGTTTTATTTTTAGTTATTTTCAGTAATTCCACTGCTAATTAATCGCTTCCGCATTCATTGATCTCATTTTCCAAGACAGACACCACAATTTGGTGGTATCAGAGCTCTAGGTTCGCTGACTCTATAGAGACATAGGACTTAGGTTATAGAGTTTGTTCTAGTGTCTTCCAGTATATCTGATAGTGTCTTCTACCCATTTAGGAGGAGAAGATAAATCTAAAGATGTTTGGACCACACGAGGAACACGTTGCTGAAAGTAGTGTTGCTGCACCTAGAAAAGGTGCAAGAGACCAAGAAAGGGAGGAACATGTGCTTGAACCACCGCAGTTCAATCCAACTGACATGGGGAACCCAGCCGTCCAAGCCATGTTTGGGCAGTTTATGACTGCCATGACACATATGACTGATAGGATGCCTATACTTGCACCTACCCATCCTGAAGGACAAGGAGCCGGCAAGATGTTTGAATGACTACGCCGGGTTGGAGCCACAGAGTATGCAGGAGCAGCTGACCCTGCAGATGTTGACTTGTGGTTAACTGAACTGGAAAAGGCCTTTAGAATCATGAACATCCCAGAAGTCGAGAAGGTTAGACATGCTGTGTATCTTCTCAAGGGGAGTGCTGGCCATTGATGGACCATGGAAGAATAGAAAAGGCCAGGTGTGGAATTTGCACGGGAAGTTTTTCGACAGGAATTCATCCACAGATATTTCCCTAAGACATTCTTGGATGAGAAAATCTCTCAGTTTGAGAGGTTAAGGCAGGGACTTATGAACATTAGCTAATACGTGGCTAAGTTCATGGAGCTGTTGTGATTCTGTCTGCACATGGAAACCACAGATGAAGAAAGGATTAGGCACTTTGAGAAAGGGTTAAACACTGAGTTGAACACCCTTGTGTCTGCTCTGGAGAACAGGGAAAGGTTTGCTACCTTTGTGGAGTCGGTTAGGAGGATAGAGAGGTCTGTGTCAGAGAGACCAACCCAGAATAAGAGGATGTATCCCCAGTTCCAAGGATCTTCATCTAAAGATTTCAAGAAACCTAGGTTTTCCATACCTACACCGCAACCTAGATTCAGTACCCAGACGCAGTGGACGTCAAATAGGGGTAGAGGACGAAGCCTACCACTAGAAGGAGCTCACAGTTCAACATCTATGTTAGTTACAGGACCACCCAAACCACAACAACTGAACAGAAGTTGTTACATACGTGGAAAAATGGGACATCTGATGAAAGATTGTAGAGCCCGAGAAGTGAGTGTAACTCAACCTCAAAGGCAGAGTCAACAAGGTTTTCAAAGGAGACAGTTTCCAGGAGGAGCTAGAGGACGTGGACGAGCATCCCAAGCTGGATCATCGACACTTAGTCATCGAGAACCGAATCAACCCCAGGCAACGACAAGGTTTTATGTGATGAATCCACCTGAGGCAGGGATCAACCCTCGGGTTGTGGTAGGTCAGATGGAGTTGTTTAATTCTGATATGTCTACAACTTATGTTGTATCTGTTTTAATTGATCCAGGTGCTACACATTCCTTTATCACTGAAAGAGTGATTCTTGACTGTAACCTGACTACAAGTCATAGAACAGATAGTTTGCTTCTAGAAACCCCGTTGATGGGATCTGCTGTGTTGTAGGAGATATGTTCTCCCTGCATTCTCTTCTTTTCTGATCATCACATTCAAGTGGATCTTATACCACTTGAGATGCATGGATTCGATGTAATCCTTGGAATGGATACCTTAGAAAGGTATAAGGTTGTCTTGGATTGTGAGTCCAAGCAAGCTGTGTTCACTGATGAAAGTGACACATGGATCTTTCAAGGAGAAAGAAAGATTCTTCCAACCTGTTTGGTGTCATCTATGGTTGCCGAGAAGCTGATGAGGCAAGGATGTTATGCATTCTTGGCCCATGTGGTAGATACCACCATGGAGAGTTCTAATGCTGCTGAAGTTCTGATAGTCAGGGAATTTGAAGATGTATTTCCTGAAGAACTTCCAAGTATACCTCCGCCCCGGGAAATAGATTTTGAGATTAATTTAATCCCAGACACGCAGCCAATAGCACAAACACCATATAGGATGGCGCCTACTAAGATGGCAGAACTCAAGAAACAACTGCAAGAGTTGCTTGAGAAGGGTTTCATCCGACCAAGTACTTTGCCTTGGGGTGCTCCGGTCCTCTTTGTTAAAAAGAAAGATGGGTAGTAACAATAAAGAATAAGTATCCTCTGCCGAGGATTGATGATCTCTTTGACCAGTTGCGTGGTACAACCATCTTCTCAAAAATAGATTTGAGGTCGGGATATCATCAGCTGCGTATTAAGGATGGTGACATCCCAAGTCTGCCTTTAGGACAAGGTATGGTCACTATGACTTCACAGTTATGTCATTTGGACTAACTAATGCACCAGCTGCATTTATGGAACTCATGAATAGAATCTTCCGACCTTTTCTGGATCAGTGTGTTGTTGTCTTCATAGATGACATTCTGATCTATAGTAGAGATGCTCAGCAGCATGAGCAGCATCTTCGTCAGACTCTAACTTTACTAAGAGAACACAAGTTATGTGCTAAGTTTAGCAAGTGTGAGTTCTGGTTACCAGAAGTTTCTTTTCTTGGACACGTAATATCTGCTTCAGGTATACGTGTTGACCCTAAAAAGGTAGAATCCGTCCTGCAAGGGGAACAACCGAAGACGCCAATGGAGATTCAAAGTTTCTTAGGGATGGCAGGCTATTATAGGAGGTTCATTAAGAACTTCAGTTCTATAGCTTTACCCTTGACTAAGTTGACCAGGAAGGATGTTCCTTTTACCTGGAGTGATAAGTGTCAACAATCTTTTCAACTGTTGAAGGAGAGGTTGACAAGTGCACCTGTACTGGTGTTACCTGAACAAGGAAAAGGATATATAGTTTTTTGTGATGCCTCTAAGAATGGACTAGGATGTGTGTTGATGCAGGAAAGACAAGTGATTTCTTTTGCTTCTCGACAGCTTAAGAAACACGAGGAGAATTATCCGACACACGATCTAGAACTAGTTGTTGTAGTTCATGCCTTGAAGATCTGGAGACATTATCTTTATGGAGAGACGTTCTAGATTTTCACAGACCATAAAAACTTGAAGTATATCTTTTTTCAGCATGAGCTTAACATGAGGCAACGACGCTGGATGGAGTTAATCAAGGACTACGAATGTACAATTGATTACCATCCAGGGAAGGCCAATGTAGTCGTTGATGCTTTGAGTAGGAAATCAGCAACATCAGTCTTAGACAGAGCACAGTTGAATTCTTTGGTATGCTCTAGAAGGTATATGCTTATCTCCTTAAGGCAAGACAATGTACAGTTAAAAGTATCATTGTTAGCCGGACTGTTAGCTGAGATTCATATAAACCTACTCTGAGAAATCAGATTAAGGAGGCACCACAAGTTGATGTTGCAGTTCAACAGATTAGATCAGAGTACGGTAATGAGAAATGAGATGGTTTCCATGACTCAGATGATCAGGTAGCCTGTTATCATGGCAGAATGATAGTACCAGATGTGGATAACTTGAGAAAGTTAGTCCTGGAAGAAGCTCATTCTTCGATGTATGCTATGCATCCAGGAAGCACCAAGATGTATCGAAACTTGAAAGATATGTATTGGTGGCCTGGAATGAAGACAGACGTTGTTGAGTCTATTATGCGGTGTCATGTGTGTCAGCAAGTTAAAGCTGAACACCAGAAACCTACAGGAACAATGCAACCTTTGCCCATACCACAATGGAAGTGGGATCATGTGACCATGGACTTTGTGGTTGGTCTACCCATGACAGTCAAAGGTCATGATTCCATCTGGGTGATAGTTGATAGGTTGACAAAGATAGCACATTTCTTACCTGTCAAAACAACCTATTCTGCTGAGAAGCTGGCACAGTTATACATAGATGAGATAGTACGACTGCATGGAGTCCCGGTTACCGTTGTCTCTGACAGAGGTCCTCAGTTTACAAGTCATTTTTGGGAGCGACTTCATAAAGCTTTAGGCACAAAGTTAAGGTTTAGTACAACCTTTCACCCTCAGACTGATGGACAGTCGGAAAGGACTATACAGACTTTGGAAGACTTGCTTAGATCATGTATTCTTCAGTTTACAGGGAGTTGGGATCTACATCTAAGCTTGATAGAGTTTGCCTACAATAACAGCTATCAACATAGCATTGACATGGCACCTTATGAAGCTTTGTATGGTAGATGTTGTAGATCTCCCCTATGTTGGTATGAAACTGGTGAATATCAACTTTTGGGTCCTGATCTTGTGCAGCAGACCACTGAGAAGATTAAAATAATACAACAACAGTTAAAGACTGCTTAGGATAGGCAGAAATCTTACGCTGATAAGCGTCGTAGACCTTTAGAATTCCAGGTTGGAGACAGAGTGTACCTCAAGGTCTCACCTTGGAAGGGAGTTCTTAGGTTTGGAAGGAAAGGAAAGTTAGCTCCTAGATTTATGGGGCCTTATCCAATCATTGAACAGGTTGGAAAGGTAGCTTATAAGCTGAAGTTACCACCTGAGCTGCAAAAGTTACACCCAGTGTTCCACATTTCCATGTTAAGGAAATGTCATCCTGACACATAATCAGTTCTGCAGCCTATGGAAGTAGAATTGAATGATGGTATATCCTATGTTGAAGGACCTATGTTGATTCTTGATAGGAGGATCAAGAAGCTGAAGAAGAAAGATATAAGTCTCGTAAAAGTCCTCTGGAATCATCGTGGCATTGAAGAAGATACATGGGAACTAGAGGAAGAAATGAGGAGAAAAATACCCTACTCTTTTCTCTTAAAATGTTTTGTTTATGATTTCGGGGACGAAATCCTTGTAAGGGGTGGATAATTTGTAACATCCCTGACCTGGGTTATGAACTAACCCTAGGTGTTTTGCCTAATTAAGTTGGTTAGATGCTTGCCTGTAATGTCTTGAAATGTAATTAAAACTTTTGAGGAACTTTTGTCTCAATTTCTGTCCTTTTTGAATAATGTTGCAACATTGTTTTGTTAATAATGGATTAAAGTGCAAATTACCCAAGTAGAGGGGTTAACTTGCAAATTGCACATGTTAAAATGTTCCTCTGATGTTGAGACATCATAAGAATGTATATGATGTAGTGGTATAGATTCCACAAGCTTGAGCACCAAGATATAGCTTGTAGAGCAATTCTTGTGCTTTAAAACCTAGTTTTGGTGTAAAGTGCAATTTACCCAAAACCTAGGGATCAACATGTGAAATATACCTCTAGAGGATCTCTATTGCTTCTTGGCATCAAGTGGAGCAAAGAAAATGAGAGGGGCGCCTCATTTGAATGATCAAGGAAGAGAGATAATCTTGATATTAAAATAATCAAGATTTAAGCAAATGGCCCTTTAATATATACGACTTATTAAGATGTTTGGTTTCTTTTCCTTTTACCTTGGATAATGGAGGATCTTGCATGAGTCTAGTAGGTGGAAAAAGTGGCCAAGGATGGAGAAAGCCTTGGTAAATATGTCTAGGCAATAAAAGAGATAACAATCTTTTTCTTTGTCTTAAAAATACCCATAAATATATAAAGCATCCTTATCAACAATGCAAGGGATAGTTTCCCTTAGTATTTTCCTTATCTTCTTGCCTTGGCCGACCAAAGGATAGCTCTGGAGCAGAAGGAGGACTACCAAGCTGGTTTGGTAAGTATGGATCATCATCTATCTCGAATTCATGGAGGAAACCATAAAACAAGGTTGGTTTATTGGTTTTCTTTACAGGATTCTTCTTTCTATCCATCTTCTCCATCCAAAACTCAAAGAACGAAGCTTGGACAACTGCGGGAGCTCAAACCACCATTAGAGCTGTGGAGCTTGGAGCTCTGGATCAGATCTAAAGGCAGGTTTTATAACTCTAAACCCTTAAGCTTTGTTAATGCATCCTTCTTTCCTAAAATTGTTGCTTATACTTCTTCTTTAGACACCTTTGTGTGTTCTTGCTAGCAAATCCATGAAGAACTACCCCTGTTCTTGAGGTAGACGAAGGTGACGTTAATTCCTATGTTTATCCAAAAAAACCTACTTTAACAAACGGTCTCCAATCCTTTCTCAAACGGTTTCCCAAACCGTTTGGGAGCAAACAGTTTCAAACCGTTTGAATGCAAACAGTTTCAACCAAACCGCATAGAAGCAAACGGTCCAAGACCGTTTGGATGTGTTGACCGTTTGGAGGACTGTTGAGGGTAATATAGACTAATTACCTACCAAAAATTATCAAGTAATTCCAAGTGAATCACCAATTGAACGCTTACCTACCAAAAATTATCAAGTAATTCCAAGTGAATCACCAATTGAACGCTCATCAATTACCTAAACCCTAATCGGGTCAATTGATGATTTCAATAATTGAATCATGTTGAAGTTTGGGTTGAGTGGCCCAAACGGTTTCAAAATCATTTGGGGATCACCCAAACGGTCTCAAGACCGTTTGGTGATCAGCAAAGACCGTTTGCAGGTCTAGGGTTAAGTAGGGTCGACCAATTGAGGGTCCAATGATATTAAGTTTGAAGAATAATCGATTGTTGATTTGGTGACCAAACCTAGGGTTCAAACCTTAATTGAATGACTTGGTTTTTGATAAAATAATGGGAAAATGGTCTCAATACCGTTTGGAGGTCATCCAAATGATCCCAAGACCGTTTGGGGTCAGGTCATGATCAAATTGAATAATGGTTCAATGTGTTCAATCAATTAGACTCATGTTGAAACATGTCAAAGGGTAGTCGATTTCAAACCCTAATCTAATTGACCCAAGTCCCAATTGATGATAAATTGAGGGTCAATTGAGTGTCAAATCAGTTAAGAGTTGACCTAATTGACTCAATTGATGAGTGACTAACAAGGGCATGATTGATTGAGGGGTTCAACATTGGAAACCCTAACTCAATTGAAGTGGTTGAGACACTTTTTGGTCCTTGGGGTTTTGAGGTGGTTTGGACCAAACAGTCTCAAGACCATTTGGGTCCAAACGGTCTCAAGACCGTTTGGGTCCAAACAATCTCAAGACCGTTTGGGACCAAATGGTCTCAAGACCGTTTGGGACCAAACGATCCCAAACCGTTTGTGCTCATGAGGTTTCAAGATCAGTTATGTCCATGCGGTTTCAAAAGTCAAAGATGACCAAACAATCTTCATGACCAAACGGTCTTCACCCTATCTTGGGCAAACGGTCTTGAGTGTGCACTTTACCAAACGGTTTCAAAAGTCAACAAGACCAAACAGTCTTCAACACCAAACAGTTTCAAGGGTAGTCCAAGATCGTTTGGGGGTTTAGTATGTAAGACCGTTTGAGGTCTAAAAAGGTCAAGAACGTTTGATGACTTAGAGGTCAAGATGGCTTGGTAGTTGATTAACCTAAACATCATAGATACCTAAAGTGATTAAGGGACCAAGTAATTAGTTGATTAATGCATGATAAAATCAATGGTGACTATAACAAAGGTATCCTTGATGGGATAAAGTGATTAATACTCTTTGGATGAGTAAGACCTAATGAACAAAATAGTAATGACTTACACCATGATGTCAATGTTGAATTGACTTAACCCAACCAAGGGTGATGCAAACATCATATAATAGAAAGATGAGAGAGAAGACTTCTTATATGAATGATATATAATCAAGTAATAAACCTCCAATATATATGAACATACCTAATTAGGATATGATCCATGTTAGCGAGATCATGAAACCCTAATTGTGATTATTAATGAATCCTAACCCTAATTTGAGGGCATTAATGGAAGTAATTCTCATACATGATGATGGTATGATCTTAATTCATTGTAATGTGAATAGTAAACCCTAATCTGGGGTAATGTGATGATGTGAACAGTAAACCCTAATTCTGGGTTATGCCTGTAAGCATGAAACTCTATGTTTGAATTATGAAATGAGGAATCACTATGCCATTGTAAGCTAAAGGGGTTGGATAATCCTAATGGAATTGAATAGGAAACCCTAACCCTAGAAACCGGTCGTGGTGTTCTATACTTGACTTGGAAAAAAATTGTATTGTGTTGATATAGATATAATATGCATGTTATCAATTATGTTAGTCATGCAGGTCTTTATAAAGAAGTAAGCATATCCAGGTAAGGGTTATGATGCCATATTCATTGAAAGCACTTTATAAGCTTTGAAAGTAATGATATGTTATGTTTCCTAGTAATAGGTAACATATGAGACTGATAGGCTGTATGAGCTATGAGAAATATTTGCATTGTTGCAATCATATTCATATTGTTAAATGACTTGATGGCAATATGTTACAAGTGTTTTGATGATCTAGGGGTTTGAACACCCATAATCCTGAATCATAATGACTAGATGGTTAGGGATTGATATCCCAATGTTAACAATATGAGATATGAACTTGATACAAGTAGTACTCTTTCTTTACAGCAGTTGTTTTAATGGTCTATGTTTGAAAACATGCTTGATGCTAAAAGAATGCTATAATGTACTTAAATAATCAAGTATAATGATATCATGTAGAGCCCTAACCATAGACCCATCATTGTCAAAAGTTAAATGATGGTGAAACATGTTTTCCTAAGGGAACTCCTGGAGAGCATACTTTTGAGTATGTGGGGGTTATGGACGTGAATATCCTTACGTCCTAATGAGGGAATTGATGTGAGACAAACATTTAATCTCTCAATCCTTCATTATATGTTTATGCAGGGATGATGTATCACTAATCTCCCAATGATGTTGTTAATGCTGCATCGATGAGAGATAAACAAGAAATCCCTCGATGGCGAAGAGAGTACAACACGCCATTGTAACTCTAATAGCGAAGTTGCCAGAATACCCTGGAAAGCTATTATGGCAGAGACACAAGATGTCCTGCATGTTGTTCCTCACACTGACTGAGGAAGATGAGGTCATAGGAATCCAGCTCTTCTGATGACCTATGTATGGTAATGATTGTGATTTCATAATGGTAAGTTGGAGTATGAGAGGTGTAACTCATCTCCTCATGGCATAAATATGTTTGAAAGATGTAATCAGTCGTATAGCATGATTGCTTAGGTTGAACTACGAGAAACAATGATTGATGATACATTGTTTATAGTGCTCTAGTTGAATAACTAATACACATGTTCTTTATATTCCCTATTAATATATGTCTTTTCATTCAATCAAGTTATAATTGAAATGATTGCTTATAAAAGTACTGTTCTACTTAGCTTATTCAATGTTTTACCTGCTGTTGAATATTTATAATTCTACTGCTCGATGTTATTCAATTATTTGCAATAACAATGCTTCTGGAGGAGAGTTATAACTCTCACTGGGACAATTATTTAAATTGTCTCACCCCCGTGGGATTCAACTTTTTAGGTAGACACCGAGGATGAAGGAACCCTTCAGTGGGTGAGCAACAACAGTAGCAGCAAAAACATCAGGGACAAAAGTGATCCTCATGTGGAAACATTGTTTGTCAAGTCTTGTGTATAGAGAGTGCTATGTGTCGTCTCTGTACTCTCAGGTCCTAGGAGTCTGTAAATGTTTTATATAGATCTGAGATTTTGGCATAATGCCTCGAGATTTTGTATCTTGCCTTGTACAATTAACAGGGCAGTTGATGTTTGTAATCCTCGAGATGTGATTTTACAGAGATGTAATGATGAATCAGTTTGTAAATAACTTATCATGTTTCCTTATTAAAGCATTTTATCGTTTTTAGATCTCTTTACGAAAAGTTTTAATTTTTAGTGATTTTCAGTAATTCTGCTGCAAATTAATCGCTTCCGCATTCGTTGATCTCATTTTCCGAGACAGACGCCACACTTAGTAACCAAGTTAAACCTTTTTATGAGTAAACTCATATTCCAGGTGCATCCTATTTGTGTGACCCTATAGGTCTCGAATTGCATCAGTAGTGAATCTCCATAACTAAATTATGACATAAAAAATAATGAGCAATATCTAACAACACATCATCACTACCTAAGTAATTGGAAAGTTGGAGAAGAACTTCAACCTACATCTGTGATTAGTGTTATGTTGATCATATAATTCGCTTGTCACTGATATATAGATTGAACTTGAGGCATGGAATTGTCATCCTCTTAATATTCAATTCATGTTCCTTGAACTAGAGCAATCTATATGAGATGCATGTGGACTCACATATCTCATATTGATTCACATCAGTATGTCCATATGTTTCTCACTATCACTTATTAAGTGGACATGATATCATCTCCAACAGGAGGGATACATTCCATCTACATCACTCACAGTCAATCCCCATGTGTCACAATGTATCCAAGCACCACATGTATGGTAGCCCTTATTCAAGGTCACGTTGGATGGTGTCAAAGTACATTGAACAACATGTGATGAGTGTAGTGATTTCAAGTCCAAGAACCATAATCACCGTTATTACTATGAGAGATGATTTTGACTATCATTCAATTGTTTCCATGTTTCACTCTCAAGGTGGGTCTATCTGGTACACTTGTTCTCTACAAGTACCTATGTGTTTGGCTTGATATCATATATCATGACACATGAGATTATATCATCAGTCAACACACATTCCATTCTTATATATAATTGTTTTCAATATTGTTTCCATAATAATATAAGACTAAGGACATAATACAAATGTATCTATACTCTTATCATACATATGATCTGATTGTTAAGGTCCTCAACCTGAATACATATGTCATTGAGTAATATCATTCTCCTAGACATATATCATATTATATCATCATCTTATAATTGAACAAACAAATTGATGAAAGATTCCCTTTATTATTAATCAAATATTTTACATGATGCCTCATTACAGTCATCCTATGATTGGCTTTATGAACATACATACCAACAACTTGTACATGATGCATATTAAATGTAAGAACTAGATTTCCTTATGTTCCCAGTTATAATGTAAAACTAAAAGTGAGTTGTGAGAAATGTACTTTCCAGCATTGATAAATGTATATTGATTTCAGGATGTTTTTAATACTTCCATGTATTGATTAAAAAGAATTTTTAGGACTTAATCTCAATTCGTGATTAAGAGAGAACTATTAGTGTAATCTTACCTTGACATGCATAAACTCTAGTTAGTTGGGTTGTGTCACATTAATTAGATTTGGTAAGAGAAACATTTAGGATATATAAATACATAAGTTAATTTAACATGAAAGGGTTTTGCTAGAGGAGTCATAATCTGAAATAATGAAGCATTACTAGTTATAGGAATTTGCAACCCAATCAGATTTAGCATACAAAAAGGGAATTTGCAACCCAATCAGATCTATCATACATGATGTACAACTACAAGTCTATGAGAACTAGAGGGCCCAGATGAGGAAATTAGGTATAGATAGACTGTCATGTTCTTCACATGTATGAAAATATCTAAAGAATCAACAACATCAATAGAAGTGGCATCTCTAGTGATCCACTCCTTCACTAGTGCTTGCTCCACATGTGAGCCATTGACCCTACTCATCCCTAGCCACAAAGCTTGTGGCTACCTTGCCTTTCCACTTAACCACCACACCATCTACATTAAACTTGATGTAAAGCATTGACACAGTGGTAGGCCTTTACCCCGGATCTGGGTTGAATCTGATAATTTAACTGTGTGCAACATCCTCCTAAACAAAGATGTATCTATGCCTAAATACAAGAATTTCAAAAGAAAGTTCCTAACTTTGCAAGATAGCTGTCTGACATTGCAGTTAAAGCACTCTACCAGAAGTACAAATGTTGTGGCGGATGATCTAGCTAAATGGGAAACTAAGCACTTGGGTGATTCTATTGTTTAGGAACTACTATGGATTCATCACTGCTTGTTACAGTGAGGAACACATGGTGCATCATCATTATGTTTCTTTTTTGAGTTGGCCTGCATCTTGAGAGTAGGATGAATAAGAATCTCGTTGGGCCCAAAAAAATAGATGTGACATCATCTCGGGATGCTCACAATGATGCCCTAGTGTTGTCTAGAATCAATTAGAATGATGCTCTATCCAATGGAAAATGATCATAGAAGACATGGCCATGACCACTAGTGTCATATATGCAACCACATCCTCAACCTCTCTCATTGCCAGTAGAACCAACACTACCACATTCTCTGGGGGTGGCCAAAGTTGAGGCAATAACTAAAGGGGTAGGGTCATCAATGCAAGAAATATGGACATAAAGTTCCCGTGGAGTAGGACTCTCCTCTTGCCTCATCACTTGATCCTTGACATACTTAAACTCAATTTCAAGGGCTAAAAGAAATTTTACAAAACAAACTAAGTCCTACTATTTTTATCTCTTATTAACCTGCAATGAGAGGTTGACAAATGTCCAATGCATTCTAAAGATTCATTAGAGTGCCATGATAGTTAATTAGACTCACATCACTCTTCTTGAAGGATTGTAAGTCATCAAGAACATTATACACATGACAATTGTTGTTGGTGTGAGAGTATAGTTTCTTCAAGGTCTCTCACATGCTCTTCATCAAGCTATATGCCATGACTTGTTTATCTATTTTTTCATGATGTTAATAAATTGAGGCAACCCAATCATCTGAAGCATTTCAATCAAATTAGGTGCATCCTTGGTGAGGATGCACCTTTTCATGTGAAACTATGTATAACACTCAAACATCATATACCAAAGGATATAGTTGGTACCATCAAAGTTTATTGGTATGAACAAGAGCATTTGTGGTAGAGGATGTTCCCGTGGAGTCACCTTTTTAAAGTTTTTCAAACATGATTAGGCATCATGGAGTTCTTCAAGAGAAGAAAATAATCAAAGATGAACGATTGATCTTTCCAATAAGAGCGGGGAACTGCGATTATGATTGGGTACTAACATAGTCTCATGCATGCGAAAAGAAATGTCAGGAAGGAAAAGAAACACCTCTTTCAAAAAATTTGTCATCGACAACCTAGGTTGGAGCGACAATTCCACTGCTCCTATGGAAACAAGATTGTTTATATGTAATGATGGGGTTTTGCTTTAGCGCAACGGTCCTAACTGTCACAAAAATTAAGGCGTCCAATCCCACCCTACCTCACTCCCTTTGCAAGAGGGCTCGACCACTCCTTGTAGGGGTCTCGTCGACTTAAAGGTGGTTGACCCTAGGATCCTTCGGCCTCCTCAACTGTTGGATGCGTAAGAAGGGAAGAGTAGTAGAAGGTCAACACACATGCTAGGAGAAAGACGAAGAAAAGGAAGAGAGCAGACTTGAAGAAGGAAGGACAGGCGAGCAGGGGACACCATAGGGTGGATAAGGGACGGATAAAGCCCTAGGGGCCGACCATCCCAAGACCAACAGGAAGAAACACCATAATGGGGTTGACAATCACCATGCATTACAATTTTGGCAGCCCAAATCAACCAGAAAAAAGGAGGGAAAAGATAAAAGTAGGGAGATAACATATCGGTGCTCTAGCACCATCAAGATAACATGAATACATAAACACATATAAGAAGTAACGATAGCCACTACTAATTACGTGGTATAGAACTAAGTAGAGACAAGCACATAATAAATCAACGATAAGCTTGTAACACACTTAACATTGAACAACATTCTTCATTTTTGCTTTTCTTAGCCCATGCTACCAAGTAGCTCGTTTGGATTGTTTTCCATTTTCTCTCTTCTTCATGCTCACATAATTAAACAAAATTTTAATTATACCCCATTCCTTTTCCTTTCTTCTCTTCACGAGTTTATAATTTTCCATCTCATATAGTACACTGTCTCCTACAACCCCTTCCCCCCTCAAAAAAAATCTGCCCCAACATCTTCCCCTATGTACATGACAGCTTTGCCAGAAAACTCGTGTTATCTCCTTTTACTTGTTTCTCGTCACTGTAGGTGTTGCTTTTCCACGTGGTAGATGGAGGAAATAAGAGTCAACGGGAAAAGGGAGCTAGCTATAATATAATACACATAACAAAACTCAAACGTCGAAACAAATCAAAGCTAGCTATCTTAAAATTTGGCCTTGCTAGGTTTTTAGAAACAATGGGGAGTACCCAGACGGAAGGCTAAATAACTTATCCCGGATGGAATGCTGATGTCAAGTTCGGTAATGAACGGTAGAAGCCAGCAAATGGCATCAAATTTTGCGTAGCATGATAAAGACCAATCGTATGTAACGCCGCCTCCAATCCCGTGTAATAATGTAAAAAATACACACTTAGTTCTATCGAGTAAGTGCAATTGTATAGTGGTGTGGGCATATGAGCCAGGTTTCGAGCAACTATACCTTCCGAACAACAGTAAAAGAAGTCAACCAATGCATGAAAAATCGTATATCTAGAAGTCGTCATAATACACGAAACAAGTCAACCAATGTTTGAAAAATCGTATATCTAGAAGTCGTCATAATACACAAAAGCATTAATTTTGAAAAGAATCAGATAGCAACTGCGTTGAATATTACTTAACACCATAAAATTATCCAATTTTTATTCTCAAAAGAAATTTTAAAGTGCTGCTTTTATGTACTCTCTATGCTACCAGAATACACACTTAGTCGTCAATTGCATAATTATGGCAGTCTTTCTATTCATGTCTGTCCAACTCAATCATGAGGTTACACATTTGTAATCTTGCTTGAATACACTTTTAACAACCATGTGATATTGTGAACTAAACATTAATTGCCATTGTATACGCTGCCATCCAACAGTTTATTACCATGCACAAAACAGATTACCTACTTCATGCCGCAGCAGTGGCCTAATGTGCCAATGGTATTATCATCCTGAATTCAACCCCTTGGTTAGGATCGAGAGCTGCCAGATCACTTTTTGTTACTTCAGGGGATAACCAAATCGTTTTATTCATTACAAATTTGACATTTAAAGACCTTCTTGCTGGACCAAAATGTATCATCCTGTACATGACTTCTTTACAAACTTCTTTTGTGCTGTTCCCGTAATTTGAATAAACTATGTGCTAGAATGTACACCTCTGAAGATCAAACAGCAATTATCGGTCATCAAGAACATGCGGTGATTACCAAATCAAGATACCTTTCAACATTCTCAAAGCCACAAAGCTCCTTCACCACTGGCATCGTTGCAGGGACTGGAAGTTGGAACGCCACTGGAGAATCTTCACATTGCCCTCGGGAGAACATCTGTTTCCTGGCTTCTCTAATGGCCTCCCTTGTAGCACAATGGACTGAAGCGGCAAGAAGTAGTGGAGGCTCACCTGAGGCTGCAGAAAGAGGTTTGGTTATCAATATCATTTATATAATATGAAGGAAAATTTTTCTTAAGAGGGCCCAGGCTTTGTCCAAATTTCAACTGTAGCGTGTGGTTTATACAAATAACTATCTCACATACTGCTGAAAAGAAGATGCAAGTAGACAGGAATTTCGTCGCGAATATAATTTTACTGTGATTCTGTCACTGTTCCCTTTCTTATATCATTCATTACTCTCACAGCAAAACGAAACTACCTCAAGGCAATGCCGCCCACTCCCCCTTGTCCTTTCCTCTAAATGGAGGCGGAGAAGGTGACGGAGAGAGAAAGAGCAAAAGGTGGAGCTGGAAACAGAACAGTTTCCAGCAACATGAGGAAAGATAAGGTGGACCAGGACTGGGGAAGAGCCAGTGCACGTCGGGATGTGGGGTGCAATAGAGCGAAATGTAGTAGATGTATAATGTTGTGGCCACTTTGTCCTACTAGTCTGGCCTCATCTCATCATCTTATCCTACACTCCCCTCCCTTTTGACCGTCCTTCTTCCCTCCCTCTGTGCCCCCATGGAGAGGAAGAGGAGGGCAAGCAAATTCCTCATATGAAATAAGAGCCACCGAATTCCCAAAATCATGAGATTTAGCCTTCCATTGATACTGTTCTGCATTCATCGGCGACAAGGAATGGAGGACAGGAGAGAGACTGAGGTGAGGAAATGGCTACAATGGAGGATGGTAATTGGGAAAGGTTGTTTTGTGTAATAGTGGCAACCACGCACACAACAGTGTAGGCAGCAGGGTGGTGGCATCACCAAAGAGAGCCCAGCCCAGCTTCTAGCTCCAAGCCCACTTTTTGCTTCTCCCATCTATTTGTTCACCTTTTCTCTCATTGACCACCTCACAAAGTCACTATAGGGTGGGTTGGCAGTAGGTGCAGCGATTTGGAGGATTGAGTTGATGATGTGGAACACATCATGAAGAAGAAGATCAAAGAAGATAAACGACAAGCCTCAAATTTCAATTCATATTCAACTGCCCGGACATAGGGATGGCAATGGTACCAGGTTCGCATGCCCAGCTACCAAAACCATTCCGCCCATTGTTAATTGGTGACTGGTCGTGTCCGCCTCCCATTCTGCGGGTTGGATGGTAAATTAATTGTGGGAACCCATGGATGGGTTGGGAACCCATTTTTGGATGTGTAATCGTGCTAGCCGCAACTGCGGTGTTGGAATTCTTTTGCATCTGTCTGGAGTTGCGATTGCCGTCAACATGTTCCAAGCATGCTCGACCACAACGACAGCCGAGAGGGAGGCCCTGTCACTGATGATCAAGATAAGCGTATAGTGCAGCTAGCCACCGGGGCAGTTCTGTGACTTCCGTCGTGAACCTAGGAACAGAGAAGCATAGAGACTGCTGGTTCTTCCCTAGTTGCTTCACCATGACGGGGCTGCACAACGTGACCATTGTTAGCTTCATCTTCAGCTAATGGAGTCACCTAAAACCTGCCGCCGAACCAGTCTCCTGGAACCTGCTGTAGAACGAGTCGCCAGAAATGACTACCTTAGCTTCTCCACCTCATTGCGTCCTCCGGTACCGTATCCCTAGCAGCAATGCTGCTTCTTGAAATGGCTATCTGTCCGCTGTCACTGACCGGGATGGTGAGCACACACAGTCTCCGTCGTGGAGCGAGCTCGGCAGACAAGTTAAGAGGTTTCAGTATGGGGTGTTGTTGACGACGACATGGTTCACAGAGCAACCAATAATGATGGAATCGTCGCAAGCTCAGTTACTCGCACTAAAGCGATGGGGTGAAGATGACCCTTGCAGTCGATGATCCCATTGACATCAAGCAAGTTCCTCACATCTGCCGCAGTAGTACAGCTAGTAAAGGTTCACCGGTGTTTATGCAGGAGATCATCGGCGGTGTGAATGAAGAGCCGGCTAGCTAGGGTAGGGAAGTGAGTGAGGACCTAGAAAAGAGAGAGGCGGAGGAGAGGAACTAAAGTGGCGGCGGGGATAGAGGGTCGGGGCTGGAGTTATTAGAACATGCATGGGCACACACGGTATCTTCTGTATGTAGTGCCATTAACAGAGGTAACGTCGAGGAGCAGCACATTCAAAACATGCTGCTAGGATTCGGTGGATCATGGTTTGGTTCGGATTCCCAATTTAAAACCGATTTATACGCGGGGCCCCAGACCATCACCCACGATATCCCTGGTTTACCATCTGAAATGGTTTGGGTCGGTTCGGTATGGTATGGATTGTGGGTCCTGGTTATTTTTGCTATCCCTACCCGGACATAGGACGCAAGGCTGGCTTTTATAACACTACATGACTTGACCCTGAAGTAATAGAAATAAAATCCTATTTAACAAAATTCGTAATTAAATAAAACCTAAAATAAAGAAAAGCATAAAACATTTACGACTAAGCACATGAACTAGATAATTTGCGCTTAGGTCCCTACATATTAAAACAAAGCAAAAACAACTAGAATAAAGCCTAGTATGTCCTACATCAACTCCCCCGGGGTTCAAAAGACGAGCCACCGGTGAGTCAAGTACAAATCCTACGCAGGATCTCCTAATACTAGCCGGTGGTAGGATAAATGGATTGGACGACGATGCGCGATCCGAGTTGGGGTATTGTCAACCCCAAGAATGTCATAATATTCACGTAGTAGTAGAGGCTTTATCTTCGGAACATCTGCAAGTTTTGGTGACACTAAGGCGACAACGTAGCCATCATGAATTGGAAGAACACACATGTCGATTAAGGACTTTGGTACTTGGCGTGTTGCTAGGTTGACATCATCCTCTAAAGGAGGCACCGAGGAATGCGTGGGCACGAGATCAATACAGATTGGATTGTTGACGACATCCTTTGCTGGTGGTGGAGGCACTGTCTCAGACTCGTCTGTGTAAGTTGATGGATCACAAGTGGGGACTGTATCCTCATCATCTTTCTCAACAACGTTGTCTGCACTGTTGTGGCTCTGGACTTGTAAAGGTAAGAATCGCTGTAAGAACAAAGGAAGCAGTTCACTCCACGTGTAGATGGGCTCGACTCGCTGTTGGTTGTTCCACCATGCTAAGGCATCTCCACGAAACTTATCAGTGGTGATCAGGAGTTTGGTTGCATCACCCATGGTTTTGGATATCTGGAAATACTTGTTAGTACATCGCAACCAACCTAGCACAATCTTGGAGTCATACTCACCATAGAACTTTGGTATCTTCATGCTTTGGATCTTGTGATTGCACGAGAATTGTAGTCTTGACATGGCTTCATCCAGTCGACGTCGATGTTGAACTATATCCGCTTGTCGCTTCATTATGTTGTCCGACTGCTGTTGAATAGCCTTTAAGGTGGTAGTAGTTTTGGCCATGAAGTCATCCAGTTTGTTGAAGAGTCGCCATGATTTTCTGGAGGAGAAATCCTCCTTGAAGTCGATGTAGTAGGAGGTGCCTCGGAAGGAAGGTTGATCCGGTATGCCTTGACCCTACGCCGATCCAACTCGGCGGTGAGTTAGCTGGGGGTTGCAGGGGGGTGGCGCCCCCTTGCTCGGGGGTTCGGGGGTGGGAGCCCCCAAAATGTTTTTTTGGGGCTACTTACTAGAAGTCCGAACGCACCGCTGAGGCTGAGAACCTATTGATTTGCAGAAACGGTCGTTGACTTGCGGAAAGGGTAACACGGTTGTTGGCTACAGGGGCTAGCATTGATCGAGACTTTATGTGCACATTTGTGACTTGCTACGGGGATGGCCTTCGGTGGATGAGGCTGTGCGGCTATGAGCAGGAAGTTGTCAGGCTGTTTGTAAAGGATAGGCGGATGGTGTGTTGGCGGGGGGGGGGGGTAAATCTGGGAAAGGTCTGGTGCACAGAGATAGGGGTGAGCAAATAACGGTCCAGACCGCAAAACCGGACCAGACCGCTCAATTCGGTCCGGTTCGGTCCGGTCCATTTCGATTTCGGTCCAGTCCGCGGTCCGAGAATTTCAATAAATTCGGTCTTCGGTCCGGTCCGCGGTCAAAACGGTCCGGTCCCGGTCCGGTCTGACCACCAAACGGTCCGGTCTACGGTCCAAAAATTATTGATATTCGGTCCTCGGTCCGGTCCGGTCCGGTTTTGGACCGATGCATGTAGGGGTGAGCAAATAACGGTCCAGACCGCAAAACCGGACCGGACCGCTCAATTCGGTCCGGTCCGCGGTCCGGGAATTTCAATAAATTCGGTCTTCGGTCCGGTCCGGTCCGCGGTCAAAACGGTCCGGTCCCGGTCCGGTCTGACCACCAAACGGTCCGGTCTACGGTCCAAAAATTATTGATATTCGGTCCTCGATCCGGTCCGGTTCGGTCCGGTCCGGTCCGGTTTTGGACCGATGCTCACCCCTACACAGAGAGATTGACGGTCGTGGGATGGTAAAGCGGTTGTTGATTTTCCTGGATGGTAACGGAGGTTGGGGTGCGGTGGGTCAGGGAAACGGCGGGATACAGAAGCTTGGAGTTTGGGGTTACTGCTGTGATTTATCGGGGGAGGCAGAGGATGAGTGGCTTGCCGAAGCGGGAGGGTGCGCTGACAGGATATTCGTATTTGGTGGTCGGGTGAGGGTTGTTGTGCGGAAGCAGGAGGATGGGCAAGTGGTTGTAGACGAAAGAAGGGGAGGGGAATATGACGGCCGACGTTACTGTTCCTCGGGTGAACAAAGGCAAAGAGAAAAAGAGAAGGGGGGAGAGAAGGAGGTCGTGCACTCGTGCCCTAATAATTTAGGGTTTGGCTCTGATACTACTTGATGTTGAACACATCGTGAAGAAGATCAAAGAAGATAAATGACAAACCTCAAATTTCAATTCATATTCAACTGCCCGGACATAGGCCCCAAGGCTGGCTTTTATTACACTACATGACTTGACCCTAATGTAATAGAAATAAAATCCTATTTAACAAAATTCGTAATTAAATAAAACCTAAAATAAAGAAAAACATAAAACATTTACGACTAAGCACATAAACTAGATAATTTGCGCTTAGGTCCCTACATATTAAAACAAAGCAAAAACAACTAGAATAAAGCCTAGTATGTCCTACATCAGTTGACTATGCTCTGTTACATATATGGCATGGATGTTTGCACCTCCAGTTATGGAGAATTAAGTTCAAGAAGATGTGAACTAGATTAAAGTGAAAGAGATACATGATTGGCCATAGAGGATAATTCTCATGAGCTAATATGTGCAGAATCATTGATGGTCAAATATTTTTCTGCAACTTCATGAGCCACAACTAGTAGCATGATTTACATCAGAGAGAAAAAAACATCAAGGTGGCTCCTCAGTTGTCACTGAATGAAAAGAGTGTGGACTCCTTTGAATTCATGAACTACGTAAGAAAATTACAGAGAACTCAAGATCGGATGATGTGCTTGCACTTTCATAACAGATTGAGCACGATCGATATCTCGCTACAATTAGAGTGACTTCTATGGTTTTATTGATTATTTAGAATTGCTTATTTAAATCTCTTAATGTCTTTTATTTTGAGCTTGTTCGAGACATTATTTCCATTCAATGTAACTTTCCCGTGTCTAATGTATCAAGAAAGCAAGCTTTTCCTGTGATAAGTGTGTTTCTATGGCATAACAAATAGCAGTAGCACTAAGAGGTTACAAAACGCTAGTATGCAAGCTTAAAAGCTTAACTTGATATTCATACATTGTGAAATTGTAAAGAATCAAGCATCGTAGCTGGCCTTCTGATTTAAATTGGTTCTGAAGGTCTACGGCTATCGAGAGGGTAAGGGTATTTCTCCATTCTATCGATTCTTACCCTTATCCTCTTTACCCACCGGTTAGAGAGGGAGAATAATGGTAAAACATTGAAACCACATCTATCAAAAGTCAATGCTAACACTAACCACAAATTTCTGTAAAACATGTACATATGCAAACCAAGTAGCAAGGTGGTTCACACTGATTATTACCAATCCAAAATGACGGTAATGAGTCTTGTACAACCATATACACGTGGTCTCTTGTATTCAAATTATACTATCAAAACAATGCTTGAGTAGACACAATATTAGTACTTCAAATGCTACCGCTAGACAACCAAATCAGCCCCAAGAAATCAGAACTACATCTAAGAAGATATTTAATGGTTCACGCATTACAAAATGTTGTTGCATACAAATGTATATTGTACCACCCAGAATAGTAGAATAAAAATAGATAACACCACCAAGATCAGTTACTAAATGGTACATAGACTATAAACTCTTGTTATATACACATGATATAATCTTGATATATACATGTCTTATAAATCCAAATGTTGCTGCACACAGCCAAGCAAACCCCAATAAAAGTAGAGAACACAACAAAAATAGTATTACACGGTGCATACACTATGAATCTTGTTGTTTCGCATTTGTCATCCAAAATTTTGTTGCATACGTCAATCAGTCCCAAAACTAGAAGTGGAAAACGATGCACATATAATGTTGAAAGTGTTAAATAGTGTTTTATTTAGCTTTTTATATTCACTTGTTATTTCCCTATTCTATGTGGACATATATGTAATTATTCTTTCTATAAATATACGGGGTACACATATTGTGCACCGTAACCCTTACAGAAAACTCAAGATGGTACCAGAATAGGCTTACTAGCCGTCACCCATCCCTGCGTCGCCGCCTCTCTCTCTCCTCTTCCCGCCACCCCGAAGTCGGCGCCCCGCTGCCGCCGCCCTCTCCCTGTGGCTGGTTGCTGCTGCTGTTGCCGCCGCCAGCGGCTCCTCCCCGTGCGGGCACTGGCTTGCTAGCCCTGCTGCCTGCTGCCGCTGGCCGTTTTTCTTGAGGGTCTCCGGAGCCCTCTTCTTCTCTGCCTGCGGTGGCCTTTGAGCCGTCAGGTTATCTGTTGCGTCATAGCGTAATCTTCATATAAACTGGTCCTTCCGGTTCCTTTATCCTGTTGTCGCCTAGCCGGAGGATCTAGGCGGTTCTGTCTTTCTTGGCTGTTGTATTCTGCTATTGGACTCGGTCTCAGTCATTGCTTCCTCCCATGATGATTTTCGTCGTCAAGTGACTACCGTGAAGTTGGATGGGCGCAACTATCAACACTGGGTCTGCTCTTATGGAGATCTTTGTAAAATCCCAAGGCAAGCACTCCCATCTGACTCACGATCCGCCTCCTGCTCCACCCAGCAATGCCGAGTCCAAGGATAAAAAGATCTACGATGATTGGGTCAAAGATGACTCGATTGTGATGACGTGGATCCTGAACAGCAGTGAAACTCATTAGTGTTACTCTTCTTCGTCTCCCGACTGCCAAGGAGATGTGGGATCAACTGGCCGGTACCTACTCTCATAGTAAGAATCTGAAGGTATTTGACTTGAACAAACAGCTGACCTGCCTACATTTCTCTGGGCTCGATTTTGCTGACTATTTTTTTACTTTCAAAGGCATCTGGGCGAAACTTAAGAACCTTCATCCTCTCTATTGACTTAGCCACTATTCAACGACAACGGCAGAAACTTCAGGTTGTCCAGTTCTTATGTGGACTTCCTGACTCATATGCTGGAGTGGTTGATCAGATCCTTGCCAGTGATCCACTACTGACGTTGGAGAGTGCATTTCAGCGTCTTCAACGACTGCCGACTTCTTCCTCTGATCCGACTTCTGACACTGGTGACACTACTGTTGTTGCTGCCGTGGCTGGTCGAGGTCGTGGTAGGGGTCGAGGTCGACCTCAGGACAACCATCCTCCTGGTTTGGGACAAGGACGTGGGTCCCTTGGCCGTGGCTCCCTTGGTCTCTGGAGGTACCACAACTCAACGGTACTGTGACTTTTGTGGTCGCACCACCCACACTGAGGACAGATGCTGGAAGAAACATGGCACACCTGCGTGGGCCAATGTTGCGTCTGAGGGTGCTTCTCAGACTTCTGTTGCTACCTCGAGTTCCTCTACTACTGAGTTCATTCGCTCAGAGGTGGAACGTATCCTGCTAGAAAAGATTGGTGCTTCCTCTTCTTCTGCTGTAGAATCTGGAGCTCACACTGCAACTTACACATGTTGTGATTTTACCTTTCTGAGTGCTCCCTCTTCTAGTGCTGGTAATACCAAATGGGTGATTGATTCTGGAGCTTCTTCACATATCTCTAGCAATCGTTCTTTTTTTCTAAATTATCTAAACCTTGTCCTAAATCTGCTGTTATGTTTGCTGACGGATCCAAATCTGTTGTGTCTGGGATTGGTGATATTTATGCTCAAGTTCTTCTGAGATCTGCTCTATATGTGCCCAATTTTCCGCTAAATATGTTATATGTCAGTAAAATTGTACGAAACCTGAACTGCAGTCTGACCTTTGTACCGGGTACTCGTGTTTTCCAGGACCTTCGCACGAATATGAAGATTGATGGGGGGCATGAAGGACTGACAGACTCTACTATTTGGATAATTTGAAACGGATCAACACTACATCTCTAGCTTCAACATTTTCTTCTTCTTTTTCTGCATTACAGTGGCATTATAGACTTGGGCATCCATTGGCTGATAAAATAAAACATGTTATTTTTGGTGTAGGAACGCACAATTTTCAGTGCAAGTCATGTCAATTAGGCAAACAGTCCAATATTGTATTTCCCAAAAACTCTCAAATTGGTAGAAAAAACATTTTTGATTTAGTTCATGCTAATGTAAGGGGTCCTTGTCATGTTCCAAGTTTGTCAGGCAATAAATACTTTATTTTGTTCATTTATGATTACTCTCGTGCTACTTGGTTGCTTTTGATAAAAGATAGATCACAAGTCTTGCCTATATTAAGTTCTTCTTTGCTGAAATTTAAACCCAGTTTTCTATGCCCATTAAAATACTGCACACTGATAATGTCTTGTAATTTGTTCAAAAAAATGTTGAATTATTTTGTCATTCTGTGGGTACCATGCATTAGACATTATGTGCTTACACACCCCAACAGAACGGTGTTGCTGAAAGGAAAAATAGGCATTTACTTGAAGTTACTAGAATTTCATGTTGCATTCTAATGTTCCAAGACATTTTTGGCAGGAAGCGGTTCTCATTGCCTGTTTTCTGATAAATTGCATGCCATCGTCTGTTATTGGGAATAAAATTTTTGTCCATGTGCTACAACCCCACCTTCCTCTTTTTTCTATCCCTCCGAGGATTTTAGGGTCAACTTGTTTTGTTCGTTTGCTTGGACCAGCTCAGGACAAGTTGTCTCCTAGAGCTGAAAAATATATTTTTATGGGATGTTCACGTACTCAGAAAGGATATTGTTGCTATAATCATGTTACTAAGAAGTAGTTCACGAGCAGTGATGTGGTTTTCTTTGAAGACACTCCGTACTATTCTACTAAAGGGAACACCTTGAGTTCAGATCTCATTTCAGCGCCTATGCCTATTATTAGTGATTCCCCTTCTGCTTTGCAGCCTACTGAGACTACGTTTCCTCTTATTATTTACCAACGTAGGAATCATCCGCCGCAGTCTACTCCTGCCCAAGACCCCCCCTCCACACAGAAAACCAATCTTCTCCTTCAGAAGGTTCTGCACCTGCCGAGGTAACTTTTGATCTAGATTTACCTAATTCTCTCAGGAAAGGCACTAGCTCATGTACCTCTCATAGTATTGCTAACTATGTTTCTACTGCACACCTTAGTGTCCATGTTAGTAATTTTGTAGTTGCTCTTTCTGTTGTTTCTGTCCCCAAAAATGTTCCTGACACTTTACAAAGTACGGCCTGGACACATGGCATGACTGAGGAGATGATTGCTCTTACTGACAAAGGTACCTGGGATTTGGTTGATCCTCCATCTGATTGCAAGTCTGTTGGATGTCGTTGGGTGTACACTGTCAAGTATCATCCTGATGGGATTGTTGAACGCCTGAAGGCCTGCCTAGTGGCCAAAGGGTACACTTAGACTTATGATATTGATTACTTTAAAACTTTTTCTCCTGTTGCCAGGCTAAATTTTGTGTGGGTTCTTCTCTCTGTGGCAATCAATCTGGATCGGCCCCTTATCCAGCTACATGTCAAGAATGCCTTTCTTTATGGTGATCTCCAAGAGGAAGTCTATATGGAGCAACCACCTAGGTTTGTTACTCAGGGGGAGTCACACAAAGTTTGTCGCCTCAAAAAGTCTATTTATGGATCCAAGCAAAGTCCACGTGCCTAATTTGATAAACTGAGCAAGATTTTGTCAAACTATGGCTTCCTTAGATCTCATGTTGACCACTCTGTCTTTATTAAGAATACCTCCTCTGGTATTGTGGTTTTAATTGTGTATGTTGATATTATTTTATCTGGCAGTGATCTTTCTGAAATTCATGCTCATAAAGCCCACTTATGCAAGCACTTTGTCACTAAAGATCTGGGAAAGTTGAGATACTTTCTGGGAATTGATGTTTCCAGGACTGCTAATGCTCTTGTTTTATCTCAAAGAAAGTATGTTCTAGATCTTCTATAGGAGACTGGAATGCTTGGAGCTCGGACCACTGATACGCCCCTAGATCCAAATGTAAATTGGGATGATGATGAATCTCCCATGTATCCTGACAGTAAAAGATATAGGAGACTGGTTGGCAAACTAATATATTTGACTGTTACTACAGCTGATATTTCTATTGTTGTTGGTCTTGTTAGCAGGGTCCTTGACAAGCCTAGACAGTGTCACTGGGAAGCACTGTGTCATATCCTGAGGAATCTGAAGAAATCCCCTGGTAAAGGCCTTTTCTATAGAAAACATGGTCATTGCTCTCTTGAAGGCTACTCTGATTTTGACTATAATGGAAGTAAGATAGACAAAAAATCTACTTCTGGTTACTGTACTTATGTTGGTGGAAATCTTGTTACCTGGAGGAGCAAAAAGCAGAATGTTGTTGCTAGAATCTAGCGCTGAAGCCGAGTACCGGGCTATGGCTCACACAGCTTGTAAACTTCTGTGGGTACAATCTCTTCTAAAAGAACTTGGTGTGGGGTCTTCTGCTCCTATTCCCATGCATTGTGATAATAAAGCAACTATTTTTATTGCAAATAATCTTATTTTTCATGAGCGGACCAAGCACATTGAAGTTGACTGCCACTTCATCAGAGAAGCTATTCTGACTGGTCGTATCTGCACTCCTTTTACTCGCTCAGAGGATCAAGTTGCTGATATCTTCACAAAGCTGCTGGCCAAGAAGCATTTCAGTTCTCTTATGGACAAGTTGGGCATGATTGATATCTATGCTCCAACTTGAGGGGGGGTGTTAAATAATGTTTTATTTAGCTCTTTATATTCACTTGTTATTTCCCTATTCTATGTAGACCTATATGTAATTGTTCTTTCTATAAATATACGTGGTATACATATTGTGCACTCTAATCCTTACAGGAAACTCAAGAGAAAGATCTACAGAATTCATACAACACACTACTCACTACTATTAACAAGAAATTATTATACATAAATGTTGACGGGTAACCACTTAGCGGGTATGGACAATCACAAATTTGGTATTCTGGAAATGCTTGGTCGGGCTGAAGATTTTGAAATTCAGCAATTGTATGACAAATTCGGGTAAGGCCAAAGTACAGTAGTTGTTCAGAAACAATTGGGAAACAATCAGAGCATAGACATGTATGATAGATACATATACATACAGACACATATATGTATACTCATATATTACAACAATCATAAATTTAGCATTCATGATACCTCCAGTCAAGCTGGAAAATTCAATCTTCGGGAATAATGCATGATACATAGGTAATAAACCGTAAATGTACAATCAACGATTTGGGAATAACTTGGATAATATACACATGTAGACACATAAAATAACACACATATATACACATTGTATTTATATAAAACAAATATATAGATACATATATATACACATACACACATGTTAGATATTATATATATGAACTTATATGTATATTGCACATATATATACATATGGTGAAGTACACACACACACACACACACACACATATATATAGGGTACATATTCACTACCCGCATGGGTAACTAACTTTAGTTACCCGTGGATCTATTTAGTAATAGAAAGGTACCTGTTTGTAATGAGACAGATAGAGTTCGTAATGAGATGACCAAATTTGTAATACAAACACTCGTTTTGTATTACGCGTACAGTAAAAATGATATTTATGACAGCAGTTTACGTTGTAATACAAAACGAGTGTTTGTATTACAAATTTGGTCATCTCATTACAAATGATATTTGTCTCATTACAAAAAGGTACCTATCTATTACAAAATAGATCTACGGGTAACTAAAGTTAGTTACCCAAGCGGGTAGCGAATGAATTGACATATATATATATATATATATACACACACACATGTATTACATACATTTGACTATGAGAAATACATGTATTCTCGTTGTTATTAATTAGGCATACCCCTCTCCTATATATATGAGAAGAGACAAGTACAGGAAAGTCAAAAAACCCTGATAGACTAAGAGTTCAAACACTACTGTGCTAAATAGACTTGGGCCCTATAAATAATATACTAAAATACACATATACTCTTTATACTCCAAGTTGGAGCAATGGGAAATCACATGACCAACTTGTAGAAAGATTCAACGTAAAAGCAACCTCACATACTCAACTAGATCAAGAAATCAGCCGATACAAGAACATTACTCCCCTCAAGATTTGCAATCAACATTCTCCCCCATGCCGATAATCTAGAGTAGGTACAAAAAGCATGTAGTAGGTGAGCTTCTCAAAAAAAGGAGCGGCATCTAAAGCAGTAGTAGGTAGAAACCGATAGGTGTAACTGTCTTCATCTCATTCGCTCACATTACCAAGTAGCCCACAGAGTGGTAGTGCACATAAGCCGATAGACCAGAGAGTGTCAGTACACAAGAATAGTCGATGTGCAACAACCAACAACATAACCCAGACAAGTACTAGAAAAGTTACTAGAAAAGTGATATAGCTGGAATGAATAACTCATTGCGCAAATAAGCAGGCGGATACAAGAGTCCAAAATGCATAGGAGTAGAAAATGAAACACCAGAAATTTATAAAACCTGTAGAAGTAAGTCACTAAAGAAACCTTCATCATCTTCTTCTTTCTTCACTTAGTTTCCATCCTAGTAGTAGGCGTAGAAGTACAGAGGGTGTTGGGTCACAATCCAAATAGTGAGGGATCACAAACAGGCAATAGTCGACGTGCATAAAAAGTATGGACGAGCAAGGAGTCAATATGCAAATCAAGCACGTATAGCAAATATGGCAATGTGCCAATCATAGTACAAGCAGCAAGAACAGCATTGGATGAATAATGATGAAGCTCCAATATGGTAGATGAATGA
Source organism: Alisma plantago-aquatica (assembly GCA_963693085.1). Classification (NCBI taxonomy): domain Eukaryota; kingdom Viridiplantae; phylum Streptophyta; class Magnoliopsida; order Alismatales; family Alismataceae; genus Alisma; species Alisma plantago-aquatica. The sequence goes on along the minus strand of OY856412.1, from coordinate 1,319,895,124 downwards.
GATGACCCAAAAGTCTAACGTACTAACTCTATAATATATATATATATATATATATATATATACACACACACACACACACACACACACATATATATATATATACATACATATATATATATAACTCCATCTATGTTTTGTACATTTCGTGCAAATGTAGCCAGTCCCAAACCTGGCTAAAGGAGGAGGTTGGTGTTAGGTTGACAACCAACCATAAAAAGTGTCATTCTTTCTATGTCATGGATCCTTATAAAAATTTAGTTGGAGCCCTACCTAGCAACGTGTTGCATCGGCACCGGGTGCAGTGATAAATATGTAAGGGGTTTCGACAAAGTGGTGCCCGGTTGTGTTGAAGGATAGGCAAGGGTTTTCACATCATGGACGAGTGTGGGTAAAGAAGCTAGTCTCGCTGCATCATTGCCCGGATGTAGTGAAAAATGTGCAAGGGTTTCCACATCTTGAACGAGTGTGGGTAAAGAAACTAGTCCTGCTGCATCATTGCCCGAATGTAGTGAAAAATGTGTAAGGGCAACATTTTTCGACGAAGGCAGATAAAGAAACAAGTTCAACAAAAAAGGATTAGAGTTGGATCTTGGAATATTGGCTCTTTGACAAGGAAATCTTTGGAGATAGTGGATAACATGATGAGAAGAAAAGTCAATATAACATTCTTACAGGAAGCTAAGTGGACAGGGGAATATTGCAGAGAGATTGGAGACACAAGATACAAAATCTAGCATACATGTATTAATAAACATAGAAATGGCGTAGGCATTATTGTTGATAAGATGTTGAAGGATGATGTTGTCAAGATCACTAGGATGGGTGATAGAATCATAGCTATCAAGGTTGTTCTTGTGAAAAGATTTTAATATATTAACGCTTGTGCCCTTAAGTTGGCCTTAGCGAGGAGGCTAAGAAGGATTTTTGGAATGACATAGATGAATTAATGTAGGGAATACCGATAGAGGAGAAGATCATTATTGAGAGTGATTTAAATGGCCATATGGGGCACACCCTCCTCAGTATGTGAAATCATGGGGATTGCAAGTACTGAGCTCCCTGTGTGATACCTTGGAGTTCCTCTATTCATAGGTCGATTAACAAAGAAGCTTTTCTACCCGCTTATAGAGAGAATTAAAGCTAAAGTAGATTCCTGGAAAGCTTGACTTCGCTCCATGGCAGGCCGCCTTGAACTAATAGTATCTACCCTAACGTCCTATCATCAATATTGGACAAGCACGTTTCCATTGCCCAAGTCAACAATGGAAGAAATTGAAAATCTGTGCAGAAACTTCTTGTGAGGCGACAATGAGACTAACATGAAAATACATCCTGTTGCATGGGACACAATGTGCAGCCCTAAGATAGAAGGGGGTCTCGGCATCAGAAAAATTGAAGAGTGGAATAGCACCAGCACGATGAGAAACCTTTGGGATATAGCTAATGGGAAGGACACCTTGTGGACCCGCTGGGTTCATAATAAATACATTAAAGGGGCGACCATATGGTCTTGTGAAGCCAAGCCCCATAATAGATGGTATTGGAGATCCCTCATCAAATGCAGAGCCAAAGTAAGTCATCTAGTGAGATTTGCCATTGGAACAAGGATTTCAGTGTCACTATGGCATGACCCTTGTATCAACAACCACTTCCTTGCTGACTGCATAGGATCAGGTCTGAAACTAAGGTCTGACATCGACAATTCAAAGAAAGTCGATTCCATTATCAAAGATGGGGGGTGGCACATCACAGAAGTCAGAGCAGATGAAAACTTAAAGGCTATCTGCGGGGCAGTTAGGCTTTATAAAGAAGAAAACAGATGCTCCTTTGAAGGGATGGAGTCCTTTACTCTCAAAGGCGCTTGGGATATCTTTAGAACAAAAAAATCCATCCAGGATTGGGCAAAGTAGCTTTAGAGCTCCAAAGCCCCACCCCGTTTCCTCATCACATGTTGGAAAGCTATACACAAGAAACTACTTACTAAAGATCACCTCTGGAAGAGAGGATTCACACTAGCTTCCAGGTGTAGCATGTGTGAATTATACAGAGAACAAACTACCATATCATGTGGGAGTGCGGACTTGCCAAGCAGATTTGGTGTAAAGTTGATGTCTAAGTAAAACAAAAAGATGATATTCTGAGATATGCAGATAAAAAGAAGAAAAATACAATAGTTGCTGCTATAAGTCACATCTTGCATGCCAGGAATCAAAAAATCTTTGAGGATAGGAAGCCCACTATCTGTGAAGTGTGGCAAAAAAATTTGATAGACATAGATATTCTATTGTATAGATAGGTTTCTCTTTTTTTAAATCTACCTCCACATATAATTACCTATATGGTTTGGTTTTATTTGGAATGAGAATAGTAGCACGCATACTGATCAAAAATAAAACAAAAATAAATGGCCATGTGGAGAGTAGCAATGTTGGATATGACAGTGTTCGTGGTGGTTTTGGATATGGCAGCAGAAAAGAAGAGATGATATTAGATTTTGAGGTTGCATATGATATGATTTTGGCAAACACCCATTTCAAGAAAAGAGAATCTCATAAGATTACTTTCAAGAGTGGTCACAATTGTAGCCAAACCGATTACTTCCTTAGGAGGCCGGTGGATCGTAAAGTATACAAGGATTGTAAAGTGATTCTTGGCAAAGAACTCAGGATCCAATATGGACTGGTGGTTTTGGATATTAACATGAAGATCAATTAAGGAAAACATAACAGAAACCAAGATGGCAGGATCAAGTGGTAGAATCTTAAAGAAGAAAAGAAATTGACTTTTCATGATAAAATCATCGAGGGAACCTAGAACTTGGGAATCTGATGTTAACACTATGTGGCATAACATGAGCTCCTATATAACAAAAATTGTCAAAGAGATTTTGGGGGAGTCCAAAGGTTGTGGGTCTACACAGAAAGAGACTTGGTGGTGGAATGATGAAGTACAAAAGGCTATTAAATTGAAAAAGGAGATCTATAGGAGCTTGTCCGAATCTCGAGATGATGCAACCTTCCAGAGATACAAGCAAACAAAGAAAGAAGCTAAAAAGGTTGTTCAGGAGGCAAGGCCTAGACACTTTGATGATATTTATAAGAAGTTGGGCACAAGAGAAGGGGAAAGGATATATATATATATATATATATATATATATATATATATAATGGCTTGTATAAGAGAAAGGAAAGGAAGAGACTTGAGTCGAGTAAAATGCATCAAGAATGAAGATGGTAGAGTCTCGGTGAAGGATGGTGATATCAAGAACCAATGGAGAAATTAGTTCCATAAGCTTTTCAATGGAGATACTGTAAATAATGCTAGAGACTCGTGTGACATGAATACAAGAGATATCATTTACACAGGACGAGTTTCACTATTTGAGGTCAAGAATGCTTTGAAAAATATGAAAATGAGAAAGACATGCGGACCACACGGTATTTCCATTGATGTATGGAAGAGTATAGGGAGATGGAGTTATGCGGTTAAAGGCTTATGATCGAGTACCCAGGGAAGTGTTGAAGAAAAAAGGTGTCAATCCAATACATTGACTTGATTAAAGACATGTATGATAGATCTACTACAAGTGTGAGGACTATTGGAGGAGACACCAACATTTCCTATCACAGTTGGGGTACACCAAGGATCCACACTCAACCAATATCTATTCGTTCTTGTTATAGATGAGTTGACAAAAAATGTTCATAATGATATTCCTTGGTGTATGTTATTTGCTATTAATATTGTATTGATTGACGAAACGAAAGATGGATTAATGATAAAATTGAATGATATTATATTGTTGTATTTCATGATTCATCACTTGTACCTACGTTTCACCACCATGTCTGAGTATAACTTTGTTCTTGGGCATGAGAGAGTAACTCTCATGTCATAACTTATGTGACCACAAAATGCATCCTTAATACTAGTCACTTTACTGTTCTAAGATTGCATTAGTGTTTCATTTACTTGCTTGCTTGACTGACCATCATGTTTGTTTGTTTTATGCTTCTAATATTATCTGGAAAGATGTATCTAGGAGTATGGAGATCTAATTTTAGCAACACTTCCTTGACCACGAGAGTAGCTAGGAATGTGTTGAGGACTCAAGGCTTGTTGTTTAAAACTAAACATATGCACGAGAGTGCTATGTGGAGTTAGAACTGTCTCATATCATCTGGGGGTGTATGAGACTGGTGAGCCTTAAACGTGGGTCCAAGAGTGGAATCATGTCTAGGTTATCGGACTTTAGAAATTTATAATACCCGAATGTTTAAGACGCCTGCAACTAGCACAGGGTCGAAGTAGTTCGGGGTCGAACACAGGGATAGGAAGAACGGCGCTTCAGAACTTGAGGTTCACTTGTCTAAGCACATCAAAAGGGGGTGCAAGAAAAGGGGATGTTGTAACATGAACGAAACATAAGGAAACAAACAAAGACCCTATCTCCAAAAGGAGTTACAAGAAAGATTAAGTTTTGGGGTTTAGAGATTTTTATAGGTGTTTTAAATAACAGAATCTGAGGAGATAAAACTGTCGTTGAGGTAAAGCACGAAGGAAGAAAACTTAGGCATAACAAGCAGCAACGGAAAACATCCTACAGCCTCTTCTCTCAAAGAGGATACCTTTAACTACGCACCATTTCCCTCTCTCAAGGGCAGTGGGCGTAGATTAGAGTGGGAAGATAAGTCGGGGCGGCCCTGACCCCGGGTACTCTCGTACTCCCGGGACAGACCAAACTCTAGAGTTACGACTTCCCTCTCCCAAGGGAGTCGAACGGGAAACACGATTCGATAGCTAGTCAAAACATGATCCATGCATAAAAGACTAGAGTTCAGATGCTATAAAGAAATCATCCAACAAAAAGGAACCAAACACAGAACAACATGTATTAAACTCCACTGATTCCATACTCATAGATATGTAAAGAGGTTTTAGTTACAATGCATAAGTAATGAAAGTAGAATGCTGAAAAGGGAAGATAGGTATCAGCTTCCTTGATTTAGGAAGGCGATAAACAACAGCGGACCCCTAAGGGACTCCTAACCCGGTACCGGGCAGGAGCTCTGCCTGATACACCCGTGTCGGGCAGCCGACCCTCTCAGGCGACAGGCGTGACGGCCAGGGCGTGTCGAGTAGAACTCCCTACCTGATACGGCCGTGTCGGGCAGCCAGCCCTCTCGGGCGACATGCTGTAACGGTTAGTCTGTATCGGGTTCGGTATCGTGTCGAGTTAGGAATCGCTTAGGTTCTCAGGTTCCTTGTATCGGGTATAGAGGGGCGAGTCGTCTCGGGTTAAGGCCCATCTAGGGACCCGGCAAGGGTGGCCTTCCTGGTCGTATCGTGCTGTTGCGGCTACCGGGACGGATTCTAAGTGAACTCCTCCCGCCCCTCTCGGGTTGGGGGTGTGCTCACCTAGTATCGCCCGGCACGCCTTGGAACGCGACACACTAGCTCCTGATGTCTTTCCGAAGTTAGCTCTCGTGGGGTTCCGACCCATCCCATCGGAGTCCCGTAGCTGCTATTTATAGGCAGCAACTGGTAGAGGTTGCAGTCCTTGTGGGGCCACATGTCCTTCATTGACTCCGTTTACGTGGCTTCGAGGATGGTCGACATGCTGTCGCCCGGCACGGCAGGCGTCGCGTGCCGGGTTGCGAGTGTATCGGGTGATCCTGGCGGGCAGCTGCTTCCGATGAGTAACTCGCATCGCGCGACACGCCCGTATCGGGCTGATGAGTCGTGGCGGGCAAAGCTCCCTGGCAGCGACCGCGACGGGTAAATGGGCGTGGCGGGCGACCAGTAAAAGGGCCGATGCAGGTGTTCGTTGTAGATAGGCCGGGACGGGCCTTCTTGCGGACTTTGGGTGGAAAAACGAGGGAAATCTCTACAAAAGATGGGAAAAGAGTCAGGGGCATAGTGCAGGTTATTTATATGCAGTAACAAGATAAAACGGAGAGGAAAAACAGTTTAGAAGGCAGTTTTGACAACGAAATAAAGGCCCTAAATAGCCCCAAAATGGGTGTTATCAAAGACACAAACCTCCTCTGTATGCTCAACTAGTGTATTAGATTTTCATTGTTCTACTATGTTATGATGTGGAAGTGAAATCTAATTCTCAAGATTCTTTAAATCTGATCTTAATCGTCATTAAAGAGACTTGTATTTATTTGTTTTGCTCTTATCCGTTGATTAAATTTAATCAAATCAATCAAACTTGTGTAAACCGATCTAGATTGTTGAACTTTAATGCTCTTGCGCCTAACTAGCCTAGCTCCTCGTGGTTACGACTTTTGACTATAATTGGTCATGTATGCTTACGGGGGAGAAACGAGCTGAGATGATTAATTATTAAAGCTCATTCGTTAGAAAGAACCAACACTTCTATATTCAAGGTTTTGGATGTTGACGTACAGCCAAGTCCAGTTCCAAGCTTGAAAGGGACAACCCCTCCCTCCCTCCATGTGAGAGTACGACATTTTTTTCTACTAAGCTAGGAAATCGGGAATAGACATTGATGACAGTTGTTCTAAAAAACAAGCAACAGGAAACGTATCTAAAAGTCACGTGATTGTAATGATCTTAATGTACTTGATTGTAATCCTTTCAATTTTATAATTATTCGTGGAACATTATCATACCCATGTGTGCACCACACTTATTACTTCATGGTTCCAGTAGAGTATCATACAAATAAATACAGTAAGTAAACATAGAGTACCTTTAGAGGAAAGTATGCGCTTTTGATGATCACCACTATGTAGTATCTCCACGTTGAATTTTTTGGGAATTGTGTCAACAGTGGGAACCTTATATGTCCATGTTCCTTCACTTATCACTAAGCCATCTGCATTTGTCAAGTATTCTTCGAACATGAAGAATCCAATTCCTTGAACAAAAGCACCTTCAATCTGTGAGAGGTTTTAATCAGCTCAGCCAGTAATAATATTGTAATTTGACAAATAATATATAGAGTGGAAACAAATAAAAGAACACTGATATCCAGTATGTACCTACTAACGGCGATATAACAATATTTGATTTAAATATCCAGTATGTACCAAATAAATCTATTCCATGAAATATGCTAAGGAAAGTTCTTTACTATTGTATGATTGAGAATCTTCATATTGTAAAAATAGAATAATATGGAACAGCACTATCTGAAGGCTCCTATAATAAATGAATGACAATAATATTGACATTCTTACGTCTCCCATGTAGAAATATAGGACACATGTTGTCAATAACACTCCCCTCCCCCCACCCACTTACACCAAAAAAATAACACTCCCCCACCGTAGATATCTGAAACATATAATTTGTTTTCTCAATCATTGACCAAAGAAATTGACGAACCTATCCGAACAACCTTCTCATTATTTTGCATAGTGATATACTGATAATGGAAATAATGGGATGTGACAAGTACATCCTAAATCCTCAAGTTAGTAACAATGTACCTGGCCTAAATCAACAGCAGGGTTCAGGCTTTGTCCACAATCATATACAAGATCTGTCTGAAGAATCATAGTCGCTCCAGTAAGAAGATCAATCTCCACCTGAAATCCCATGATACTCAGGTCCATAAGTTGAAGACATCTACAATGTATATCAATGGAGATGACACTGTTTTACTCCATAAGAAGCTGGCAGTTGACTTCCAGAGCAAATAAAAGCTTGTGTATGAGTTAAACCATATATATCAGTACACAAGTTTTGTAAGATTGTCCTACTCCAGTAGCAATGTCCTTGTCCTTATTTCAGGAAACAAAATATCTAACTGAACACATTAAGCACATCTGAGCATTTCAATACAGCAACAACTGGAAGTTGACTGCAAAATATTGCCAAAGGCAAAGACCAAAATGAAGACAACAACAAAAAACAGAAAACAACAAAAGAAAAGAAAAATACATGTCCAACCAAAATATAATCAAACGATACTTAAAAATGGCACATTACCATCTGTTTATAATTGCCTTTATCTTTTTACTCACAACTGTTGGAGACCATATCAAGAATGACAAAGCAAGTAAGACTTGACAGAAATTTTGATCGCTTGTTGATAAGAATTGTGGGCAAAATATTACATGCCTTTTTTACAACACACTATTAGTCTTAAACCGATTTGCTTTGTGACTATGGTCATGGAACGATGTAATATATATATGCAAATGATTAAGAATAAATATTTATTGTGTAATCAATCACATATTGTGATTATGATTGATTATTTGTCCTTTTTGTTAGGTCTGTTTTCTATTCTCCGCCACAAATGAATTTCATTCATTTGATTTGATAAACAAGAAGTTTGATTCTCTAGTAACAGTCCACCAGATTTATAGAGGAAAAGGGAAGCAAGACAACCCTAGTACAAGAGCGGATAATACTAGTTAATAATAGAAGACTAAATCAATACTCACTCAAGCTAGTGCAAATATATTGTTGGAATATAGCCACACTTAGTTATTTTTATATGGGATCAAGTCTACTTGGCCAATTAGTGTTGGACTCCTAGTCTATTAGGTTTTTCTTGTGTCTTGAACCTCCTTCCTATCCTATATAGGAGAGGGGTTTGCCCATCTATCAATACAAGAAACACAAGGGTTCCCCTAATCTCGTTCTCCTAGATGGTATCTAAGAAGCTATTCATGCACCCCTAACCCTAAAAGAGAAAAGGATAGAGAGCCCTCCCTTGCGGGCGGCCATGTGGCGATGCTTGGTTGCCAATATGGATGTCCAACCTCTGCTTCGTGTAGGAGTGTCTCCATGGAGATATCTTATCTTTAAATCAATGATGCTTCTATGTTGCTGCAGCTATACCAATAGGGTTGCCTCATCTTCATGATTTCAGGCTTAGAGGAGCTGCCACTGCAGTCCTATTTTGTTGTCGCCGCTACCATCGTGCCACCCCCCGGTCTACGCCCGCCGCTACCATCTATTTCACCACCATTATACAAGCTGCTACATACATTTCAGTCCGTCTAGATATAATGCCAAATCATGGCAAGAGATCAACTTTTCTGCTGCTATTGTGGATACCAATCCCTAACTTTGCCTTGGTGGAGATCCAAAAAGAATTTTTCCATTATTTTGTTATGTTTTCAAGGTTTCCTGCCGAGCGACACGATGCGTCAGCGATGTCCTGCTTGTTTGCGGTGTGCCCCGCAACAGTTGATGCAAGACATGGCGTGTCAATATTTGATGTGGTGCGTGCTCTGAGACACGACAAGTCAACCTGCTCACACAGCATGTCACCTGCTCCACCCCAACTATGTTTCTGTCGACTAACACGACATGTCGCTCCTTCACAAACAATGTTGCCTTCTTTCCATCTTAGACTACTTCTACTGGAAAAGGTGTGTCGCCTAACTATTATTGCATCACACATCGTGTGATTTCACTAATACATCATGTCGCCTGCTACCTTCACTTACTGATGTATTAGATAGTGTGTGGTTTCACTTTCACCAACATGCCGTGTCTACTGTTGATACTCACACTACATCTCGGCAAGCGACTTCATCCACTACATCTCGGCAAGCAACTTCATCTACTAATACACTATTACATGGTGGAGGGATTCTATACATGGTGTCCCCATTCCATCCTTACCAGCAACACGTATCTTTTGTTTCCAACAAATTTCATAATTTTTAGTAATCCCCCCTTCAACCTTACATGCATATAGCCTTACCTTCATCAATCCAAGTACTACCATCATATATATATCATCTTAATCCTAACTGGATCTTTAATTGGATTTAATTTCTGACATGAACCATACCACAGGAAAGACACCCCCTAAATTTCTGGGTCTGCAAAGATCCATTTATTTATCTACCTAGAATCCCTGTAATCGGTTCAAATAATACATAGACTCGTGTCACCGGTTAGTATCCACATATTTGACAACATATCCACTAACTCTAAATTTGTTTATGACTCCACCCCCAAAAACTCTCTTGATTCTGTTTGTGGTTGGCATGAGGGGGAGAACAGATGAAGACAAGAGTAGAGGAAAGAGATCAGATGAATATAGGAAAAATTTATTCCTGCTGCTATCTGTGTGGATCTCATGTTGCTGCCTATTATATGTTTCTCGTATGATATGGAAAGTTTGTGGAGCTTATTCATTATCACTTGCCTCGTGTGTAGCCATGGAGTTATCTGCTTCACCTATGCTATTTGTTATTTGGATGATACTTCATCTACATATTTGCTCATGGTCTTCTATCCAGCGATCGTCCTTCTTTCTACTTGTGCTATGTTAGCATATTTTATTTGCTGCTTTGTGCATTTGCACTATATGTCGCATGTGTTTTACTGCAGCGTGCTTTATTTGCGCGTTGACTTGTCCATGCTTTGTATGCACTTCGACTACTAGTTGCTAGTGTACTAGCACCCTCTAAACTACAAGTTCTGCTACTCTGATAGAAACTATATGAAGAGAGAAGATAATGAAGGTTTATTTAGTGACTTACTTTTGCAGGTGTTACACGTATGTGATGGGGCCTCATAATTTTGTTAATACTACACATCTTATAGCTTTGTATCAATGTGCTTCTTTGTGGAATGGATTATCCATTGCAGCTACGTCACCTTCATTATTAATTGTCCATGTTATTATTTCACATGTTGACTACTAGTACCTATTGTGTACCAACACTCTCTGATCTACCTGTGCTCCAACATCTCAGGTCTACTTCATGGCGTTACCGATTGACATGAAGACGCTTGTGCCTACAAGTTGTTTGATATTGTGCCATATGCCACTTATTTTTGGTCGAGAAACTCTTATTACCCACCTTTGTGCATGTTGTGGTTTATCTGCTTGAGGGACAGTGTTAGTGTTGAGTGCTTGATAGTAAGATTGAGTGACAGTTATATTCTTGTATGAGCTGCTTTTTGTTTAAGTCTATATGGTTGTTTCTATGATCATGTCTACTTGTGCTCTGTCTGCAAGTTTATCATTTGATTTTTCATTCTCCTAGTTGAGTAGGAGTGTTAGAACATAGCGGTGTTTTATTATTTTTTGTATCGGCTCAATTCTATTTGGCCCATTAGTGATTGAACTCCCTACTCTATTAGGGTTTTCTTGTGTCTTGTACTTGCCTCCTCTTTATATAGGAGAGGGGTTTGCCAATCTATCAATTCAAGAATCACACACAAGGGATTTTCCCCCAATCTCATTTTTCTACAAATATCAAGCACGCCCATCTTGCAAGCTCCTCAATGAGCCCCAACGAGAAGTTTAGTGAAAATATCAGTGCATAAAGTACCCGTACATAAATCTTGGGCAAATTTTGATGCAAGGTGAAGAATTTTTATGAAATCCTTCATATGGTTGCCACATGGATGGGAAACTTGATGATAAAGAATGGGATAGCAACATCAAGGCTCCATGGTTGATGTGGAGAGGAACTTTGAACACTCACTCATCGGTAAGCACCATGATCATGTTGTGTATTGAGATCCTTAAACAGAAAATGATTAGACAAATAATCAAAATGACAATGGTTTATCTCGAATCAATTGGCCGCATATTTAAATATTGTGTTTGTGATGAGGAATTACATGTACATAGTTTAGTTTCAACAAGGAGTGAGCAGGTCCATTTATTGTAGTATTTGTAGTATGAGTGATGGTGAGATGGGATCCACTGCCAGCCATCACCAAATCTGAAACAAAGTAGGTAGAGGATGAGTAAAGAAACTTGGGGATGTGCCATACATGATCCAGCCTAGAGTCTGCAATTAACCAGATATGTGCCATTGCTAATGGCGTATTAAGGTGGGGTGGTGATAGTGATGCCATCCATGAAAGGAGATTTGCATAGGAAGCAAGCCTAGATCCAAGACAATCCTAATTAGAGCTTATTGGGCTCAAGTTGGGATTTTATTGTGTTATATTTAATTCCGAATTTCTTTATTAGGATTTTAATTCCTTGTTTTATTTGCTTGCATTAGGATTTTAGTTTTCTATTTTGTTGACTTACACGTCAAGTCGCAGAGTCTTATATAAGCTAGCCTTAGGGCCTTTGTCTAGGCAGTCGATTATGAATTAGAATTTTATTTGCTTGTTGCAAATTTATTTTCCCCTTTCTTCTTCTTCATAGCTTGGTTACATCAAGTGGTATCAGAGTCAAACCCTAAATTATTGGGGCATGGCCTCCTTCTATTCCCCTTCATTTTCTTTTCTGTTTGATCCTTCCGATTACTGTTCATCTGAGGAATAGTAATTTTTTGTCGTCTTTTCCCCTCTCCTGCTTCCGTAAACAACCACCACCCGTCAACCCTCCGGTTCTAACCCCCGCTCAAGCATACCCCCGCCGCTTCAAGATCACGACGCCCAGACTGTCACGATACCCCACCTCCAGTTCATTTGTGCGCGTCCGTTTCTCCGCACGATAACCCGCTGCACTTCTGATCTCAGCCCGCAACGGCACCTGCCCCCTTTCACCCTAGTGTCCACCGATCCTGCCCAACTCTCTCCTCACCACCTCCTATGTCAGGACTCATCTTCACAACCCAGCTGTAACATACTGAATCTTGGGTTTATTTGCAATTTAACCCATTTTCAAGCTTTTCCTTTCCTTCATATCCTTTTGCCCTTTTTCCTAAATTTTCCTATCTTTTCTATCATCTTTGGCCTCAATGTTGAAATTGAGCAATACTTAATGATGTGATTTATATTTAACCCACATTCATTTCAATGAATGGGTTTTTACACAAATATCTCAACTAGTGTATTAATTAGTCTAATAATGCAAAATGGCCATTAATGAGAGATAATTAGTAGATTATATTAATTTAGAGTTTTTTTGGCTTTTTGGGACAAGAAATGAGTAATGATGTGAAATTGAGTTAGTTAATGAGAGAATAATCCTCTTTTTCTTTTCTCTCTCCTCCTAAATGTTAATAAAGCATAAAAAGGAGAATAGGAGGTGTGTCATGACTCTTGAATGAGTGTATAATGTCTATCTCGAATATCCACCCAAAGATTTAATCAGAAAACCTTTTCATCTTAATTCACCCTCTTTAATAGATTAATATATAATAATGGCCAATATGGTGGTTAAGGGTCATATCTAGTGATAAACAAAAATCTAATTGCATAGCATTAATCTAGGCATTAATATTAGCCTATGGTCCAAATTTGGGGTCATTTGGTGAATGTTTGACCCTCCAAATAAATTAAACAAGATTTGACTATAGTTTGAATATAGTTTGAAATCAATTTCATTTATACATCACATTTAAGCCAAAGTTCCGATTTTATTAAACATCACGGGTTACATTTTCATTCATTTCGCTCTATACACGCCATCCGACGGTTCCAATTTAATCGAGTGACGATCCGACGGCCAAGACATCGTCACTTACCCCGATCCATCTGCGAAACAACGGATGTTTCTCGGCGCAATCTTCCCCGACCTGGTTCTCACTCACCTCTCCACCGTTTCGCACAATTCTTCCTCCCTCGTATTCGTCTCTCACTGATGTTTCAAACAAGCCATTACTCGCCTTCTCTCTCGCACCAACGAGGAAACGCCCATTAAGGGCTTTCCCCTCATCTCCACCGCAAAGTTATGGAGGGGTCTGTGGCACACCCCTCGCCTATATAAAACTGGGTCGAGCACCCTCGGACCACAAACAACCCTCCTCCTCCCTCAATTCCATTGTTGGTGCCCCCTAACTCCTCGCCCTACTCACCGTTCATCTCCGGTGACGTTGGTCTTGCCCCAGCGTTCTCCACCACTTCCGGCCAAATTGGCAATCCGGTGAGAACCCTTGACCCTCCTTTGTTTCCACATTATTTGTTTCCCTTCTTCTTGCTTGAGACGCCGGACCCTATAGGCTGTCGTTGGAGTCTCCGATGGAGGGTGCTATTTTGGTCTTCCAGAGGTCCTCCGACCCCGGAAATCGGCCCAATGGCATCGCCTTGCCATCACGAGTGTTTTGCGCAAGATAGTTTGATTTCCCTCTCGATTTAGTGCCTTGGTGCCGGATTCCCGATTTTCTCCCCTATACGGCCATTGCGGAACTTGGTTCCGAGGTTCCTGGGCACGAGGGAACCTGCAACTGGGGTCCCTGCGATCGGGGAAACCTAGAGAACCCGTTCCCGATCTTGGCTTGCAGTGTATCTACCTTGGTAGTGATCTGCTTCCCGAAATCCAACCTCAGGTTGCTAGTCGAACTCCATCGCCCAAAGATGGAACAAACCAAGTCACAAAATGACCTTGGTGTCCCTGTAACGTCGATCAATTGATTTTGTTCGCGAGGGCAATTTAGGGTTTTCACCCGCGTCTTTGATACATCAACCGTGAGATTCGTTTCATAGTTAAATGACCAAATTTCCCTCATATACTTGATTAAACGTAACGTGCGCCTAAGATTGTTTTGTCATTTCACCAGTTATTTACATTGGTCTATATTCTAATTTAAATGACTGTCACGCTATAGTATTCCTATTTTCTGATTGGCTAGTTTTATAAAATTCATGATAAATCGAAGGTTTATCAGAAAAATACAAATAAATACTCGTTGGAAAGGATTTTTCACAAGGAATACGATTTTATGGTTTTTAAGTATTGTTTTGCATCCCAATTTTGATGTTTATTATAAACACCATTTTAATTATATAAAAAGTCCTAAAATTGATAACTAATTCATTTTAACTCCAAATTTAAGAAATAAATATGTTTTCTTAATCAGGAGAATCCAAGTAATCGATTGGTCCAAGTTTTGAGTCCTAAATCGAAGGTTTTCATAGAAGGTCCAAAATTAGGATTTCTCACATAGTATGCTTTATAAACCTTATTTGTGTGTATAAATTTGTAACTAGGATAAAGTTGTCTTGGATACAAGCTAGTTTGATGAAAGTGATGACTAGGACTCTACATTAATGTATGTGAAATCCTATTTATGTATGAGTCTGTAAATTTACCCTTCAGTTGGGAATTTTTGGTATCCAACCCTAATATTCCTAATGAGGCATAGGCTTATACCTTGTTCCCCATTTATACTCTTTTGGTACATTTATTTCACTACTTGTTTGGGTTTTATACCCCCTTCCATGTCACTCTTAATTTGTTGTTTAATATTGCCATTTTATTTATTGGTCATGATAACTTGATGACTTATTAGCTATTGTAGTGTACCTCTGTACTAGCCACCCATAGTTTGGGCATGAGCCCTGGGGAATGTGACCACTCTCCCCACTTTTATATATATTTGGTAGGTGTTTGGGAATGTGAGTACTCTCCCTCACCTATTTGTTTTGGTTGAGGTTGGTAGGTGCCTCAACCCTACTTTAGATAATGTAGTCATACTTTTTATCATGCGTACTTCAATATTAATATGTGATGTTATGGCAAGTATTCTCTTTTATGTGCCTCATACTTTTGACATTTCTTTAGCATAGTGGAATCATTACTCCATGTTTACATATTGCTATACTTTATTTGTCTTTTAAATTAACACATTCCTTTTTCTCCTCTTGCTGGGTGATCCCAACCACCCAGGTTTAGGATCAGAGTGCGCAACAGGAGGATGGTGAACCAGCCTAAGACTAGGGGAAGGTGTTCATCCTTCCATCATGGACTTATTTGTTAAGTTATTTTGTTGGAGACATATTGATGTAGTTTAGTTTCCCTCTACCTTAGATCTTTTTTGTATAAAGCATGTACACCCTTATAGGATGTGCTCTTTATTAAATTGAATATAGTCAGAGTTTTAAATTCCACTGATATTCATTGGTCTTTTGCATACCATTTTTATTAGTAGAGAGGTGGTTTCACTTCTTTACAACATGGTACTAGAGCGCATGGTAGTCGGAGTCTTGACTATTTCAATTTGTCTCCCTAGTTAGAAACACTTACCTCATATAGTTTCCCCTTTAGTTCACCTTAGCATTAACCTATGATGAAAGGTTGGATTAGGAACATAAGAGTTTCATATTAGAAATATCTTTAGTCAACCTTTAGGTGATTAGCCTGTTAGGTAGCTACTAGGACATAAGTTGAAAGCAAGGGTGCCTAGAAAGGGTGAGGGTCCGGGGGCTGACAATATTTTCCTCCGTGCCACATCTTGGTTTACGAGGACTCACGGATCCATATGACACCGGCCTGGCCTGAGCTGATACTGATTGTCCGAAATAACATACCTTTAGGCAAATAACCTCAATGTTGAGTATCCTTAGGAACCTTATATGATGACTTGGTTACCCGATAAAAATCACCCTAAGTTCCTTATAGGAGCCTTAGATTTTCCATGCTTGGAGAAGTTTAGCCTTATACTAGACTTTGAGGTTTGGTAATAATGAATAGTAAATCAATTAGGTGTTGGATCTTACACATGGTTTAATTAGACTCACTCTTTTACCTCTAGTTTAGTTTGACTTGGTAGGTCAACCCTTTTAAGGAGTAGAGTAGTAGTAGTGGTGGTAATACCTTGATAGATTTCGGAATTGCTGATTTCGAGGACAAAATCCTTTTAAGGGGATGGAGTCCTACAATATATTGAAATCTAGCTACTCTGAATTTAGAAACCCTAACTCCATGGATAAGAGATTAGTGAGCTTACATCATTAGAATTGACTAAAACAAATTATAATTATAATTTAACTTGTTTGTTTATATACTAATGAATATAAAATAAGTCATCTAATAAAGAGTTCATATACTTGAACCCGATAATTAATTAAAGGCCTAATTAATATCGTCAAATTTATCAAATCAAACAAATAAAAAATGTTTTGAAAAGTAGCAAAATTCTTTTGTTGAATCCAAATGACAAACACAAATACATTATCATTGCCATTAGTTCATAAACGGGATAAACATAAAGTTGTTAACTTTAATGTATTAATAGCATAAAACTCTAGTTTTGAGTATTAACATGTTGAATATGTTAAAAAACCTCTCGTTTATGCTATTATCTGATATTGAGGACTATAATGGATAAAGATTAATTTATCCAACCTTTTTGGATAAAAAGAGCATCTTGGACCTAAATTGGGTTAAAGGTAGTGATTAATACACATAAGCCCTAGATTTGTATACTAATCATGTGAATTATAGTTTTTGAAAGATAATCTGACAATGTTGTACATAATGATAATTTGACATGATCATGATAATTTGATTTTCTAGATGTGGATAACCATGCACATAAATATTTAGGGGCAATGCTCATAACTTTATGTGTCGTTTAATGCATACTTCATAGTTCATATAGCTCAGCATAAGGTTCTTGATGTCTTAGGCATCATTGGCATACTTCAAGTAAGCATCCAATTTTAGCCTTAAACGCATTTGGAGGAGTTCCTCTGGCTCTGGTCTTTCAAGGACTTTAGAGTTTACACTCACCATTGAGACCACTTCTCAAAGTCTCAACCCATACAAGTAGAGTGCATTGTTAAAATGAAGCTACCGGAGTTCCATGGCGAGTGTGATGCCAAGATTGTGCTTAACTAGTTGCACTGCACCGACAAGTATTTTCAGTTATAGAGAACCTTTGGTGAGGCAACCAAAGTCCTGATTACCACCTCTATGTTTCGGGGAGCCGCTCTAGCATGGTGGAACCAACCGCGAGATGACCCCGTCGACACATGGGGGGAATTGCATTCTTTGATTGTGCATACCTCGAGGTTACAAACATCAGGCGTACTTGGTGTATCAAGACCTCAAGTAGGGTGACGACGTTGTCGCCACGTACGCCAACAAATCTCAAGAATTGTGCAACTGATCTGAGGATTGGATGGATGCCACCATCACAATCGCAATTTTTTACAGGGGACTTCGCGATGAGGTAGTTGATAGTCTAGCAGTCATGCATTTAACTTCTCTATATGATGTTGTTCAAAGTGTTGAAAGAATTGAAGAGGAGATCAGACATCATCCCCGACTGTGGTCACCTAGGTGGAAACGACGTCAAGGGACGACTACTAAAACAACACCGACTACTGAAGGCGAACCCTCCAAACTAGTTGTTACCAAGCCTATCCAATGCTTTTCCTGTCATGCATATGGTCATCGTTCAACCAGTGTCGACGTCCTGTGATGACTACAACAACAACGAAAGACGATGATGACATAGAATATGAAGATGCCTTTCCGCTTCAAAACCTAGTGACGAGGAAGAAGAGGAAGACGGAACAGGTGACCCCGCTTTGCAAAATTGGGTCCTCGTGGCTATACAAAGTCCACCCCTTGATGAGTGGCGTCGCACGTCATTGTTTTATTCAGTTGTGGTGGTTCGAGGTCGCATGTGCGTACTGACAGTTAGAGGATCTTCAGCCAATATAGTGTCTTCTTCGGTTGTTCAGGAGTTGGGATTGCAACTGGAGCCCCATCCCAAGTTGTATCGCATACGGTAGGTTGCTGACACTTCTCAGACTATGACTCACTGCTGCAGAGTTCCTTTTTCATTTCATGGTGTTTACAACGATACAGTCCTTTGTGATGTGCTCACGATGACAACTTCTCACATACTGCTTGGTCGTCCATGGCAATATGATCGTCATGTATGACATGATGGGTTCTACAACACATACTCGTTCTGACTTGGCAACGCCCGACAACGCTTCCGATGGACATCCTATAGTTCCAGGCAGCTAGGTCGTGTCCTTCGAAAAATCCCTCCCGTCAGCTCATAGCAAGGAGTCATTGGCCCTGCCCCTGCTTCACCGGAGGTTTGTATTTTTAAGGGGAGGAGATTGATGCCATCCGTGAAGGAGATTTGCATAGGAAGCAAGCCCAGATCTAAGACAATCCTTATTAGAGCTTATTGGGCTCAAGTTGGACTTTTATTTAGTTCTTTATACATTTAGAAAATTTGTGTCATCTTTAATTCCGAATTTCTTTATTAGGATTTTAATTCATTGTTTTATTTGCTTGCATTAGGATTTTGGTTTTCTATTTTGTTGACTTGCACATTAAGTCGCAGTCTTATATAAGCCATCCTTGGGGCCTTTGTCCAAGCAGTCGATTATGAATTAGAATTTTATTTGCTTGTTGCAAATTTATTTCTCCCTTTCTTCTTCTTCGTAGATTGGCTACATCAGATAGTCTCTTGAAAAACATGATGGACCATTTTGAACATAGAGTCACTCCTTGCAAGGTGGGGAGGTGATAGTATCTTTGAGCATTGTGTTGGTGGATGGAGCAGATATGAAGTAGACCATGCTAGTTGTTACTAGAAACATATGGTCGGCCAAGTTGGGCTATGTGTTGAAGCCAAAACCTCAGGACAAAAAGTATCATGCACTTGGGCCTTAAGGAAAGATCCCGTTGACACATGATGTTGTCCATTGAGCAAAAAAATGTAGGATTTGCTCCACGCTAAGTATTTGCAAAATCCAATTTTGTAGTTGACAAGTTGCGGGATGACAGAGCTGTATGTGAGCATATAGACAATTTTAACATCATCTTTGTGAAGGTGGCATAGCGAGCACCAAGCCCATTGAATAGAGGAATGTTTTCTCATAATATGAAGCTTTCTCTCATCCTTGAGCAGTTGCCTTATTAGAGCCAGCTTGTCACAAACAAGGACCTACCTAATGTGGACATGTATTGTCATGGATGTGTCCTTCGATTGAAATGTTTGTAGCAGTGGGAATTGTCTCGCTAACTTATCGATACCATGATGTGGTCATTTTCCAATGCCTCCCACACTTGCATGGATGTGTCTAGGCCAACCAAAGTGGAAAGGTTGTCTTGTGACAACTGTTTGAAGTAACTCACAGACTAGTCGGTTGATGTGACAGCATGTGATGATGGTGGATATTGCTGGTGATTCAGTGCCATCAAGAATCCTAGACAATCTTAGCTTTGGATAAGACCGTGCATCTGGGTATTGCTTCCAGTGACAACATCTGCAATATTTAGAGCAGAAGAATAGAGGGTAATTAAGTGCTTTAGTGGTGGAATCACTGGAGGAACCAGCCATCAATGTGGTGGCTGCAAAGATAAGTAACAGTCATAAACACATTGCAGAGTTTGTCTCTGATACCTTGTAACAATATTTAGTGATAATCAATGAAGGAAAGATGAGTTCATGTATAGATACAGGATGTTACGGAATCAATAATACAAAAACTATTACTCACGTGTAGTCGTAAATGTCGTAGTAACAACAACACTTATATCAATGAAGTAGTATTGGCGACCAGGTTGCTAATAATAGCAAAAAGAATATTGATGAAAAGCCGATATTGTAATGGTAGTGAGAGCATTGGCGACAATGTTTTAACTGTAAAAACTGCAAGAAAATGCATATGATAAGACCTATCGTTATATGGTGAGGCCAGGTCACTGGATGAATATGTTACAACCCAGCTTGAGGGGAAGTGTTGATAGTTTATTTATTTTCCTTCTTTGTTTCTTTTTTTACTATTACCTTTTCTTTTCTTCATTGTCCTCAAATTAGGACGACATGGATAGTGTGGCATGTCAAAAAGTTACTATTATAGAAAAGTTGCCAATCTGGTTTTAATCACCCAAACATTTCATTTCCATATTATGAACAAGCTGTAAGGACTTGCCTTAATCCATGTCCGAAATTCGCAATGTTTTCTTCTTATATAGGTTCAGAGGAACCATTCCCTCTTGATCTTTGCACTCCAATAGATGCAGTGGAAAAGCCTTCTCCTTGCTACAAATCCCAATTACTATTGCACCTTCAACCAACAATGCCTTTGTGAATTCTCCTTAATCTCTCCTTTCTTGCCTTTCTTGATCTCCAGATGGCGACTAAACAAATGATTGGGCAACCCTTTTCTCGTATATATCCTTCCCCTCTTATAGCCTCTTTCATAAACACCATGTTAAAATAACCATCAATGACGGGTTTAGTGGGGTTAGTGGGGTAGAGATCAACCACTACTTAGTGGGGTTAGTGGGTAGAAAATAACCACCGGTTAATGGGGGCTAGTAGGTGTCTCTTCACCTAAGGATTAGAGACTAACAACTCTCAATGGGTTAGTAGGTGTCTCTTCACCTAAGGGGCAAAGACTAACTAACCATAATCAGTTAGTAGGTGTCTCTTCGCCCAAGCAATGGAGACTGCTAGAGTGTCTATTTACTTAGTGGTTTAGTCTTTTACTTATGTTTAGTCTTATTTGTAATATGGGCTCAATTGTGTATTGGCCCATCAGGGTTTGTCTAGTGTCTGCATGCCTCCCCCTTATCCTATTTATAGGAAAGGGTGGCTGCCTCCTATTTATCAAGCAATAAGACAAGCCTACACGAGGGGATTTCCCCACTCATATCGTTTTTCACGTGGTATCAGAGTAGTCGGTCTTCTATGCTGCCCCTAATCCTAAGAGAGGGAGAGAGTACAAAGGAGAGATTCCTCCCCTTGCGGGCAGCTGCCGCCGCCGCTAGGCGTTGCTAATGGCTGCCCACAGAGATTTTCCATCCTTGCTTCTCCTTGGAGTCGTCTCCTTCAAGCCGTCTCCGTCTTCATCAAAAAAATCATCTTGAAGTTGTTGCTTGCTATGGTGTCGCCGCCAAGACCTTCTTGCCTCCGCCCTTGATGTTGAAGTCGTCGTCTGCCGCCTTCCATGTTGCCTCTGCCATTACCAATTCCGCCACCGATCTACATGCATTCGGCCCTATTGAGATTTACTCCTAAATCAAGGAAAAGATCTCTTATTTCTGCTAATATTGAGGATCCATCATCCTCTATTGCTTTGATGAAGTTTGAAAGGATTTTCCATCGTTTATGCTGCTGCTCGGACTTGTTGTTGACGGTTCGCCGCACCAACACGATGTGTTCCTTTAAAACACAACGTGTCGGAGTGCATCTACTTCAAAAAATCTGTTGTCACGATGCAAGACAAACGTGTCAAATCTTTGACATGGCGTGTTCATGCTTTCTGACATTTTCTGCCGCACAACCTACACGGCGTGTCAACATATGACACGACGTGTTGCTGCCTTACTGTCCCAAGCTTCTGTCAATTGACGTGGCGTGTCCTTTAAACGACACGGTGTGTCGCCTGCTTCTGCTGGCGCTGACTGCTGCTCTTATGATAGACACGACATGTCTATTCATCAACACAATGTGTCGCCTCTACTACTACTTCATGTGTTAACTGACACGACGTGTGTGTTGCTACATGTTGCTACATCTTGGTGTGCTACATCATCTACTCATGGCGGAAGGTTATATATATGGCATGCTTATATCCTTCTCTTACCAGCAATAATTATCTTTCCTTTTCAGCATTTTTATAATTTTATTTTTACCCCCCCTGTTCCAACCCTACATAACTTTTTGCGTACCTCCTCAATACTTGTTCCACCCCCATATACATATTGAACCTATTAATCCTACCGAGTAACATTCCGATAGTGTATCTCCTCTTTCTACCGAGTTTCCATTCCGGTAGTCTTCTTTTTATTCTTTTTATCCTACCCCCATATTATTTTTTGACCTACCCGTTTCGGGGCGTAAAAATATCCATTTATTTTTCTATTTGAATCTATGTAATTGGGTTGTATCGTACCTTTACTCGTGTTGTTAGTTACCTCCTCCACATATTGCCTACACAACCCTATCTCTACCATTGTTTTTTATTCTCCACTCCAACACACTTCATTCTTTTCGTGGTTGGTGTGAGGGGGAGGAAAGAGGATGAAGAGTAAAGGTAGAGATGAGATGGAGGAGAGATGAAGAAAGAAGAAGAAGAACTAAGTTAAGCTGCTTTTATTGATGTTCTATGGATCTTCGTGCTACATATACTATATGGATCCTTCTACTACTATGTGGTGTTCCGTTTTCTTCTATGTGGATCCTTCTACTATTATTGCTTATTGATCATCTACCTCGATTGTTGCTATGAAGTTACATACTGGGACGTCATTGACAAGGAATGAGATATCGTCGGTATCGGCGGTATATCGGTCAAAATACCAATGCCGATGGGTACCGGTACAAATACGCACGATTCTGTCGTTAGGATCGCAAATTTCGGCATTTCGGTGGGCTTACCGCCACTACCGCCAAATATCGGGGGTACCGGTGCAAAATGCACCACTTACCCATCGGTACAGGGCGGCACGGGCGGCATACCGCCCGAAACACCGACATTTGCGATCCAAGTGTTGTTGCTGTTGTTTGAAGAGGAAAAGCTTGGAGATTTTGGGCGATTTTTGAGAGTGGAGCTCAAATCAGCCCTAAACAAGGTATGTATACTTTTTTTTTTAAAACAAGGTATGTATACTTAATTTCTTGCATTTCCCACCATTTCCAACATCTCCCCTCTCTTCTCTATTTCTTTCTATTCTCACCTAAAAAATTCACCAAATACCCCCAAATCCTAGATCTACTCCCGAAAACTTATGATCAATGC
Organism: Alisma plantago-aquatica; assembly: GCA_963693085.1. Lineage (NCBI taxonomy): Eukaryota > Viridiplantae > Streptophyta > Magnoliopsida > Alismatales > Alismataceae > Alisma > Alisma plantago-aquatica. The sequence goes on along the minus strand of OY856412.1, from coordinate 1,319,871,760 downwards.
TATTTATCACTAGATCTATGATTATATTATATAGATCTACTAATTTATCACTAGATCTACCTAATTAACTCACTAATAATTAACATTACCATGTAATTTCACTAATTAATAGTAATAATACAATTAGTACTATTAATAATAGGTATTTAATTTAGGTTTAGCAGAAGAAGTTCTATCAAAGATTAACATGAAGATATATAAACAAAATGCACTCAAAATATTTAAATATTAATTTTTTATTTATTAAAATGCTGAATTTTTAGATTAACATGAAGATATATAAACAAAAATGCACTCAAAATATTTAAATATTCATTTTTTATTTATTAAAATGCTGATTTTTTAAAAAAAATTGATTTTCTGTTTAATTGTGTGTCTTAATGTTGCATAAGATGAAATTAGCATATGGAAACATATCACTTGTTCAAAATATTTAAATATTACTTTTTTTATTTATTAAAAATGCTAGAAAAAATTGTTTAATTATGTGTTTTAATGTTCTATAAGATGAAATTAGCATTTGGAACATATCACTTGTCTTTTTAATAAGTAAATATGATATTTTATGATTTTAAAAATAATTTCAGACTTTATTTATTTTAAAAACATTTTTATCTTTCTGGGTCAAAGTCCAAGTCTGATGATGATGGTGGCAATGATGGAGGCGGCGGTGAGCGCTCTCTGCAATATCCTCCTACTGTTGATCCTTGGAATGATGATCGTCCTTATGTTACTAGGGCTGCACTTCCTCCTCCAGCTAAAAAAGAATATCCCATGTCTGATAAAACTTTCCAAAGGGGGAAAACACGAACGGGCAAAGACTACAGTGGTGCATTGCCACATGAGGCTCCTATGGCTACAGGCTCCCAAGGCTACAACAGTGGTTATTATTCTGATATTGCTGATTCATTTGGGAGCATGAGTATTTCAGCTTCTGATTCTCAATCTCAACATGATTCAACATTAGGCCTTGGCGATATGTTATTTGGGCAAACACATGCACAACCCTACCCATCTCATTCTCAATATGGGTACTCTGGATAACAAAATCAGCCACCGCCACCACAACCAGAAGTAGAACATCATGTTGGATATACCTATACAGCAAATGTCTCAGGCCCACATGGAAGTTATTAGTACAACTCCCTTGCATTCTCTGAGGATGGTGGGCAAACATGGAGTGGTGGTCATTCAATTCTTCCTATTTCTCCAGTCCCAATACTTCTTATGGTTGTTCCTGTAGCTATTCAACAAAATCCTCAAACAAGTCAACGTCCACTTACTCGAGCTCCTCCACCTACGTCTCCAAGAAAGACACAATATCTCAGAGATTTAGAAGTGCATTTTCCAAAGATTGGGATGATACAATTTGTTAATAATGATGTGTATGAGGAGTGTGTGACTACATACAACCAAATGTATAGGATGCATATGTCATGGCAAGAATATCTCAATAATATCAACTCATTACAGTATGGACAACCAGCGCGCCACTCAGCATACAACTGATGTGAGTTGGTAAGTAAATATGTTATGATTATGTTGTAAATTGTATATTATTGCATAATTGTGTGTATTTAAGTTTGTGGATTGTGCTAGTAAAATTTCATATTTGAATTCCTACATTTTGTCATCGAAATCCCAACAAAACAGGTCAAATTTCTTACCGCCCACATGATGGACCCCCCCCCAACACACCGAATATGAAATTTTATTGCATAAAACGTTGCATTTAGGTGTAGAGATTACACCTGTAAAATTTCATGAATTAATTCGTTCATTTTGGCGTCAAAACGGCCAGGATTGCATCTGTCGGCATTTCCGTCGGTATACAGGTAAATACCTATTTCCAAGTTGTCGAAACGGCGTCGGTATCGGTCACCTCATTCCTTGGTCATTGATGCTACTTGTACTATGATTAGCACATTTTACTTGCTGCTTTGTGCTTTTGCACTCTCTGCTATCTGTGCTCTGTTTGCACATTGACTTTCTACTATGGACCAACACTCTCTGGACTTTGTGAACCAACACTCTCTGGACTTTGACGCCTACTACTGTGATGGATATTCTATGAAGAGGAAAGATGATGAAGACTTTCGTTGCTGACTTTACATGGAGATTCGTCTACATTACATATTGGAGTTATTTATTTGATTGCTACTTTGCAGATTGGCCTTCTATCCGCCTACGTCATCAAATTTTGCTTCTGTGTGCCGACACTCTCTGGCTTGTCCGTGCTTTGTGTGCACGTTGACTCTCTGCTATTGTGATCCAACACTCTTTGCTTTGTTTGTGCCTTGTTGCACGTTAACTATTGTTGCTTCTTGTGACCTAGCACTCTCTAGGACTTGTGATCCAACACTCTTTGGCTACTACGACGACGAGTGTGATGAAGATCTTGGTGCTTATCTGCTATTCTTTCTACTGCTCCAGATGTCATTATGATGATCAAGAAGCCTCTATGCCTACCTAGATATCTACTGCTTTGGAGTATCTACTTGAGGGGGAGTCTTTGTATTTAAGTGCTTGAGTGACTTATTATAATATTGAGGGGGAGAAATTCTTCTATGGGTTTGGTTATCTTTTTATTTTGTTTAGTATGTCTATCTGATTGTCTGTTAGCAAGCTCAGTTGGGATTCTCCCAAGCTCCAGCTCGAGGGGGCGTGTTAGAGTGTCTATTTACTTAGTGGTTTAGTCTTTTACTTAAGTTCTATTTAGTCTAACTTATAATATGGGCCCAAATGTGTATTGGACCATTAGAGTTTGCCTAGTGTTTGTATGCTCCCCCCTTATCTCGTTTATAGTAAGGGTGGTTGCCTCCTATCTGTCAAGATATAAGAACAACCTCTACACGAGGGGATTTCCCCACTCATATCGTTTTTCTCATGGTATTTACTCATCTTGTTTCTCACAGAGACTAACTACCTTAATTGTCTCTTAGTCCAAGTGGTAGAGACTGACTTCCGTTTAAGTGTCTCTTCACCCTAGGATAAAAACTAACTACCTTGAATGATCTCTTCGGCCTAGGTAGAAACTAACTACACTTAGTGGGGAAAGTGGGTGCATCTACAATATTAAATAGAAAGGGAGTGGTAGGGTCTGGCACCTCTTCATCTCTAACTTCCCATATTCCAACAATTATTAGATCGGAACTAATGTAATTAGAGACAATAAAGTATATTATATGTGCCACTTAGATAAATAGTCATACACATTTTTTCTAACAGGACACCCCTACACATGTGCTAACTTACGAAACATGGTTCTGGGTCTTCTCTTTTCCAGTATCTATGCTCTTCTCTCTATTAAATGTTACCCGTCAATCACTCTAGATTGCTCTATTTATGTTCTTGCTTACATATTATTTCTTGTGACTTAATAAGGATATTTCCCAATTACAGGTGTTGGCCAAGAATAGCTTTCATACCAGTACAAACTGCTCTTTCACCAATACTAATAACATCCACAGTAAAATAGTCATATAAATCTGGCCTAAGTAAGGTGCTTAACTAACTCATAATGCTTCCTTGAAAAATAATAAATTCAGGTGACATTTGTAGTTCTGAAAATGAATCAACAAATAACAGTAAAAATGGAAAGACACCATTACTAAAAAACCAGTATATTAAAAAAACAGTAATATTCATAGTCCACAAAGAAAAAAATGTTAAGGCACTAGTATATTTTAGAGTGAACTTAACACCCCAAGTTACCTCAGTTATGGCAGCCCCATAATTTAGATATCTTAACGAAGAAAGATCAGGTACAAAGTATGTACTGGCTGATAAGTTCACTGCCTGCATCTTAGCCTGAAAAACAGAGTGATTAGTGGATGTGGAAAGAGAAAAGGCAATGAGAGAACAAACACGGTCATATAAGAAAAGATAACTCTACAGCAGCTGCTATTTTTATTTCTTTATAGAATTATAAAAACCTTTTGACATTAATAATCGTTAACAGATATTAGAGTAATCTCATTTGATTAAGAAAGGAGTACAAGGACTCTCTATATATAGGAGTATAGAGGTTAAGTGGATACTATTAAGTGGGTAAATATATCTCACTTAAGTGTACCAAGAACATAATAAAAGGATATAACGACGTGAGCCTAAGCACCCCCTCAAACTGGATAGTATCCATTATGTAGTCCCAGATTGACACCCATGTACTGGAAAAAAGTTGGCAATGATGATTTGGTCAGACTGTCAACAATCTGATCCCCAGTTAGTATGTGAGGAGTCACAAACTTTTTAGCTTTGACCAGGTCTCATACGAAATGGCAATCCATCTCGACGTGCTTTGTACGCTCATGGATACTAAATTGTTGGCTACTGAAGCAGCCCTATTTTAGAGCTCCATCTTGTGTCACATTGCATTTCAATCACATCTATACCTGTTAGATTACATGCTATTTCCCCTAATATGCATATTTGTATAAAATTCACTTATGGACATTATTTGCATTTTTTTCAGGCATTTGGACCACGCTTGGATGGAAGAGAGAGAGAACGAGTGATCCTAGGGTTTCTCTACCCTTAGAGAGGCCCAAAGTGAAGTCTGAGGATCCCTCAACCTTCCCCTACTGGACAAAGCTCAATTGAAGCAAAGACGTCTAAGAAAACACCAAGTTTCAACTCAAAGTATTGATCAGACCCAGCACGGCCGTGGTAACACAGAACAGTCGTGCTAGCTCACTCCAAAATCAACAGAGTCAACACTGAAGCAATGCAGGAATCACCAGAGTCGTGCCACATAGAATGGTCGTGGGATCAGGACCCAGAACAGTCATCCCACCTTGCACGGTCGTATTGCAGTTGATCTAAAATGGTAGTGGCACCTAGAACGACCAGTTTTTACCAAGCCACCACGGTTGTGCCACTGTTGTCCCACCACGGTCGTTGTGACCACCATGGTCATTCCACCTTCAGTTTAAAATCCAACTTACTGTGATTCTCCCCCATTTTTCACCTCGGTCGTTTCCACACACCATGGTCGTGGTCAGCCCTACCCACCACGGTCGTACTACTCACAAAAACCTAGCTACTTTTCCACTGCATTTCCCACTTTACCCCTACTTGACCTATTGCTTCCTCCACACCTATATATAGGTAGGTGGTGGTTGGAGGCCACCCCTAGCAACCTTCTATCACCCCATTTTCGCATTCCACCCATTCCACTCCATTTCCACCTCCATTCCACCCCCATTTCACCATTTCCACCACCAAAACACTAGTTTCTTGGTGTTTTGGTCATTTTCTGTTGGGTTTTAGGGGAGGCAGAGAAGGCAGCGGAAACAAAAAAATTTCTCCTCCCCAAACCCAGAACAAGGAAACGCGTCAACGTCTATACAATAGGAAAAGATGGTTTGAGGAATCATACCTTGTCCTGAGGCTTGCTCGGCGACAATACCTCGCGGCTTGCGCGGTCTTCACCTCCGGTCTTGGACGGTGTCTGTGCAGCTCCTGGTCGCACCGGGACTGACGACTCCTGGTCTCACCGGGACTGTCGGGATTGACAGTTGTCCTCCGAGCGGCAGAAATCTCCCGCCTCTGAAGTAGTCCACACGGACCACCTGGACTCCAATCTCCTTGTCCCACAAGGAATTGGAAGGAGTCGCACCCTCCTGTCAGCGTACTAGTCACTGACACACTCTCCTGCCACCAGTCGCTTTCTGCAGTTGTCTTTCCCTTGATGTGCCTCCCTTATCGTGTAGCACTTGCTCAGGCTCTCTCGGTTACCAAAACCAGAGAGAACGACAACTTTACAGAGCAACTGGTTGCACTTAGTTGTTCTTTGAGAAGCCCCCAATACCCCTATATATATAGGAGGGTCATGGGACAGGGTTCTCTATCCCGGGCAATGCGGGACTAAAAAGCAGGAGTAGAAGGGTTCGAGATTTTCCACAAAACAACCAACTCGCAACCTGAACCGATCGTTTCATTTCTGAAACAGTCAGTTGGGGACCTGAGCCGGTCGGTTGACACCTCAATCGATCGGTTGGGACACCTCAACCGGTCGGTTCACTTCTGAACCGGTCGGTTTGTGGTCCTGGTCAGTTCCCGATTGACTTTCCATCTTTTGTTTCTAATTGGTATCAGATACCAATCCTCGTTCCAATCAAATTGGGCAAGTGAAACGAAAAGAAATTTTTCACCAATCCTACTTTCCCAACTTGCTCGGTTGCACCAGTTGAACCGATCGTTTCAACACTTGAAGCAATCGTTTCATCCTGTCCATGAGCCGATCGACTAACCACCTGAGCCGATCGGTTCACCAAGTTGAGCCGATCGGTTCATCACATGAGCCGATCGGTTGGGAGTGCAGATTGTGCAGAAATAGTCAATTGCAGTTTCAATCAATCCGATACTCTAATCAATCAGTCCAATACCTTGAACATTATGATACTGAGCTATCAATTGATTGAGTGTTTAATTGAACTACTAAACTCCTTTAGTAATCAATCTAAACATTGTTTGTGGACAAAACTCCTCTTCCAGGTTAAATCCTATGTGTGTGACCCTGCAGGTCCATTTCACGTTGGCAGTGAAAGTCAATAATACTTATGACTTCACAAGAAAAGAGCAGTGCCTAGTCACACATCAGTGCTACCCAAGTGAAATAGAAAGTTGGAGAACAACTTTCAATCCTACAATCCGTGAATGGTGTTAAGTGAATGTATAATTCCTTTGTCACTGATATCCCGAATGAACTCGAGGCATGGAACAGTCATCCTGTCAACGTTCATTCACTTTCTTGATCTCAGAGTAGATTGGAAGAGATATGTATGACATCAATATCACATATTGATTCACACATGCGTGCACGCCTTTCTCAATCCTACTCATCAAGTGGCCATGGACATCAAACTCCCTCAGGAGGGGCAAATCCCATATCTATCACTCACCCCTCAAAAGCCCCATGTGTCAAAGCCACCCAATCATCACCTTTATAACAACCCATGTTTCAGGACTGGGTTTGATGATGTCAAAGTGTGCCCAACGACATGTGTTGAGTGTAGTGATTTCAGGTCAAAGAATCACACTCACCACCATCACTGTGAGTATTGACTGTGACTACCATGTCAAGGTTCCATGTGTCAAACTCACGGTGGGTCTGTCTGGTACACTTGTTCTCTAACAAGTACCTATGTGTTTGGTTTGATATCTCTATATCATGACTAATGAGATTTTGTCATCAACCAACACCACAATCTAGTCTTGTGTGTCATTGTTGTCTATCTACCTTCCACAATGACATCCGACTAGGGACATAACAAGTGTAGATTGGAGAATTGTTGTTTATTGAATGAATAAAACTGTGTACATAGTAGTCTCTTATATAGCAAACAGAAAAAGAGACTGACTTAGATGCAACCCATATGGGACTAAACAACATAAGAAATAGAATAAGTGGAGCACATGCTAAGCACATGACGCTCAAGAAAACACATATCTCTATACTCCCCCTCAAGCTGGAGCGTAGATGTCGAAGAGGCCCAGCTTGTCAATCAGCGTCTGAAAGCGATTTTTGGGTAGCACCTTGGTGAAGATATCTGCAAGTTGTTTCTCCGTGCTGATATATGGAGTGTGGATCTGGCCAGACATAACTTTTTCTCGTACAAAGTGGCAGTCGACTTCAATATGTTTGGTTCTTTCATGAAATATAGGGTTGCTCGCAATAAAGATAGATGCCTTATTGTCACAGAACATAGGGATGGGGCTAGACGGAGAGATGTCAAACTCCTTCAGAAGACTGCGAACCCATAGGAGCTCACATGTAGTATGAGTCATCGCTCTATATTCTGCCTCAGCACTAGATCGTGCAACAACCGTTTGCTTTTTACTGCGCCATGTAACCAGATTCCCCCCCCCACAAAGGTACAATATCCAGATGTGGATTTTCTATCAGATCTACTTCCTGCATAATCAGAGTCAGAAAAACCAAATAGATCACAATGGCCATGTTTCTTGTATAATAGACCTTTCCCAGGAGCACTTTTGAGATATCAAAGAATGTGACAGATAGCATCCCAGTGACATTGGCGTGGTTTATCAAGTTACCGACTAACAAACCCAACAGCAACAGCCAAATCAGCTCTAGTGACAGTCAGGTAGATAAGTTTGCCTACTAGTCTCCTGAACTGGTGTCGGTCAGCATATGGAGGAGAAGATTCACTGTCCCAATCCATATTGGGATCCAGGGGTGTGTTGGTTGGCTTGCAGCCTAACATGCCTGTCTCTTGCAACAAATCCAGAACATATTTCCGCTGTGATAGGCACAATCCTGCAGAAGATCTAGCAACCTCAATTCCCAGAAAGTATCGTAATTTACCAAGATCCTTAGTGATAAAATGTTGTGCTAGATAGTTTTTTGTTGCTTGAATCCCTGCATTATCGCTGCCAGATAAGATAATGTCATCAACGTACACAATGAGAATAACAAGCCCTGCTGTAGTTTTTCGTATAAAAACAGAGTAATCAGCCTGCGACCGGCGAAAGCCAAAAGAAAGTAAGATTTTACTGAGTTTGTCAAACCATGCTCGTGGGCTTTGTTTTAAGCCATATATCGCCTTGCGAAGTTTACAAATTTTTGAAGCAGACTCCCCCTGAGCAACAAATCCGAGGGGTTGCTCCATGTAGACATCCTCCTGTAGATCGCCATATAAAAAAGCATTTTTCACATCAAGTTGGAAAAGAGGCCAGTCTTTATTTACCGCAACAGATGTCAGAATGCGAACAGAATTGAGACGAGCTACTGGAGAAAAAGTTTCAAAATAATCAACTCCGTAGGTCTGGGTATATCCTTTTGCCACGAGACGAGCTTTCAGACGTTCAATGGTACCATCTGGCTGATATTTAATGGTGAAGATCCAGCGACAACCCACAGAATGGCAGGAAGATGGTCGGTCAACCAGATCCCAGGTATGTTGGTCATTCAGAGCTTGCATTTCCTGTTCCATAGCATGTTTCCAGGCAGGATGACGAAGTGCCTCATCTGCGATTTTAGGAATAGTCACAGCAGATAAAGCAGATGTAAAATAGGCAAAGCTATCACTGAGATTGGCAGATGAGCAGAAACGACTAATAGGATGTTGAGTACAAGAACGAACACCCTTACGTAAACTAATAGGAATATCCAAGTCAGAAAGTACCTCAGCCGGTGGTGGATCATCCGCAGACGGAGTTGGTTCGGTCGGGGCAGTGACGGGCTTCTGTCTTCGCTTGTATACTTGTAGAGGTCGTTCCTGAGGCATAGTAGCAGGAGGCATATCTTCTACCAACGGTAGTGGAGTGGTAGCCAAAATATCAGCAGTCAAGTGTTCCCCGGTAGCAGAGTAATAGGGCATATGTTCAAAGAATATCACATTCGCACTAACATACCAATGTTTCGTAGCTGGATCAAAACATCGGTAGCCTTTCTGAGTGCGAGAGTACCCTAAAAACACACATTTCACAGAACGAGCATCTAACTTGGTGAGACCGGGGCGAAGATTTTTCACAAAACATGTACACCCAAAGATACGAGGCGGCACAGAGAACAGAGGTTTATCAGGAAATAAAAGGGCGTACGGAACTTGATTTTTCAAAACAGAAGATGGCATGCGATTGATAAGGTAGCATGCGGTGGAAACAGCATCAGGCCAAAAACAATGAGGTATTTTATAATGAATGAGGAGGGTGCGAGCAACCTCAAGAAGGTGTCGGTTCTTCAGTTCCGCTATGCCATTTTGTTGTGGGGTGTATGGGCAAGTAGTCTGGTGGATAGTTCCTTGGGACATACAAAAAGAAGTAACAGCTTGTTGCATAAATTCAAGTGCATTGTCTGTGCGAAGGGTTTTAATAGGTCGACCAAATTGTGTTTTAATTTCAGCAAAGAAAGTGCGAATGCAATCTAACACAGTATTTCGACCTTTGAGCAGAAACAGCCAAGTGGTACGAGAATAGTCATCAATGAAAGTCAGAAAGTATTTCACACCAGAATGACTAGGCACAGAAAATGGTCCCCAAATATCCGCATGTACTAATTCAAAAATTTCTTTAGAAGAAATAACTTTTTTAGCAGGAAAAACAAATCTAGAATGTTTACCCATAACACATGTTTCACAGGAAAAACTATCGCCTGATAAGTACGGAAAAAGATGCTTCACTTTGGCCGCAGATGGATGGCCAAGCCGAACATGCAACTGTAGACCTGTCACAGAGGTAGAGATCATCGCCTTAGGAGCAAGTGGTCCATCCAGGTAATACAGCCCATCAGGTCCTTCACGGCCCGAACCAATCCTCGTCTTCGTGCGGAGATCCTTCACAATACAACCAGAGGGGTCAAATTTGACAGAGCAGTTCAGTTGTTTAATCATTTTGCTGACTGAAAGCAAATTAACAAGAAATTTTGGAATGTATAAAACTGAATTTAGATGCAATTTTCGTGAAAGGGGAACTGTGTCGGTGCCGTGAACAGCAGTTTTAGATCCATTTGCAACAGTGACAGATGATATCGGAGTTGTTGTACTAAGTTTTGAAAATAAATGCAGAGCACCAGTCATATGAGTGGAAGCACCTGAGTCGATGCACCACTGTTTGTAACCAGAAGATGAGGAGGTGAGCATGGCAGATGAGCCTGATGTAGAGGGTAGCTGTGCAAGGCGCTCTTGAAACATTTTCTCGAACTCTAAGCGTAGCCAATCAGTGTTGGTTGGTGCAGGTGATATTTCAGCAGGAGTCAGCAACAGCAGCATCATCAGCGGTTCGGTTAGCCCAAGCAGGTTTACCGTGCTTGATCCAGCATCGGTCCTCAGTGTGATTGTCGCGACCACACCAGTTGCAGTGACGTGGGCCTTGAGAAGTACCCCAACCTGGTGTAGAAGATCCGCGGCCGCCAGAAGTAGGAGGTCGTCCACCGCGACCGCGACCACGGCCACGGCCACGACTAGAGTCAGTAGAGCGTGCAACTAGTGCAGGATGCTCAAGAGCAGGTGTGGGAGTCAGAGAAGGCAGTCTCTGAACTCTTTTGAGGACATCACGAACTGTGGGTAGCGGATCGCTTGACAGAATTTGATCAACAACACCCGAGAAGGAGGCAGGGAGGGCAGCCAGAAAATGCACAAGTTGAAGTTCATTTCTTTGCTTCTGGGCAATCTTGATATCAGCAGTCATAGGGTGATACAGTTCATATTCATTCCACAAAGCGGAGCATTGATTATAGAAATCGTCAATAGACATGTCAGTGGAGAACCCCTTCTTGGCGAGCTGTTTGAAGATTTTGAAGACCCGCTTTGGATTCTCCTGATGTGAGTACACATGTGCCAAATGATCCCACATCGCCTTGGCATCATGATGGCAGAGAAGAGACTGACTGATCCGGGGCTCAGAGCTATTGAGGATCCAAGACATGACGCCCGAATCATCCTTGGACCACTGGATGTAGCTTTGTGTAGTCTTGTCATCAGAATCCGCCGTAGGAGCAGCAGGAGGATCGACCGTAAGATGGTAATACCGACCCTGTGCCTTGACATAGAGAACAAACGACGCCGACCAGAGATGGTAGTTGGAGCCGCCGTCGAGTTTCACAGTAGTGACACACACAGATCTGGGGGGCAGAGTAGGCCATGGCAGCAGTAGACGTCAACGTCGTAGAGGTAACAGTAGAGACCCTTAATGGGCAGAGCAGAAGAACCCGAAATGGGCAGAGGCAGCAGGGATCTGACGTAGTAGATCAGAAGAACCCGAAAACGGGCAGAATATGCATAGAAACCTACGCCTGCATGAGAAGAAACTTAACGTTCCACCATGAGGCGCAGGCAGAAATACCAACGGACAAAGAAGACTCTCAACTTAGATGTTCAGCGGGCACCCGAACAAGAACGACCGGAAGCCCGGTCGTAGACGTAAAAAAATTAGAAAGTGTTCAGGCCTTACGTAGGAGTTTAGAAATTGTTTGTGGTGGAGGATATGGTGGAAGAGGGTATGGATAGGTAGATGGGATAGAGGAGGAGAGGAGAGAGCGTGGGGTGGTGGTGGTGTTTGCTGCTATAAGCAGTGGCAGCAGGGAGGGGGGTTAGGCAGCGGGCGGTTGCTGGTGGGGGGGGGGGGGGGGGGGAGGCGGCGGCTAGGTAGGGTTAGGGTGAGGGGAGGGAGGAGAGGAGAGGTGAAGCGGAGCGGGCAGGAGCAAGGCTGCCGCCGGCAGGGGGCGGCGGCGGCTGGGGGGGGGGAGGGTTAGGTCATGTGTGGGAAATTAGGGTGGGAGAAAATAGAGGTCTGCTCTTGATACCATGTAGATTGGAGAATTGTTGTTTATTGAATGAATAAAACAGTGTACATAGTAGTCTCTTATATAGCAAACAGAAAAAGAGACTGACTTAGACGCAACCCATATGGGACTAAACAACATAAGAAATAGAATAAGTGGAGCACATGCTAAGCACATGACGCTCAAGAAAACACATATCTCTATAACAAGAATGTACAAACTCTTAGCATCTGTATGATCTCATCGTTCAGGTCCTTAACCTTAAAGCATACGTCATTGAGTACTGTCATTCTCTAGACATTCAATTTGTTCTATCACTATCTCATATGACTGAACCAGAAAGAATTGGAAGCTTGCCTTTGATGTTTATCAAATCAATCTTAATGTATCCCACCAATCATCCCATGATTGACTCTCAGGGCATACATACCAACATTTTCCACCATCATTCCATTCCCTTGCACCTTGGAAGGAGGACATTTTGCAGTAGCTGAAGAGGACTACTCCATCTACACCAAGATCCATGGCTTCTTCTACCTCTTTCTCTCTTCTTTTTGTATTTTGCATTTCCATGAGTAGCTTAGGCCCATTAGGTGGGTTGTTTGGGGCAAAAAATGTTACTTTGATACCATATTGAGGGAAAATGATATGTAAACATTGTAATTGTATTTTCTAATGATTATGTTCTATTTATATCTCACTCTTCATGAATTACTTGTTGGTTTGTGCTTGAAATCACCTAGGAATTTAGGGGAATTGCTTATGAGTGAATTTTGGGATTGGCTCCTAGGTCCAATTCATGGATCCCTAGATAGCTATCAATCCTCCTACATGCTAATCAATTCTCCTAACCCTAGTTGAGAGATCTAAGTAGCTAGTTTAGATGAATTTAGTGTGCTTAGCATGGAGCTTTCCCAAGGCTAGAATGTGGGTGATGCGAGGCCTAAAACCTCATTTCCATTCCCTTACTACCCTCATCCCCTAATCACCCTAAAATCCTCTAAACTAGAAACCTAGGCTTGTTTAGACTCTAATTGAATTGCACCTAAACCCTAACCCAATTGAGCCTCATAAAGGTAGTAGGTGTTAGGGACTAGTTCCCCTATACACAACCTATCCTATCCATAGCCAGTTAGTAGTCTAGGACAATTCATTAGACTCTAGCTTGTTGTTTGGTTTGGTAATCTAAATGAAAGCATAATGTTCACATGTCACCCCCTAACCTAATTGAAAAGTGCATCCCCCGGACAGCCTACACATCCCTTTATTGCTTTAAAACCCTAATTGTCTTCTTGCTTAACTAGTGTTAGCTTAATTAGCTCTTTACTTGCTTAGTTAGATTATTGTCGTATTCTTGCTTTGCTCTTGCTAGCTTAGGTCTTTAATTGCTCTTAGGCTCTGTTTGCTAGCTTAGTGTAGTGTAATCATCTTCTTGTCTGCCTTAGCATAGCTTGCTCTTTCCATGCTTGCCTTGTCTTTTCTTGTTCCTTAGAATCAACTGTCTAGGGCTAACTTAGGTTTTGATCTAGCTTGTCTTCCTTTAATTGCTTATTTGCTCAAACCTTAGTGTAATCAACAAATCACCTTTAAACCCTTCAACCTTAGATTTCGTAGTAGGAACCTAGCCCAAAAACTAACATAGCTCTAGTGCCCCCTTTTCTTATGGATCGAACCTATACTTGCCGCCCTCCTATACTACGACATGACCTCGTACGCTTGCGAGTGTAGTGTTTTAGTAGATGTAGGTGTGTTGGTTTAGGTCTTTGTATATTTTGAAAGGCATTCCACCGTGTCCCAATCTCGTGGAGCTCATCTAGTCAAATCCCAATTGATTAGTGTGTGCACCTCTGGCGAGACCCACCAAGCTTTCTGGCGTCGTTGTCGGGGAGAAAGACGTTCGGCCTAGCTAGTTAGTTTTGCTTTGATCATTTCCTACTGCCTCATCATAACTATTCTTTATTCTTTATTCTTAGCATTCTTTGTGCATATTGGTTTGCTAACTTGCCCTCTTTTGTTTGGTTGTGCCTTGTGCATGTGACAAGCCACTCGAAAAAGACAAGATGGAAGGCTAAAATGCACCTCACAAACCACTTCAAGATTACTTCATGCCTAGTAACTACAAATCGCCAATTGCTAGTAGAGTTGATCAAATGTCAGGGGAACAATTCCCCATCCCTCCAGGTCTTCTTGGGCTCCTGCCCGCCTTCTACGGCTCGGAGAGTGAGAACCCTACAAGCACTTGGATTCCTTTCTTGAAGTGTGCTCCACCTTCAGGACGTGGACATCCAGTGATGACACAATTAGGTTGACCTTGTTCTCATTCTCCCTCAAAGACAAAGCCAAAGATTGGTATGATTCAAGGGGGGACATCATGAGTTGGGAAGAGATGAAGAATGTCTTCTTAAGGAAATTCTACACCATTGCAAAGATAACACAAATGTGGCGTGCCACAGTGAGTTTTAGTCAAATGGGCAATGAGCAATTTCACGACGCTTGGGAGAGATTTTAGAAGAAGTTGAGAGAGTACCCGCACCATGAGATCCTTTTGTGGCAACTAGTTCAGTCATTTTACTCTGGTCTATCTCCAATGTGTCAAGGTACAGTAGATTCTTCTTGTGGAGGAGTTTTCATGGCTAGGCCACTTTGAGGAGATATGGCCATTATTTGAGCAGCTGGCAGAAGGTTCAACAATACGAGCTTCTAGCATGATGAATGACGGTGACCGCCCCTTTGGTGTGACATCTCCAGTTCATAGTGATTCAAGAACGCAAGTGATGAAGATTCTTGATGACATGGTGAGTTTCATGAAGAACCACATGACAAACGTTCCTTGCCATTCTGTGAGTTATGTTGAGTCCTTTAGTGAAGAAATGAAGTCATCTCACTCCTATAGCTACCAAGAACCACAAAGTCCAAGATACAGCTCAAGATTTGAGGAAGAAGTTCTCTCCAGGTTGAAAAGTTTTGATGATGTCCAGAAGAATATTACAAGGCTTGAGGAGAAGATAGAGCAGCTATCTTCCATACTTGCTCTCCAAGAAGAAAAATTGTCCTCAAAGCCCATAATGAGTTTCAATGAAGCAAGTGGACCTATACATGCAATTAATAATAGGTAACATGCAGTAGATATTGCTTCCGGCCAAAAAAAAATTGGATACATTATAGTGGAAAAGAAGAGTGTGGGCAACTTCAAGGAGATATTGATTCTTACACTCTGCAACCCCATTTTGTTAGGGCGTGTATGCACAAGAGGTTTGATGAATGGTACCCATTTTTCGACAAAACTGGCTGACAATGGATTGCGTAAATTCAAGGGCATTATCAGTGCGAAAGATTTTTATAGGTCTAAAAACTGAAACGAATTTCAGCAAAAAAAGGATGTGATGGTATCTACTATGTGAGATCTCTCCTTAACAAAAATAACCAGGTAGTTCTAGAGAAATCATCAATAAAGCTCAAAAAGTACCAAAATCCAAAAATACTGGGAACAGAACAGGGACCCCAAATGTCAACAGGCACAATATCAAAAATTTGTTTTGAGCCAATACTTTTTTTTTGGAAAAAGTAGACCGAGTTTGTTTGCCGAACTGACATGTTTCGCAATGAAAAATAGAATCTGAAATATCAAGCAGTAAATGCTTCAACTTAGCAGGAGAAGGATGTCCCAATCTATAGTGCCACTGTAGGCCTGTCACAAAAGTAGTTAGTAGAGAAGCAATCTTTGGCGTATCCAAGTAGTATAAGTCGTCTGGTCCCTCATAGCTCGAACCAATCTTCATCCTCGTGCACAGATCCTAAAACTCAACACCATCTGGGTCAGAAGTAATAGAGCATCGTAGGCTCTTAACAATTCTACTAACTGATAACAGATTAATTGGAAATTTTGGAACATATAGAGCTGAGCAATAAAAGTTGACCAGGAGTGCATATATTCTTAATTCCAGAAACAAGCGTTTAATAACCATCGACAAGGGTAACAGGTGGAACAGTTGAAGTCTTATGCAGTTCAGAAAATAATGTATGATTGTCAAAAATATGTGAGGTGGCTCTAGAGTCAAATCACTTGTGTATGTTTACCGGACTGTGCATAATAGGCAAATAGAGAAAAACCTCCATCAGTAGAAGCTTCAGTAGAGGAAGCCAGACGAGCCTGAAGTAGCTTCTCAAATTTAGAGTGGATCCAATCTACAAAAGGCTGGGCGGACGAGGATGGGGTAGTGTCAGGCTGGTCCAACGTCACTTGATTTGCACAAGCAGGTTTGTCATGCTTGATCCAGCAACGGTTTTCATTATGGTTTGTCTGCTTGCAGAAGTTACAGTATCGTTGTTCAGTCGAAGATGGGTCGGGGCCAGATGAGTAAGATTTGCGACCGGACCCAACAACAGAGAGACTGCGACCACGACCACAACTGCGGCCATGGCCACGATAAGAGTCACCAGAACGGACGACAAGTGCAGTTGCATCAGAGGAGTCAGGAGAAACTCGTTTGAGAACATCACGCAATGTAGGCAAAGGATCGTTGGATAGGATTTGATCGACGACGCCAGCAAAGGAATGTGGTAAACCAACAAGAAACTAGACTAGCAGAAGTTCATTGCACTGACGTTGGATTTCTTTGATATCAACAGAGAGAGGGCAATTAATGGAGTTCCTAATGAATAAAATCTAAGACTAACTATCAAGATCTAAATTAATCTAAAATAACTAATCAAAACGAATAATATTCATAAAAAAAATCATTCATCAAGTCTGCTTTTCTAAGAGCATTACAAAGACTATATATAGGTGTTTAAATCCAATTCGCTACACAACTAGCCAATGTGGGACTAAACCACAGTCTTTACAAGACAGTGGGAAAATATCAAATAACCCCTAAAATACAAGGAAACTGATAAAACATTATAAAACTACTAAAAAAGACTATTTAAAAGGCTATGTTCATCCTACATCAACTCTCCTCTGCTTCAAAAGACTCGACTCCGACGAGTCAAGACAATCATATGGGTCCTGAAAAGTAACGAAAGTCTTTGAAGCTTGTTGTATATGAGTCATGTAGCATCACACTAGCGAACAAGATAACGGCGCAGGAGATTAGGAAAGAACACCATGTTTGTCTTGAAGTCCTTCATTGTAATGTTTAGAGGTTGTGGACGAGGAGAAAGCTCCTAAATGTCTGAGGTTGTGGAGGAGGCCGGTTCATAGCTCTCTGAATGCAGAAATTGAAATTAGATATCCAATCCTCATGTGTAGCCCATGTTTGCTTCTCAGCAAACCACGTGTCTGAATGATCATCGTCCAAATTAAGCACAATAGAATCATATGCAGCAAGTGGTAGAACTTCTGTACTATAACTGAGAAATACAGTATCAACCTTGTCAACAACTAATCTAAAATTGGTCAAAAGAGATTCACGTCAATATTTTCATATGTTGGTTGAATTTTCCTATTAACATTAGCCACAGGGGAAGCCATCTGAAGTGTCATTGTAGCTGAAGTGGAGGCAAAAGAGCATTCCTCAACATAAGATATACAATCTGAACAAGGTTGTAAAACTTTATGTTATGGAGTTGTAATAGAAGACATGGGCATCTTTATCTTCAAAACATCCGGCGGGTCTGGAGTTGCAACTGAGGCAACAGTCATCTGACACTGCAAAATATCAGGCGGCTCCAAAGTTGTAACTGAGACTAGGGGCATCTAGAGCTGCAAAATATCAGGCTGCTCTGGAGATGTATTTGAGACGGGGGACATTTGAAGCGGTAAAACATCCGACTACTCTGGAGATGTGATTGAAGGCATAGACATCTGAAGCTTGATACTTGTAGCCAGAGGAGATGTTATAGTAGAAGTACTGACAAAAGGGGGGCCCTCTGGGGGAGGGGAGGGAAGCGGAGCGCAAGAATGTTGATGAATCATTCAAATCATGATTGATTAAACAAAAACTTTAATAGATTTCTTGTTTAGCTTGGGTCAAAAAAGTCACTCCATGGTGTTTTCCTTATTGACGTGCATCACACAAAATCAAAGAACAAAAAGAAACTAAAGAACGTAAAACTTCTAAGTTATCTGGCGATGAGTGAGCTAAGAGAAAATAAAGTTGGAGAGGTGTGGCTGCAATAAGAGCACTTGGATGAAATTCCACTGGAGCGGGGAAGTAATAGAGATAACTAGGGTGCACTCCCCACCTAATCATCATCAAATTTTTTCAATCCCATGGAAACAAAACCAAGATCTAAAATTTACGAAACAGGTAAGGGAGTCAACCATTTAAGCCACAGACAAGACTTTAAGGAAAATTAGGAACAAAATGAAAAGAAGATTAATAAGGTGGGATAAAGAGGTAGAGTGCCACACATAACGACCCTTTCTTCTAAACCATCTTCCAGGGTAACAGTGAAAGGCATAATGAAAGAGTCAGAGGTGGAGAGAATATGTGGCATACCCATCTAAGTAGCGACAGATTCCACGATCCAATTGGAGTGGGTGGTGATCATCGTGGTTCCTAGATTACCTTGGTGAGTTTCTGCTAGATGAGTTGAGGGTAAGGTATTTGGTGAATAACCAATGCGCCAGTCACAATGTGAATGGGAAGATGACACATAAATAGGAGAGTCACCATATATTGTGAACCTGAAGTTGATGCTCGTATTCCTCATTCATCGGTAGGACATGAGAGGAGTTGCCAAATGAAGGGACCGACCAGAGTAGCTGGAGCCTGAACAACTTGTGTAGTGTCCCTGCCACATTCATGGTCGTAATGGGCATGATATTGATGTTTTAAATGGAAGACATCTTTGGGCCCATCTTGCCACCAGCCACAATCGCAGGGCGCAGCAACAACCCACAACTTAGGCATCAAAGGTGTTGGTGTAGGAGATGTAGATTGGTGCCATCTTGAATTGAGACATGCGGGCATACGCCTGCCCATGAAAGGAAGTGTCGCACTGACAAATAGGAGACGAAAAACTGCAACATAGAGGGAATCGAGGTCGTTCATGAAGTGCCTAATGATGATAGTGTCTCTTTCTTTGGTGTCTTCATCTCAGGTAGTGGGTGAGAGGAAGTTGAGGTGGTTGGTGAGCGCCTTCATGGAGTCATGGTATTTGGAAAGCGGACGATCACCTTGCTACTCAGAGAAGATCCTATGATCCTATCATCGCGTTGTAGAGGTGAAGACATTTGTCCTCTTGAGCGTAAAAGTACTTCATCTTGTCCCACATGGTTCTGGCATTGTGATGCCACATGTATCTAATGACGATGTCTAGTTCCATGCAACCCCATAACCAGGCAAGGACCTGACTGTATTCGGTGACCCAGGTGTCGTCAAGTTTTGCTAGTGTGTCGTCCTTGATATATTTGATTTTCTGCGTGACTCCAAGAATGTTTGGACTGCATTGATCCAAATTAAAAAGATGTCCCCATTCAAATTGATAGCAGTGACGATAGACATATCGTTTGTAAATGACAGTACGTGGAACTGGAGTTTTATTGTCAGGCATCCTGGGAAAAAGATAACAGTTCGTATTATATGCAAGGTGCAAAAAAAGATCACTACCGATTATAGATGTATGGTAGAAAAAACAGAAAATAGAGGGTGGTAGCGGAATATAAGGCACGGCAGGAGAGAAGGAATCACATGAATAATGTACTGGGATGTTAAAGCAAAAAATCCCTCATTGTAGCAAAACCAGTCAGTCGTGTGGTTTAGGGGAACCAGATGGAGAAGAATGAAAGTATACAAGAAAGCAAGTATGGCACCCCTTATTTTCTTGAGTGCTTTATAGAAGCAGCACCAAGGTCTTTTTTTTCTTGTCAAAAGCGGGACAAGATATTCTGAAGATCAAAGAAGAGAAGGGAACATAATCAAAATCGGCCTATGCGCATGCGGGCCTTCCCCATAGCTGCTCCTGGCGCAAGGGCAGGTGGCGGCTGCGGCTGGACCAACGGCTGCTTTTGCCTTGAGGAGCAATGGCAGCTGCTGGTGGAGTCGGCAGTTGCTGCCCCAGTGACCAGCGACTGCAGGGCCTCCCAACGGCTATGGGCGCTGCTAGGTGGGCTAGAGGAGGCGACCATTGGGGGAGGGGGGGCTTCTGTGAGGGAGAGAGAAAGAGAAGGAGAGGGGTCTGGGTGTGGGGGGGTAGAGAGATTAAAGGAGTAATCTCATTAGATTAAGAAAGGAGTGCAAGGGTTCCCCTACATATAGGAGTATAGAGGTTAAGTGGATGAACTTAAATGGGTATATGGATACCTCACTTTAATGTACCAAGAACATAATAAAAAGATATACTAAAAGTGGGCCTAAGCCCAATAACCACTATACTGACAATAATTTATATGTTCATATAGAATACTAACAAATGACAGATTTCATGTATATCTTGAGTGTGCTATGATTGTTCAACGGTACCAAAGAACCTTAGTAACAAAGATTGACACTAATTAGAGAAGTCCACTAACTAATAATTAATTTAAAAGGGTCTTCAACTTTTTGGTTTACCAACTCTGGGTACAGCAAGGATATACTGTCATACTAAGCAAAAGTCAGAAGCAACATCAACTGATCCGGCAACCTAGAAAGATTATATTATTGTTTCAGTAACTACAAGATCTTTCGAGTTTCTTTAGCAATATTTTGTGGTTGTTTGAGGGAGCCCTCATTTAATAAGCTGAAAGACGTTTCTTTATATGAGTTTTTAAAAAAGGATTGGGCTGAGTTTTTAATTACACTTAGGAGAACAAACAAGAATTATAAAGCAAGTTGATCTGGCTTATCCATGTCTTTGAACTCAAATTTTTATTTTAAGAATAGGTTGGATTTAACCGACTGCACTTTATTTTTTATATGTTATTTATTTATAAGTGATATAATTGATTTTTTTTGTGATTCAATAAATGTAAAAAAGGTAAAAAAAATGAACTTCGTAAAAAGATATCTCGAGAAATCCCCGAAGATTAAATGGGGTCTCAACAGGAAAATAGGTGTTTTACTACAAATCACAGTTTGTCCTCCGTCGTTACCCATTACACCCTTACAGGTTATTCTTACACTTCCCTAGGTAATTTAGAAGTGGTGAAGAATGTATTATCAATAAGATGGATGAAAAAGCAATAAAAAGTAGGTACCTGACTGATTAAATTATCCCATGATAAGAGTCCATTTTTCTCTTCAAAGCTCCTTTTAATAGGCATGAGTCTGTCAGCCAAAATATTGCAAGCAAGTCTTACTGCTTCACAGCTTGATTCAGATGTTGTACTCCCAGCAGTAAATCCTCCCTGAATCAAACTTAAAGTGTCGGCTTGAACCACTCGAATTCTCGGAAGAAGGTCCTGACCAGATCCCTCACATAGTTTCCCAAGAGCAAACGCAGCCATTTGCTTTACCTTTGTCCAGAGCCCCTGACCCAATTCAATTCCACCAATCTCCACAACTATAGAACCGTCATTGAGAATTCCAATTTTTCCTGGAGTTGGTCTCAGGGTTACTGGCATAACAACAGGTACACGAGAAATCCCCCTTTTCTTCCACCTGTTACAACTATTAAAATGTTTGATTGCCTCAACACGAACATCAAAGTTAGCAGACAACGCCACCTTTTCAAACACATGAGGCAAAGTATATTCAGATGGCTCGCCAGCACTGTGTTCATGAAAACACTTCAGGGTTTCAAAAGTATGCATATTTATCTGTCTAACACAATCAGAATCGACTGAGAGAACAGATGCAACATGCTCAATAATAGATTCAGCAATGAATGACCCCTGAACCTCTCCAGGGCCACGCATAGCTGACTTAGTTGAATGGTTAGTTTTGCAGACCTTAAAATCAAAAGAAAGAGCCTCCCAATTATACTTCTTTAGTGATTCTATAATATTCAAAGGCATTACTGGGCTGATATCCAAGGAAATCCCTGCATTAATCAAAATTTCCAAATGCAAGGCAGTTATCTTCCCATTATTATTGAAGCCAACAGAGTAGTTGATCTCCATGGGGTGGCGTCCTCCAGCTAATACCATATCAGTTTTTCTATCAAGATACATACGGACAGGCCTTTGCAATTTGTAAGCAGCAAGAGCACATGCAGTAGCAACCTGACAAGAGGAACTCTCGTGAGTTTATGGTATACTCGTTATTATATTTTATTTAAGGACTATCAACGTGCTATGTCCTGTACTACAATTTCCAATATAAAACAGGTAGTGTTCAAATCAATTTGAGAAAAAATATTGCTGATGACCAGAAATTTTTACTTCAAAATATGTGAATGGATGTTGGAAAATCATTTTTCATGGCCAAGAAAAACTACTACAAAAATACAGTAAGAAATTTTCTCACTGGCACAGATCTCAATGCTTTACCGCCAAATCCTCCTCCAACCCTTCTTGTGATCACACGCACATTGTGGGCTGGAATACCAAGGCATTTTGCAACTGTTTCTTGAACAACCATAGGACACTGTGTGGCACTATATATGACTAAGCAGTCATCTTCATCTGGTACAGCCAATGCAGTCTGTGTTTCCATATAGAAGTAGTACTGGGAAGGAAGTTTTATCTGCCATCCATGTAAAAGATATAGTAAAGCTGGATTATGGAAAGAAACTAGCTTTAATTGCCCAAAATGGACACTAATTTTTTGTTATAGTTGTATCACATGCATGCGGAAGGCTACAATTGGCGTAGAAAAATCACCTGGGCAGAAAGAATCTTGCGATCTGCTTTCTTCATTCCTTCAGAGAAATTGCCAACAGGCTTAGGTTCAAAAAATGAAGGAATCTCAAAGAAACTGTTCCTTTTAATAGCATCTTCATACGTTAGGATAGGTGCTTCCATAGTTTCATTGCCATAATTGATCAGCACTTCTGCAGCCGCCAGGTTGGCCATTTTTTGTGTAGGTGCAACCTGGATTATACATTTTATCATATTTTAACAAATAGAAACCAGTAAAAATACCTGATAGATGATGTAATGAGAAATGCACAAAGAACAATCTCTTACCACAATCCCAAGTGGTTCTCCAGCATACTTTGTAATGGAGTCAGCAAAAAGAAAATCTTCACCAAATATACTAGCACTCCCAACGTTTTCGCCTCCAACAGGAATGTCCTTAATTGAAATGATTGCAACATCTTTGGATGCCACTTTTGCATTCAATTTGACCTCATGTATATGTTGCATAGCTCTTTTGCTATAAACATATGCACCATGAAGGCAATTCAATGGTGATGGAATATCATCCACATAAACGGCCTCGCCTGCATTGCAATAATCCGTTCAGATAAAAAGGATTATTTCCTAGAAAAAAAACATGTATGCTGTGTTCAATTAAGAAACAAGACTAAAGTTTCTCAATGGAACCATCGGATTGAGGAGAAACAAATGATACAAACAAACAGATCTAATCTAAAACTGTACAGTCAATATTCAGTTGCAACATATAAGCAAATTTTCCTAACATGAAAAAAGGTTCATATTTTACATAATACTGAGTTCAATATTAAAGCTAAATCCAGCACATTAAAAATAGAGATATTATTTGTATTTTGCATAGTAACTGTAGTTGAAATAGCTGACTCGTCCATGTGAAGAACTGGTAATTAGTATCATCTTCAAGAGAGTTGTGGAGAAGTCCAGACACAAATATTAACATTTGGGTGTGAATATTGTAAGAACATGGTAAGAATCTAAGGAAAGTCAAAAGAGAACATTGAATTATTCTAAAAAGAAACTACATGCATTATGCATTGCACGGGATTGAGAATATTTGATTACTCTGAAGACGGTAAACATGGGCTGCATCACTTTGTCTAGCCAAAGAAAAAAGGTGACAATATTGAAGTTAATAAGTAATCAAGCTGTAAGATCGGCATGAAGGATAAGACATCTCTTGAATCTTGTGTTGAGTAATGTCGTACCAGACTCAAAGTTAAGCAAATGAAGAAGAAGATCAGTAAGAAGAGAAGAACGGCATAAAGAGGGAACTAACCTTGATTCCTACCCGCTCAAATGAACAAAAATTGCTTCCCAACATCCAAACATTACCGCACAAATCCTTCCTCACATAGGCACATCAAAGTGACCACGTCCTCCTCCCCCAACCTTGTTCCACCCACACTCGCAACTCTAGTAGTCACAACAAAAAATGGTGCAATGCAGTGAGGATACTGGTGGGAGTCGAGTCCAACTGTGACTGCACACATACAGCATTATCATAATACACAAGGGCCAATTTGTAGTTAAAACCTAAATCTAAATTGCAAACAACCCTTTCCACAACTTTCATATGCAGTAAGACGAGCCAATTTGTAATTTGAAAAACTAAACGCAAAAATTAGATCCAAGCCCTCCGATGGCCTTTTACATATCCTTATTAATATACACATGGATCAATTTAATAATACCTAGGGATGGGCATCCAGTTAGGTCATATCAGTTGGTAGGCTTGTGCACAAACTCATATTGTGAACTGGGGAACAGGTTTGTATTTGGCCTGGATTGTTGAAAAGTTTTGGCCCAAACCCGGTCAACATTACAGATATAAGTTTCCGGTCAAATTTGGGTAAGTCCATATAACACATGAAATTGAAGATTTCAAAATATAATTATAGATACATATCAGCACCGTATATGAAGAGGTGTGGAGGAGGTGAGATACTGAGATGTAATGTACAGTATTAATTTTTATATATACATATAGGTCCTATATCATACTATATACTATATAGGGCATGTGATGCGATTTGTGGTATTTGTTATGATGTTCTATTCAATATCAAAATATGAAAAGTTATGGGTGTATACATGAGTGACAATCAAACCGAGCCAACTTTCTTGGCCCGCGACCACACCCATAAAATCTAACCCAAATCTGACCCATATAACTTAAAAAGGTGGGTCGAGCCAACAAAGTGCAAAACTCTTTTTTTACGGGTCAGACCCATCCGAGGTAAGCACAGACCTAAAAATCTACTCATAGTTATTACACATACAACTATATCTATCCATCCTTTTGTTATATATATATATATATATATATATATATATATATATAGACACACACACACACATGCACATATATGTAAGATTTGTATCTTTCATAAGATAAAGTTTTGTATAAAAATAAAAATTATATTATTATATATTCAGATATATTGTTGTCTTTTATTTCCTCTTTTATATCTTTCTTACTTAAGTATCCTGTAATATGGGCCTTTGTATAAGAGGCCCATTCGGGTTTTTTTGTTTGCTTTCATGTACTGCCTCCTATTTATAGGAGTGAGTTTTCCCTTTTCATAGTATAGAAAGACGGCACACTTCCACATGGTATCGGAGCACGATACCTAATTTGGGTCCTCCCACAGGAACCACCGCCGCTGCTCTCTCTCCTTTCCTCCTCCTCCTTCTAGTTTCTCCCTTCTTCATCACCGTTGTTGATCACTCCTAAGGGGATCCACTCCCCTCTCTAACCCTATCCTCTTCTCCAACAAGAGGATCTAGAGACATGATCGACGGTCTTTTCAATGGTCTTATGCCCTGAAGAGTGCTATTTTGGAAAATTGTTCGGCAAATCTTTACGGTCATCCATGACCACCTAATACAGGGCTCTATTCATCTTGTTATTGATATGATTGAGTCTATCCAACATATCACTCTTCTTCTTGGTGAACCATAGTGTTTGCCATTTACTTTGGGTGTGTTGTAACCTTATTTTGTTGGTTCACCGCCGCCTTACACGGCGTGCTTGTGACTTAAGACGGTGTGTTGCCACCATCTGCTCTTATATCGATGAGACGCTGGGTCTCCTTATTGACATGTCATGTCACTGTCTGTTGTTGTTTCCCTGTGCTGCCTGCTGCTAATATCACACACCAAGTCACCTTCTTGACATGTTGTGTCACTTCTTCTGGAGACTTCAGTCAACACTACACATGTCGTGTCCTTTTCCTGACACGCCGTGTCACTGCTTCTGGAGAATTCTGTCAACACTACACATGTCGTGTCATTTTCCTGACACGTCGTGTCGCTGCTCCGAATCTACTGATATACTATCTGTATGTTGTGTACTATCAACACACAACGTGTCTTGTTCCTGCTATTCTACCTTTTTGGAATCATGGCTTCATTCTCTTCCACTGTTGAGACCCTTGAGACACATGCTAGATTGTAACTTTTCTTAAGTTCAACTGGTCCAACTATATCTTATAGGTACGTTCTTTTCAAATTTATGCACACTCCTTAGGCAAGCTTGAGCATCTGACTAAACCCCCTCTTAAAGGTGAAACAGCCAACAAAAAGAAATTTGAGTATAAGAAATGGGCAGAGTGTGACTCTCAAGTCCTCTCCTGGATTCTAAATAGTTGTGAATCCCATGTTTCCACCAATCTTCTTTTCATTGATACAGTCAAGGAAGGTAGGGATCATATTGCTCATGTCTATTCTAGCAAGGGAAATGCCTCCCGAGTTTTTGAACTTTATAAATGTATGCATTATCTAAGACTTGAAGACACTACATCGTTTGCTTCACACTTTGATACCTTCAAAGGCATTTGGAGCGAGCTTAAACTCCATCATCCCTTGTCTATTGAACTCTCTAAACTATAGAAACAACAACATGAAGTTCAACTATGTCAGTTTTTGGCATCTCTGCCTCCTAGTTGTGAAGTTGTTCGTCAACAAATCCTGGCATCTGAACCATTGCCCATGCTAGATGATGTTTATCTCCTAGTATCTCGCTCGGTGTCCACTACTACTAAAGAAGAGCATGTTGCTCTAGTTATTGTTGGATGAGGGTGTGGTGATTCTACTTGTGGACAGGGCAGAGGTCTCAACAATAGTGGAAGAGGGTCCTCTCCTCTTCAGTCTCCTGGAAGAGAGTCCTCTCCTCTTTAATCTTGGTTCTGCAACTTCTACAAACAGACTAATCATAATGAAGACAAAAGCTGGAAGAAGCATGGAAAGCCAAAATGGGCAAGCCAAGTATCCACTATTGATATTGGTCGAGAATCTACATGCCTTCAGTGGAACCACTCCTCAGATAGTAACACTAAGTTCGTCTGACCTTGACAAGCTAATCAAAATCGCCTATGCAATTACTACCATGCCTCAGGCAAATATTGCTCAACACTCAAGTGATCCTTCTTGTCTTCAAGCCTCTTCCTCTTCAACAAAAGAAGATTGGATTGTTGATTCCAGTGCTACGGCCCATATGACCAGTAATCAACATCTATTCATTACCTAAAGAAATCAACATATCATCCTCCTGTGAGTCTGGAAGATGGATCTATTTCTCTAGTCATTTGAATAGGGATGTCAATAACACCCTTCTTAACTCTGTTTTATTTGTGCCCAGATTTCCTTTAAACTTGATGTATGTCAGTAAAATTACCAAATCTTTAAACTGTAGTGCAACCTTCTTTCCTTACACTGTCTCCATGCACAATTTCAGGACGAAGAAGACGGTTGGTGGGGCATATGAAGGTGGAGATGGTTTGTACTATCTACAGACTTCGTCAACTTCGCCTGCTACTGCTCTTGTGGCCCAGTTCATCTCTCTTTATCAATAGCACATGAGGCTTGGTCATCCTTCTTCCATTAATTTGAAGTCTTTGTTTCCCAGTTTGTATTTTGAAATTTTTACATGTTAGTCTTGTCAACTTGGGAAACATCATCACTCTATGTTTTCTCCTTGTTGTGACAACAGGAGCCGAGCTTGTTTTATTTGGTTCACTCTGATGTCTGGGGGCCATGTCGTATTGGAAATTGAACTGGTGTGTGATATTTTGTTACCTTTATTGATAATTGGTCTCATGCCACGTGGCTTTATCTTCTAAAAGATCGTTCTGAAATTTTAGATGTTTTCTCCAAATTCTTGAATGAAATAAAGACTCAATTTTCTGCTACTCATAAGCTTTTTTGCACTGATAATGCCCCTGAATATGTGCAACATGGTTTTGATTTGCATCTCTAAAGGAATTATTCATCAAACTTCTTGTCCATATAGTCCATAGCAAAATGGTGTGGCTGAAAAGGAAAAATAGACATCCTCTTGATGTAGCTCATACTCTTCTAATTGAAATGAAAGTTCCTATGTTTTATCAGGTTGATGTCATTCTTTTAGCAAACTGCCTCATCAACTGGATGCCTTCCCCTGTTTTATAAAATAAAATTCCATACTAACTCCTCTACCCTCATTATTTTGCCCTACCACCAAAAGTTTTTGGCTGCCTATGTTTTGTTGACAACCACCAACCTAGGCATTGATAAATTGTCTCTACAAGCTTTTCGCTATTTTTTCCTTGGCTATTCTCAAACACAAAAGGGATATAAATGTTTTGATCTTGTTACACGTTGATTGTATGTTAGTGTGGATGCTACCTTTTTTGGTCAGATACATCGTTCTATTCTGAACCGAGTAAACAGGTGACTTTTCCTATTGTGCTACTTCTAAATGTGCCACTTCATAGTGTGCCTCCCTTAGACGAGTCTTCTACCCCTGTTCGAAAAGTGTATGAACGGGGATACAAAAGACCTCTACTTTAGTGCCCTTCTATGACCTCTTATGAGATTGATGATCCACCACAAGATGATGGTAATTCTGATCCTTATGTTTCAATTTTTGATTCGTACATTCCTATTATATTATGGAAAGGACAGCGGTCTAGTGCCAAAATTGTATTTCTCAACATGTTTCTATAGACCATCTGAATGCTTCCATGGCTCAATTTACTGTTGTTTTATCTGCTATTTCTATTCCAAAGAACGTTCAAGAGGTACTCCACCCTGGATGGACACAGGCTATGGATGAGAAGGTGGATGCTCTTCGACCCCATGGAACATGGGAACTTGTTGATCTTCCTACGGGTAGCAATCATGTTGGTTGTCGCTAGGTGTATACTATTAAATATTTGCCAGATGGGACGATTGAACGTCTGAAGGCTAGATTGGTTGCTAAGGCATACACACAAGAATCTGGGATTGACTACTTTGAAACTTTTTCTCCTACAGCTCGTCTTAATTCTTATTTCGGTTTTCGTCAGTCAAAGATTGCATTTGCATCAGTTATATGTCAAGAATGCATTTTTATATGGTGATTTGCTAGAAGACTGTCTACATGTCCCAACCTTCAGGTTTTGGTGCTCAGGGGGAGTATTATGGGAAAGTTTTCCTTCTTAAGAAGGCTATTTACGGTCTCAAGCAGAGCCCCCGACCATGGTTTGACAAATTCTCCCTTATACTACACAGATTTGATTTCTCACGGTCTCAATATGATCATTCTGTATTTATCAAGAACACTACTTCTAGAATTATTATTCCTATTACTTATGTGGATGGTATCATTTTGTTTGGTAGTGACGACACATGGATTGCCAATAAAAAAATATCTTATGGAGCACTTTGTAACCAAAGATCTTAGACATCTTCGGTATTTTCTTGGCATTGAAGTCGCACACAACAAATGGAGTGTCTCTATTGCAAAGGAAGTATACTCTAGACTTATTGACTAAAATTGCAATGCTAGGTTGTCGATCCGCAGTCTCGCCTATGGATCAAGCACATGATCTATGGGTTGAATCCTCTCAACCCTTAGAAGATAAATATTGCTACAAGCGACTGGTTGGTAAACTTCTATATCTCACTATTACCCAGTCTGATATCTGCTTTGTTGTTGGAGTTCTTAGTCAGTTTATGGGTTGCCCTGGGTAGTATCACTGGGAGACATCATGCCATGTCTTGAAATATTTGAAGAACGCACCCGGACATGAATTGTAGTATAAAAGAAATAGACATCTTGATGTAACTAGATATTCTGATGATGATTATGCAGGGTGTAAGTCTGACAAGAAATCCACTTCTAGTTATTGTATCCTCGTGGGAGGTAATCTATTTACTTGGCAAAGTAAGAAACAAAATGTTGTTGCCAGATCTAGTGCAGAGTCCGAGTATCATGCAATGGCACATACTACTTGTGAGCTGTTTTGGATTAAATCCATTCTTGCAGACTTTGGATTTCCTATCACTTATTATATCTCGATGCATTGTGATAATCGTGTTGCTACCTTCATTGCTAGTAACCCTCTCTTTTATGAGAGGACCAAGCATATTGAAGTCAATTGCCACTTTCTCTGAGATGTTGTACTGGATAAGAATATTACTACTACTTTGCTGCCATCACATGAGCAAACAGTAGATGTATTTACTAAACCTCTCTCTGGCAAGAGAGTTGAGGATTTGTGTTGCAAGTTGACATCTATGCTCCAACTTGAGGGGAAGTATTGAGATATATTGTTGTCTTTTATTTCCTATTATATGTCTTTCTTAATTAAGTATCTTGTAACATGGGCCTTTGTATAAGAGGCCCATTAGGGTTTTTTGTTTTCTTTCCTGTACTGCCTCCTATTTATAGGAGTGAGTTTTCCCTTTTCATAATATAGAAAGATGGCACACTTCCACATTATATATATCTTTGATTGACTTCATAATTATACATGATTTATAGGTATATTTTGAAAATCTTAGTTTTTTTAGTAATCACATAATGGCCTAATAGATTCGGTGCACTGACTGGATATAGCACAAAACGTATTAATATTATCTGAAGCCCAAATCCGACCACTGACCCAATTAGTAAATGAGTTGAGCAAGACGGTATGACCCAGCCCGATGCTTGTATTCATGGAGTCTATGACGATGTGTTCCATTCTATATATTTTCATGCAGCTTATGGAGTTAACCCCTATAGTCTGAGTATAGTCCATGAAAACCGATTATATGCACATTTGTCATTCAGTACCCTCAGACTTATTACTAGGTATCTAAACCAGTCATGTCTTAATAGACATCCTTATGTAATTACTATCTAAAAGATATTATTATTAAAATATTCATTTACGCTATTAATTATGAAAAACAAACATTCAAGTTTTTAATTAGAAGTTTGACATGAAAGTGGATTACAAAAAGACTCAAGAATATGGATTTTTGTGAAAACCTAATGTTCAAGAGTGTTCTCCTGTCCATGCATCACACTGAGTCAATCCTGGTATTTTAATAAAGCCAATCATAGACATCTTATATAGAAAATAATTTGAAACTCTTTAGGAGATTTTATCTTAAGAGAGATACATCTCTTTTATATATTTTAAACAGATGGATGGTTACATATATTTGTAGCCTCATAGCAAGTTTACTTTCTTCCCATAATGAGCACATTCTCGATAGCCTCGTCCTCTAGTAGATCTGCCTCTGTGGCCTCCTGGGCCTCTACATCCCCTTCCAAATTTGAGGGACATGTGGGTATTCATGGTAGAGACCAAGGCTAGTTTATCAACAGTAGTATGATTGCTTTGATCCAAAAATGCCTCGTAGACACGTTTGTGTGCTTCAACAAGAAGAGGAAGGTCAGTATCAAGGGAATTTGATGTGCACCTCTTAATAGTCATGTCAGGCTTTGGCAAGGACCTTGATGACAAAGATATGATCCCTTTGCTTTTTAAGCTCCTCCAGATCAATGGATAGAGGAAGAAAGGCATGAATCTCACCAATAATGCGAGTAACTTTGCCAAAACATTGAGTTAGGGATTTGTCATCTTATTGTAGATTATACATTTTAACTGTCATGTCATATGTGCGTGAAATGTTTGATGAGTACATGTGAAGATGATCCCAAACTTCTTTGCACCATTCAAAGTGGATAGTGAGGTAAGCCACGTGAGCCTCCATTGAATTCCATAGAATGGACAAAAGATTTGCATCACTTTGTTCCTACTGTTCTAGAGTGTCTCCCGTAGGAGGATCCTCTGTAAGATGCTTAAACTTTTCTTGTCCTTTGAACTAGATTTTGACAGTATGAATCCATTGAATGAAGTTCTCTCATTTGAGTTTATGATTCGTGATGAGAGTGATGGCTGTAGAGTGGGAACCACAGTTTCATTCCTCTCAGGCATGGAGAGTAGATTTGATCAATCCCACGTGTAGACGATAGATGGAAGTCAAATTGATGATAGAACAATATGTACTTAAAGTACACCGCATATGGAAAAATGATGTGGATGAATAGATTTATGGGTACACAGGAGTGTATTTGGGGTACATGGCGTGTGGAATAATGTTGAATTTTGGAGACACACTGTGTACTTGAGGTACATAATCTGAGGAAAATTAGCAATGATGCACAAACGTTTGTAGACACGTCATGTCTTCATTAAACACAATTTGTTGGTCACACGACGTGTGAATGATTTACATGGTGTGCAAGTTGTTGAGGAAGACAACATCCACTCTGAATGAAAGTACAGTGTATACTTAGGGTACTTGATTTGTACTTCCTTGAATGAATATAGCGTGTGAAACATGGTACACATCGTGTAGCATGACATGAGGGAAGGTTTGATTGTGAAATCTAGTCAACACTACAAGGCAGACAATGAGGAACTTCTACTTGTTGATATATATACCTTATTTCTGTTATTGTTTCTTTCTTAGATGTTGTGTTATGCGTTATGCTATGTTGTGTGTTTTCTTATGTGCTTTAGACTCGTCTTGTCTTTAACTTTTCTTTTATCCCATATTGCTTAGTTCTATTTCTTACTTACTCTCTTGTCCTATAAAAAAGAGAGCATTGTATTTGTTTTAAACACATCAAATAAAGACTTTTCAATTCTTTATGGTATTCTAAAGCATGTTTGTTTCTGCCAAAAGATCCAGAACATATTTCCTCTGTGATAAACAAATACCTGAAGAAGAGGGAAACTTCAATACCTAGAAAATATCTCAATTTTCCCAGGTCATTAGTGACAGTGTTTTTCCAAGTATTCTTTAGTAGCACGGATGCCTGCTTGATCACTCCCTGACAAGATGATATCATCAACATAGACAATCAGAATTATAAGACCAGAGGAAGTTTTCTTAATAAAAACCAAGTGATCAGAATGAGAGCGGAGGAAGTTAAATTTATGAAAAAATGACAGTTTGTCAAACCAGGCACGTAAACCCTGTTTCAGTCCATATATAGCTTTGTGTAACCTGCATAATTTAGAACACTCCCCCTAAGCAACAAACCCAAGTGATTGCTCCATATATACCTCCTCGACGGATTAAACCTCACCCTCAGGTTTTTTCTGATTTAGATGTTTTGATTGGTCTACGTAAAGGGACTAGGTCATGCACTCTGCATCCTATTGGAAATTTTTGTTTTACTGCTAATTAGGGCACTAGCTTTGCCAATTTTACCTCTGCTTTATCAGCTTTCTCCATTCCTAAGATTGTTGCTCAGGCTTTATAGCATCCTGCATGGCGTCAGGCTATGGAGACTGAAATGCAGACCCTTACTGATCGACATATGTGGGACTTAGTTAATGCTCTTGTTGATTGCTCTCCTATAGGATGTCGTTGGATCTTTACGACAAAGTATCATCCGAATGGCACAAGTGAAAGATTAAAGGCCCTTGTCGCCAAAGGCTATACCCAAACATATGGAGTTGATTATTTTGAGATTTTCTCTCCTGTTGCGCGTTTAAATTTTGTCTGTGTCCTTATCTCTATGGATGTGAACTGTGATTGGCCCCTGTTTCAATTAGATGTCAAAAATGCCTTCTTATATGGTGACCTACACGAGGAGGTATATATGGAGAAACCAACTGGGCATACTTGTCAAGGCGGCCAGTCGGTCACCTTTCCAGCTAGGGCGACCAGCCGACTAGTCGTCGACCAATTGACTAGTCGGTCGCCCAGTCGTAGTTATGATATTTACATCATATTGATCATCTACATATAGTTATATATAATAATCATATAGGTCCAATAATGTAAGCATGTACCCAAGCATATAATAACCTAGATTTGGTAAATAATGTCATAAAACACCTCAAAATTTTTGAATGAAGACTATTCGATGTATTCAAATTAAACAAATATAATTAGATAGAGAAAAGTGATATACCATTATTGAATTTAGACTTTTAGTGCTTGTTGAATTGTTGTAACTAAATTAATTGAACTAGTGTATTGTCAATGAAATTGATGTCACATCAAATTATTGCACGAGATAAGGGGTGGGGGATTAGAATAGCAAAAAAAAACTTATTATTCTTGGCTCTGGCCTAACTAAGCGGCCGCCCAGGCTTGGTTTGGGCCGACCAGTCGGACTAGTCGGTCGACTAGCCGACCAGTCGGCCTGGGCGGACGCCAAACCGAGGTCTAAATTTGGGCGCTAGGCTAGAAGGACCCCCCTCCAGTGACCAGCCGACTCAACAAGTATGCACCTGGGTTTGTTGCTCAGGGGGAGTGTTTTAAAGTATGCAAGTTACGCAAAGCTATATATGGATTGAAACAAAGTCCATCTGCCTGGCTTGACAAATTGAATCATATTCTTCAAAAACTTAGCTTCCGCCACTCTCATTCTGATCACTCGGTTTTTATTAAGAAAACTTCCTCTAGTCTTGTAATTCAGATTGTCTATGTTGATGATATCATCTTATCAGAGAGTCATCAAGCAGGCATCTAGGCTACTAAAGAATACCTGGAAAAACACTTTATCACTAAATACCTGGGAAAATTGAGATATTTTATGGGTATTGAAGTTTTGTCTCTTCTTCAGGTACTATAGTGATGATATCATCTTATCTGAGAGTGATCAAGCAAGCATCTAGGCTACTAAAGAATACGTGGGAAAACACTTTATCACTAAAGATCTGAGAAAATTGAGATACTTTATGGGTATTGAAGTTTTCCGATCTTCTTCAAGTATTTGTTAAATATGTTTTGGATCTTTTGGCGGCAACAGGCATGCATGGAGAAAAACCTACTAGTACTCTCTGATGTCCTAATACCAACTTGGATGATAACTCTTCTCCTCCATACCCAGATAACCAAAGATATCGTAGATTAGTCGGTAAACTTATATATTTGACTGTTACAAGGGTTGATATTTCTTCTGCAGTTTTATTACTCAATAGATATATGGATAAACCCAGACAATGTCACTGGGATGTTGTATGACATTGTGACAGGATTTGGGTCAAAGCAATACCCGATTAGGGTGTGCTCTCCTTTATTATATAGACAAAGACTATTTACATAGTAGGCCCAACAGGAATAGGAAATAGTAAAGAGATACATAAATAGGAAAACTATTTTCTAGCACTCCCCCTCAAGATGGAGCATACACATCATGCATGCCCAGCTTGGAAATCATATGCTTGAAAGTTGAAGATGGAAGTGGCTTGGTGAAGATATGTCACTTGGTGACCAATCCTAACATGAGTGTGAATCTTCTTGGAGAGCACTAAATCACAAACAAAATGGCAGTCCACTTCTATGATCTTGGTCCTCTCATGAAACACCGGATTGCTAGCAATATGAATGGTTGTCTGGTTATCACACATGAGAGAAATAGGGGTCTCAACAGACACGCCCATTTCTGACAAAACAGACACAACCCACTGTAGCTCACAACAAGCATGTACCATGGCTTGATATTCGGCTTCTATGTTGGATCATGCTACCACATTCTATTTCTTGCTCCTCTAAGTCACCAAATGTGATCCAATAAACACGCAATATCCAAAAGTGGATCGCCTATCTCCAACATCACCATCCCAATCAACATCAATGAACCCAGTGAGTTTTAAGGATATATGTGTGAAGTTCTGCCCCATAAAGTAAGGCCCTTCCCTAGAGATCCTTTGATGTATCGAAGAATCCGGGTGACTGCCATCCAATGTGACATCTTAGGCGCACTCATAAACTGGCTAACCACTCCAACAGCATAAGAAAAATCAGGCCGAGTAACTGTCAAGTAGATCAGTTTCCCTACAATCCTTCTATACTTTGCTGGATCAGAAAACTCACTGTCATCAGAAATAGAAGTCTTGGTATGATAGTCCATAGGAGTGGAGACAGGTTTACACTATGTCATGCATGTCTCTGCAAGGAGGTCAAGGACATATTTTCACTGAGAGAGATTTGTTCCTTTCTTGGAGCGTAGGACTTCTATGCCAAGTAAATATCGAAGATTACCTAGATCTTCGTCTGAAAGTGTGCTCGCAGCCATGTCTTGAGTTGTAGAATGTTCGTAGAGTTATCACCAGTGATGACAATATCATCTACATAAACAGCTAGAATAATGGTGCCACTCGAAGACTTATGCACAAAAGAGTGAGTGATCAGTAGAAGACCGGGTGAACCCAAAATGTATGAGTGCAGCATTGAATTTATCAAACCATGCCCGAGGTGACTGCTTCAGACCATACAAAGATTTCTTGAGTTTGCATACCTTCTGACACTCCCCCTGAGCAACATACCCAGGAGGTTGCTCCATGTATACCTCCTCATGAAGATTACCATGAAGAAAGGCATTCTTGACGAAGAAGAGGCCAGGAAAAATGAGTAGCAACAGAAACAAGAATTCGCACAGAATTTAGCCAAGCCACTGGAGAAAAAGTCTCAAAGAAGTCAGCACCATGTGTCTGAGTGTACCCCTTTGCCACCAAACGTGCCTTCAAGCGATCGATAGACCCATCGGGTTTCTGCTTGACAGTGTAAACCCAGTGGCAGCCTACAACAGACTTGGCAGGAGGAAGATCCACCAAGTCCCAGGTAGAGTGCTCATGAAGTGATGCCATCTCACTGTCCATAGCTCGGACCCAACCATCATGGTGGGCTGCTTATAAGAACAAGGAACAGTTGTAGAGTCCTGTTGAAAAGAAAATGTGTGGGCTGCAGTCGATAAATAAGACAAGCAACACACATTCGCTAAAGGATGACGGATAGTGCAGGACCAGACACCTTTTCGAGCTGCAACTGAAAGGTGTAAATCTGAAACCGAAGCATCAAGAGAACTCTCAGTAGAAACGGGTACCTCAGGAGCAACAGACGATGAGGAGGCATGTTGTTGGACTGATGACGCTACATCCTCTTGGCGACGCCCTGCTCGCCTGGTGTAAACTAGGGGAAAGGATGGAGGCGGTGGTGGAGGTGGTGGTGGTGGTGGTAGTGATGGTGGGGTGATATCAATAACACTCTCATCACACGGCACAGGAAGAGGTGGCTCTCTCTCACGCTCACAAATGTAGTCACTCTCAGGATTGTGCTCCCCCTCACTCTAAACAGAGTCAATAAAGAACGGAGTAGACTCATTAAAATGTAATGTCGGCCAACACACAAAGACGACGAAGACGAGGACAATAACACGTGTATCCCTTCTGTGTGGGAGAATATCCGAGAAAGACGGTGCGAACTGCGCGAGAAGACAACTCGTCAACTTGTGGACCAAGCACGTGAACAAACGCAGTGCATCCAAACACACAAAGAGGAACAGGAAAGGGTTGCTCGTCAGGTCGTTAAACAGAAAAGGGAATAGCCCCTTATAATACAGAAGATGGTTGACAATTAATCAAGAAACAAGCAGTGAGAAGAGCATTAGACCAATATCTCTTGGGCACAGACATTTGAAATAACAGAGTACGGGGGACATCAAGTAAGTGACGGTTTTTGCGCTCAGCAACCCCATTTTGTTGGGGTGTATGAGGACAAGTCGTCTAGTGAATCATGCCAATAGAATTATAAAACGTAGAAACAGCCTTTTGAACATATTCAAGAGAATTATCAGTACGAAGAGTCTTAATATGAGCATCAAACTGAATTTTTATTAACTGATGAAAAGTTTGAATAACAGACAAGACTTCATCGCGAGACTTAAGTAAATAAAGCCAAGTCATGTGGGAGAAATTATCAATGAAAGACATAAAATATCAAAAGCCATTATAACTTGGCTCTTTAACAGAATCCCCGACATCACAATGAATAAGATTAAAAGGACGCTTAGAGTGTTTCACAATGCAACTTGGAAAAGAAAGGCGATGATGCTTGCCTAACTGGCATGACTGACACTCTAACGACTTAATAGAGGCTAAGCCTGGGACAAGCTTCTGAAGACTCTGTAGGGAGGGATGTCCATATCGACAATGCCATTGTAAGGGAGAGCAGCTGAAAACGGTGGATGAGGTGGAAGGAATCTGGCGAGCT
Organism: Alisma plantago-aquatica; assembly: GCA_963693085.1. Classification (NCBI taxonomy): domain Eukaryota; kingdom Viridiplantae; phylum Streptophyta; class Magnoliopsida; order Alismatales; family Alismataceae; genus Alisma; species Alisma plantago-aquatica. The sequence continues at coordinate 1,319,833,493 of OY856412.1, read as the reverse complement.
GGGCGACCACCTTCAAAGAAGTAGAGATAATTTTTCTAGATCCCCCACCAATCATCTTCCAACTCATGGGATCTTATAACACAAAGAAAGAGTCTCCAAAGATTACCAAGCATTTCAAAGAATCAACCATCTTAGCAACTGACATTAAGTTAAATGGAAAGTCTGGAACATAATGAACAGATTGCAAGTCAAATTAGATGACGCTTGTACGGTGCCACACGCTTGGACGCTTCTGACGGAACTATCAGCTAGTGTCACAGGAGAATGTGGGATATATGAGTCATAGGAAAGAAGCATAGAGCGTATACCCGTCATATGTTGGGAGGCCCCAGAATCCACGACCCATGTAGAGGATGGATGAGAGGCAACAAGTGAAGTCCCCAGGTTACCTGCATCTAAAGCTAAATTGACGGAAGAACCAAGGGAAGCCTGCTGAGTAGCTTGTAGGAGACGGTCATACTCCTCGGTAAAATGTGACATCTGATTGCACCTGTTTGGAACCTCCGGGTGTAGATGCTCCAGATAAATTGGCAGTATAATGCGCAGCTCTAGTTGGAGGCCGACCATGCTTAGAATAGCATTTTTCTTCTACATGTCCAAGTTTCCCGCAGAAAGTATTTTTTGGACGATTGCCTCCAGCACCTCGTCCTCGACCAGCACCTCGTCCCATTCCTTTAGCAGCAGCAACAACAGACGCTTGAGTCTCAGTGTGGTGGTCTACTGGAGTGGCGGAGAAGGATTCAAAAGATGATTGTTGAATTCGTACAAAGGCTTCTTCAAGACTTGGTAATTTGTCTGTCGCTAGAATAACACTCCTAGATGAGGCATACACATGATTTAAGCCGAATAGAAACCTTATTGCCACTAGATCATCTCGATCCTTCATCTATTCATCAGTCTTTAGTGGCTGGTAAAAGCTGAGTTCGTGAGAAATAGACTGGATAGCACCAAAATAATCCTCCAGAGAGAGACTATTTTGTTTCTCTGCAAAGAGGTGGTCATAAACTGTATACAGACGAAGAGCATTCTTCTCATGAGAAAATGTTTCTTTACAGCTCCCGAGATTTGTTTGGCTGTAGAATAGAACATGAATCTAGATGCAATATGAGGCTCCATGCTATTCCATAGCCATGACTTCACCAGCCCGTTGTTTTCCGCCAAGTAGGGTAGTCTTTGTTGCCTTCATTAGGAGGCTCCGACTCAATAATGTCCACCTTCTCACGAGATTCAAGCACAGTGTAGATAGCATTCATCCAAAGGAGATGATGTGAGTTAAGCTTCACAGAAGGGATCTGAGATTGGTCATTGTAGACGACTGTAGTGGAAGCAGCAGGCTTGGCATCTGTCATATTGAAGAATCAAGAGGACAATAGCAGACAGAGTGAATGACACATTGTGTCAAGGACGGAACACGTCGTGTCTTAGTGCATGACATGTTTGTATTTCCGCACATCGTGTGAGTTGACAGCAGAAAACTCCAGGTGCTCAGCACGCCGTGTCTGATTTTTCACACGTCGTGTGAGTTATCAGAGACCTCTGACAGAGTTTTCACACGTCGTGTTGTTAGGGAACACGTCGTGTCCAGATTCGGGGCGTAACTTTCACCAACTAAGACACGTCGTGTCAGGGTTGAGAGGCGTCATGTCTTCCGTAGACAGCGTCGTCAGAACAAAAGTCTACGACGGCAACACGCCGTGTCGCCTGGGGTACACGCCGTGTTTGGCGACTACAGACGTATATGTTGACGGGAATTGGCTCCGTCAAACGGTGAGGAACAACTCCGGGAAGACGCGTCGGGGAGGTGTGACGGGAATTAGCGTTGTCACAAATCACTTGATAATACAAAACTGACACATTAGCAATCTCGAGAGATGTGGGCACTCATCCACGTACAGGGACTACATGGAGAGGAAAGAGGGTGCGAAGAAAGGTGTTCCTCCTCTCTGGGATAGAACGAGTTGTTCTCCTCCTCTCCTTCAAGCAGCCACCGTGTCTTGACGGATCGGAGGAGGACTGGTCGTCCGGTGAGGAGAGCCTCTACCGGTTGTCCTGCTTCGTCGACGACAACAGATGCAACCGAAGGAGGCGGACGAAGGGAGGGGGAAGAGGCGGCAGCTAGAGTTGCAACAGTTGGATACGCTCTGGTACCATGTGACAGGAATTGGGTCAAAGCGATACCCGATTAGGGTGTGCTCTCCTTTATTATATAGACAAAGACTATTTACATAGTAGACCCAACAGGAATAGGAAATAGTAAAGAGATACATAAATAGGAAAACTATTTTCTAACAGACGTATTATGAAATATCTGAAGATTTCTCCAGGAAAAGGCTTGTGGAGGCTTATTCTACAAAAGACATGGGCATTGTAAAATCACAAGATATTTTGATTCTGATTATGCAGGCAGCGGGATAGATCGTAAATCTATACTTGGTTATTGTACCTTTATGGGAGGTAATCTTGTTACCTGGCACGGCAAGAGACAAACTGTAGTTTCCCGTTCTAGTGCTGAAGCTAAGTAGAGAGCTATGGCTCATACTACTTGTGAAAGGTTGTGGATCTGCGGTCTTCTGAAGGAGTTTGACATTTCTGATCATTATCCTATTCCTATATATTGTGACAATAAAACTACTATATTCATTGCCAGCTATTAGTATATATATTTTACTGCGTTGTGTTGTTTCTTACTTAGTGTATTTTTGGCTTTTGTCTTTGTAAGCCTCTTGTACTTTTATCCCATATTGTCTGGCTCTACTCTATGTCTTACTCTCTTGTCTTATAAAAGAGAGGGTCATGTATTCGTTTTATTCACTCAATAAGAAATAATCTTTACCCTATTCTAGATGGTATCAGAGCCTCCCGATCCTCCGTAACCCCCCCTCTCAACCCTGTTGCCGTCGGCCCTCCCCTCCTTCCCTACTGCTGCTGCCAACCCTCTCCACCCCACCAGCCTCTCCCCGCTATCCCTACTCCACCACAAATCGCCGCCACCACCCCTCCTCCCTACCACCAGCCCGCCGCCCACCCCCCTGCCTCCCTTGATGTCGCCGCCACCCTTATTCCCACAGCCCACCCTCTTCTCCACAGCCCACCACCGTGTTCCTAACTCTCCGTCTCCACCACCTCCTTCATCCCTTATTCCTATTCTATCCCGTTGGTCACCCCATCCAACCATCTTCTTCCCGTTGGTCTCCGGACAGCTTCGGAAACTTTCCAGTTCTGGCACGTTGAAGACATAAAATCAGTTCCGCTCTCTGACTGCCTACGCCTCATGGTGGAGTGATTTTTCCTCCATGTTGGCGTAGGTTCTTTTATATTCCTTACTGCCCCTACGTGGGTTTCTGAGATCCGATGCTTGGATCTCCTATCTTCTATCTATAGATCTGCCCATGTGTTGGGCTTCTGCTGTTGTCTGCCTCTGTTGACTGCTATGTCAACCTTCTGCTTGCTACTGTTGTCTGCGCCCTTGATTCACGCTGCCTGCTGTCATTATGGCGACCGCAGACGTTCCCTGCAACCTGTGTCACCACTGTCAAACTAGATGGATCCAACTATCACTTATAGGCGGCCTCCTTTGAACTCTACGTCAAGGCTCAAGGACGCTTATCGCATCTGTCTACCAGAGGTCCAGCGATTCCTGCTACAGATGTTGATGACAAGACGAAACAGGCCTACGATCTTTGGTCTAAAGAAGATTATGGCGTCATGACGTGGCTGGTCAATAGTGCAGAGCCCGAAATCATCCTGTCTTTGCTCCGCCTGAAGACGGCCAAGGAGATGTGGGATCAGCTTTCCCACGTGTATTCTCACCAGCAGAATCCGAAGGTGTTCGAGATCTTCAAAAACTTGGTCAAACTGGAGTACTCGGCTACTGATTCTGTGGAGGACTACTATAATCAATGCTCTGCGCTTTGGGATGAGTTCGAGGTCTATCACCCCCTATCATCCGATATTACTGAGATCCAGCGCCAGCGCAATGAGTTACAGTTAGTTCAGTTTCTTGCTAGCATGTCGTCGTCCTTTGCGGGGGTAGTCGATCAAATCCTTTCTAGCGATCCTCTTCCTACCCTCCGCGATGTTCTAAAACGTGTGCAGCGTCTTCCCTCTGTCTCTCAAGCACTTCCTGATGTCTCTGACGGGACAGCCCTCGCTGTTAGGACTGGTGACTCCTTCCGTGGGCGTGGGCGCGGTCGAGGACACGGTCGTGGACGATCCTCTACTGGTCAAGGACGGGGGTCCTCCTCTACTGTTGATGCTACTGAACAACGCTATTGCAACTTCTGTAAACGGACTAATCATAATGAAGACCGTTGCTGGATCAAACATGGGAAACCTGCATGGGTAAATCAAGTCACGTCTGAGCAACCTGACACTACTGCCTCCTCTTCTGCTCCACCATCTGCCGATTGGATCAAATCGGAATTTAAGAAACTGCTTCAAGCGTGTTTGGCCTCGTCTACGGAGACTTCCACTGATGGAAGTACTGCTCTCCTAACCCAGTCTGGTAAAAACACTTGGGTGATCGACTCTGGTGCGACCTCCCACATTACTGGCAATCCTACCTTATTTTCTATTTTGCATAAAACTACCGCTATTCCTCCGGTTACTCTTGTTGATGGTTCACAAATATCTGTATCTGGTTTTGGAAATATCTGTACTTCTGGCCGCCTACCTTTGCGCTCTGCATTATATGTTCCTAAATTTCCAATTAATTTATTATCTGTCAGTCGGACTGTTAAGAGCTTGCGTTGTTCTATAACATTTGATCTGGATGGTGTTATCTTTCAGGATCTGCGTACGAGGACGAAGATTGGTTCGAGCCATGAGGGACCAGACGGCTTATACTATTTGGATGTACCGAAGACTGCTACGCTTCTGACCTCTTCTGTGACGGGCATCCAATGGCACTATCGGTTGGGACATCCGTCGGCGGCAAAGTTGAAGCACATTTTACCTGATATTTCTGATTCTGTTTTTCATTGTGAAACTTGCCAGTTAGGCAAACAGACTAGGTCTACTTTTTCAAAAAAACTATGTATTAGCTCAAAACAGCTTTTTGATATAGTGCATGCTGATATTTGGGGTCCATGTTCTGTTCCCAGTGTCTCTGGCTTTCGGTATTTTATGAGTTTTATTGATGATTTCTCTAGAACCACCTAGATATTCCTATTGAAAGATCGGTCTAATATTCTTGATACTATTACTGCCTTTTTTCTGAAATAAGTACCCAGTTTAGTAAACCCACAAAAATCTTTCGCACTGACAATGCCCTCGAATTCATGCAAGCCTCAGTCAGCTATTTTTGTCGCAAACTGGGTACTATTCACCAAACCTCATGCGCTTATACTCCGTAACAGAATGGAGTTGCTGAACGCAAAAATCGGCATCTTCTTGAAGTTGCTCGTACTCTTCTGTTCCACTATCATGTTCCCCACTGTTTTTGGCCCGAAGCCATTTCTACCCTATTCTAGACCAGCAATCCAACGTTTCATGAGCGTACCAAGCATATTGAGGTGGATTGCCATTTTGTCCGAGAAGTTGTCTTATCTGGCAACATCTCTACTCCATATACTCATACTTGTGATCAAGTAGCAGATATCTCCAAAAAGCTTCTTCTGAAGACCAGATTCACTACCATGGTGGACAAGTTGGGCATGATTGATATCTATGCTCCAGCTTCAGAGGGAGTGTTGATATATATTCCTTATGTCTGTTATTATCTCTTTAGTTAGATGTCGTGTTACGCGTTATGCTATGTTGTGTGTTTTGTTATGTGCTTTAGACTTGTCTTGTCTTTAGCTTTTCTTTGATCCCATATTGCCTAGTTATGTTTCCTACTTACTCTCTTATCCTATAAAAGAGAGAGCATTGTATTTGTTTTAAACACATCAAATAAAGACTTTTCTATTATATACCACCCTATTAAGATTCAAGAGTAAACTCGGAGATACGGAAACCCTGGAGACGACAATTGGGAGACATAGAGATGAGAACAAACCACTATCTGGATTTGGACAGTGTTTCCTTGTTGATGTTGAAGATCATCGTCGGTGCTCAATGAAGATGGTGGAGATGACTGTCATTGTAAAGGAGGCGGGACCATGAAGATGACAAAGAAGATCGGCAGAGTTAGTGGAGATGACTTCCACCATGGAGATGACAAAGGTCGCGGGCAACTACCATGGAGAATGGTTAGTGTCGGCGGCAAAGACGGCCGCAATAGTCAGAAGTGGACTTTTTCTTGACTTCTTCTAGGATTAGGGTTATGGACCGCTTTGCTCTGATGCCATGTTAACTAAGAGATTATGGAGGCAGATCAACTTGTGTTGTTTTACAAATAGGGCACTCCTATCTTATATGGATTTGGGTGGCGGCCAAAAACCCAATTACACAATATGGGACTAATGTCATATATACAAAGAATAGGAATGAGAAATAAGAAATAAAGAATAATAATTATTATATATTATTCTAACAACTTTTATGCTTCAAATAAACTACGTGCCCAAGTCGAAGTACATCATAAATAATTAATTATGTATATAAAATAATCAAATATATGTGTTGGATCAAAATGTAAAGTGACTAAAACTTATTCATTGCTAGTTCTATTTATTATATTAGTCTTTGTAATACTATGTACTAAATACTGAATTTACTTGGAGTTGAATACAATTGTGTTGAAAAAGTTGATAAATTTATATGAGCACATAAATAAGATGAACACTTTTGCAATCAATTATATTATAGTTTGTGTTCTTTTGAAGACAACCTTAAAAAACATGTCATGATGTCGATTAATCACGTGCGTCTGGAATTTGTCAATCTAAATATGTGAGTGCATAACTAAGTAACTTGTCAATCTAAATATGTGACTGCATAACTAACTTATTTTGCCTATGATTATTATTTATAAGATAGATTTTTTTAACAGAAGATCGATTAGCTTTATAATGCATAAGGAAGTTTCATCTAATATTCAATGAATTACAATATTTGAAAAAAAAATGATAATTTACATAAACTTTCACAGTAGTAACTACCAAGAATATAAATTTTGACGGGACCCTTAATTTCTTTTTTTTCATTTTTCCTTGAAAAGATTTAGCAGTTCACTTTACGTGTAATAACTACAGTTTGTTGTTTATCATATCATGATATTAAGACTGCACCCATTTCATTATGAGCTTGGTTGTATGTTAGGTTCCACAAAAACTTGTTAATATGTGTCGTATCAATATTTACAATATGAATAGAGAAATTACATCATGTACTTGCAAATGAGACCAGAGTATATCATGATGAACAAATATCTTTGGAAAGAGTAGAAAGTAGATTCAGCGTGATTTTTTCAGATTATGATGCCATATTTCGCTAATCCTGTATGAATAATCTGGATACTCCTGAAATCTGAACATTTTAGTGCATTTAGCGGATCCTGACTCTATGGTGGTGGCTGTAACTCTCAATTCTCAAGCCCCAATAAAACGGTAGTGTCAAAAGAAGCAAGAAGTGATAAACTACTTGTAGTTGAAGATTTATAATAATGAATGTCAGAATGTAAGCAAAAGGCTAATTGATATAATGATAAGAGATGACCCTGCTATATATAGGAAAACAGGAAAGCATACAGACTCAAACTAAACCCTAATGGGCCAAGACGTACTTGGACCCATAATACAAAGGCACTAAATAATATAAGTAAATAGACTCTCTAACAGTAATAATGAACTGTCAGAAAGGAACTATAGGATCCGCCTTCGGTAATTTACAGCTAAATATGTATATGAACTTCATAATAGGCAGATACGAATAAATCTGGTGCTACTGTCATCCAACTAGAGGCTGCTATGATGTAAGATAAGCCTAACAAACATCATTCGTGTTCTACTTAAGATACTTATACTCTTGTGGATGGAACTTAACATAGATTACTGAGATGAAACAATAGGCATTTAGAATTATTGAACTTGCCACCCAACCAGGAAATATTAAGTAAAAATAGGATTACCAGAAGCTTGAAGTTCTGCCCCAATTTTTACAGTTGGCTCACCCACTGGAAGATAATTACTGTTGAAATTTATAACTTGATTTGCTGAAAACAACGGAGAATGACCATTAGACAGTTTGGGGGAAGCCTCGTTAAGTAAAATGTGAGACAATGTGCTTTGGAAGCTGCTGCTTGCATTATTAGGGTGAGATTTCTGTACTTCTGCTATGAACTCTTTAGCAAGTGGCCATAGAAAATCGAAAAGATATCCAACTGCCAAACTTGATCTATATCTGGGGTGCGTGGTGCCTTCACTAGGTTGCATACTGGACTTCAGCATATTAATTGCTTCCAGAATAACTGATGGAGTAATAGGTTTACCAACAAGATATTCTTCAACTTCTCTGACCCTTATAGCATGATCAGTCCCAAATGCACCGAACACCAAGCGTAAATTTTCTACAACTGTTGCAGTCTCCCTGGTAGAAACCTCAGCAAGGAAAGCAGCATTGACATATGCCACGGCATTTCCAAGAGGACGAGGTGAGGCTCTGTATGTTTTAAACAGTAACTTTTGCTCACACATTGATGGAAAAGCAGTTCCCAGGTGAGGGTGTGATAATCTGTTTTTTTCCCATCTGGGTATATTTATGCTCAAAAGAATAGCCCCCGAGTAAAATTCATTCCTAGAAAGAAACTCTTGCAATGCCAGAAACGACTTTTCTGAATCCTTTAATACGGTAACAGAGGCATCAGCTGCAAGAAGAATGGTAGTAATGTCTGAGGGAAACTGATGTCTCTGTGCCATAATCAAATTGCCTCCTATGCTAGCAGTATTTCGAACAGATTTTGATGCCACCTTATCCATATGTTCAGCAATTTCGGAAAATATTACGCTATCATATGTCTGACAGAAAGCTTCTGCTTTCAATGCTTGAATGGCTTGAGAGATGGTTACAGCAGATCCTATTTCAATACCTCCATCATCTTTTCTGATAAGTGAGAGCTCTAGAATTCCACTCAAGTCAATAAACACATTGTAGTCGCATGTTTCTTTGTAGATTCCGGAAGCTGTATTACCAACAAGTAATTTCACTTTTGAATAATCAGCTACACCCTTTAGAACATACTGAAGTTCATCAATACTCTTTGGAAAGTACCAGTAAGCATCAGTGAAATAGGAATGTTCGATTTCCAGATGTTCAACCTCTGATTTCGATAATGATGACCTTGATAATAACTCAAGTTCATCTTTCAAAAATTTAGGGAATGTAGTTATAGTACCAGGGCTGTACACAGGCAGTTTATCAGCAGTGGCATCGGTATGTCCTTTTCTCCAGAATAAATTTAATCCCAAATCCTCCAAATCTATACCATCTGAAAAGCTTTTGCAAGCATCTACAATAGGACGATATCCAGTGCAACGGCAAAGATTACCAGAAACAGCAACTTCAGCTTCAGACAATGTGAGTCTGGAAAATCCTGGTGGTCGCTTGATCCTGTCGTTCTTTTCAGCATTGACAAGCTCAGAGAATAGAGACATACACACTCCGGGGCTGCAGAATCCACATTGTGAAGCATGAAAGCCAGAAATTCTTTGGTGAATAGAATGTAAACCATGTTTGCTATTTCCAAGGCCCTCAGTAGTTGTGATAGAACAGAGATGCACGCTGCACAGAAGAGTCAAGCATGAACTTACAGCAATATCCTCTACTTTTTTTGAGATGGGATCGAATTTTGAGAGTAGAACAATACAAGCTCCACAACCACCTACAAGACATGGCAACTGGTTAACTGTTGGAAGATATAGGAAAGGAATCCAAGGTAATAGAATGATGCATCTGCTTCGTAACAATATGTATAAGGCCAAAGTGATAAAAGAAATTCTGTTCTTGTCATAGTAAAGCAACAAAACATATTGAAAAGTTGAACATTCAAAACATAATTATCAGTATATATGCTTTATTGTTGTGTTATGCCGTGTTATTTGTTTTGTTATGGGCTTTAGACTAGTCTTGTCTATTAGCCTTTCTATTATCCCATATTGCTTGTTTCTGTTTCTGGCTTACTCTCTTATCCTATAAAAGAGAGATCACTGTATTTGTTTTACACACATCAAATAAAGACTTCTCATTGTATATGGTATTAGAGCACTATGATCCCCCTAACCCCAGCCGCCGCTATCTTCTCCTTCCTCCAACCTAGCCGCCGCTGCCCCCCCCCCTTTCCCTTTCTTTTCCGCTGCAGCCCAACTCCTTCCCTCTCTCTTCTTCCGCCTCCTCTCCTCCCCTTCACTCCCCGCTGCTGCCCCTCCACCACCACTACCCAGCCCGCCGCCAAACCCCCCCCCCCAAAAAAAAAATCCCCTGCCGCCACAGCCACCCACCATCACCCGCCGCCGCTGCCCCCCCCCCCACCATCACCACCCAGTTCGCCGCCATCAACTTCTCATTGTATAATGATCAAACAGACCAAATGATAGATAAGACAAAAGGCATAAAATTGATGTAAACAAAGTAAAATTAGCATTCCTTTTCAGTATATTGATCATGACAAAGCTTGACTTTGCACGGAGTATTTCTAACAAGTAAATTCATAGTAGAAGTGCATTCCACATCCTGTTGGGTAAAGTGTGTTAGTGATAACATCCTATATTGATTGTTTTATCTAGGTACTTTCCCTAGTTTTCTCATCTCTCTTAGCCCAATTTTCCTAATAATGGTTAGATTGGTTACATTTTACCAATTTTATTAATAAAAGGACTTAACTAGCTCTAACCAACATTTTCATGTCAAAAATAGAGAAACCCAAACCGACTTACCCGAAATGAACCAAATGAGGGCAACTAAATGCTCCCACGTGAAGTGTTGTCTGCACCGACTTACAAGTCAGAGAACCGTTGCCATAGGTTGGCCAACCATTTCAAGCACAAAGAGTGGAGAATGCCCCCCCATATACGCCTGACTTATGACAAGTCAGCACAATAAGTCGGCTGACCCCTCAAAAGTTGGTCAAACATATGGTGATCCACCAGTATCACAAGTCAGCCCGTGGTCCGACTTATCAGCCCAAGTTGACCAATAAGTTGGTTGGCCTTTCCGAAGGTCGTACAACCTTTCACAGAGTCAAGATGAGTATACGTCTAAGAAAACCAAAACACCCCCACTTAACCCCAAGGTAGTGCACCCTCGCACCCCCAGCCCACAAATATATATTCCAGATGTCCATGACATGAGAGATCGATCCCTCACTCCATTTGACCACTCTCAAATCATCCTAATTGCATATCCACGGTTTCTGAAAGCCACAGTTAGAGCAAAAGGTAGTTGCCAATGGAAATCGGAATTAGGAACAATTTAGACAAGATGTGGCCTACGTCTCAACAAAAGTTAAGCAAGCAAAACTAACCCTAATCACATGCACTCCGGTTCTATAGAAGTATTCCCAAATAATTGCTTCACATGCACACATTCGCACATTTCTTAGACGGGAAAACAAAAAAACTAGTCCACTATCATCTTTGATGGGATAATGACCATAGCCGAGTGTATATATATCATACTTGATAGCGATCCTATCCAAGTATGTGTGTGACAAAAAATATTGCCAATGCTAGAAATGTGTCTGAGTATACACACACAAACACACACATCAACCACATGGGTACATTTCTCATATTGCCAGGCTACATTCCGAGTCTTCTAGGTTACATTTTCTACATATATGTCACATATATATGTAAAAAGTATCACAATCGGATGAAAAATGTAGTGAGGGTGATGGAAGTCTTCTCTATATAATTGTTGAGAGAGTGTCCTAAAATCTTGAGAAAGCTTGAGTCGATAATCTTCACTATGTTGGGCCATATCTGGATGAGCTGCAGCACCTCCAAAAAAATACAATCTTCACACGGACGTATATGGTTATGCATGAACGGACCATATATGGAAACAACCACATATACGATTAGGGGCATCTGACCATATATGGTTCACGTTGATTGTGTATGAGTGTTGGAACCTTATACGGTTTGTGCACTAGAATGTATGCAATTAGGCCAGCCTGTGTCACTGCCAAGGTTAGTCTTCGTCCAATTAGAACACAGGTCACGGGTCCATTTCTAATATATCTACCTCCTAACCGCGTCCTAGACATTAAGAGAAATTAAGAGATGACATAATACAAAGACCTGAAAATAAACGGCAAATCTAGGGTTTCGACTTTAAAGCTTATTTAAGCTCCTATTCAAGCAATTGTCTTCTTCTATGGTTGGCTTTTTAGCTCAATCTGGATAAGGTACTTCTTTCACTCTTTCATAATCATACTCTTTCTAATTCTATCTATCAATAACATCGTCTCCATCGATCAGCATAGGCTCGCACATTGGGAAAAGACTGAACCACTATAAAATAGTTGTGTCATTGTTTGCTTGTCATTAATGTTACTTGTTGTACGTATCCAGTTGAATCACTCGATCTCATACTTCCGCATCTAAACGGGTTCATTGAGGTTTGTTGTTCGGATCTCTCTCTGCTCTCATTTCCAACAAGTGGTTTTAGGGTAAGTTCAATCATTAGGTCTCCACAATGACGTCAAAGTACAATATCAAGATGTTTGATTGCTTGTAGAGCTTCTCTATGGCAAGTTAAGTTTGAATCTTGCCTCACGCACGAGGGAGTCTACAAAGCTCTTCTCAGATAGGATAAGAAACCACATCCATGACTGACGAACAGTGGGAACAGAATGATCAAAGTGCTTGTATGTGAGTCTTCATACACTTAAAGGATGAAATCCTATGTGAGATCGTCCATATGAAGACCATCAAGAAGTTTGGAATGAACTCAAATCACTCTACATGATGAAGTCTATCACTAACAACTTTGCACTAAAGAAGTGCCTCCTCATTCTTGGCATGGAAGAAAGTGATTCCTAGACGACTCTTCTTTGTAAATTCAGCAAAATCATCCATGGCCTCAAGAAGATTGATGTGAAGACAGAGGAAAAAGTATCCAACAATCGTGTAGCTTTGCACCTTTCCAGCCAAGGAAGAAAAATTTTCATTCCGATACCGTTTCGGTGGCCACTAAAACATATATTTACTGAAATAACAAATGTGTTCCTGACGTTTTGACAGCAAAATCAATGAATTCATTTATGAAATTTTATCAAAATAGTCTACTAGTGTAGATCTACTCAAATATGCAATAACATTTCATATTGGATACGTGGGGGTGGGGTCTCCTCACGGGTGAGTGAAGAACCCTAAATTGCTACAATGGGATGTTGATGGGGAATTTCGATGTCAATTTTTAATGGTGAAATCAATGAATTACGTCATTATAGTTTGCAAGCACAATATATAGACTTAAAGATGCAAAAATTATGCACAAAACGTATGTTCTAGGTAGTACATAGTACATAGTACATTGTAAAGAGGAAGAAAAATAAATGGTCAGTGTGTCTTGACCGTGCATTTTGATACCCAATTGTCACAGGTATGGAAACAATTGGCAAAATTTCAACCATTTTGTCAAAATTTTAAACTATGCTTCCAGCAATTTCGTAGACATTACAATTTTCCAGGATTCAGACTATCTCACTCCAAGAAGTCAAAAGGGATTTGACATCTCAGTAAAAGCAAGAGAAGTAACTTGCCCCACCAGCATTGCAAGTGAAGTGTTGGTCACTAGAGGACAGAGTGTCCATGTGACAAAGACCCTGGAGGTTCAAAGAAAAAGAAAACAACAAGTAAAGGTTACGCCCATCAAAGAGGTACAACTACTGCCAGAAGATGTGCTATACTTGGGATGGATGCTACATGCTACAAAACAACCAAAAGTATGAGAACCCCAATGATATTGTGGATAGTCTTAAGACGACAACTACATACTTGATACTTGCTTCATCATCGTCCTTTGACTACAAGAAGGATTAGGTTCTTTATTATGCATGCACTTACCGCATGACCGAGCGTAACAATCATTTGCATACCTATGAGTTTTATCAAAGTGGGAATAGCATTCCGGGCGATGATAATCCATGCAAGATGATTAGAGTTGAAACGGTGAAGATCAAGATGCTTGATGGTGAAGTTTAGACGTTCACGTACGTCCAACATATTGTCACATAGAAGAAGAATCTCATCTCATTGGGTACATTCCAAAAAAGGGTTGCAAGTTCTCCTGTGAAAACAGACTTGGCATGGATCAAGAACAAATCATTTTTCAGTGTATCAGTTAAAGTGTCATACACCTTAGATCAAATTTTTCATGAGAGAACGATGCACATTGACATCAAATACCACTTCATAAAGGAAATCACAACAAATAGATAAGATTCGCTTGAGAATCCAACTGATAGGATGTCAAAGTTCTATGTTAGAAAATAGTTTTCTTATTTATGTATCTCTTTACTATTTCCTTTTCTTGTTGGGTCTATTATGTAAATATTCTTTTTTATATAATAAAGGGGTACTCGCTCTAACCGGGTATTGCTTTGACCCAAATACACTCACATGGTATCAGAGCGTATCCGGCTGCTACAACCTTAGCCACCGCCCCTTCCTCCCCTCTGCCTGTTCTTCTTCTTCTTCCGTCTTTCTTCTCTGGTTGCATCCTTTGTTGCCCTGTAGCAGGACAACCGTCAGCGGTAGTCTTCATCGGGCATTCGGTCCTCTTCCGACCCGTCAAGGCACGGTGGCTGCTTGAAGGAGAGGAAAACCCTCGTTCTATCCCAAAGAGAGGAGTACCTTTCATCTCATCCTCTTTCCTCTCCGCGTACTCCCCGTACGTGGATGAGTACCCACATCATTCAGGGTTGCTGATGCGTCAAATTAGCATCATCAATTGACTAAGTGATGGCGCTAATTCCCATCACCCCTCCCCGGCGCGTCTTCCCGGGGCCATCTTCTCTCTGGTGCGTCTTCCCGGAGTCCATTTTCGCCCTTTGACGGAGCCAATTCCCGCCAAAGTGCACGTCTGTCGCTGCTGACACGGCGTCTATCCCAGACGACACGGCTTTGTTCTAACAAAACTGTTCGCCGAAGACGGCGTGTCTCGTCCCTGACACAGCGTGTCCTAGTTGTTGAAAGTTACGCCTCCGAAATCGAACACGGTGTGTGCAAATCTGTCGGGAGTCTCTGGCAACTCACCCGGCGTGTGAAAAATGAGAAATGGCGTGTTGTGTACCTAGATTTTGTCTTTGTCAACTCACACAACATGTAGAAAATCGGACACCTCGTGCATTTGTCAGACACGGCGTGTTCTTCACTCTGTCTGCTATTGTTGTCTTAATTTCTCAATATGGGAGATGCCAAGCCTGCTGCTTCTGCTACAGTCGTCTACAACGACCAATATCAGATCACTTCTATGAAGCTTAACACACAGAATTATCTTCTTTGGATGAATGCTATCTACATTGTGCTTGAATATCGCGAGAAGGTGGACATTATTGAGTTAGATCCTCCTGATGAAGGTAGCAAAGATTCCCAATTGGCGGAAAAATAATGGGCTCGTGAAATCATGGTTTTGGAATAGCATGGAGCCTCAAATTGCTTTCCGATTTATGTTCTACACTACAGTTAAACAAATCTGGGAAGCTGCAAAGCAACATTTTTCCCACGAGAAGAATACTCTCCATCTTTATATTGTCTATGATCGTCTGTTTTCAGAAAAACAAAATAGTCGCTCTCTTGAGGATTATTTTGGCACTATCCAATTTATTTCTCAAGAACTTTGTTTCTATCAGTCACTAAAGATTGATGACCAGATGAAAGACCGAGATGATCTAGTAACAACAAAGTTTCTATCAATCTTAAATCTTGTGTATGCATCATCTAGGAGCGTTATTTTGGTCACAGACAAACTACCAAGCCTTGAAGAAGCCTTTGTACGGATTCAACAGTCATCTTTTGAGTCTTTTTCGACTACTCTAGGAGAACACCGTACGGAGAATCAGACTTCTCTTATTGCTACTGCCAATGGAACATGACGGGGTGTTGGTCGAGGACGAGGTACTGGAAATCGTCCAAAATGTACTTTATGTGGGAAACTTGGACATGTAGAAGAAAAATGCTATTCTAAGCATGGTCGGGCCCCAGTGGGTGTTGCACATTATACTGCCAATTCCTCTGGAACATCTGCCTCTTGAGCTTCTAAACAGATGCACTCAGATGTTACGATCTCCAAGGAGTATGACCGTGTCCTGCAGGCCACTCAACAAACTACCCTTTGCGCTTTGGCCAATCTAGTTTCAGATGTAGGTAACTAGGGGACTTCACTTGGTGCCTCTCACCCATCCTCTACATGGGTAGTGGATTCTGGGGCCTCCCAGCATATGATGGGTATACGATCTATGCTTCTTTCCTCTGACTCGTATATCCTGCATTCTTCTGTGACACTAGTTGATGGTTCTGTCATACGAGTACAGGCGTGTGGCACCATACAAGCATCATCCAATTTAACTTTACAGTATGTACATTATGTACCAAACTTTCCATTTAACTTAATGTTTGTTGCTAAGCTGGTTGATTTTTTGAAATGCTTGGTAATTTTAGGAGACTGTTTCTTTGTGTTACAGGATCCCAAGAGCTGGAAGACAATTAGTGGGCGATCTAGGAAAGGTGATCCTACTTCTTTGAAGGTGGTTGCCCAGCTCGCCAGATTCCATCTACTGCCTCCACCGTGTTCAGTTGCTCTCCCTTGCAATGGCATTGTCGCTATGGACATCCATCCCTACAGAGTCTTCAGAAGCTTGTTCCAGGATTAGCCTCAATAAAGTTGTTAGAAAGTCAGTCATGTCAATCAGGCAAGCATCACCACATTTCTTTTTCGAGTCGCACTGTGAAACGCTCTAAGCATCCTTTTGATCTTATTCGTAGTGATGTTTAGGGTCTTGTTAAAGAGCCAAGTTATAACGGCTTTCGATATTTTTTGTCTTTCATTGATGATTTCTCCCGCATGACTTGAGTTTACTTACTTAAGTCTCGCGATGAAGTCTTGTTTGTTATTCAAAATTTTGATCAATTAGTAAAAATTCAATTTGATGCTCATATTAAGATTCTTCGTACTGATAATGCTCTAGAATATGTTTAAAAGGTTGCTTCAACATTTTGTAATTATGTTGGCATGACCCCAACAAAATGGGGTTGCTGAACGCAAAAACTGTCACTTACTTGATGTAGCACGTACGCTACTTTTTCAAATGTTTGTGCCCAAGTAATGTTGGTCTAGTGCTCTTCTCACTGCCTGTTTTTTTTATTAACCGTCAGGCATCTTCCGTCCTACAAGAGGCTACCCCCTTCTCTGTTTTATGACATGATGAGCAACCTTTCCATGTTCCTCTTTGTGTGTTTGGGTGCACTGCATTCGTTCACGTGTTTGATCCACGAGCTGACAAGCTTTCCCCTTGCACAGTTCGCACCATCTTTTTGGGATATTATCCCACGCAAAAGGGATATAGGTGTTATTGTCCTTGTCTTCTTTGCCTTTTTGTGTCAGCTGATGTCACGTTTCATGAGTCTACCACGTTCTTTAGTGACTCTATTCAGAGTGAGGGGGAGCACAATCCTAAGAGTGACTACATTTTTTAGCATGAGAGAAAGCCACCACTCCTTGTGTCGCATGACGAGAGTGTTATAGAAAACATCCCACCATCACCACCACTGTCGCCGCCTCAACCTTTTCCACTGGTTTACACCAGGCGACAGGGTGTCGCCAAGAGGATGTAGCGTCACCAATCCCGCAGAATGCCTCCTCATCGTTCGGCACTCCTGAGGTATTTGTTTCTACTGAGAGTTGTCTTGATGCTTCTGTTTCAGATTTACACCTTTCAGTTGCAGCTGGGAAAGGTGTCCGGTCCTGCACTATTCGCCATCCTTTGGCAAATGTTTGTTGCTTGTCTCATTAGTCACCCGCAGCTCGCACGTTTTCTCTTTACCTTGATTCTATGGTTGTTCCTCGTTCTTATACAAAAGCAGCCAAACATCAAGGTTGGATCCAAGGTATGGACAATGAGATGGAAACACTTCATGAGAACTCTAACTGGGACTTGGTGGATCTTCCTCCTGGAAAATCTATTGTAGGCTACAGCTGGGTTTATACTGTGAAACAGAAACCAGATGGGTCTATTGATTGCTTGAAGGCTCGTCTAGTAGCAAAGGGGTACACTCAGACACATGGCGTTGATTTCTTGGAGACCTTCTCTCCAATGGCTTGACTCAATACTGTGAGGATTCTAATTTTTTTTCTACTCATTTTCACTGGCCTCTTCTTCAGCTGGACGTCAAAAATGCTTTTCTTCTTGGTGATCTACATAATGAGGTTTATATGGGTCAAACTCTTGGGTATGTTGCTCAGGGGGAGTGTCAGAAAGTGTGCGATAGAAATCCTTGTATGGTCTAAAGCAGTCACCTCGAACATGGTTTGATAAATTCAGTGTTGCACTTATACAGTTTGGGTTCACCCGGTGTTCTACTGATCACTCACTATTTGTGTATAAGTTTTCAAGTGGCACTATCATTTTAGCCGTGTATGTAGATGATATTGTCATCACCGGTGATAGCTCTACTAGCATTCTACAACTCAAGAAATGGCTGCAAACACAATTTCAAACGAAAGGTCTGGGTAATCTTCGCTATTTCCTTGGCATAGAAGTTCTACGCTCCAAGAAGGGCACAAACCTCTCACAGCGGAAGTATGTCCTTGATCTCCTTGCAGAGACAGGCATGGCACAATGCAAATCCGTCTCCACGCCTATGGATTACCATACCAAGACTTCTATTTCTGATGACAGTGATTTTTCTGATCCAGTAAAGTATAGAAGGGTTGTAGGGAAACCAATTTACTTGGCAGTTACTAGTCCTGATATTTCTTATGCAGTGGGAGTTGTTAGCCAATGCATGATTGCGCCTAAGATGTCACATTGGATGGCAGTCACCCAGATTCTTCGTTATATTAAAGGATCGCCAGGGAAGGACCTTACCTACTCTATAGGACAGAATCTTGCACATACACCCTTGAAACTCACTAGGTTTACTGATGTTGATTAAGCATGTGACGTTGGAGATAGACGTTCTACATTTGACTATTGTGTGTTTCTTGGGTCACATTTGGTGACTTGGAGGAGCCAGAAACAGGATGTGGTAGCATGATCTAGTATAGAAGTCGAATATCGAGCCATGGCACATGCTTGTTGTGAGCCACAGTGGGTTGTGTCTGTTTTGTCAGAAACGGGGGTGTCTGTTGACACCTATTTCTCTCATGTGTGATAACCAGACAACCATTCATATTGCTAGCAAACTGGTGCTTCATGAGAGGACCAAGCATGTAGAAGTGGACTGCCACTTCGTTCGTGATTTAGTGCTCTCCAAGAAGATTCAAACTCCTCATTTTCAGATAGGTCAGCAAATGGCAGATATCTTCACCAAGCCACTTCCATCTTTAGCTTTCAAGCATATGACTTTCAAGTTGGGCATGCATGATGTATATGCTCCATCTTGAGGGGGAGTGTTAGAAAATAATTTTCTTATTTATGTATCTCTTTATTATTTCCTTTTCCTATTGGGTCTATTATGTAAATATTCTTCTCTATATAATAAAGGGGAACCCGCCCTAACCGGGTATTACTTTGACCCAAATACACTCACATTCTATTTACGTGAGCTTTGGGAATGTGGTGAGATGACATATCTATTTCAATTTCTAATGTTAGAGAAGAGAACAAGAGCTTTTTTAACTTCTACTAGCGTTATCGAGTTGAAGACAATGTGAAGTTTGTTGATCCGAACGTCTACACCGAGCACGACCATCTTTGGATGCATTTTATCACCTCCACGGCAAAATATGGTCATTAGATGATTGTACACAGCTATGCCTGCCCGAACTGTATATGGAAACAGCCACATATAGGCATGGGCATCTGATCATACACAATTTGCCCCAATTGTATATGAGCAAAAGCACCTTATATGGTCAAGCCTGATCGTATTACGGCTTTGTTGAGTCCTAGTCCGATTGGAACACGAGTTAAGGGTCCATTTCTCATAAATAGACCCCTAACCTCATCCTAGACAAGAAGAGACATCATTACATGAAGATCTAAAATTGGGGTTGAACCTAAGGTTTCTTTTAGGGTTCCTGTGAAAGTGAGCCATCTTTCTATATCTTGAAAAAGAGGAAACTCACTCCTGCAAATAGGAGGAGGTTGTACAGGGAAGCAAAATAGAAAACCCTAATGGGCCTCTCTATACAAAGGCCCACGTTACAATATGAAAGACTTAAACAGTCAATAGAAGTACAACAATATATCTCTATACTCCCCCTCAAGTTGGAGCATAGATGTCAATCATGCCCAACTTGCAGCACTGTTCCTCAACTCTCTTGCTAGTGAGAGGTTTAGTAAATATATCTACAGTTTGCTCATGTGATGGCAGAAAAGGGGTATCAATCTTCTTATTCATTACAACATCTCAGAGAAAATGTCAGCCGACTTCAATATGCTTGGTCCTCCCATGAAAGACGGGGTTACTACCAATGAAGGTAGCGGCGCGATTATCACAATACATCAGGATAGCATAAGTGATAGGGAATCTAAAGTCTGTAAGAATAGATTTTATTTATAATAGCTCACAAGTAGTATGTGTGATTGCACGATACTCCGACTCTGCACTAGATCTGGCAACAACATTTTGTTTCTTGTTTCTCCAAGTAACTAGATTACCTCCTATGAAGGTACATTAACCAGAAGTGGATCTCTTGTCAGACTTACATCTTACATAATCAACATCAGAATATCTGGTTACATCAAGGTGTCCATTTCTTTTATATAGTAGTCTCTGTCTAGGGCAATCCATAAACTAACTAAGAACTCCCACAGTGAAGCATATATCTAGTCTAGTAACAAGGAGATACAAAAGTTTGCCAACTTGTCGCTTGTAGCAATATTTATCTTCTAAGGGTTGAGTGGATTCAGCTCATAGATCATGTGCTTGATCCATAGGTGAGACTGCAAGTCGACAACCCCGCATTCCAGTTTCAGTCAGTAAGTCTAGAGTATACTTCCTCTGTGATAGAGATACTTCAATTTTGTTGTGTGTTGCCTCAATGACAAGAAAATACCGAAGACGTCCAAGGTTTTTGGGTACAAAGTGCTTCATAAGATATTTCTTTGTATCAGCAATCCATGTGTCATCACTACCAGACAAAATGATACCATCCACATAAACAATGAGAATAATAATTCCAGAAGTAGTGGATTTGATCAATACAGAATGATCACATTGAGATCGTATGAAATCAAATTAGTGCATTATAATTGAGAATTTGTCAAACCATGCTCATGGGCTCTGCTTGAGGCCATAGATAGCCTTCTTAAGGAGACAAATTTTCCCAGAATGCTCCCCCTCAGCAACATTACCTAGAGGTTGGGACATATAGACAGACTCCTGCAAATCACCATATAGAAAGGCATTCTTTACATCTAGCTAATGCAAATGCCATCCTTGATTTCAGCAACAGAAATAAGAATGCATACAAAATTAAGACGAGCAACTAGAGAAAAGGTTTCAAAGTAATCAACCTAGATTCTTGTGTCTCTCTTAGCAACCAGTCTAGCCTTCAAATGTTCAATTGTCCCATCTCGCAGATATTTAACGATATACACCGAACGACAACCAACAGGATTGCTACCCGTAGGAAAATCAACAAGTTCCCATGACCACGGGAGCGAAGGGCATCCATCTCCTCATCCATAGCTTGTGTCCATCCAGGGTGTAGAAGTGCCTCCTAAACGTTCTTTGGGATAGAAATAGTAGAAAAAGTGCAGTAAATTGAGTCATGGAAACATTGAGATGGTTTGTAGAAACATGTTGAGAAATACAATATTTGGCATCAAACCGTTGTCATTTTCATAATGCAATGGGATGTCCAAATCAGAAACTGGAATAGAAGCAGACGAATTATCATCATCTTGTGGTGGATCATCAGTCACAGAAGGGGCCATAGCAGGGCATACTAAAGGTAGAGGTCTTTTGATTCATCGCTCATACACTTTCAGAACATGGGTAAAAGACTCCTCCAAGGAAGGTACATTGGGAAGTGGCACAATAGGAAGTGGTGCATTAGGAGGAGACACATGTTTACTAGGTTCAGAGAAGAACGATGTGTCTTCAAAAAAGGTGACATTCGCACTGACATACACTCTATAGAGATATGTAGTTTCATATGTTTTTCTGTTCCTTTACTTTGAGTGTCATGTGCTTAGCATGTGCCTCACTTACTCCTTTTCTTATGTTGTTTAGTCCCATATGGGTAGCGCTTAGTTTAGTCTCTTGTTATGTTTGCTATATAAGAGACTCCTATGTAATATGTTTTGATCATCCAATAAACAACATTTCTCCTCTCTACATGGTATCAAGAGCAGGCCCGCAATTTCTCCCACCCTAATTTTCCCACCCATGACATAACAGCCCCCCCACCCCCTCACAGCCGCCGCCCCCCCCCCCCGCCGCCACAGCCCCTCTCCCTCACCTCCTCCTCCCTCCACCCCTCCTAACCCTATCCCTAGCCGCCGCCCCCCCCTCTTCCAGCCGCCGCCCCTGCTGCCAGCAGCGACAACCTGCTGCTGCCGCACCACCAAAAGCCACCTCCCATTTTTTTCCCCTCTCCCTTCATCCCTCCCCCCCCCCCCGCCGCCACAGCCCCTCTCCCTCACCTCCTCCTCCCTCCACCCCTCCTAACCCTATCCCTAGCCGCCGACACCCCCCTCTTCCAGCCGCCGCCCCTGCTGCCAGCAGCGACAACCTGTTGCTGCCGCACCACCAAAACAGCCACCTCCCATTTTTTCCCCCACCTTTTCCCTTACAATCACCTTCTAAATCCTTACGTACAGCCCTGTGCACTTTCTAATTTTTCTCCGTCTACGTCCGGAAGATTGCGGATTTGTGATCGGGAAACCTCTGGCCTTCTAAGTTGAGAGTCTACTTTGTTCCTCGGGATTTCTGCCTGCGCCTCATGCTGGAACGTTGATTTTTCCTCATGATGGCGTAGGTTTCTATGTCTTATTTGCCCATATTGGGTCTTTCTGATCTGACTTGTCAGATCTCTGCTACTTCTGCCCATTAAGGGTCTCTGCTGTCTCTGCCAGTCAAGGGGTTCTACTGCTTCTCTACAGCCATGGCATATTCTGAGCCACCCAGATCTTTGTGCGTCACCACTGTCAAACTTGAAGGAGGATCCAACTACCATCTGTGGTCCGCGTCGTTTGTGCTATATGTCAAGGCACAAGGACGGTACCATCATCTCACTACTGATCCCCCTGTTGCTCCTACTGCTGATGCTGACGACAAGACTAAATAGAACTACATTCAATGGTCCAAGGATGACTCGGGCGTCATGTCCTGGATCCTCAACAGCACTGAACCTAGGATCAGCCAGTCTCTACTCTGCTTGCATGATGCCAAGACGATGTGGGACCAATTGGCACATGTTTATTCCCACCAGGAGAATCCCAAGCGGGTGTTCGAGATTTTCAAACAACTCGCAAAGAAGGAGTTCTCCAATGACTTGTCGATCGATGACTTCTACAATCAATGTTCTGCTTTATGGAATGAATACGAGATGTATCATCCATTGACTGCCGATATCAAAGTTGCACAGCAGCACCGCAATGAACTTCGACTGGTGCAGTTTCTGGCTACGCTTCCTGACTCCTTCTCCGGGGTTGTTGATCAAATCTTGTCCAGTGACCCGCTTCCTACTGTTCGAGATGTCCTCAAAAGAGTCCAGCGACTACCTTCGCTGACTCCTGCTTCTGCTCCTGCACCTTCGGCTCTGGTTGCTCGCTCTACTGATTACGGCCGTGGTCGTGGCCGCGGTCGAGGCCGTGGTGGACGACCTCCTACTTCTAGCGGACGGGGCACTCCTGCACCTGGACGGAGCACTGCACCTCACCCACGCCATTGCGGCTGGTGTGGCCGTGATAACCATACTGAGGACCGTTGCTGGATAAAGCATGGCAAACCTGCTTGGGCCAACCAAGCGGCTGATGATACTACTCCTGCTGCTGCTTCTGTGGATCAATTTTTTGCACCACCTAACACTGAATGGTTGCGCTCGGAGTTTGAAAGAATGTTTCAAGAACGTCTGGCACAACTACCATCTACCTCAGACTCATCAGCCATGCTTGCCTCGTCCTCGACCGGTAACACAAAGTGGTGCATCGACTCTGGTGCTTCCACTCATATGACTGGTACTCGTCATTTATTCTCACATCTTTCCAACCATACCCCTATTTCTTCTGTCACTGTGGCAAATGGTTCAAGAACTACTGTTAGTGGCACTGGCACTGTCCCTCTATCAAAGGAATTATTTCTTCGTTCTGTTTTATATATCCCAAACTTTCTTGTCAATTTTCTTTCGGTCAGCAAAATGGTTAAACAATTAAATTGCTTTGTTAAATTTGACCCGTCTGGTTGTATTATGAAGGACCTCCGCACGAAGACGAGGATTGGTTCGGGCCGTGAGGGACCAGATGGGCTGTACTACCTGGATGGACCACCTACTCCAAAGGCGATGCTCTCTACTTCTGTGACAGAACTTCAACTGCATGTTAGACTTGGTCATCCATCTGCGGCGAAACTAAAACATCTTTTTCCTGGCATCTCTGGCAATAGCTTTACTTGTGAATCTTGTGTAATGGGCAAGCATACAAGATCTGTTTTTCCTGCAAAAAAATCTATTTCTTCTTCAGCACCTTTTGAACTTGTGCATGCGGATATTTGGGGGCCATGTTCTGTGCCCAGTCATTCTGGAGTAAAATATTTTCTGACTTTTATTGATGATTACTCTCGTCTTACTTGGCTGTTTTTACTCAAAGGTCGTAACACTGTATTAGATTGGATTAGTACTTTTTTTGCTGAAATTAAAACTCAATTTGATCAGCCTATTAAAACCTTCCGGACTGACAATGCCCTAGAATTTATGCAACAATCTGTGACTCAGTTTTGCATCTCCCATGGCACACTCCACCAAACCACTTGCCCATACACTCCACAACAGAATGGTGTAGCAGAACGGAAAAATCGCCATCTTCTTGAGGTTGCTCGCACTCTCCTGTTTCATTACAAGGTGCCTCACTGTTTTTGGCCTGATGCAGTTTCGACAGCATGCTATCTTATTAATCGCATGCCTTCTTCTGTTTTGCAAAACAAAGTTCCCTACACTCTGTTATTTCCTGATAAACCCTTATTCTCTGTGTCGCCTCGCATCTTTGGTTGTACATGTTTTGTTAAAAACCTTCGCCCTGGTCTCACAAAGTTGGATGCCCGGTCTGTGAAATGTGTATTTTTGGGATATTCCCGGACTCAGAAAGGCTATCGCTGTTTTGATCCTGATAAGAAACAATGGTTTGTAAGTGTGGATGTGATATTCTTTGAACACATGTCGTTCTACTCTGCTGCTGGGGACCGCCTGACTACTGATATTTTGACTAGCACTCCTCTTCCAGTGGTTGACGACATACCTTCTGTTCCTACTTCACAAGAGAAACCTCTACAGGTATACAAGCGAAGACCAAAGCCCCTCACTGCCCCGGCCGAACCAAATCCTGCGTCAGCGGAGGATCCACCACAGGCTGAGGTATTTTCTGATTTGCATATTCCTATTAGTTTGCGAAAAGGGGTTCGTTCATGTACTCAGCATCCTATTAGTCGCTTTTGTTCTACTGATCATCTGAGTGACAGTCTTGCATACTTTACATCTGCATTATTTGCTGTGCACATTCCTAAAACTGCTGATGAAGCTCTTCGACACCCTGCCTGGAAACATGCCATGGAACAAGAAATGCAAGCCCTATATGACCAACACACCTGGGATCTGGTTGATAAACCTTCTTCTTGTCATCCAGTTGGCTGTCGATGGATCTTTACTGTTAAATATGAACCAGATGGCACCATTGCACGTTTGAAAGCTCGATTAGTGGCGAAAGGATATACACAAACTTATGGCGTTGATTACTTTGAGACGTTTTCTCCAGTCGCACGTCTTAATTCTGTTTGTATTGTGATATTTGTTGCTGTCAATAATGATTGGCCTCTTTATCAACTGGATGTGAAAAATGCTTTCTTATATGGCGACCTTCAGGAGGATGTCTATATGGAGCAACCCCCGGGATTTGTTGCTCAGGGGGAGTCTGCTTCTCAAATCTGCAAGCTGCGCAAGGCGATTATTGGGTTAAAACAAAGTCCACGTGCATGGTTCGGCAAACTTAGCAAAATCTTAATGTCCTTTGGATTTCGACGGTCGCAGGCTGATCACTCTGTTTTCATACGCAAAACCACAGCAGGGCTGGTTATTCTTATTGTGTATGTTGATGACATCATCTTATCTGGCAGTGACCCCGTAGGGATACACGCAACCAAGCAATATCTCGCACAACACTTCATTACAAAAGACCTGGGCAAATTGCGTTATTTTCTGGGAATTGAGGTTGCTCGATCCTCTGCAGGTGTTTCTCTCTCTCAGCGCAAATATGTTCTTGACTTATTACAAGAAACAGGAATGTTGGGATGCAAGCCAGCCACCACTCCTCTGGATCCCAATATGGATTGGGACAGTGATTCATCTCCTGCATATGCTGACCGCCACCAGTTCCGAAGAATAGTGGGTAAACTCATTTATCTGACTGTCACCAGAGCTGATTTAGCTGCTGCTGTGGGATTTGTTAGCCGCTATCTTGATAAACCAAGGCAATGCCACTGGGATGCTATTATTCATATTCTTCGGTATCTTAAAAATGCTCCTGGAAAAGGCCTTCTGTATAAGAAACATGGCCACTGTGACCTATCTGGGTTTTCTGATTCAGATTATGCAGGGAGTCGGTCTGACAGGAAATCCACTTCTGGATACTGCACATTTGTGGGCGGCAATCTAGTCACCTGGCGCAGTAAAAAACAAACTGTTGTGGCAAGATCAAGCGCTGAGGCAGAATATAGAGTGATGGCTCATACTACTTGCGAGCTGCTATGGGTTCATAGTCTTCTGAAGGAGTTTGACATCTCTCCGCCTAGTCCTATGCCCATGTTCAGTGACAATAAGGCGGCCATTTTCATTGCGAGCAACCCAACCTTCCATGAAAGAACCAAGCACATTGAGGTCGACTGCCACTTTGTACGGGAAAAGGTTCTTTCGGGTCAGATCTACACTCCATATATCAGTACAGAACAGTAGCTTGCGGATATCTTCACCAAAGTGCTACCCAAGACTCGCTTTTAGAATCTGAGTTCCAAGCTGGGCTTCTTCGATATCTTCGCTCCAGCTTGAGGGGGAGTATAGAGATATGTAGTTTCATATGTTTTTATGTTCCTTTACTTTGAGTGTCATGTGCTTAGCATGTGCCTCACTTACTCCTTTTCTTATGTTGTTTAGTCCCATATGGGTAGCGCTTAGTTTAGTCTCTTGTTATGTTTGCTATATAAGAGACTCCTATGTAATCTGTTTTGATCATCCAATAAACAACATTTCTCCTCTCTACACACTCGATGTGCAACATGATCAAAACATTTATACCCCTTTTGTATACGAGAATAGCCAAGGAAACAACAACGAAAAGCTCGTGGAGAAAATTTATTACGCTCAGGTTGGTGATTGTGAACAAAACATAGGCAGCCAAAAATCTTTGGTGGTAGGGCGAGGATTGGTTCATGAGGGTAGAGGAGTAGGGAATTTTATTGTTTAGGATAGAGGAAGGCATCTGATTCATGAGGTAGTTTGCTAAAAGAGTGGCATCAGCTCAATAAAACTTAGGAGCATTCATTTCAATTGGAACAGTACGAGCTACATCAAGAAGATGTTTGTTTTTCCTTTCAGCTACACCATTTCGTTGTGGACTGTATGGACAAAAGGTTTGATGAATAATTCCTTTGGAGATGCAAATCTTTTGAAAACCATGTTGCACATATTCAGAAGTATTATCAGTGCGAACAAACTTAGGAGTAGCAGAAAAGCGAGTCTTTATAGAATTCAACAATTCGGAGAAAACATCTAAAATTTCATAACAATCTTTTAAAAGATAAAGCCATGTGGCACGAGACCAGTCATCAATAAAGTTTACAAAATATTGCACACCGGTACGATACCAATATGACATGGTCCCCAGGCATCAGAGTGAATTAAATAAAATAAGCTTAGACTCCTGTTGTCACGACGAAGAGAAAACACAGATCGATGGTGTTTTCCAAGTTGACAAGACTGACATGAAAAATTTTCAGACGACAAACTGGGAAATAAAGACTTCAACTTGATGGTGGAAGAATGATCAAGCCTCAGGTGCCAGTGATAAAGGGAGGTAGAATGGGCCACAAGAGTAGTAGCAGGCAAAGTTGACGAGGTCTGTAGATAGTACAAACCATCTCCACCTTCATATCCCCCACCAATTGTCTTCTTCGTCCTGAGATCCTACATGGAGACAATGTAAGGAAAGAAGGTTACGCTGCAGTTTAAAGATTTCGTAGTTTCACTAACAGACATCAAGTTCAAGGGAAATCGAGGCATAAACAGAACAAATTTAAGAAGGGTGTTATTAACATCCCCTATTCCAGTGACCGGAGAAGTAGATCCATCCGCTAGACGCACAAGAGAATGAATGTGGATTTCTTTAGGTAAGTGAAGAGATTTTTATTACCGATCATATGGATTGTAGCACCCGAATCAACAATCCAATCTTCTATTGTTGAGGAAGAACATGCTTGAAGACAAGAAGGATCGCCTAAGTGTTGAGCAATATTTTCCTAAGGCGTGGTAGTAACAGTAGAAGCGACTTTGATTAGCTTGTCAAGGTCAAACGAACTTAGTGTTAGCATCTGAGAAGTGGTTCCACTAGAGTCATATGTAGATGTTCTCCATCAACATCAGTGTATTAAAAAACGGCCCAAGCGGCCGCTTAATCGGCCAAGACCCCCATCCGCTTAATTTTGCCCTTAAGCGCCCGCTTACTCGGTTTGAAGAAAAGCGCCCGCTTCGACCCGCTTTTTTGCCCGCTTTTTTCCGTTTTTGAAAAAAAATGTTTTTGTAAGCATGTAATGTTAATTAAATATATAATCCAAGTAGTATTGAGTATAATATATGAAGCTTGTATACATTAAATGTTCTATGATTTACCTAGTCCTACTTTAGAATGCAAACTTTGTATGTAAGTTGTATATAATAGGGTACTGCTGTAATATATCCAAGTAAATATCGTATTACTCTATTATAATTCTAATGGTTTTATTGATTTTACTGATTTTCTTGCAGATTTCGTTCACTACTAATTGATACTACTAGTTAGTATTACTGATTTCCTTAGAAATATATTTTTTATATACACATACATGTAATTCTGTATATAAATATATAAGATTTTAAGCATCCGCTTTTTCAAAAAATCGCCTGCTTAATCGCCCGTCTGCCGCTTAATCGGCTACAAGGTCCCGTCTGCACGCCTCCCGCTTTTTAAAACATTGATCAACATCAATAGTGGAGACTTATTTTTCCCATTATGGCTTTCTATGCTTCTTCCAGCATTTGTCTTCAGTATGATTAGTTCGTTTATAGAAGTTGCAGTACCGAGACTGAAGAGGAGATGACCCTCTTCCAGGACACTGAAGAGGAGAGGGTCCTCTTCCACCATTGTTGAGATCTTTGCCCCGTCTACGAGTAGAATTAATACGTCCTCGTCCAGCAATAACTAGAGCAGTGGGCTCTTCTTGAGTAGTAGAGGACATCGAGCGAGATAGTCGGAGATAGACATCGTCTAGCATAGGCAAAGGTTTGGATGCCAGGATTTGTTGACGAACAGCTTCATAGTTGGGAGGCAGGGATGCCAAAAAATGGCATAGTTGAACTTCATCTTGTTGTTTATGTAGTTTAGTGAGATCAGTGGACAGCGGATGGTGGAGTTTGAGCTCTCCCCAAATACCTTTGAATGTATCAAAGTGTGAAGCAAACGATGTAGCGTCTTCAAGTCTTAGAGAATGCAGACGTTTATAAAGTCCAAAGACTCGGGAGGCATTTCCCTTGCTGGAAAGGATCTGAGCAATATGATCCCAAGCTTCCTTGGTAGTATCAGTAAAAAGAAGATTGGTGGATACATGGGATTCACAACTATTTAGAATCCAAGAGAGAGATTGAGAGACACTTTGCCCATTTCTCATACTCGACTTTCTTTTTGTCAGTCGTTTCATCTTTAGGAGGAGGAAGTTTTGTGAGATGCTCAAGCTTGCCCGAGGAGTGAGCATAAATTTGAAAAGAGTGTGCCCATAAGATATAGTTGGATCCATTGAACTTGACAGAAGTTACACATCAGCATGTGTCTCAAGGTCTCAAAAGAGGATGAAGCCATGATTCCAAAAGTATAGAACAGCAATAGTTGGCAAAAGCCTGTAGATGCAGGGACACAGCGTGTACACAGATGCCAGAAGATTCCAGAAGTAGGGACACGGTGTGTCAAGAGTATGACACGTCGTGTGTACAGTTGACAAATGTCTCCGGAGGCAAAGACATGGCGTGTGCAAATTCGGCAGAGGTGTCCAAAAGCAGTGAAACGTCGTGTCTATATGGCGACACAGCGTGTGAAATATATAGCAACGGCAGTAGCAGATAGTTTTCCTACGGAACATGGCGTGTCCAGAAAGAGATACGACGTGTCTGGCAGCAGGATTAGGTAGTTCACCGAGGAAACACTGCGTGTCAAGACAGATACACGGCGTGTCCACGTCGTGTAGGGCGGCGGTGAACCAAAAGAAAAGGTCACAAAAGGACCCAAAATGAATGGCAAACACTATGGTTCACGAAGGAGAAGAGTGATATGTTAAATAGATTGAATCATGTCAATTATAAGATGGCTAGAGCCCTATAATAGGTGGTCATGGATGATCACAAAGATTTGTCGAACGGTATTACCAAATAGTAGTCTTCAGGGCATAAGACCATTGGAAAGACCGCCAGCTGTCCCTAGATCCTCTTATTGGAGAAGAGGATAGGGTTAGCGATGGGAGTAAATCCCCTTTGGCGTGAGCAGCAACGTCACTGAAGGGAGAAACTAGCGACGGAGGCGGTAGTTGGTGGAGGGAACGAGAGAGAAAGAAGACGGCGGCGACGGCTAGTGGTGGAGACACAAACTAGGTATCCAGCTCTGATACCATGTGAAAGTGAGTCGTTGATGCGGCCCTATTTTAGGGCTTCATCTTGTGTCTTTCTGCATTATAATCACATCTAAACATTGTAGATTGCAACTTATTCTCCCTAATATGAACTATTTTATCAAAAGCACTTATGGCTATTTTTTGCATTTTTTCAAGGCACTTGTGCATGCATTGGATGCAAAGGAGGTAGATGGATCTAAATCTTCCCCGAGCATGCCTTGGATGTACGAGAATTGATCCAGAGCAAAAAGAAGTCATTTGAAGAAGTTTGGAGCCAAAATCAGCAGCTTGGACCCCCACCTCGGCCATGGTGAAATGGCCCAAAAAGTCACAGTAAAGTTGTAAGATTTGTACATAAATGCCTACGGCCGTGGAGAACCAAAACGGTCGTGGTCATTGAAGACAACACAGTCATGGCCAGCAAAACAATCATGGCCGAAACCCTCCATCACCCCTGTGGCGCCACGCAACGACCATGGGGAAACATCCCAAAAACCAACAGAAACCAAGCTCAAAATACATGTGAATGGCCACAGTCGTGGCCATCAGCATGACCGTGGCCCATGAAGGCCACCTCGCCCGTGGTGAACGCCACGACCGTGACGAGCTGAAGAGAAGACGAGCAACACTTGTAGACCAACACGGTCGTGGTACCTTCTACTTAGGTGTGTGATCTAAGTAGCTAGTATAGGGTTGATTGGTGCAATTGCCTTAAGAGTTTGCTAAAAGCTAGGTGGTGAGTAAGGTGGGATGAAACACCCTCACCTCTTCTCCCCAATTCTACCTTTGGCTCCCAATTACACTAAGCAACCCTATGCTAGAAACCTAGATTAGTAAATCCTAGGGAATTCTCACCTAGGCCTTAGGCTAACTAATAGTGTATGGTGATTTCTTAGCATTTGAATAGTTGTTTGGTTTCAGTAATCTAGAATGAATGATTAAGCTTGCTTGTTCTATCCTTCTCCCAATTGGAATCTTAGTATCATTCCCAAACAGCCCATCTATCTTTATCATTGCTAAAATCCATCTTGTTAACTTAGATTGTTAATGCTAGTATTGTTGCTTGTCTTAATTGCTTCTTAGTTAATTGCCTAGTTCTTACTAGTTAGGTTTTGCTTGAGTAGCTAGTACTCTTTTGAGCTTGATAGTTTGTGATCTTGATAGTTAGATATAGTCTTAAGTCATTAGTTGCTCTAGATCTTTAATTGCTAGTGTAAGTGTAATCTTGTGCTTTTGCTTAGATAGTTGTTTTGTCTTGCTTCTTAATCTTAACTTGTTTATGGTAATTTCGGATTTTTGATAATCTAGTTTCTTTCTTGCCTTTAATTGCTTGCAACATTAGAGTAATCAGCCAAAATCACCTACAAACCCTAAAAACCCTACTCTCTGCATTAGGAACGTAGTCCACACTAACCTAGCTCTAGTATCCTCTCTCTCCCTATGGATCGACCCCTTTGCTTGCCTCTCACCTATACTACGACATGACCAAGTGCAATTGTGGGAGCATATTTTGGTATTGTGAGTGAACCTTATTTGGGGCTTTATAAATTCGAAAGATCATGAGTGTGTGGAAAACTGCACCAGGCTTTCTATATCTTGGAAAAGAGAAAACCCACTCCTATAAATAGGAGGAGGCTGCACAAGGAAGCAAAACAAAAAACCCTAATGGGCCTCTTTATACAGAGGCCCATGTTACAATATGAAAGACTTAAACAGTAAATAAAAGTACAGCAATATATCTCAATAGTTCCAAGCCTCTTTCATCTCCTCTTAAGCAATTTTTTTCTTTTATAGTTTCCTTTCGGGTGTACTGGGGATTGAGTAGTTCCTTCTCTCTTTTATAATCATTCTTTCTGTAATTCTTTTTAACAATAATTCATATCCGCCATGGGATGTAGGCGTGCGCATACACATTCATACATGGTGTTCATGCCTTTCCTAAAGCCTCTATAAACAAGTATTCACGTGTCTTCCCGTATAGAAGGATGGGGAACACCTTGGAGGTAGGCAATGTGGGACTAGAAGTCCCTCTCTCTCTTCACACAACACTACAACATTACACCTTCTTGTCTTAGTGGTTGCTTCTTTTGGACTTCATATATACCTTGTTAACATATATTCCTGTTTTATATATATTCTATTAATTGTTTTGTTATTTCCATATTATATGTGGACCTCTCTGTAATTGTTTCAATGTTATATATATGAGGGTGCACACATTGTGCAACCCTACGCTTCCCAAAACTGCTTTGTCTTTCACATGGTATCAGAGCAGTAGATCCAGTCCTTCCCTTCCCTCTCTCTCTCTCCGGCCGCCGCCCCCCCCGCCGCCGGCCAGCAGCAGGGCCGCCGCCGGCTCAGCAGCAGCCGCCGCCGGCCGGGCAGTAGGCCGGCTTCCAGCCGCCGGTCGGCCTCCTCTCCGCCGCAGGGGGCTAGTGAGCCTCCGCGGCCGTTTGCCACCGGGCAGTTGGCTACGTGAAGGTCCGGTGGCTTGAACTGACGTAGATCGTTTTTCGGTCCTGTGCCTGCCTGCCCGTGTAGACCTTTGTGTCGCCGGGCTCTGTTCTGCGCTTCGGCGTAGACCGTATGTGAGAGGTCTTCTTCGTGTTCTTTGTGCCTACTGTGCCTGTCTGACGGTGTAGCCCGTCTCCTGCCTGCTCGTGCCTGTTCCTATTGTGCCTTCTGCTCCCATGGCGTCCTCGCATGATGACTTCCGCCGTCAGGTTACCACTGTGAAGCTTGATGGGCGCAACTATCCACACTGGGTCTGCTCCATGACGATCTATGCCAGATCCCAGGGCAAGTACTCACATCTTATCCGTGCGGGTCCGGCAG
Source organism: Alisma plantago-aquatica (assembly GCA_963693085.1). NCBI lineage: Eukaryota > Viridiplantae > Streptophyta > Magnoliopsida > Alismatales > Alismataceae > Alisma > Alisma plantago-aquatica. Next base: position 1,319,799,492 of record OY856412.1, on the reverse strand, counting down.
CACCCGCAGAGGACGCTGATGCTAAAGATGTGAAGGCGTATGACGACTGGGTTCGTGATGACTCCACCGTGATGACCTGGATTCTCAACAGCAGCATTGAGAAGATCAGCGTCACACTTCTTCACCTGCCTACGGCGAAGCAGATGTGGGATCAGCTCGCCGGTACTTACTCGCATAGTCAGAACCCCAAGAAGGTGTTTGACATCACCAAGCAGCTGGGACGTCTACAGTTCACGGGGACAGACATTGCGGATTACTTCTCTGACTTCACTGGATTATGGGGTGAACTGGAATCCTATCACCCTCTCTCCACGGACCTGGCTACTATGCAGCGTCAGCGCCAGGAGCTTCAGTTGGTTCAGTTTCTCTGTGGATTGCCCGAGTCATATGCTGGAGTTGTGGACCAGATCTTAGCCAGTGACCCTCTGCCGTCACTATAGAGTGCCTACAAACGCCTTCAGCGTTTGCCTTCGTCTTCCTCTTCTCTGACTACTGATGTTGGAGACTCTTCGGCCCTTGCTGCAGCTTCTGGTCGTGGCCGTGGTCGTTTTACTGAGAGCCGTCCTCCCCTGGGTGGAGGACGAGGACGGGCTGCTCCTGGTCGTGGAGCCTCTTCTACTGCCCCTACTGCTGGTGCGCGTCCTCAGTCAGGACAGCGCCTTTGTACCTTCTGTGGCCGGTCCAACCATATTGAAGAAAAATGCTAGGAGAAATATGATAAGCCGGCGTGGGCCAATGCAGCTGCGGACTCCACTACTACTGCTTCAGAGGGAACGACTCAGCCTACTGACTCTGCCTCCTCGGGTGCGACTGCTGACTACATCCGTGCTGAGGTGGAGCGTCTTCTTCTTGAGCGAGCTGGTGCGTCGTCTCAAGCTTCGACTAGTGGAGCTCATGCCGCCACTTATTCTGGTTATGACACTGCCTTCCTGAGCTCTTCTTCTACTCCTGGTAATACTAAGTGGGTCATCGACTCCGGTGCCTCTTCGCATATTTCTGGAAATAGATCACTGTTTCACAAATTATTTAAACCTGCTAGACCCTCTTCTGTCATGTTGGCTGATGGTTCCAAGTCTGCAGTGTCTGGAGTAGGGGATATTGCTTCTGACTTTCTGCTGAAATCTGCCTTATATGTGCCGCGATTTCCTTTGAATCTGTTGTCTGTTAGCAAGATATTGCGGAGCTTACTGTGTAGTCTGACTTTTATTCCTGGTTCTTGTGTTTTTCAGGACCTTCGCACGAGGATGAAGATTGGTGGGGGGTATGAAGGTGCTGATGGACTCTTCTATCTGGATCATTTGCCCAAAGCAGCTAAAGCATCTGTGACTCCTGCCTTATCTACCTCAGTTTCTGCATTACAATGGCACTACCGGCTGGGCCATCCCTCATCTGAAAAGCTTCGATATTTAGTGTCTGATCTTGGCATTTGTCGTTTTCAGTGCGAGTCATGTCAACTTGGAAAACAGACTAGAGCTGTTTATCCTAGACGCAGTCAAATTAGCAGTAAAAATATATTTGATATAGTGCATTCTGATGTATGGGGACCTTGTCATGTGCCTAGTTTATCTGGTCATAAGTATTTTATTCTGTTTATTGATGACTTTTCACGGACTACTTGGTTGTTTATGATGAAAAGTAGGTCCGAAGTTTTGTCAGTTATCAAGTTCTTCTTTGCTGAAATAAAAACTCAATATGGTATGCCTGTCAAAATTTTTCGTACTGATAATGCACTGGAATTTGTTAAAAAAGATGTGGATGTTTTTTGTAAATCTGTGGGTACAATACATCAGACCTCCTGTGCTTATACACCCCAGCAAAATGGTGTGGCTGAGCGTAAAAATAGACATGTGTTAGAGGTTGCTAGAACTATTATGATGCATGCACATGTTCCTCGCTCGTTTTGGCCTGAAGCTATATTGACTGCTTGTTTTCTGATAAATCGAATGCCATCATCTGTGATTGGAAACAAAATACCTATTCAGGTGCTTCAACCCGATATTCAGCTATTTACTGTGCCTCCTCGGATCTTTGGATGTACCTGTTTTGTACGGTTAGTTGGACCTACTTCTGATAAACTGTCTCCTCGTGCTGAGAAGTGCATGTTTTTAGGATAATCTCGTACCCAGAAGGGATATCGGTGTTACAGTCCTACTGCAAGAAAATGGTTTACTAGCAGTGATGTAGTTTTCTTTGAAGATACTCCTTACTATTCGGCTCGTGGTGACAGTTTACAGTCTGATCTTATTGCTTCACCTCTACCTGTTACTTCTGAATGTGTGCCTGACACTACTGACAAAGTCACTACTGAGGCTGATAAGCCTCCTCTTATAGTTTATCAACGTAGGAACAGAGTGCCTTCTACTCAAGAAACCCCCCATTAAAACCAATCTTCACCTCTAGAAGGTTCTGCTACACCTGAGGTACATTCTGATCTTGATTTACCCATTGCTCTTAGAAAGGGTACTCGTTCCTGCACATCACACAGTATTGCTCAGTTTGTTTCTACTGATCATATGAATGTTCATTCTAGCAATTTTGTATATGCCTTATCTGTTGTTGATGTTCCAAAGAATATCCAGGATGCTCTACAGAGTACTGGATGGTTGTCTGCTATGAAGGAGGAGATGTTAGCTCTTGCTGAACGAAATACTTGGGAGTTGGTGGATCCTCCTCCTCAGTGTAAACCTGTAGGTTGCAGGTGGGTGTATGCTGTGAAATATCAACCTGATGGCACTGTTGAAAGGCTCAAGGCACGCTTAGTTGCTAAAGGCTACACCCAGACGTATGGTATTGACTATTTTGAGACCTTCTCTCCTGTTGCTCGCCTTAATTCTGTCAGAATTCTTCTGTCTGTTGCTGTTAATCTTGACTGGCCACTGTTGCAACTAGATGTGAAAAATGCTTTCTTGTATGGTGATTTACAAGAAGAGGTCTATATGGAGCAACCTCCTGGGTTTGTTGCTCAGGGGGAGTCTCACAAAGTTTGCAGGTTAAAGAAGTCTATTTATGGGCTTAAGCAGAGTCCCCGGGCTTGGTTTGATAAATTGAGCAAAATTATGATTGATTTTGGGTTTCTGCGATCCCAGGTGGATCATTCTGTTTTTACCAAGAAGACTTCAGCTGGTATTATTATTCTGATTGTCTATGTTGATGATATTATCATATCTGGCAGTGATTCTCTTGGTATTCAGGCTACTAAATCTCATCTGGGCAAGCACTTTGCTACTAAAGATTTGGGCAAACTTAGATATTTTCTGGGCATAGAAGTTTCTAGAAATTCTAATGCTCTTGTGTTGTCTCAGAGAAAATATGTCCTAGACATACTGCAGGAGACTGCCAGACTGGTATGCTGGGGGCGAGACCTGCTGATATTCCTCTAGATCCTAATGTAAATTGGGATGATGATTCTTCTCCTCTGTTTGCTGATCATAAAAAGTACAGGAGGCTGATTGGTAAACTCATTTATTTGACTGTCACCAGAGCTGACATTTCTACTGCAGTGGGTCTTCTTAGCAGATACCTTGATAAACCCAGACAGTGTCACTGGGATGCTCTTTGTCAGATTCTACGATATTTGAAGAAGTCTCCTGGCAAGGGACTTCACTACAGGAAGCATGGACACTGTTCTCTTGCAGGGTACTCTGATTCTAATTATGCAGGTAGCAGAGTTGACAGAAAATCTACTTCTGGGTATTGTACGTATGTTGGAGGAAATCTTGTTACCTGGAGGAGTAAAAAATAAAATGTTGTGGCCAGGTCCAGTGCTGAAGCTGAATATAGGGCCATGGCCCATACTGCCTGTGAATTGTTGTGGGTGCGCTCTCTGTTAAAAGAGTTCGGGGTTGACTCTTCTTCTGCTATACCTATGCACTGTGATAATAAAGCTGCTATCTTCATTGCGAATAATCCAGTTTATCATGAGCGCACTAAACATATTGAAGTAGACTGTCATTTTATTCGAGAATCCATTCTGACTGGCAAGATCTGCACTCCCTTCACTCGTTCTGAAGACCAAGTTGCTGACATCTTCACCAAGCTCCTGGCGAAGAAGCAATTCTGCATTCTGATGGACAAGTTGGGCATGATTGATATCTATGCTCCAACTTGAGGGGGAGTGTTAACATATATTCCTGTTTATATATATTCTGTTAATTGTTTTGTTATTTCCATATTATATGTGGACCTCTCTGTAATTGTTTCAATGTTATATATATGAGGGTGCACACATTGTGCAACCCTACGCTTCCCAAAACTGCTTTGTCTTTCACATACCTCAGATTCAACAATCTCTCACAAATTCTAAAAGTAAAATGTGTTATACAGGTACATCTATCGTATTACTTTTTCCAACAATGGTACCTTCTGATTGGAACCAAAACCTAAGTTATATAATCAAATAAGAATTAGGTGAAGAGACAAATTGTGGTGTAAAGGTGTCAACTATTACATACATGGCGTTGATCTCTAAGGGTGTGTATTAATGGTCGCACATCATTACCCTGTATCATCAATGGTTTTAGAGAAGAACTCAATTCTCCTATTGTGGCCACAATATATCAATCACTTTACTCGGATGTCTAGGAGGATGTATTGGTAACATTGTCGTAAGGCTTGAACCCATTCCGGAGAAAATTCTCTTGTTAACTTCTAGACCACGACATTTTCAGGTTTCCAGCATAAATACATAGGTTCAAAAGAATCATATTTACTCAAGTGTCACCAACTTGTGAGATCTCTTTTCAATTGAATTTGATTGTTGGCATCTATGAACAATTCATGAGTTCTTGTCTTGTCGCCAACGTGAATTTTCAACTGGGGTTATTGTTGTTCTCTTGGTAAAAAGATTGATTGTACTGTCCTCAGTATCAACATAATCAACAGCCAATATTCCTTACTAGACTTAGTCTGACCTGGATGTAGCTTGTTTGTATTTGATTGTAATTGGAACTCATTGTTGTGACAACTGTAATCATGCTATCACAATGAACTAAATTGTAGGAAGCAGCTGCTTTTATAATAGGTAAATTGACATTAGTCCCCCGGTCATTTTGCTTTTATTCCAGTTTCATTTGATGCACACAAATAGCCTCAAAGGTGGACCTAGACGATTTGTAGATTTCAGTACGGAGGCCATCCTCGCCCGCCCTAGGAGGCACACAGAGTCTTCATAGCCTCTCGAGTTCTTGTGAACATGTATCATCCACATGTTTTGTTATATGCAAAAGGATAGACAACGACTTCGAGGTCAATAATGTCGGACTAAACACACTCTCTACATCACTACACTTCCTCTCAAACATTTATTTTGTTTTCAATCATACACATGTGAAGCCGCATAAAGGAGCCCCAGGAGCAAACTTCTAGATACTTATATTTTGCAAGTGGTGGAGCCCTTATTTCATACTAATGCTTCAATGTATCGGTGTGCGGTGCACAGCATTATGATACATTGGTTTATGCCTTATTCTGTTAGCATCGACAGTATATTACGCCCAACCAGAGCCAACTTTCTAGCCCCACCACTGATTATAGCCATATGTATACAGCCACACCACAATTGTTGCTTCCAGTAAACACTCAATCGTATATCACCATGTACTGCACGTGCAGTACATGTTATGCAGATTTATCGAAAGAAAATTTCAATGTTTTATCCATTTATGCACATTCCATTCCGCCTAGTTGTTTATGTACCACTTATTTGGGTCGTTGGTTTCCGCAGAAAATCTTACATGTACGGAGCAAGGGCTTCTCCGTCCTACTACGTTTCATACTAAGACAAACGGAGTACAGAGCAATAGCAAAGAAAGAATACAAAGAGCAAAGCAGAAAGTGAGAAGTAGCCCACCTTCGCCACATCCAAGTTTAGCTCCCTTGAACCTGGTTTTGGTTCTGAGGAACTCGAGCACAGTGGTGGTCGGGTCGACGCTGGGCAGCTCAAACCTCTCCCCGTTCACGGCGAACAGGAGATTAACTCGCCCCTTCCGCGGTTCCATCTCCATCATTACGGCAAAACCTCAGGCGTCGGCTGACGGGCGATGATGCCCAACCGAGCCGCAAACCAGGAGAGCTCAACAATAAAGTAGAGACGGCGGAAGAGCTAGTGAGCGCAAACAAGGCACATGGAATTTGAGTAGCAATACATGGGGATTGCTGCCTCGTGGACTTTTTTAAACGGAAGTGGTGTGGCTGCAGAAACTCGGTGGGCACCGCCTTACTGACTAACTCTGATCATCTAACTGCTGCTTGGTGGATAGGTGAATGGATGGAACAGAGCCTGTTCTTCAGGTTCCGAAACCAATTAGACGAACTAGCAACCAAGTGAGCTGAACGGTTGGACTTTGACGGAACGAGGATAAGTGTCGGGTTGCTCCGGGGGAAACTGAGGTAGCATTTTCTAATCTCGGGAGGGGTCTGTGGAATCCCGTAACAAAAGGGTGTGGTGCCATTTTCTGCTTGGCGTGGCAAAGGAGGAGCTTTTGGATTCATCATCCAAAGTCAGAGCAATCTCCCATGTGATGGGGGCATGAAGAATGCGGAATTAATGTGTGTTTGTTCTTTACTGGGGGAATCTATGCCACTGCGAAGGTGGCGTTTTCTTTTTCTGGAATTCTTTACCCGATCCATCTTAAGCCTGCCAATATTCACAAAACCCCTTCCCTATACCAAATCTAGTGACTTGTTTCTCTTTACTTTGTGTAAATCCTTACAAGTTAAATAGGGAGTCTCCTGTCATGTTTCTTAGCAATTTATGTTTATTATGTTTTAACACCCATATGACAGGATGTTGAGCCTTTTTTATAAACTCAAACTACAAGGAAATTCCATTCACCTCGATCCCATTAGGCAAAGAATGAAAAAAATGTACAACGTTGTTGGATTCAAACTCAACGAAAAGATCACCAACAACCAACTCACCTAAATTAGTTTCTTCTTTTTCATTTCCCGTTTTTCCTTGTATTACTTTTCTCCTCACTACTGATTATTTCCCTCCTTACCTTTTATTATTTCCTTCTTCTTCACCTACTATTTCCCTCCTTATTTTCCTCCTCTTTCAGTTATTTTCCTCTTTACTTCCCTCCTCTCCTCTATTACTTCCCTTCTCCTTTCTCATTATATCCCTCCTCACTTCCCTCGTGTCCACCATCACTTCCCACCTTACTTTCCTTTTCTCCCTCATTACTTCCCTCCTTTATGCTTATTATTGCCCCAAGTAAGATGCAAATGTCTACCTTGTGTCTCGTTTTGGCCATTTGTGCCTCAATTTATTTTCTTTGTGTCTAACGAGGAGTCAATGCTCCAATTAATAAGGTGTAAAATATAAATGACAAGTAAATGAATAAAAACAAAGAGCCAGGAACAAAAAAGAGGTGCAGAGACAAGAAGATGAGGTATCAATGGTAAAAAAACCATGATGTGTGTTGTTTTTTCACTTAGTGTCTTGGTTTGGTTAATTTATGTCTCATTTTGATCATTTTACACCTAATTTAATGAAAAAATCAATGTTTCAAAAAAAAGGTGCAAGATAAAAAAAAGTCAAGTGCAAATAAACAAAAATAAAGTGTCAATAATTGAAAATTTCTCAAAGAGAAAAAATACACTAAGGGTAAAAAACTAGTGGTTCATAGACAAGGCGCAAAATATAAAATGAGGTGCAAATAAACAAAACAAGCCATTGAGAATGTAAAAAATGTGCAACGAGAAGAAAGGGAAGGATAAAAAATAGTTACACTTCACTTTGGTCACTTTGCATATTGTTTGCACTACTGTGTGCCTCATTTTGGTCAATTTTGATTTCTTAAGTTATAATTTGTCTTATTTAACAAGGCAATGATGCTCTAAAAAAATATGATGTAAAATCATAAACAAGGCAAAAATGAATAAAATAAGGTCCCAAATGGAAAATGAGGCGCAAAGAGAAGAAAAGAGGTGCTAACAATTTAAAAAAGCTTCATTCTAGTCACTTTGTGCCACATCTTTTCGTCAATTTGTGGCCCTCCTCTCCCTCTATTACTTACATATTCAATTCCTTGTCTCCTTTTGGTACTTCCATCCTCTCTACTTTTTACTTTCATACTCACTTTCCTTCTTTCCCTCTATTACTTCCCTCTTCAATTCCTTCTCTCCCTCTATTATTTTTGTCCTCTCTTTCCTCCTCTCTCTCTCCCCATCGCTTCCCTTTTCTTTCCCTCCATTACTTCCCTCATCACTTCCATTATCTCTTTTCATTACTTCCCTCCTCACTTCTCTACACTTTGTCATTGCATCCCTCCTCCAGAATTCTCTCATCTCTTCGTATTGATTCCTTAATCTCCAAATTACTTCCCTCACTTTTCTCATCATCATTCCCCTCATCTATTCTCATTACTTCTCTCCTCTCTTATGTTACTTCCCTCCATTATTTTCTCTCTCTATTGCCCTTTCCTTCTCCCTCTCCCACTCCTTCTCTCTCCATTGTCGTCTACCACATTTTTCATGTGCACTCTTTCTCTCTTTGATTGTAACACTATTTTGAATATAGAACCAAAACCACCTTGATCCACTCACTGAACTTCTCAACCACTCCTCAAAACCACTCTTGCTTGTTCTTAGACCATGCATGTGATGTAGTCGGTGTAACAGGATAATTTTGTTATACATATGAATTCATGCAGTTGCCAACCGTAAATGCACGAAAAATACATGTTAAATAATTATCAACTTAGCATACTTAAACAAAGTTTTATTACTTTTTTATAAGTTATATATCATTAGCAAAGAAAAAATGACATCATAAGCTTGAGAAGAGATTGTGTAATAGAGAATATAGCATCATGTATTTATGTGTTTAGCTACAAGAAGTACCATAAATAATTTTGTGTGAGTAGGATGGAAACTAGGAGTAAAGTGATCATATAGGGGAGGCACCCCCTCAACAACCCTTAAAATACAAAGCAATAGCTAATGATAGCATTTTATAATCTAGATAGTAGGCAGCCTATAGGTAAAAAATTGTAGTTTTAGTCTTCATCTTACTGTAAAGATTAGTTTGAGAGAGTAAATGCTCTGTGACTATTTTTGTTATCTCGGATTTGAGTCATATGAGTGACTTTGACTTCTTGAGTTGTTAGTTTTATCCATCAATCAATTGTGGTTAAAAGAATAAAAAATATAAGATACTTCTTGGTGCTTTAATTTTTGAAAAGTCTTTTGTTTATTTCTTTCCATATAGACCAGAAGATGGTGTAGGCAAGTATATCGGGATTTGTAAAAGTATTTTGAATAGTGTTTATAATTTTATGCAATGTATAGTCCCTAGTTTAATCTACTTAATATTATGTTTATGTGAAAATAAACTTACTACATGTTATGTGCAATCTTACAAGTAAAGCAATGATGTTCTATAGATTCACTTGATGATCCACACATGAGACAAATGGTGAGTCCTAGATATCAAAGTTTAATTATGTTCTCACCTATGAGAAATTTCTATGTCCTATGAGTCAAATTAGAATATGATTTTGGGAGGGCATTTAATCTTCCAAAAAATTATCATAGTTTGTTTCTATACATTAGTGTATGAAGAATTGATATGCTTGCTTGGATGTATATGTGTTTCCCCATTTTCATGGTCTTTTGCTTGTGGTATGGGTGGATGAAATGGAAACAACATACTCAATCTCGGTGTTTGAGAACTTTTCTAATAGATGTCTTTTGGAAAGATGTTGTCTATGGGAGGAAATGGGAGTTGTAGAGGTTTGTCTGTAGGGGTGCTTATGAATTCAGATGGGATGTCAATGTTACTTTCATGCTTATAACAAAGTTTCCAAACATCCATGGATCGGTCCAATATATATTGAATCTAGAGAAGTGTGGTTGCATCTGAATACTACTCTGTATGATATGTACACTACTATGAAGATATCTCCCAAGAGGATATGCTCGTTTTTCTTTGGTGTTTTTTCATCAATTTTTTTGTATTATTAGCAAGAAAATAGCCATGCCAAATAGTTTTTTTTGCATAAGGATGCATGGATTTTGTGTGCAAGACATTTTTAAAGTTTGATTCAGAATGCACATTTGATGTGATATGTCAACCTAGTTGTGAATGTAAGAAAATAGTTCAAAAATCTTTTAATGTCATTCCATTGATGGTGATAGAATTCTAAGATGAATCAATCCAATGCAAGAGATTTTTGGCAACCAAGTTTTGTCATGACACTTTTCATTTATTTTTCAAGAAATGGTGCAATGAGGGAAAGAGGATTGTCAATCTCCATTAAACAATCCAGTTGACATTGAAGAGTTTGGAGTATGCGCATACATGATTGAATATATATTTTAATATATTTCAAACTACTCTATAAGTTTATTCTTTTTCAAAGTTCTGCATTGTTGATGTTGATATTGTAAGTGGGTGATTGGCTTTTGTTGTTGTTGCAAAATTTTTAAAAGTATTAGTATATTTTTCTCCCTCTTTGAACCATTGGACTTTGTCTAATTATTTCCACATAGTTTCTACCTTAAGATTATGGGACTCCATGTCATCTTGTACGGAAAGAATATGTGAGGGGTTAGTCATGGGGGAAATTTTGATAGTAAGGAGTTCATAATTTTTATCTTTGAGTTTGTTTTTTATGTTGTGGAACATGTTTGGTCCATAAAACGAGATTTTGTCTAATATTTTTGATGTTATTGTGGATGTGTAAATCTAGTTCGACATCAAAGGGACAAATCGACCAATTTTTAGTGATAATTTTTCAAAATACATATGTGAATTTTAAATCTATTAATTTAGAAAGGTTTAGGTCCTTGTTAAGGATGATGAGGAAGTGATCATAAATGGGGTGAGTGTTGGATCTGACTAATGAAAGTGGGTAAGTGTTATCACATCATTGTGAACATAGGAATCTATCTAGTTTATCCCATTCATTACATTGTTTCAATGTGTATTCTATATTGGTAGCTGACAGGTCAATCAACTGATAGTTATGATGCAGATTTCAAAGAAATTATTATTTCTATTATGTTTTTGTTGTGATGATGTGGATGAGGAAATACATTTAGATGTATCTCTAGTGAAATTGAAAACACCTATAATGATCTGGTGGGGAGGTGGAGAAAATCCTAGCATTAGATTCAAGTTTGTCAATAAATATCCTTTTATTTTAACTAGGTTCATAGTAGGTTGTTGTAGAATCCATAAGTTATAGTCTTCTGTGGTTTTAAGAGTGATGGAGATACAAAATATACCAATAGCGTGGTTGATTTGTTGGAAGTGTATTAGGATTCCATCCTAGCAATAGTCCACCATTAAGTTTAGTAGATGGTTCGAACTCAGTTGGTGATGAAGTCTCGCGTATGGTGTTGAGGTGGAACGGCAAAAGATAGGTTTTAGATTCTTGTAAAGTGGTTAGGTTCATCTTATATAATTGTATAAATCTACATATCTTATGTCTTCTTTCAATACTATTAGAACCATAGACATTTCATGAAGCAATGTGCATGGTGCATAGTGTTGGTATATGTATGCCCGTAGAGCCATCCGAAGCGATTGCATGGAGTCAGATATTAATTAATCAATTAATGTGATTATTTGGTTAATTAATAAATTCCGAAATATTCTAATTAATCCACGAGCGTTTTAATTAACGCAACGTTTCTGTTTACCGATGGGTTTAGGAAACCCTACTTCTCTTCTTATCCTATTTAAAGGAGGATAGACGGCCGATATCTATATAAGATATAGAGAGACGCTTTTAGGTTATTCTCACGCATGTAAACCTAGCCGTCGCCGTCCTTAGGAGAGAAAGGAGAGCAATGCGCCGCTAGCACGCCGCCGCAGAGACACGCTCCTTCCTGCCGGCTTGAGAAGCGCGACGTGGAGTTCCGTCCATCCGCGTGGACGAAGTAGAGACGCAGACGCCTTGACGCCTGCGTTTGGAGGACGTCGACGACCACCTGTACGTGCTGCGAGCAACGTACATCACTGCCGCAGAGGAGCATTGCCGGATCAACCTACGACAGCGAATGGGAGAGAAGATCCGTCCGTGTTTGACAAGCAGTGTTGCACCGTCGTGCAGCGGGACATCGCCGGACTTGCTCTGCGATAAGGTATATCCCGCAAACCTATTTCCGAATACGCTGTTATCGACGAAGTCCTGTTACGGGTTGCATGGATTTTATCGCTTCCGCCGCGCATGTTTTCTCCACAAGACCCAACACATAGTGGATATAACTTTAGAAGAGACCAAAGTTAAAATGTGAGTTTAGAAAGTTGGTCAGAGATAATAGAAGTGGGACATCTATTATGCCAGTCCAGGTTTTCTTCTATTTCCATGAGTGCAATGTTTGTTTCCAGTGTGGTTTCAAAAGTTATTCCTATTGACCTAGAAAAAGTGGTGAAATTGGAAGTAGAGTCCCATGCTGCAATATACACAATCAAGAGCATGATATTCTTTGTCATCTGTTGATATCAACTTAGTTGCTTTTAATCTAATTCATCAATTGAAAATAAATTCCTCTTCTTCAGTGCTTCTGAGTGTGTATTTGCATCATGAAAGTTTTGAACTGAAGTTGTGGATGGCATATTGTAATCGGATTACGGGTGGAATGTCGGGAGAGATGGTGTTTGTTTTCTTTCCCTGGTATGATCATGATCTCATATTTGAGAAGATCGACCATGTCATGAACCTTTCTATGTGAGGGTGTGAAGTGTGTATTGGGTAAGTTGAAAGGACAAAGGACACTATCATGTTGAATAGAGTGGTTTGGTATGTATGGTGGGGATAAGATCTGAGTTCCTTTGAGGAAGGGTGGAGGGACGTGATTTCTTGTTGGAAGTATGGATTATATGATTGGATAAGTGAGTCTTGTTAGAATATTTAAGGAGTGTATGAATAATGGAAGGTTTGTTTATCCTAACCCATACATATCCTTTGTTGGGAATGGAAGAAAAAGTAGCATCGCAGTTTTTATTCTTGATCCTCTCGTTTGGATAGTACCATATAGTAGGGTAGTTGGTTAGGCCTAAGAAAATAGTGGGTTGCTTGTGTGGTTCTTACCCCTAGAGCTTGGTAGTGTAGATGATCTTCCCTATCTTGATCCTAAGGGAGAAAGGAAGATAGAATCCTGGTGATAGAAAAAGAAGCAGAATGCTTTAATGTAGTTGGTAAGGTATAAAGTTTTGAGGCAAAGTAATTGAAGAGAGGAGCCCAGTGCAACATTAATACAACAACAGACTTTCACATCCTAGATATTAGGAGGTAGGTTAATGATGAATAACCATGTAGATCCTCCATTTGAGGAGATCTAACTCCAAGATCAAGGGTCCAGTGAGAAATGTGAGATTAACGAATCTATCTCTACAAGGAATGATCATGGTAAGACTAACAAGGTAGTCAAATTGTGTACCTTCGGGTGGAGTGTATAGAAGTTTTGAAGATGCCAAAATCTTAGTCGGTGGATAGTGAATCTAGAAATAAGAAGTCCTAGAGATCCACTAAAAACAAGGGTGATAACTTGTTTTTTTAGATTTCTATGGATAGATAGGAGTAGGATATGTACGTTGAGAACCTTTATAAGTCTCATTGAGTTGGTAGGGTGTCAACTATGATTTTGTCACATTGTGTGGGGGTTTATGATCCATGTATGAGGGTAGTAAAAATGTGGTATGAGAGGAAGAGTGACATGTAGAATGTATACATGGTTGATGGATGGGGGTGGTTGATGGAGAAGGTTACTTTTTATTGAGGAAGATCAGTGTCCTGGATCCTCTCTGGAAGGGGGATAGAGAGGGTAGGAGATATATGGATGGGGGTTGATGACATGGGGAAGTGGAAATGCTTCTCCCTATTTAGGTATATAATGTATAAGGGGTTTCATGTAGAAAGTGGAAGAGAGTTTGGATTCATATGTTGATATGGGATAAGTCATGTAACATTGTCATAGGGAAGAGTAAAAGAAGTGTTTTTATGTTTCAAATAATTACCTTTGTCATGACCAGATTTCATCTTTTAAAAACTTGGAAATATGTGATTTAGTATGTGTTGTCTTTTATAATTGACTATGTTGTCGATATGTGATCTTCTGAGCAAGGACAGTGGATTAGGACATTGTTTAGAGCAGTGTCCAATATTCTTGCAAGAATAGCAAATTTTAGGTTGTTGACCATGTTAGTTCTTGTGACCTAACCGGTTATAGTGGTGGAAGCTGAAATGTTTTTGTTTTTTGTATGTCTTATTTCTCTCACTAAAATTCAAGATGTGGCACTGAATAATTTCAAGTAAATTTTAATTCAAATAAAATGATTTTTCATTCCTATGTCATTGATATAAATTATGATGTTAGAGTTATACCTGTAGCTGCCACCATTGGAGTCAGAAATGTGGTCTTCTTCAACTCCCAAGCTGTTTTGAGTTGAAGTATCACATTGTATGCCATCAATACTTGGTTTGGTTAAAGTAAAGGTATCATTGGTAGATTTTGAGATGCATCCATTCTCCAACTTGTTGTGGAGGGGAATACTATTGGTTAAAATGGTGGTCCTTCAAATGGTTGTGAGGAAGAGTATACCTCTGTACCAAAATCATTTGAGGAGAGGGAAGATTTTGGGGGCAAGTTCTCAGTTGAATATAGTGAAGTCAGGGGTCTCCAGGAATATAAGAGAAATAAAAAGAGGGTGGATAAATGTGTTGTGGATGCTAAGGTAGATGTTGTTTTGTATGACAGGACTTAGTTCAGTATCCACCCTCTGATGAGTCTGAATTCAATAATAAGAGACATCTAACCCCAAGAATTGAAGAGGTAATGTTGTTCATTGGTAAGGAGTAAGACTCTAAAGTCTTTGCTACCTAGGGTGATGGTGATACAACCAGGTGAGGGATCTTAGTGCATGTATCTCTAGAAAAATGGTAAGGTAAGTTGATAGGTGATATCTTCATCCACTTCAAGGCAGAGACGAGGGATATCCCTGGAGTTTATGTCCTGGATGGAGATGAAATGTCTATTATTCTTCTTGTAGTGAAACTCTAAAAACCTTGAGATAAACCATCAATGGTTCTTCTTATTTGTCTCGGATGTTGTTGTGGATGATTATTTTACTATCATGTGTGAGTATCTTCATCTCTTGAGTAATTGATGGCCATAAAAGGAGAATGAGAGGTGGTGGTAGAGGATTCAGCCTATTCGCATTTTGAGAGATGAGAAAATAATAGTAAAAAAAGTTTTGAAAATTGAGAATACTTAGGCATGTCATAGTTCCAGTAGTCGACAAACTAATTTTGCAAGATGATAGATTGGCAATTGATTCCTCTTTTTTCCACCTAGGAATGTAAAGAGTCAACCCCATCTTAATAAAACACCTATTGTGATATTATCTTATAGTATTTAGATATTAAACTATTAACTATTATTCAAATATTGTTATGTTATAATATATTTCAAAGGAAAGATATTTTAGAACATGGCTTACTCCTTTTGAATAAGTTACAATGTCAATATTTTAACTTTGGGTCCACCAAAATTAATCAAGTTCGAACTTAATCTCATAGTGCTTTAAGTCTATAGATCTATTTATCCACGTTGTTGGGAGAAATAGTGAAATGAATTAATCTTGTAGCAATAAAAATTGTGATAAGAAGCTCAAATCCATATATTAGTGGATACATGGGGACGGTTGGGGTTGGTTTACCATGGTGTCTATAACTCTATATGGTTTACTCGTTGAAGGCCAATGGTATGGTGAGAAATGGTATGTGGCATGTGATGGATATTCAAAATTATTTTATGATGAATGAATGCCCTAAGTTTGGTTTTGTGACATTTGTGCCCAAGATAGAAGGTTATATGTGGTTGAGAAAGTATTTGTGACAGATTCGGCATGTGAGCACTCTCCTTTCTTTTACCTCACTTCAACCCAAGGTTGTGTGGAAAGATTTGATGGAATTTGGATAACCTTAGATCTTATACAAATTTTTAGTATGGTTTGATAGTATCTAGCTAGTGGTTTGAGTGCTACAACTCAAATTTCCTAGGGCACAATATAATGTGCACTTTTGCCCTATAACACATCTATTCAGTTTATTTGGAAA
Organism: Alisma plantago-aquatica; assembly: GCA_963693085.1. Lineage (NCBI taxonomy): Eukaryota > Viridiplantae > Streptophyta > Magnoliopsida > Alismatales > Alismataceae > Alisma > Alisma plantago-aquatica. The sequence continues at coordinate 1,319,783,422 of OY856412.1, read as the reverse complement.
GAACATGTATGTGTTCACGATGTGTGATTTCTTTGTTGCAATAATTACATGTGCCTTATATCTTACTTAGGTACTCAAGATGACTCAAGTATGATTAGGGTAAGGGAAAGGGTACTCAAGATGACTCTTTAAAGTTAATTATCTACTACTCATCCTTATTAACTATCAATTTTTTATAAATAATGAAATTTTCAATTGTTATATAATTTTTTATGACTCGAGTTCTCACCCCGTGGTTCTTGCTATATTTTAGGTGATCGATCGAGTTTCCGAAGAAACTATGGCGAGGATCTGGAAAATGGAGGGAGATCCCAGTTTGAAGGTAGGTAATGTATGTGTGAAAGGGTCCCGGAGGTAGGTAATGTTTGCATGACCTCCTGCTGGGATTAAGTAAACTTTGTAGATAGGGATTGTAGTCTAGTGAATTTTATGTAAAGGGATAGAAGTTCAGTGTCCTCCTTATACAATTGGGTTCAAAATGGGAAATTTTGTTGAATGAATGTATAGATCATGATATTTTTACATGCGTTCTTGGTCTTTGAGGCACTAGTTATGTGATTTGTAAGTTAATTATTGATGTTTTATAATAGCTCCTATTTTGTGATCAACGTGATAGAGTTCACTATGTAGTGAAATTTTAAATATGATTGTGGAATGTTGATATATTCATGGCTTGTACTTGTCTCTGATGTTAGAATTTATAATTACATGTTATGATAGTATGATGAACCTTTATTTGTAATTTTGGGTATTAACTGAGGTTTGTTTTGAGTAATATCAATGTTGTGGTGGTGGGATGCCACTAATTTTTTTGTATTAGAGACTAGATTTTTTTAGTCTACATGGACATAGGAGTGGGTTTTTGTGTTTGTTGTAATGATTCCACCACATATATCCATTTATTGTGGTTGTGTAGATATGGGTGGTCATAGTGAAGAGCATAGTTTTTTTCTACCACAAGGTGACAAGATGTGGCCTGCATCCAAGGGAAGGACACCTAAACTAGATTCAAAATATCTTGAGGAAGAACCCTTGGACCCAAAAATGCATATCCATACGGCCTTGTACACCATGTTTGGACATATGATGTCTACATTCTCTCAATTCCCTGAGAAGATACAAGATCCTTCTAGTAGAGAACTGACGTGGAATATTATCGCACTACAATTTCACTAGGGAAGAAATTCCCAGATTTTACCAAAAAGGAAGTGCAATAATGCCACTCGCAAGCGGATAGATCTTATCACAGTATAGTTAAGGGTCGAATCCCAAGGGACAACATATTTAAGAATTATCTAATCATACTAACCTAGCAAGAACTAGTATTTATCATAAAAGTTGAGATTGGTTTAGTTAACTAAGATTGCAAGAATAAAAAGAGCTAGATTAAGGTTCTAGTTATCATTGAATGGAGACATTAGGGTGGAACTGGGTTTCACTGCCATTACTCAAATCTGCTCAATCATTCAAATCCAAACATGTATGCAAATGTAATTGCAATTATACAAGTTTCCCCTTTTGGGGTCAGAAACTTACATGAGTAGATATCCCTATAAGCTCGATGTCTCATTACTTACGGATCCTCTATCCACTATTTTGGAGACTTTCCATCGGAAGTTCTCATCAGAGTGTCAACCAAAACTAACCAGCATTCAAATCTTAAAGGTTGAAGTTCTCATGGTAAAAGATTATAATAATCACGTATAGTGGATCAATCCGCACAACATGCAATAAACAATTAGCTATGAGTTATATGATTTCTTATAAGAGTTGAAACATGAATAAAATTGCAAAAATGGGTAGTGGGGCTAGTCCCCACACCCCAGTAAAAAGACTACTCCCTCGACATGATGAGATTAATATCACTAGAACAAGATGAGGACACCATCACAGTCATGATGGTGGCGGAAGCGGCTAGGCATGGTGTGTGATGAGGGACTTCTTTCCATCTTTCTCCTTCAAGTGTTAACCTTGACTTGCAGCGGAAGAAGGGGAATGGACAACAGCTCGGGGAAGAGATCGATTGCCCAAGAAGGGAGGTCGATGGCTTGGAGTTGTAGATGAAAGAGATTTGTTGATCTATGCTTGAGGTCGATAGGGGTCACCAAGCTAGGTCGATAGAACTAGCTTGGTAGATAGGTGTTTTCCTTGCTATGATCTCATAGGTAGCCTTTCGGCATGTTCTCTCTCCAAAAAATTTGAGATGAGATGTATGGATGCGCTGGGGGCTTATTTATAGGGTCGAGGATGTCGACCTCTTTTCATCGGTGTTGACCACTTGATGTTGATCGCTACTATCAATCGATGGGTCCATCGGTCGATGGGTCCATCAGTCGATGGGACTGTCGATCGACAGATGCTAATGCTTGGACTTCCTGTCGTCGATCTTGGAGTTTGACAAGATTGTCAACCTTGAGAGTCAACAAGTCTTTTGACTAGTTATGGATGGCCGATGACTTGATTTCTTGTCATTTGATGGCCGATGATGATGTCGAGCAGGGGGGTCGACAGAGGCATTAACCTTGGTTATCGATGGATTGTATGTTGATCTTGATCATCAGTGAGTCTGAGTGTCGTTCCTCTTAGCTGTCGATGAAGGAGGTCGTTACATCTGTTGAGCATTTAGTGTGTCGAGTGGGGAGGTCGACAAGGTTGTTGACCTCTTGTATGTCTTGATTTCTTCATCGATTTTAATGTCGATTGGCATGTTGATCGACAGGTCGATTTTGGTCTTGGACACAATTTTTTTGTATCGGTCTGTCTTTTGTATGTGCTTAAAATCCATTTCGGTCTGGGGCGCTGCCCAGCACCCTGGAAGAGGTGCCCTTCTCTCGAATTCCACCCGTTGAAGGGAAGTGATACCCCCTAGGCAAACTTGTTGCATATTGATATAATTCAAAACCTATAAAGGGAGTCAAGAAAGTATGAAATTCCTACAAATTAGCATAAAACCCAAGTAAATCAAAACAAAGTTATTCATGATGAAAACTAAGCTATATAAATGCTAAATTAGACTAATAATGCAACTAAATCTGGGATGAATATGCATTCATCAAGAACCCTCCTCAAACATTAATTCTACATGCTCGAGCAAGTCTTTTGGATGGATAAAGTAGGTGGGAGTCTTAGATTACTTAAGTATGATAGATCCATCAACACATATTTGTGATTGATGGAGTTAGAGAAGGTCTTTAGGTGTTAGATATATCAGATGAGGGCAAGGTGAAGTGTGTGGTTTACCTACTTAAGGGTAACATTAGACACTAGTGGGCGATTGAGAGGAGAAATGGCCTAGTGAGGTCATCACATGGGTGGATTTAGGAAGGAGTTTTAGAATCAATACTTCCCTCAGTCCTAACTGGATGAGATGAGAACACATTTAAAGCAATTGAGACATGGGATGATGATAGTTGATGAGTATGATACACGAATTGTAAACTTATTAAGGTTTTATCCTCATATGGAGTCGATAAAATGGAGAAGGCCATGCGGTTTGAGAAGGGGATAAATGACAAGTTGGATAGGATGATGTCAACCTTGGAGTGATGTAATAAGTTTTTCTCCTTTGTGGAGTCTGTGAGTATTGAGAGGATCAAGGTTGACATTCATGATGAAAATGTCAAGAAAAAATATGCATAGATGTCAGGACAATTTTTTGGGGTTTCTAAATGAAAAGTCTTTTTGACCATCAAAACAACAAGTTTGGAAGTTGCAGTAGAGCATTACCACATCAGATCTAAGAGAAATAGTCACAATGGTCATTGAGTAGGGGCATAGGTCAACATACACTGTCTCATGTAACCTACAGTTTGGGGTCACTTGTACATATACCACCTTTAGCTTCAGTTAGAAGAGACCTATAATGTCAGTTTTTTACTAACACCTAAGCGGGAAACACTACAACTAAGGACATTCTATGTGTATTTTTTGAGAATGGTCAAACTCGAACATAGAAAGAGCATTGGTTGCTATGAAAATAGAAAACAACAAGTCACCTGATGACTCAGAGCAATATTAGTGTCATGGAATTGCTTGGTGTCATCAGTTCCAATCAAGCAACCAACACTATAGTCTGTTGGCTAAATGGACATCTAAAAATCCCTTTGTTTTGATTATGACAAACATTTCATTCTTATTAATCTAACGAGCTACTTGAGTGTGCAGGATGACAAAGTAGCAAGGGAAAATCCAAGAGCTTACTTAGTTTTATTTTCATGCAATGTAATCAATGTTGTAAAACTTGTACAAATATATAATGTACAAGTACTTAGATTTGCATGTAAATCAAGCGTTAGATTTTCCCTAGCCAAACACCATAGTTAGACATGTCATCCCATTTGAATAGAATCACCTTTGCACACTCACACATATAATTAGTGCTTAAATTGAAACCTTGAAACAGGATCATTCTCGGTCGACGAACTCCTCGATCGAGACACTTTCGGTCGACCATCTTCTCGACCGAGAAAGATCCAAAGTAGCCGTTAGACACAACAGACAAGTTAGTTGGTAGTTGAAGAAAGACGTTGCAAATCACTTGTTCCAGAGAGCCTGTCGGTCGACAAAACTTCGACCGAGTAGGTGTCTCGGTCGACCATTTGTCGACCGAGATGGTCTCTGACAGCAACTGCATAATAAATTAATTAGCCGTTGTTAAAGCAACAACTTTGTACCTAACGGCTAGTTAAGCACTTAGAAACCCCTAGAAGTTGTCTAGAACGTCCTTAAGCATACTTAGGCCATTCCTATAAATAGGACAAGCCATAGGACACTAGAATTTACTTGTTACACTTGAGAATACACTTGAGCATACTTGAGCAATCTTGTGCAACCATTCGGACTATGATAATATTGTAAAAGAAAAGGATTCATTATTTTCTGATTTAGACCAAGCAAGAAAAGATATACATAAGAAGATGAATGACATTGCTACGTTGCAAAGAGAACTTTATAAATTAAGAAGAAAAGATATTCTTGATAACATATTGAAAGTTGGTAATGTTTTCAATGGAAGAAAAGGTTTGGAATATGTTCCAAAGAAAAACCAACCCAAAAAGACCCAAACTATGTTTGTACCCAAGAACACAATGACTAGAAAGAGAAATGAAATTGACTCTATTACTTGTCATTTCTGCTTACGTCTTGGACATTATTGTTTTTCATGCCCCTACAAGACTAAGGAGTCCGACTTAGTTTGGATCCCAAAACCCCAAACTTAGAAGAATGGAATGTAGTTGAGATATGACCAAATGCTTAATTTTGCTATCTATATTGTCTTATCTCAACAAAAGGTGCTATGCTTATTGTTATTATTTTTCTGCATTGCTGAAACAGAAATTCTGTCGGTCGAAGTATTGTCGACCGAGCTCTGGGTCGGTCGAAGCATTGTCGACCGACTGGATGTCTTTAACAAATAAAAATTTTACAGCACCTATTTCGGTCGAAAATTGGTCAACCGAGAAATTTTCTGTGTTTTTGCTTGTGATACAGTAACCTGCTCGATCGACAAATTGTCGACCGAGACAAATATCGGTCGAACAATTGTCGACCGACTGGTTTTCTGTATCAGAACTTTTATATATAAGCACTTAAAAGGTTTCTAACCATATCGGACCATCACATGGGTACCAAAATCTACATTCTAATGCAGGAATGGGTAGTTGACAGTGGTTGTTCCAAACACATGACCGGGAACAAGGACGCATTTCAAACTTTTGAAGAAAAGAAAAGTGGAACGGTCACCTTTGGAGACAATGGTAAGGGAAAAATCGTTGGAATAGGTAATGTTGGAACAAATCTCGAAATTAAAAATGTTCTACTTGTTGATGGATTGCATCATAATCTAATAAGTGTAAGTCAACTATGTGATAGTGGTTATGATGTGTTATTTAACAAAACTTGCTGCAAACTATTGATAGAAAACACTACAAATGTCGTTTATGAAGGAAATAGAGTTGGAAATCTTTATATCCTCAAACCTAACTCTATGAAATCAGTAGTAGGTAAATGCTTGCTTGCAAATGAAAATACCTTACAACTATGGCATAAAAAGCTAGGACATGCTAGTTCCCATGCTATTAAAAAGTTAGTGAAATATGATCTTGTTCGTGGATTACCTACTTTGTCTTTTGATCAAGTTGAAAATTGTGAACCCTGCACAATGGGAAAGCAAACCAAAACATCTTTTAAATCAAAACATGTACTTAGCACCAGTAGATCCTTAGAATTAATTCATATGGACTTATTTGGACCAATGAGGACACAATCTATTGGTGGTAAACGATACTGTTTTGTTATTGATGATGATTATAGTAGATATACATGGGTACATTTTATTGCAACTAAAGATGATACTATTCATGTCTTTATGCAATTTTGTTCCAAGATTGAAAATCTTTTACAACATAAAATATGTACCATTAGAAGTGATCATGGTGGCGAGTTTGAGAATCATACATTTGAGACCTTTTGTACATCTCAAGGGTATACTCATAATTTTTCTGCTCCACGTACCCCACAACAAAATGGTATAGTTGAACGAAAAAATCGATCTCTACAGGAAATGGCTAGGACCATGATGCTTGAACACAACACACCTAAAACCTTTTGGGCTGAAGCTGTAAACACTGCTTGTTATGTGCTTAATAGAGTAACTGTTCACTCTCATTTGAAGAAAACTCCATATGAAATATTACACTCTAAGAAACCTAGAGTTGACTATTTTCATACTTTTGGCTCCACATGTTACATTTTAAATACCAAAGATGATAGAGACAAGTTTGATTCTAAATCACACAAAGCATTCTTCTTGGGATATTCCATTTCTAGCAAAGCCTTTAGAGTATATAACACTATCTCTAGAAAAGTTGAGGAATCCATTCATGTTTCTTTTCATGAAGAATCAAAGTCTGAAAATCTAGATATCATTGATCTCACCAATCAATTCGACAATATAACCATTTCAAATGATAGTGAGAAAATTCCTATATCCGATCCCCAAGTTGAAACACAACCCACACCTAGGCTTATCAAGGATCATCCCCAAGAACTAATTATTGGAGATCCAAATGATAAAGTCAAAACTCGGTCATCCTTCAAAGATGTTGCAAACATGGCTTTTGTTTCTATCATTGAACCTAAGAAGATATCCGAAGCTCTTAAGGATGATTACTGGATAATTGCCATGCAAGAGGAGTTAAATCAATTCACTAAAAATGATGTATGGGATTTAGTTCCTAAACCACAAGATAAAACTATCATAGGAACTAAATGGGTATTTAGGAACAAGCTCAATGAGGCAGGAGAAGTAATAAGGAATAAAGCTCGGTTAGTAGCACAAGGATATAATCAACAAGAAGGAATAGATTTTGATGAAACATATGCACCCGTAGCTAGACTTGAAGCTATTAGGATGTTACTAGCTATTGCTGCCCATAAAAACATTAAGCTATATCAAATGGATGTCAAAAGTGCATTTCTAAATGGCATCATATAAGAAGAAGTTTATGTTGCTCAACCACCTGGCTTTGAAATACCAGAAAAAGGTGACCATGTTTATAAACTTAAAAAGGCACTTTATGGTCTAAAACAAGCACCTAGGAATTGGTATGAACGGCTCAAGACATATCTTTTTGATAATGGTTTTTCTATTGGAAATTCAGATTCTACTTTATTTTTCAAAACATATGCATCTGATTTCCTAGTTGTGCAAATTTATGTTGATGACATTATTTTTGGAGCTTCTAATGATTCATTATGCACACAATTCAGTGCCATTATGCAAAAAGAATTTGAAATGAGTCTCATGGGTGAACTAACATTCTTTCTTGGTTTTCAAATTAAGCAAACACCTACAGGAATTTTCATAAGCCAAGAAAAATATACTAAAGAACTTTTAAAACGTTTTGGGATGGATCAATGCAAACATGCTACTACTCCTATGGCTACCTCTATCAAAATTGATAAGGATGAAAATGGGGAACCTATTGATGATTCCTTATATAGAGCCATGATTGGTAGTTTGCTATACTTAACTGCTTCTTGACCAGACATTATGTTTTCCATTGGTCTTTGTGCTCGATTTCAATCCCAACCTATGCAATCTCATTTTCTAGCGGTTAAAGAATTCTTAGATATCTAGCTGGTACTACTTGTCTTGGTTTATGGTATCCAAAAGGACAATCCCTGGATTTTAAAGCATATACTGATGCGAATTATGCTGGTTGTCGACTTGATCGCAAAAGTACTAGTGGTGGATGTTTCTTATTAGGGAGAGCCTTAGTATCTTGGTTTAGCAAGAAACAAAATACGGTTGCCCTATCTACAACTGAAGCTGAATATATGGCAGCCGGGTCTTGTTGTGCTCAAGTGCTTTATATGCAACAGGTATTAAGCGATTATGGTTTTAATCTTTCATCTACACCTATTTTTTGTGACAACACGAGCGCCATAAACTTAGCACACAATCCTATTTTACACAGCAGGGCAAAACACATTGAAATCCGTCATCACTTCTTAAGGGATCACATCTCAAAGAATCATGTTTCCCTCCATCATGTTGATACGGAAAATCAATTGGCTGATATTTTTACAAAACCGCTTCCACTAGATCAATTCAACAACATTAGGAAGCAATTGCTTATTACTCCTTTGGAAGATGTTTTCTTTGATATCTGCGGTTCTTAAAACGAATCCGTTTACTTGTTTCATTTTGGCTTTTCAATGGACATCTTTTTCATTCGATTTGACGGAATATCTAATTAAGGGGGAGTTTTTATCAAAACAGTTATCTAATTAAGGGGGAGTTTTTATTAAAATGGTTATCTTTTTGAAATGACAAAGGGGGAGAGATATATAAAACTATAACTTAGTATTTATGAAAAACTCAATCAATGAGTTTCATAAATATACTCTTGGCTTTACATTGAAAGTTGCTACATTCCCAAATGAACTGGATTTCATGTTCCATAATTCATTGGGAATAATAAGCACACATTTTATAAACAAGAGGAAAAGATACATAAGGCAATCTAAAGGTATGAAATTCTATGTTTTATATTTATTTTTGAAATGTTTGTCATCTTCAAAAAGGGGGAGATTGTTGGCTAAATGGACATCTAAAAATCCCTTTGTTTTGATTATGACAAACATTTCATTCTTATTAATCTAACGAGCTACTTGAGTGTGTAGGATGACAAAGTAGCAAGGGAAAATCCAAGAGCTTACTTAGTTTTATTTTCATGCAATGTAATCAATGTTGTAAAACTTGTACAAATATATAATGTACAAGTACTTAGATTTGCATGTAAATCAAGCGTTAGATTTTCCCTAGCCAAACACCATAGTTAGACATGTCATCCCATTTGAATAGAATCACCTTTGCACACTCACACATATAATTAGTGCTTAAATTGAAACCTTGAAACAGGATCATTCTCGGTCGACGAACTCCTCGATCGAGACACTCTCGGTCGACCATCTTCTCGACCGAGAAAGATCCAAAGTAGCCGTTAGACACAACAGACAAGTTAGTTGGTAGTTGAAGAAAGACGTTGCAAATCACTTGTTCCAGAGAGCCTGTCGGTCGACAAAACTTCGACCGAGTAGGTGTCTCGGTCGACCATTTGTCGACCGAGATGGTCTCTGATAGCAACTGCAGAATAAATTAATTAGCCGTTGTTAAAGCAACAACTTTGTACCTAACGGCTAGTTAAGCACTTAGAAACCCCTAGAAGTTGTCTAGAACGTCCTTAAGCATACTTAGGCCATTCCTATAAATAGGACAAGCCATAGGACACTAGAATTTACTTGTTACACTTGAGAATACACTTGAGCATACTTGAGCAATCTTTTGCAAGCAATTTGAGCACTGTGATCATTGGCCTACATTCATCTTAGCTCAATCTCGTGTCCTATAGGCTAGATTCTCCTACCCACAGCAATCACAAGTTCACATACTTGGCTAGGATATCTTACGCTTGATCTAGGCATATCAAGCCTCGGGCTTAAAGGATAAGTTGTAATTTCCTTTTCCTTTCTTGTTCCTGTTTATCTTTTGTACTCTCCTTGCTACTCCTAGGGTTGGAGGTTGCGGATTGGAGAGGGTTGACTTCTCAGGTGGAGAAGGGGACTTCAAGCTACTTCAAGAAGGCTATCGCAAGGGAAGCTACTTCAGAAGGCTGGTGCAACGGGAGTTGGTGCATCTACTTCAAGGGAAGGCTGCTTCAAGGTTGGCGATTACTTCTAGGTGAAGGCTGCTTGAAGGGTTTAGGAAAAGAGATTGTATTTTATGTAAATTCCTTGAAGAGGTAATAAAATAAATTTCTTTTCAAATCCCGGTTGGGTAAGCAACCGGGTAGTGGATTGACGGCTATAGTATTTGCTATAGTTGGAACCACTCTAAACCTTGTGTCTCCTTGTCCAATATTTTCATTGTGGTTGTTTAAGTTCAATAATTGTTAAATTATCTATAAAACTCTATTCACCCCCCCTCTAGTAGTTTTCATAGTCAAATTGTATCATCAATTTCAGTATGAAAAGCTAATGACGCATAACAAGATGACTGTATTGGAAGTATGCACACACACAATTTAGAAAGCACATATACAATTCCATTCTCCAACTCCAATCTCATGACATGCACAAATCCTATACACATTATTTTCATTCCTTTTCGCATTCATTCATACACATGCATATATACACATCATTCACACATGCACCAAAAATTCACTTGCATCAAATTTAAAGTTGCAAAAGGTCATAACCACCACATGTACATAGAAATAAATGATATCAACGTTTAGAAAACTCATATTTTATCCCATTCCAATTCAATGTTTACTTCCTTAATGAAGGTGTGTGCCCACTCTTCTCGTATCTCATCTATTTCTTCTTTTACATAGGGCTCTGTCATTTCAAATAGCTATAAACAAATGACATAATTCAAGAGTTTGATTTGATTTTTTTTCTATTATCAAATGAGACTATTTACCTATGATGATCAAGACTATATAGATTACCTTATGTATACAATAAATGTTCAGTGCCGCCTATCTGACAATCATGTCCATTACTGCATCATGTAGAATTTGCATGCCCAACCATCGTCTTATGTAGGGCACTATAAATTTACAGGTGTGCTTAATAAAAAAATATGCATAGTTAGCATACATATGCATTGGAGTCAGAAAACTACCTCAACATCCTTCCAACTTAATATCCTTTATTCTTATCTACCTTTCCTTTGATCTTTTTTAATTCTTTTGTAGCACTATAAATTAGAGTAAACATTTAGTTTAATTAGTAAACAATCGTGTAGTTAATGATGCATACATTAATATACATTGATGGATATAAAAATTTACTCACGTAAATAATGCCTTTTCATTGTGTGTCCCCCACTTTCTACTTTTTCAACCAAAGGATTTAGATAATACATAGTTAGCTAGCTTCTTTGGGACCATTACCAACAACACCCAATGATTATTATTAAGTGAAAATAAGGCATGTAAAATAAAACTCAAAATCCAAAATGAAATGTATATTTTAAGTTAAAATTATAAGCAAAGTGCCCAAAACTTACCGAACATTGACAGGATCCATAACCATACTCTGTCTTGCATTACCAAAATATTTAAATATGGTAGAGTAGTAATCATAAACAAATTTTGGTTCTCTATCTACATGACTGATCAATGATGGAACTAGAAATGTCACATTGTTTAGTGTGAACTCTCCACACACCCGATATAAGTAACTATGAAACATATCTGTATGCATTAATATATAAGAAAATATATCAACATATATAGAACGTGATATTTAGCCATAAGATATCACTATATCCAAAGTCTATCACAATATTCAACCCAGCATAAGTAAACAGATCCACACCATTTTACAAGAAAACTAGTATGATGAGCTTGATCTGCAACATCCTCTTTAATATGGACCATCATAGTCGACCCTTCTTCTAAGTCTCTTAGCAATAGTACCAGCCCCCTGCACTTAGGACATAGCAATTCAAATATGTCCCTTACAGTCCAAGATGGTAATTGAATATTTGGAGGATGAAGTGGATGATGAATTGTAGGGGGTTTGTTAGGTTCTACGATATATATATATATATATATATGTATACACTCATATCATTTTTCAATTATATACATAAGTACAAAAGAATAAAAAATACAAACACAATGAAAATATAGCATACATCGGTATAGATAAATCCTACTTTGGGCCACACAACCACTCCACTTTCTTCATCACCTATTGTATTGTGGTCAGTGTGGGCATGTGGTAGCGGTATTTATTTCCAAACGTCATAGACAAGACTGATAGTTACACAAACCGCATTAGTGGGCATTGGAACACCATGAATTATGTCACCTAAAATGGATGAGTAGGCATCCCTCAATGCAACAAAATATTCTTCCTACAATTTTTTATATTGTATTATATAGACCAAAACACAAACATTTTATAAATTCAATTGAAAGACTATTATATCACAAAAAGACTTGCATCGAGGCTTCTAACTAGTGAGTCCACAGGATTACTCCCAACCACCTCTGTCGTAGGAGGGTCCACCTCATATGAAGAGTGAGATGACATAGAACTATCTGAAAAGGTTGAGACTAAGAAGCTTGATATTGTCTCATTATGTCCTATATTCCCTTTTCAATCATGTCTGCACCTTCTCTTGTGACATTTCTTAACAAACTTGCTCTTCTTTGATGATCAAAAAATGATCATATACTGACACTAGTGATGTAACAACCCATTTTTAGATTAACCATCTATTTAAGATTACTTGGATGATTGTATGCTTAATTAGATTGATCATTGTTTAAATAATTCATAATGATTGTAGTTTAAATCTTGATTCTTTAAATCTAATGAGAAACTGTAATCATGCTTTTATTTTTAATTATTAGGGTTTGACAAATGTAAACCTTAGTCGCCAAAATCAGGGTTTTGATAGCATGTGAATACATAATTTGATAAGTACAGTGGTGCACTAAATGATTTTATTATTTTATATAAAAATTTAATTTAGATGAAATTTTATGTATTTTGGGTAAATAAATTATTAGTGTCTTGCAAAATATCAAAATTTCTGAATAATTTTAGGACATGTTTGTCGACCGAGTTTCCCCAGGACAAACTGGATCGACCATGCATTCAGGGTGAAATATAGCAGTCTAGTATTTGAATTTTATCCTTCTATTCGTACATCCAATTGATCTAAAATTTTAATTATAGTTGGTAAACTCTATTTTTGGACATCTCGATAAATTTTTATACTTTCTGGATGATGTTTCAATTTTACAGAGTGTGGTGACGGTTGAGTTTTTTATTGGTAACAACTCAACCGACCCTGCTACAAAAAGTAGTATAGAAGTACAATATTTCATTTTTATTTATTAATTAGTAACTATGAATGATCTAAAAAATTTAATGGAGCAATGAAATTTCATCTCTCACACCATTATAAAGTTTCATAATTTTTTAAGGATCTTTTACCTATTAAGAAAATGATTTGCAATACTGTTTTTATGACAAAAAAATCAATTGAAATATAAGAAGTGTAAAGTTGGATCAATTTGCAATTGACCCAAGCACCTTAAATGAACCATATGAGTAACCTAGAACCCAAGGAGATCCGATATTTCTTCATTCATGTTATATAAATGGAAATGTATAGAGAGAGGAGAGCTAGGGTTTTGAGAGGATAAAGTGGTGGAGATGTTGACCTAGGGTTTCACCATCCAAGAAATGATGAAATCAAGTAAGTTTAACTTATTTGCATAGTCTTTCGTAATTAATCTTCTCTCTCATATAAAGATTCTATTCATCTCATGATTTGATTCAAAATGATATCAAATATCCCTATTTTCTCACTCTTTGTATCATATTCTTCATTTCTAGGGTTTCCATGTTGAGAAGAGGAAGCCATGGACTCAGTTGCTAGAGTTTGATTGGATTTCTAAAAATTTAGTATATGACCTACATTTTTAAGGCTCTTGTCACCTCAAGTCTGTGTTTCTCTCCCTATTAATCTTTATAATCATGTTGAAAGCCTAATGATAGCTTGTTAAAATAATTAAGATCATTACTAGTACTTGTATGCGATTGTATAACCAATTGCAATGATTTTGGGGAAATAAATGCTATTAGTTTAGATCCTTTTTTATCGATTAATATTTGTCTAGTTCCTGATATGTTGATATAAGTTCTATGAACAATATCATGGACATAGAATTATCTTGTTTCATACAAATGTTTCCTAGAGCCAACTATCGAGTGGTATGCTTGGAAAATGAGTTGACATGTATAATATCATATTGAATTGTCTTAAAATGAATTACATAGGTGTATTGTTGAGTCTTACTAAAATCGGATAGGATACATACTTAAGGATTAGTATGAGGTGGTGATTTTATGTTTTTAGGATTTGCATTGAGGTACTGAATCAAATGAGCTAATGAATCAATGTATACTTGTGATTGATGAATGAAATATGTGGAAATGGAAACTAGGGTTTCCATGTGTGTGAATACACCTAATGAACCCTTGTGAACCATGATTAGATTACTAAATGATAAGATTCTTATGATGTGTTGAACTAAGGATAACTTCTTGAAAATCCTAGAAGTTCAGTATTAAGATGAGTATGAGTGATAAAGCTAGAACTTGTATACACTGTTGTAAAATGTGATGAAATGTGGAATTGTAGGTATTAATAAATCAATTGAGGATGGTGAGTCTTACTAATATGACCTAAACCTAATACAACCATTTTAGCATGACTTAAAAAATGACGAGAACCCTCTCATGAATGTGGGTCCTTATATATAAGCTATATAACAATGAATTGGGAAGCATGATTAGAGAGTATTATTTAAGAAGATGTAACCAAGACCAATCTTTTAACCTAAAAGTGAATAGTACTATAAGGAACTAATTTCTCTTTTTTTATTATGAGAATGCCATTGGAACTCGATGACATGCTACACTCATCTAATTACAAGAAAGGAAATGGAGAAGAATGAACTGAATGGTGATGACAAGTTAAGAATGAAACTAATGAAATGGGTATGATAAAGTATATAGTCAATTTATTTTAAATACATGTGGGTTGACCTAAATTGAATGAAGTAAATTAAAATCATATTATAAAGGGATCCAATGAGAGAGAAACTTTATGCATTTTATAAATTTAGAATGTTGTGATTCTAGGAATAGTAGTGAACATGATATCAAAGAAGTTATGACAAGTGAGTATGAATAAAGGAAAAATAAAGAAAGGTAATAATTAGATCTAAAACCTAACCCTAACCCTAATCCTAATGTGGTGATATACATGATAATAATGGATAATACTCTTAAACAAGGTATTGGAGAATGTATTTATAATGCAGATGTATGTTAGGATACTTGTAATATGAGAATGTCCTTCTCTGATGGATTTCAAATGAGATCACTTATGTGTTTAACAGTTGCTTAATTTAACAGTGGTAGATAGTAAAAAAGAATTATTAAGTGTGTTATGCATGGTTATGCCTTGAGATTTACTCATATGCATAAAAATTGAATGAAATAAGTATGTGTTGCATTAAAAGTTTTCTATGATCATGTTGAAGGACATAAGATGTCTATAGGCTTATATTATTATTAGTTATAATATATCTATTATTACTCAATGAGAATTTTGACATGAAATTAATGGATAAGAAATATGTTGATATATATTTACATTTTTTGTTTCTTTTGAGAAACCCTAATGAGGGTAAATGTTAGACAATGAGATTATGTCTCGGGCTGAAATCCCAACTTTGAAGATAAAACCCAGATGGGGGTAAATGTTGGACAATGAGATTATCTCTTGGGAAGCCCAGATAGGATGACTCCTATGAGATGATGTGGAAATGTAAAGAATTATATGTGTTACAAATCACATATTGTTGTACTTCATGTTTTATTCATTGTCTTTCTTGATAAGCCTGATCTATTTCATGTTATTCTAGTTAAGTGAGAATACATGCATATCATGATGTTTTGAATTATTATAAGATGAGTATAAGAGATTAATAACAAGTGAAATGATGACACATCTATCTAGGTGCCCTGAACACTATGAGTTCCCTCAAGGTCCACTCTAGGGAAAGAAAATAGTTCTCCTTGTAATAATCCATGAATTATGAGAAGGATTTTCAGAGTGTGGATTGAGGCCTTAAAGGTTAGACCACCTAGGTTTAGGAGTGAGTCATCTGAAGTGGCTCTGGCCCTAAATCATTGATGTGAAATTCTATTTCCATGGGAGTAGTCTCTGATGAAATGAAATATGATGAGAAGTACTATGATATGTGATATATTGTTTTGCTCGTTACTATCTTGTATATATGAGATGAGGATGTGAACCTCTTTAGTCAACCTTGAGGTGGACCAAGGTCTATTTTTGATATCTTAGGGTGACCAGATAAACCCTAAGATAGTGACGGTGAGTCATTTACACAAGATTAGGTGTGATGACTTCTATTTGGTGAGGTACAAGCCAAGTAGTTTCAGGCCAAGTGTTTGTGACATTCCCTGCATTGTTAGCTAATGATTTACTATTGATGATCATGTTTCTTCTTGTGGAAAATAATCATTTTGTTATATAGATTATATGCTTCATATTCTTTCAATCTAGTTTAGAATCTGATCTTAAACATTGACAAGTAGTTAATGTTGGCATTCATGTTCACTTTGAATATGATTTGGATTGCTTATCATTTGATGGTACTATTTGGTAAACATGTCTTATGTAGACCGCATTGAAGGATGTATTCCTGTTGTGGCTGATGGAGTGTCACAAGGATGATGTTATGGTTATATATTGATTTCAAATCTTTACATATTGACTACTTGCTCGTACTGAAGCATTTCCATTCTTAATTAAGTAGCATCTACTAAGTTGTTCCTAGACATGCTCTAAAAGATGCTTTAATATTGAATTTGGTTTCAATGATTACCTTATTTGTTTGATTAGATTATCATTGTACACTATATTTAATTAGATGCTAGAAGTATCTGCTAGACTTTTCAATTTTTACATGTTTCTTTCATTATACTTAATCTGATGACGATGCATGTACCTATCTTGAGTGGGTGGTGTCCACTCACTGGGGCTCTATATGACTCTCATGAGGTTTTTTCAACAAATTTTAGGCAAAATGCTATCCAACGAAGAGGTTGTGAAAAAGAAGATAGAAATATAATAATTTATATAGATTAGATTGTCTTTGTACTCTGTCTTCCCCAAGCTAAGTTGTGTATCAAATTGTTTATTAATGTACTTGTATATGTTGTAAACTGAACTACAAATGAGAAGTAAGATTTGATTCTGGCCTTAATGGAGTTGAATAAGAATTGTGATATCTTAATGTGATGTCAATGATGTGACATTGGTTTATGAAAATTATGAAGAAAGAAAAAGGGAAAAAAGTTGTGATTTTCATATACTATTTTAATCGCCTTTGTTGGGAAGTTTTTGTTTTGTTCCATGATTGAGATTAGGTTTAGGTCTTCTCTCTAATGGTTGGTAGTTATGTTAATCAAAAGAGAGGTCCTGACAAGCCCCATAATCCCTAATATAGTCAAGATGATCTAGAGTACCCAGAGCAATCCTAAATTCATCCCTTTGGCCCTCAGGGATGAGCTTGTTTTTTTTCCTTTGTTTGTAGACTTCCCACTAATCATCATCAATAGTAATTGCTCAGTAAGGCATAACAATCAAGGTAAAAAATGAGCATGCACGTTGAGGTTGAATTTTACCATTTTTGTGGTCACCGCAGTGGTCACAAGGTTGGGTATTTCTCCAGTTTGGTTTGTCCTTGCAGCTATACACTCCTCATGGCAAAGTAAAGGTACATGAGTAATACAAGACTCAATAGACCAAGGAGTAGGCTGCTCAGAAGAAGATGCTTCCAGTCTCTTTTGCCTCTACATTATGTAGCCACCTAGACCCAACTTGTGGTCGTACATATTTTTTTCACGCCTGTCTTTTTTAGCAATGTGTAAAGCCTAGTTAATACAAACCATACGTTAAATGTATAATACACTGAAATCATAAGAATGTATTTTAAATGTGCAATACATTACATATTACATTGAATTTCTGACTATACATAAGAATATATGTACAAATAAAGTAGCCTTAATACCTTAAACTCATCTATTTTTTTTTGAAGCAACAAACACTTCCCACACTTCCCACACGTGTGGGTCAAGATAGGCCCATTCAGTGGTAGACTTCATCTTCTTATTGCTCATTATGTATTCTCTTGTCAGACTTGTCCTATAATTCCTCAATAGCCTCCCACAATGTTACATCACCGCTTTACGATGTCATTTTTATCTAGGTCAAAGATGCTCTACAAGATTTCATATACTTAACTACATATTTATAAAAATATAATTGTGAATATCTTTAAAAATTGGAATATCTCACACATAATTCCTTCCATATATAGTATTTCGTGGAATGATCAACTTAATGCCAATATTCTTTTGTTACCTTCATTTTGTTGTGAGTAATAACCCCTAGATATTTCATGAAAGTATTGTAATTCTTCCCAATAAGATATTGTGCATCATCAAAATCAACAGACAATTTCGTTCCTTTACCCCTTTGTGATACTAACTTGTTAATCAAGGTGATGTTTATTCTATGTGCATGGTCATGTTGTTTCTCTATAAATCCAACAAGATCCTTTTGTAAAGCAACCCAGATCCTTAGGGTGAAAATCCTCAAGATGCTCATCCTAAAATTGTCAAGAAACACATGTAAGTGATAGATAATGTAATACACATCTATATAATAACTATGATAGAGAATGTAAAATGCACATCTATATAATAAAATAATGCAAATTATACCAACAAGGCGCTCATCGGCACAGTGCACATAGTCATGGTGCTCATCCTCATGACCAGACACCATCTAAAAATGTCATATTAAAATAGTCAAAGAATGAAAAATAAGTGATAAACAATGTAGTTCGTGTTGCATATGATAAAGAAATTAAAATGTAAATAGTAAAAAAAATACATGCCTCTAGTATTATTTGATCAATTAATACTCCTTCTATGGAATCTTCAGGCAGATATAAGTCAGTGTTAGATTTAACATTTAGTGTTGGCAGGCCAACTGAGAATGGACTGGAGTCATCATACTTTTCATGTTACTCTTCTTCATCTATAGGATCTACAATGAACTGCCTTTTCCCATGAAGAATGACAAACCAATTTTCATTTCTAGGATCATCGATGTAGAATACTTACTTTTCCTGTGATGCTATTATGAATGGTTCACCCTTCTCACAATCTTTTTATAATTCACTAACGCAAAACCTAATTATCCACTACAACTCCTTTGGTGTATTACACCTAAAGACTGGAACTCTAAAATATGTATAATCAAACTCCCATGTCTTTAATGACACCATAATAAGACATGTTTGCCACACGTGGACTCTTATCCTTCGCACTAAAAATATATAATGAAGATTCTAGAAGGGTGAACCCACTATTTTGAAAAACAATCTTATCATCTTGACGTTTTGTGTAATATGAAAATCCATTTTATGTCAAACCCTTTGTAAGACATAACATTCATTTTTGGTTTAAAGGCAAGCAATTTGATATTTTCAGCAACATTATTTGGTGTTTGAGATAGTTGATGGAATATTTTATCTTCAAACCACCTAATAAATGTCCTATTATGCTCTCTAGCAAGCCACATTGCACTATCTTGAGGATATTTTTTCTTGGTGAAATTGGTATGTTCCGTGATATAAATATCCACTTTGTCAATGTTGTGTAATACATACAAGTGTGATTGCTCCCACAACTCATGACTAATTACTTTCACTTGTGCTCCTAAAGTCCATTTTGTGGAATAGGGATCAATATTCCTTTTGTTGGCAGGAGATTCATTACAACTCAGAAATTCATTCTGAAAGTCCATAACCTCCCTATCCACATAAACCTCAATAATACTCCCTTTAGGCCAATAAGAGTTTCAAGCATCACCTTTAAAAACACTCTTGTACCTCTCAAAAGGATATATACAATGCAAGAAAACTGGACCCAATATTTTCACTTCCCTAGTCAAATGGACAACAAGATGTACCATGATATTAAATAATGAAGGAGGAAACTACATCTCAAGATGGAAAAGATTTTGTGATCACTTATCATTGAAACTTATCAATATTCTCAGGATCAATAACTTTGTTGCATAGAGTGTTGAAGAAGAAACACACCCTGGTGATTCAAACCTTAAATGCTTCTGGTATAGATCAAATAGCCACAGATAATATGTGTTGCATTAGAGTATGACAATCAAGAGAGTTAAGACCTATCGGCTTCAAATCTTTCATTGACACCAATATACATATATTGGAAGAGTATCCTTATGGTACCTTAACATTAAGTAAGAACTCACAAAAAGTTCTTTCTCCTATCTAATCATGTGTAACAACTAGGAGGTAAATATGTTTTTCGATCGCTACTAACTTCTATTGTTAATTCTTTCCTTATACCCATTTCACATAAGTCCATTCTGGATTTGATGCCATTTTTAGTCTTACCTGGTATATTCAATAGAGTACCAATGATGCCATCACACACATTTTTTCCAACATACATAACATTGATAAAGTACCTAACTACCAAAGAACTCCAATAAGGAAGATCCCAGAATATTGATCTCTTCTTGAATAAAGGTTTGTCACTCTATGTGGGAATAGTACATTGTGATCTCTTACCAAATGCATTGACAAAGTATTTTACTCTTTCATAAACAACCTCCACTAATATAGGTTTTGGGGCACTTTGTTCCTCATTTGATCCATTGAATGCTTTACGCAACCTTCGTTAAGGATGCACTTTTAGAAGAAACATTTGATGACTAAGATATACAATTTTGCCGCCATGTTTTACTTGTATTGAATCAATGTTCTCCTCACATATAGGATATGCTTTGGATCCTTTTACATTGTGTCCAGACAAACTACCATATGATGGAAAGTCATTAATAGTGCAAAACAACATAGCATGCAAACAAATTGTCTATCTACATGAAGCATCATAGGTCATCACACCTTCTCCCCAAAGTTTCTTTAAGTCATCAATAAGAGGTTTGAGGAAATCATCAATATCGTTGACAGGTTGTTTGGGGCCTGATATCAACAAGGACAACGTGATATACTTATTTTTCATATACAAATGTCTAGGAAGATTGTATACAACAATCATAACATGGTGAGAGCTATGTTGACTGTTTAATGTGCCATATGGATGCATTCCATCGGTACAAAGCCCAAGTATTATATTCATGACTTCTTCACCAAATTTAGGATACAATAAATTAATTTTCTTCCATCATGGGGAATAAAACACATGTCATAGGATCCCATCATTGTTTTTCTTTACCTTTGAATGCCAAGATAAATTCTGCACATCCATGTTATTGGAAAATAAGCATTGTAACCGTGGTAATATAGGTAGATACCACATCACCTTGGTAGGAGAGCCAGTGTTGGACTTACCCAAAGGCATCATTTCGTACATTGATGCCCACATTTGGATAATCTTTTACACTGATATAGTCCTTTTGAAATAACACATCATTGAGACATGCATGTATCTTCTTAGCCTCCATTCCCATTGGAGATAACATTTTATTTATTTTGTATGTAGAGATCAGAATCACGTTGCCTTCAGGGAGGATTTCTTTTAACAAAGACAGTTGAGACATGAAGCTTTTATCGCTCCATCTATTGTTAGCTTTAGAGTATACAATCTCAACACAACGTTCAACTTCATAAACTTAATACAACCCAAGTATAAATGTAACATCCCTGACCTGGGTTATGCTTTAACCCTAGGTGTTTTGATTAAGAAATATGATTATATGTTTAATCTTATATTGTGAAAAGTAATTAGGGCTCCTGAGAAACTTATGTTTCAATTTTGGTCCTGTTTGAACAATGTTGAAGCAATGTTTGCTTACTTTGGACTAAATTGCAAATTACCCAAGTTGAGAGGTTAAATTGTAAATGTTGCATGATAAGATGTTCCTCATGTTTTCAAGCATCATGATAATGAAGATGATGCAGAGGTATGGCTTGTGATAGCCTGAGTACCAAGGAAGAGTTGATAAAGCAAGGTTTGTGCACTAAAATCCAGTTTTGGTGTAGAGTGCAATTTACCCAAAACCTAGGGTACAACATGTAAATTACCACTTCAATAAGGTCCCTAATGTTTCTTGACATCATTTAGAGCAAATAAAATGAGAGGGGCGCCTCATTTGAATTAAGTTGTAGGAGAGAGAATCTTGATATTAAAATAATCAAGATTTAAGCCTAATTGGAACCCAAAATTAATTTAATGCAAAAATAAATAAAATAGTTGAAGGGGCCTTCAACAAAAATTAAAATGATTGGATTCTATGTGTGTGGAAGAGCTTAAGCCTTGCAAAGGCAGGAGCATATCCTAAGGAGGTGAAATTCCACTCACCATTATTATAAGAAAAAGAAATTCCACTCAAAAATGGATATTAATATTATAAGGGTTAAGGTGCTTGATTTCTTTTCCCTTTATTCTTGGATAATGAAGAGGTTTTGCAAGAACATGAATATGGCTTCGTGGCCAAGAAATGTAGGGGGTTTTGGTGGAAATTAATTAGGGAATTAAACGAAATAATCCCATTTTCTCTCTCCTTGGGATTTCCTTATACATATCCCTTTTTCCACTCACTTAAGGACTTCTTTTCGGATTTCCTTTCTTTCTTTGCCTTGGCCGACCCCAAGAGAAGCTCAGGAACAGGAGGAGGAGTACCCCAACCTGTTGGTAAGTCCTTGAACTTCGTTCTCCTTGATTCCATGGAGGAAATCGAAAATAAATCATTGATTTCTTCTTATTTCGATCTCCTCATCAACCCTAGCCAATCTTTTCAACCAAAAGCTTGAGGACGAGCTTAGGAGGAGTTGCAAAAGCTCCATCCACCATTTTTACCATGATCTTGGAGCTTTGGAGCTCAATTGGAGGTGGATTTTATAACTTGAAACCCTAACTTTGTTATTGCATTCAATTCCCCATCAAATAATGATCATTTCTCTATTTACAATTATTGATTTGGTTGATTGATGCAATCTCCATGAAAATCACAAAAGGTTTCGTGAGTCTAGAGCTTGATGATGATGACATCATCATAAGCACACACCTCCCAAAATATCTAGACCAAACGGTTTCAATCAAATGTCCAAACAGTTTGTGTTTTGGGAGCAAACGGTTTCAAACCGTTTGGAATGAAACAGTTTCACTAAACCACATAGCAGCAAACGGTTTAAGACCGTTTGGTGATGTTGACCAGGGTTGACCATTTGGGGACTTGTTCATAATGATCTATGTTAATGACCCACCAAATATTATTGATTAACTCCAATTGGTTCATGAGTTGAAGGTCCAACAATCACCAAAACCCTAATCGGGTTGAGTGCTGATTTCATAAGTGTTTGAGTGTGAAACTTGGGTTGATTGACCCAAACAGTCTCAATACCATTTGGAGGTCTAGGGTTGGATATGGTTAAGTGTTTGAAGATCCAAAGATATGGTATTAACCCTAATCGGCTAAGTACTGATTTTGCAATGGAATGAGATGATGTTTTGGGTTGATTGACCCAAATAGTTTCAAAACCATTTGGGGATCACCCAAACGGTATCAAGACCGTTTGGTGATCACCCAAGACCATTTGGAGGTCTACGGTCAAGTATGGTTGAGAAATTGAAGGTCCAAAGATATTAAGTTGATGTATAATCAATTGTTGATTTGGTGACCAATCCTAGGATCCAAACCTTAATTGAATGACATGGTTAATGATGATGTGATGGGCAAACGGTCTCAAGACCTGGAGGTCATCCAAACGATCCCAAGACCGTTTTGGGGTCACCCAAGACCATTTGGAGGTCTAGTGTTGACTATGGTTAGGGGTTTGAAGATCTAAAGATACCAAGATGATTTGCAATCAAATGCTGATTTGGTGATCAATCTAGTGATCCAAACCCTAAATGGATGACATGGATTTGAGTGATGAGATGGTCAAACGGTCTCAAGACCGTTTGGAGGTCATCCAAACGACCTCAAGACCGTTTGGGGTCAGGTCATGTTCAATTTGGATGATGGTCCAATAGTTTTAAAGTAACAAGTTACACATTGATTAATGTTGAAGGATCATCAATTCCAAACCCTAATCCAATTGATTCAAACCCTAATTGATGATCAATTGTGGGTCAATTGAGAGTCAAATCAGTTGAAGGATGACCTACTTAACTCAATCAAAGTATGGTGATAGGTCCAATTGATGATTAGTTACATGAATACAATGGTTGATGGAATCAACATTGAGAACCCTAAACCGATTGGAGTAGTTGAGACCATCTTTGGTCCATGCGGTTTTGAGGAGGTTTGGACCAAACAGTCTCAAGACCGTTTGGGACCAAACGATCCCAAACTGATTGAGTCCATGAGGTTTCAAAAAGGCACTTTAGCAAACGGTTTCAGTTTTAGCAAACGGTCTCAAGGACCACCTTTACCTAATGGTTTCAATCGTTTTGAATTTTGAAAGACTAAGACCGTTTGGGGCTCAAGTAGTCAAGATTGATTGAGGATTAAATTGGTTAATCCACTTGGACACCTATTGTAATTGAAGATCCAATTGGTCAATTCAATTGCATACCTTATGTATTGGAGGTCCAATGTAATTGAATCTCTTGAGAATTAAGATGATGAATGATCCATTGATTCAATGATGATTAGTAATGATAATTAATGAAGGTACAAAGGTTGAAACCCTGATAGTACCTAAGTGATTAGTGCCAATTAAGGGATAAACCCTAATTGCTTATAAGAACAATGACTTGGTACACTATCTTAATCATAGTTGTATGTACTTGATTGAGGATTGATGTAACCTAATCAAGTTAAGAAGATGATGGCATGAATTAATACATGAATATGATTCATGAGGTGATTAAGGGTATGATCCTTAAGTAAAGAGATCATGAAACCCTAATCAGGAACATAAACCCTAATTGACATCGCTATTGAACTCTAAGTTTAATTGAGGGAAATTCTAAATGAAACCCTAATCCAGGGTGAGGATGTAACCCTAATCTAGGGTAATGATATATGAAACTCCAATTTAGGAAATGAGATGTAAATAATTGGAGATGAATAGTAGACCCAAGATGTGGGTAACCATAGTGGAAACCCTAATTGAGGGTGATTCCATGTGAAACCCTAATTGAGGGTGATTCCATGTGAAACCCTAATTGAGGGTGAATCCATGAGAAATCCTAATTGAGGGTAATGTTATGAGAATCCTTAATTAAGATTAATGTTATGAGAAACCTTAATCTAGGGTAATGTCATGTGAAACCCTAATTAAGAGTAGTATTATGGAAACCATGAAGAATGATGTGAAGTGAGACTTAAATCTAGGATGATGCCATATAATGTTATGTGCAACCACTGTCATGGTATAATGGCCAATATACTAAAGTATGATGTGGTTATTACAATCAATTAAGATGAGGATGTTATAACCATGAAGGGTAAAGTTGATTAACTATATGAATGATAGTGTTGATACCCTAATAAATAAGGGTTTAAGGGACAAGATGATGCCTAGATTATTATATATCTAATTTCATGTATGTGTAAGAACCCTATTCATCTTACAATGATGAGGGTATGAAACTCTTAGGAGTGATGTATGCAATATCATATAATGGAGTGAATAACATCCTATGGGTTGAAATACCTAAAGTGGCTGATAATGATTTAATCTATATCAACAATGCCTAACCTTTGGTTAAGTCCATATCATTAAAGATAATTGGACAATCCCAATGTGTGACCTATGCACCATATGATGAAAGTGACAAGTTAGTGGATAAAGTATTAAGAGGGAAATACCTTAATACAAGGTTTGTTGATTAACTTAATTAATATGTACATGAGAAGAAAGTGATACATCAAGATATGACAGATATCACATTCAGCATTTCAGGGTAAGCATACCGTGATGGACCCCTAATCCAACATTCTTGGATAAGAAACACATGAAAGGTGTGTTATGCAATTGTTACAATAAAGATGTAATAAACTCAATGTACTTTGATAAATGTTGACTAATATACCTTGAGAATGGGACTAAGCCAAATCAAGGAGTATGATGTAATCATACCATGATAAGGATGAGAAATGAACTCATACCTTGAATAGATGATCATTAATGATATATGATGAGAATTGTGATCATAAGCAAATACTTATGATATCTTTGAATGCTCCTAGAGGTGTGGAGCAACATATTAGAAGTTGAATTAATAATGTGAGTATGAAACCCTAACTAATGTGAGATGGGAAAACCCTAACCCTAAATTGGATAATGGGACATGAGAAGCCCTAATGCGACGTGAACATGAAGCCCTAACCCTAGTGAGGGAGCAGTGGTGTTACTATTATAATACATGAGATAAAATGATTTTTTTGCCTAATGATAGATGACAAGATGTTGAATGTCCCTGTGAGCCATATGATTAGATGTTGCCTAATGAGAGGTGACAAGATGCTCTATGGGCTTTATGAGCCATGAGAACAATTATAGAATAGTAAGAGACACCAAGATGATTAATGATGGGTCAAAGGAATTTATATTCCAGGATCCATGTAATCAGGTTTGGAAGATTCCAACACCTGGCAGAGATGTAATACCTATAATCAGGGTTGGTTAAAGTCAAATTCCTGGCTGTGAAATCAGGAGTGGTTAGAGTCCACTGCCTGGCTGTGTAATCAGGATTGGTTAGAGTCCAATACCTGGAAGAGGCATGAAGCCTGTAATCAGGAGTGGTTAGAGTCCAATTCCTGGGTGTGTAATCAGGGTTGGTTAAAGTCCAATGCGTGGCGGTGTAATCAAGGTTGGTTAAAGTCCAATGCGTGGCTTGAAGTTATATGTTGTCTGTATATTATGTCTTGAGATAGCTAATGTTGTAATTCTCAAGAAGAGATAGTGCAAAAGATGTACTTTGAAACAGGATGTAAATGTTATGACATGGTTCTTGTTGTAAAGGATTTTCAATGATTGGATCTCTTTGCAAAAAGTTTTAATTTTTAGTGATTTTCAATAATCCGCTGTAAATTATTCGCTTCCGCTTAGTTAATTTTGTGTTTTGTAAATTGGATGTCACAATTTAGTGGTATCAGAGCTCTAGGTTCATTGAGTTTATAGAGACATAGGAATAAGGTATCGAGTCTGTTCTAAGTGTACTTCAGTGTATCTTATAGTGTCTTCTGCTTATGCAGAAGAAGATATATAACTTAAAGATGTCGGAAGGACATGAAGAATACGTTGCTAAGAGCAATGTTTCTGCACCAGTGGGAGGTACAAGGGATCAGGCAAGGGAAGAACCAGTGCTTGAAAATCCTCATGTTGATGAAATCATGAGAGGAAACCCAGATGTTCATAATCTTTTTGGGCAACTCATGACTACAATGAGGTATATATATAGCAGACTGGATGCCAGCACCGACACCTAGGGCACCAGTTCCCAATGAGGGATATGGGTCTGGTAAGACCTTTGAACGACTACGTCATGTAGGAGCCATAGAATATGCTGGAACATCAGACCCAATAGATGTTGATCTTTGGATCACTGAGTTAGAAAAAGCCTTTAAGATCCTTAGTATCCCAGAGGCTGACAAAGTTAAACATGCTGTGTACCTTTTGAAAGGTAGTGCTGGATACTGGTGGGCTATAGAAGAAATAAAGAGGAATGATGAAGAGGTTGGATGGGAGGAATTCCGTCGAGAATTCATCAATAAGTATTTTCCAAAGACTTATTTAGATTAAAAAATCTCACAGTTTGAGAAAATACGACATGGAGCCATGTCAATAAGTGAATATGAGGTTAAGTTCATGGAACTTTTACAATTTTGCCCCCAGATGGCTGCTACTGAGGAGGAAAAGATTTGACGTTTTGAGAAAGGATTGAATGCTGAGATGTCCATTCCGGCATCTGCCCTAGAATGTAGGGAGAGGTTTTCCACATTTGTGGAGTCAATTAGAAGGATAGAAGGGTCTATGATAAAGAAATATGAGACAGACCTTAAAAGGAAGTCTAAACAGTCAGAGGGACAGGGAATTGGTGGTACTAAACAATCAAAGATTTCAGTAGCACTGACTCAACCACAATGTTGTGCACCCAAGCAACAGTCACCTAAAATGCTCTGAGCTTGTTATAGATGTGGACAGAGAGGACATCTGAGGTGGCAATGTCCAAATATAAAGAGATGAGGAGACTCAACAGAAAAGACACTAGATAACTTGTAAAAGTAGACTTGTCAAGATAGAACTTTTTATTTTGAATTATCTTCTGTTCCTTACTATAAGAAAGGTAGTTGTTATCCAGTTCCAGTTCACCTGTATAATCCTTTAAGGATATGAAGAAGAGATAGTAGTATGAAAACTTGTGTTTAGTTTAATATTCTTTTATATGTTTTGGAAGTTTCTCTTTCTCCATCAAGAAAGGGAAGAAATGAAAAAAGAACTCAGAGGAAATCTGAGATATTAAGTATACTAAATCTAAAGAGATGAAAAACATAAAATAAAGTAAGTGCATACTACTTGATCTCAGTATTTATATACCCTGGATAGGTATACAACTATTGATGACATAGTGAGTATGGAGACTCTTAGATTGTTATCTTTTTGATTGCTCTGATCAAGCAGTCATTCTGATACAATCTAATGAGTATCATGAAATAAGAAGTATGGAATGAATAAATGTGTCCTGTCCTAAGCATGAGAAAGAGAAATCTACGATAACCTCAGATGAGCATGTTTGTATGAGGAATTAAAAGTAAACTCCTCATAAGATAAGAATGAATATAAGGGAGATGAATCTTATCCAATATAGTTGTAAGTCTTATAAAGATCCTTTCCATGATGTCAGAATGGAAAATGTGATGAGATCCTAAGATAATCATAAACATGTTAGAAAATAATAAAGAAAAGAATAATGTTATGTGATCATCCTTATAGATTCATGAGCTTAGGGCAAGGAACTTAGGATGAGATGAATAGTAAATGGTCCATGAATAGTTGAAAACACAGGAATAAACACGAGCAATATGAATCCTTGTTTTCTTTCCTTTTAGGAACATGGGAGTATATGTTCCATGTGAATCATTACATGATAAAATTGTATGGAATAACTTTGTATTGATAAAAACTCTATGGTGTCTCCATATTAATGAGGTGTTATGTGAGTACATGATGATATGATGCATGGATAATAGATGTATTCCTTTATCTGGGATTTCGGGGACAAAATCCTTATAAGGGGTGGATAATTTGTAACATCCCTGACCTGGGTTATGCTTTAACCCTAGGTGTTTTGATTAAGAAAAATGATTATATGTTTAATCTTATCTTGTGAAAAGTAATTAGGGCTCTTGAGAAACTTATGTTTCAATTTTGGTCCTGTTTGAACAATGTTGAAGCAATGTTTGCTTATTTTAGACTAAATTGCAAATTACCCAAGTTGAGGGGTTAAATTGCAAATGTTGCATTATAATATGTTCGTCATGTGTTGAAGCATCATGATAATGAAGATGATGCAGAGGTATGGCTTGTGATAGCCTGAGTACCAAGGAAGAGTTGATAAAGCAAGGTTTGTGCATTAAAATCCAGTTTTAGTGTTAAGTGCAATTTACCCAAAACCTAGGGTACAATATGTAAATTACCACTTCAATAAGGTCCCTAATGTTTTTTGAAATCATTTAGAGCAAAGAAAATGAGAGGGGCGCCTCATTTGAATTAAGTTGGAGGAGAGAGAATCTTGATATTAAAATAATCAAGATTTAAGCCTAATTGGAACCCTAATTCAATTTAATGCATAAATAAATAAAATAATTGAAGGGGCCTTCAACAAAAATTAAAATAGTTGGATTCAGATGTGTGTGGACGAGCTTAAGCCTTGCAAAGGCACGAGCATATCCTAAGGAGGTGAAATTCCAGTCACCATTATTATAAGAAATTCCACTCAAAAATGGATATTAATATTATAAGGGTTAAGGTGCTTAATTTCTTTTCCCTTTATTCTTAGATAATGAAGAGGTTTTGCAAGAACATGAATATGGCTTCATGGACAATAAATGGAGGGGGTTTTGGTGGAAATTAATTTGGGAATTAAAGGAAATAATCCCATTTTCTCTCTCCTTGGGATTTCCTTATACATATCCCTTTTTCCACTCACTTAAGGACTTCTTTTCGGATTTCCTTTCTTTATTTGACTTGGCCGACCCCAAGAGAATCTCAGGAACAGGAGGAGGACGACCCCAACCTGTTGGTAAGTCCTTGACCTTCGTTCTCCTTGATTCCATGGTGGAAATAAAAAATAAATCATTGATTTCTTCTCATTTCGATCTCCTCATTAACCCTAGCCAATCTTTTCAACCAAAAGCTTGAGGACGAGCTTAGGAGGATTTGCAAAAGGTTCATCCACCATTGTTACCATGATCTTGTATCTTTGTATCTCAATTGGAGGTGGGTTTTATAACTTGAAACCCTAACTTTGTTATTGCATTCAATTCCCCATCAAATAATGATCATTTCTCTATTTACAATTATTGATTTGGTTGATTGATGCAATCTCCATGAAAATCACATAAGGTTTCATGAGTCTAGAGCTTGATGATGATGACATCATCATAAGCACACACCTCCCCAAATATCTAGACCAAACAGTTTCAATCAAATGTGCAAACGGTTTGTGTTTTGGGAGCAAACAGTTTCAAACCGTTTGGAATGAAACAGTTTCACTAAACCACATAGAAGCAAACGATTTAAGACCGTTGGTGATGTTGACCAGGGTTGATCGTTTGGGGACTTGTTCATAATGATCTAGGTTAATGACCCACAAATTATTATTGATTAACTCCAATCGGTTCATGAGTTGAAGGTCCAACAATCACCAAAACCCTAATCGGGTTGAGTGCTGATTTCATAAGTGTTTGAGTTTGAAACTTGGGTTGATTGACCCAAATGGTTTCAAAACCGTTTGGGGATCACAAAAACGGTCTCAAGACCGTTTGGTGATCACCCAAGACCGTTTGGAGGTCTAGGGTTGGATATGGTTAAGTGTTTGAAGATCCAAAGATATGGTATTAACCCTAATCGGCTAAGTGCTGATTTTGCGATGGAATGAGTTGATGCTTTGGGTTGATTGACCCAAACGGTTTCAAAACCGTTTGGGGATCATTCAAACGGTCTCAAGACCATTTGGTGATCACCCAAGACCGTTTGGAGGTCTAGGGTCAAGTATGGTTGAGCAATTGAAGGTCCAAAGATATTAAGTTGATGTACAATCAATTGTTGATTTTGTGACCAATCCTAGGATCCAAACCTTAATTGAATGACATGGTTAATGATGATGTGATGGGAAAACGGTATCAAGATCGTTTGGAGGTCATCCAAACGATCCCAAGACCGTTTGGGGGTCATTCAAGACCGTTTGGAGGTCTAGGGTTGACTATGGTTAGGGGTTTGAAGATCTAAAGATACCAAGATGATTTGCAATCAAATGCTGATTTGGTAATCAATCTAGTGATCCAAACCCTAAATGGATGACATGGATTTGAGTGATGAGATGGGAAAACGGTCTCAATACCTTTTGGAGTTTATCCAAACGACCTCAAGACCGTTTGGGGTCAGGTCATGTTCAATTTGGATGATGGTCCAATAGTTATAAAGTAACTAGTTACACATTGATTAATGTTGAAGGATCATCGATTCCAAACCCTAATCCAATTGATTCAAACCCTAATTGATGACCAATTGAGGGTCAATTGAGAGTCAAATCAGTTTAAGGATGACCTACTTAACTCAATCAAAGTATGGTGATAGGTCCAATTGATGATTAGTTACATGAATACAATGGTTGATGGAATCAACATTGAGAACCCTAAACCGATTAGAGTAGTTGAGACCATCTTTGGTCCATGCAGTTTTGAGGAGGTTTGGACCAAACGGTCTCAAGACCGTTTGGGACCAAACGGTTTCAAGACCGTTTGGGACCAAACAATCCCAAACCGATTGAGTCCATGGGGTTTCAAAAAGGTACTTTAGCAAACGGTTTCAAGTACTTGTTTTAGCAAACGGTCTCAAGCACCACCTTTACCAAACGGTTTCAATCCGTTTGAATTTTGAAAGACTAAGACCATTTGGGGCTCAAGTAGTCAAGATTGATTGAGGATTCAATTGGTTAATCCACTTGGACACCTATTGTAATTGAAGATCCAATTGGTCAATTCAATTGGATACCTTATGTATTGGAGGTCCAATGTAATTGAATCTCTTGAGAATTAAGATGATGAATGATCCATTGATTCAATGATGATTAGTAATGATAATAAATGCAGGTATAAAGGTTGAAACCCTAATAGTACCTAAGTTATTAGTGCCAATTAATGGATAAACCCTAATTGCTTATAAGAACAATGACTTGGTACACTATGTTAATCATAGTTGTATGTACTTGATTGAGGGTTGATGTAACCTAATCAAGTTAAGAAGATGATGGCATGAATTAATACATGAATATGATTCATGAGGTGATTAAGGGTATGATCCTTAAGTAAAGAGATCATGAAACCCTAATCAGGAACATAAACCCTAATTGACAGTGCTATTGAACTCTAACTTTAATTGAGGGAAATTCTAAACGAAACCCTAATCCAGGTTGAGGATGTAACCCTAATCTAGGGTAATGATATATGAAACTCCAATTTAGGGAAATGATATGTAAAACCCTAATTGGAGATGAATAGTATACCCAAGCTGTGGGTAACCATAGTGGAAACCCTAATTGAGGGTGATTCCATGTGAAACCCTAATTGAGGGTGATTCCATGTGAAACCCTAATTGAGGGTGATTCCATGTGAAACCCTAATTGAGGGTGAATCCATGAGAAATCCGAATTGAGGGTAATGTTATGAGAATCCTTAATTAAGATTAATGAATGAGAAACCTTAATCTAGGGTAATGTCATGTGAAACCCTAATTAAGAGTAGTATTATGGAAACCATGAAGAATGATGTGAAGTGAGACTTAAATCCAGGATGATGCCATATAATGTTATGTGCAACCATAGTCATGGTATAATGGCCAATATACTAAAGTAGGATGTGGTTATTACAATCAAGTAAGATGAGGATGTTATAACCATGAAGGGTAAAGTTGATGAACTATATGAATGATAGTGTTGATACCCTAATGAATAAGGGTCTAAAGGACAAGATGATGCCTAGATTATTATATATCTAATTTCATGTATGTGTAAGAACCATATTCATCTTACAATGATGAGGGTATGAAACTCTTAGTAGTGATGTATGCAATATCATATAATGGAGTGAATAACATCCTATGGGTTGAAATACCTAAAGTGGCTGATAATGATTTAATCTATATCAGCAATGCCTAACATTTGGTTAAGTCCATATCATTAAAGATAATTGGACAGTCCCAATGTGTGACCTATGCACCATATGATGAAAGTGACAGGTTAGTGGATAAAGTATTAAGAGGGAAATACCTTAATACAAGGTTTGTTGATTAACTTAAGTAAGATGGACATGAGAAGAAAGTGATACGTCAAGATATGATAGATATCACATTCAGCATTTCAGGGTAAGCATACCTTGATGGACCCCTAATCCAATATTCTTGGATAAGAAATACATGAAGGGTGTGTTATGCAATTGTTACAATAAAGATGTAATAAACTCAATGTACTTTGATAAATGTTGACTAATATACCTTGAGAATGGGACTAAGACAAATCAAGGAGTATGATGTAATCATACCATGATAAGTATGAGAAATGAATTCATACATTGAATAGATGATCATTAATGATTTATGATGAGAATTGTGATCATAAGCAAATACATATGATATCTTTGAATGCTCCTAGAGGTGTGGAGCAACATATTAGAAGTTGAATTAATAATGTGAGTATGAAACCCTAATTAATGTGAGATGGGAAAACCCTAACCCTAAATTGGGTAATGGGACATGAGAAGCCCTAATGCGATGTGAACATCAAGCCCTAACCCTAGTGAGGGAGCAGTGGTGTTACTATTATAATACATGAGATAAAGTGATTTTGTTGCCTAATGATAGATGACAAGATGTTGAATGGCCCTGTGAGCCATATGATTAGATGTTGCCTAATGAGAGGTGACAAGATGCTCTATGGGCTTTATGAGCCATGAGAACAATTATAGCATAGTAAGAGACACCAAGATGATTAATGACGGGTCAAAGGAATTTATATTCCAGGATCCATGTAATCTGGTTTGGTAGAGTCCAACACCTGGCAGAGGTGTAATACCTGTAATCAGGGTTGGTTAAAGTCCAATTCCTGGCTGTGAAATCAGGAGTGGTTAGAGTCCATTGTCTGACTGTGTAATCAGGATTGGTTAGAGTCCAATACCTGGCAGAGGCATGAAGCCTATAATCAGGAGTGGTTAGAGTCCAATTCCTGGGTGTGTAATCAGGGTTGGTTAAAGTCCAATGCGTGGCGGTGTAATCAAGGTTGGTTAAAGTCCAATGCCTGGCGGTGTAATCAGGTTTGGAGAAGTCCAATACCTGGCATAGGTGTAATGCCTGTAATCAGGATTGGTTAAAGTTCAATGCCTGGCTGTGAAATAAGGATTGGTAGTGTCCAATGCCTGGCGGTGTAATCAGGTTTGGAAGAGTCCAATACCTGGCGGAGGCTCAATGCCTGCAATAATGACACAAGATTGGAAGTAGTCCAATGCTTGCATTAATAACACAGAATTGATAATAACCTAATGCCTATATCAATGATATATGAGTACATGGTAGATGTCATTCCTTATCGGTTTAGTAGATTGGCTAAGGCCAACAGATTGAAACAAGAATGTTTCATGGGTGACATGACAAGATAATGAGTATCACAAGAAAAGTTTTATATGATGACATAATATTATGGATAAATGATATACATGTCATTCCTTTTCCTTATTAAAAGAATAGATGATATATTGCTCTGTCATAAATAGTTGCAATACTTTTAAGGATGAGAATGCTTTAAACTGCTATTCCTCTGCCCATTATCATATCTTTAAACTGCAATAACAATGTTTTGGCGGAGAGTTATATCTCCCCCTGGGGAAATTTACAATTGTCTCACCCCTGTGGGATCCAACATTTTTAGGTGGTGGCGAACAAGGAATTGCAGATATTCTTTTACAGGAAAAGGAAAGCAACAGCCCAGGCAACAGTGAGAGCTCAGGTGAAGACCCTGACTGTCAAGTCATATAGTTAGAAAGTCTTATGTGTAATGTGTCGTCTCTGTACTCTCAGGTCCTCGGAGTTTATAGTTAGTGTTTTAAATAATCGATCCAAGATTTTAGCTTGATGCCTCGAAGTTATATGTAGTCTATATATTATGTCTTGAGATAGCTAATGTTGTAATTCTCAAGAAGAGATAGTGCAAAAGATGTACTTTGAAACAAGATGTAAATGTTATGACATGGTTCTTGTTGTAAAAGATTTCCAATGATTGGATCTCTTTGCAAAAAGTTTTAATTTTTAGTTATTTTCAGTAATCCGCTGCAAATGATTCACTTCCAATTAGTTAATTTTGTGTTTTGTAAGTTGGATGTCACAATAAAGGTCTCTCAACATCATGCACAATGTTTTTAAATAAGGAAGGTGGATTAGTAAGATTTACCCCACAACTATCTTGCATCACATCAACCATCTATCATCAGTTCGTTCACATCTACATCATCGTCGGAAATTTCTTCTTGAAAACAAGTACTGCTATCGACATGTAGTGATCTCATAGTAGGAATCTTTCTATGCCAATTGTAACATCCCAAAATTGAGGCCTTAAATAAGATGATCTTAAAAGTAATGATTGAACTACCCACATCACAAGGTGCACCTCCTTTTTAGGAAGCCCATCATTAAGAACTTCATAGTTAAGCGTGCTCAACTTGGAGTAACACTAGGATGGGCGACCAGTCAGAAAGTTGATCTCGACTTGCATGTGAGTGAGGACAAAGCGCACAGTTAAGGCTAGTGGTGGTCTGTGGGGCCAGTCATCATTCCTGAAACTCTATTAGAGCCTTGGGTAGTGGGACCATGCATTACAAATGGTATCAGATCCAATACCCCTCTAGTAAGTAGGGCCCACACAGACATGTGGCATGCCAATCTTGAGCCACGCAATCCATGCATGTTGTAAAGGGTTGTCTATGGTGATGTAGCCACCCTTATACTGGTATTATGTGACTGAGAGCTGGGTGTCCATGGGTCATTCTAAGTCTACACTAAAATGGGGAAATGTTATTAGGCCTTATAGTTAAGCCTTGAGGGGGACATAAAGAGTGTAAGTGGGGGAGATTGTAACATCCCAAGATTTTAGGCATCAGACAAGAT
Organism: Alisma plantago-aquatica; assembly: GCA_963693085.1. Lineage (NCBI taxonomy): Eukaryota > Viridiplantae > Streptophyta > Magnoliopsida > Alismatales > Alismataceae > Alisma > Alisma plantago-aquatica. Next base: position 1,319,746,826 of record OY856412.1, on the reverse strand, counting down.
GATCTTAAAAGGAATGATTGGACTATTCACGTCACCAAGGTGCACCTCCTTTTTAGGGATCACATCAGTAAGAACTCCAAAGTTAAGTGTGCTCAGCTTGGAGTAGCACTAGGATAGGTGACCAGTCAACTCAGTTTACATGTTCATGAGGACAAAGCATGCAGTTAATGCTAGTGGTGGTCTTTGGGGCCAGTCGTCATTCCTAAAACTCTACTAGATCCTTGGATGGTGGGCCAAAGCATTACACCAATACCATTATGTATACTCCTGTACAATCCCATTGCACATGACATGACTTTTGATTTGGTCAACAATGATGACTTTCAAGTAATTACAACAATTCCTACATGGACAATGAAACCTATCTCCAAGTTGTTTCCTATGTTCCTCTAGAAATCTCATAAACTAACTGAGACCAATTATAAACTTCAGAGTGCAGTGATTTGAAATGGACATCCATGATCGAACCATTCTATGATCATAGAGAAAAAGAGTATTGAATTGGGCATTTGGAAATTGGGATTTAGAGAGTAGAGTCTAGAGATTAGGGTTTAAAGGATAGGGTTTATCATTTAGGATTCAAGGTTTACAAGTTTAAGAAATAGGGTTTACAAATTAGGGTTTAGGGTTTTATAATGAATGTGTACCACCTATCTGATTCTTGAACACATAATCTCACTAGTAAGTGTATAATGTGTATTCAGACTTTGAAAATATTTTGGTAGCATTTCCCCATGGTTCTCCAAGTACACTGATATAAATGGGCAAAACCCACCTACATATGTACTTTATGAATAATGGGGAAGTTTTGATGAAGCATCTTGAAAACTGAATACAAATTATACACATACATCCTAAGTGAGATTAAGTGTTCAAGAATATTCCCAAACTAGGGACTATCCAAGATTTACTCCTAATGAGTAAATCTCATATGACTTTCTAGGCCAACAGATAATGTTGTCATTTATATACCCATGATCTTAGTGTCATCATTCATATCATAGGTGTAAAAGAATATACATTAAGATAGACTTGATATAATACATTCATTTTCATAGAATTGTGGTCCAAGTTTCATATAATGTTGATGTTCAATCATCTTTTATGATTATTACAATATTTATGTCAATTATGCACAAGGAGGGTTCAAATTCGTCAAGACATGAGAGACTAGTTATGAGTGGATAAGAGACACAAACCTCCTTATATCAAGGTTCATGTTTTATACATATATACATGTGTATATATAAAGAGATCCAAAAGATCTTAATAAAGTCATATTTGTAATTGAAAAATAAATAAACAACTAGACATCCAAATATAGTGGATTCATTTCCTTATTTAAACAAGAAGTGCAAACAAATACCATCATCACACACAACATACATTTTTTTGCATATCCATTCAAACACATAATGCAAACACCAATATTAAACAACATGATGAAATGAATCAAAACATATAATGAGAAGGGGGAAGTGGTACACCTCACTTGAGCAGTGAAATGGTTGTGCAGCACATGCAGAGGCATGGAGTGATGATTAACAACACTAGAAATTCCCATGGAGCAACCACTGTATCACCAGTGTCGGTGATGTAAAAAGTTTTGGTGACAATGATAGAGAAACAACACAACAGTAGGAGAGAAATGATAGTGGCAAAGAAGTGGTGGCACAACAACGTCACACCACCAAAAATAGAAAAGTAGTAGTCGTAGAGAAGTAGAACAATAGTGGTGATGATAGAGAAGTGGTAGAGGTAGAGAAGTGTTAATATATCTTATTTATATTCAAATTCATTATATTTTGTAATTTATATATAATGTTGGACCTCTATATAATTTCTCAAGGTTCTCTTATTAATAAAAAGGAGAGGACACAATGCTACTCTCTACATGCTGCATTGCAACACCCTATCTTTTTCTTCACATGGTACAATAGCAACAAGATCCAAGGAAAGCGTAGCCAGCCCTAACCCTAACAACAAGGTAGTGACTCCAGTCTCTGAGCCTTCCCCATCTCCCTCTACTCAAGAGACTCCTGAAGAACCATTTAACCTTGATGTTCCAATTTCTGTTCGTAACGGTAGTCGTTCTTGTACTTTTCGACATCCTATTACAAGTGTGTGTTGTTTGTCAAAATTATCTAAGAAGGCTCATTCATTCGCTCTTGGTATTCATTGTGTGGTCATTATAAGAAATCATCTTAATGCTATGAATGATATTGGTTGGAAATAGGCAATGCATATGGAAATGTTTTCTCTTCTACAAAACAACATCTGGGAAGTTATTGACTTACATCCAGATCAAAATGTTGTGGGCTGCAGATGGGTATTCATAGTGAAAGATAATCTAGATGGCTCAGTTGAGAGGTTGAAGGCTAGATTGGTGGCAAAGGTTACACTCAGACATATGGGGTCGATTTTTTTGAGACCTTTTCACATGTGGCTCGTCTAAATTTAGTGTGGATTCTTATTTCTCTGGCTACTACTTTTAAATGGCCTCTATTTCAGCTTGATGTCAGGAATCCCTTTCTTCATGGTGATCTACATGAAGAGGTGTACATGGAGCAACCTCCTAGTTTTGCTTCTCATGGGGAGTGTTAGAAGGTGTATAGATTGAAGAAAGACATGTAAGGGTTGCAACAATCTCCTAGAGCTTGGTTTGATAAGTTCAATAATATTATACTAAATATGGGGTTTTCTCATTCTGTGACTGATCACTCCTTATTCTATTCTAGCTCTCATGTTGGATCTATTATTATTGTTGTATATGTTGATGATATAGCTATCACCAGTAGTGATTCTATAGGCATATCACATGTGAAAGAAGGATTGCAGGGGCATTTTCATACAAAGGATCTGGGCTAATTGAGGTATTTTTTGGGTATTAAAGTACTTAGATCTCATGCAGGTACTAATTTGTCTCAGAGGAAATATGTGATGGATTTACTGTAGGAAGCAGGTATGAGTGAGTCCAAGCCGGTGTCTACTCCTATGGAATATCATGTGAATGAGACGACTAATGATATTGATTATCCAAATCCAAAATATTACAAGAAAATTGTTGGTAAACTAATATATATGACAGTTACTCACCCTAACATTTCCTTTGTTGTAGGATTGGTGAGTCAGCATATAAACTCACCACAACAGTCCCATTGGAAATCAGTTTTTCTTATTCTGAGATATCTGAAAGGTGCACCAAAACCCTTATGTCTACTCTTGTTCTCATTGGTTATGCATATGCAGATTGGGATGGTAATCTGAATGACAAGGGGTCTACTTATGGATATTGCATGTTTCTAGGAAATCACTTTATCACTTGGAAAAGCAAAAAGTATAATGTGTGGCAAGATCTAGCATGGAGGATGAGTATCGAGCAATGGCTCATGCTTGTTGCGAGTTGCAGTGGGTTCAATCAGTGCTTTCTGAATTAAAGGTTCATGTGTTGTCTCAGATAGAGCTCAATCTACATTGCTAAGAACCCAATCTTCCATGAACGTGCTAAGAACATAGAGGTTGACTGCCACTTCATCAGAGATCAGATCAAGAATGGTGTTGTTGTGACTCTGTATGTCAAATCTAAAGATCAACTTGTTTATGTTCTCACAAACCCATTAAGTCCAACATCATTTCAGAACTTTTGCAACAAGTTGGGCATACCCGATGTGTATGCTCCAGGTTGAGGGGGTGTGTTCAAATATCTTATTTATGTTCAACATTATTATATTTTGCAATTTCTATATACTACTATACCTCTATGTAATTTCTCCAAATTCTCTTATTAATATAGGGAGAGGGCACATTGATCCTCTCTACACGCTGCATTGGAGCACCCTATCTTTCTTAATCACAAGAAGCACTAATGGAAAGCACAATGACAATGATGGTGATGGATGACGACAACTCAAGAAAAGCTAGTAGTAGTGGTCAGCACGAATGGTGTCAAAAATAGAGAAGTGCAATGTCTACAAGAGAAAAGAGGGCTTAGAACAATGAAATAGGGAATAGTTAAAGAAAAATTGTGTGGGTGCAATTAAGTAAACTTAGTCATCAGTTGTTGCATAAATCGACGAATAAAACTTTAGTTGTTTGTTCTAGTCAAAAATCGATGCCATAGGTCAACCTATGTTGTTGGTACCCCACCAAAAAGTTGATGAAACACGTACTTATCCCTAATAAAAATACCAATCTTGCTAATACTTTAGCTGTCAGTTCTAGTAAAAGACTAACAACATAGGTCAACCTATGTCATCATTTTTCCACCAAAAAAGTGATGACACATGTACTTATTTCTAATAAAAAATGCCAACCTCTCTAAGACTTTAGTCGTAAGTTGGTATCAGAAAATGGACGCCATAGGTCAATATTTGTCTTTGGTTTCCCAACAAAAACGGACGCCATATATACTTTTTCCTAATAAAAAAGGCCAACCTCATTAAAGCTTTAGTCATGGACTTATTGTAGAAAACCAACGACGTAACTTACTCTATGTCATCACTTTCCCACCAAAAAATGAACACGATATGTATTTATCCCTAATAAAAAAATTCATCCTCGATAAGACTTTAGTCGTCAACTTCTAGCAAAAAACCAATGACATGACCCAATTTGGGGGAAAATATCTTTCATGGGGCACATGATGGGAACCTTTTGTCATATGCTCTTCTAGAAAACCAATGGCATAGGGTTTTTGGAGGCAAATCTTTTTGCAGTAGGTGTGGCCTATGATGTTGGTTTTCTTTAGTAGAAACCAATGGTAGATTCATTTTAGAGGTAAATTTTATTTCATGAGAAGGGCTTTGTCTTTGGTTTTTTTCATAACTGACACAACATTCCTGTATCAATTTTTTCAAATAAAATATTGATTTTGTATGCTATCTTAGGCATCAGTTCTTCAAAAAGAAAAACAAAGTTCTTCAAAAAGAAACTAACGTTATAGTAAAAGGAGTACCCATGTTTTTTCTTAATCGACAAGACTAGATCAGTAGTGATGTTTGTGTTATACCAATAAATGTTATAGACATGTAGTTCCTGTTTCCTATAAAACATACATTAATAAAAGTGAGATTAGGGGTCAAATAGTACTAGTGGATCTACATTAGTGACAGAGCCATCTAGGCCGCACACATCTCCAAGAAGGAATTGCTTCCACTGTAACCAACTTGGACACATGAGGATGTTTTGCCTGCAATTAAACCAAGAGGTGTCCTAGAAAAAAGGACATAGACAAAAAGTCTCAAAGTAGCATGGAGGTAATGGTGGTAGAGGTGTGGTCAATCTTTACATGTAGGATTATCAAGATCCTTGGGAAGAAGACAAGAACAAAGGAAGTTTATGTGACCTTCTTCTTATTTGCCATGAGTCAACCTGAAAGATTTGCCAACCCCCAAATCATTATAGGCCAGATAGTTCTTTTTCATTCTAAATTGTTTGCATCTATTGTATGTATCTATTTAGGTTAATTGAGGAAGGACACACTTGTTTATCACCAGAGAGATAATTGTATGATGTAACTTTCATGTTAGTTGTTAATCTGATGTCCTTTTTTCTGAAATACTTTTATTTGGATCCACAATTTTATGAGAGGAGTGTTCATCATGTGTTCTTCTTTTCAATAGATGCAACATGAAGTTGATATCTTGAAACTTTACATGCATGGATTGGATTTGATCCTTGGGATGGATATCTTAGAGAAGTAAATGGTGTTGTTGTATTATAAATCTAAGGTTGTTGAGTTTTGTGAGGGAGATGTCTCTTGGACTTTCCAAAGAGACTGGAAGACTCTCCCTAGAATCTGAGATGTTCCTATGATGCGTGAGTTTGAAGATGTCTTTTTTGAGTTTCCTATTTCACCACACGGAGAGATTAATCTTGAGACCAATATAACCCCTGGCACACAACCTATAGCGCAAACACCATATCGAATGGCACTGACAGAGATGCAATAGTTGAAGAAAAAACTTCAAGAGTTGCTAGATAAGGGTATCATATACTCGATCATGCCCCCCTTGGACTGTTCCTAATTGTTTGTCAAGAAGAATTATGGTTCTACGAGGTTATGCATAAATTACCAACAGTTGAATAAGGTCACATTATAGAACAAGCACCACTTTCCTAGGATTGATGATTTTTTACTAGTTTAAAGGATATACAATGTTTTTGAAGATAATCCTAATATCATGATATCACCAGATGAGGATCAAGATACATGACATACCATAAACAATCTCTAGAACTAGGTCTGGTCATTATGAGTTGTGGTTGTCATTTCAACTAACCAATGCACCTACAAGTTTTATGGATTGATGAACACAGTGTTCAAATGGTATTTGGATCAATTCATTGTAGTCTTTATAAGTGACATCTCAATATACTCTAAGGATCAAGAACAACACGAGCAACATTTCAGTTTGACCTTAGAACTACTGAGGCAACATTAGTTATATACAAAGTCTAGTAAGTACAAGTATTGGGTGTGTAACATCCCAAAATTTAAGGCCTCAAATAAAATGATCTTAAGGGAATGGTTGGACTACCAATAGAACCAAGGTTCACTCTCTTTTCAGGGATCCCATCACTAATAACTCTACAATTACACATGATCTTCCTAGAGTAGTACTAGGATGGATGACCTGCCAGTAGTTGATCCTGAGCTATTACTGAGTGAGGAAAAAGAACACAACTGGGGATAGTGGTGGTCTATGGGGCCATTCATCATTATTTAAACTCTAATAGATCCTTGAGAAATGATCCTAGACATCAGAAATTGTATCAGTTCTTATTCTTTTCTAGTAGGTGGGCCTACATGGGCTTGTAATACACTAATCTCAAGTTCTATTATCTGAGAACATTGGAAATGTATATTTGTGGTGATGGAGCTACCTTTGTGCTGGTAGCTTCCATTGGGAGCTAGGTGTACATGGCCCATTATGGTTATGCATTGAAATGGGGAAGTTAATGAGTTTGTATAGTTGAGCCTTGATGAGGATGTCAAGTCTAAGTGAGAAACTTCCCAATATTTGAGACCTCAGATAAAATGATTTTAAAAGGATTTGTTAGACTAGCCATATCACCAAGGTGCACCTCTACTTTAGGGATCTCGTCACTAAAAAACTCTATGGTAAAGTGTGCTCATCCCAAAGTAGAATCAGGATGGGTGACACGTAGGAAATTTGATCTTGGGATATACGTGAGTGAAAACAAAGCAGGAAACCAAGTCTAGTGGTGGTCTGTGGGGCTAGTTGTCATTCCTAAAACACAAATAGAGCCTTGAGGTGGACCTAGTCATTAAAAGGTGGTAGAGGTTTCTTTCATTGGACATGTCATGTCTAGTAGAAGGATTTGTGTAAATGTCAAGAAGGTTGAGCCAGTGCTGATGTGGGAACAACCCAAGACACAAAATCAAGTGTGGACTTTTCTTGGTCTAGTTGGATACTATAAATAGATTGTTAAATATTTTAATTCAATAGCATTCTTATTTATTAGACTAACCAAAATAATATTTACCCTTTGTTTGTATGGAGAAATATCAACAAATTTTCCATTTGAGAAAGGATAAGTTGACATCTTCTCAGTGCTAGCGTTTCCAGAGCCCAAGAAAGGTAATATAGTTTTTCGTGACGTGCCAAAGGAGGGTCTTGGAAGCATTTTGATCAACAAGCTTATAAATTTTACATCACAAGAATATCTAGTATCTTCTCTCAAATAAGGAGTTTAATATGAGACTGATAAGAAGGCTTGGACTAATAACATATTACAAATACAAGATATATTATCATCAAGGAAAGGCAAATGTTATGGTAGATGTGTTGAGTAGGAGGTCGTCTCATCATCTTCATCATGACCAACACAGTTTTAATCTTTGTCTTATGAAAGGAGAGACATGTTTGTGTCTCTACCTCATATGAATTTACATATATATATCTCCACTCTCGAGGTATAGTTGGCTCAGCTACAAGTCAAACTGACATCAATACAAAATTAGAAATGCAAAAAAATTGATATTGTGATATAGAATATTAGAACATAGATAGAGAAGGTAAAGCATGATAGGTTGAATGAGGAATTGGACATTGTCTTATCATTATGTGATAGTTGTTCCTAATGTAAATGACTTTAGGAAGATGGTGCTTTAGGAGAAACATACTTCAATGTACACAATGCATCCCAACAACGTAAAGGTGTACCATAATCTCAAAGATCTATATTTTTGTCAAGGATTGAACATAGATGTGGTAAAGTTTGCGACCAAGTGTCATTTTTTTCAACTAGTCAAAGTACAACATTATTCGCTAAAAGGAACATTACAAGCCTCATCATTTCCACAATGGAAGTGGGATCAAGTTACCATAGACTTCATGGTTTGTCTTCCTATGATAGATAAAGTTCATGATTATGTATGGTTGGTAGCTAAAATATTAACTAAGGTAGCTTACTTTTTAATGGTTAAGACCACCTATATCACAAGAAAGGTAACACTGATCTAAAGTTTATGAGACAATATGCTTGTATAGGGTATGCACAACATTAATGTCTATAAATGACCACAATTTATAAGCAGATTTTAGGAGCGTCTACATGCAGCCTTGGACATAAAGTTGCAATTCAATACAACATTTCATCCACAATAAGATACCCAGTCAGAGAGTACTATACAAATTGTAGAAGATCTATTAATATCATGTGTATGGATGTAAATGGTGTGGGTATGGTGTAGGTCCAGCTATACCCATACCTATTTAATTTAGTGGGTAAATTTCTAGTTCTAGACCCACATAATAAAAATGTAGACCCTCACCATACTCGTACCTGCAATAGTTATTGGTATGTGGTGTGCAGATAAGCAGTTCCATTTAAAACATCATATTTCTTATGTAAGAAAAATTGCAATTATGCTATCTACTTTTTATACAATGATATATATATATATATATTGTATAAGATTGTAACATACTGAAATTCAAGGTCATCCCTGCAATTTACCCATTTTTGAGCTTTTCTTTGCTTTCTAGTCCATTTGGACCTTTTTCATAAATTTCCCTTGTATTATATTCTTTTTGGACCCCTTGTGCATTTTGAGCACAATTCAATGTTTAAAATCACCTTTTCCCCTCATTTATGATAATTGAGGGGTGTTTGCACAAATAACCCAATTAAGGAGATAAGTGAGGGTTAATAATGTAATTTGGTCATTAAGGATGGAGATAAGTAGATAATATTAATTTGGAGCTTTTTGGATAAATATATGAATAATAATAAGCATTTGAAGTAATTATGAGTATATTACTCCTTTTACTTTCTCTCTCCTCCAATTTGATAATAAATGTGTGAAAACATATTTAAGGGTTGATATTTTTCTCTTAATACTCATATATATCTATCACCTCGAATTTGACTCACTAATTGCATTAATATAGTCATTTCATAATAATTCACACCTTTTAATATGTTAAAATACACTTTAATGAGAAATATATTAATTGAGGGCCTTATTGGATATAATTACAAAATATAATTATATAGCATTGTAATATGCGTCATTATGAACCTATGGTCCAAATTTGGTGGCTTTTGGAGTTCATTTGACCCTTCAAATCCATTTTATAAGTATTGAATATAGTGTGACCTTTTTCTTAAATTGATTTCATTAATTTGATGCGTAACGCTATAGTTGGGCCACTTTTTCCCTGTCGCGCGCCCGGGTCCATGGTGGACTCACATCCAACGGCTCCTAGTCCACCTAGATTCGATCCAATCATGCCCGCATTATCTTCTTCATTCGCTCATCCCGCGAAACGGCAGTAGTTCTACCTGTGCTGCCTCCTCGACTTCAAACTTGATCATTTCTCGACGGTTTCGCGTGGTTTCTTCACCATCGAGTCCGGTTCGACACCCCAAACCCAACGATCCCCATCTCGATCCCCCTCACTCACTGTAGGCAAAACGCCCAACCTGGGCCACATCCTCCTCTCCACCAGGGAGTAGCAGAGCAGGCACCGGCCATCCCCACGCCTACTTAAGGGGCCGTGGAGCACCCCCGGGCTTCGAGCCTTCTTTCTCTCCCTCCAATTCCTCCTCTTTTTCCCCCGAAGACCCCGACCTAGTCCACCGTCTTCCCCGACAATGGTGACCTACTGTTTGCACCTCCGACCACCTCGGGTCAATTGGACGATAGGTAACCATCTACGGAACTCTCTCTTCCCCTCTCTACCCTCTTCCTGTCTCGAGGTAGCCCCATACTCCGGGTCCTATAGACCACAGATATGACCTCCGTCGGTGCCTGTCATTTTTGTGTCTTTGTGGCTCTCTACCCTCACTGACGCTTTCCTTTGGTTCACCTTGCATCCGCAGACGTTTCCTGACCTTTGGTTTTACTTTTTCGGCCCCTATCTCCGGGTTTTGATCTCCGTCTTGCTCCCCTGTCATTTTCTTTGCTCTCGGTCGCGCGGGTGTGGTTCCAGTAGATTGTTGTGACCGGTAATTATCAGGGAATCCATTCTTGGTTTTCTTCTACCTTCTCTCGTCATGGTTGCAGTTCAGGCTTGGGAGCCCCGAGCTCCAGGTGTGCTCGGAATCCATGGATTCGAGCAGCAGCAAACCAACAGGTCTAATGACCTTGGTGTCCCCGTTGCTTCAATTGATAGATTTAAGTCGCATGGGCATTCTCATCTTTTTACCTTCTGGTTTGTGTCTCACTGCAAGAATTCAATAGATACCGAATGACGTGATTACCCTCGATGTACCAATCGATTCAATTAAACATACAGGGGTATTATCGTCAATCTGGCCCTTGTAATTGCTCTCTTGTGCGAGCAAACGATGGTTCCAAATGACTGATCTACCCTCATCATTTTAATTATTTTAATTTGACGAGCAAGGGTAGTTTAGTCTTTTCACCTGTTATTTACATCGATTTCCATTTGATTTAAATACCTGTCACACTATAGTTTTCATGCATCCTGATTGGTCGATTTTAATTAATTCATAGTAAATCGATCGATTGTCAGAAAAATGCAAATAAATAGTCAATGGAAAGGATTTTTAATGTAGAATCTTATTTTGTGGTTTTTGAAGCCTGATTCCAAAGTATTTTTCGAAGTTTTCCTAAGATACTCTTTTAATGGTTTAAATGTTCTAAAATGCATAAGTAATTCATTTTAACTCCAATTTGTAAAATAAAATATGTTTTATTAATCAGGAGAATATGAATAATCGTTTGGTCAAGGTTTTAGAGTCACAAATCGACCTTTGGTTTTCAAGGTAGAAAATTAGGGTTTTCCATATGCTTTATGTCTTTATATATATTAATACATGTGTAATAATGTAACTAGGAAATGTGGATGGATTGCAATCAACTTGGTGAATGTTATGGTAAATAATTAAAAATAGGTATGTGAGCCCTATTTCAGTATGTGCACCCTATTTTGTATGTGAATGTGAACATCCATGGTGAATGTGAAATCTATGTGGAATGTATATTGTGCAATCAACCTACTCTTCAGTTGGGATCTTATCCAACCCTACGTTAAAGTTGTGCTAGCCTTGTTATCCTTCTAATTACATTTATTGGCTCTTTACTTAGTTTATGCCATTCTGGCTTAATCATTTGAATCATGTGAATCATGCTTCTACATATGTTGCCTCCTTTACTTGGAAATGCTTTAATCTTGTTGTTGCCTATGTTGGCTTATCCTTTTGAGTTATTTGGAAACATTGTATAATGTTGTTTCTTGTTGGCTCCTTTACTTGTTGGAGTTATTGGATATTATTGTGGCCTATGATGACCTATTTGTTTATTCTTGGGTTTTATTCCCAATGCTATGATGTTATTTTGTTCTCTTTTCACTCTACTGCCAAGTGAATGTTATGCATGATATAGTTATTGGCCAATTGACAATGTAGTGTACATGAGTACAAACCACCCACAGGGCACTGGGGTTTTAGTCCCCCTTCCGGACACTGGGGTTTTAGTCCCCCTGCCATTTTATATATTAGGCACTGGGGTTTTAGTCCCCCTGCCACTTTTTAGGCACTGGTGTTTTAGTCCCCCTGCCATTGGTGAGGTCCTGTAGGTGCCTCACCCTACATTGAGAGGACGCTGAGTCATAATTTATATTCATGCAATGGTGATATTTGTTGATATTTAAATGTGGTAGTTTTTCTAGAATCTTATTCACTCATTTGCTCTCACTTCTTGAAATCCCTTAATGGAATATTTTTGCTTAGCTTATTATTTGCCTTTATCCTATTTTTTAACACATACCTTTTATCTTTCTCTTTCTGGATGACCCCAACCATCCAGGCTAGGATCAGAGTGCGCATGGAAGCTTGGTGAACCTAAGACTAAGGATGGGAGTTGAAGGAAAAGGAACATATATGATCATAGTTGCTTTTATGTTATATAGTTGTTTTGTTTGGAGACAATGTTGTCTTAGTTAAGTCTTCCTCTACCTAGATCCTTGTTTTTTTGTATAAAGATGTACCCCAATTGGGAAAATTTTGTAATGTACTCTTTATACATTTTGAATTAAGTCAAGATTTAAATTTCCGCTGCTATCCAATTGATGATTTGTTTATCATGTTTAATAGTAGAGACTTGGTCTTTACAACATGGTATCAGAGCATGAAGGTATTCAGATTCTTGACTAATTCAAATTGTCTCCTTAGAGTATATAGTTTCGCTTTAGTTAGTTTTTCACCTTAGAGTTGACCTAGCATGAAAGTTTGATTTAGTATCATAATAATAATAATTAATTAAAATAAATTTGTCAACTTTTTGGTGAAATGTCTATTGAGTAGCTATTAGAGCAAGAAGTTGAAAGTGATGGTGTCTAGAAAGGTTCAGAGCTTGGGGGTTGGCAATATTTTCCTCTGCCCCACTAGCTTGGTCACGAGGACTCCTGAGCTCATATGACCTGGCCTGGCCTGATCTGAAACGGACAGCTTGAAATAGTCTACCTTTAGACATTACCTTATTATTGAGTAACCTTTATAACTCTTATATGATGATTTGATTTCTTTTCTCAAACAAAAATCATCTTGTAATCCCTAAGTATCTTATATGAGCCTTAGATTTCCATGTTTAAGGTTTAGTGAACCCTATGCTATACCTTGAGTTGGAAGATAGATTTTAGTAAGACTTTTAATGTTGGGCCTTATACCCTTAAAATAGTTTGACTTAGTCAACCCTTTAAGTGTAAAGGTAGTGTTAGTACCCCATTTGGTTTTGCAAATCTAATTTCGAGGATGAAATCCCTCTTTAGGGGGATGGAATCCCAATTGAAAGCAAAATCAAATACCTTTAGAGTTAGAAACCCTATCCATGTGGACATATGTGCATAATAACTTATGTGAACAATAATTTACCAAACACATTATACTTGTAATTCAACTTGTTTGTTTATACACACATGAATATGTAGTAAGTCATATAGGAATAATTCATATGTGTGAACCTTCACATATAGGCTTGATGCACATAATAAACAAGTTACTAATGGTGAATATACATAATGTTGGCTATGCCCCCCTAATGATAAAATTTGTATGGATAATGCACCCTAAGGATGTTTTAACATGTAATGATCAAGTTGACCTAAACCCTAATATGTAATCATCTAGTTTTGACAACATCCACATATATATACCCTTAATGCTTTTCATGATACATTAGTGACATTAGGTGTCATCATCACATAATATACCCTAATGCATATAAATGGATTATAGTCACTAAGTTATCAATATATGTAAGGCATATCACATTGCTCTTTAATGAACACCTCATCATAACTTGATATATTAATGGGTTACATCATATTCACTAAAATGCATCTAATGACTCAAATATGATAATGAATAATTGGATTCACATAAATATTCATAAATGCCTAATGTGAATTAAAATATGTATAATTTATAATATGAAGTAATGGACGAAAATGATTAATGATGTCATTAAAATGAGTATGAAAAGATGATATGAAAATGTGCACTCAGAACATTATTTGGAATTATAATAGGCTTAATAACTTGTTGGATAATATTAACCTTTTCTACAAAATAATTGGTGATAGCTCTACATGATAGTTTTAAGAGGACAATGGAGAATGAATTCATGTTATTAAGGTTTTAACCTAATGCATTAATTGATGTTGAAATGGCTTAGCAAACCCTAATTGTGCTTAAAACCCTTGATGAGGGGAAATACACATGATATGATATTGAGGTATAATTGTTTTGAATAAAATGTGGCACAAGTAGTAGTATAATAAATATGATACCTCTTCATGATGTAGATCATATTAATAAGGAAAAAATGTTAATTAACTTAAGTTTGATAAAAGGTATAGGTTTTGTGGAAACCTTAGTAACACCTGACTTATGTAGATTTTATGTGGTACCCTAGTTTAAGGGTTATAACCTAGTGTTTAAGGTTGGGAAGTTGCACACCCACCCTCTCTTTCCTCTTGTTGTGATTTCGGGGATGAAATCCTCTTTAAGGGGTGGTGTGTTGTAACATACTAAAATTCAGGGTCTTCCCTACAATTTACCCATTTCGAGCTTTTCTTTGCTTTCTAGTCCATTTGGACCTTTTTCATAAATTTCCCTTGTTTTATACTCTTTTTGGACCCCTTGTGCATTTTGAGCACAATTCAATGTTTAAAATCACCTTTTCCCCTCATTTATGATAATGGAGGGGTGTTTGCACAAATAACCCAATTAAGGAGATAAGTGAGGATTAATAATGTAATTTGGTCATTAAGGATGGAGATAAGTAGATAATATTAATTTGGAGCTTTTTGGATAAATATATGAATAATAATAAGCATTTGAATTAATTATGAGTATATTTCTCCTTTTACTTTCTCTCTCCTCCAATTTGATAATAAATATGTGAAAACATATTTAAGGGTTGATATTTTGCTCTTAATACTCATATATATCTATCACCTCGAATTTGACTCACTAATTGCATTAATATAGTCATTTCATAATAATTCACACCTTTTAATATGTTAAAATACACTTTAATGAGCAATATATTAATTGAGGGCCTTATTGGATATAATTACGAAATCTAATTATATATCATTGTAATATGCGTCATTATGAACCTATGGTGCAAATTTGGTGGCTTTTGGAGTTCATTTGACCCTTCAAATCCATTTTATAAGTATTGAATATAGTGTGACCTTTTTCTTAAATTGATTTCATTAATTTGATGCGTAACGCTATAGTTGGGCCGCTTTTTCCCTGTCGCGCGCCCGGGTCCATGGTGGACTCACATCCAACGGCTCCTAGTCCACCTAGATTCGATCCAACGGCGCCAGCATTATCTTCTTCCTCCGCTCATCCCGCGAAACGGCAGCAGTTCTACCTCTGCTGCCTCCTCGACTTCAAACTTGATCATTTCTCGACGGTTTCGCGTGGTTTCTTCACCATCGAGTCTGGTTCGACACCCCAAACCCAACGATCCCCATCTCGAGCCCCCTCGCTCACTGTAGGCAAAACGCCTAACCTGGGCCGCCTCCTCCTCTCCACCAGGGAGTAGCAGAGCAGGCACCGACCATCCCCACGCCTACTTAAGGGGTCGTGGAGCACCCCCTGGCTTCGAGCCTTCTTTCTCTCCCTCCAATTCCTCCTCTTTTTCCCCCAAAGACCCCGACCTAGTCCAGCGTCTTCCCCGGCAACGACGACCTACTGCTTGCACCTCCGACCACCTCGGGTCAATTGGACGATAAGTAACCATCTACGAAACTCTCTCTTCCCCTCTCTACCCTCTTCCTGTCTCGAGGTAGCCCCATACTCCGAGTCCTATAGACCACGGATATGACCTCCGCCGGCGCCTGTCATTTTTGTGTCTTTGTGACTCTCTACCCTCACCGACTCTTTCTTTTGGTTCACCTTGCATCCGCGGACGTTTCCTGACCTTTGGTTTTAGTTTTTCAGCCCCTATCTCCAGGTTTTGATCCCCGTCTTGCTCCCCTGTTTCCGGGCATGTTGAGCCTGGTTTCTTTGCTCTTGGTCGCGCGGGTGTGATTCCAGTAGATTGTTGCGACCGGTAATTATCAGGGAATCCATTCCCGATTTTCTTCTTCCTTCTCTCATCATGGTTGTGGTTCAGGCTTGGGAGCCCCGAGCTCCAGGTGTGCTCGGAATCCATGGATTCGAGCAACAACAAACCAACATGTCTAATGACCTTGGTGTCCCCGCTGCTTCAATTGATAGATTTAAGTCGCATGGGCATTCTCGTCTTTTTACCTTCTGGTTTGTGTCTCGCTGCAAGAATTCAATAGATACTGAATGTCGTGATTACCCTCGCTGTACCAATCAATTCAATTAAACATCCAGGGGTATTATCGTCAGTCAGGCCCTTGTTCTTGCTCTCTTGTGCGAGCAAACGATGGTTCCAAATGACTGATCTACCCTCATCATTTTAATTGTTTTAATTTGACGAGCAAGGGTAGTTTATTCTTTTCACATGTTATTTACATCGATTTCCATTTGATTTAAATACCTGTCGCACTATAGTTTTCCTGCATCCTGATTGGTCGATTTTAATTAATTCATAGTAAATCGATCTATTGTCAGAAAAATGCAAATAAATAATCAATGGAAAGGATTTTTAATGTAGAATCTGATTTTGTGGTTTTTGAAGCCTGATTCCAAAGTATTTTTTGAAGTTTTCCTAAGATACTCTTTTAATGGTTTAAATGTTCTAAAATGCATAAGTAATTCATTTTAACTCCAATTTGTAAATAAAATATGTTTTATTAATCAGGAGAATATGAATAATCATTTGGTCAAGGTTTTGAGTCACAACTCGACCTTTGGTTTTCAAGGTAGAAAATTAGGGTTTTCCATATGCTTTATGTCTTTATATATATTAATACATGTGTAATAATGTAACTAGGAAATGTGGATGGATTGCAATCAACTTGGTGAATGTTATGGTAAATAATTAAAAACAGGTATGTGAGCCCTATTTTAGTATGTGCACCCCCTTTTGTATGTGAATGTGAACATCCATGGTGAATGTGAAATCTATGTGGAATGTATATTGTGCAATCAACCTACTCTTCAGTTGGGATCTTATCCAACCCTACCTTAAAGTTGTGCTAGCCTTGTTATCCTTCTAATTACATTTATTGGCTCTTTACTTAGTTTATGCCATTCTGGCTTAATCATTTGAATCATGTGAATCATGCTTCTACATATGTTGCCTCCTTTACTTGGAAATGCTTTAATCTTGTTGTTGCCTATGTTGGCTTATCCTTTTGAGTTATTTGAAAACATTGTATAATGTTGTTGCTTGTTGGCTCCTTTACTTGTTGGAGTTCTTGGATATTATTGTGGCCTATGATGGCCTATTTGTTTATTCTTGGGTTTTATTCCCAATGCTATGATGTTATTTTGTTCTCTTTTCACTCTACTGCCAAGTGAATGTTATGCATGATATAGTTATTGGCCAATTGACAATGTAGTGTACATGAGTACAAACCACCCACAGGGCACTGGGGTTTTAATCCCCCTGTCGGGCACTGGGGTTTTAGTCCCCCTACCATTTTATATATTAGGCACTGGGGTTTTAGTCCCCCTGCCACTTTTTAGGCACTGGGGTTTTAGTCCCCCTACCATTGGTGAGGTCCGGTAGGTGCCTCACCCTACATTGAGAGGACGTTGAGTCATAATTTATATTCATGCAATGGTGATATTTGTTGATATTTAAATGTGGCAGTTTTTCTATAATCTTATTCACTCATTTGCTCTCACTTCTTGAAATCCCTTAATGGAATATTTTTGCTTAGCTTATTATTTGCATTTATCCTATTTTTTAACGCATACCTTTTATCTTTCTCTTGTTGGATGACCCCAACCATCCAGGCTAGGATCAGAGTGTGCATGGAAGCTTGGTGAACCTAAGACTAAGGATGGGAGTTGAAGGAAAAGGAACATATATGATCATAGTTGCTTTTATGTTATATAGTTGTTTGGTTTGGAGACAATGTTGTATTAGTTAAGCCTTCCTCTACCTAGATCCTTGTTTTTTTTGTATAAAGATGTACCCCAATTGGGAAAAATTTGTAATGTACTCTTTATACATTTTGAATTAAGTCAAGATTTAAATTTCCGCTGCTATCCAATTGATGATTTGTTTATCATGTTTAATAGTAGAGACTTGGTCTTTACAAAGATATCATATGTTGCAATATTTTGTATATTCAAAATTAGTTGACTAGATTGTTAACATATTTGTATTCATTATAAATAGTGTTTTAGTTATGTTGCATATCATGTAACTATTTTGGTTTTAAGTTTACATATGTTCCTCATGATTATAATTAGTATAGTTAATTGTCATTTAGATGACTATTTATTGATAATTAGATGCAAAATTTGAGGAATAAAGACATATTGTTAGTGAAGGTGTTGTGGAATTATTGTGGTGTAGAGGATGCTATGTGAGAGCTTGCAAAAGAGATGAGTAGGAAGTACTCAACTTTGTGTTCGTAGGATTTAAGGGGAGAAATCCCTATTAGAGGTTTGTAGTTGTGACTCCCTTGCATGGATTAAAACTCTTAAATGTGATTTGTTAACTTAATTGTGTCTTTGGATGTTTTACTAGCATGCTTGTGCAAGATATATAATTAGTTGGTTGATGTTTTTCTTGTGACGGTCTATGTGCAAATTTCCTTATGTTGAGGGTTCTTCTTGTAAATTTGTATTTAGCATGATCTCTTTCTTGTTTGGACTTGGTGGGGTGAAATTAAATCACTTGGCCAACTATCCCGCATTTTCATCGATTGAGGATCGACGATGGTACCTTTCCTTCATATTGGTCGAGGACCTAAAAGGTAACATGCCTTGTTTACCTTCTATGTTTTCATCAGCTGTTGGGTTTTTTTTGTTGGAAATTAATGGGAGCCTACTTCTCATCAAACAATTATTATAAGCCATGAAACCCATCCATGTGTAGTATAATTATAAGGAAGAAGAATCCTCACTGTTTGAGGACTGATGAGAGTGAGCCGGTGGCAGTTGGGTCCTCATTGGTTGAGGACCAATACGAAGATCTAGCTAGCTCACTACTTACTCTTCATCGGTCAAGATCCGTTGGGAGTTACCATTGATAACCACAACCTATTAAGAACCAGATTGATTATGTGTTAGTTTGATGAGAGTTCTGAGCCAAAGACTGATAGAAAACTAGTGCTTGAAAATTGATGGAATCTTGGTGTGCGTCTATCAATGAGAAGGCACCACATTTGGACCGATGATAGAGAACAATTAGAACATGTCTTTCTCTCAATTGATGGATCTTCTACTATCACCTACTAATGGTAGATAAAAGTCATCCTCTGGTGAAGTGGTAGACTGACAAAGCCAATGAAGCATACACCGATGGAATAAAAGCTTAACCAACTTTGTCTCTTTTTTGGGGAAATGTATACATCCTCATGATCCTCCATCCTCACCTCATTTATGAAGGTTGTTCTTGGAGGATGGAGCATATGATGAGACCCTAGTTGCTGATGCCAACTGTAAAGAGTCAATCTTCATCTACCTACATTGACGTCTGCTAGCATTATGCGCAAGTCTAATGTAACATCCAAAATTTGTAAATAAAACAAGTTCAAGGTCTTTAGTGTAAAATTTAAAACTTCTAATATCAAAACCTAAGTAATGATGCATATAACCTACATATTCAACACATCACTTGAAATATGAAATCAAGAGAGAGAAAAAGAAATATACCCCTTATTTTCTTTTCTTTACAATCAAATGAACACAAACGATAATTCGTTTTTTATTAAAATAGTGACATATACTAGTTTGATTAACAAAAGGTAAGAAAAACCAAATATAATCATGTAGGAAGATTTTAGACCCTTTTATTAGCTTATGGTCCGAATTTGAAGTCATTTAGACTTTGGTTGACCCTTCAAATCAATTAGGTAAGTTAGCATATGGTTTTGATTAAATATTAATCATATATATGCTGGTTTTGCCTATGATCCTGCATTATTTAAATGACACACCTATGATTTCATTGTGTTCACCTAAAGTCAATGTCACACGCCCCTTTACATTTCTATTTTGGGTCAGACTCTGGTTCAACGTCATTCGCGAGCGAGGGGGTTACCTCCTCCACATGAGTCCAACGTGAGTTTGACTCTATGGTGGATGATCTCCCTCCTCGATGATTCACTATTAAATTAGACCTCTCCCTCATCGTCCCCTCCTTGTTCAAAATTGAATCATCCCTAGTTTGAGGGATTGTCGTGCCCTAAATCTCTTAGGCTCCTGGAGCCGCGAGAGTCCCCCCTTGTCCTGACCTTCGGAGGGAACCCATCCATCCACGAATCTCCATATATATATATATATATATATATATATATATATATATATATTAACCCATTGTAAAATGATAGAGATCCTCAAAAAGCACAAAACCACAATCACCTCAACTTCTAGCACTCTCTTCCCCATCTCCCCTACTCAAGTGGTCTCCTTCACCTACCTTGGGTCTGACCCAAGGGTTCTTCCGTCCACAAACCCAAGGAGAGCCACCTGAAGGTACTCAGAGACTTGAGTGATCTTTCCCAATCTTCTTCTTTGGTTGATATCAAGGTATTTCACCTTATCCAATTTTTTCCCTTTTCAATTGCTTTGAATCACAAAACAAATTTCAGTGACATGGGAGTGGTTTTTCTGTATCTCCTCATTGGTTGACTTCGATGGTCGATCACAGACTCAGGTTTACTTTCTTTTCATGTTGTTATGGTATTTTGAACTAGCTCTGATGTGCATCTTTACTTCTCCCATTATATTTTTCTATTCTCCTATGGTGGCATGGTGTTCTTGGCTTCCTCATCTCCATTGTTGATGAGTCTATGCTCCTTAGGTTCGGCTGAAGATGGTAAAGGTGTCTGACACCTCGCTTTCCAACTACAATATCGAAACCCCAGTTTTGATCTCCTACTTTTTGTATTTTCCTCTTGTTGTTCTCCATACTTGAGTTGTTGGATCGAAGGACAAGAAGCCATACATGGTTTTCTTGTTTTACCCTCTCCAGATTTGTGCTCGCTTTTCAGCCTCAGGGGCAGTTCGGGTTTTGCAGCTTCTGATGCGGATGAAGAATACGCATGCCTATGTGGAGCAAGTACAGGAAACACAGCTGGATCTGGTTGGACCACGCCAGATAGGGCCCATGATGAGTTGCTCGCTGACATGGATATTTAGGACACATGACTTTTAATCAAATTCTAATTGGTCCATTCTTCACAAAATTGCGGTACATCAATAGTTTATTAGAAAATTATCGAAAAATAGTCGTTGGAAAGGTTTACGATAAGGAAGTCAATTTTCAAGTTTTCAAACCCTAATTCGGAAGTGTCTGACCATGTTTTTCTAGACGACTCAAATTAGGGTTTAGGTTGTATTAATGAAGATAACTAATATAAATCATGTAATTTTAGGAACATAGAATTGACTCAGGATCAAGGAGGCTAAATTAGGGTTTTCTCCAATAAGGTAAGTGGGTCATACCACTTTACATATGTAGCTTGGTTGAATTGTGTGTTATGTATGCTTTATGATTATTCTTTAAATTCCAAGTTAATGAATGAAATTAAAATAATGATCATGTCTCAGATTATATTATTGTGTGTTGTTTGTTATATTCATAAAGTCTCATATTTATTACAGATGCTCATTGATTTAATATTATGATTATATAATGATTAAGACATTTAAGAAAGAACCATGTAAATCATGTAATGAGGAAGAAATCCCATTATGTTAGGGATTTAATGTTCAAGATTATGGTAACGTTCATTTTAAGAATTAGGTTATAAGAATTTGATTAAGTTTTATATACTCTCGCCATCATGGACCCCAAGGGGTCGTTATGGGAATTATAGGCAATTATGGGATTTCATAGCCAATCATGGACCTCAAGGGGTTGTTATGGGCTTTTTAGACAAATCATGGGCATTTGTGCCAATTATGGGCTCTTAAATGGGAAAATCATAGAGAGTGCATATTTTACTTATTCAATTCTTATTTATGTCAAGTAATTAATTCCAAGAATGTTTAAGTTAAATTCATGTCAATGTTTCCTTTCAAGTCAAGTATATGCTTATTTTTAGTTCTTATAAAATGTATGGTGTCGGTTACTGATGTTGTTGCTTTGTTTCTCATGGTCGTGAGATGAGATGTAACTAGATCAAGGAGCAAGAGGGAATTCAAGCGAGCCTTCAAGTGTAGCTGACTCAAGGAGACTTTAGCTTGGTGGGGTGCCATCTACCACTCCATAGATTATCTAGTTTAGTTTTAGTTCCTATTTTAGATTTGCTTAGTTTACTTGTGTTAGGCTTATGATCAAGATGAGATAGTTTATGTTTTTCCCTTTTATGAACAATGTATGAATCTATTTTGAGTTGATGCATGGTGTTTCATTTATGTTATTTCAATGCTTATCATGTTTTGTAATGTTCCTCCGAGCCAAGTGACCCATGTTATGGACAACATAGGGTTTGCTTCCGCTGTCATATATGTGCTTGGAGGGTGTTACAATATGGTTTCAAAGAAATGAGTAGATGGCCACTAAGCTAAAGATTCACATGTTCTATGTGGGCTCCAAATCGTAAATCATGAAGTAAACTCAGCAGAAGCATTCAATTAGCAGCGGAATACAAAAAATCACTAAAAATTAAAACTTTTTAAGGAAAGATCTTTAAATCATAAAACTCCTTTATAAGAAACAAGATAAGCAGTTTACATCTCTGTTAAATCACCTCTTGAGTGATTATATACATCTAGATACAAAATATCGAGGCTTAAAGCCAAAATCTCAGACCTATTGACTCCTAGGACCTGAGAGTACAGAGACGACATAAGACCAACTAACTACATGACTCGACAGTCAGTATCTCCACCTGAGATTCACTGCTACCCCTGGTGTTGCTGTTGCTGATACTGCTCACCCGCAGACTGGTTCCTTCATCCTCGACGTCCACCTAAAAAGTTAAAATCTACGGGGTGAGACAATTTTAAATAATTATCCCAACGAGAGTTATAACTCTCCACCAGAAGCTTTATTATAGCAGGGAATGAATAACATAAGCAATATAAGCTTTAAGACATTCAACAACAGATTTGATATTAAGTAAAGCAACTTCATTAAGGAATATGAAGAACATCTATACTACATACTTTGAACAGAATATTAGTATAAACAATGTAACATCAATCATTGTTTCTCGCAGTTCAACCCTAGCAGATATGCTACGCGGCTGATTATGTTTTTCAAACATTATTATGCCCTGCGGAGATGAGGTATAACGCTCATACTCCAACCGATCACTACTAAGTCGCATTTGTATCATACCTAGGTCATCAAAAGAGCCGGATTCTTATGACCTTAACTTCCTCAGTCAGTGTGATGATCAACATGAAGGAGATCTCGTGTCTCTGCTACTATACCTTACCAGGGTATTCTGGCACTTTGCTATTAGAGTTATAGTGGCATTTTGTACTCTCTTCGCTATCAAAAGATCTCTTGTTTATCTCTCATCGTTGCGGAATTAAAGATTTCCTCGGGTGATTAGTGATACATCATCCCGACATAAACATATAGTGAAGGATTGATGAATTAAGGTACATCTACATCAATTCCTACACTAGGACGTAAGGATATTTGCGTCCATAAACCCCCACATACTCAAAAGTATGTGATCCAGGAGTTCCCTTAGGAAAACCTGTTTCACCATCATTTAGCTTCTGAAAATGATGGATCTATGATCAGGGCTCTACATGGTGTGATTATACTTGATTAATTAGGTACATTTCAGCATTCTTTTAACATCAAGCATGTTTCCAAGCATTTAACTATTAAACATTGTTATAACAGAAGAATACTAAATGTATCAAGTTTAACTCACATCAGTTATCAGATGGATATGAATTCATCATAAGTCATCTAATCAGCATGACCTTGATGTTACTCATGGCTCCTACAGCCCATTAATCTCATATGTTGTCACTTAACTTAGGCAACATAGCATACATCACTATTCATAAAGCCTACAACATGCCTTTGATGAATATACTATCATAACCCTTACCTAGTTATGATTATTCTCTTATAAGGACCTGCATGATCAATTCAACTGATAATAATAAACAATTCATTTCCAGATCAGCAATTTATAAAGCAGGAATAACCTTTTCAAATCAAGGGTTTTACCTTCATGCCTTCACTTAAGGCTAGGTTCCCTTATTAACATCAATTAGGGTTATTCAATATTTTTCATTATGATTAGGAATAATGATTCCTCTTCTCATACCTTAATCATGAAGATTCATGCCTAAAAGCATATCCTGGAATTAGGGTTTATTGTACATTTCATCACATCACCCTCAATTAGGGTTTACTATTCACATTACATGTTATTTCCCTAAAATTAGGGTTTACTATTCATAGTGAATTGATCTCATAGCATCACCATGTATGAAATTATCATCATTGATGCCTTCAAATTAGGTTAAGACTCATCAATGATCATAATTAGGGTTTCCATGATCTCACCTTGATGGATCATTCCCTAATCATGTGTGTATTCATTCATATTGAAGGTAGTTTATTTGACTTTCATTCACATTAGGAGTCTTCTCTCTCCTCTCACTAATAGATGGTGATTACATCACTCTAGATTAGGTTAGGTCAAGTCAACTTGGATTAACATAAGTCAAGTCACCACCAATATGGTCATTAGGGTTTGCTTGATCAAGGGTTGATGTCTACTTGAACCCTTCAAGGGTACATTGGTAAAGTTCACCATTAACCATAACATATGTCAATCTACTAATTACTTAAACCCTTAATGTCTTTAGGTATTGATGCGATGATTTTGAGTCGCATTTATAGACCTTTTTGATATGTGTTTTGTGCTCTTATTAGTCATTTTTATGGTCAATATTGCATAATTCACTCATTTCGGTCTTTGCCACCATTTTATGTCAAATTCCCTTAGTTTTATCATTTTGAGCATTAATTATCACATTATCATAATTGGTGTGGATTTATTTGGTCTTGTCTTGGAATTTCAGGAAAAACAAGTATCTGCTTCCGTCGATACCATCGACGGAAGTCGATACCATCGACGAGACTACAGGTTGTCAACCGAAAGGAGCAGCACAAAGTCAATACCATCGACGCATGGAGGCTACATCGTCGCTAAATGACAAAACCGACGCTACAAAGAGAGTCGATACCATCGACCCAAGTCGATGGTATCGAGATGGCCACAGGCACTCAGACGAAAAGACAAGAAGGCTGTCGCTACTACACCGGGTCGATACCATCGACTCGCGTCGATGGTATCGACGCCGGCAGATATGCGTTGGATTCAGTTTGATCTCAATCGGACGGCTGGAGTTAATTGACGACCTAATTAGGGACTTATACCTAATGACGGCTGCCCAGACGAGATCATCATCTCATTTGCCATTGCACAAGTGCCGAGGACCGAGAGAAAGGAGAACGGAGGCCAGAAGCTCATCCCTGTCGATTCGGACGCTGCAGAAGACGAATTTCACCACCGAGAGGCGGGAAAGCTCGTGTTCTACGCAAAGGATCCACCGGTTCTCCTCCGTTCAGGGGTTTTCCCATTTGATTCATGTTTTTCATATGATTTCCCCTATTTCTACAATGTATTTGTGCAAGATGAACATGCGAGGCTAATCCCCTCCATCTTTAGGACCGGGAGTAGCCCGGGAATGCATTGTATGACAGTTTTATATTAATAATTCATATTTTCTCTCTTAAATCCGTGGTATATTTTCGTTTTCTCCATCTATTGTTATGCTTGATCACCATAATAATAACCTAATGCCCTTAATCACTTCGACAGAAGGATTAATTGTTGAAAAGAGATGAAACCTACATTAATCGATAAATCCCTTGACAAAGGAGGTGTAAAATTAATGGTGGAAACTGAGAGATCGTTCGTAATGTGCTTAGTTTAGGGGAATGATTACTACGACGGTGGAATCAACCTAAACCTAAGTAGTGAATTACACCACGACAGTGGGTAATTCTGTTTTCAGGCCACTACCCGGATAGAGAGAGAAGATTGAGGAGTTATATGAAACCTAATGCAATGTTGACCCACGGTGAAACCGCAATCCTAAAGATATCATTTTTAATTGATTAAATTAACCTTTAATCGATTGTTTGCCTTGTTTTATTTTTATTTTCTTTTAATTTTCGACAACAAACCCTACTTTGTTATCTGGCTTAGCTGATCGCAAATGGTTAGTAGGAGTCTCCAATAGTTCAACGTATCCCTGTGTTTGACTCGGGCCTCACAAAGGCCTATATTACTCGACACGTACACTTGCATTTTTAGTGCGTAGTAAAATACACATCAAGTTTTTGGCACCGTTGCCGGGGATACGGCGAATTGTTGGCACTTCGAGTGCTACGAGCGGCCACTCTAGGCCACATTTTTTTTATTTTGAAACAACTTCAAATATTTTTAAATTTCTCTATAATTATTTATACTTGTCTGAGCATAGTACTGAACGCGAATTTTCTCATTTCAGGTACGTTGCATGGTGCATACACGTAGTACAGACTACGACAATCGCACACCCGAGGTTCCGTTTCCGGGACCTGAGGACGAGGAGCATTCCGAGCAAGAGTACCAAGAAGAGATAGATTCTGAATCTGAAAATGAAGAGATGGCTGACGAGCCAACGATTTGGGCGAAGATCAAAGCTTCTTCCGCATCTGCCTCTAAAGGGCCGATAAAGAAGCAAGCAATCAATATACCAACGTACAAGATTGATCCGTCTCTAATCAATTTGGTGAAATCTAACACTTTCCATGGTTTGAAGAATGAGGATTCCGTTGTGCACCTGAGTCAATTCGTGGAGAACTGCGATATGGTGAAAATTGACCGATTTCCGCAGACTGCACTTTATTTGAAGCTCTTCCCGAGCTCACTAGCAGGAGTTGCGCGAGAATGGCTACACAACCTAGATGAAGAATTTGTGCAGTCTTGGGATCATATGGTGGAGGTTTTCTTCGAGAGGTTTTTCCCTCCCGAGAAGACCAATGACATGATTAGGAAGATTCACAATTTCACCCAACAGGCGGGTGAAACATATTCTGAGACCTGGGAGCGATTCCAGGTTATGTTGAGGAGGTGCCCACATCATGGGCTGGACAGGGAAACACAAGTGAAAATCTTTTATTTTTCTCTCTCCGAGCACGATAGAAGTAACCTTGATTCGGCTGGATCTGGATTTTTTCTGAATAATACGGATACAAGATGTTGGGAGATATTAAAGAACATGGCTAGGAAACAGTCATGGGGTGACAGAGGTGCCGTAGGACAGGTCAAGGCTGCTGGTGAATCCAAAATAGTTAGGGAGCTGAACGACAAGTTAGATCTTCTAGCCAAGAAGCTGCTATCTAAGGAAGATGCATCTGAGGATGAGGAAGCCCAAGTGAAATTCATGCAACAACAGGGTTATAGAAACAATGATTATGCATGGAGGAAGGATAAAAAGTTCTCATGGAAGGATTCGACTAATTTTTTGCAGGATCCAGATGCCAAACCACAGCAGAGAGCCGAGGATAAGAACACGGAACTATTGAGTCAAATGGTACAGCAAAACCAAGAGATGATGGCCATGTTTGGTAAGCAATTGCAATCTCAAGGTGATATTCTAACCAAATTTGGGCAGACGCTGCAAAGCCATGGAGCACAAATGTGGGCATTAGAAACCACCGTGGCACAGATTTCGAGTGAAGTGGCGGCCATCAAGCACGCCAATCAACAGAAACCAGCCGAGAATGCGAATGTGGCCCAAG
This sequence comes from Alisma plantago-aquatica, assembly GCA_963693085.1. Lineage (NCBI taxonomy): Eukaryota > Viridiplantae > Streptophyta > Magnoliopsida > Alismatales > Alismataceae > Alisma > Alisma plantago-aquatica. Next base: position 1,319,718,934 of record OY856412.1, on the reverse strand, counting down.
CACACCATCAGGTCAAGTATATGTATGTGGTAAGCAATGAGGAGGAATCTCAGGTGCAAGAAGCTAAGGAAGAAATAAAAATGACTTTTAATACGCATTCGACACCGGCAATATCGTATCCACGCACTTACTATGGATTGCCGGGTTAAAACCCTTTCTTCAGAAAATCACAAAGAGTTGTGAATATTGTACCTCCATCTAGGAAGGAAGAAGAATTGCAGGTTGTTTGTGCACGTGCGGAGACAGCGAACGTGAGAGAGAAACCACAACAAGCTGCTGCCATTGAGGGTGTCTCGCCAAAGCCCACGTCGGAGGGAGAAATTGAAGCAAGCTTAGGGGAGGTACTCCCGAAAAGCTCATATGTGCCACCTCACAGGCGTACTGATGCAGCAGATGTTTCAAAACTGGACAATCCGAAGTCAAAGAAAGAGCATCGTCATTTTAGGAAATTCTTGGAAATATTCCAAAAACTCCACATCAATATTCCATTAGTGGAGATGATCGAGAAAGTACCCGCCTATGGGAGGTTCATCAAGGAAATCATCAATAAGAAGAGGCGGATAAAAGACGATGATATTTGTCGGATGAATGAGACGGTGAGCTCTATGATACACGGGAGTTCTCCAAAGAAGAGAAAAGACCCAGGAGATTTTTACATTCCGTGCTCAATAGGTGGTCGACATTTTCCTAAAGCACAATGTGATTCCAGCGCTAGCATAAATCTCATGCCTTTGGTGACATTTCAAAAGCTTGGGTTAAAAGAGATAAAGAAGTTGGCCGCAACAATTGAATTAGCGGATGGGTTTACCGTGAGACCCTATGGAGTGTGTGAGGATGTTCTCGTCAAAGTGGATAGATTCATATTCCCGGTGGATTTTGTTGTCATTGATATGCCACCGCTCCAAAGCTGTGAAATTCTTCTAGGAAGACTGTTTCAAGCAACGACGGACGTCGTGACTGCCTTAGGGAGAGGTACATTGTCCTTGGGAATTGGAGGAGATCGAGTTGAATTCAAGTTACCACATGATCCTCTAAGCGCAGTTCCCAAAGTGAAAAGATGATGAGCATCATGCCGTCTAGCCTAAGACGTTAAATAAGGGCGCTTGTTGGGAGGCAACCCAACCATCGGTACATTAGGATAGTTTAATTATAATCATAGGTTGCTTTAATTTCGTTCAATTTTTAGTGTAAAGAAGATACCTTGATCTGTTTGTTCATTGTGCAGGCTGAGCAGAGTCGATACCATCGACACACTGGTCGATGGTATCGACATAGGTTCAGGTTGACAACTGCGGAGTTCGTTTTGAGTCGATACTATCGACGGTCCCGTCGATGGTATCGACCCACCTACAGGCAGGTCGCGCACCAACAGTCGATAGTATTGACCCATCCATCGATACCATCGAGATCTCTGGAGAAGTTCAGAGCGATTTGTCTCAGTCAACTCGATACCATCGACGGCCTCATCGATGGTATCGACATGGTTACATATTGAAGTGAAAAAGTGGCGGTGTCGCAATGAAGCCAAGTCGATACCATCGACATCCGTCGATGGTATCGACCAACCATGTCACCGATCCGTGCAAAGACATCGATGGCGATCGTGAAGTCCACATCAGTGATCCGGGTGTTGCGTCGATACTATCAACTTGCGTCGATGGTATCGATAGGTCAGTAATCTGGGTTTCACGATCCAGCAATCGTCAGCCATCGATACTCGCGAGGGAGGCGGATAGCATCGAGACGTGTCGATAGCATCGAGACGTGTCGATACCATCGACCCGCGTCGATGGTATCGACGGATCAACAGTAGCGCCGGCCAAGTCTATATAAGGAGAGTCATTACGTCATTTGATGTCACACCTTCAGAGTGATCTTCCTCCTTCGCGCTGAGCACTCCCCCGAGCCATCCAAGATCGGAGAGCAGCAACATCGAGCAAAGATCTTCACCGAGCGGAGAATCAAGTCTCCATCTTCCCCGAGCTCTTCTTCTTCAACCCCTTTCTCGTCGCCACCATGGTGCATACAGCCGGAGCATCGTCCTCACATGCAACTCTGACGGAATTCATTCCACCACCAACGGCATCAGTTGCTCGTCCCCGACTCATCCATCCTTCCCCGAAGATTTGAAAGATCTACGAGGAGATAATGAGGAGGAAGATCAAGCCCACCTGTTATGTGGACCGGGAGATGGTGCGCGATCTGGGATTCGAGGCCAACTTGGCCTATGTTCTTAACGGACAGGCCCGTAACACTAGAATAAGGCCTGGCGAACTGGAGCGTCATCAAGATGGCCAGCCGTTCTTTAGTGACTGGCCGACATACAAAGAGCTGGTAGCCGAGTTCATGGCGTCGTTGGACGTCTGCATCTATCCCAACGACATCAATGCTACTGACCGAGAGTAGATCCAGGGCCGGGTATCTTTCCGGATGTACAACCACGACTACGTCCTCACGCTATGGCAGTTCAACAAAATTTTCAACTGGAGTCATTCCCAGTATGACCACCGGAGGCCGGACCACCGCACCGACTACGACATGATCTTCTCCGAGTTGGTGACGGTGCCACAAGGGAGGTCGGTTAGCTACCAAAACGCTGCGGTAGCCGACTTCGAGCACCCCTTCGTCCGGGTTTTGCATCGGATGCTGAGTTCTACTGTTTTTGCGCGGGGTGATCTGGCCCTTAGCAAATTTCAAGGCTCCGATCTCTTCTTTCTTTACAAGCTTCTGAAGAGACAAGAATGCAATTGGGGTGCATTCTTTTTGCAGCGTGTGATGGATGTAAAGAGGAGTACGAGGAAAGCACCGATTCACTTCGGTGGGCTCATCACCAAACTGGCGTCGTACTTGGGACTGAATTTCCAATCCCTCACTCCTCTTTCTACAAGAAGCAAGGTCAACTTGCAACATATTCACCGGGCCAACTTAATTCTTCTCCGGGATGGCGCGACATTTGCACATTGCCACGTGAATCAAGCGTACCAGGAGTGCGCACTGCCAGATCCCGTCTTCAACATCGAGGGCGCACAGCATTTCAGATGGTCGATCATAGCCATCGACTCCGATGAGGAAGAAGGCGGCGATGAAAGCGGCAACAACGGACAAGAAGGCGAGGATGAGGAGGAAGAGAAGGCATTCACACCTCTTCGTGCACAGGTAGCACCCCGGAAGCATCCTCGGATGCATCCGGGTGCGTCTTCATCATCACAGCCCCCACCGCCATCCCCACAACCCTCTCAGCCAAGCAAGGATTTCTACTCAATGCAAGGCATGTATACGATGCTGCAGGACATACATCAGACACAGCAGCAACATCTAGAGATGTATACCGGTATTCAGGACACTACGAACCGGTTACTTGACAACCAAAGGGCGATGTTCGAGAATGAACGTCTCCTCCTCGACAACCAACAACAGATACACAATCGGTTGCAACGGATGGAGATGCAACATGAGCCCTTCTACGACCACTACTGGAGTCAGAGCTACTTTGGAGGCTATCCACAGCCTCCGCCGAGGACCCATTATGATCCGAGCTTCCAGGGGGAGTATCCTTCTTGGGATCCTACGGCCTCACCGTACCCACCTCCGCCTCCACAAGACTGATCGGGTATCTCTGTTCCAATCTTAAGTTTGTTTTTGACTATGAGGCCATAGTCAGATTCAAGCTTAGGGGGGTAGTTGGAATAGCTCTATCTTTTCTTTTATTGTTTTTAGTTTTTAGCAGTGTTATTTGTTTCTTGCATTTTTAGTTTTTGTAGGATCCACGTGCTATCTAGTGTAACTATGGATGTCGTAAAAGTTTGTCATCTTACTGTTTGTTCATGGGAAATTTAAGGGAATTTTAAAAATTTTTGTGTCTTTGGATAGCTTGCTTTGGTTGACCTTGGGGAACACATCCTATGAAAATGATTGATTATGCCAAATTTAAAACAACATTTCACACATGTACTCCTATGGATTCATGAAAAGTGGACAGTAATGGTTGTTTGAGCCTAACTTAACCAAACGGTAATGAGACCTTAATTGGATGTAAGAGAGAAAACCCTCTAAACCACTACACATGTCAGTAAGGAGGGACACATAATATATTTCTAAGGTTCAGTCATTTAGTCTTGTGATCATTCCACTTCATTTTTTTTCCATAATCCACCTAAGAATTGGGAGTAAAGTGCAGTTTTAATTCCTTCTTGTGTGCATAGCATGTAGATAGGACTTGCATTGATATTTTCCATACTTTTGCATAAAAAGAAAAAAAAATATAGGGATTCATGCACATTACCTTTAGGTGCATGCCATGTAGTTTCACTCATGATATTCATGCATAAAATACACCATGTATCTCAATTTTTCCTCAAAGGTGAATTAAACTGTTCCATACCTTCTAAATATTGCAAAGATTTCCAAGCATGAAGAAAATAGCCCAATAAACTTGTCCTTAAGCAATTATGGATATGTGGGCTAAAGAAAAAATTCTGAAAATCTGCAATATAAAAAAAAAGAATTTTGAAGTAAGTGAAATAAGAAGGAGAAAGGAACATGATATCACCTACATCTCAGGATAATTGAGTACATGATGTAGTTTGATTAGACGTCCATCTCATTTTGAGGTGGATGGTTAGTGCACGCATCATTTCCACCCAATTTCAGGCATTAGGGCATTTTTAATGTGCATTGGCATCATTTAGGACATTTTTGTATTATGCATATTGAAACTGTACAATACTTCCAAGTTCTTCCATGAGCCACCCATTTTCGTCCACCCGTTGCTCGGATTGGTAGGCCACCGTGAAATTCTCCTCACTAATGATTATCAGGAGAACTGTTTCCATGTAGATGGTAGTTAGGGAGAGCAACGTAGTATAGGCGATCACAAGATGCACCAATGCTGAAATCGGCGAATTTTATTATGTTATCTGCCTTATGTGATAGTGTTCATCGGTTTGGAGGTTAATTCTTTTATTGATGATTACTGTCGCCTTTAGGGTAATTACCGTTCTGTGGTTAGAGAAGGCCGGGTTGAGAATGTTCAGTGGGAGTCACATGGGATGTTGGGTTGGTGTGTTGTTTTTCAGTTGACATCTGCAATTCTATTCTAAGGATTAGTTGCTCGAGGGCGAGCAATGTTTAAGCTTAGGGGAGTTTGATGCGATGATTTTGAGTCGCATTTATAGACCTTTTTGATATGTGTTTTGTGCTCTTATTAGTCATTTTTATGGTCAATATTGCATAATTCACTCATTTCGGTCTTTGCCTCCATTTTATGTCAAATTCCCTTAGTTTTATCATTTTGAGCATTAATTATCACATTATCATAATTGGTGTGGATTATTTGGTCTTGTCTTGGAATTTTAGGAAAAACAAGTATCTGCTTCCGTCGATACCATCGACGGAAGTCGATACCATCGACGAGACTACAGGTTGTCAGCCGAAAGGAGCAACACAGAGTCGATACCATCGACGCATGGAGGCTACAGCATCGCTAAATGACAAAACCGACGCTACAAAGAGAGTCGATACCATCGACCCAAGTCGATGGTATCGAGATGGCCACAGGCACTCGGACGAAAAGACAAGAAGGCTGTCGCTACTACACCGGGTCGATACCATCGACTTGCGTCGATGGTATCGACGCCGGCAGATATGCGTTGGATTCAGTTTGATCTCAATCGGACGGCTGGAGTTAATTGACGACCTAATTAGGGACTTATACCTAATGACGGCCGCCCGGACGAGATCATCATCTCATTTTCCATTGCACAAGTGCCGAGGACCGAGAGAAAGGAGAACGGAGGCCAGAAGCTCATCCCTGTCGATCCGGACACTGCCGAAGATGAATTTCACCACCGAGAGGCGGGAAAGCTCGTGTTCTACGCAAAGGATCCACCGGTTCTCCTCCGTTCAGGGGTTTTCCCATTTGATTCACGTTTTTCATATGATTTCCCCTATTTCTACCATGTATTTGTGCGAGATGAACATGCGAGGCTAATCCCCTCCATCTTTAGGACCGGGAGTAGCCCGGGAATGCATTGTATGACAGTTTTATATTAATAATTCATATTTTCTCTCTTAAATCCGTGGTATAGTTTCGTTTTCTCCATCTATTGTTATGCTTGATCACCATAATAATAACCTAATGCCCTTAATCACTTTGACAGAAGGATTAATGGTTGAAAAGAGACGAAACCTACATTAATCGATAAATCCCTTGACAAAGGAGGTGTAAAATTAATGGTGGAAATTGAGAGATCGTTCGTAATGCGCTTAGTTTAGGGGAATGATTACTATGATGGTGGAATCAACCTAAACCTAAGTAGTGAATTACACCACGACAGTGGGTAATTCTGTTTTCAGGCCACTACCCGGATAGAGAGAGAAGATTGAGGAGTTATATGAAACCTAATGCAATGTTGACCCGCGGTGAAACCGCAATCCTAAAGATATCCTTTTGAATTGATTAAATTAACCTTTAATCGATTGTTTGCCTTTTTTATTTTTATTTTCTTTTAATTTTCGACAACAAACCCTACTTTGTTATCTGGCTTAGCTGATCGCAAATGGTTAGTAGGAGTCTCCAATAGTTCAACGTATCCCTGTGTTCGACTCGGGCCTCACAAAGGCCTATATTACTCGACGCGTACACTTGTGTTTTTAGCGCGTAATAAAATACATGTCGGGTATCATTAGGGTTTGAGTTAATCAACCATTGAACCATCTAAACCTTCAAGGTATTAAGCAATCTTAACCCTAAAAGTCCCCAAACGGTTTCACACTTCAACCTCCAAACGGTTTTGAAACTGCATGGAGGGGTTGACCGTTTGGTACCTTTGACCCTCAAGACCGCATGACACTCAAGACCTTTTGACCTTAAACGGTCTTGAAACCGTTTGATCATGTTGACCGTTTGGACATGGTTGACTTTGAAACCGTTTGATCAAAACCGCATGACCAAACTGCCGCATGGGTTGAAACCGTTTTGAAACCATTTGAGCCCAAACGGTTTTGAGACCGTTTGGACTCAAACGGTCTTGAGATTGTTTGGTCCAAATGCCTCAAAACCGCATGGATCTAAAAAGTGGATCAACGGTTGCAATTGATTAGGGTTTCCAATGTTGAACCCCTCAATTGACCTCATACATGTTAACCACTTATCAATTGAGACAATTAGGGTTATCCTTAACCAATTTGACACTCAATTGACCCTCAATTGATAGCCAATTAGGGTTGAAACCAATCGAATTAGGGTTTGTAATCGATCAACCATCAACATCCATCAACATGAGTCTAATTGAAGTTGAACCCATAAATTGTCATACAATTGGGCCATGACTTGACCCAAACGGTCTTGAGATCATTTGGACATCCTCCAAATGGTCTTGAGACCGTTTTCCCAAAGTCTCATCAAAATCTAAGTCCATTTGTTAGGGTTGAATCCTAATTAAGTCACAAATCTGCACTTTTGATTAATTCAACAACCTATTGTGATTGGACCCTCAATTGATCAAATTACCTTAACCCTGGACCTCCGAACGGTCTTAGGTGACCAAAAAATGGTCTTGAGACCGTTTGGGTGATCCCCAAATGGTTTTGAAACCATTTGGGCCACTCAACCCAAACTTCAACATGATTGGTCCTTGAAATCAGCAATTGAACCCGATTAGGGTTTAAGTGATTAAAGTGCCTTCAACTTGAGATTTACTTGCAATTAGATGGTGATTCCTTGTAGGTGATTAATTCATGATGTGTCCAACAGACCCTAAAACGGTCAATGCTTGGTCAAACCTCCCCAAACGGTTTTGAAACCGTTTGAGCCTAAACGGTTTTGCAAACCGCATGAGATCAAACGGTTTTGAAACCGTTTGGTCCCAAACGGTTTTGCAAACCGTTTGGACCATAGGTGGGAGACCGTTTGAAAAGTTGCCTAGGTATTCACGCCCATAGTCATCTACCTTGAGACCAAGGTCTGTTCTTCACGGATTTGCTTGCAAGATTGCAAGGGAAGGTAGGGGAAAGAAGAACAACTACTATATTGCAAGAAAGAAGATATGCATAACAAAGAAAAAGGTTTAGAATTATAAAACCCACCTTAAGGTTGTCCCTAGAGATCCAAGCTTCCAAGACTTTAATGGCATCTTGAGCTCCACAGGTCAGCCAAGGTTGTTTCTCCAAGAATTGGTTGGGAAAGATCGGCTAGAAAGAAGAACCAAGTAAGAAAGAGCATAAAACCAACCTTGCACCATGAATTCTTCCATGAATCCGAGCAAGAAGGTGACCCAAGCTTACCTAGAACAGGTTGGCCGTTCTCCTCTACTCCATAGCTCTGCCCTCAGTCAGTTTAGCAAGGGGGATAAGTGAGGAAGTAAGGAAACGATTCTTTGGCTTGCAAGGAAAGAAGCCTATATAGTTTGGGTAAAGTTTCAACATAAGGACTCTATGTTCTTGATTTCTCATCTAGGTCCCTCTCTCTCCTTCTAAGCACGTTTCTCATCATCATATCTAAGCAAAGCTCCTCCTAGCCCCAAGATCTAAAGGCAAAGAAAACCAACTTCTTACTAAGTTGCACATATAAGAGGGTCTCTTTACTTACAACTTGGTGATTTAGTTACAAAGGTTATAATTCTTATTTGATTATTTAATTGAAGTGCCCTCTTCATCATTATTACTCTAAATGATGACAAGAGTCATATAAGATACTTTAGAAGGTGTATTTTACAAGTTGCACCCCATATTTTGGGTAAATTGTACTTTACACCAAAATTAGGGTTTTAAGCAGAAGAATTGCTCCACAAGCAGCATCTTGATGCCCAAGCTTGGAGAATCCATCATACTTCATAATATTCATTCTTATGATGTCTCAAAACTAGAGGAACATCTTAACATGTGAAATTTGCAAGTTAACCCCTCCAATTGGGTAATTTGCACATAGGTCCCTGTATTACAAAACAATACTACAACATTATTTAAAAAGGGCAGAAATTAAGATATATGTTCCTCAGGAGTTTTACTTACATACCAAAAGATAATCCCAAGCATTTAATTACATCATTTAAGCAAAACACCTAGGGTTAACTCATAACCCAGGTCAGGGATGTTACAAATTATCCACCCCTTACAAGGATTTCATCCCCGAAATGTACAAAGCATATTAGGAGAAAAGAGCAGGGTATTTCCTTCTCATCTCTTCCTCTAGTTCCCAAGTGGCTTTTTCAACACCATGATGATTCCAGAGGACTTTCACAAAACTTATATATTTCTTTTTCAACTTTTTAATTCTGTTATCAAGGATCGACACTAGTCCTTCCTCATAAGTTATATCATCATTCAATTCTACCTCCATAGGTTGTAGAACTGACTCGGTATCAGGGTGACATTTCCTCAACATAGAAATGTGAAACATAGGGTGTAACTTCTGTAGCTCTGGTGGTAACTCTTGTTTATAGGCTACCTTTCCAACTCGCTCAATGATTGGATAAGGTCCCATAAATCTAGGAGCTAACTTCCCTTTCTTTCCAAATCTCAGAACTCCCTTCCAAGGCAAGACCTTGAGGTACACTCTGTCTCCAACTTGGAATTATAAGGGTCTACGATGTCTGTCAGCATATGACTTCTGCCTATCCTATGCAGTCTTGATCTGTTGCTGTATTACTTTAATCTTCTCTGTGGTCTGCTGCACAAGATCTGGTCCTAACAGTTGATATTCACCGGTTTCATACCAACACAAGGGTGATCTACAACATCTACCATATAAAGCTTCATAAGGTGACATATCAATGCTACGTTGATAGCTATTGTTATAGGCAAACTCTATCAAGCTTAGGTGCAGATCCCAACTTCCTGTAAACTGGAGAACACATGCTCTCAACAAGTCTTCTAAGGTCTGTATAGTCCTTTCCGACTATCCATCAGTCTGTGGATGAAAGGTTGTACTAAACCTTAACTGGGTGCCTAAAGCTTTGTGCAGTCGCTCCCAAAAATGACTCATAAACTGGGGACCTCTGTCTGAAACTATAGTGACTGGAACTCCATGCAGTCTCACTATCTCCTGAACATATAACTGTGCTAACCTCTCAGCAGAATAGGTTGTTTTGACAGGTAAGAAATGCGCTATCTTTGTCAACCTATCAACTATTACCTAGATGGAATCATGCCCTTTGCTTGTCCTATGTAGGCCAACAACAAAGTCCATGGTTACATGATCCCACTTCCATTGTGGTATGGGTAAAGGTTGCATCGTTCCTGCAGGCTTCTGGTGTTCAGCCTTAACCTGCTGACACATAGGACACCTCAGAACAAACTCTGCAACGTCCTTCTTCATCCCAGACCACCAATACATATCTTTTAAGTTTCGATACATCTTGGTGCTTCCTGGATGCATGGCATACATCGAAGAATGAGCTTCTTCTAGGACTAACTTCCTTAAGTTGTCCACATCTGGCACTATCATCCTCACATGATAACATGCTATTTGATCATCTAAATCATGGAAACCATCTCACTTCTCATCACCATACTCTGATCTGATCTACTGAACTGTAGCATCAACTTGCTGTGCCTCCTTAATCTGCTCTCTTAGGGTAGGTTTAATATGCATCTCATCTAACAACCCGGCTAACAATGACACCTTCAACTGTACATTGTCTTGCCTTAAGGAGATAAGCATGTCTCTCCTAGAGCATACTAATGAGTTTAGTTGTGCTCTATCTACCGTTGGTGTTGCTGATTTCCTACTCAGAGCATCTGCAACCACATTGGCCTTCCCTGGATGGTAATCAATTGTACAATCGTAGTCCTTGATTAACTCCATCTGCCGACGTTGCCTCATGTTAAGTTCGTGCTGAGAGAAGATATACTTAAGGTTCTTATGATCAGTGAAAATCTGGAATGTCTCTCCGTAGAGACAATGTCTCCAGATCTTCAAGGCATGAACCACAACAGCTAACTCCAGATCGTGTGTCGAATAATTCTCCTCGTGTTTCTTAAGTTGTCGAGAAGCAAAAGAAATCACTTGCTTATCCTGCATCAACACACATCCGAGTCCATTCTTGGAGGCATCACAGAAAACCACGCATCCTTTGCCTTGCACAGGTAGCACAAGTACATGTGCACTTGTCAACCTCTCCTTCAACAACTGGAAAGACTGCTGACACTTATCATTCCAAAAAAAAGGAACATCCTTCCGGGTCAACTTAGTCAAGGGTAAGGCTATGGAACTGAAGTTCTTAATGAACCTTCGGTAATAACCAGCTAACCCTAAGAAGCTACAGATCTCCGTCGGTGTCTTTGGCTGTTCCCACTGTAGAACAGATTCTACCTTTTTAGGGTCAACACGAATTCCCGAGGCAGATATCACGTGTCCAAGAAAAGATACATCCTGTAACCAGAACTCACACTTGCTAAACTTAGCGTATAGCTTGTGTTCTCTTAGCAAAGTTAGGGCCTGACGAAGATGATGTTCGTGCTGCTGAGCATCTAAACTATAGATCAGAATGTCATCTATGAAGACAACAACACACTGATCGATAAAAGGTCAGAAGATTCTATTCATGAGTTTCATAAATGCAGCTGGTGCATTAGTTAGTCCAAACGACATAACTGTGAACTCATAGTGACCATACCTTGTCCTAAAGGCATATTTGGGTATGTCACTGTCCTTAATACGAAGTTGATGGTATCCTGACCTCAAGTCTATCTTCGAGAAGACGGTTGCACCACGCAACTGGTCAAAGAGATCATCAATCCTCGGCAGATGGTACTTATTCTATATAGTTACTTTGTTTAGTTGCCTATAATCAATGTACAACCGCATTGATCCGTCTTTCTTTTTAACAAAAAGGACTGGACCACCCCAGTGTGAAGTGCTCGGTCGGATGAAACCCTTCTCAAGCAACTCTTGAAGTTGTTTCTTGAGTTTTTCCATCTCAGCAGGCGCCATCCTATACAATGTTTGTGCTATAGGTTGCATATCTGGGATCAAATTGATTTCAAAATCAATTTCCCGAGGCGGCGGTACACCTGGAAGTTCTTCAGGAAATACATCTTCAAATTCCCTGACTACAGGAACTTTAGCAGGGTTAGGACTCTCCATAGTAGTGTCTACCACATGAGCCAAGAATGCATAACATCCTTGCCTCATCAGTTTTTCTGCAACCATAGCTGACACAAGACAGGTGGGTAGAATCTTTCTCTCTCCTTGAAAGATCCATGTGTCGCTATCCTTAGCAAACACAACTTGCTTGGATTCACAATCCAAGACAACCTTATACCTTTCCAAGGTATCCATCCCAAGGATTATATCAAATCCTTACATCTCAAGTGGTTTAAGATCCACTTGAATGCGATGATCAGAAAAGAAGAGGATGTAGGGAGAGCATACCTCCTGCAACACTGCAGACGCTCTCAACGGAGTCTCAAGAAACAAACTATCTACCCTATGAGTGACTGTCATATTGCAATTACAAATCACTCTTAGAGTGATAAAGGAGTGCGTAGCACCCGGGTCAATCAAAACAGATACAACACAGGATGTAGACATATCAGAATATAACAACTCCATCTGACCTGCCACAACCCGAGGGTTGATCACTGCATCAGGTGGGTTCATAGCATAGAACCTTGTTGTCGCCTGAGGTTAGATTTGATGCTGGCGATCTAGCTTGGGATGCTTGTCCACATCCTCTAGATGCTCCTTGAAACTACCTACTCTGGGATCCTTGCTGACTCTTCCTCTGTGATTGTGTCACACTTGCTTGTCTAGCTCTACAGTCCTTCATCAGATGTCCCACTTTCCCACATATGTAACAACTTCTATCTTGTTGCTGTGGTCTAGGTGGTCCTGTGACTGACATCGATGCTGAACTGCGGGTCTCCTATAGCGGTAGGCTTCATCCTCTACCTCTACTCGGTGTCCACTGTGTCTGAGCACTAGGTCTGGGTGGTGGTGGTGTAGGTGCAGAAAATCTAGGCTTCTTGAAGTCTCTAGATGAAGACCCTTGGAACTGAGGATATCTCTTATGGGTTTGCCTCTTCTCAGCTACGAACCTCTCTATCCTTCAGACTGACTCAACGAAGGTAGCAAACCTTTCCCGATTCTCTAAGGTAGACACGGGAGTAGTCAACTCGACGTTCAACCCTTTCTCGAACCGCTTGATCCTTTCCTCCTCGGTGGCAGCCATGTGCGGACAGAACCGCAACAACTGCATGAACATAGCTTCGTATTTTCTAATGTTCATCAAACCTTGCCTCAACCTCTCAAACTGAGAGATTTTCTCATCCAGGAACATCTTTGGGAAATATCTATTGACAAATTCCCGACAAAAGACTTCCCACGTGGCCTCTACACCTGGCCTCTTCTGCTCTTCCATGGTCCACCAATGACCAACACTTCCCTTGAGAAGATAGACAACATGTCTAACCTTCTCAGCTTCTGGGATGTTCAGGATCCTAAAAGCTTTCTCGAGCTCAGTCAACCACAGATCGGCATCTGCGGGGTCAGCCGTTCCAAAGTATTCGGTTGCTCCGACTCGGCGAAGTCGTTCGAACGTCTTACTGATACCTTGTCCTTCAGACTGAGTAGGTGCCCTAGGTGCAAGCATGGGCATCCTATCTGTGATATGTGTCATGGCATTCATAAACTGCCCGAACATGGTCTGGACAGCTGGGTTTCCCATGTCAGCTGGGTCAAACTGAGGTGGATCCATGGGTGGCTCAGGTACAGGCTGTTTTATCTCCGGGTTCCTTGCACCTTCTCGGGGTGCAGCAACACTACTTTCTGCCACATATTCCTCGTGTGGTCCAGACATCCTTACTTATCTTCTTCTCCAGAGGAGCAGAAGACACTATTAGATATACTGGAAAACACTAAGAATAGACTCGACATCCTAAGTCCTATGTCTCTGTAGACTCAGCAAACCTAGAGCTCTGATACCACTTAATTGTGGGCTCCGAACCGTAAATCATGAAGTAAACTCAGCGGAAGCATTCGATTAGCAGCGGAATACAAAAAATCACTAAAAATTAAAACTTTTTAAGGAAAGATCTTTAAATCATAAAACTCCTTTATGAGAAACAAGAAAAGCAGTTTACATCTCTGTTAAATCACCTCTTGAGTGATTATATACATCCAGATGCAAAATATCGAGGCTTAAAGCCAAAATCTCAGACCTATTGACTCCTAGGACCTGAGAGTACAGAGACGACATAAGACCAACTAACTACATGACTCGACAGTCAGTATCTCCACCTGAGATTCACTGCTGCCCCTGGTGTTGCTGTTGCTAATACTTCTCACCCGCAGTCTGGTTCCTTCATCCACGACGTCCACCTAAAAAGTTGAAATCTACGGGGTGAGACAATTTTAAATAATTGTCCCAGCGAGAGTTATAACTCTGTGCAAGAAGCTTTATTATAGCAGGGAATGAATAACATAAGCAATATAAGCTTTAAGACATTCAACAGTAGATTTGATATTAAGTAAAGCAACTTCATTAAGGAATATGAAGAACATGTATACTAGATACTTTGAACAAAATATTAGTATAAACAATGTAACATCAATCATTGTTTCTCACAGTTCAACCCTAGCAGATATGCTATGCAGATGATTATGTTTTTCAAACATTATTATGCCCTGAGGAGATGAGGTATACCGCTCATACTCCAACCGATCACTACTAAGTCACATCGGTATCATACCTAGATCATCGAAAGAGCCGGATTCTTATGACCTCAACTTCCTCAGTCAGTGTGAGGATCAACATGCAGGACATCTCGTGTCTCTGCTACTATAGCTTACCAGGGTATTCTGGCACTTCGCTATTAGAGTTACAGTGGCATTCTGTACTCTCTTCACTATCGAAAGATCTCTTGTTTATCTCTCATTGATGCGGCATTAAAGATTTCCTCGGGTGATTAGTGATACATCATCCCGACATAAACATATAGTGAAGGATTGATAGATTAAGGTACATCTACATCAATTCCTACACTAGGACATAAGGATATTCGCGTCCATAAACCCCCACATACTCAAAAGTATGTGATCCAGGAGTTCCCTTAGGAAAACCTGTTTCACCATCATTTAGCTTCTGACAATGATGGATCTATGATCAGGGCTCTACATGGTGTGATTATACTTGATTAATTAGTTACATTTCAGCATTCTTTTAACATCAAGCATGTTTCCAAGCATTTAACTATTAAACATTGCTATAACAGAAGAATACTAAATGTATCAAGTTTAACTCACATCAGTTATCATATGGATATCAATTCATCATAAGTCATCTAATCAGCATGACCTTGATGTTACTCATGGCTCCTACAGCCCATTAATCTCATATGTTGTCACTTAACTTAGGCAACATAGCATACATCACTATTCATAAAGCCTACAACATGATTTTGATGAATATAATATCATAACCCTTACCTGGTTATGATTATTCTCTTATAAGGACCTGCATGATCAATTCAACTGATAATAATAAACAATTCATTTCCAGATCAGCAATTTATAAAGCATGAATAACCTTTTCAAATCAAGGGTTGTACCTTCATGCCTTCACTTAAGGCTAGGTTCCCTTATTAACATCAATTAGGGTTATTCAATCTTTTTCATTATGATTAGGAATAATGATTCCTCTTCTCATACCTTAATCATGAAGATTCATGCCTAAAAGCATATCCTGGAATTAGGGTTTATTGTACATTTCATCACATCACCCTCAATTAGGGTTTACAATTCACATTACATGTTATTGCCCTGAAATTAGGGTTTACTATTCACTTCATAGTGAATTGAGCTCATAGCATCACCATGTATGAAATTATCATCATTTATGCCTTCAAGTTAGGTTAAGGCTCATCAATTATCATAATTAGGGTTTCCATGATCTCACCTTGATGGATCATTCCCTAATCATGTGTGTATTCATTCATATTGAAGGTATTTTATTTGAATTTCATTCACATTAGGAGTCTTTTATCTCCTCTCACTAATAGATGGTAATTACATCACTCTAGATTAGGTTAGGTCAAGTCAACTTGGATTAACATAAGTCAAGTCACCACCAATATGGTCATTAGGGTTTGCTTGATCAAGGGTTGTTGTCTACTTGAACCCTTCAAGGGTACATTGGTAAAGTTCACCATTAACCATAACATATGTCAATATACTAATTACTTAAACCCTTAATGTCTTTAGGTATCATTAGGGTTTGAGTTAATCAACCATTGAACCATCTAAACCTTCAAGGTATTAAGTAATCTTAACCCTAAAAGTCCCCAAACGGTTTCACACTTCAACCTCCAAACGGTTTTGAAACCGCATGGAGGGGTTGACCGTTTGGTACCTTTGACCCTCAATACCGCATGACACTCAAGACCATTTGACCTTAAACGTTCTTAAAACCATTTGATCATGTTGACCGTTTGGTCATGGTTGACTTTGAAACTGTTTGATCAAACCGCATGACCAAACCGCATGACCAAACAGCATGACCAAACCGCATGACCAAACCGCATGGGTTGAAACAGTTTTGAAACCGTTTGAGCCCAAATGGTCTTGAGACCATTTGGGCCCAAACGGTCTTGAGACCATTTGGACTCAAACGGTCTTGAGACCGCTTGGTCCAAATGCCTCAAAACCGCATGGATCTAAAAAGTGCATCAACGGTTGCAATTGATTAGGGTTTCCAATGTTGAACCCCTCAATTGACCTCATACATGTTAACCAATTATCAATTGAGACAATTAGGGTTATCCTTAACCAATTTGACACTCAATTGACCCTAGATTGATATCCAATTATGGTTGAAACCAATTGAATTAGGGTTTATAATCGATCAACCATCAACATCCATCAACATGAGTCTAATTGAAGTTGAACCCATCAATTGTCTTCCAATTGGGCCATGACTTGACCCAAATGGTCTTGAGATCGTTTGGACATTCTCCAAATGGTCTTGAGACCGTTTTCCCAAAGTCTCATCAAAATCTAAGTCCATTTGTTAAGGGTTGAATCCTAATTAAGTCATAAATCAACACTTTTGATTAATTCAACAACCTATTGTGATTGGACCCTCAATTGATCAAATTACCTTAACCCTAGACCTCCAAACGGTCTTGGGTGACCACCAAACGGTCTTGAGATCGTTTGGGTGATCCCCAAATGGTTTTGAAACCATTTCAGCCACTCAACCCAAACTTCAACATGATTGGTCCTTGAAATCAGCAATTGAACCCGATTAGGGTTTAAGTGTTTAAAGTGCCTTCAACTTGAGATTTACTTGAAATTAGATGGTGATTCCTTGTAGGTGATTAATTCATTATGTGTCCAACAGACTCTCAAACGGTCAATGCTTGGTCAAACCTCCCCAAATGGTTTTGAAACCGTTTGAGCCTAAACGGTTTTGCAAACCGCTTGAGATCAAACGGTTTTGAAACCGTTTGGTCCCAAACGGTTTTGCAAACCGTTTGGACCATAGGTGGGAGACCGTTTGATAAATTTGCCTAGGTATTCATGCCCATCGTCATCTACCTTGAGACCAAGGTCTGTTCTTCACGGATTTGCTTGCAAGATTGCAAGGGAAGGTAGGGGAAAGAAGAACAACTACTATATTGCAAGAAAGAAGATATGCATAACAAAGCAAAAGGTTTAGAATTATAAAACCCACCTTAAGGTTTTCCCTAGAGATCCAAGCTTCCAAGAATTTAATGGCATCTTTAGCTCCACAGGTAGGCCAAGGTTGTTTCTCCAAGAATTGGTTGGGAAAGATCGGCTAGAAAGAAGAACCAAGTAAGAAAGAGCATAAAACCAACCTTGCACCATGAATTCTTCCATGAATCCGAGCAAGAAGGTGATCCAAGCTTACCTAGAACAGGTTGGCCGTTCTCCTCTGCTCCATAGCTCTGCCCTCAGTCAGTTTAGCAAGGGGGATAAGTTAGGAAGTAAGGAAACGATTCTTTGGCTTGCAAGGAAAGAAGCCTATATAGTTTGGGTAAAGTTTCAACATAAGGACTCTATGTTCTTGATTTCTCATCTAGGTCCCTCTCTCTCCTTCTAAGCACGTTTCTCCTCATCATAGCTAAGCAAAGCTCCTCCTAGCACAAATATCTAAAGGCAAAGAAAACCAACTTCTTACTAAGTTGCACATATAAGAGGGTCTCTTTACTTACAACTTGGTGATTTAGTTACAAAGGTTATCATTCTTATTTGATTATTTAATTGAAGTGCCCTCTTCATCATTCTTACTCTAAATGATGCCAAGAGTCATATAAGATACTATAGAAGGTTTATTTTACAAGTTGCACCCCATATTTTGGGTAAATTGCACTTTACACCAAAATTAGGGTTTTAAGCACAAGGATTGCTCCACAAGCTGCATCTTGATGCCCAAGCTTGGAGAATCCATCATACTTCATCATATTCATTCTTATGATGTCTCAAAACCAGAGGAACATCTTAACATGTGAAAGTTGCAAGTTAAGTCCTCCAATTGGGTAATTTGCACATAGGTCCCTGTATTACAAAATAATACTACAACATTATTTAAAAAGGGCAGAAATTAAGATATATGTTCCTCAGGAGTTTTAATTACATACCAAAAGATAATCCCAAGAATTTAATTACATCATTTAAGCAAAACACCTAGGGTTAACTCATAACCCAGGTCAGGGATGTTACATTCTAACCTAGGTATACCTTGTTTTTCTAGATGGCTCCTAAGAAGTCTGAGAAGGGAAAGGATAGTGAAGATGGTGCTAGATCTTCTAGTGAGGGAAGTGGATCAAGGAGGAACCCTAATGCAACCTTGGAGGACTTAGTCCAACTTCTCACCAATGCCCCAGGACAAGGACAATGTCAACCCAAACACCACGAGCTAACCTTGGTGGATTTCTTGAAGATCAAGCCTGACTCCTTTGCTGGAGAAGGAGAGGATGATGTCATCACCAAGGGAGGAGAATGGATTATGAGCATGGAGCATTATTTTCGGGACCTGGACTACCCTCAAAAGTCTAGGGTTCACTTTGCCACCCACATGCTAAAGGGAGCAGCCCGTACATGGTGGGAGAACTTCCTCAACTTAAGAGTGGCTGATGCACCTCCACTCACATGGGAAGGGTTTGTTGAAGCCTTCCAAGAGCACTATGTGTCTGAAGCCATGATAGAGAAGAAGGATTTAGAGTTTGCCAATCTATCTCAGGTCGGCGACATGACGATGACCTAGTATGCCATGAAGTTTAGGATTCTACAGAAGTACATATATGATTATGATGAGCGATGCAGGACAAAGAAGTTCATCTAAGCAGTTAAGCCCGACCTAAGCTTTTCCCTATTAGAAAGAGGTCATAGAACCCTTAAAGCTACTCTAGATGCAGCTCTAGAGCTAGAAGACCACCCCGAAATATCTCACCAGAAGGAACACCCTCAGAAGAACAACCAATATCAACCTCCCAACAACCATAACAGGAAGGCACCTGAGCATGTTGTCGAAGCTCTTATGCCCAACATGCAAGAAGAACCATGCAGGTCCATGTAGGTATGGCACATGAGCATGCTTCTACCGTGGAGAGAATGAACACCTCAGGTCAAGTTGCCCAAAGTTTCTGAAGAAGGAGGCAAATCCAAATCAGAATAGGAACCAAGATCCTCCACCTAAGAGGAAAGCTAGGGTCTTTTCCATGGACTTAGAAGATGATGATCAAGGTAACCATTAATTCATATTTGTAAGCCCTAAATGTTGAATATATGCTTTTTTGAAAAGTTATGAAACTAAAGAAGGGATAATTGAAACCCTAAGGTGGGTAACAGTCTAAGAAAATTTTGAGGACAAAATTTATTTAAGGTGGGTAGAATTGTAACATCCCAAATTTGTAAATAAAACAAGTTTAAGGTCTTTAGTGCAAAATTTTCAACTTTTAATGTCAAAACCTAAGTAATGATGCAATCACCTACATATTTAACACATCACTTGAAATATGAAATCAAGAGAGAGAAAAAGAGATATATCCCTTATTTTCCTTTCTTTATAATCAAATGAACACAAACAATATTTCATTTTTTTATTATAAAAGTGACATATATAATTTTGATTAACAAAAGGTAAGAAAAATCAAATCTAATCATATAGGAAGATTCTAGACCCTTTTATTAGCTTGTGGTCCAAATTTGAAGTCATTTGGACTTTGTTTGACCCTTCAAATCAATTAGGGAAGTTAGCATACGGTTTTGATTAAATATTAATCGTATATATGCTAGTTTTGTCTAAGATCCTAGGTTATTTAAATTTCACGCCTATGATTTCATTGTGTTCACCTAAAGTCAGTGTCACATTCCTCTTTACACTTCTATTTCAGGTCAGACTCTTGTTCGGAGTCGTTCGTGAGTGAGGGGGTTACGTCCTCCACCCGAGTCCAGAGTGAGTTGGACTCTATGGCGGTCGACGCCCTCATCCGATCTGATCTCCCTCCGTGATGATTCCTTGTTAGATTAGACCTCTCCCTCACCATACCCTCCTTGTTCCAAACCAAATCATCCCTGTTTTAAGGGACTGTCATGTCCTAAATCTCTCGAGCTCCTGCAGCCGCGAGAGTCCTCCCCTATCCTTACCGTCGAGGGGAACCCATCCATCCACAAACCTCCATCTATATATGAACCCATCATAAAATGATAAGAGTTCCTCAAAAAGAACAAAATCGTAGTCACCTTGGATTCTAGCACTCTCTAACCCTTCTCCCCTACTCGTATTGTCTCCTTCACCTACCTTGGGTCCGACCCAAGGGCTCTGCCGTCTGTGAACCCAAGGAGAGCCACTTGAAGGCCCTCAGAGACTTGAGTGATCTTTCCCAGTCTTCTTCTTTTGTCGATATCAAGGTATTTCACCTTATCCAATTTTGCCCCTTTTCGGTTGCTTTGAATCGCAAAATGAATTTCGATGACATGGGAGTGATTTTTCTATATCTCCTTGTTGGTTGACTTTGATGGTCGATCACAAACTCAAGTTTACTTTCTTTTCATGTTGTTATGGTATTTTGAACTATCTCCAATGTGCATCTTACTTTTCCCATGTTATTTCTATATTCTCCTGTGGTGGCGTGGTGTTCTTGGCTTCCTCATCACCATCGTTGATGAATCTACGCTCCTTAGGTTTGGCCAAAGATGGTAAAGGTGTCTGACACCTCGCTTTCCAACTATAAGATCGGAACCCTAGTTTTGTTCTCCTATTTTTTGTAGTATCCTCTTGCTATTCTCCTTCTTTGAGTTGATGGATCAAAGGAGAAGAAACCAGACACAGTATTCCTATTTTACCCTCTCCGGATTTGTGCTCGCTTTTTAGCCTCAGGGGCAATTTAGGTTTTACAACTTCTGATGCGGATGAAGAACATGCAGGCCTATGTGGGGCAAGTGCAGGACAAATGGCAAGATCTAGTTGGACCATGCCAGATGGGGCCCAGGTTGAGTTGCTCGCTGACATGGATATTTAGGACACATGGCTTTTAATCAAATTCTAATTGGCCCATTATTTGCAAAATCACAGTAAATCAATAGTTTATCAAAAAATTATGGAAAAATAGTCGTTGGAAAGGTTTTTTGATAAGGGAAGTCGATTTTTAGGTTTTCAAACCCTAATTCAAGATTTTTGACCATGTTTTTCTAATAGACTCAAATTTGGATTTAGGATGTATTAATGAAGATAATTAATTAAATCATGTAATTTTAGGAACATAGAATCGACTCAGGATCAGGGAGGCTAAATTAGGGTTTGCTCCAATAAGGTAAGTGAGTCATGCCACTATACATATGTAGCTTGGTTGAATTGCGTGTTATGTATTCTTCATGATTATGCTTTAAATTCCAAGTTAATGAATGAATTTAAGATAATGGTCATGTCTCAGATTATATTATTGCATGTTGTTTGTTATATTCATAAAGTCCTATGTTTATCACAGATGCTCATTAGTTTAATATTATACTTATTTAAGTTGATTGATTGTGTAGCATTGCCTTGATATTTTCTAGAATTACATCATGGGTTGTTCAAATGCATACCTTGATTTGCTTTATATACTTTGGTTGTACAAGCCCCTAGTTTTTTCTCTTCTACTCTCCATTCTAATATTTGGTATCTCCTTTTTACAAACAAGTTGTGTTTTTAGCGCTTCAATCCCCTCAAATTTTGAAATATCAAAGGGGGAAAAGGCATGTCTTATCTATAGGGGAGAACACATATATATAAGACATATATGAGTAGAAGACATAGTTTATATAAATGTTATGAAAGCTAACCATGTAGGAGAAATAACATCAATTGAGGGGGAGTATGTGAACTCTATTAGCATCAATTGAGGGGGATTATATGAATTCAATTCGATTGAAACCCCTAGGTTTCTCCAAAGGTATGATTTTACTTAAATTCTTTGAATACATTTATGGAATGGTTTGTCATCTTCAATGGGGGGGAGAATGTTGACTCCAAGTCTAATTGACTAAACCCTTGTTTTGATGATGACTAACCATTCCACTTATTGATGTCTAATTCTTCTACTTGAGTGATTTCAGATTAGGTATAGACACGCTCTAAATGTCCAAACTTGCACATCCTAACTTTGAGAAAAGTCAAAATCAATGCAAGTGCATTTTTGTAGAAAAGGCCTCCAATCTATTAGAATCATGTTGTAAATCAATTGTAATGATTGTATGACTTGTAATTAAGATTAGAAAAAATCAAAAGCACTTAAATCGAATATTTAAGAACTTTTATAGCATTTTTAAAAATTCATCATAGGGACATTTATCAGTCGAGTTTCATCTAGGATAAACTCGACCGACACCCTAGATGGATCTTGGCAACTTCCAGGGTCGACCGAGTTTACCCCAGGATAAACTCGACTGAAACCCTGCATAGACAAACCAAATTTAAGCATTCATCTAAGTTTCATCCAGGATAAACTCGACCGACAACTCAAATTTGATTTCTAGCATATGCTATAGTTGAGTTTTCCGATATCAACCAACCTGATTGTACGGAATGTGTAGAAAAAGTATTTCTAACCCTTGGAATGTTGTAATTCTAAAAAAAACATGTGTTGCAACACCCCAAATGGCTAGAATTCGTCCTTAAGTGTTTCTATTGAATATTAGGCATCCTCAACTATAAATAAGAGCCCTTGGACTTCATCCCATGGTCAACCAAGCATTGTAAAGGTCCATATAGTATAGTTGAGTGCTTCAAGAGCCTTATTCCACTCTTAAGGTTACTCACTTACTACATCCATTAGAGTAAGTAGGAGATTTGTAAGAGAGCTAGTCCTACATGTACAACTTGTGAGGCTCTCACTTCATCCACCTACCACTCTCTCTTTCTACCATGAAGATGAAGGTTCTCTCTCTTGTCTAAGAGAGGTGGAGAATAAGAAGGGAAGGAGTCCCTTGGTTAAAGCTTCTCCTTGGAAAAGGTGAAGTCAAAGGTGGAATCCTCAAGGTAGAAGACTTGTTGCAACATTAGGTAAGTCCTTGGTGAAGGCAGAAGACTCATTGCAAAAGTAGGTAAGTCCTTGGTGAGGTACAAAACTCTTAGTCATGGGCAGGTAAGTCCTTTGTAAGGATATTGACTCCCTTATCCTCAAAGGAAAGCCTGGGTATCCTTTCCTAGGAAAGAAAGGTCATATGTTGTAACTTTTATAATGGAATATAAGGAGTGAGACATGGTTGAAAAATCCTAGAGGTTGACCTCTCTAGGCAGTGGATGTACACTCTCCTAATTTGTAGTTTGGAACCACTATACATATGTTGTGTTCTTGTGCTTGTTCAATCTCTCTCTCTCCCTTGTTATGTATGTTTAGTTGCACTCAAAGTTCATATTTTCCATATTATCTTAGAAATATATTGAAGGACTAATGAATTTTTCTTAGGTACTTTTAGCTCTATTTGCCCCCACCATCTAGATCCCATCATCTAATCCAACACTTTCTAGTATCACATATATTTTGAAAGCTTCTATATGGTGATAACTGATAAGGGTTGTCTTCCAGCGAGTTTGCTCCAAATGTTTCTTGTTGAACCATGGCCAGGAAGGCTGGTTGGAATTAAAATTAACTATGTTTTATCTTGGGTTGACAATGGGTTTCCTTGTTTCATTGGTGTGGGTAGCAACGAAAGAATGATGAGATGGAAGAGTGGATGGGTGCTGGGTTTTCCCATTCCTATTTATGTTGCATTTCCATTCCCTCAGGCGACTATTGCTTATTGTCTTGCTGAAGAAAAACTAGGTCACACTATGTACCTAAGGAATTGTACAAGTCAAGGTAAGTCACTGGAAATGCTAAATGAACTTTAAAAATATAATGTAATCAGATAAAAGAGTGTGCAACTAAGTAAATTGCTAGACTTAATACCATTGATAAATTCTAAGTAGACCTCAGGTCCTTAGCAATTTCCTATTGCCCTATCCCATCCAACAATGCCGGAAGTTGAGCGCTCTTAAACGTGGGTCAAAAGTGCGGACACAATTGCCAAGTTATAAAGGTATCAAACTTTAAATTTGTACACGACTTCTAGAGACGTCTTCAAATCGATAAGGAGTCTTTTATAGTAATACATGATCGAACACAAGGATAAGAGATGGCAACTGTGTAAGAAGCTAAATGTTTTAACTTAGTTTAGTTGAACAAAATAATGATTTTGATGTCCTAGTTAAGTAACAAATTAATCTAAAGAAAAAAAGCTACATAACTCAAACAAACAAGGACAATGGTGATTATGATTAGGGGAGGATTTAGTTGGATTTCACCAATCGATCCATCCTCAACCATGTAAAACACTCTCTTCCATTTTACATATTTTCAAGATGTTTTGCAAGCAGTCAAAAGATATCTAACACCTTCCTTCTCTCAAGATCTGAGTAGATTTCTACTAAAAAATCCATGATCTACCTAAATCACACATACGAAAGGAATGTATCTATAGTAAGCAAAATTTTAAATTTATAACCCGACACTTAGGCTCGCACAACGATAATAGAATTCTCTGATGTGGTTGATTGGGGTCAAATGCAAGGATAAAGGTGGTAAATTCTAGGATCGATCCTTTACGCCTTGGATTAGTTACACCAATCAAAAAGTAAGGTAAGATTTGTGTTCCTTATGGAATGGTGATTCTTCAACAAGCAAGAAATAAATAGGTAAAGCAAATGAAAGATAAAATAAAAGAGTAAGAATGTTAAAGAATAAGACAATAAGTATGAAAAGAAACTTAGATTGGGTTTCACCAGTATCTCATCCACAAGAAATACTGACACCCATTATATACCTATAGCAAGTTTACAACCAATCATCACAAGTGTATATTCTCTCCTCTCATGAACTTAGGATAGATCTAGGTTATAAGTTTGTCTCTCTCTCTCTCGAGATGGCAAACAAATAACCACAAGGAAAACATATGATCATTAGCTTAAGAATTCCAACATTATCATGCATTCATGCAACTCCATTACTCTTAGATGTAGGTTAATACTACTCCCTCAAGGCATTAACAATCAAACAACACAAGATAGTAGCTAATCATGCAAATGAAGCATTAAGAACAAGAGAATAGACATAAACATTGCTAAGGGATAATTTGGTTGTGAGTACTTGCAACCCGCTTGACAATTTTCAAAATAGGAAAATGAAAACAAGAATCAGATCGCAATGTACATCATCTGGTTGGATGAGTTTGAGAGTGGAGTTTTCTGTCAGTTATCATTGGGTTGTAGGAACTTTTCAGATCATGAAATAAGGGTGAGTTTACCACCTTGATACAACCCAACAAATTTAGAGTCTGAATACCTGGTAACCTACTTTCTCAATTTTAATTTGCACGGCTAAGTTGAGCAAAAGGTGAATAGAGTCGTCAATGATCGTGGAACTTGAACTACATCCAGAATTGATGCAATTTTGTTTCTTCAAATTTCTATGTAACATCAAGTCATCGTGCAGTTTGTTTTTCAGACTTGTTTTGGAACATCACAAAACCAAACGGACAGAGTTCTAAAATATTGATAGTTGCAATTCCTATTTTCTAATTCATCCCAACCAGATGTTCCCTAAGATCATATATTCAATGGATATGAGTATTTACATGTTTGGAGAGCCTTAGTGGCTACTCCCAACCCAAGTTAATAGACTAGACACTCATGGTGGTGAATGACATGTCAGAGTTACGGTTGTGGTAAGACATGAAGATGGAAAGTGAGATGGAGATGGAAGGGAATGAACAGATTTGGGGAAGAAGGAGAAAGTTACACCAAAAACAACCCCTGAATGAGTCAAGGATTATGGAAACCTTCTCCTCTTTGAACCCAACATTGCTAGTGAAGATGGTTGCTCTATCTCCCTCCTCCTCTCACAGGAAGAACCTAGAACTACTCAATGAACATGGAGGTTTGCTACTACTTTGACTCTCATCTTTCAATTACAAAAACGATGGATGTAGGTGGAAGTCTATGGAGAGGTAGCTCCGCAGCAGCCTTTGTTGTCACTCTTGTGATGTGACCAACCCCTTATCTATAGCACGAGGTCTCCTATTTAAATCCCATAGTGCCGAGTTTGAGGAACTCATTAGTGAACTGTACTTATGCCCTAAGCCTTCTAAGCATGTGCCTCAGGGCACACACTTGATGGTTCTAATAATGTGTACAACATCGCCATTGGTTGGTGGAAACGTTGGCAATATATCGGTAGATGCTTGTCTGTCTTTGTGGCCTTTGTAGACGTCACAAGAGGACCATCGATGTAGAGGTCAGCATTAGAGGCAGATTTGCTGAACCATTAAAAGAGGTCTCCCCAAACAACCCATTGGTAGGCGTGCTTTCAAATTCAACCATCGGTAGATGGATGTATTTAAGCTAGACACTAATCGTGTAAACCAATGGGTGCTTTATCCATCACCTTTTGATGACTGAGCAGTTTCTTACTTCCTGGACATTGTCAATTGTGAGAACCGATGAATGGTTAGCTTGGTGGAAAAGATGATGGTTCATCTAGTGTGCTAAAAGATGAGGGTGACCACTAGTTGTGGGAAATGATGGGGAATTGGTTCAAGGTTAAAAATGTTATTTGATAAGTTCCCTACATGGAGTTGAACAGTTAGCCGTGGGTAAAGATATAAATGGTAAATGTGAATGGAATGTAAGTAAGTTAAAGCAAAATTGTATGATGGGAGGAAATTAAGGGAAAAATTACACAACATACATCCACAAGATTGGATGTTATCAATACCTCTGTCTCAACATGATAACTAAAACAGAAAAGTCAGACATATAACTTTTACTATAGTGCTTCCCCACTCTCAAGGCTCCTCACTAATCCAAACTCTAAATCTTCCCACTCATTATTTCAAAATAGTTCAGAATAAATGTTGCAATAAGGTACTTAATCAAACATGTGACACATTTTAAACGAAGTATAGAAACAAAAATACAAGAATATATGTATCAAAATGGAGAAGGAAGGATTACGTGGTACCCAAGTTTATAGAGTTTAGCCACTCATGGTGCAAGAAAGAATCAAATTACAAGTTCAATAAGTCATTGCTTTCAAATGATAACACTAAAATAGAAAAGAAAAGAAGAGGGTCGATTATAAAGGTAGATTGAGCGAGAGGTTGATCTTTCCACCTTTTGGTTGAATTGACTTCTGATGTCAATCAACTAGGAGATCGATCTTGATGATAGATTGGTCTTGAGGTTGATTGAGCTATTAAATTGACTTAGAGGTCAATCTGCTCTCTCCTTGAAGTAACTTTTACTCCTTAGAAGTTGAACTTGATCAAGATGGATGGAGTGGTGAGTGGAAAAGTCAAAGAGGTCAATCACTCTCGAGCTCAATCACTTTGACTTTGGTCAATGAATTATGTAGCAACATTTCAGCTCTTTTGCAAAAGACATGTTGCCTTGGGAGTGATGTCACTGTGTCATGTTTATAGGGTACAACAAGGCTCGTGTTGAAATATGATTGGTCCATGTAGCAACGACCCCAACGCTTCTGGTAATTTTCAAAGATTGATTGGTCAAATGCTCGATAACATTTGCATTCTTGGTTTTAATAGGTTGAGTGAGGTCTTTTTTATTGTTTTTTGCACCCATAGACCTCTAGATCAATTGATGAACTGGGTAGGACATGTTGATAGCTTTTGTTTACTTGGTTATATTTTTAGATTGCTTGAGATTCTATGTCTACCAAGTTTTGGGATTGATTGATCTCTATAATTGAGTTAAAGTTGCTCGTTCTCTTATTGATTGAGATGAGATTTTGATCACCTTCTTCATATTATGCTTAGTAGATCTCTAGTTGATTGATATTAGAGCTTGATCACTTGAATAAGTAGCAGCTTGATTGCTCCAAGTGTTGGGGCTGATTGACTCCAAGGTCAATTACTTTGTTCTAGCTCTTGCATTTTCAAAGGTAAAACTATTACCAGGGCCAATTGACAATTATGCTTCAAAGTGAATAGATTTATGAATACTATATGTGAATTTGGATTGATTTCTTGGAAAAGGAAGTATAAAACATTCATAAAAGTTGATATTATCAACTCCCCCAAACTTAGAATCTATCTTGTCCTTAAGCTAAAAATTCAAAATCACATTGTAAGGATGAATGAGCAGGATAATAAGATTGATAATCAATAATAACTATATCAACCTTTATTAGTATTGTTACCAATTCTCAACATGATTATGTCCACTAAAACATCACTTTTCAAAGATCCTTCCTTGCTAGTTTGTGTCAACAATTATTACTTATGAACTATCTCTCACGCACAACTCTCTTTTAAAGCAGCTTTCACTCTCATATGTATTGTATGGGAGGAGGACTATGAGTAAGTAGTCCAAGAGTCTTATGGGTGTCCCCTTCCTCTCTTTGGATCATTCAAATATAGGTTTGTTTAGTGGGAAAGTGATCATTTCATTCCAAACTAGTTGGTTTTAGAGCATTGATTGCACATCCTACACACTACCACCCCATATTGTTATACCATTAATTAGTACCATAAAAAATGGGGGTGTATATTATTGGCTTGAGTATTTTTTATAAAAGAGACATATATGTTGGTATGTGTGCCCTCGGAGCCAATCATGGGATGATTGGTGGGATACATTAAAATTGATTTGATAAACATCAAAGGCAAGCTTCCAATTCATTCTGGTTCAGTCAGTTATGAGATAATGACGGAACAGATTGAATGTCTAAAGAATTGTTTTACTCAATGACGTATGCTTTTAGGTTAAGGACCTAAACGATGAGATCATACAGATGTTAAGAGTATACATTCTTGTTATGTCCCTAGTCGGATGTCATTGTGGAAGGTTGATAGACAACAATGACACACAAGACTAGATTGTGTGTTGGTTGATGACAGAATCTCATTAGTCATGATATAGTGATATCAAACCAAGCACATAGGTACTTGTTAGAGAACAAGTGTATCAGACAGACCCATCGTGAGAGTGACACATGGAATCGTGACTTTGTAGTCACAGTCAGCTCTCACAGTGATGGTGGTGAGTGTGATTCTTTGACCTTAAATCACTACACTCAACACATGTCATTGGGTACACTTTGACATCATCAAACACAGTCCTGAAATATAGATTGTTATAAAGGTGATGATTGAGTGATTTTGACACATGGGGCTTTTGAGGGGTGAGTGATAGATATGGGATTTGTCCCTCCTAAGGGAGTTTGATGTCCATGGCCACTTGATGAGTAGGACTGAGAAAGGCATGCACATGCATGTGTGAATCAATATGTGATATTGATGTCACACATATCTCATCTAGTCTACTCTGAGATCAAGGAAGTGAATGAACGTTGAAAGGATGATTGTTCCATGCCTTGAGTTCATTCAGGATATCAATGACAAATGAATTATACATTCACTGTAACACCAATCACAGATTGTAGGATTGAAAGTTATTCTCCAACTTTCCTTTTCACTTGGGTAGCACTGATGTGTGACTTGGAATGCTCTTTTCTTGTGAAGTCATAAGTGTTATGGACTTTCACTACCAATGTGAAATGGGCTTGCAGGGTCACACACATAGTATTTAACTTGGAAGAGGAGTTTGTCCATGAATGATGTTTAGATTGTTTACTAAATGTGTTTAGTAGTTCAATTAAACATTTAATCAATTGACTTGACTCAAAATCACCAAGTACAAGTGTTGGACTAACTGATTTGGGTGTCAGATTGATTAAGAACTACATTGACCGATTTCTACACAACCTGGACTGCCAACCGACCGGTTCAAGCTGTTGAACCGACCGGCTCAGGGTCAAGTGAGATGACTGGTTCAAGTGTTGAACCGATCAGTTCAGCTAGACCAAACGAGCCAGTTTGGGAAAGTTAGGTTGGTGAGAAAATATTTTTGTTTTACTTGTACAATTCGATTGGGACAAGTGTTGATCTTTGGATTAATTGGAAACGAAAAGAGGAAAGTCAATTGGGAACTACCCTGGGAAGTGAAATGGTCGGTTCATGAATGAACTGATCAGTTCAGCTCCCCAAATGACCAGTTCATGAAATGAACTGATCGGTTCAGTCCCCAAACGATTGGTTCGTTTGTGAAAAGACTAGTTCACTTGCCGCAGTGTATCAATTCGTGGAAATTCCGGACCCTTCTACTCCCACTTTAGTCCCACATTGCCTGAGGGTTGAGAACCCTGACCCTGACCCCTCCTATATATAGAGGGGTACTGGGGGCTTCTCATAGAGCACAACTCAGAACATCAGTTGCTCTGCAAAGTTTTCCTCTCTGGTTGTGGTAACCGAGAGAGCCCAAGCAAGTGCTACCCGACTAAGGAGGCACATCGAGGGAAAGACAACTGTAGGACGACAACTGGTGGTGGGAGAGCACGTCAGTGACTAGTATGTCAACAGAAGGGGGCGACTCCTTCCAGTGTCCTATAGGACAGGATGACTGGAGTTCCCGGTGGTTTGTGTGGACTACTACAGAGGCAGGAGATTTTTGCCTCTCAGAGGACAACCGTCAATCCGTCAGTCCGAGTGTGACCAGAAGCTGCACAGACATTGTCCAAGACCGGAGGTGAAGGCTGTGCTCGCCACGAGGTAATGTCACCAAGCAAGCCTCAGGACAAGGTACACCTCTACAAACCATCCTTCCTATCGTATAGATGTTGACGAGATCTCTTTGGGTTCTGGGTTTGGGGAGAAATTTTTTGCTTTTGCTGCCATCTCTATCTCCCCTAAAAACCAAAAATATATGTGTTCAGGAGCAAAACTATACATCATGTGGGTGACCACTTTGCCTATAAGCAGGGTACAACTGTCTTATTTACTTTCACTTTGTTTTTCTCACTCTTTTTGGGATTTTTCTGTGCATGAGATTGTAAAATGAGAGATGAGGTAGATCTTTATTCGTCCATGAGTGTGTGTCTTCCTAGAACATAGTCTTATCTTTGGTTTTTGAATAGACTAGGCAAGGATGCTTTTCACTAGTATTTGAGGATTAAAATCTAGTTAGTAGAATCTACAATATTTTACCGAGAGAATGATATAAAAATAGTTTCATTATCAAATAAAAGTTATAGAAGTGTCCTGACTTGTTATCCTTTTACATTTGATATGTATAAAAATATTTTTATAGAACATACAAAGCATGTTTTTTGGAGAGTATACAACTGTTCTTTTTATGTACATTATAAATGTAAGAATATTTAGAAGAAAAAAGAAAGAATGGGTATAACATGGATAAAAAAGACATAAAAATTAAGTTGTAACTATATCACTTGATTACACCCCCAAAGATTATTACACACTCTATTTGCAGAGTGGAAAATTAAGAAAGAGATGTAATTAGATGAGATTTCATTTAAGCATGTCCGTAGTGGTCATCTTCCCATTCAGACCAACTTGATCGCGTAATTTGTTGGATCAAAGGGCTCTACAGGGGGTGAATAGAGCTAAAAACACTTGCACAAAATTTGTTAGACCTTCAAGTTACTTCAACTAGGCACAATTTTAAATAGTGAATTTGATGGTAATCTAAACATACATAGAAAGGATAAGAGATTGAAACAAGCACTTGAACAAGCTGTTTAGAGTGGTTCCACTCTCCAAACTAGGAGAGAGTCAATCCACTACCTAGAGAGGTCAATCTCTAGGATTTTTCAACCTATGTATACTTATACTCCATTATAAGACATACAATTGACCTTCCTTTTCCAAGACAAGGATACCCAACTTCCCTTTGAGGTCAAGGGAACCAATAATCTTACAACCAAGGACTTTCCTATCCAAGAGTTGCAGTCTTCTACCTCTCCAAGATCTTACCCACTCTTGCAATCATCTAGTCACCTTTGCCAAGGAGATTCCCTCTTTGAAATTGAGTCTTTTGCCTTAAAGGATTTACCCACTCCACTCTTGAATCTTTAGCCTTGTCCTCCTTCACTCAGAGAAGTTATTTGTAAAACATCTGATCATAATTAAAATGTTGAATATGCTTAATTACTATAATTTAGTGCTTTAAACCTTAATATAACCTTGTTATGTATTTTGGTATCATGTGACAAGCTAAAGTTTCAAATTTTGTCCAATTTAGACATTGTTTGAGCAAGTTATGCAATTTTATGCACATTTTAGACTTTTTTGCAATTTACCCAAATCTGAGGTTTTTATTGCAAATTCTCTCATGCATTATGTTCCTTAGATTTTTCTTATCATACATGATCAACATGGGCCTCTTTGTTGAACCTTAGTTTGGAGGTGTTTCTTTCTATGGTGACTTAGGGTTTTACCCCTTCATGGATGAGCTACTTTAGGAGCCATCAACCAATGGTCCACATGTTTGGTTGACATCCGATGGTCACCAACAGGTGGTGATAACCAATGGTCACCTCTAGAGGTAGTAGTTCGATGATTTTATGGTTTTGGTTCACTTGGACCAGTGGTTCACTCAAAAGAGATGGTCAATTAATGGTTCACCACTTAAGTGACTAAGGATCCAAGGAACTGATGGTTCCTTTGCTTGAGGGGCTATGGTGGGTCTGGAGAGCTACCAATTGATGTTTAATCAGGTCTCCATGAGTGGTGGAACAAGTTCTTTCATGGCCATGGAAGCTCTAGGCTATGGGCACGTGGAGAGCTTCTAGGATGCCTCAAGTTTCTCTCTTTCCTTATCCATAAGCTTTAGATACCTATCCTTTAGCTCACAAACGAAACCTTTGGACTACTATATCTTCCCTCCTTTCCAGAGCTTCGTCTTTGACCTGCTTGGTGGTGAACATAGTGCCCAAGGAAGAAGAAGTAGCCAACCCCCTTGTTAGAGCATTTAGGGTTTGGATCTACCATTTAGGGTTTTTGAAGCTCCCTTTAGGCAATCTTAATCTATCTCTACTTCCTTTCTTTCACTATTCTTATTCCTCCTACCTTCTTCCTGGATAGAACCATGTTGTTCCATGGCAATGTTTGCTTTAAATCTCAAAGAACTAATCGTCTTGCTCCCTTCACCTAGGATTTATCCCTTTCTTGGAGAAGAAGCTTACTTGGCCAAGTTCAGACCTAAAGATAGGGTTATTTAATATGATAGTCTAAACTTTTCTTTCTCCTCATGTGTGTTCTTTGCACTTCATCTTTGCACTAAAGTCTCTCTAAAACACTGAATTTCTTATTTTGAGTTGTTTTGATGACTTTTGAGGTAATCTTATGTTGACATGAGAAGTGGTGATACTCTTTTTATATGAAATCGATGTTGTAGATATATTATGCATCATCCTCTCTCATCCTCTTTTGATCTCATACATGTGCCTCATTATGTACTGATTTTATGAACAATTTGTATAGGACACTCTAATGTTTCCAACGCATCAAATTTCGTCCAATTCTAAGTCGGATGAGAAAGATATGGCCAAATGATGAGCTATACTTGAAACCCAAATTCATCTAACCTTTTATCACCCTTGTTTTGCTTTTGGGCCGACCGCTTTGGGCCCAGTTAGGGGAGCTCGCATGCGCACGACCACTCCCCTCTTTCATTGTTTTGCCAACAGTCCTAGCACTTCTTCATGGACCAATCACGAGGTACATATCACTGACAACGGATCCTGACCCTTGGATCTTTTGGGCCTCAGATCCAGACCCTAATCTGATAGTTGAGAGCCCTTCTACCTCCTCCATATGCCTCTCAATGCCAATGGTGTCGAGGCCAACTACCCTGCTTTTGCCCCACCAATCGCCTCTATCCCAGCCTCTTTTTGAGAAATTTGCAACACCATTTGATACGTTGGTCCTTCCCCTTTCATTTCCCTCTCCATTTGTGCATCCTCACTCATTCTAGCACTGTGATTTCTTCTCCTTCTCCTCCTTTATTCTAGTGGCTATGTTGTTGTCTTGTATTGGGCATATCTGCCCTAGCCACGGTTGACATACAGGCTCAAGGCCCTGACTTGGCTTTGTTCCAATGAGCAGGCGGGCATCACGCCGCCACGAAGGCTCCCAGTCCACACGGGCAAAGGTTTGGGGTGGAAGGAGAACCACAAATCATTTGATGTAGATCCAAGGACAGTGACAACCCCCTCTCCCCTCAACCTCCTGTGCGTAAAGCACGTTTGGGCGGGAAGTGGTGTGCGGCCACGAGACCCGCCACGGGGGTCCGTGAGCGGTCAACAGTGATTGGGCAAGTCAGCGTCAAGATGCTCACGTACGAGCTGCTTCCGTGGGCCTAGGTGCTTGAGCCGGCCCACCAAGGCCTTTTGGGTAAGAACCCTAACCAAAAATCATGCAAAACATGACTTTCTTCAATAAATCACATATATCCACTCCTATGTCCAAATCTAGCAATGTTATATCCCATTTTGATTAGAAAAAAATACCACCTTTTGTATGGTACTAATTCCTCTTGCTACTTTGCATGTTTCATCCCTATTTTAAGTAAATATGATGCATTTGTAATCTCTTGATTTGTCATCAACTTCTATCATGTACTTTATATATCTTTTATGATCCCTAGCTACCCTAAACCCCTAGATCAGTAATCAATGTACAACTTTATTATTCTATAGTTTTAGACCATCTATATGCACCATGATGTCCATGCTTGACTAATAAGACCTCAAATGCCTTGTTTGTGCATTAAAATGACTAAGTTGATCTAGTTGTGTCTACATGATGAAATATGTTTGTTATGCTAATCCCATGCTCAACTATGTATGTTTTCTTCCCAATCAGACCCTTTTATGGCTTGAGACACCAAATACTATGTAATGCACTCATGTATTCTAATGTCATACAAGTGACGACTAATGTGAGGAGAAGACACATGTTAATGGTTTGACTCTAATTTTGCATGAATGACCCTCCAATGACTACCATGTCATCTTAGACTTGTACTCAATAGGATTATCATGCTAGTACCTTATAGTCCTAAATTGGTCTACTTGTACTTATATGGTTTGGAAATGTACAGTATTGCATGAAATGAATCTAATATGACTAGTGATGATCTTGCATGAATGGACTATGATAATAATCTAAATTTCATGCTACCCCTATTTTTTAATTAGATTTTATATCTATCTTGTAGTACTCATAATGTGGATGGTTCACTTAGACCCAAGGTTGAGTTTTAATGCTTATACTATATTAAATCAATGTTTGCGTGTTTGACAAGATGGGACACCACTTGAACTATTTGATACCTGGTTCTAGGGGAACATCCATATGACTTATATCATGTTTCTCTTAATTAAACCTAGTAATCTAAGACACCATGCTACATCTTTTCTTTGCGAGGTTTCCTTGGTTTGGATCATATCTAGGATTCTTACTCATGAATCATAACTTGCTCATTACTCTTAAGGTACGCTTACTCTCTTGACCCTACTATGGTATTGGCTTGTTTTTATGTATGCTCATATGAATGCTTGGCTAGTTAATTACTTGGTTGAGCTACTTGTTCCCTATGACTAGTATGTTTGTTTTGCTTGATATACATTGAACAAACCTTGAACATAATTGAACTTGTCCATTATACAAACCTAGTGTACTTGCATATATTCTCATGGTAAGGGCACAAGGTTGGGTGCCTTATTGGAGATGTCTAGATAAGGCGGACCATGTTGATAAAAGATTTGACTAATCTTGAGCACCCTTATGGACCCTTCCAATGGGAAGCCAATCAATGGCCATGATATGTTGTTGAGTATAATGGAAATCCATTAAAACATGATTTGTATAAAATATTGTCATTAAGTGTTCTCGTCTTATTTCTACTTCTTGCTTTATGTGATGTTTCTAGACAAGCAACTTTTATATTACTCTTAAAGTATTTACTTACCTTTACATAGCATATTTAATGCTTTAGCATTAATATATTTATTTATTGATTTTGTAGTTGCCAAAGATCTGATGCACTTTGGACTCCAATGAAACACCAATGGGTATACTTGAATCTAGAAATGGGTACATGTTTCTCTATCCCCTCTCAATATCTTGTTATATATTGCGGTTATTGCTTTACATATATATTGCATGTGTGAAATATTTGATCCATTCTAGGGACGGGCACCCAGGTCCACTTGGCTTTGGTTTTGTAGCCATTAGGAGTGTGAGCTTAGGGTAACAAACAGTTCCGTGACAAATGGTATCAAAGCAAAACACATAGGCCTCTGTATATGTTTAACGCATAACACATCTTAAGAACCCAGAGAGGACCTAAAATCCTCCCCTCAAAGCTTATAGAATCTTCTAGAATCTCATCTCTTCTTTAAGGACCACCTATGCCGCACCAGTAGATGATTAGTTAGTCTTCTTATCCACTCATGTGATTCTTCTCTCTTCAATATAAATCACATGAAATCTCGATTATGGATAGCTTATTCATGGGGAAAAGTAAAACTCATTTGAAATCATGAAAGTTGATTAAAAAGATAATGCCATATTTTGATCTTAAATTGAAAAACTTATTTGATGAATGAAAGTACTCTTGGAAGTGATGTACTCATATGAAAAACCTAAGACCATGTAGGCTCAATTCTACTCAACTTGATATAAGTGCTTTCAATGTTTGAGGTGAATTCTAGATATAGTGAAATAAGGTGGAACTCTTGTCTTCTACCTCATAGTTTATGAGGTCCCTATTTGATTGAATCCATGTTTCCCTATTCTTGACCAAACCTCAAACATGATTAAGCAAATTTTCCCCTATTTGATATTTATGATGATTATGCTTTGGTATGACTATGCACTTGGACTCTCAAAATGATGTTGAAAACTTTGACACAAGAGGCATCTTCCCTATTGATTCCTATGCCTTTTGGTAATCTAGATCTTGAAAAATATTATGGACATGGATCATTTCCTATTAAGCTTTAACTCTTGGATTGCACAATTTGACTTCCCAATTTCTAAATATACCCTTACCATGATCATGAAAGAAAGGGAACACGATTATGACCTTGACCTTGCAAAAATGTCAAATTATGGTTGCTATATTATGATCTCGATCTTTGATATGAAGTACGATCAGACAATTGATACTCTCCCTATTTGGATATGCTTGAAGGCTCATGACCAATGTAGACTAATGTACTAGATTAGGGTGAGTTAGCCAATTGGTTTAAGAATTGAGATAGCCTTGAATGTCACCTACAGTTTGAAGGATTAAGTATACACAACATGAAAGCATGTATAATGAGTATAATTCTCTGAACCCAATCATGCCATCTCTGAGGGATTAAAGGAAAATTCACTAAGGAAGTGACGAACAATATGTGACCAAGCCCATGAGGGAAGGTCATAAAGAGGCCAAGCCCATGAGGGAATACCATCATGAAGACCAAGCCTAGGAGGTAAGGTCACCAAGAGGCCAAGCCCAGGAGGGAAGGTCACAAAGAATACCAAGATCAGGAGGGAAGGTCACTGAGAAGATCAAGCCCAGGAGGGAAGGTCGTGATGAGCCCAATGTTGGGACATAAAGTAAATAATGTGCACCCTAAGAGATGGAGAAAATTCGGGTTAAGGGGTTACACCAAAAATAACATGCTCAAATATTCCTAGAGAAACCTCGAAAAAAAATGTATATAACATCTCCATAAAACCTTAGGAGGGGTGGACCCCTAAGTCATCCCTAAGGCCTAAAGTATGACCCTAAACCCTAACTTCAAAATGTTTGGGTCCATGACCTTGATGTCAAAATTCTTGACACAATATTGATTAATGAAATTATGATGCATGACTACTGACATTGATATTGGTTCAACTCCTATGATCACCCTATTTGGATTGTGAGATCACCCTCGATGTATGACTAGTGGCTTCCATGTTCCCAAACCTTGAAATTTTTAATTTATGACTATGTTGACTCGCTCAATGTATGACTTAGGGTTAAGCTCTGTGTGGACTATGGTGGGCCCTTCTATCAATTTTGAGCATGAACCCATGATGTTTAAAATGATGTATGTCTCTAATTTTTTGAAATATGAATTATCAATCATGGATGTATAACCCCGCCTAGGCAAATGTAGAATTTCGGACCCTAAATGTTGGGAATAAAAGTCATTCTTTTCTCTTAATTCTAAGAGCTCTATTCGTTTGACCTAAAAAAATGTGATCTCTCCAAACTTGTGATCTATAGAATGCTCTCTCCTAATTCATGACTCATATGATGATCTTTCCAATCTAATGATCTATTCAACTATGATATTTCCAATTCAATGATCTATGTAAATATATGTTGACCATGATACTTGATTGCTCATTTTCAGAATGAGATGGATATTGCAACTAGTGATGATACCTTATGAGAATATTAGGACGATCTTGGTGATGGAAAAAAATCAATCTCGATTAATGACTCGATTTAATTTTGGGGACAAAATTCTTCTTAAGGTGGTGAGGATGTGATAGTCAGAACTTTTCTATCTCCTAATGTGTGTGATTTGCACTTTGTCTTTGCACTAATTTCTCTCCAAAACCCAAATTTCTTGTTTTGAGTTGTTTTGATAACTTTTCAGGTAATCTTATGTTGGCATGAAAAGTGGTGATACTCTTTTTATATGAAATCGATGTTGTAGATATATTATGCATCATCTGCTCTCATCCTCTTTTGATCTCATATGTGTGCCTCGTTATTACATATTTTGTGATCAATTTTAGAGGACATTCTAATGTTTCTAATGCATCAAATTTTGTCCAATTCAGAGCTCGGATGAGAAGGATATGACCAAATGATGAGCTATACTTGAAACCCTAATTCATCTAACCTTCTATCACCCTTGTTTCGCCTTTGGGCCGACCGCTTTGGGCCCAGTTGGGGGATCTCGCATGCGTGGAGCCCACTCCCCTCTTTCCTTGTCTTGTCGACAATCCTTGCACTTCTTCATGGACCAATCACGAGGCACATATCACTGACAATGGATCCAGACCCTTGGATCTTTTAGGCCTCAGATCTAGACCCTAATCCGACGGTTGAGCGCCCTTCTCCCTCCTCCATACGCCTCATAGTGCCAATGGCGCCGAGGCCAACTACCCTACTTTTTCCCCACCAATCGTCTCTGTTCTAGCCTCTTTTTTAGAAATTTGCAACCCCATTTGATACATTGGTCCTTCCTCTTTCATTTCCCTTTCCATTCGTGCCTCCTCGCTCACACTAGCCCTGGGATTTCTTCTCCTTCTCCTCCTTTCTTCCAGTGGCTCTGCTGCTGTCTTGTTTTGGGCATATCTGCCCTAGCCACGATCGCGGCTCGTGAATCCTAGATAGAACTTTGGTACACCTTCCTCAGTTGGGGCGGAAGGGTCGAGCTAGGCGTAGAGGCCCAAGGCCCTGGCTTGGCTTTGTTCCAGAGAGTGGGATGGCATCACGCTGTCATGATGGCTCCCAGTCCACACGGGAAAAGGGTTGGGGTGGGAGGAGAACCACAATTTGTACGATGTAGATCCAGGGTGGTGATAGCCCCCTCTCCCCTTGACCTCCTGCACACAAAGCGTGTTTGGGCAGGCAGTGGTGTGCGGCCAGGAGACCCACCACGGGTGTACGTGAGTGGTCAATAGTGACTGGGTTAGTCAGCGTTGAGATTCTCACCTACGAGTTGCTTCCGCGGGCCCAGGTGCTTGAGCTGACCCACTAAGGCCTTTCGGGTAAGAACCCTAACCAAAAATCATGCAAAGCATGGTTTTCTTCAATAAATCGCATCTCTCCAGTCCTATGTCCAAATATAGCAATGTTTCATACTATTTTGATCATAAAATGCCACCTTTCTTATGGTGCTACTTCCTCTTGCTAGTTTTGCAAGTTTCACCCCTATTTTAAGTAAATATGATGTGTTTGTAATTTCTTGATTTGTCATAAACTTTAATCATGTACTTTATATATCTTTTATGATCCCTAGCTACCCTAAACCGCTTGATCAGTAATCAATGTACATCTTTACTTTTATATACGTTTTGGACCATATATATGCACCATGATGTCCATGCTTGACTAATAAGACCTCAAATACCTTGTTTGTGCATTAAAATGACTAAGTTGATCTAGTTGTGTCTACAAGATGAAATATGATTGTTATGCTAATCCCATGATCAATCATGTATGTTTTCTTCCCAATCAGACACTTTTATGACTTGAGACACCAAATATTATGTAATGCACTCATATATTCTAATGGCATACATGTGACGACTAATGTGAGGAGAATACACATGTTGATGGTTTGACTCTAATCATACATGAATGAACTTCTAATGACTACCATGTCATCTTAGACTTGCAATCAGTAGTATTATCATGATAGTACCCTATAATCCTAACTTGATGTACTTGTACTTCTATGTTGGGAAATGAATAATATTGCATGAAAAGAATCTAATATGACTAGTGATGATCTTGCATGAATGAACTATGATAATAATCTAAATTTCATGCTACCCCTATTTATATATTAGATTTTATATCTATCTTGTAGTACTCATAATGTGGATGGTTTACCAAGATCTAAGGTTGAGTATTAATGCTTATACTATGTTGAATCAATGTCTCCGTGTTTGACAAGATGGGATACCACTTAAACTATTTAATACCTGATTTTAGGGGAACATCCACATGACTTATATCATGTTTCTATTAATTAAACCTAGTAATCTAAGACACAATGCTACATAATTTCTTTGCAAGGTTTCCTTGGTTTGGATCATATCTAGGAATCTTACTCAAGAATCATAACTTGATCATTACTCTTAAGGCTTACTCTCTTGACCCTACTATGGTATTAGCTTATTTATATGTATGCTCATATGAATGATTAGCTAGTTAGTTACTTGTTTAAGCTACTTGTTCCTTATGACTAGTACGTTCATTTTGCTTGATATATGTTGAACAAACCTCTAACATAATTGAACTTTTCCATTATATAAACCTAGTGTACCTGCCTATATTCTCGAGGTAAGGGCACAATATTGGGCACCTTATTGGAGATGTCTAGATAAGGCAGACCATGTCGATAAAAGAGTTGGCTAATCTTGAGCACCTTACGGACCCTTCCAATGGGAAGCTATTTAATGGCCATGATATATTGTTGAGTATAATGGAAATCCACTTAAAACAAGTTTTGTATAAAAGATTGTCGTTAAGTATTCTCATCTTGTTTCTACTTCTTGCTTTGTATGATATGTCTAGACAAGAAACTTTTATATTACTCTTAACTTGCTTACTTAACTTTTCATAGCGTACTTAATGCTTTAGCATTAATGTATTTTGTTTATCGATTTTGTAGTTGTCATAGATCAGTTGCACTCTGGACTTGAATGAAACACCAATGGGTATAC
The DNA here is from genome assembly GCA_963693085.1 of Alisma plantago-aquatica. Classification (NCBI taxonomy): domain Eukaryota; kingdom Viridiplantae; phylum Streptophyta; class Magnoliopsida; order Alismatales; family Alismataceae; genus Alisma; species Alisma plantago-aquatica. The sequence continues at coordinate 1,319,677,119 of OY856412.1, read as the reverse complement.
TTGAATTTAGAAATGGGTGCATGTTTCTCTATCCCCTTTCAATATCTTGTTATATCTTATGGTTATTTCTTTACATATATATTGCATGTATGAAATATATGATCCATTCTGGGTATGGGCACCCAGGTCCACTCGCCTTTGGCTTTGTAGCTATTAGGAGTGTGAGCTTAGGGTAGCAAACAATTCTATGACATTTACCTTCTTTGCTCAAGTTTTCTTATTTCTTGGAGTCTGATCTTCTTCTTAGAGGTGAGTTTTATAACCCTCTTCACATTTATTGTTTAATACAAGATTGCTTACTCATGTTCTTGCTCTAAAATGATGATATAAGCTTAGAGCAGCTATATATGCTTGAAGTTTCGATTTTAATGTTATCCCTTGATTAGTTTCCAGTTCTAAATGAAGATGAAACTATATACATGACCTTCCTGAGGTATAGGAACACTTAGATCAGGTTTGTAACATCCCGAACCTGGGTAATGCCATAACTCTAGAAGTTTTGCTTAAGTAAGTTATTTATAAACTTGTTATCATCTTTTTAAAAGTAATTAAGATTCAAGGAGAGTTTAATTTTCAAGTTTGAGCTTATTTGCAAATTGTTTGTGCATTATATGATAGTTTGGGTATAAATTGCAATTTACCCAAGATGAGGGGTTATATTGCTGTCACATTTTGAAGTTTCCTCAACTGCTTTAGCATCATAAGATAGATAATTATGCTTAGGGGTGGCTTGTGGAAAGCCTAAGTTCCAAGTTGGAGCTTGTTTGAATAATGTTTGTGCCTTGTATACCAATTTTGGTGCAAATTGCAATTTACCCAAAATTTAGGGTTGATATGCAAATTACCACCTCTAGAGTGTCCCTACTCTCTCTTATCATCATCTAGAGGAGATAGAAAGAAATAGGCACCATGTTTGAATCATATTTGAGTGATGGTATTTTTGGTGATGAAAAGACCAAGAAGAGTTGTATAGTTGAAACTAAAATGAGTTGTATTGAGTTGTAGAGCTTATATGGGAGTTCCTATTGGCCAAGAATCCATAGAGGAGGTCCCATATCATTTTGTAAACTCTTGTAAAAGGCCATGATGAGTTAAGCACCTCAAGAAGGTGGTGGATATTGGTTTACAACTTTCCTTGGAAAAGTTGTATCGGTTTATGAATAAAGTGATGTTGGGTTGAAATATCTTGTTCAAAAAGATAACTAATGACCAAAATCTTATCCTTAGATTATACCCAAGAGTTTTTCATTTCAATATAAATATGTTTGCTTGCATTGACATGTGTCAACCCATGCATGGACATGTGTCACCTAGTAGTATAAGGTGATGACACCTCTTATACACTCTCTCTCTCATGAGCCTCAATTATATATACCACTCCTTTCACCTACTAGTGAAACTTTTCAAATCATACAACTCTCTTTCTCTTAGATATCGTGCATAGTAGTTGAGGAGCAAGGAGGATCTCGAGCCTTAACTTAAGGAGAAGCCATGGTCATCTTCAACCTTGGTTGAAGCATGATTCTCGGGTTGTGATTCTTCCTTTCTTTTCTTCTTCACCAAGTTCTTATCTATGGTGATTCTTTGCATATAGAGGAGTTGTGAACAATTCTTGGATCTTTCATAAGTTCATCTTCAACCTTGGAACGTGAATCTTTGGAGCTTGAAGCTTTGAAGTTGTTCTTGAGGCAGGTTATATAACTTGAACCCAATCATGTTATTATTCACCTTCAATCTTGCTATACTTGTTGATCTACTTTCAATTTTGATTTTTCTTTTATAATTGATGAATCTATGAGTTATAATAGTTGCATAGGACTGTTGTCCATGAACTAAAATAGTAAGGGCTGAAAGTCTAGAGCTTGATGATGATGACATCATCATGGCACAAACCGATATTGGGTTCAATCACCTCTAACCCGATACGGTAATGAAACCCAATATGATGATATGAAATCTGTTATACCATGGAACCCCACACCCCTATCGTTTTGTACATTTGGGTTGGTTGAAAAAGGAATAACCCGTTGTCTAGGCTGTCACTCAACACATGGTATGTGGATACTTTGAAGGTTTGAAAAGGTATGAGCATAAGGGTCAAACCCCGATATGCAAAACTCTACACTTGAGTAACCCGATATAAGTGACACATACACCCCTCTTGGACGATATGGTGGTAAGCACACACCTCTTAGATGATATGGTGATAAGCACACACCTCTTAGACTATATGGTGATAAGCACACACCTCTTGGATGATATGGTGGTAAGCACACACCTCTAGAACGATATGGTGATAAGCGCACACCTCTTGGATGATATGGTGATAAGCACACACCTCTAGAATGATATGGTGATAAGAACACACCTCTTAGATGATATGGTGATAAGCGCATACCTCTTGGATGATATGGTGGTAAGAACACACCTCTTGGATGATATGGTGGTAAGCACACACCTCTTGGACGATATGGCGGTAAGCACACACCTCTTGGACGATATGGTAGTAAGCATACACCTCTAGCCCAATATGGTGGAAGCACCTCAAACCAATATGGAGGTAAACACCTCAAATCCGATATACTTGATTGAGTAACACATGAAGTGTGTTATGTCAAATGATTCATTAAGATGTAAAGATTTTAATGCATTTTGATAAGTGTAGTCCGTTGTACCTTGAGATAAGGGTTGAGCCAACTTAATAAAGTATGATGTAATCAATATCCTAGTGAGGATGAGAGAGAAACTCATACTTTGCGTGATAATCATTTAATGATAAATGATGAGAATAAATAAGTATGATTGAATACTTATGATATCAATGTATGCTCCTAATATGTGTGGAGCTATGAATTAGGGTTTTGATTCTTGAAACCCTAATCGGCTAAAAAGGGAAACCCTAACCCTAATAATGGGAAGGTTGTATTTCTCTTGTATTGCATGGTGATGATATGTACTTGATATTGTTTTTATCATGAAATACTAACCATACAGGTATCATGAGATGATGAGCATAGCCAGGTATGAGCTATGATGTTTCATATGATACATATTAAATGGGCCTTGTGAGCCATGTGAAATACTTGTGCAACAAGTATAATGTATACCTGGATCTGAGGACCTAGTGGTAATAGTTACCTAATAAGAGGTGACAATGTTTAGTGATGAACTAAGGGTTTGAATACCCAGATCTAGCAATCATGATGATGATAATGTTAAGGGATGAGAATCCCCAGTAAAGTGATAAGGGATTGAGATCTCGAGTGTTATATATTCAATGTGTTCCAAAGATTATGAACGTACTTGATAAATGTATTACACCTTTCTTTGTAGCATCTATTATAATTCGTGATTGTAACTTGGTTGATGCTAAAAGATACTATAATGCACCTAATTAATCAAGTGGAACCTCATCATGTAGTGCCCTGGCCATAGATCCATTCAGTGTCAGAATTTACTGAATGTTGAAATGAGTTTAACTCTGAGAGCATATTTTTGAATATGTGGGGGTAATAGGCAAAAATATCCTTACGTCTAAATAGGGATTTTTGTGTGATCTGCCTCATCATCATAAGAGTATGGCTATATGTCATGACTCAATATTAATATACCGAGTTTGCTGTGTAATATCCCTAAAGAGAGTGCATGTTGCGGCTATAATTCTATAGCAAAGATGCCACTATACCCTACCAAGCTAATTGTAGTTTGACACGTGATGTCACTACTAGTGGTCTCATACTGACCGAGATAGGTGAGGTCTTGGAAGTCATCTCTTCCTTTGACCTTATATGGTATCGATGCTTTACATAGTTGTGTTCGGTTGGAGTATGAGCGGTATACCTCATCTCCTCAGGGCATAAGTGTGATTGTAAATATGTAATCATCCTTGTAGTGTATTTAATTAAGGATTGAATACAGAAACATTGGTTGATGTTACACTACTTTTATACATCTTAAATGAATAGATGTTATATGTGTTCTTCGTATTCCTTATAAAGTGAATCGATGATTTATTGCTCTATCATAGATAGCTGCATTGCTTTAAAAGATGATATTGCTCTATTCTGCTTATAAACAGTGATTAATCTTGATTATTAATATAAAAGATCCTCTACTCAATTTTATATTGTTTACCTGTGATAATAATGTTATTGGTGGAGAGTTATATCTCTCACTGGGACTTTTGTCTCGCCCTGTTGGTCCCAAAAAATTTAGGTGGACGTGGACAAGGAGGTAGAGACTATACTGGAGAGGGTGGACAACAGCAATAGGGACAACAATAATAGCTCAGGTTGAGTGTGCTATCTATCTTGTCTTGTAGATAGAAGTCTTGTGTGTCGTCTCTGTACTCTAAGGTCCTTGGGAGTTAGTATGTAATGGTTTTATAAATGATTTGAGATTTTGGCTTGTATGCCTCGTGGTTTTATGTTGCTTATATATATGTTTGGGCAAAACAACTGGTATATGATATCCTCGAGATGAGATGGTACAATGTATATACAATGTGAACCATGATGTATATATTGCTTTGGTTATTCCCTTAAGAGTTTCTTGGCAATGGATCTCTTTGAAAAATGGTTTTAATTTTTAGTGATTTTTGTTAATCCGCTACTAATGGTTATTCCGCGTAATTACTATGCGATTTGGCTGCCGGTTTGATAGCAGTCATCACAAGTTTTGGTATCAGAGCCTAAGGTTCACTGAGTCTATAGAGACATAGGATTAAGGTTGTTGAGTCTATTCCAGTGTCCTCTAGTTTATATTATAGTGACTTCTTCTCATATAGGAGAAGGAGTAAAGTTGAAAGATGGCTGGAGCACACGAAGAACATACTAATGAGAGCAGTATTGCTGCACCAAGAGGAGGTGTAAGAGATCATGCAAGAGAGGAATCAGTGCCTGAGAATCCCCATCTTGATCAATCCATGCTAGAAAACCCATCCTTTCATGCTCTTTTCGGGCATTTCATGACCACAATAACGCATGTGGCAGACCGGATGCTAGCACCAGCACCTAGGGCACCAGTTCCCAATGAGGGACATGGTCTGGTAAGACCTTTGAGCGGTTACACCGGGTAGGAGCCACCGAATATGCCGGTACAGCTGACCCAACAGACATAGATTTATGGCTCACTGAGTTGGAAAAAGCCTTTAGAATCCTTAGCATCCTAGAAACTAATAAAGTTAGGCATGTTGTGTACCTTTTAAAAGGAAGCGTTGGCCATTGGTGGGCCATTCAAGAAGGGAAAAGACCAGGTGTTGAGGTTGTATGGGAGGAGTTTTAACATGAGTTTGTCAGTAGATACTTTCCCAGGACTTATATGGATGAGAAAATCTTATAGTTTGAGCATATTAAGCAAGGACCAATGAAGATTAGTGAGTATGAAGCTAAGTTCATGGAGCTTCTACAGTTTTGTCTACACATGGCTACTACAGAGGATGAGAGGATTTGGCATTATGAGTAGGGTCTGAATGTTGAGTTATCCACAGTTATAGCTTCTCTAGAGAATAGAGAGAGGTCTTCTACCTTTGTGGAGTCGGTTAGGAGGATAGAGAGGTCTATGACTGAGAAACGTGAGGCGAACAGTAGGAAATGACCTTCCCAGTTTCAGGGACGGAGGTCTGGAAGTCTCAAGAAACCAAGATTTCCTACACCATTAGCACCATAGAGGTTCAGTGCACATATGTAGTGGATGTCAATCAAGGGTAAAGGTCATAGTTTTTTTTGCCAAGTGGAGCCCATAGTATGGCATCAGTGTCAGTAACAGGACCATCTAGACCACAACATGATAGAAACTATTTCAAGTGTGGGCAGATAGGACATATTATAAGGGATTGTCCAGTTAGAGACACTGAGGTAACCCAACCACCAAGGCAGAGTCAACAAGGATCTCAGAGGAAATCGTTCAGTAGTGGCACACAAGGACGTAGATAGGCATCCCAAGTAGGTTCAACTGCACTAAACAACAGACCACGGAGTCAGCAACAGGCAACGATAAGATTCTATGCTATGAATCAGCCAAAGACAGTAGTCAATCTACAAGTCATGATAGGTCAGATGGAATTGTTTCATTATGATATGTCTTCATCATGCTTCATATCTTTTTTGATTGATCTGGGTGCTACACATTCCTATATCACTTGAGAGGTGATTCATGACTGCAATATGACTGTCAGTCGTATAGAGTAGATAATCTGTTATTAGAAACTCCATTAGTCAGATCTGCAGTGTTGCAGGAGGTGTGCTCTCCCTGTGTTCTTTCTTTTCAGAACACAACATTTAGGTGGATCTTATACCACTTGAGATGCATGGGTTTAATGTAATTCTTGAGATGGATACCCTAGATAGGTATAAGGTTGTCTTAGATTGTGGTTCCAAGCAAGCTACGTTCGTAGACAGTGATGAGACATGGGTCTTTCAAGGGGACAGAAAAATTCTTCCAATCTGTCTAGTACCAGCAATGGTAGTTGAGAGCCTGATGTGACAAGGATGTGAAGCATTCTTGGCACATGTGGTAGACACCAAAGAAGAAAGTCCTTGTCTTCCTAAAGTTCCTATTGTCAGGGAATTCAACGATGTGTTTCCTGAAGAATTTCCAAATATTCCTCCACCTCAAGAGATTGATTTCGAGATTAATCTAATCCCAGGTACGCAACCCATAGCCCAAACACCTTATAGGATGGCCCCTGTTGAGATGGCAGAACTCAAGAAACAGTTACATGAGCTACTTGAGAAAGGTTTCATTCGACCGAGTACTTTGTCATGGGGTGCTCCAGTTCTTTTTGTTAAAAATAAGGATGGGTCAATGAGATTATGCATAGACTATAGAAATCTTAACAAGGTGACTATAAAGAACAAATATCCTCTGCCAAGGATAGATGATCTGTTTGACCAGTTGTGTGGTGCAACTGTGTTCTCTAAGATAGATCTAAGGTCAGGATATCATCAATTATGTATCAAGGAGAGTGACATACCTAAGTTAGCCTATAGGACAAGGTACGATCATTATGAGTTTGTAGTTATGTCATTTGGACTAACTAATGCACCAGCTACATTCATGGAGATGATGAATATAATCTTCCGACCATTCCTTGATCAGTTCATAGTGGTCTTCATAGACGACATCCTGATATACAGTAGAGATGGTCAACAACATGAATAACACTTTCGTCAAGCCTTGACTTTGTTGAGACAACATAAGCTATATGCTAAATTTAGTAAGTGTGAGTTTTGGTTGTCATAGGTGTCTTTTCTAGGACACGTTATATCTGCTTCAGGTATTTGTGTTGATCCTAAGAAAGTGGAGTCAGTTGTAGAGTGGGAACAACCCAAGACATCAACTGAGATTTGCAGTTTCCTAGGTCTGGTAGGTTACTACATAAGGTTTATTAAAGACTTCAGTTCTATAGCATTACACCTAACTAGGTTGACCAGGAAGGAGGTTCCTTTTGTCTATAATGACAAGTGTCGGCGTTCTTTCCAGTTGTTGAAAGAAAAGTTGACTAGTGCACCTGTGTTGGTTTTACCTGAGCAGGGAAAGGGATACATTGTTTTATGTGATGCCTATAAGAATGGTCTAGGATGTGTGTTGATGCAAAGTGATCATGTAGTTTCTTTTGCTTCTTGACAACTTAATAAACATGAGGAGAATCATCTGACGCATGATCTAGAGTTAGCTGCAGTGGTCCACGTGTTGAAAATTTGGAGGCATTATCTTTATGGAGAAACATGTCAGATTTTCACAGACCATAAAAACTTAAAGTACATCTTCTCACAACACGATTTGAACATGAGCCAATGCCACTTGATGGAATTAATCAAGTACTACGATTGTACAATTGATTATCATCTAGGAAAAGCTAATGTAGTGGCAGATGCACTAAGTAGAAAATCTTCATCTCCACCCATAGATAAAGCACAGTTGAATTCTTTAATGTCCTTTAAACATGATATGTTTGTCTCTTTGAGACAAATAAATGTACAGTTAAAAGTATCGTTGTTAATTGAATTGTTGGCAGAGATGCATGTAAAACCTACTCTGTGACAATAGATTAAAGAGGCACAACAGGCTGATACTGTGATTCAGTAGATCAGGTCAGAGTATGGTAGTAAGAAATAGGATGATTTCCATGACTCAGAGGATGAGGTAGTCTGTTACCATGGTAGGATGGTAGTACCTGATGCCAATGACTTAAGAAAGATAGTTATAGAGGAAGCTCATTCATCCATGTATGCAATGCATCTAGGGAGTACTAAATGTATCATAACTTAAAAGATATGTATTGGTGGCCTGGTTTGAAGAAGGATGTAGTTGAGTTTGTTATGCGGTGTCTAGTGTGTCAGCAAATCAAGGTAGAACACCAGAAGCCTGCAGGAACATTGCAACCCTTACCTATACCGTAGTGGAAATGGGATCACGTGACAATGGACTTTGTGGTTGGTCTACCCAGAACAGCCAAAAGTCATGATTCCATTTGGGTGATAGTTGATAGGTTGACTAAGTTAGCATATTTTCTTCCTATTAAAACAACATTACTATTGAAAAACTTGCACATATCTACATAGATGAGATAGTGCGATTGCACAGAGTTCCAACCACAATTGTGTCTGATAGAGGTCAAGTCCTGCAAAGTCTGTATAGTCCTTTCAGATTGTCCATCTGTCTGAGGGTGAAAAGTTGTGCTAAACTTTAACTACGTACCCAAGGCTTTATGTAGTCGTTCCCAAAAATGACTTGTAAATTGTTGAAGGCTTTACAGGATAGACAGAAGTCATATGTCGATAAATGTTTTATACCTTTAAAATTCAAAGTTGGAGACAAGGTGTATCTCAAGGTCTCTCCTTGGAAAGGTATTCTCAAATTTGGGAAAAGGGGTAAGTTAGCTCCTAGATTTATGGGACCTTACCCAGTAATAGCGCAGATTGAAAAAGTAGCCTATAGGTTGGAGTTCCTACCTCATCTACATAGACTACATCCATTGTTTCATATATCTATGCTAAGAAAGTGTCATCCTAATACAGAGATGGTGTTGCAACCTGTAGAGGTAGAATTGAATGAAGATATATCCTATGTGGAAGGTCCAATGATGATTCTTGATAGAAGAATCAAGAAGTTGAAAAAGAAAGACATAGTTCTTGTAAAAGTTCTCTGGCATCACCATGGCATTGAACAAGCCACATGGGAGTTGGAGGAAGAAATGAGGAGGAAGTACCCTTCTCTTTTCTCTTGAGATTTCGAGGACGAAATCCCTATTAGGGGTTGATAATTGTAAAATCCCTAACTTGGGTTATGTCATAACCCTAGAAGTTTTACTTAAGTAAGTTATTTATAAACTTTTTTTAATCTTTGGAAAAGTAATTAAGACTCGAGGGGAGTTTAATTTTCAAGTTTGAGCTTATTTGCAAACTGTTTGTGCATTATATGATAGTTTGGACATAAATTGCAATTTACCCAGTATGAGGGGTTATATTGCAATGCGTCAAGTGCTTTAGCATCATAAGAGAGAGAAATGATGCTAAGGGGTGGCTTGTGGAAAGCCTAAGTTCCAAGTTGGAGCTTGTTTGAATAATGCTTGTGCCTTGTATACCAATTTTGGTGCAAATTGCAATTTACCCAAAATGTAGGGTTGATATGCAAATTACCACCTCTAGAGTGTCCCTACTCTCTCTTAGAATCATATAGAGTATATATAAATAAAGATGCACCATGTTTGAATCATATTTGAGTGATGGTATTTTTGTGATGAAAAGACCAAGAAGATTTGTATAGTTGAAACCCTAAAATGAGTTGTATTGAGTTGTAGAGCTTATATGGGAGTGCCTATTGGCCAAGAAGCCATAGAGGAGGTCCCATATCATTTTTTAAACTCTTGGCAAAGGCCATGATGAGTTAAGCACCTCAATAAGGTGATGCATATCGGTTTACAACTTTCCTTGGGAAAGTTGTATCGGTTTGTGAATAAAGTGATGTTGGGTTGAAATATCTTGTTCAACAAGATAACTAATGGCCAAAATCTTATCCCTAGATTATGCCCAAGAGTTTTGCATGTCAATATAAATATGTGTGAATGCATGGACACGTGTCAACCCATGCATGGACATGTGTCACCTAGTCGTATAAGGTGATGACACCTCTTATATACTCTCTCTCATGAGCCTCAATTATATATACCACTCCATTCACCTACTAGTGAAACTTTTTGAATCCTAAAACTCTCTTTCTCTTATATATCGTGCATAGTAGTTGAGGATCAAGGAGGAGATCGAGCCTTAAGCTTAAGGTGAAGCCATGGTCATTTACAACCTTGGTTGAAGCATGATTCTCGGGATGTGATTCTTCCTTTCTTTTCTTCTTCACCAAGTTCTTATCTATGGTAATTCTTTGCATATAGAGGATTTGTGAACAAGTATTGGATCTTTGATAAGTTCATATTCAACCTTGGGAATGTCAAGCTTTGGATCTTGGAGATTTGAAGTTGTTCTTGAGGCGGGTTATATAACTTGAACCCAATCATGTTATTATTCACCTTCAATCTTGCTATACTTGTTGATCTACTTTCAATTTCGATTTTTCTTGAATAATTGATGAATATATGAGTTCTAATAGTTGCATAGGACTATTTTCGATGAACTAGAATAGTAAGGGACTAAATTCTAGAGCTTGATAATGATGACATCATCATGTCACAAACCGATATCGGGTTCAAGCACCTCTAACCCGATATGGTAATGAAACCCAATATGGTGATATGAAATCTGTTATACCTTGGAACCCCACACCCCTATCATTTTGTACATTTGGGTTGGTTGAAAAAGGACTAACCAGTTGTCTAGGTTGTCACTCAACACATGGTAGGTTGATACTTTGAAGGTTTGAAAAGGTATGAACATAAGCGTCTAACCTAATATGCAAAATCCTACACTTGAGTAACCCGATATAAGTGACACACACACCTCTTGGATGATATGGTGGTAAGCACACACCTCTTGGACTATATGGTGATAAGCACACACCTCTTGGACGATATGTTGATAAGCACATACCTCTTGGATAACATGGTGATAAACACACACCTCTAGAATGATATGGTGGTAAGCACACACCTCTTGGATGGTATGGTGATAAGCACACACCTCTTGGAAGATACAATGATAAGCACACTCCTATTGGACGATACAATGATAAGAACACACCTCTTGGATGATATGGTGATAAGAACACACCTCTTGGACGGTATGGTAGTAAGCATACACCTCTAGCCCGATATAATGGAAGCACCTCAAAACCAATATGGAGGTAAGCACCTCAAATCCAATATAGTTGATTGAGTAACACATGAAGTATGTTATGTCAAATGATACATTAAGATGTAAAGAGTTTAATGAATTTTTATAAATGTAGGCCATTTTACCTTGAGAAAAGGGTTGAGCCAACTTAATAAAGTATGATATAATCAATATCCTAATGAGGATGAGAGAGAAACTCATACTTTTTACGATAAGCATTTAATGATAAATGATGACAATAAACAAGTATGATTGAATCCTTATGATATCAATGTATGCCCCTAATATGTGTGGAGCTATGAATTTGTGTTTTGATTCTTGAAACTCTAATCGGCTAAAAAGGGAAACCCTAACCCTAATAATGGGAAGGTTGTATTTCTCTTGTATTGCATGGTGATGATATGTACTTGATATTGTTTTTATCATGAAATACTAACCATGCAGGTATCATGAGTTGATGAGCATAGCCAAGTATGATCTATTATGTTCCATATGATACAGATTAAATGGGCCTTATGAGCCATGTGGAATACTTATGCAACAAGTATAATGTATACATGGGTCTGAGGACCTAGAGGTAATAGTTACCTGATAAGAAGTGACAATGTTTAGTGATGAACTAAGGGTTTGAATAGCCAGATCTAGAAATCATGATGAGGATACTGTTAAGGGATGAGAATCCCCAATAATGTGATAAGGGACTGAGATCCCGACTGTTATGCATTCAATGTGTTCCAAAGATTATGAAAGTATTTGATAAATGTATTACACCTTTCTTTGTAGCATCTGTTATAATTCATGCTTGTAACTTGGTTGATGCTAAAAGATATTGTAATGCACCTAATTAATCAAGTGGAAACTTATCATGTAGTTTCTCTAGCCATAGATCCATTCAGTGTCAGAATTTGTTGAATGGTGAAACGAGTTTAACTCAGAGAGAATATTTTTGAATATGTGGGGGTAATGGGCAAAAATATCCTTACGTCTAAATAGGGATTGTTGTGTGATCTCCCTCATCATCATAAGAGTATGTCTATATGCCATGACTCAATATTAATATACCGAGGTTGTTATGTGATCTCCCTAAACAGAGTGCATGTTGCAGCTGTAACTCTATAGCGAAGATGCCACTATACCCTGACAAGCTAATTGTAGTTTGACACGTGATGTCATTTCCAGTGGTCTCGTACTGACCGAGATAGATGAGGTCTTGGAATCTGACTCTTCATTTGACCTTGTATGGTACCGATGCTTTACGTAGCTGTAGTTGGTTGGAGCATGAGCGGTATACCTCATTTCCTCAGGGCATAAGTGTGATTGTAAATATGTAATCAGCCATGTAGTGTATTTGATTAAGGATTGAATACGGAAACATTGGTTGATGTTACACTAAGTTTATACATATTAAATTGATAGATGTTATATGTGTTCTTCATAATCCTTATTAAGTGAATAGATGATTTATTGCTCTATCATAGATAGTTACATTGTTGTAAAAGATAATTGTTTTTGTTCTACTTATGAACAATGATTAATCTTGATTATTAATATAAATGATCCTCTACTCAGTTTTATACTATTTACATGTGATAATAATGTTGTTGGCGGAGAGTTACATCTCTTGCTGGGACTTTTGTCTCACCCTTTTGATCCCAACATTTTTCGGTGGATGCGGACAAGGAGGTAGAGACCACACTGTAGAGGGAGGACAACAACAATAGGGACAGAAGTAACAACTTGGGTTGAATGTGTTGTATGTTGTGTCTTGTAGATAGAAGTCATATGTGTCGTCTCTGTACTCTCAGGTCTTTGGGAGTTAGTACGGAATGGTTTTATAAATGATATGATATTTTGGATGGTATGCCTCGAGGTTTAATGTTACTTATATATATATTTGGGCAAAGCAACTGGTATATGATATCCTCGAAATGAGATGGTACAATGTATGTACAATGTGAACCATGATGTATATATTTCTTTGGTTCTTCCCTTAAGAGTTTCCTGGAAATGGATCTCTTTGCAAAATGGTTTTAATTTTTAGTGATTTCGTTAATCCACTGCTAATGGTTATTCTGCATCATTACTATGCAATTTGGCTGTCAGTGTAACATCCTTGACCTGGGTTATATTTTAACCCTAGGTGTTTTGCCTAATAAAGTTGATCATATGCTTGCTCTTATCTTTTGAAAAGTAATTAAGGCTCTTGAGGAACTTATATTTCAATTTCAGCCCTTTTTGAATAATGTTGAAACATTGTTTTGTTAATATTAGACTAAAGTGCAAATTACCCAAGTTGAGGGGTTAACTTGCAAATTGCACATGATAAAATGTTCCTCTGATGTTGATACATCATAAGAATGAATATGATATAGTGGTATGGTTTCCACAAGCTTGGGCATCAAGATAAAGCTTGTAGAGCAATCCTTGTGCATTAAAACCTAGTTTTGGTGTAATGTGCAAATTACCCAAAACCTAGGGTTCAATATGCAAAATACCACCTCGATAGGGTCTCTCATGTTTCTTGGCATCACGTAGAGCAAAGAAAATGATAGGGGCGCCTCATTTGAATTATCATGGAGGAGAGAGAATCTTGACATTAAAATAATCAAGATTTAAGCATAAATGGAACTTTAATTTAATTTAATGCAAAAAGATATAAATTAATTAAGGATCCCTTCAACCAAAAGTTGAAGGATGTGTTTGCAACAGTTTTGTACGATCATGTGCCTTGCTATGGCACACAAATATCTTGGTTGAGTGGAAGCCACTCACATTAATATAATAAAAAGTAATATCCACTAAAAGGTTGGAAATTAATATAAAACTCTTTAAGGTGCTTAATTTCTTTTCCATTAATCTTTGGATAATGGAGAGGTTTTACAAGATAATGAATGTGTCTTCGTGGCCAAGGAATGGAGGGGGATTTGGTGGAAATAATGTCGGAATTTAAAGAAAATAATTCCTTTTTCTCTTTCCTTGGAAATCCTTATGCATATCCTTTTTCCAATACACTTAAGGATCTTTTCCTTGGAATTTCTTTTCTCACTTTGCTTTGGCCGACCAAGGGAGAGATCAGGAGCAGGAGAAGTACGACCATAACCTATTGGTAAGTTTTGATCATCTTCTCTCGGATTCATGGTGAAAACCCTAAATTAATGTTTGATTCTTGGTTTTTTTCACTCGATTTCTAATCCTAGCCAACTTGTTCATCCAAAGGCTCAAGAACGGACCTTGGGCAGTTGCTGGAACTCCATCCACCATTAGAGCCATGGATCTTGGAGCTTGTAATCATATTTTGAGGTGGGTCTTATAACTCAAACCCTTAAACATTGATATTGCAATCCATTCTTCAATAATTGTTGATTATTCTCTTCTATTTGATACTCTTGTGATTCATTGCTGAAATTCCCATGAAGAACGACTGTAGTTCTTGGATGCACGAAGGAAGATTATGATGACATCATCTTGGACACAATTCTTAAGAATTTACTAGGCCAAACGGTTTCCATGAGTTGTTTAAACAGTTTCCCAAACCGTTTGGGAGCAAACTGTTTCAAACTGTTTGAGGGGAAACGGTTTCACCAAACCACAAGAGGGCAAACGGTTTCAGACCGTTTGGAGGTGTTGACCAGGGTTGACCATTTGTAGATTTGTTCTTAATTATGTTGGTTAATGATCCACTAATTATAATTATTAGTTCCAACTGGTTCATGAGTTGAAGGCCAATCAATCACCAAACCCTAATCGGGTTAAGTGTTGATTTCTAATTTGATTAAGTTGGAAAATTGGGTTGATTGACCCAAATGGGTTCAAACCCATTTGTGGATCACCCAAATGGTCTCAAGACTGTTTGGGGGTCGCCGAAGACCATTTGGAGGTCTAGGGTTGAGTATGGTTAGGTGTTTGAAGATCTAAAGATACCAAGTTGATTTGCAATCAAATGCTGATTTGGTGATCAATCCAATGATCCAAACCCTAATTGGATGACATGGATTTGGGTGATGAGATGAGAAAAAGGTCTCAAGACCGTTTGGAGGTCATCCAAGTGACCTCAAGACCGTTTGGGGTCAGGTCATTTCCATTTTGGACGATGGTCCAATAGTTTCAAAATAATTAGTTTCACAATGATCAACATTGAAGGATCATCGATTCCAAACCCTAATCCAGTTGATTCAAACCCTAATTGATGATCAATTGAGGGTCAAATCAGTTGAAGGATGACCTATTTCACTCAATTGAACTATGGTGTTAGGACCAATTGGTGAGTGATAACATGATTTCAATCAATGAAGGAATCAATCTTGAAAACCCTAATTCAATTTGAGTGGTTGAGACCATATTTGGTCCATGCGGTTTTGAGGAGGTTTGGACCAAATGGTCTCAAGACTGTTTGCGACCAAACGATCCCAAACCGGTTGAAGCTCAAATGATCTCAAGGGTTACTTTAACAAACGGTTTCAAGAGTCACCTTTAGCAAACAGTTTCAAGGGTCACCTTTAGCAAACGGTTTCAAGGGTCACCTTTAGCAAACGATCTCAAGGGTTCACCTTTACTAAACAGTTTCAATGGTTTGGTCAAGACCGTTTGAGGTCTGATTGATCAAGACCGTTTGAGGTCTAAGAGACCAAGATCATTTGGAAGGTAAACAACCAAATTGTATGAACAATTACATGATGTAAACCAAGGGTGATTATAATAATGGTACCTTTAATGAGATAGGGTGATTAGTACCCTTTGAATAATTAAGATTTAATGATTATGGTGGTAATGATATAACTCATGGTGTCAATTCTTCTTTCAAGTTGAGTTGACTTAGCCTAATCAAGACTGAAGCAAACATCATCTTATAGAAGATGAGAGAGAAGACTTCCTACATGAATGATAATTATATAGTGGACTTCCAATATGAATGAATGTCTAATTAGGGTATGATCCTTCATAGTGAGATCATGAAACCCTAATTATGAAGATTAATAAATCATAACCCTAACTGAGGGTATTGATAGGAGAAATCCTAATACATGATAATGGTGTGATCCTAATTCAGGACAATGACATGAGAAACCCTAATTCAGGGTATATTAATGATAAACCCTAATCTAGGGTGATGCAATGTGAATAGTAAACCCTAATTATGGATTGTTGGTTATAAACCCTAATCTAGGGTGATGTAATGTGAATAGTAAACCCTAATTATGGAATGTTGATTATAAACCCTAATATAGGGTGATGCAGTGTGAATAGTAAACCCTAATTATGGGTTGTTGATGATAAACCCTAATCTAGGGTGATGCAATGTGAATAGTAAACCCTAATTCCAAATAAGGTAAATGAAAGTGGGAAACCCTAATTCTGGGTTATACTTTATAGTATGAAGCTCTAAGGTTGGATAATGAAATGATGAGTCATTAATCCTAATTTAGCTAAGGGGACGATTAACTCTAATTGAATTGAAAAGGGAAACCCTAACCCTAGCAAGGGTATAGTGGTGTAACCCTTGAATAATGATGTTATAATGGTTTTACATCATGCTGATATGAAATTGATGTATCTGTTATCATCTGTACTAATCATGCAGGTTTTATGAGATATTGAACATAGCCAGGTATGAGTTATGATGCTTTGTTTATTCAAAGTACTTAATGAGCTTTGTAAGTAATGATATGCTATGTTGCCTAGTGAAAGGTAACAAAAGAGATTGATAGGTTGTAAGAGCCATGTGAAATACCTACAATGTAATTATCATGTTTACACTGTCAGATGACTTGATGGCATTAAGTTACCTGTTAAAGTGGTAACAAGTGTTTTGATGATCTAACGGTTTGAACACCCATATTCTTGAATCGTGATGATGAGATGATAAGGTACTGAGATCCCAATGTTAATAAAGTTGTGAAATGAACTTGATAAAAATAGCACTCTTTCTTTATAGCAATTGTTATAAAGGTTTATGTTTGAAAACATGCCTGATACTAAAAGAATGTTGCAATGTACTTAAATAATCAAGTGAAATTATATCATGTAGATCCCTGACCATAGATCCATCATTGTCAGTAGTTTGGTGATGGTGAAACAGGTTTTCCTAAGGGAACTCCTGGAGGGCATACTTTTGAGTATGTGGGGGTTATGGGCGTGAATATCCTTACGCCCTAATGGAGGAATTGATGTGAGATAAACATTAAATCTCTCAATCCTTCATTATATGTATATGATGGGATGATGTATCACTAATCTCCCGATGATGATGTTAATGCCGAATCGATGTGAGATAAACAAGAAATCTCTCGATTGCGAAGGGAGTACAACATGCCACTGTAACTCTAATAGTGAAATTGCCAGCATACCTTGGAAATCTATTTGGAAGAGACACGAGATGTCATGCATGTTGTTCCTCAAACTGACTGAGGAGGATGAGGTCATAGAAATCTGGCTCTTCTATTGACCTATGTATGGTACCAATTTTGATTTTGCAATGGTCAGTTGGAGTATGAGTGCTATACCTCATCTCCTCAGGGCATAAGTATGTTTGAAAAATGTAATCAGCCGTGTAGCATATTTGCTTAGGGTTGAACTACGAGAATTAGTGATTGATGATACATTGTTTATTATGTCCTAGTTGGATAAATGATATACATGTTCTTCATATTCCTTATTAAATAAATGACATGCTGCTTTGCCAAGTTATAACTGAAATGAATTGTATAAAGAATACTGCTCTACATAGTTCAGTTAATGATTTATCTACTGTTGAATATTTATACTTCTACTGCTCAGTGTTATTCTATTATCTGCAATAACAATGCTTCTGGCGGAGAGTTATATCTCTCGTTGGGACAATTTTCAATTGTCTCACCCCCGTGGGATTCAACTTTTTAGGTAGACGCTGAGGAAAAGGTAGAAACTCTACAGAGAGTGAACAACAGGAGTAGCAACAGTAAGGACAACAGTGATCCTCAGGTGGAGACACTGTCTGTCAAGTCCTATATATATAAGAGTCCTATGTGTCGTTTCTGTACTCTCAGGTCCTAGGAGTCGGTAGATGGTTTGATATAGATCTGAGATTTTTGGCTTGATACCTCGAGATTTTTGTATACTGATCACGTACAGTTTAATAGGGTAGTCAATGTTATGACTCTCGAGATGAGATGATACAGAGATGTAATGATGAATCGGAATGTAAATTACTCTAGTTCTTTATGAAAGAATTTTACAATTTGTGGATCTCTTTGCAAAAGTGTTAACTTTTAGTGATTTTCAGTCATTCCGCTGCTAATAATTCGCTTCCGCATTAGTTAATCTTATTTTCACGAGTGGTTCGTCACAGTTTAGTGGTATCAGAGCTCTAGGTTCGCTGAGTCTATAGAGACATAGGACTAGGGTTGTTGAGTCTGTTCTAGTGTCTTCCAGTCTATCTGATAGTGTCTTCTGCTCATATAGGAGGAGAAGAGAAAACTAAAGATGTCTGGATCACATGATGAACATGTTGCTAAAAGTAGTGTCGCTGCACCCGGAGGAGGTGCAAGAGACCAAAGAAGGGAGGAACATGTGCCTGAACCACCCCAGTTCAATCAAGCTGAGATGGGGAATCCAGCCTTCCAAGCCATGTTTGGGTAGTCCATGACTGCCATGACTCGTATGACTGACAGGATACCAATACCTGCACCTAGGGCACCTACCCATGATGAAAGACAGGGAGCCGGTAAGATGTTTGAACGACTACGCCAGGTTGGAGCCACAGAATATGCTGGGACAGCTGACCCAGCAGATGCTGACATGTGGCTAACTGAGATAGAGAAGGCCTTTAGAATCTTGAACATCCCAGAAGCTGAGAAAGTTAGACATGTTGTGTACCTTCTTAAGGGGAGTGTTGGTCACTGGTGGACCATAGAGGAGGGAAAAAGGCAAGGTGTGGAGATTGAATGGGAAGTTTTCCGACGAGAATTTGTCAACGGATACTTTCCTAAGACGTTCATGGATGAGAAAATCTCTCAGTTTGAGAGGTTAAGGCAAGGACCAATGAACATTAGCGAGTACGAGGCTAAGTTCATGGAGCTTTTGCAGTTCTGTTCGCATATGGCAACCACAGATGAAGAGCGGATTTGGCATTTTGAGAAGGGATTAAACGCTGAGTTGACCACCCTTGTGTCTGCTCTGAAGAACAGGGAAAGATTTGCTACTTTTGTGGAGTCTTTCAAAAGGATAGAGAGGTATGTTACAGAGAAGCGACAGACCAAGAACAAGACGGTGTACCCCCAGCTTCAAGGATCCTCATCCAAAAGTTTCAAGAAACTGAGGTTTTCCGTGCCTACACCACCACCTAGATTCAGTACCCAGACGTAGTGGACGTCAAATAGGGGTAGAGGACGAATTTTACCACCAGAAGGAGCCCAAAGCTCAGCATCTGTGTCGGTTACAGGACCATCCAGACCACAGCCAGGGATCAGAAGCTATTTTATATGTGGAAAGATGGGGCATCTGATGAAGGATTGTAGATCCAGAGAGGCAAGTGTGACTCAACCTCAACGGCAGAGTCAGCAACGTTCTCAAAGGCGACAGTTCCCAGGTGGTGCTAGAGGATGTGGACAAGCATCCCAAGCTAGATCATCGGCACCCAATTATCGAGCACCGAAACAACCACAGGCAACGACGAGATTCTATGTGATGAATCCACCTAATGCAGTGATCAACCCTCGGGTTGTGATAGGTCAGATGAAGTTGTTTTATTCTGATATGTCTACATCTTTCGTCGTATCTATTTTAATTGATCTGGGTGCTACGCATTCCTTTATCACTCGAAGAGTGATTCTTGACTACAATATGACAGTTGGTCATAGGGCAGAGAGTTTGAAGTGGGAAACTCCTTTGATGGGATCTGTGGTGTTGCGGGAGGTGTGTTCTCCCTGTATTCTTTTCTTTTCTGAACATCACATTCAAGTGGATCTTATACCACTTGAGATACATGGGTTTGATATAATCCTGGGGATGGATACCTTAGAAAGGTATAAGATTTTCTTAGATTGTGAGTCCAATAAAGCTGTGTTCACAGATGAAAGTGACACATGGATCTTTCAAGGGGATAGAAAGATCCTTCCAACCTGTCTTGTGTCAGCTATGGTAGCTGAGAAGTTGTTGAGGCAAGGATGTTATGCATTCTTGTCCCATGTGGTAGATACCACCATGGAGAGTTCTAATCCTTTTGAAGTTCCGATAGTCAGGGAATTTGAAGATGTGTTTCCTAAAGAACTTCCAGGTATACCTCCGCCCCGAGAGATTGATTTTGAGATTAATCTAATCCCGGGCACGCAGCCAATAGCACAAACACCGTATAGGATGGCGCCTACTGAGATGGAAGAACTCAAGAAACAACTGTAAGAGTTTCTTGAGAAGGGTTTTATCTGACCAAGCACTTCACCCTGGGGTGCTCCGGTCCTCTTTGTTAAAAAGAAGGATGGGTCGATGCGGTTGTGCATTGATTTCAGACAATTAAATAAAGTAACAATAAAGAATAAGTATCCTTTGCCAAGGATTGATGATCTCTTTGATCAGTTGTGTGGTGCAACTGTCTTCTCAAAAATAGATCTAAGGTTGGGATATCATCAGCTGCGTATTAAGGAGGGTGACATACCAAAGTCTGCTTTTAGGACAAGGTATGTTCACTATGAGTTCATAGTTATGTCGTTTGGACTAACTAATGCACCAGTTGCATTTATGGAACTCATGAATAGAATCTTTTGACCTTTTCTTTATCAGTGTGTTGCTGTCTTCATAGATGACATTCTGATCTATAGTAGAGATGCTCAACAGCATGAACAGCATCTTCGTCAGGCTCTAACTTTGCTAAGAGAGCATAAGTTGTATGCTAAGTTTAGCAAGTGTGAGTACTGGCTACCAGAAGTTTCTTTTCTTGGACACGTAATATATGTTTCAGGTATACGTGTTGACCCTAAAAAGGTAGAATCCATCATGCAATGGGAACAGACGAAGACACCAACGGAGATTCACAGTTTCTTATGGTTAGTAGGCTATTACAGGAGGTTCATTAAGAACTTGAGTTCTATAGCTCTACCCTTGACTAAGTTGACCAGGAAGGATGTTCCTTTTGCCTGGAATGACAAGTATCAACAATCATTCCAGCTATTGAAGGAAAGGTTGACAAGTGCACCTGTGCTGGTGCTACCTGAGCAAGGGAAAGGGTATATAGTTTTCTGTGATGTATCTAAGAATGGACTAGGATGTGTGTTAATGCAGGATAAATAAGTGATTTCTTTTGCTTCTCGACATCTTAAGAAACACGAGGAGAATTATCCGACACACGGTCTAGAACTAGTTGTTGTAGTCCATGCTTTGAATATCTGGAGACATTATCTATATGGAGAGACATTCCAGATTTACACAGACCATAAGAACCTAAAGTACATCTTCTCTCAGCATGAGCTTAACATGAGGCAACGCCGTTGGATGGAGTTAATCAAGGACTACAATTATACAATTGATTATCATCCAGGAAATTCCAATTTAGTTGTTGATGCTTGGAGTAGGAAATCAGCAATACCAGTCCTAGATAAAGCACAGCTGGATTCTTTGGTGTGCTCTAGGAGGGATATGCTTATCTCTTTAAGGCAAGACAATGTACAGTTAAAAGTATCATTGTTATCTGGGTTGTTAGCTGAGATGCACATAAAACCTACTCTGAGACAGCAGATTAAGGAGGCACAGTAAGATGATGATGTAGTTCAACAGATTAGATCAGAGTATGGTAGTGAGAAACGAGATGGTTTCCATGATTCAGATGATCAGGTAGCCTGTTATCACGGTAGAATGATAGTACCTGATGTTGATAACTTACGGAAATCAATCCTGGAAGAAGCTCATTCTTCAATGTATGCTATGCATCCAGGAAGCACCAAGATGTATCATAACTTAAAAAATATTTATTGGTGGCATGGTTTGAAAAAGGATGTTGCTGAGTTTGTTATGCGGTGTCCAGTGTGTCAGCAAGTTAAAGTTGAACACCAGAAGCATGTAGGAACACTGCAGCCTTTCCCATACCACAGTGGAAGTGGGATCATGTAACCATGGATTTTGTGGTTGGTTTACCCAGACAGCCAAAGGTCATGATTCCATTTGGGTAATATAGTTGATAGGTTGACAAATACATCACATTTCTTACCTGTCAAAACAACCTATTCTGCTGAGAAGCTGGCACATTTATATGTAGATGAGATAGTGTGGCTGCATGGGGTCCCAGTTACCATTGTTTTTGACAGAGGTCCCCAGTTTACGAGTCATTTTTGGGAGCGACTTCATAAAGCCTTAGGCACACATTTAAGGTTTAGTACGGCCTTTCATCCTCAGACTAATGGACAATCAGAAAGGACTATACAAACCTTGGAGGACTTGCTCAGGGCATGTGTTCTCCAGTTTACAGGAAGTTGGGATCTGCATCTAAGTTTGATAGAGTTTGCCTACAATAATAGCTATCAACACAGCATTGACATGGCACCTTATGAAGCTTTTTATGGTAGACATTGTAGATCTCCCCTATGTTGGTATGAAACTGGTGAATATCAACTTTTGGGTCATGATCTTGTGTAGCAGACCACCGAGAAGATTAAAATAATACAACAACAGTTAAAGACTGCACAAGATAGGCAGAAATCTTACGTTGATAAGCATCGTAGACCTTTAGAATTCCAGGTTGGAGACAGAGTATACCTCAAGGTCTCACCTTGGAAGGGAGTTCTTAGATTTGGAAGGAAAGGAAAGTTAGCTCTTAGATTTATGGGGCCTTATCCAATCATTGAACAGATTGGAAAGGTAGCTTATAAGCTGGAGTTACCACCTGAGCTACAAAAGTTACACCCAGTGTTCCACATTTCCATGCTAAGGAAATGTCATCCTGACACAGAATCAGTTCTGCAGCCTATGGAAGTAGAATTGAACGATGATATATCCTATGTGGAAGGACCTATGTTGATTCTCGATAGAAGAATCAAGAAGCTGAAGAAGAAAGACATTAGTCTTGTAAAAGTCCTCTGGAATCACTGTGGCGTTGAAGAAGCTACATGGGAACTA
This sequence comes from Alisma plantago-aquatica, assembly GCA_963693085.1. Classification (NCBI taxonomy): domain Eukaryota; kingdom Viridiplantae; phylum Streptophyta; class Magnoliopsida; order Alismatales; family Alismataceae; genus Alisma; species Alisma plantago-aquatica. The sequence goes on along the minus strand of OY856412.1, from coordinate 1,319,653,759 downwards.
GAGGAAGAGATGAGGAGTAAATACCCTACTCTTTTCTCTTAATGTTTTTGTTAATGATTTCGGGGACGAAATCCTTGTAAGGGGTGGATGATTTGTAACATCCCTGACCTGGGTTATGTTTTAACCCTTGGTGTTTTGCCTAATAAAGTTGATCAGATGCTTTCTCTTATCTTTTGAAAAGTAATTAAGGCTCTTGAGGAACTTATATTTCAATTTCAGTCATTTTTGAATAATGTTGAAACATTGTTTTGTTAATATTAGACTAAAGTGCAAATTACCCAAGTTGAGGGGTTAACTTGCAAATTGCACATGATAAAATGTTCCTCTGATGTTGAGACATCATAATAATGAATATTATATAGTGGTATGGTTTCCACAAGATTGGGCATCAAGACAAAGCTTGTAGAGCAATCATTGTGCATTAAAACCTAGTTTTGGTGTAATGTGCAAATTACCCAAAACCTAGGGTTTCGTATGCAAAATACCACATCTATAGGGTCTATCATGTTTATTGGCATCAAGTAAAGCAAATAAAATGAGAGGGGCACCTCATTTGAATTATCATGGAGGAGAGAGAATCTTGACATTAAAATAATCAAGATTTAAGCATAAATGGAACTTTAATTTAATTTAATGCAAAAAGAAATAAATTAATTAAGGAACCCTTCAAACAAAAGTTGAAGGATGTGTTTGCAATAGTGTTGGACGAGCTTGTGCCTTGCTATGGCACAAAAATATCTTGGTTGAGTGGAAGCCACTCACATTAATATAATAAAAAGTAATATCCACTAAACGGTTGGATATTAATATAAAACTCTTTAAGGTGCTTAATTTCTTTTCCATTAATCGTTGGATAATGGAGAGGTTTTACAAGATAATAAAGGTGGCTTCGTGGCCAAGTAATGGAGGGGGATTTGGTGGAAATACTTTCGGAATTTAAAGAAAATAATTCCTTTTTCTCTTTCCTTGGAAATCCTTATACATATCCTTTTTCCAATACACTTAAGGAACTTTTCCTTGGAATTTCTTTTCTCACTTTGCTTTGGCTGACCAAGGGAGAGCTCAGGAGCACAAGAACGACGACCATAACCTGTTGGTATGTTTTGATCATCTTCTACCTCAGATTCATGGTGAAAACCCTAAATCAATGCTTGATTCTTGGTTTTCTTCACTCGATTTCCAATCCTAGCCAACTTGTTCATCCAAAAGCTCAAGAACAGACCTTGAGCAGTTGCTGGAACTCCATCCACCACTAGAGCCGTGGAGCTTGGAGCTTGGAATCAGATTTTGAGGCGGGTCTTATAACTCAAACTCTTAAACATTGATATTGCAATCCATTCTTCAATAATTGTTGATTATTCTCTTCTATTTGATACTCTTGTGATTCATTGCTGAAATTCCCATGAAAAACGATTGTAGTTCTTGGATGCACGAAGGAAGATGATGATGACATCATCTTGGACACAATTCCTAAGAATTTACTAGGCCAAACAGTTTCCATGAGTTGCTCAAACGGTTTCCCAAACCGTTTGGGAGCAAACAGTTTCAAACCATTTGAGGGGAAACGGTTTCACCAAACCGCAAGAGGGAAAATGGTTTCAGACCGTTTGGAGGTGTTGATCAGGGTTGACCATTAGGATATTTGTTCTTAATGATATTGGTTAATGATCCACTAATTATAATTGATTAGTTCCAATTGGTTCATGAGTTGAAGGCCAATCAATCACCAAACCCTAATCGGGTTGTGTTGATTTCTAATTTGATTAAGTTGGAAACTTGGTTTGATTGACCCAAACGGTTTCAAAACCGTTTGGTGATCACCCAAACGGTCTCAGGACCGTTTGGGGGTCACCCAAGACCATTTGGAGGTCTAGGTTTGAGTATGGTTAGGTGTTTGAAGATCTAAAGATACCAAGTTGATTTGCAATCAAATGCTGATTTGGTGATCAATCCAATGATCCAAACCCTAATCAAATGACATGGATTTGGGTGATGAGATGGGAAAACGGTCTCAAAACTGCTTGGAGGTCATCCAAACTACCTCAAGACAGTTTGGGGTCAGGTCATGTCCATTTTGGATGATGGTCCAATAGTTTCAAAATAATTAGTTTCACAATGATATTGAAGGATCATCGATTCCAAACCCTAATCCAATTGATTCAAACCCTAATTGATGATCAATTGAGGGTCAAATCAGTTGAAGGATGACCTATTTAACTCAATTGAAGTATGGTGTTAGGACCGATTGATGAGTGATAACATGATTTCAATCAATGAAGGAATCAATCTTGGAAACCCTAATTCAATTTGAGTGGTTGAGACCATATTTGGTCCATGTGGTTTTGAGGAGGTTTGGACCAAACAGTCTCAAGACCGTTTGAGTCCAAACGGTCTCAAGAACGTTTGGGACCAAACGATCCCAAACCGGTTGAAGCTCAAACGATCTCAAGGGTTACTTTAGCAAACGGTTTCAGGAGTCACCTTTAGCAAACGGTTTCAAGGGTCACCTTTAGCAAACGGTTTCAAGGGTCACCTTTAGCAAACGGTTTCAAGGGTTCACCTTTACCAAACGGTTTCAATGGTTTGGTCAAGACCATTTGAGGTCTGATTGGTCAAGACCGTTTGAGGTCTAAGAGACCAAGATCATTTGAAAGGTAAACAACCAAATTGTATGAACACTTAAAGTGAATAAAGGTCAATGGTTTAAGTGAACAATTACATGATGTAAACCAAGGGTGATTATAATAATGGTACCTTTAATGAGATAGGGTGATTAGTACCCTTTGAATAATTAAGCTTTAATGATTATGGTGGTAATGATATAACTCATGGTGTCAATTCTTCTTTCAAGTTGAGTTGACTTAGCCTAATCAAGACTGAAGCAAACATCATCTTATAGAAGATGAGAGAGAAAACTTCCTACATGAATGATAATTATGTAGTGGACTTCCAATATGAATGAATGTCTAATTAGGGTATGATCCTTCATAGTGAGATCATGAAACCCTAATTATGAAGGTTAATGAATCGTACCCCTAACTGAGGGTATTGATAGGAGAAATCCTAATACATGATAATGGTGTGATCCTAATTCAGGACAATGACATGAGAACCCCTAATTCAGGGTATATTAATGATAAACCCTAATCTAGGGTGATGCAATGTGAATAGTAAACCCTAATTATGGGTTGTTGGTTATAAACCCTAATCTAGGGTGATGTAATGTGAATAGTAAACCCTAATTATGGAATGTTGATGATAAACCCTAATCTAGGGTGATTCAATGTGAATAGTAAACCCTAATTATGGGTTGTTGATGATAAACCCTAATCTAGGGTGATTCAATGTGAATAGTAAACCCTAATTCCAAATAAGGTAAATGAAAGTGTGAAACCCTAATTCTGGGTTATACTTTATAGCATGAAGCTCTAAGGTTGGATTATGAAATGATGAGTCATTAATCCTAATTGAGCTAATAGGATGATTAACCCTAATTGAATTGAAAAGGGAAACCCTAACCCTAGCAAGGGTATAGTGGTGTAACCCTTGAATAATGATGTTATAATGGTTTTACATTATGCTGATATGAAATTGATGTATCTGTTATCATCTGTACTAATCATGCAGGTTTTATGAGGTATTGAACATAGCCAGGCATGAGTTATGATGCTTTGTTTATTGAAAGTACTTTATGAGCTTTGTAAGTAATGATATGTTATGTTGCCTAGTGAAAGGTAACAAAAGAGATTGATAGGCTGTAAGAGCCATGTGAAATACCTACACTGTAATTATCATGTTTACACTATCAGATGACTTGATGGCATTAAGTTACATGTTAAAGTGGTAACAAGTGTTTTGATGATCTAAGGGTTTGAACACCCATATTCTTGAATCATGATGATGAGATGCTAAGGGACTGAGATCAGAATGTTAATAAAGTTGTGAAATGAACTTGATAAAAATAGAACTCTTTCTTTATAGCAATTTTTATAATGGTTTATGTTTGAAAACATGTCTGATGCTAAAAGAATGTTGTAATGTACTTAAATAATCAAGTGAAATGATATCATGTAGAGCCCTGACCATAGATCCATCATCGTCAGTAGTTTAGTGATGGTGAAACAAGTTTTCCTAAGGGAACTCCTGGAGGGCATACTTTTGAGTATGTGAGGGTTATGGGTGCAAATATCCTTACGCCCTAATGGAGGAATTGATGTGAGATAAATAGTAAATCTCTCAATCCTTCATTATATGTATATGCTGGGATGATGTATCACTAATCTCCCAATGATGATGTTAATGCCAAATCGATGTGAGATAAACAAGAAATCTCTCGATTGCGAAGAGAGTACAACATGCTACTATAACTCTAATAGCGAAGTTGCCAGCATACCCTGGAAAGCTATTTGGCAGAGACACGAGATGTCCTGCATGTTGTTCCTCACACTGACTGAGGAGGAGAGGTCATAGAAATCCGGCTCTTCTATTGACCTATGTATGGTACCAATTTTGATTTCACAATGGTCGGTTGGAGTATGAGCAGTATACCTCATCTCCTCATGGCATAAGTATGTTTGAAAAATGTAATCAGCCATGTAGCATATTTGCTTAGGGTTGAACTATGAGAATTAGTGATTGATGATACATTGTTTATTATGTCCTAGTTGGATAAATGATATACATGTTCTTCATATTCCTTATTAAATAAATGACATGTTGCTTTGCCAAGTTATAACTGAAATGAATTGTATAAAGAATGTTGCTCTACATAGTTCAGTTAATGATTTATTTGTTGTTGAATATTTATACTTCTACTGCTCATTGTTATTCTATTATCTACATTAACAATGCTTCTGGCGGGGAGTTATATCTCTCGCTGGGACAATTTTCAATTGTCTCACCCCCGTGGGATTCAACTTTTTAGGTAGACGTCGAGGAAAAGGTAGAAACCCTACATAGGGTGAACAGCAGTAGCAGCAACAGCAAGGACAGCAGTGATCCTCAGGTGGAGACACTGTCTGTCAAGTCATGTATATATAAGAGTCCTATGTGTCGTCTTTGTACTCTCAGGTCCTAGGAGTCAGTAGATGGTTTGATATAGATCTGAGATTTTTGGCTTGATGCCTCGAGATTTTTGTATACTGCTCACGTATAGTTTAACAGGGCAATCAATGTTATGACTCTCGAGATGAGATGATACAGAGATGTAATGATGAATCAGAATGTAAATAACTTACTATGGTTCTTTATGAAAGAGCTTTACAGTTTGTGGATCTCTTTGCAAAAGTTTTAATTTTTAGTGATTTTCAGTCATTCCACTGCTAATAATTCACTTCCGCATTAGTTAATCTTGTTTTCATGAGTGGTTCGCCACAGTCGGTTTGATAGCGGTCGTCACAAGGTTTACATGGCAACTGATGGTGCTAATTACCAATCAAGAGATGGATTATACTTAGTGTTTTTTCACACCCATATCCCACGATTACCACTAATCATTAGATTAGGGCATAAGTCTGAGGAATATACTGAATACAAAGTTCACTCCCAACTTTTTTTCCCTTTATTTCATTTCAAACTCTTTGTTTTCTCGCATCCAATCACATAAACAAACTTTACAAGAGAATTAAACTTTCATTACTCTAATATGATCTCAACATTAATGATACACATCCATACATTCATTCTGTTTCTCACACTTTCATGTACATACGACATGATAACCAGATACATACACTCTTATTAAGGAAACAAAGATACAAAACATCATTTACAACTCTCTCATATCTATACAAGGACCTAGAGTGATAGGGACTGACTGAACTAAACTAATCTCATACTTAACTCATGTGGTAGATTTACTCTGATGCTTTGACCTCCTTCAAGTCCACGCGGTTTCTCTAAAAATTGTGAGTAGAGGGGTGAGCTTACTCGCTTAGTGAATGAGTAATTCAAAGAAATAGTCTAACGCACTGATATAATTACAGATATACTTTTCAGCAACTCATATCAATTATAACAGCAATAAGCTTTAAAGAGACTAATAATTCACAATATTAAATATGATAGGATAGTCTAGATATCTATAAGAGTGAATCAATATATGAACATGCTTGATTGATCATAAAGAGGACTAATAATTCAGAAACATATAAAGAATAATTGAATAACCACACACACTTGTTTAACCTCTTATTCATCTTATTATGCCCTGAACCCACATGAGGTGTACCACAACATGTGAAAGAATCGCATCAAGATACGATCTCACTATACAAGGCTTAGAAGCATGCCCAGGTTCCTAATCATGTCTTTTGAGTAAGACCCCGTCTGTAGGGGGCCTTGGCACGTCTGCCTCTCGGCGGCTAATGGGAGCAGCCGGATATCTCAGACTCTACCTCTCAACCTAGGTACTCAGGCGGTGAGTCAAATCCCTCAGGCTTATTGTGAATCAATGGACCTACTGACCACTGATCACTCAACATGTAACACAGGTACCACTCGCATTCCCAGTTCGTGTTGGGTACCACACAACTGTAAGGAGTATGCCCTACTGGTCAAGACCCTTGCACCCTACTGGTGCGCTCAAGCTTACCTCGATCTGGACTACCTCCAGTCAGGAAGTCGTTTCCTCCTCACAACACAGGCCTCATCCTGTGAGGATTCTATAGTGTTTAGGTAATTTACCTGTCTAATTCATTGCTTAAATTTGCAATTCAATCATCACATCAACATATGTTAGTTCATCTTTGTAAACTGTTCATTTGATAAACCACCTGATAACATTTACCACAACTGAACTATTAAGCATCACCACATCTCAAACTGTGAACATTGATATCACAATACTTGTTTCACTGAATACCCTATCATTAGGGTTTCATTTACCTCATTCACTTACCACATAACTTGCATAAGGGTTGAATACATCATAACATCATTCAATAAGAATTGCTCTTAGTAGTTCACATATAATCGAATATATATATATATATATGAAAACATGTAATGAATTGAACTAGGGTTTCCACGCCATTTACTAAAACATCATACACCAAGCATAACATTGAATCAAGATGTCTAATTACAAACTTGCAACTTTCCATTCATTTAGGGTTTCACCCTCCCTACTGATATATCAAGCAAACATTGATATCATCGAATGAAATACAAGATATTATCTGATATATATGTAATACTCATACAAATAAAACAATCATTTGTAACCAAGGAGATTAACTAGGCAAACTTCTTTATTCATATATACAGCAATTTCAGTCATAGTCAAAAATCTTAGATTTTAATATATTCATGTAACCTTTACAATTACTTTAAGAATTCTCATTTAGATGGATTGCGATCATTTATAATGTGTTTTTATAATATGAAATTCATAACAATAGAGAAATAATCCATTTCATATCATCTAGCAAAAGCTAGATCCAAAAGACCATTTAGGGTTGTACTCGCATACTAAGCAATTGAAAATTATTGATGATTTAACTCATTTTCATGCAATCTACTGTTTAAAGGACGTACCCACTCACCCTAAGGTGTGAAAACACCTTACAAATGCAGCACATCTCTGAAACTCTCGAATCCATATCAGAACTCTAGCAAAATTAGTGGTTTTCTTCTTCCTTTCAACCTTAAAGGAGGTCTGTTGTACGTAGAAGATGAAAATAGGAGGTTAAACCAAACCTCCAATTCACTAGATTAGGGAATCTGATCAAAGGGGAAACAAAGAGAATGAGGAATCCACGGTTGAAACTACTTACCAAGTCAAATCTATGGCAATCCTTTTGGATTTCCTCTGTTCTTGACGTTCTTCCCCAAAAATCACCCCAGAAATTGCCCTCCATGTCATCCTCTCGTAGATCAAGGTATCTAGAATGATAGAGTATTGAACCTCGGTTCCAACGCACTTTGTTTCGTTGAAAATAGATAAGTATTGCTCGAGATATGATTGTTTTATGATTGGCTATCCTGGGCGGCATCGGCCGCAGTCGCAGGGTCGACACAACATCGGTCGCGGTCACGGTGTTGACGCAGCATCGGTTGTGGTGTCGACGCAGCTTCGGCCGCGGTCGCGGTGTCAGTCACGGTATTCAGTATATCTTTACTAAAAAGAGCATAACTCTCTCATTTTTAACTCCAATTTGCTTCATTCTTTTTCTATTAGATGTATAATTAAATTCTCTACAATTATAAATATTATTTTGATAATATTCCCAAATAAAAAATATTTATTAATTATTTCTTCCAATGTCATTAACTCACTCCTTGCATAATGTATGGGTTCATGCGATATTAACTCCAACTCGGATCTTTATAGTATGCTTAAGTCATGATTATGAGTTGCCCAAACAAGTATTTAAGGTTATCAAAGTTAAGATAAAGCACAACATAGAATATTACTAACAAAAATATGCCAAGCATTAAGACTATCTTAAATCTCTAGGATTACCAGCAAAGCTAGGAACGGGTTGTAATAATTCTCCCCCTCCAATAAAAATTTCATCTCAAAATTTCTAAAAGCAGGAAAAGATACTTGTTGAACATCTTTGTCTCTACCTCTTAAGTAACTTCTTCTATACATGATTCCTTCGAAGAACCTTTACTAGGGGTATCTCTCTCCTTTTTTGGGACCACAAGGGCTTCAAACGATCTTGGGACCTCAAGGGCTTCAAACAGTCTTGGGACCGCATGGACCCAAACGGTCTAGGGACCGTATGCGTGGAATTGCTTGGTTACCTGCATTAAATGAACAATATTTAGTTTAAACCTTGATAATTGAATCAACTAAGTAGTTTTGCACATTATGATTCATATTTGGGTGAAAAGGTATGAAATAGGGTTGAAACTTTTCCAAAGAGGTAATTGAATTCCATGATGAGTATGCACTCATCAAGCTTGTGGACTTCTACTGTTGTTCACTTAATGGAGTGTTTAAGGGGCTTGATTTTATGTTGTTACTATGCATCTTAAATACATTCATCCTTACTACCTTTGGATTCCAAGTCTCTTTAGAACAACATACTAGTTTCTAAAAGAAGAACAAAAGTGTATCTTAACAAATGAATAAGTCATACAAAGGTAGACTACATTCAGGAAGGAAAACCTTGATTGGATGAGAAACTAAGTTTGACCCATGCATGAGCCATTTGATTTAAAATGAAGAATATGCAATGTATTAAACATGAGGTGAAACTAGTAGAGAGATTATTGATTTAGAATTTTAACTTCACATTAGTAGAAGGATAAAAAGAAATATGTGCAACATGGTATACATCATCATATACATGAATAAGCAACATGATCATAAGAGAAAATTCGAAGTTAAAGATGACAAGTGGAAGAGTAGTATATGGTAAGAGGATTATTGGAAAGTAAGGAAGGGTTTGAAACATGATAGAGTAATATATATTATAAAAGAAAGAGGTTAGGAGATTCAAGCAAGTGCTAATTAGTCAAGTATCCTTGTTAATAACCAATTAAACCTACATATGAGAAATGTATTAAGGGAATGTTTAAAGATGAGAATTCTAAGTCTCAAAATCATCTTCTCTTTCATATATTATGGAATGAGAGCAATGTGGGAATGAAGTGATAAGAAAATGAATCATATATGATGCATAACCACCATGGTAGAGACATATAGTGAATGTAATAATGACACACAATATGATGATGAAACCCTAGCAGGGTAAATTGAGAATGTAATATATCTGAATTGCCAAGTAAGAGAAAGGAAATTCAATTGATAAGATAAGGAAAACTTTAGTAAAACTTGTGAGATATAAAGTTTGAATTTCAAATTAAGGGAGCAAAGTCACATCATAATAACGTAATGCCACTGATAAGGACCAAACCCTAGAATGTTTAGAGTTGTAGTAGTTCAAGGGAGGTCACTGGTGATTTGACCTTGAATACTAGCATCCCTATAAAATAAGATCATGAGACTAGCACTATGAAAAGTAAACTAGCACATATCGTAATCCATGCTTTAAAGGTAGCAAATATGAAAGGTAGATAAACAATATGGAAATGATTCAGAGAAAAGAGTAAGAAATAAATTTGAAATGTAACGAGTGTGTTTTGAATAAAAGGAGAAGTGCAAGATGAGCAAAGTGTAATCTAAAACAAATTCTTGCAGTGATATCAAGAATGATGAATAATTTATTCTTACCTTGTATTATTCAATTTTAGGGATGTTTATTCTATATGATTAAAATATGAAGGATAAGTAACAAGAAGTAAGTAGTAATGAATTATGAGATAAGAGAAAACAATGGATTTCAGTAATACATGAATTTGTTGAAGGTATAATGAGGGATGTAAATTGGTTCTACGTATGATTTTAGTGTACTTGAGCAAACAATATGTTAATTAAAGGTGTCTGATAGTTGTAGTCATTCATACCAGTAATCCATCTTATTATTGCACAATTGTAGTATGGTGATATGGGTTGAATGATGATGGAACAAATGGAGGGTTACCCTGAATGAGGTAGTCTTGCCTATTCACTCATATGAATAGAAGGGATGATAACCATATTGTATTCATATGTAACCCTAATGAGGTATAGCTTGTTATACCTAACTTTAATATAACTAAGTGATGGTGACCCTAGTATGACTAATGCAATCATGGAGTACTCTGTTACTGTTGTTGAAACCCTAGTATGCTATAACCTGATGGTTACACCTTGATTTATGTGTGGGTTCATACTTGAGAATATCATAGAATGTGATGGTGATGCTTCACCTTATGCATACATGATATAATGGGGATGTCGTGAATAAGGGTTTGGGTATAAGTGTTGATTAGTAACATTAGTATGATTTATCTTGTTGAACCTAACTCTAATACAAATAGATAAAGATGAGTATTCATGTTTAACATTCTTATATGATGGAATGATGGTGGAATAACCTCCTTAATATGATCTAACCTTAATATGTTAATTGGTGGTTATCATAGCCACATGCATGATACTTTCTTATGCTAAACATGTGCATTATGAATATGATGAGGGTTAATCATATCTAGATTCCTTGCATGTTGATGTAATAAATGAATGTTCTCAATGTTAATATAACCCTACTATGATTGTTTATGAATATCTCCTAGCTCATTAATGCAATATTGTGTTGATTTGGTGTATTATATGTAAGTGATGTTGTTGAGCCTTATTATAAGGTATGCTAAGATAACGATGATTTTGTAGGGAATAGTATGATGGTCTTAATGACCTTTGGGCATGGTTGAGCCCTGGATGAGGTGTAATCCTCTTGTGTTGATAAGGGTTGATACCCTGTAATATTGTGAAAAGAGTTTATATCTTGTGATAGTATGATGACTAGTGTGGTCTCATGAATGGCAAGTGAATAGTACCATGTGATGATGAGATGAGAAATTATGTTTCACACGTTTTATCTCTTTTTAAAGTTTTGATTTGAAGAGGAACAAATGACTCAATGTTGAAAATAAAATTCTAGACTGTATTATTCAAAAGCCACGCGGTCTCAAGACCGTTTGGGTCCATGTGGTCTCCAAGACCGTTTGGATCCATGCGGTCTCCAAAACCATTTGCCGCGATCGTGAAGATCGAATGAAGATCAAATGTCGCGCACTCAGGACTGGTTGCTGCATGCAAAGACCGTTTGAAGTTGCTTCTCAGACACCAGACCGTTTGGAAGCAAACGGTCTCCAGACCGTTGGGCACCAAACGGTCTCCAGACCGTTGGGCACCAAACGGTCTCCAGACCGTTGGGCAGCAAACGGTCCCCAGACCGTTTGGAGGAGATATTTTCAGCAACTTACACAAACCGTTTGGGGACAGATATGAGCCTATAAATAGGACCCCAAGGGTCCTCATTTGGGGCATCAGATCTGGACGCCGCCAGGCTGCCAAAGCACAACTCCGATCAAATTCCATTCCACCTACTGCCCATGTTGCAACCAAGGAGGCTGAAGAGAGAAGGAAGGCAGATCAAGGGAGACTGCCCAGTCTGTCTTGGCAACTCTCGTGCACGTCTAGATCTTCTCCGACACGACGTAGAAGGTTGTATCTTCTTCACTGAGCTTGGACTACCTTCTGCACCGAGCTTATGGCGGATCTCTCTTTCTTTCCCATCCTTCTTGTTTTTCGCATCATGAGCGAGTAGTCCCTTTTCGGTGGGGTGCGGGGACTAGCCCCGCTGCCTATGCAAACCATGTTCTTTTGTTAAACTCTCCATGGCAATGTATTAACTCTTCATTTCGTTGTTAACCGTTATGCTAGTAGTTTGGTTACTTACTTGCTTTCATATTTGTGCTCCCTATGTTGTGATAACATCTATATATAGGTTCGAACGTCGTTTAACAAGATAAACTCCTTGACGAGAACTTCTGAAGGGATTCCTTGAGGTTGTAAGTGTATGATCTGTGAGGGGACAAGCCATCTAGCCTTCGGTGATGCTTCTGTGCGCCTGACGCCTGTATAGGGGGTTCACAGCCTTAGTTGGATTTTGTATCTTCTTGTTAATCGTCGATGTTAGCTAGTATGTTAATCGCCTGCTTGCCTAACGGTTAACGCGACTGACTCCCAAACTAGAAATAGAATGGGATTCCACCGAGGTCGTAAGTGTATGATCCGTGAGGGGACGAGCCATCTAGACTTCGGTGACGCTTCTGTGTGCCTGACGCCTATATAGGGGGCCCACAACCTCTGTGGATTTCTATATCTTCAGAGCCGTAAGTAAAGTGATCCGGATAGTGACGAGACATCTGATGCCTAAGGTGATGCGTACGCGAACCTGACGCCCGTATGGGGGGTTTTGCAGCTCTACTTGGATTGTTATATATTGCCTGGATTTTTCATCATTGAATATGTTTGCGTGTGTAGCGGTGGTGAAACTCGGTACCATCCCAGCGATCCCATACCATTGATCTAAACTAATCTTTAATTCAACTTTTTACTTTCTTGTAATTAGTTTAAATAACATCAAATCAACCAATCGTTCTAAATATTAGTTTTACTTGAGCTAGATTCAACTGACAAGGATTCTTAAAAACGTTGTCCTTTGGGTTTGATCCTTAACTATATTGCGATAAGACTCATCCGCTTGCGGGTGGTATTATTGCACTTTGGTTTTGGTAAAAGCTCGGTGATTTCAACCCCGAGTGAATTTTTTAGTGTGTTCAAATATCACGTCAAATTCTGGCGTCATTGCCGGGGACAAGGGAATCAGTCAGTCAAATCGAGTTCTCTTAAGACTAATCTAGGTTTTTGCTTTTCTTTTGAAACAATCGATTATCTACTTGAATTTGACTCTTCTTTGTGGATCTCATTTTCAAAATCTTTCTAATTTTCAGGTACAACCCAAGGCATAGTGTATGCACCGTTCGGACAGTCCCGGGCTCATAGCAAGCTTCGACCCGGAAATAGACAGAACTTTCCATCGTCAGATCAGAGAGAATCAAGCAAGGATGGCACAAGAAGAAGAGGTAGCTTGAAGGGTGGCTCAAGCCATCAATGCACAAAGAGAAAGGCTCATGCAAGAAGCTAGGGCTGCGGTTCAATAGGAAATCCTAGCAGCACAAGCAGCAGCGCAAGCAGCCGAACTTCAGAAGGATCTGAGAGAGTTCTCAATCCCGAAAGCTGTGGATGTTTATCATCTAGTACAGCCTCCCCCCATCGATGCTACCAATTTTGAGATTAGGGCACATTGGATCACATTGCTTCAAAACAACCCTTCTATGGCAAACAAGCGGAGGACAGCCAAGGACATCTTCTGAGATTCATCGACCTATGTGTTATGACAAAGAAAAATGGAGTCTCCGATGATGCCATTCGACTCTGTCTCTTCAAGTATTCCCTTACTGATAGAGCCATAAGCTGGTACCATTCATTACAAAGTGAGGTACCCATCACCACTTGGGAACAACTTCAAAATGCATTTCTAGAAAAGTTCTATCCTCCATCTCTTACATATGAAATTAGGGGCCGGATAACAAATTTCACTCAAGTCCCTGGAGAAACTCTCGCTGAAGCGTGGGATAGGTACAAAGAGCTCCTACGCAAATGTCCACACCACAGAATTCCTAAGAATCAACTTGTAGAAATCTTCTATAGGGGTGTGGGGGATGATGTCAAGATGTTTCTAGATTCCTCATTTGGGGGGACTTCATGCGTCAAAGCTATGACAGCGCATGGAGAGTCGTCACCCTGGGAGCAGAAAATCAAGCCAACTGGGGTAGATCTGTAGGTAGAGGAGTCTTGAAGGTAGCTATGGCCGAAGCTATTCCCGAGTACAAGTGTGTCGCTGAAACCTTGAAGGTCTTAGTTGCCAAGCAAGACCATATTGAATCATCTCTAGCCGCTATTGGAAGAGGAAGTTCACCCACTCAACAATCAGAACAGGTCAAGTCCACTTATTTATTATGTGAAGCATGTAAAAGCACCGATCATTCCACCTTATCATGCAATGTTCTCTACGACGTTGTTCTAAGCAATGCATGTGGACAAGGAGATAATGGTCAGATGGAAAATCTTAATGCTATCAACACCATTCTTGGGCAAGGTTATTACAATCCGAATCAGAATAGGAATCACCCAGGTTTTCAATATGGAAACTCCTATGGGGCAGTAAACTCACATCAATTTGGTTCAAACAATCAATCAAGGGGCCCGCCAGGATTCCAGTACAATCAACAACAAAATTTTAGAAATCAAGGAAATTTCAAGGGGAACTTTCAGAATAGGAACTACAAGAACTATCAAAACAACTCTCAGTATCAGAATCTTAAACAACAGAAAGGACAACAAACATGACCTATCTCTTTTGATGACAAGCTATCAGCCATTGAAAAAATGTTGCATACTCAGCAAACTATGATAGCCAACCAACAAGCCCAGCAGAAAGCGATTAAATCTCAACTAGCTCAACTTGCAGCTAGCATAAAGCCACCAGCTGGAGTCTTTGTCGGCCAACCTGAGAACAATCCCTAGCATCCTGAACAGTTGAAGGATGTCACCACCAGGTCAGGAAAAGACTATTCGGATCCCCCAATTGAGACACCTATGGTTATTACAGACGAAGATGAACCTGTGATTTTCCAAAACTCAACAACACTAGAGTCTCAATCAAAGGAAGATAAGACAGATAAGGGAAGTCCTGAGAAATCTACTGATGAAGAAACTGAAACACCAGAACCTGATATTCCTATATATAAGCCTCGGATACCCTTCCCGTCCCGCCTAAGGCAAACCAATCTCGATACTAGATTCAATAAGTTTAACGAGGCTATGAAGAAACTTCATGTTGATATACCATTCTTAGACGCTCTGGCTGAGATACCAGCCTGGACTAAGTACCTAAAGTCACTCCTCACCAGGAAGTATATAACTGAAGAATATGAGACAGTAAAGCTGGCTACAACTACATCGGATATCATATTGAGCAAGATGCCAAAGAAACAAAAAGATCTGGGATCCTTTGGAATCTCATGTCACATTGGCGACTCGTCATGCAACAAAGGTTTAGCATATCTCGGTGCAAGCATCTCCATTATGCCACAAAGCTTGTGTAAAAGACTAGGGTTCATAGAATTTCTTCCTACCAGTATGACTATACAACTTGCAGACAATTCGATAAAACGTCCATTAGGAATCCTCAAAGATGCCCCGGTCAAGGTGGGCAAGGACGCATATGTTCCATGCGACTTTGTCATTATGGATATAAAAGAAGATACCAGATATCCTCTCATCTTCGGTCGTCCATTCCTCACCACTGCAAGAGCCCTAATTGATGTTGAAGCCAGTACCTTACTGCTCAGATTAGGCAAAGAGACTCTCGAATTCAAAGTTTTTGAAAGTATGAGAAGACCAAGTATGCAAGAAGAAGTATAGTTGATTGATTGCATTGAGCAAATGTCACTTCTGACCCAAGAGTATCATGAATTGTATGATCCCTTGGAAACTGCTATGTCAGACCTATCAATTGATGAACCAATCGACGAACAAGCAAAGGATTACATCGAATCCCTCGACTCTGCTAAAGAAGACATTGAAGCCTCTTGCGGAGAACTCAAGGCCATGGAACTACAGAAAAAACTAGGGAAAAACCATAAGCTCCCGAAATGAAACCCCTACCGGAAGGACTAAAGTACATATTTTTAGATGATCTCAAGGTTTTCCCAGTCATTATAAATTCCGATCTGACTGTTGAACAAGAAGATAAACTCCTGAAGAAATTAAGGGAAAGAAAGAAAGTCATCAGATATAGAATGAGTGACCTCACTGGGGTCTGTCAAGCATTGTGTATGCATAAGATCCCTATGATGGAAGATCAAAAGCCGACTATTGAACATCAAAGGAAATTGAATCCTAATATGAAGGAAGTGGTCCGTCGTGAGGTCATTAAACTTCTCACGGCTGGAATAATCTACCCGATATTAGATTCGCCATGGGTGAGTCATGTACATGTTGTCCCGAAGAAAGGTGGAACAACTGTTATACGAAATGAAAACAACAAACTCATCCCCACTTCAACAGTCACAGAGTGGAGGATGTGCATAGATTATAGGAAATTAAACAAGGCAACTCAAAAAGATCATTTTCCTATGCCCTTCCTCGATCAAGTCTTAGAAAGGTTGGCTCACCAAGAATATTTCTATTATCTCGATGGTTACTCTGGATTCTATCAAATACCCATACATCCCGATGATCAAGAGAAAACAACTTTCACCTGCCCATTCGGAACATACACATTTAAAAGAATGCCATTTGGTCTCTGTAATGCACCCACAACCTTTCAACGTTGCATGGCTGCAATTTTCGCACGGCTTACTGAAACTATTATGGAGGTTTTCATGGATGATTTTTCTATATACGGAGACTCATTCGATTCATGTCTAAAGCACCTCTCCCTGGTCCTCAAACGTTGTGAAGAAGCACATCTCGTGCTAAATTGAGAAAAATGCCATTTCATGGTAAAAGAAGGCATTGTCCTGGGCCATAGGGTTAGCAATAGAGGAATTGAAGTAGATAAAGCCAAGATTGAAGTAATTTCTAAATTGGCTATTCCCACGAATGTAAAAGAAGTTCGTGCCTTCCTTAGTCATGCCGGATTCTATAGAAGATTCATAAAGGAATTTTCTAAGATAACTAAGCCAATGACGAACCTGCTACTAAAGGATACTGATTTCGATTTCAATGAAGAATGTGTCAAAAGCTTCAACACGCTAAAGCAGACCCTTACACCAACCCCCATCATTAGAGCTCCTGACTGGGACCATCCTTTTGAAATTATGTGTGATGCCAGCGATTATGTTGTGGGTGTTGTCTTAGGGAAATGTATAGAGAAGAAACATTATGTGATCTATTATGCATCAAAAACCCTCGATGAAGCTCAACAGAATTATGCTACTACTGAGAAAGAACTTCTAGCAGTCATCTACGCCTTTGACAAATTCAGGTCCTACCTTATTGGTTCAAAGGTCATTGTCTACACAGACCATGCTGCTATTCGTTACCTCCTGGCAAAGAAAGACGCAAAACCAAGGCTGATTAGATGGATCCTCTTACTACAAGAATTTGATTTAGAGATAAGAGATAAAAAGGGTACGAAAAATGTTGTAGCAGATCACCTCAGTCGCATCCATACTTTGGATACTGAGAAGATTCCAATCAATGATTCCCTGCCAGATGATCAGCTAATGAGGGTCTCAGAAGATGTACTATGGTATTCAGATTTTGTAAACTACCTTACTGCTGGAGTCATCCATCCTCAATACACCGGGAATGCACTGAGGAAGTTCATGCATGATGTGAAGCAATATCACTGGGATGAACCATATCTTTTTAAACTGTGTGCTGATGGTTTATATAGACATTGTATCATCGAAAAGGAAGCTCAATCTATTTTGGAACAATGTCACTCAGGACCAGTGGGGGGACATATGAGCTCTAAAAAGACTGCCCTAAAGGTTTTGCAATGTGGATTCTTCTGGCCAACCATATCCAAAGACTCTTACGATTTTGTCCTATCATGTGACAAATGTTGAAGATCAGGCAATATAACAAAGAGAGACGAGATGCCGCTGAATCTATGGCAAGAAGTTGAGATATTCGATGTTTGGGGGTGGACTATATGGGTCCATTCCCATCTTCTAATGGATTTTCATACATCCTAGTAGCGGTAGACTATGTCTCAAAATGGGTCGAAGCTATACCAATCGTCACTAGTGATTCCAAACCCGTCATCAAATTATTCAAAGATATTATTTTTCCCCGGTTTGGAGTGCCACGAACTGTGATATCTGACGGAGGGTCCCACTTCCTTGAAAGAAGCTTTGAGGCTTTACTTAGAAAACATGGTGTAACACATAAGGTAGCCTCACCTTACCATCCACAAACAAGTGGACAAGTAGAGGTCTCTAACCGTCAACTAAAGGCTATTCTAGAAAAAATTGTTGGACGCAATCGAAAGGACTGGTCAAAAAAATCAACGACGTCTTATGGGCTTATCGTACTGCTTACAAAACTCCCCTTGGGACTACACCTTTTCGATTAATATATGGAAAGGCCTGCCACCTTCCAATTGAACTGGAACACAAGGCATGGTGGGCAATTAAACAATTAAACTTTGATATGAAAGAAGCAGGCCAAGCCAGGATTTTGCAACTCCAAGAGCTGGATGAACTCCGGATGACAGCCTATGAGAATGCATGAATCTACAAAGAACGCACAAAACTTTGGCACGATGGACATCTGAAAAGAAAAGACATACAAGTGGGAGACCAAGTTCTTGTTTTTAACTCAAGATTAAAGCTATTCCCAGGAAAACTCTGTTCCCGTTGGTCTGGTCCTTACATTGTCAAAAGCATATCCCCACATGGTGCCTTCTCATTATGGAGTGAAAAGTCAGGTGAATTTATAACAAATGGCCACCGTTTAAAAAGATATTTCACCTCGACCGACATAGGCACCGACACAATGCTGGAATTCGACGACCCAAAGGACCCACCGTGAAGCTGAAGAACTTAGTCGAGCCATTGACGTAAAATAAAGGCGCTTGTCGGGAGGCAACCCAATCAATAAGTCTGTTTTACTTCTCTTTTCAAAAAAAAAAATACCTTCTAGTTAACTTTTCCTAAAATAAAATTCGCCTTGCGAGATACTAATTTTAAAATCTAACTGGCCTTTACCCTTGAGATTTTCAGATAAGAGGAGGCGCGCTGATTGGAACGCAACCACACCCGGTGGCCATTCTGGCATGATCTTTCCCCTCCATCTTGGATTTAGGGTTTGCTCGGGATGAGCAAATCTCTAAGTTCAGGGTGGAGGGTGGGTGGTACGTACCTCACTTTCCACCTACACCCTCTTTTCATATTGAAAGTCTTCACTATCACATTATCACATTCTTGATAAAAATTTCAAAATTTTCAAAAAATTTAATGTTTTTCAAAGAGATTGAACAAAATTTGCTATGCATTTTCAATCATTATACTCTCCTTATTCGAAGTAAATCCTCAAAAGGACCAATTTTTGAAACAATCCTTTTGCTTGAAATCATCTTGTGAAGCTTATGATTCCTATCCTCATGATACCTTTCTGCAAAAATAATAAGTATCTGTCAAACTGATAGGGATCAAACACGTCGTGCTTCCTAACTGACTAGTGGAACAATAACATGGAATCTCCACCGGATCCTCATCAAGTCATTATTTGAGCAGAGTATGACAAATAGAACAACCTGGTACATCGAATTGTAAATCAAGTTCCATTCTGATCTGAACTCTCTTCTACACTTCTTCCATCATCTTCGTACCCCTCCATTCATCAAAAGAAACAAAAATAGCCGAATATGTGCCAAACCCTAAGTTCGGGGTGGCACGCCACTTCCCTCCTTATCCACTTCTTCCATACCCCTCACAAATAAATAGGGGCGTACCACCAAAAATTCAATCTTGAGTCGAATAGAGGAGAGATTTGCAAACAAAAGATGCCAAGGTGCACACAAAAAGAAATGCAATCTCGAGTCGAATAGAGGAGAGATTCGCACAAAAGATGCAATAAATGAATTTACAAAATAAATAAAAATCTTGAGTCGAATAGAGGAGAGATTTACTTCTTCTTTCCATACCACCCTTCACTCCTTTTTCTACCTAAGGGCACAATGCATGCCCCCACTATCCTGAAAAACACCAGTTTCATATCAGATGCACACTTGTTGATTCTGCGGGTATCTCTAGACTCCTACAAAACTCTTTGACATGCTTGTTGTTGGAAAAAGTGAGGAGGAAGTGATATTGGAAAACGAACTCAGGAACGAAGCTATGGTAAGATGTGTTTAGTGGTCCCAGGAGGTTGAGGTACTGATTCATATTGAGCAGAAAGAAAACATTCGTGATGTGAAGATGAAGCAATCACACAGATTGAAAGTATTCATTTGGCTACTGTTTCAAATTTTATGTTACTCAAGGACGAGAAACGTTTAAGTTCAGGGTGTTTTGATGAGTGCATACTCATCATGGAATTCAATTACCTCTTTGGAAAAATTTCAACCCTATTTCATACCTTTTCACCCAAATATGAATCATAATGTGCAAAACTACTTAGTTGATTCAATTATCAAGGTTTTAACTAAATATTGTTCATTTAATGCAGGTAACCAAGCAATTCCACGCATACGGTCCCTAGACCATTTGGGTCCATGCGGTCCCAAGACCGTTTGAAGCCCTTGCGGTTCCAAGACCGTTTGAAGCCCTTGCGGTCCCAAGACCGTTTGATCCCTTGCGGTCCCAAGACCGTTTGGGTCCATGCGGTCCCAAGACCGTTTGCGCCCTTGCGGTCCCAAGACCGTTTGGGTCCATGCGGTCCCTAGACCGTTTGGGTCCATGCGGTCCCAAGACCGTTTGGGTCCATGTGGTTCCAAGACCGTTTGGGTCCATGCGGTCCCAAGATCATTTGGGTTCATGCGGTCTCAAGACCGTTTGCTGGAATACATAAAGATCGAATGCCGAAACTGCTTGCTAAAATCGACCGCGCAAACCGCATGACCAATAGCGGACTCAAGACCGTTTGGGTCCAAGCGGTTTCAAGACCGTTTGGGTCCATGCGGTTTCAAGACCGTTTGGGTCCATGCGGTTTCAAGATCCTTTGGGTCCACGCGGTCTCAATACCGTTTGGGTCCATGCGGTCTCCAAGACTGTTTGGATCCATGCGGTCTCCAAAACCATTTGCCTCGATCGTGAAGACCGAATGAAGATCAAATGTCACGCACTCAGGACCGGTTGCTGCATGCGAAGACCATTTGAAGCCGCTTCTCGGACGCCAGACCGTTTGGAAGCAAACAGTCTCCAGACCGTTTGGCAGCAAACGGTCCCCAGACCGTTTGGAGGAGATATTTTCAGCAACTTACACAAACCATTTGGGGACAGATCTAAGCATATAAATAGGACCCCAAGGGTCCTCATTTGGGGCATCAGATCCGGACGCCGCCAGGATGCCAGAGCACAACTCCGATCAAATTCCATTCCACCTACTGTCCGTGTTGCAACCAAGGAGGCTGAAGAGAGAAGGAAGGCGTAGCAAGGGAGATTGTCCGGTCTGTCTTGGAAACTCCCGTGCGCGTCTAGATCTGCTCCGACACGACGTAAAAAGTCGTATATTCTTCACCGAGCTGCGAGTACCTTCTGCACTAAGCTCATGGCGGATCTCTCTTTCTTTCCCATCCTTCTTGTTTCTCCCATCATGAGCGAACCATGCAAACCATGTTCTTTTGTTAAACTCTCCATGGCAATGTATTAACTCTTCATTTCGTTGTTAACCGTTATACTAGTAGTTTGGTTACTTGCTTGCTTTCATCTTTGTGCTCCCTATGTTGCGATAACATTTATATATAGGTTCGAACGTTGTTTAACAAGCTAGACTCCTTGACGAGAACTTCTGAAGGGATTCCTTGAGGTCGTAAGTGTATGATCTGTGAGGGGACAAGCCATCTAGCCTTCGGTGACGCTTTTGTGTGCCTGACGCCTGTATAGGGGGTTCACGGCCTTAGTTGGATTTTGTATCTTCTTGTTAATCATCGATGTTAGCTAGTATGTTAATCGCCTGCTTGCCTAACGGTTAACGTGACTGACTCCCAAACTAGAAATAGGATGGGATTCCACTGAGGTCGTAAGTGTATGATCCGCGAGGGGACGAGCCATCTAGCCTTCGGTGACGCTTCTGTGTGCCTGACGCCTGTATAGGGGGCCCGCAACCTCCGTGGATTTTTGTATCTTCAGAGCCATAAGTAAAGTGATCCGGATGGTGACAAGATATCTGATGCCTAAGGTGATGCTTACGCGAACCTGACGCCCGTATGGGGGGTTTTGCAGCAGCTCTACTTGGATTGTTATATATTGCCTGGATTGTTCATGATTGAATATGTTTGCGTGTGTAGCGGTGGTGAAACTCGGTACCATCCCAGCGATTCCATACCATTGATCTAAACTAATCTTTAATCCAGCTTTTTACTTTCTTGCAATTCGTTTAAATAACCTCAAATCAACCAATCGTTCTAAATATTAGTTTTACTTGAGCTAGATTCAACTGACAAGGATTCTTAAAAACGTTGTCATTTGGGTTCGATCCTTAACTATACTGCGATAAGACTCGTCCGCTTGCGGGTGGTATTATTGCACTTTGGTTTTGGTAAAAGCTCGGGGATTTCAACCCCGAGTGAATTTGTTAGTGCGTTCAAATATCACGTCAAAGCTCTCTAAGAAGCACAAATAATAGAAAAGATCTTCTTAATAACAGCCAAAGGAAGATCCATAGTATATAAAAGGCAGCAAAGATAAATCCTTCCTCTCATCTTTTTCTTCATCTCCTCTCCTCCAGCTCATTTGTTCCCTACTCATCTCTTCTCTTCCTCTATTCTCCCCCTCATGCCAACATGGTTGGGGTGGAGAGTTATACATAAAGTCAGAGGTAGAGGATAGGTAGGCTAACATTTGGAAAGTAATTGATAACACGACTCAATGTAAAGTTTGACCTGAT
Source organism: Alisma plantago-aquatica (assembly GCA_963693085.1). Taxonomy (NCBI): domain Eukaryota; kingdom Viridiplantae; phylum Streptophyta; class Magnoliopsida; order Alismatales; family Alismataceae; genus Alisma; species Alisma plantago-aquatica. The sequence goes on along the minus strand of OY856412.1, from coordinate 1,319,630,727 downwards.
TACATGGATCCAGGTAAAAAATATATGGATCTCTTTGGGACCCAAAAAGGGAGATTTGTTCAACCCTTAGGCTGACAAACCCAGGGGATGTGGGAGCAGAGCACTGGCAGTATTGATTAGAAGAAACCAGATCCGATAAAAGAACCAATTAGGATTTAGCATGGCATATAAGGGGTAGTACATGAATTGAGGGAGGTAGAGGTAAGCGTTGGAGTGCACAATGTGTGTACCCCATATATTTATAGAATAAACATTTACAGAAAGCTCCTTACAGAATATGTAAATAACAAGACAATATAACAAAGACATAAATAAAAATATTATTTAACACTCCCCCTCAAGTTGGAGCATAGATGTCGATCATGCCCAACTTGTCCACAAGAGCGCAGAAGTGCTTCTTAGCCAACAACTTGGTAGAGATGTCAGCAACCTGGTCTTCAGAGAGAGTAAAGGGAGTACAAATGTGTCCAGACATGATGGCCTCACGGATAAAGTGGCAGTCGACTTCAATATGTTTAGTCCGCTCATGAAAGACAGGATTACTCGCAATAAAGATAGCTGCCTTGTTATCACAGTGCATAGGAACAGGATCAGATAAAGACACATGAAACTCCTTCAGAAGAGATTGCACCCACATAATCTCCATGCTCTAAATTATATCATAACCCTCATTCCTTAATCAAACTCATCATTTCCAACATTTCTCTTTGTTTCAACTAAGTTTGTTATCCTAGTCTTATGATTTACATGTTCACCTAATTCTCTTTATTTTAACTCTTATGAAGACTCTTTACTTCTTTGTACTTATCGTATACCCAACTCTTTTCTTCTATTTTCCCTTTACTTTGGAGTACATAAAAACATTATACTCGATTATATAATCCATTCCTCATGGTTGATTCTTACTATCTTGGCCCTTAAATACTTTTCTCATATCTTTTCCATATTTCATATTTAAAGCTCATATAATACTAATCATTAAACTTAATCTGAACCTTATGTCGTGTTCCTTTATTCCTAATTAAGGGTTTCTCATATGAGTCCCCAAACTTGGATCTCAGATATCAGTTCCAACTAATTCTTAGATATTCTAATCTTTACCATATGTTTCAACATCTTAGTGTATGAACATTCTCACTATGATGTGGGTCTAATTTATCTATAGTCTACTCTTATTATACTTTCAATAGGAGTCATTAGATCCCAGTTACGCATCCTACTAGCCAGACCAGACTGAACCTACAGTCTTGAAGCCAAGAGCTACTCAAGATTAACCAAATCCTATTAATATCAAACACGTGGAAAGAATATCCACTTAGGGCAAACTCATTTAAACATAACTTCTGGTCTACTTGATACAAATAATAATTGAATTAACATCATGATACACAACAATCTAAAAGAACCATACATATTTCACAAATTGATAATATGAATTCATATATATAAGATCATTTCTATTGATCTCCAATCAGAGAAACAATACAAAGCAAGAGTTGTATCAAATTTTATGTTTAATCTCTTATTCCTTCATTACTTTTTAGTCTCCTAACCCTAATATTTATAGGGTTTCTCTCTAGCCCATCCTTCCTCTGCATACCTGGCCAGGGTATCCAGAGAAGAATAGATAGATTAGCTTGATACTGGTCAACCTAAGAATTCAGATACCGGACCAGGGTATCTAAATACTTAGACCTCCCAGCATTGTTCACACATCACCTCTTAACTGCCACACTTTTTGGTCAGTCAAAAGGCGTGTTACTATTAAAACCAAAAAACTTTGGGCACAAAGTACCCCATTACATCGACAGGAGCTAAAAGCTCAATAAAAGATCAAAGTCCCCACACAGGGGGATACACAAGAAGACTAGTGAAAATAGAAACTAAGAAACCCACACAAACTAGACAAGCTAGTTCCAGACGGACCAACCAGAAGAAGATTACATCAAGCCACTATTAAATTCCTTCAGCGTACCCACAAATAGTAGTAGCAACTTTACATAATAGAAAAACTAGCAAACCAGCCTGTAGCTAGACATGAAGTTTCTGGCCTTCTCAGCTATCCAACTCCAAGCAAGAACCATCGCAATTTAGCAACAAAAATTGGGAAGAAAAGTTCAGCTCCAAATCACTCCTTCATGCAAAGCACAACACCAACTGTCTATTGAAAGTACCCACAAATTGTGGTACTAATCCAAGATAAAGGAGATCATTCGAGCTAACATCCCGCCACAACATCTAGTTTCTCACCCGCAAGGTTCATGAAAAAATAATGAAGCCATTAACACAGCAACAAACCACACAACCCCAACAGGCTTCTGCTGCACGCAGCAGCAGAGCAGGCACTGAAGAAGAGAAGAGGAATCACCCTTCTTAAGCCAAAACCCTCGAGATGTGCATGAATGCAAAAAGCATTTCGTCAAACACCTAGCAGGTGTTCCAACCCAGCAGAAGCAGAGAACCTACATCAGCCCGCCAAAGGGACACCATCGGCCGGACAAAGCGTCGAGCACCCTTGAAACTCAGGAGACTACTGTTAGCACAGCAGCACCACACCAACTCGAAGGGTGAATAACCAGCTGCAACAACATTAAGCAAAATGCCCAACCATCTAAACGTGAAGAAACCCGAACAACTGACCAGGATGGCCCAAAAGCACAACCATTGGACACACTGATACGAAGCCAGGCAACTAGACAAGGTGGATAGATAGAAGATAAACTTCTCAAAGAAGGTGATAGGGGGGGCTAGCCTCCATTCATCTTCTCCCTTGGTGACTATCTGCTATTGTCCTATAAAAGGACGCCAGAACAGAGGATAGAAGGAAACCTCCATCCTTTAGCATGATGCCTTTGTTTGCACAAAGGCAAACCACTGAACACCTTGAGGGTGCGCCAACTTACAGCCGCGGGGACCAGCCAGGAGGCGCCAGCTTCTTGTCCGCCGATCATCCAGCAGTGAAAGCACCAGGGGTGTCCCTCTGTTGTGTCGGAAGGCCCAAAACAGAGGGTGCCACCAGAAGGGAGCACCGTTGGCCGAGCAGGCGGAGAAGACCGGACAAGATCAACGTCGATGCACTGGGCGAGGTGCTGGACGAAGCCAGGATTTAGGCTTGGGAAAGAAAAGGAAACGGGACGGGAGACAAAGTTGCGACGCCAGAGCGGTCGAGCGAGAAGACCAGGTCCAGCAGGGTACTGCTTCTCTCCATCCATCCCTCTAAACGGATGGAGTCGACGAGGTCGAAGCAACCGCCAAACAAAACAGAACTTGTCTTCAGGCTACCCATCACGTCTCCTTCTCTCCCAAGCCGAGATCAGCCCTGACCGGTAGCAACCAACTTCAAGCTTTAGACACCTTTTCTCAGGGACCACAGCTATCTTCAGGATAGAATCACACCGTGGAAGATGGGATCCAGGGGGAGGAAGGCGTCGAAGCCGCGCTCCCTCCCCCCAGCGGTAGCCGCCAGGGAGGTTTTAGAGAGAAGGCAGAGCGGGTGCCACACTTATAAGTTATATCTCTGACTTTCTATCCTAATGGTCCCTGGCGACTCAGCCTAAGCTCTGATACCAGGATGTCACACCCACATCCCACGATTACCACTAATCATGAGATTAGGGCATAAGTCTGAGGATTATACTTAATACAAAGTTCACTCCCAACTTTTTTTTCCTTTATTTCATTTCAAACTCTTTGTTTTCTCGCATCCAATCACATAAACAAACTTTACAAGAGAATTAAACTTTCATTACTCTAATATGATCTCAACATTAATGGTACACATGAATACATTCATTCTGTTTCTCACATTTCCATGTACATACGACATGATAACCAGATACATACACTCTTATTCAGGAAACAAAGATACAAAACATCATTTACAACTCTCTCATATCTATACAAGGACCTAGAGTGACAGGGACCGACTGGACTAAACTAATCTCATACTTAACACATGTGGTAGATTTACTCTGATGCTTTGACCTCCTTCAAGTCCACGTGGTTTCCCTAAAAATTTTGAGTAGAAGGGTGAGCCTACTCGCTCAATGAATGAGTACTTCAAAGAAACAGTCTAAAGCACTGATATAATTACAAATATACTTTTGAGGAAATAATATCAATTATAACAACAGTAAGCTTTAAAGAGACTAATCATTCACAATATTAAATATGGCAGGATACTCTAGATATCTATAAGAGTGAATCAATATATGAACATGCTTGATTGATCATAAAGAGGACTAATAATTTAGAAACATATAAAGAATAATTGAATAACTACACACACTTGTTTAACCTCTCATTCATTTTACTATGCCATGAACCCACATGAGGTGTATCATAACATGTGAAAGAATCGCAACAAGCTACGATCTCATTGTACAAGGCTTAGAAGCATGCTCGGGTTCCTAATCCTATCTCTTAAGTAAGACCTCGTCTGTAGTGGGCCTCGACACATCTGCCTCTCGGTGGCTAATGGGAGAAGTCAGATATCTCAGACTCCACCTATCAACCTGGGTACTCAGGCGGTGAGTCAAAGCCATCAGGCTTATTATGCATCAGTGGTCCTACTGACCACTGATCACTCAACATGTAACACATGTACCACCAGCATCCCTAGTTGGTGTTGGGTACCACACAACTGTAAGGAGTCTATCGTACTGGTTAAGACCTTCGCACCCTACTGGTGTTCTCCAACTTACCTCGATTTGGACTACCTCCAGTCGGGAAGTCATTTCCTCCTCACAACACAGGCCTCATCCTGTGAGGATTCTACAGTGTTCAGTGAATCTACATGTCTAATTCACTCTTTAAATTCACAATTCAATCATCACATCAACATACATTAGTTTAGCTTTATAAACCGTTCATTTCATAAACCATTTGATAACATTTACCACAACTAGACTATTAAGCATCACCACATCTCAAAATGAGAATGTTCATATCACAATACTTGTTTAACTAAACACCCTATCATTAGGGTTTCATTTACCTCATTCACTTATCACATAACTCGCATAAGGAATGAATACATCATAACATCATCCAATAAGAATTGCTCTCAGCAGTTCACATATAATTATATATATATATATATATATATATATATATATATATATATATATATATATATATGAAACCATGTAATGAATTGAACTAGGGTTTCCATGCCATTTACTAAAACATCATACATAAAGCATAACATTGAATCAAGATGTCTAATTGCAAACCTGCAACTTTCCATTCATTTAGGGTTTCACCCTCCTTACTGATATATCAAGAAAACATTGATATCATCGAATGAAATACAAGATCTTATCTGACATATATGTAATATGCATACAAATAAAACAATCATTCGTAACCAAGGAGATTCATTAGGCAAACTTCTTTATTCAATTATACAACAATTTTAGTCATTGCTGAAAATCTTAGATTTTGGTATATTCATGTAACCTTTACAATTACTTGAAGAATTCTCATTTAGACGGATTACAATAATTTCTAATGTGTTTTCGTAATCTAAAATGTATCACAACAGAGAAATAATCCATTTGATGTCATCTAGCAAAAGCTAGATCAAAAAGACCATTTAGGGTTTGTACTCACATACTAAGCAATTGAAAATTATTGATGATTTAACTCATTTGCGTGTAATCTACTGTTTAAAGGAAGTACCCACTCACCCTAAGGTGTGAAAACGCCTTACAAATGCAATACATCTCTGAAACTCTCGAATCCATATCAGAACTCTAGCAAAATCAGTGGTTTTCTTCTTCCTTTCAACCCTAAAGGGGGTCTGCTGTAGGTAGAAGATGAAAATAGGAGGTTAACCCAAACCTCAAATTCACTGGATTAGGGATTCCGAGCAAGGGGAAATGAAGAGAATGAGGAATCCACAGTTAAAACTACTTACCAAGTGGAATCTATGGCAACCCTTTTGGATTTTCACTGTTCTTGACATTCTTCCCCAAATATTGCCCCAGAAATCGCCCTCCAAGTCATCCTCGTGTAGTGCAAGGTATCTAGAATGATAGAGGATTGAATCATGGTTCCAACGCACTTTGTTTCGTTAAAAGTAGATAAGTATAGATCAAGATATGATCATTTTACGATTGACTGTCCTGGGTGGCCGCGGTCGCGGTGTCGACATAGCGTCGGTTGCGGTCACGGTGTCAACGCAACGTCGGCCGCAATCGTGGTGTTAGTCACGGTACTTAGTACATGTTTACTAAAAAGGGCATAACTCTCTCATTTTAACTCCAATTTGGTTCATTCTTTTTTTTTTGGATTTATAATTAAAATATCTACAAGTCTAAAATATTATTTTGATAATATTCTCAACTAAAAATATTTATTAACTATTTCCTCCTTACAAGGCGGGTGGATCGTAACATATGTAAGGATTGTAAAGTGATTCCTGGCGAAGAACTCACGACCCAACATAGGTTGGTGGTTTTGGATATTAACATGAAGATCAATAAAGGCAAGTATAACAAAAACCAAGATAGTAGGGTCAAATGGTGGAATCTTAAAGGAGAAAAGAAATTGACTTTTCATGATAAACTCATCAAGGAGGTAACTTGGAATTTGGAGTCTGATGTTAACAATATGTGGCATAACATGAGCTCCTGCATAACAAAAATTTCCAAAGAGGTTTTGGGGATTCTAAAGGTTGTGGGCCTCCACAGAAGGAGACTTGGTGGTGGAATGATGAAGTACAGAAGGCTATTAAACTGAAAAGGGAGATCTATAGGAACTTACCCAAATCTGGAGATGATGCAACGTTCCAAAGATACAAGCAAGCAAAGAAATAAGCTAAAAAGGTTGTTTGGGAGGCAAGGTCTAGATATTTTGATGATATGTATAAGAAGATGGACACTAGAGAAGGGGAAAAAGATATATATAAAATGGCTCGTATAAGAGAAAGGAAAGGAAGAGACTTGAGTCAAGTAAAATGCATAAAGAATGAAGATGGTAGAGTATTGGTGAAGGATGATGACATCAAGAACCAGTGGAGAAATTACTTCCATAAGCTTTTCAATGGAGATATTGCATATAATGTTAGCGACTCGTGTGACATGAATATAAGAGATATCATTTACACACGACGAGTTTCACCATTTGAGGTCAAAAATGCTTTGAAAAATATGAAAATGAGAAAGGCATGCGGACCAAACAATATTCCCATTGATGTATGGAAGAGTATGGGGGATGAGGGAATTACGTAGTTAACAAATTTCTTTAACAAGATCATGTAGACCAAGAAGATGTTGGATGAGTGGAGAAATAGTACTATAGTCCCAATCTACAAGAACAAAGGTGACATTCGGAGTTGTACAAACTATAGAGGTATCAAGCTGATGAGTCACACGATGAAGATTTGGGAGAGGATTATTGAGCAGAGTTTAAGATCTATAACGCAGGTATCAAACAACCAATTTGGTTTCATGTCTGGAAGATCAACAATAGATGCTATTTTTCCGATAAGGAGGCTTATGGAGAAGTATAGACAAAGCAAAAGAGATCTTCATATGGTGTTTATTGATCTAGAGAAGGCTTATGATCGAGTACCCAGAGAAGTGATATGGATGGTTTTGAAGAAAAAGGGTGTGCATGTCCAACACATTGACTTGATCAAAGACATGTATGATAGCTCTACTGCAAGTGTCAAGACTTCTGGAGGAGAGACACCAACTTTTCCTATCACAATTGGGGTACACCAAGGATCCACACTCAACCCATATCTATTCGTTCTTGTTATGGATGAGTTGACAAAGAATGTTCAGGATGATATTCCTTAGTGTATGTTATTTGTTGATGATATTGTTTTCATTGACGAAACTAAAGATGGATTGAATGATAAAGTTGAAGGTTGGAGAAAGGCATTGGAATCAAATGGATTGATGATTAGCAGGAGCAAAACTGAGTATATGCTTTGCAATTTCAGCCAATCTCACAGTGTGAACGATGGAGCCAAGTTGGACAAAGTAGATATACCAAAATGTTATCAATTTCATTACTTGGGTTCTATTATTCAAATAAACGGGGATGTCCAAAATGATGTTTGTCACCAGATCACTGCATGATGGTTGAAATGGAGGAGTGCAACGGGAGTATTATGCAATCAGAAGATCCCTCTCAGGTTAAAAAGTAAGTTTTATAGAACAGCTATACGACCAACCATGCTCTATGGGAGTGAATGTTGGGCGGTGAAGAAATAAGGTCTCAACAAGATGAATGTGGCTGAAATGTGTATGCTGAGATGGATGTGTGGGAAGACAAGAAAAGATCGATTGAGAAATGACTATATCAGGAATAAAGTGGGGGTGGCGAGCATTGAGGACAAGTTGCGCAAGGGCCGACTCAGATGGTACGAACATGTGCAATGCATACCAAAGCAATGCTATTGAGCCTAACACTATAAATAGAAGAAGAGGAAGGCCTAAATTAACATGGGATGAGCTTATAAAGAGAGATTTTGAATCTCTACATCTCAATCAGAATATGGACCATGATAGAGCTGAATGGAAATGAAGGATCCATGTAGCCGACCCCAACATAGTTGGGATTGAGGCTTAGATGATGATGATGATGATGATGATGATGATGATGATGATGATGATGATGATGATGATGATGATGATGATGATGATGATGATGATGATGATGATGATGATGATGATGATGATGATGATGATGATGATGATGATGATGATGATGATGATGATGATGATGATGATGATGATGATGATGATGATGATGATGATGATGATGATGATGATGATGATGATGATGATGATGATGATGATGATGATGATGATGATTTACTCTAATGTCATTAACTCACTCCTTGCATACATGTATGGGTTAATGCTATATTAACTCCAACTCGGATCTTTATAGTATGCTTAAGTCATGATTATGAGTTGCCCAAACAAGTATTTAAGGTTACCAAAGTTAAGATAAAGCACAACATATAATATTACTAACAAAATTATGACAAGCATTAAGATTATCTTAAATCTCTAGGATTACCAACAAAGCTAGGAACGGGTTGTAACAGTTTTTGAGGCTGATTTTCAACTTTACACATGAACCAATGGATGACCTTATATTATAACTGATGGACATGCCTTTGGGGCAACTGATGGTGATGACAAATGGTGTCAAATGATGGTCACACTTTATTTCAATTCTAGACTTTTTTGGAAGCTCGATGATCAATGGTTTAGTGCCCTAAAGATGGTATGTACCAATGTCAATTTTTAGTTCAACATCCGATGGGGTTCAATGATGATAGTAATGACCCCATCAGTCATTGGTGACATAATGTGTCACAACATAAGGTGGTTTAGGTTACCACATGATGGTGTAACTAGGTATGAAGAGTTGCTTAAATTAAGCCCTAAACCTATGGTTTCTTTGGTTATATGATCTAAGGATTAAACCTACATATCAACCGATAGTTTTGTAATGTTAAACATGATCCAATGGTTTATCATAAAGTCTATAATAGGTTCTAATAATTGAAATTCTATGGATCAATGCCTTTAAATTGTAGTCTTACCTTTGCCCTCGTATGAATACATTTGATAAATCACCATAATAAGTGGATGTGTAGCTTTAATGTGATAAAGCTTGTTAAATCTAACCCTAAGGTAACTAAGTGATGGTGATAGAGTGTAATCAGCCCTCTTGAATGATTAGTATGATAATGGAATGCTCTCTTATTGTTGTTGAAACCTTAATATGCTTCTACATGAATATCATAGTTCCTTGCTCTATTATACTCATATGTCACAAGTTTGGTGACGGGCTATTGAGCCATGTTATAATCTTACAGGGTATGGTGTGATGGTCTTAATGACCTTGGGCATGGTTGAACCCTAATGGAGGTGTAATCCTCTTCATGATATCATAAGGGTTGGAACCCTTGAACAATGTGATAAGGATTTGAATCCTATGGTGGTATGATGACTGATATAGTTTCATGAATGGCAAATAAATAGTACCATGTGGTAATTTGGGTTAAGAATTGAATCATACATTTTATATCTTTTGGAATCATTATACTTATACACTTGCTACAAATGCATTAGGGTTTGTATTTCCACTTGTATGATGCAGCCTTAATTCACCAAAAAATTCAATAATCAAGTGAAACCCTAATCATGTAGTGTCTTGTGCCATAGAACCATCTTTAGTGTTAGAATTTGTTGGATGGTGAAATGAGTGTTCCTAACGGAAACTCAGAGTGCATATTGTTGAGTATGCGGGGTGAAAGAGACTGTGTGTTTGTCCTATACATCCTTACTTATAGGGTATGGAGGATGTGTAAGGTCATGCCTAATATTTTGTGATATGTGAAAGGCATCAGTGGATACAACTACATAATGCCTCAAATAAAATGGGCATCCATGACCTATTCTCTAGCGTCATGACTTATACCAAGGTGGGCTAGTTGTTTTCAGATTGATTATATGTCATTGTTAGCAGTTTACTGCTATGTCTCTACATTGTCTCTCGTACTGATCAGGAGTTGGTGAGATCATGGAGTCCAACTCTTCCATAGATCTAGTATGCCACTGATTTTTGACTTAGTAGTGGTCAGTTGGATTTGGGTGGTATGACTCAAATTCCTTAGGGCATAATAAAAGATGTAAAATAGCCATGTAGCATATTTGTTAGGGTTAAATGCATTTCACTTTGTTTGATAACCCTTATCATATTTCTTGTAACTACTAAAAGAATAAATATACTTGTTTTCTTATATATACTATGATAATCATGTTTTGTTGCTAAGCCTATATGCTTAACTTGCTTATCATGCTAGAATTTCTTAATCTACTCAACTGCTTATTATACACAGTCTGCTCAATCTATTTACTATCAATATCTGTTGGAGAGAGAGTTATATCTCTCGCTGGGTCTCACCCGTGGGTCACCACATCTTTTATGTGGTAGCCGACAATGTGGTAGAGATCATGTTATAGAAGAGGAGCAGTCTGGTGATCAATAGACATAGAAGGTTGGATAGTTGTAGTTGTTAATAATAGAGTCATGGTGTCATCCCTGTACTCTCAGGTCTAGGTATGCAATGTGTTTTGTAGATGACACACATGTATCAACATGAGTTTTTGGTAATGTGCCCATGGTTGTATATATGGTAAGTGAATGTGGAACATCTCTTTTGTAGATAGGAAGTGGTTGAGGCCAACGGATACAAATGTAAATACCTATAAGATATATGTGTTTATGGAAAAGATGGGCCTTTATGTAAATGTTCCAAAACTTGTTTATGATGTTGAAAATTGTTTTATATATTCTACTTTTCTGGATAAAGGATTGATTATTAGTTGATCATGTTTTATGATTTGAGTATCTCGTTTAGTGTGATGAGGTGTCATAGTTAAAGTTGGTATCAGAGCTTTAGGTTCGCTAAGTCTATAGGGATATAGGACTTAGGTTTGAGTATGTTTTTATGTATCCAACATAATCTGTTCATAGTTTATGTTTATAAAGGTATGTCTGGAGGGCATGAAGAATACTCTGATAGAATCTATGTTGCACTAAGAGGAGGTGCTAGGAGGAATGCACATGATGATAGAGTGCCCAAAGCTGGGTCGGACCAGCTCACGATACCTTAGTTTGACCCGACAACTATGTCCAGCCCTGTGTTTCTATCCTTGTTTGGATAGATGATGGTCATAATTACACATGTAGCGGACAGAGCACCAACACCTCAAGCTAGGTCAACAATCCTTATTATGGAATCCCACTGTTTTAACAAAATGTTTGAATTTCTTATATGTGTCAGCGTGATCGAGTATGTTGGTACTTCGGACCCAACAAACGTCAATATGTGGGTGACTGAGCTCGAGAAGGCATTTAAGATCTTGACCATTCCTGAAGAAGATAAAGTGAAGCACGTTGTTTACTTGTTGAAGGGTGGTGTAGGCCACTAGTGGGCCATACAAGAAGAAAAGAGGCCAAGAGTGGTGATAGGATGGGAGGATTTTTTGTGAGATTGTCAGTCGATACTTCCCAGAGATATACCTAGATGAGAAGATCTCTCAGTATGAGAAGATTCATTAGGTAGGAATGACCATCAATGAGTATGAGTTGAATTTTATGGAGCTCCTGAGGTTCTTCCCTCATTTGGCAGTGATAGATAAGGAAAGGATATGTAGGTTTGAGAAGGGCCTGAGTATAGATTTGACCACGACGGTCTTCGCCTTGGAGAATACAGAGAGGTTTTCCACTTTTGTGGAGTCAGTTAGATGGATTGGGAGGTCTACCATACATAAGCATAAATCCTATGCTAAGAAGTTGGCTCCGTTCCAAGGGCAGTCATCTGGAGGCTTTAAGAAGTCCATGTTTTACTTGCCACATTCACAGTAAAGGTCGACTTTTATTGAGCAGAGGCCACATACTCCATCCGAGTGGACCCCGAGTAGGGGCTGAGGCTATAGTTTTCAGTCGATAGGAGCTTGCAGTTCATCGTCAGTTTCAATGACAGGGTCATCTAGGCCGTGGTATGAGAGCAAGACTTGCTTCAAATGTGAACATATACGAGCATACAAGGTTGTTTTGACCAATGAAGGATGAGGAAGTGACCCAACAGCCAAGGCAAAGTCAGTAGGGTTTGCAACATCGGTAATTTTAGTAATGCGGGGGGGGCAAAGGATGTGGTTAGGCATCACAGGCAGGTTCCTATGGACAATCTAGCAGAGGACATGTACGACAGTAGGCACGACTTGGATCTATGTCGTGAGCCAGCCAGAAGTAGTGGTCAATCTGCAGGTCATGACAAGTCAGATGGAGTTATTTCATTCTGATTTGTCTGCTTCTTGTTTCATATCTATATTAATTCACCCATATATAATACACTCTTTTATCACTAGAGAGGTGATAGATAGTTGTTATTTTCCTGTAAGTCATAGATCTGATAGCCTTCGGCTAGAAACCCCTCTAGTTGGATATTTCGAGTTGTGGGAGGTGTATCCTTCTTGCATTCTTTCTTTCTCAGGACACAAAATTCAAATGGATCCCATGCCATTTGATATGCATGGATTTGATGTGATCCTAGGAATGGATACCTTGGAAAAGTACAAGGTGGTGTTGGACTATAGTACTAAGGTGGCGACGTTCTATGATGGTGATGTCTCATGGATCTTCCAAGGTGACAGAAAGATTCTTCCCACATGTTTGATGTTAGCTATGACATCAAAGAGGTTGATGAGACAAGGATGGGAGGCTTTCTTAGAACATGTTGTGGATACCAGGGTGATATATCCTTGTAGAGTTTGAGGATGTTTGAGGTACTAATCATGTGGGAATTTGAGGATGTTTTTCTTGAAGAGTTTCCTGGTGTTCCCCCTCTTAGAGATATTTATTTTGAGATCAATCTTATTCCTGGAACACCCCATAGCGCAATCACCGTACATGATGGCACCATTATAAATGCAGGAGTTAAAGCAACAATCATAGGAACTATTAGAGAAATGTTTTATCAGGCCAAGCACTTCCCCTTGGGATGCTTTTGTGTTGTTTGTAAAAAAGAAGGATGGTTCAATGAGATTGTGTATAGATTACCGAAAATTGAACAATGTGATGATAAAGAATTAGTATCTATTGCCAAGGATTGATGACCTTTTTGATCAGTTGAGAGGTGTCAGTGTGTTTTCAAAGATAGACCTGAGATCAGGTTATCACTAGATAAGGATCAAGGTGGATGACATACCCAAGTCAGCTTTTAGGACTAGGTATGGTCACTACAAATTTGTGGTTATGCCATTTGGGCTAACCAATGCACCGACAACATTCATAGATCTGATGAACAGGGTGTTCAAATAATATTTAGACCAGTGTGTGGTCTTGTTCATGGATGACATCCTTACATACTCTAAGTATGGCCAACATCAAGGGAAACACCTTTGACATGCGTTGACCTTGTTGAGACAGTAGCAGTTATATGATAAGTTTAGCAAGTGTGAGTTCTGGTTGTTTGAATTGTTTTTTCTGGGTCACATCATATTAGCTAAGGGTGTTTGTGTAGACCCTAAGAAGGTTGAGTCCATTCACAAATGAGAATAGTTTAAGACACCAATAGAGATTTGTAGCTTCCTAGGTTTGGTAGGCTACTATAGGAGGTTTATAAAGAATTTCAATTTTGTAGCATTACCCCTAACTAGGTTGACTAGGAAGGATGTTCCTTTTGCTTAGGACAATAAGTGTCAATGTTCTTTCCAACAGTTGAAAGAGAATTTGACAAGTGCGTCGGTGTTAGTGCTACCAGAATAAGGGAAATATTATATTGTCTTTTGTGATGCTTCAAAGAATGGTTGGGATGTGTACTAATGCAGGATAAGAATGTAATTTTTATTGCTTCACAACAGATTAAGAAACACGAGGAGAATTACCCAACACATGATCTGTAGCTTGCAATAGTAGTTCATACTTTGAAGACCTGAAGACACTACCTTTATGGATAAAAGTGTCAGATCTTTACTAGCCACAAGAATCTGAGTATATATTTACAAAGCAAGAGTTAAATATGAGGCAGAGGAGATGGATGAAGTTCATTAAATACTATTATTGCACGATAGACTATCATCTAAGAAAAGCAAATGTGGTAGCTGATGCGTTGAGTAGGAAGTCATCTTCATCATCATCTACAGACATTGTATAGTTGTATTTCTTGGTGTACCATAAATGAGACATGTTAGTGTCCTTTTCCAGATGAATGTATAATTAGAAGTGGGAATTTGAGGATGTTTTTCTTGAAGAGTTTCCTGGTGTTCCCCCTCTTAGAGAGATTTATTTTGAGATCAATCTTATTCCCGGAACACCCCATAGCGCAATCACCGTACATGATGTTACCAATAGAAATGCAGGAGTTAAAGCAACAATCATAGGAACTATTAGAGAAAGGTTTTATCAGGCCAAGCACTTCCCCTTGGGATGCGTTTGTGTTGTTCGTAAAAAAGAAGGATGGTTCAATGAGATTGTGTATAGATTACCGACAATTAAACAAGGTGATGATACAGAATTAGTATATATTGCCAAGGATTGATGACCTTTTTGATCAGTTGAGAGGTGTCACTGTGTTTTCAAAGATAGACCTGAGATCAGGTTATCACTAGATAAGGATCAAGGTGGATGACATACCCAAGTCAGCTTTTAGGACTAGGTATGGTCACTATAAATTTGTGGTTATGCCATTTGGGCTAACCAATGCACCGACAACATTCATAGATCTGATGAACAGGGTGTTCAAATAATATTTAGACCAGTGTGTGGTCTTGTTCATAGATGACATCCTTACATACTCTAAGTATGGCCAACATCAAGGGCAACACCTTTGACATGCGTTGACCTTATTGAGACAGTAGCAGTTATATGATAAGTTTAGCAAGTGTGAGTTCTAGTTGTTTGAATTGTCTTTTCTGGCTCACGTCATATTAGCTAAGGGTGTTTGTGTAGACCCTAAGAAGGTTGAGTCCATTCACAAATGAGAATAGTTTAAGACACCAATAGAGATTCGCAGCTTCCTAGGTTTGGTAGGCTACTATAGGAGGTTTATAAAGAATTTCAATTTTGTAGCATTACCCCTAACTAGGTTGACCAGGAAGGATGTTCCTTTTGCTTAGGACAACAAGTGTCAATGTTCTTTCCAACAGTTTAAAGAGAATTTGACAAGTGCGTCGGTGTTAGTGCTACCAGAACAAGGGAAATGTTATATTTTCTTTTGTGATGCTTCAAAGAATGGTTGGGATGTGTACTAATACAGGATAAGAATGTAATTTTTATTGCTTCACAACAGATTAAGAAACACGAGGAGAATTACCCAACACATGATCTGGAGCTTGCAATAGTAGTTTATGCTTTGAAGACCTGAAGACACTACCTTTACGGATGAAAGTGTCAGATCTTTACTAGCCACAAGAATCTGAGTATATATTTACAAAGCAAGAGTTAAATATGAGGAAGAGGAGATGGATGGAGTTCATTAAATACTATTATTGCACGATAGACTATCATCTAAGAAAGGCAAATGTGGTAGTTGATGCGTTGAGTAGGAAGTCGTCTTCATCATCATCTACAGACATTGTATAGTTGTATTTCTTGGTGTGCCATAAATGAGACATGTTAGTGTCCTTTGCCAGATGAATGTATAATTAGAAGTTTCTTTATTGGTGGGTTTGTTGACACAATTACAAGTTAAACCTATCTTGAGCCAACAGATCTGTGATGCACAATAGAATGATACTATGATATAGAATATGCAATCAAAATTAGGTAGTGAGAAGCATGATGGCTTTCATGAGGCAGATGACGGTACAATTTGTTTCCACAATAGGACAGTAGTTGTTGATGTTGATGGGTTGAGGAAGATGATACTTGAGGAGGCTCACTCCTCAATGTATGTGATGTATCCTGGAAGTACTAAGATGTACCATAATCTGAAGGACTTGTATTGGTGGCCAGGTCTAAAGTGTGATGTTATAGAATTTGTTGTCAGGTGTCCAGTTTGTCAGCATGTTAAAGTTGAGCACCAGAAACATGTAGGAACATTACAACCGTTGCCAATACCACAGTGGAAGTAGGATCATATCACTATGGACTTTGTGGTTGGTCTTCCTAGGACAGCCAAAGGTCATGATTCCATTTGGGTGATAGTGGATAGATTGACCAAGTCATCTCACTTCCTTTCAGTCAAGACGACATTTACAGCCGAAAAGTTGGCACATGTACATGTTGATGAGATAGTCTATTTGCATGGAATTGTAGTTTCTGATAGAGGTCCACACTTTACAAGTCAATTTTGGGAATGTATACATTCAGCAATGGGAACACATTTGAGGTTCATCACAACTTTCCAACCACAAATAGATGGCCAATATGAAAGAACTATTCAGACTTTAGAAGATCTTTTGAGAGCATGTGTTTTGTAGTTTCTTAGTAGTTGAGATGTACATCTGAGTCTGATAGATTTTTCCTACAATAACAACTATCAGAGAGGAATATATATGTGATGACCCTGAATTAAGGAGTTCGATATCCAATACAATATTTGATACCATATTTGGAGTAAATAATTTAGTGATGAACCTTGAGGCGTTATGTGGTCAAATGATGTAACTTGAACCTATTCAATCAAGATTTGATGGTCGATGGACTTGCATTCTAGATGTATATGACTTTTCAACGAGGTTATTTAAATAATTTATTTATACTATCAAATGCTTAATATTGGTATCATGCTTAGCTAAATGCTAGATTACGTTTTGGGAAACTAGCCTTTAAATCCTCATAGAATTTGCATCATATGGATGAGAGTTATTTAGGTTTCAATGGTTGATTTAATAACTAAGGTTCCAAACAATTAGAAATAAGCTCAAGATTTATTCATATACAGTAGCACATATGTCACGCAAGCCTACCCCCTTATTCCTGCAGTGTATCGCACTCACTAGTTGGGGAGGCTGTTAGGATCAGATGGCTCTGACTCCATCCCCTACCTCCGTTTCAAGCAGAGCAACTAGTGTCTAGGAGACCAGGTCATGAGGTGTAACAAGGAGGTTGTTAGAGCATTAAGCGAGATCCTTGGATCCACTGTGCCACCAGTATCCAACCAACACTTGTGAGACCAGGCTTGCGGGATATGAAGGCAAGGGCCCCGACCTCCCTCTTCTTTCTCCATAGCTGCAAGCAGCAGCCAACCTTGTAGGATGGGGGACTCCTTAGCATAGCTCCACGAGAGCCAGGTATAGGTGAAATACCTCAAGACTGCGAGGCATGCAGACGGTGAGGGGGATGACAATAATGGACGACGGTTTCATGGGAACAAAACTCCAGGCCGGCGTGAAGAGGAGCAGGCAGAGTCCTTGGTCGAGACGAACTTTGGAGGAGGAGCCCTCCTCCTGAGCTTCCAACGGCAGGCATGAGGAGCAACCCTGGCGACAACCCTCGCCGGAGTCGACCACAGCGGCGGTGCACCATGGCGGCGCAGACCCAGGCACCAGTGAGGAGGATGTACTACATGTTCAGCCTTCTCAACCGAGTCTTGGTCCTGGCCATGGGTGGAGAGCTCATAGATCTAGAGCTATGGAAGATACAGACCACTGAGGGTGGACCAGGCGGCGGCGGCTGTGGTACGCAGGCACAGCGTCGTGCGGCAGATCATGGAGATGTGATCCTTGTGCGAGGAACCACGGAGCCGGCTGATTCATCGCCTGAACCCCATCAACGGCGGCAAGATTTGAGCCACAAGGAAGACGTTCCAGTGGCATCCAGAGAGACCGGATGAGAGGCGGCGATCTAGCTAGAGCTTTTGGGGGGATGAGTGATGCGGCTCGGGTGATCACTCGCTAGAGAGTTGGTGACATTCAGTCCTTCACGGAAGACTAGAGTCTCGTTCGGGACTCTGGAAGCCGATCACGCGATCGCGAGGAAGAGGAAGCGGACGGTCCAGATAGGTGAACCCCGATCCAGTCACCCAGAATTGGACGGCCCAACACAAACCAAGAGAAGGACCGGCCGCAGCACAGCAAAGGAGCTGTGCAGCCCTAGAGCCATGTGTCGACGGGCTATTGGCCAGGAAAAGGTAATTCCCAGTAAATGACCATATCTTCTTTAATTCACAGTAATTAGCACGTTTATCAGAAAAATACAAACAAGGTACCAAAACGTTCAGAAAAATGAGTAGAACAACACCTTTATATCAGTCTTTTGATGCTTAAATATATGTGATATCATGTAAAATATGTAATGCTTAATTGATAGATAATAAATATCAAACATCGACCAAAAATTATGAGAAAATACCAGTAAGTGACAAATCATATCTGTAATCCATTTGATGTCAGTAATTATGATGTTGATGCACGAAAGCATATATTTTGTTTAATAGGGCTAATTAGGGATAATAACCCTAAATAAAATGTAGTAAATGCATACATGCTCAATAAATGATGAGATTTACAGAAAACCCTCATATCTATAACTGGAATATAATATATAAATCTGAGATCAGTTATATGCATAGAATTCATGTTATATGAATATGACCCTTAATACATGGGTTGTAACCCTAAATTGAATAATGTATATAAACTAGGGTTAATATGTGCACCAAAAAGGATATGGAACCTAATATTCAGATAATGATTCATAATCTGGAAAATGACATCAGTAAGATAAATATAAGGTAAGAATACAACTAATCATAAGAATAACATAATGATCTAAGTAAACCCTAAAATGAACACGACTAGGGTTAAGATGATGAGAATCTAATGCTAGTATATGATTTTGTTATTAATCAGGTGCTGACCAGTTTATCTAGATGATCATGGATATGATTAGAAATCTCTGAACTCAGGTACGTGGGATTTATTAAGTATAAGACTAGTTTCCTGGTTGCATATGATATGTGATATCTTGAATGCTCGTATTTGGATATGATTGCTTGGTTGAACTAGTATGAGTTATACTTCGCCAAATCTAATAGAACATAAATGAGTATGATGGGTTTTAGCTACTAAAGCACATAGCATGGTGTGGATGTATGTTGCCTAACATGGATGTATGATTCCTTGGCCCATGTTAGATGTATGATGATACTATATTTCCCACACTAGATGTAAGTCAAGTGCAAGTATGAGTAGTACAACCGCATCAAAGTGAAAGCAATAAAAAGAATGTTTACCTAATTATCACTTTAAATAATGTTTTCTTTTACTCTTTCTTTCTCAAGTTATTTCAATTATGCAAACATATTAGTATGTATCTTTCTACCCACGTACACAACACTTTGTGTGTTGATTCGTTGTTTCACGTATGTTTTAGGTTCAGAGATAGCATGGGAGAAAAGTACAGGATGTGAGCAAGTTATCCAGGTTGTACCTATTGTCTAAGATCCTATTAGCATACATGTTCAGACTTGTAGAATTTTCATTCAATATGTAAATGTAAATAATTTGTAATAATTCATGTTATTAAAAATATACATGTGAATGCTGAGAAATGTTATGGTTGTATGTTCATGTATGTGTATTATGCGTCCGCATCGCTCTCTGGTATGATTGGATGATGTTTTCAGATTTTGACATCTCATTCCCAATAGGGTTTGGAGAAATCAAAATCCGGGGACGTCACAGTTGGTATCAGAGCATGAACAATAGCTACACCTAACAATTGCTCACCATGAAACATTAAACATAAATCTCACCTTTCACTTTAAACCTTAGAAACTTAGTAAGTTGTTCTATAGGAATAAGGTTTGACTTAGCCTCTAAGTTAGAACCTAGATGTTCGAGAACTAGGTTTAGATAAGTGTGAGAAACCTTTTACATATAGAGCTCATATGTATTGGGTAGCTACACTAATCTACACCATGTTCTCACCATTTCACTAGATGACATGGAACTGGACTATCTA
This sequence comes from Alisma plantago-aquatica, assembly GCA_963693085.1. Taxonomy (NCBI): domain Eukaryota; kingdom Viridiplantae; phylum Streptophyta; class Magnoliopsida; order Alismatales; family Alismataceae; genus Alisma; species Alisma plantago-aquatica. The sequence continues at coordinate 1,319,610,276 of OY856412.1, read as the reverse complement.
CTGTGTGTTGGAAACTCGTTTTGCTGATTTGGTTTTGTTTTCCAATCGGCTCGAGCCTCGACAATTTTCTCTGACGTCTTCTTTCTCAGAGAAAAACTATATATTATTTTATTATATATATGTAAATATAAAAATGTGTCCCTCACACTGGAGAGTAGTTAGTGTTCATGCAATCTAAGTGACAGGGAGTGACATCAGTCTAGAAGAGAGAATAGATCTAGATTAGATGACTAGAGCCTCATAAGGTTATGTGATAGATAGATAGACAAACGAAAGAGGAAGGAAATAAGTATATAGAATGTTACCTAAGTTGATCTATGATGGTATAAGTTTCCTTATTAAGATTTGAGTTATATATGAACCGAATCCACTATTAGAGGATCTATGCTAAGTCGTGATGATGAAAGTACATTCCCTTTTCCTACTTAAGATAATCTAAGTTAAGATAGAGATGAGTGTGCATGAGCCTCAAGCTCTTATACAAGGAGGATATCTAGTGGTGGGATGAGATATGTGGTGAACTCTAGAGAGAGTAAGACCCACAGGGAGAAGTTCATAGGACCTAGCCTCCAATATATGAGATATGTGTTAGAAAAAAATCCTACACTAGATTACTCTCGAGTGTTGAGTTGAGTCATTATGCATGATTCAAATCTATATGTGAGAATTGGGTAAAAAGAAAAGGATGGGTAGATGACCCATATGATAAAGTCAATCATTTGGCTGAGTTAGGTCCTAGCTAGAGTGACATATTTTGTGAATCTCATCATTAGTTGCAAGTGAGGTAATATATGAACTCTAGTTATGAGAGTATGATGCTTTGTGCAAAAGATACTCAAAATACATGTTCTCCCTTCTTCTTCTCTTTCTTAATATATGATGATAGAAACCTCACTTGAGCTATATAGATGATTTATATACGAGGAGTCACTCGTATAAGCTTGACCTATTCTATATTTCCCCCCCTATATCATACATGTAGTACCCAAGATTGAAATCATGATAAGTTTGATTTTAAAATATTCTCTTCCCCTTCATATGAAACATGAAAGATATGATGTTGAGGTCATGGGATAAACTTAGTATATTCTCTTTTTTTTTCCTTCACATAATACATGCAAGACATAAAAAGTTGAGTTCATGAACTTGATATAAAGATATTTTTGGATCATAGGATATATGATCAAAAATATAGTTCATAACTTTGATCCTTCTCAATGTATGCTTCTTAGTTGAGTATGAATATCACACCATAGGGTGAAACCCTAATGGTCAAACATGTTACGTAAGCCCTTCTTAAGAAAAATTCTAATATCAAGGATGAAGATAAATCTCCTCTAATTCTGAAATTATTGTAAGATGTTGATCATAAAACATATTAATGATGTTGAATTTGAATAATCTAAATACCATGGCATATAGATGAATTCCTCTTGAACCTTACAATCATGAGAAAAACTTGTATCCTTAGGGGTGATATAATCCTAAGATACCATAATGTCATGGCTAAGACATTAAGTGATGCTTCCACATAAATAAGGTGGGGTGGACACACCTAAGAATCTCTAGACCCTAAGCTGACAACTTAGAGTGCATGCAACTAAGGTGGTCTTAGAACCTAAGCAATGATGATGTGTATGAAGTTGAACTCCTAAATAACCTCTTGAGGATGAGATTAATTGAATTTTGAGGACAAAATTCCTTATAAGGTGGGGTGAATGTGATGACCCTGAATTAAGGAGTTCAATATCCAATACAATATTTGATACCATACTTGGAGTAAATAATTTAGTGATGAACCTTGAGGCGTTATGTGGTCAAATGATGTAACTTGAACCTATTCGATCAAGATTTGATGGTCGATTGACTTGCATTCTAGATGTATATGACTTTTCAACGAGGTTATTTGAATAATTTATTTATACTATCAAATGCTTAATATTGGTATCATGCTTAGCTAAATGCTAGATTATGTTTTGGGAAACTAGCCTTTAAATCCTCATAGAATTTGCATCATATGGATGAGATTTATTTAGTTTTCAATGGTTGATTTAATAACTAAGGTTCCAAACAATTAGAAATAAGCTTGAGATTTATTCATATACAGTAGCACAAATGTCAAGCAGGCCTACCCCCTTATTCCCGCAGTGTATCGCACTCACTGCTTGGGGAGGCTGTTAGGATCGGATGGCTCTGACTCCGTCCCCTACCTCCATTTCAAGCGGAGCAACTAGTGTCTAGGAGACCAGGTCATGAGGTGTAACAAGGAGGTTGTTAGAGCATTAAGCGAGATCCTTGGATCCACTGTGCCACTAGTATCCAACCAACACTTGTGAGACCAGGCTTGCGAGATATGAAGGCAAGGGCCCCGACCTCCCTCTTCTTTCTCCATAGCTGCAAGCAGCAGCCAACCTTGGAGGATGGAGGACTCCTTAGCATAGCTCCATGAGAGCCAGGTATAGGTGAAAGACCTCAAGACTGTGAGGCATGCAGACGGTGAGGGGGATGACAATAATGGACGACGGTTTCATGGGAACAAAACTCCAGGCCGGCGTGAAGAGGAGCAGGCGGAGCCATTGGTTGAGACAAACTTTGGAGGAGGAGCCCTCCTCCTGAGCTTCCAACGGCATGCATGAGGAGCAACCCTGGAGAAAACCCTCACCGGAGTCGACCACAGCGGCGGTGCACCATGGCGGCGCAGACCCAGGCACCAGTGAGGAGGATGGACTACAGGTTCAGCCTTCTCAACCGAGTCTTGGTTCTGGCCATGGGTGGAGAGCTCATAGATCTAGAGCTATGGAAGATACAGACCACTGAGGGCGGACCAGGCGGCTGTGGTACGTAGGCACAACGTCGTGCGGCAGATCATGGAGACGTGATCCTTGTGCGAGGAACCACGGAGTCGGCTGATTCATCGCCTGAACCCCATCAACGGCGGCAAGATTTGAGCCACAAGGAAGACGTTTCAGTGGCATCCAGAGAGGCTAGATGAGAGGCGGCGATCTGGCTAGAGCTTTTGGGGGGAAGAGTGATGCGGCTCGGGTGATCACTCGCTAGAGTGTTTGTGACTTTCAGTCCTTCACGGAAGACTAGAGTCCCATTCGGGACTCTGGCAGCCGATCACGCGATCGCGAGGAAGAGGAAGCGGGCGGTCCAGATAGGTGAACCCCGGTCCAGTCACCCAGAACCGGACGGCCCAACACAAACCAGGAGAAGGACCGGTCGCAACACAGCAAAGGAGCTGTGCAGCCCTAGAGCCATGTGTCGGCGGGCTATTGGCTAGGAAAAGGTAATTCCCAGTAAATGACCATATCTTCTTTAATTCACAGTAATTAGCACGTTTATCAGAAAAATACAAACAAGGTACCAAAACGTTCAGAAAAATGAGTAGAACAACATGTAACCTTTATATCAGTTTTTTGATGCTTAAATATCAGTGATATCATGTAAAATGTGTAATGCTTAATTGATAGATAATAAATATCAAACATCGATCAAAAATTATGAGAAAATACCAGTAAGTGACAAATCATATATGTAATCCATGTGATGTCAGTAATTATGATGTTGATGCACGAAAGCATATATTTTGTTTAATAGGGCTAATTAGGGATAATAACCCTAAATAAAATGTAGTAAATGCGTACATGCTCAATAAATGATGAGATTTACAGAAAACCCTCATATCTATAACTGGAATATAATATATAAATCTGAGATCAGTTATATGCATAGAATTCATGTTATATGAATATGACCCTTAATACATGGGTTGTAACCCTAAATTGAATAATGTATATAAACTAGGGTTAATATGTGCACCAAAAAGGATATGGAACCTAATATTTGGATAATGATTCATAATTTGGAAAATGACATCAGTAAGATAAATATAAGGTAAGAATACAACTAATCATAAGAATAACATAATGATCTAAGTAAACCCTAAAATGAACACGACTAGGGTTAAGATGATGAGAATCAAATGCTAGTATATGATTTTGTTATTAATCAGGTGCTGACCAGTTTATCTAGATGATCATGGATATGATTAGAAATCTATGAACTCAGGTACGTGGGATTTATTAAGTATAAGACTAGTTTCCTGGTTGCATATGATATGTGATATCTTGAATGCTCATATTTGGATATGATTGCTTGGTTGAACTAGTATGAGTTATACTTCGCCAAATCTAATAGAACATAAATGAGTATGATGGGTTGTATCTACTAGAGCACATAGTCTGGTGTGGATGTATGTTTCCTAACATGGATGTATGATTCCTTGGCCCATGTTAGATGTATGATGATACTATATTGCAAACACTAGATGTAAGTCAAGTGCAAGTATGAGTAGTACAACCGCATCAAAGTGAAAGCAATAAAAAGAATGTTTACCTGATTATCGCTTTAAATAATGTTTTCTTTTACTCTTTCTTTCTCAATTTATTTCAATTATGCAAACATATTAGTATGTATCTTTCTACCCACATACACAACACCTTGTGTGTTGATTCGTTGTTTCACGTATGTTTTAGGTTCAGAGATAGCATGGGAGAAAAGTACAGGATGTGAGCAAGTTGTCCAGGTTGTACCTATTGTCTAAGATCCTGTTAGCATACATGTTCAGACTTGTAGAATTTTCATTCAATATGTAAATGTAAATCATTTGTAATAATTCATGTTATTAAAAATATACATGTGAATGCTGAGAAATGTTATGGTTGTATGTTCATGTATGCGTATTATGCTTCCGCATCGCTCTCTGGTATGATTGGATGATGTTTTCGGATTCTGACATCTCATTCCCAATAGGATTTGGAGAAATCAAAATCTGGGGACGTCACAATATATGTCTCCCTATGAGGCTCTATATGGGATATGTTTTTGGTCTCCACTTTGTTGGAATGAGATAGGTGAGTATCAACTCTTGGGTCCTAAGTTGTACAACAGACTATAGAAAAAAGTAAGGTGATACAACAATAGTTGAAGGCAGCCCAGGATAGACATAAATATTATACAAATAACTATCATAGATTGTTAGAATTTCAAGTGGGAGACAAAGTGTATCTCAAGGTTTCTCCTTAGAAATATGTGCTGAAGTTTGGGAAGAAGGGTAAGTTGGCTCCTAGATTTATGGGACCATGCCCTATTTTGGCTCATGTTGGAAAGGTGGCATACGAGTTAGAGATACTACCAGAGTTGCACAAGTTGCATAATGTTTTTCAAATCTCCATGTTGAATAATGTCATCCAGATATAGAGCAGATGATCCATCCAGTAGAGTTTGAGTTAGATGAGGATGTTTCCTATGTTGAGGGTCCTATGTTGATCTGGGCCAGATGGGTGAAAAAGTCGAAGAAGAAAGATATAGTATTAGTGAAGGTTTTGTGGCATCAATGTGGTGTAGAGTAAGCCATGTGGGAGTTATAGGATGAAATGCTTAGAAAGTACCCATCTCTCTTTGCATAGGATTTTGGGGCGAAACCCTTGTTAGGGGTTTATAGTTGTAAGACACCTGACCATGCTTAAAGGGTTGAATATGATTACTTACCTTAATTGAGTGCTTTAAACCTTAATATAACCTTGTGATATGTTTTGGTATCATGTGACAAGCTTAAGTTTTATATTTGGTCCAATTTGGACAATGTTTGAGCAAGTTATGCAATTTTATGCACATTTTGGACATTTTTATAGTTTACCCAAATCTGACGTTTTCCTTGTAAATTTTCACATGCATTGTGTTCATTGTACATTATCTTATCATGATTGACCTTGTTGAGCCATGGGGCACTTAGTTGAACATTGGTTTGGAGGTGTTTCTTTCAATGGTAACGTAGGGTTTTACCCCTTCATGGATGAGCTACCTTTAGAAGCCATCAACCAATGGTACACCTATTTGGTTGACATCTTATGATCACTAACAGTTTTTGACAACCAATGGTCACCTCTAGAGGTAGTAGGTCGATGGTTTTCTTGTTTTGGTTCACTTGAATCGGTGGTTCACTTAAAAGAGATGGTCAAACAATGGTTCACCACTTAAGTGACTAAAGGTCCAAAGAACTGATGGTTCCTTTGCTTGGGGGAGATGGTGGGCCTAGAGAGTCGAAAATTGATGGCTAAGTAGGTCTCCATGAGTGGTGGAATAGCTGCTTGCAAGGCCATGTAAGTTCTAGGCTATTGCCATGTGGAGAGCTGCTAGGACACCTCAAGTTTCTCTCTTCCCTTATCCATAAGCTTTATATACCTATCCTTTAGCTCACAAACAAAACCTTTGGACTCTTATCTCTTCCATCCTCTAGATAGCTTCATATTTCACCTACTTGATGGAAAATAGAGTGCCCAAGGAAGAAGAAGTAGCCAACCCTCTTGTTAGAGCATCTAGGGTTCGGATCTACCCTCATATAAGGTTTTTGAAGCTCCCATTAGGTGATCTTAATCTAAACTAGAAAGTTTCTCCTTCTCTACTTTGTTTATTTTGCTGTTCTTCTTCTTCCTACCTTCTTCCTAGATGGAACCATGTTGTTTCATGGCAAAGTTTTCTTTAAAGTTCAAAGAACTTATCTTCTTGCTCCCTTCACCTAGGGTTTACTCCATTTCTTGAAGAAGAAGCTTACTTGGCCAAGTTCAGGCATAAATCTAGGGTTCTTTACCTTCTTTGCTGGAATTTTCTTGCTTCTTGGTGTTTGATCTTCTCCTAGAGGTGAGTTTTATAATCCTCTTCACTTTTATCATTTGCTACAAGCTTGCTTACTCATATTCTTGCTCTAAAATGATGATCTAGTCTTAAAGAAGCTATGTATGCTTATCATTTCGATTTTAATGATGTCCCTTGATTAGTTTTCAGTTCTAAATGAACCTGAAACTATGTGCAAGACCTTCCCGAGGTAGAGGAACACTTAGATCAGGTTTACATGGCAACCGATGGTGCTAAGTACCTATCAAACGATGGCTTCTATTCAGTGTTTTTTAGGCTAATTTTCAACTTTATACATGAACCAATGGATGACCTTATATTATAACCGATGGAGATGCCTTTGTGGCAACTGATGGTGATGACAAATTGTGTTAAACGGTTGTCACACCTTAGGTCAGTTCTAGACTCTTTTGGAAGCTCAATGATCAACGGTTTAGTGCCCTAAAGATGGTATGAACCAATGACAATTTTTAGTTCAACATCTGATGGTGTTCAATGATGGTAGTATTGACCCCATCAGTCGATGGTGACATAATGTGTCACGATGGTGGTTCAGGTTATGACATGATTGTGTAACTAGGTATCACGAGTTTCTTTAATTAAGCTCTAAACTGATAGTTTCTTTGGTTTTATGATCCAAGGGTTAAACCTACATATCAACCGATAGTTTTGAAATATTATAACATGATCCATTGGTTTAGAATAAATTCTATAGTATAATGTGTTGGTTCTAATAATGGGAATTTGATGGATCAATGCCTTTAAATTATAGTCTTACGTTTTCCCTCGTATGAATACATTTGATAAATCACCATAATAAGTGGATGTGTAACTTTAATGTGATAAAGCTTGTTACCCCTAAACCCTAAGGTAACTAAGTGATGGTGATAGATTGTAATCATCCCCCTTGAATGATTAATATGATAATGGAATGCTCTCTTATTGTTGTTGCAACCTAAATTTGTTTCTATATGAATATCATAGTTCCTTGCTATATTATACTCATATGTCACATGTTTGGCGACATACTATTGAGCCATGTTATAAGGCATGGGAAGATAATAATGATCTTACAGGGTATGATGTGATGGTCTTTGTAACATCCCTGACCTGGGTTATACTTTAACCCTAGGTGTTTTTATTAAGAAAGATGATTATATTCTTAATCTTATCTTGTGAAAGTAATTAGGGCTCTTGAGAAACTTATGTTTCAATTTTGGTCTTGTTTAAACAATGTTAAAGCAATGTTTGCTTATTTTGGACTAAAGTGCAAATTACCCAAGTTGAGGGGTTAGATTGCAAATGTTGCATGATAAGATGTTCCTTATGTGTTGAAGCATAATGAGAATGAAGATGATGCAAAGCTATGACTTGTGGTAGCCTGAGTACCAAGGAAAAGCTGATAAAGCAATGTTTGTGCATTAAAACCTAGTTTTGGTGTAAAGTGCAATTTACCCAAAACCTAGGGTTAAATATTTCAATAAGGTCCCTAATGTTTCCTGTCACCATTTAGAGCAAATAAAATGAGAGGGGTACCTCATTTGAATTAAGTTGGAGGAGAGAGAATCTTGATATTAAAATAATCAAGATTTAATCCTAATTGAAACCCTAATTCGATTTAGGGCAAAAATAAATGTATTAAATAAAGGGCCTTCAACCAAAATTAAAATTGTTGGATTTAGATGTGCGTGGACATCTTTGAGACTTGAAAGGACCACGAAAATATCCAAGGGAATGGATAACTCACTCACAATTTTATAAGAAAAAGAAATATCCACTCACTTATGGATATTAGTATAATATGATTTGAGGTGCTTAATTTGCTTTTCTTTAAATCATGGATAATTGAGAGGAATAATAGGCAAACAAGATGGCTTCGTGGCCAAGGAGTTGAGGGGGAAGATGCGGCACCATTTTTGGGATTAAATGAATTTTTATGAGGCGCTTTCTCTCTCCTTGAATTTCTTATAAAAAAAGACCCTTTACAAGCCAAATGAAAGGATTTTTTTCGTTTGCACTTCTTCTCCTTACTTGGAAACCAAAAAAGGGATCTAGGGAGGACCTGGAGGACGACCCCCAACCTGTTGGTAAGGTTCTTGATTCATTTCACCTTGATTCCATGGTGAAAATCGAAAATAAAGTATGGATTTCTTCTTATTTTGATCTCCTCTTCAACCCTAGCCAATCTTTTCGGCCAAAAGCTTGAGGACGAGCCTAAGGGGAGTTGCAAGAGATTCATACACCATTGTTGGCATGAGATTGGAGCTTTGGATCTCAATTGGAGGCGGGTTTTATAACTTGAAACCCTAACTTTGTTATTGCATTCAATTCCCCATCAAATAATGATCATTTCTCTAGTTTCAATTATTGATTTGGTTGATTGATGCAATTTCCATGGAAATTACAGCAGGTTTCGTGGGTCTAGAGCTTGATAATGATGAAATCATCATAAGCACACACCTCTCCAAATATCTAGACCAAATGGTTTCAATCAAATGTCCAAACAGTTTGTGTTTTGGAAGCAAACGATTTCAAACTGTTTAGTAGCAAACGGTTTCACCAAACCGCATTAGACCAAATGGTTTCAGACCGTTTGGTAATGTTGACCAGGGTTGACCATTTGGGGACTTGTTCATAATGATCTAGGTTAAAGACCCACCAATTATTATTGATTAACTCCAATCGGTTCATGAGTTGAAGGTCCATCAACCGCCTAAACCCTAATCAGGTTGAGTGCTGATTTCATAAGTAATTGAGTTTGAAACTTGGGTTGATTGAACCAAACGGTTTCAAAACCGTTTGGGAATCACCCAAATGGTCTCAAGACTGTTTGGAGGTCAACTAAGACCGTTTGGAGGTCTATGGTTGAGTATGGTTAGGTATTTGAAGATTCAAACATATGGTTTAAACCCTAATCGGCTAAGTGTTGATTTTGCAATTGAATGAGTTGATGCTTTGGGTTGATTGACCCAAACGGTTTCAAAACCGTTTGGGGATCACCCAAACGGTCTGAATACCATTTGGGGGTCACCCAAGACCGTTTGGAGGTCTAGGGTTAAGTTTGGGCAAGTGTTTGAAGGTCCAAATATTCCAAATTGAAATACAATTGAGTGCTGATTTGGTGACCAATCCCATGATCCAAAACTTAATTGAATGACATGGTTGATGATGATTTGATGCGAAAACGGTCTCAAGACCGTTTGGAGGTCATCCAAACGATCCCAAGACCGTTTGGGGGTCACCCAAGACTGTTTGGATGTCTAGGGTTGACTATGGTTAAGTGTTTGAAGATCTAAAGGTACTAAGTTGAAGTGCAATCAAATGTTGACTTGTTGATCAATCACATGTTCCAAACCCTAATTGGATGACTTGGATCTGAGTGATGAGGTGGGAAAACGGTCTCAAGACCATTTGGAGGTCATCCAAATGACCTCAAGACCGTTTGGGGTCAGGTCATGTTCAATTTGGATGATGGTCCAATAGTTTTAAAGTAACTAGTTACACATTGATTAATGTTGAAGGATCATCGATTCCAAACCCTAATTCAATTGACTCAAACCTTAATTGATGACTAATTGAGGGTCAATTGAGGGTCAAATCTGTTGAAGGTTTACCTATTTAACTCAATTGAATTATGGTGATGGGTCCAGTTGAAGATTGGTTACATGAATTCAATGATTGAAGGAATCAACATTGAGAACCCCAAATCGATTTGATAGGTTGAGACCATCTTTGGTCCATGTGGTTTTGAGGAAGTTTGGACCAAACAGTCTCAAGACCGTTGGAGTCCAAATGGTCTCAAGACCGTTTGGGACCAAACGATCCCAAACCAGTTGAGCCCATGCGGTTTCCAAAGGTGCTTTACCAAACAGTTTCAAGTACTTGCTTTAGCAAACGGTCTCAAGCACCACCTTTACCAAACGGTTTCAAATCGTATGAACTTTGAATGAACAAGACTGTTTGGGGCTCAAGTAGTCAAAATTAATTGAGGACTCAATTGGTTAATCCACTTGGACACCTATTGTAATTGAAGATTCAACTGGTCAATTCAATTGGATACCTTATGTAATGGAGGTCCAATGTAATTGAATCTCTTGAGAATTAAGATGATGAATGATCCATTGATCCAATGATGATTAGTAATGATAATCAATGAAGGTACAAAGGTTGAAACCCTAATAGTACCTAAGTGATTAGTGCCAATTAAGGGATAAACCCTAATTGCCTATAAGAACAATGATTTGGTACATTATGTTAATCATAATTGTATGTACTTGATTGAAGGGTTGATGTAACCTAATCAAGTTGAGAGGATGATGGAAAGGAATTCATATATGAGTATTGAACATGCGATGATTAGGTTATGATCCTTAATAAAGAGATCATGAAACCCTAATTGAGGGTGATTCCATGTGAAACCCTAATTGAGGGTGAATCCATGAGAAATCCTATTTGAGGGTAATGTTATGAGAATCGTTAATTAAGATTAATGTTATGAGAAACATTAATCTAGGGTAATGTTATGTGAAACCCTAATTAAGAGTAGTATTATGGAAATCGTGGAGAATGATGTGAAGTGAGACTTAAATCCAGGATGATGCCATATAATGTTATGTGCAACCATAGTCATGGTATAATGGGCAATATACTAAAGTAGGATGTGGTTATTACAATTAAGTAAGATGAGGATGTTATAACCATGAAGGGTAAAGTTGATGAACTATATGAATGATAGTATTGATACCCCTAATGAATAAGGGCCTAAAGGACAAGATGATGCCTAGATTATTATATATCTAATTTCATGTATGTGTAAGAACCCTATTCATCTTACAATGATGAGGGTATGAAACTCTTAGGAGTGATGTATGCAATATCATATAATGGAGTGAATAACATCCTATGGGTTGAAATACCTAAAGTGGCTGATAATTATTTAATCTATATCAGCAATGCCTAACCTTTGGTTAAGTCCATATCATTAAAGATAATTGGACAGTCCAAATGTGTGACCTATGCACCATATGATAAAAGTGACAAGTAAGTGGATGAAGTATTAAGAGGGAAATACCTTAATACAAGGTTTGTTGATTAACTTAAGTAAGATGGACATGAGAAGGAAGTGATACATCAAGATATGATAGATATCACATTCTGCATTTCAGGGTAAGCATACCTTGATGGACCCCTAATCCAACATTCTTAGATAAGAAACACATGAAGGGTGTGTTATGCAATTGTTACAATAAATATGTAATAAACTCAATGTACATGACAAATGTTGACTAATATACTTTGAGAATGGGGTAAGCCAAATCAATGAGTATGATGTAATCATACCATGACAAGGATGAGAAATGAACTCATGCCTTGAATTGATGATCATTAGTGATATATGATGAGAATGGTGATCATAATCATATATTTATGATATCCTTGTATGCTCCTAGAAGTGTGGAGCAATACATTAGGGTGGAACTAATAATGTGAGCATGAATCCCTAATTAATGTGCGATGGGAAACCCTAACCCTAATTTTGGGTAAAGGGAATTAAAAGCCCTATTTTATAGACAACCCTAATCCTGGTAAAGGATGGTGGTGTTACTATTACTTCATATGATGTGATAAATGATTTACATAACTGTTATTATGTCCATTAATCATGTGGACATCATGAGATGATGAACATATCCAGACCTGAGCTATGACATTCATATATAAATATGTTGAATGGCCTTATGTGCCTAATGTTGTTGTTTCTTAGCAAGAGTAACAAAAGGTATATGAACCTTATGAGTTCCATGAATAATTGTTGCCTAGTAAAAAGTAATAAAATACTTAAGGCCTTGTGAGCCATGTGAGATACTTGTGTAACAAGTATCATGTATACCTCGGTCTGAGAACATGGAGGTAATAGTTACATAATAAGTGGTAACAGTGATAGTGATGAATTAAGGGTATGAATACCCAAAGTTAATGAGCATGGAAATGATGATGTTGAGGGATATGAACTTTCAAAGAAATGAAATGAGGGATTGAGATCCCAATGTCTTTTAAAAGGTTGATTAGTGATTGATGAAAATAGTACATATTTCTTTATAGCACTTGTCTGAATAAGTTATGTTTGAGAACTTGGATGATGCTAAAAGAATATGCTAATGTACTTAATTAATCAAGTGAAATCATATCATGTAGAGCCCTAACCATAGATCCATCATCGTCAACAAATTGGTGATGGTGAAACGGGTGCTCCGCGGCAAAACCCGGAGGGCATTCTTTTGAGTATGTGGGGGTTATGTCCGCGAATATCCTTACGTCCTAATAGAGGAATTGATAGAAGGTAAACATTAAACCTCTCAATCCTTCATTACTTGTATCGGGATAGATGTATCACGAATCTCCCGATGATTGGGATAGATGCAATACAAATCTCCCAATAGTGTTAATACCTGATTGATGGAGATAAACATGAAATCTCACGATCGCGAAGAGAGTGCAGCACGCCACTGTAACTCTGATAGTGAAGTTTCCAGTATACCCTAGAAAGATATATATAGCAGAGACACAAGATGTCCTACATGTGATCTCACCCTGACCAAGATGTGGGAGGTCATGGGAATCCGGCTCCTCCATTAACCTTGTATGGTACCGATTTCGACTTCGCAATGGTCGGTTGGAGTATGAGCGGTATACCTCATCTCCTCAGGGCATAAGTGTGATTGTAAAATATAATCAGCCGTTTAGCATGTTTGCTTAAGGATTGAATACAAAAATTCATTGGTTGATGTTATACTTCCTTTATGCATCTCTAGGTGATAAATGTTATTTATATCTCTTTACATCCATTGCAAATAGATAGATGAATTATGAATCTACCACGAGTAGATGCGATGTCCTCCTTAAAGAAGGAGATTATATTGATCTGTTCAAACAATTTTTTATATTGATGTTAATATATAAGAACACATATTCAGTTTTAATTATAATAAACTGCTATAACAATGTTTTGGCAGAGAGTTATATCTCCCGCTGGGACAATTTACAATTGTGTCACCCCCGTGGGGTCCAATGTTTTTAGGTGAATACGGACAAAGAAGTAGATACTCTTTTGCAGAAAAAGAAGAGCAACAGCCTGGACAGCAGTGAGATCTCAGGTGGAGATCGTGACTGTCAAGTCATAGAGTTAGAAAGTCCTACGTGTCGTCTTTGTACTCTCAGGTCCTCGGAGTTTCTAGTTAGTGTTTTAATGAATCGATCCGAGATTTTGGCTTGATGCCTCAAAGTTATATGTTGTCTGTATATTATGTCTTGAGACAGCTGATGCTGTAATTCTTAAGAAGAGATAGCGCAAAAGATGTACTTTGAAACAGAATATAAATGTTATACTTTGGCTCTTGAAGAAAAAGATTTCCTATGTGTGGATCTCTTTACAATTTTTTTAATTTTTAGTCATTTTCAGTAACTCCATTGTTAATAATTTTGCTTCCACATTAGTTAATCTTGTTTTTGTGAGTCGGTCGTTATAGTTAGTGGTATCAGAGATCTAGGTTCGCTGAGTCTACAAAGACATAGGACTAAGGTAGTAGAGTCTGTTCTAGTGTCATCCAGTGTATCTGATAGTGTCTTCTGCTCATATGGGAGAAGAAGAACTTGAAGATGACTGGGTCACATGAGGAGTTTGCTGCAGAAAGCAGCAATGCTGCACCAAGAAGAGGTGTAGGGGAGCAGGCAAGAGAGGGACAATTTCCTGAGAACCCCCTAGCTAATCCAACTGTGATAAGAAATCCTTCCTTAGGAATCATTTTTGGGGAATTTAGGGCAACCATGATGTATTTAATGGATCTAGCACTAGCAGTGCAACCTAGATTACCATCCCCTAATGATGATGTTTTAGACATCAACATGATATGTAGTCCACATCACCAGGTGGAAACAATGGGAATTGATGAAGTTCTGGACTTAGAACAAGTTTGTGCTCAACCTCATCATGTTGAATCAATAAATAGTGAAGGAAGGAATAGGTTTCAAACCAAAGGCAGAATTTGCTATAGGTGTAGAAAGCTTGGACATATTGTAAAGAATTTTCCAACAAAGAACAAGGAAGAGAAAATTGAGAAAAGGCCTATCCAAATCCAGGGACAGAGTCCCAATAATTCCAAAAAGGGGAAAGATTTTTGTGACGACTGTCTCGCGAAAACAAGATTAACTAATGCGGAAGCGTTCATCAAGCAGCGGATTAGCGAAAATCACTAAAAATTAAAACTTTTTGCAAAGGGATCCATTCATAGGAAAACTCTTTCATTCAGAACCAAAGTAAAACTTTACATCTTGGTTCATGTATATACATCTCATGTACTTTTGCTTCTCGAGGAATACAAACATTAACTACTCTGTCTTAACTGTACACAGGTAGTATAAAACCCTCGAGGCACTAAGCCAAAATCTCGAAATCATTAACTACTACTCCAAGGACCTGAGAGTACAGAGACGACACATAAGACTTCTATATACATCTGAACATGACATGACAGTCAATGTATCCACCTGAGACTTTACTGCTGTCCCTGCTACTGCTGATGTCCTTCACCTCCTGAAGGATTCCTGTCTCCTCGTCCGCGTCCACCTAAAAATGTGGTTCCTACGGGGGTGAGACAATTATAAAAATTGCCCCAGCGAGAGATATAACTCTTACTTGAGAAGATGAATATGAACATGAGAATCATATTTATTTGACAGCAAATATTTTAATGTCTAACAGATTAGAACATTATTCTATATCAGAAGCATTGCAGTTATTACTTGATAGAATTAACATGTCACTTATCCTTTAATGAATAGGAAGAACATGTATAACATCTATTCAAACAACAGAATCATTACCACTGCATTAACTTTCTTCAGGCTTAGATCATATATCTAAAGCCTGGCATTATCAATGTGGAGTCATAGCCCGTAGCCATACTCTTTTCATAAGTGTTGGGATCTTAATCCCTCACTTCACCACTGGGTTTTTCTCATCCTTTCACAATTTCAATACCATAACCATGAAATCATGGGTATTCAAACCCTTTGTTCATCACTTGAGCACTGTTACCTCTTTCTCAGGTAACTAACACCTTTAGGTCATTTGACCAAGGTAAGTATGATACTTGCTACACAAGCATCCATCATGGCACTTGATACACATTAACTCTCTTGCCACCTCTTACCAGGCACAAGGTATATTATAGCACACAAGGCCCAATAAACAAATTCAAACTAATAACACATCATAGCTCATACCTGGCTATGCTCATCATCTCATGATACCTGCATGGTTAGCACATATAATAGCAGTACACCAATTATCTATCAATACCATGCAAAAACAATGTATTAATAATTTAAGGGTATTACCCTTAATCCTTTACCAGGATTTGGGTTTCCATCACACATGGCTCACAAAACCATTCAAATCTTGTCACCTCTCACTAGGCAACAACTTTATTCACATGGCGCACAAGGCCATTCACATCTTGTCACCTCTCACTAGGCAACAACTTTATTCACATGGCACACAAGGCCATTCACATCTTGTCACCTCTCACTAGGTAACAACTTAAAACAAAGGCTTACAAGCCCAACTCATCTTGTTACTTCTTTCTAAGTAACAAAAACATAATGGCACATATGGCCAATCAATTCTTATCAAATAAACATCATAGCTCATACCTGGCTATGATCATCACCTCATGAGACCTGCATGATTGTCACACATGATAATAGACTTATCAAGTTCACAACACATCATGCAATACATGGTAACACCACTATTCCCTTACCAAGGTTAGGGTTTACCATCAATTAGGCTTTCTTTCACATATCATTACCCTTCATTAAGAATAGGGTTTTCCATTATTAACCATTTAGGTTTTCAAGATCATATTATCAATGATCAAACCCTAGTTCATTGCTCCCCACATCTAGGAGCCAACATTTATACCATAAGTATTCAATCATACTTATTTATTCTCACCAATTATCATTAAATGATTATCATCACAAGGTATGAGTATCTCTCTCATCCTTAAGTTGAGAATTAACAAAACGACCATGTTAGTTCACTTTCAATTCAGCTCTAAGTCAAGCATAGACCACCACGGCCGTGCTACCTTGCACGGTCGTGCAAAGTAAAGTCGCCACGGCCGTGCTGCCTTACACGGCCGTGCTACATAGGATCATCACATGAATCATATTTATATATATGAATTCTATTATTTGATCCTTTCAACTTGATTAGGTCACATCAACCCTTCAATCATATGCATACAACTATGATTAACATAGGGTACCAAGTCATTGGTCCTATAAGCAATTAGGGATGCATTCCCAATTAGGGTTTCTCATGAAATCACCCACAATTAGGGTTCCACATGGATGCACCCTCAATTAGGGTTTCACTTGGAATCACCCTCAACTAGGGTTTCACATGGAATCACCCTCAACTAGGGTTTCACATTGAATCACCCTCAACTACGGTTTCACATGGAATCACCCTCAACTAGGGTTTCACATTGAATCACCCTCAACTAGGGTTTCACATTGAATCACCCTCAACTAGGGTTTCAACCTTTGTACCTTAATTTATTACCATCACTAATCATCATTGGATCAATAGAACATTCATCATCTTAATTCTCAAAAAATTGAATTACATTGGACCTCCATTACATAAGGTATCCAAATGAATTAGGGTTTCCAATGTTGATTCCTTCAATCATTGGATTCATGGAACCAATCATCAATTGGACCTACCCTCATACTTTAATTGAGTTTAATAGGTCAACCTTCAACTGATTTGACCCTCAATTGACCCTCAATTAATCATCAATTAGGGTTTGATTCAATTGAATTAGGGTTTAGAATCAATGAACCTTTAATATTCATCAATGTGTAACTAGTTACTTCATAACTATTGAACCACCATTCAAATGGGGTATGACCTGACCCCAAACGGTCTTGAGGTCGTTTGGATGACCGCCAAACGGTCTTGAGACCGTTTTCCCATCATATCACTCAAATCCAAGCAATCTAATTAGGGTTTTGTTCATTGAAGTGCTCACCAAATCAGCAATCTATTGCAGATCAACTTGATATCTTTAGACCTTCAACCACTGAACTATACTCAACCCTAGACCTCCAAATGGTCTTGGGTGACCACCAAACGGTATTGAGACCGTTTTTATGAGCTCCAAACGGTCTTGAGACCGTTTGGCCCATCCAACCTTTGGATTCTAGTGAAAAATCATCATGGATTGGTCTATCGAGTTGATCAACAGATCAGCACTACATTGCAATATGATTAGTACCTTTGGACCTTCAATTGGTCAACTATACTTGACCCCAGACCTCCAAACGGTCTTTAGGTGACCCCAAACGGTATTGAGACCGTTTGGATGATCCCCCAAACGGTCTTGAGACCGTTTGGGCTAATCAACCCAAAATCTCAAATTAGCTCATTGTGATTTCAGCACTGATTTCAATTAGGGTTAGCCCAATTGATTAGCCTTCAACTCATGACTCGTTTGGAATTAATCCATAAAATTTGGTGAGTCATTAGATAACATCATTAGGAACAGTAATCCCAAACGGTCAACGCTTGGTCAACGCACTCAAACGGTCTTGAGACCGTTTTCCCAAAAAGTTCAATTAAATCAGATTGAAAATCAGCACTTAATCCAATTAGGTTTCCCTAATTTATTAGGCTTCAACTCAAGATTACTTTGGAGTTAATCCCTCAAATTTGTAGGGTTATTAATAAACATAATTGTGAACAGGAATCCCAAACGGTCAACGCTTGGTCAACCATCTCAAACGGTCTTGAAACCGTTTTCTCAACCAGGTCAAGTTAATCAGTTTGAAAATCAGCACATAATTTAATCCGATTGCCTAATTGATTGGCCTTCAACTCTCGATTCCTTTAGAGTTAATCCCTCAAATTTGGAGGGTTATCAGCCTACATAATTAGGAACAAATTTCCCAAACGGTCAACGCTTGGTCAACCATCTCAAACGGTCTTGAGACCGTTTTCTCCCAAACGATCTCAAACCGTTTGCCCTTAAACGGTTTGCTGAAACCGCATAGCCAATCAAATTAAAACGATTTGGAGTAGCTATCAAAACGGTTTTTCTTGGTAATTTTCTTTGGATAAGCATATAGGATGATTTCATCATCCCCTTCCTTCGAACAACCAAGAACAGCAACCGTTATTGATGGAAATTGCAGCAAAGAAACAAGAGTGTATCAAATTGAAGAAATCAATCAACAAAGCATAGAGAATTGATGCAATAGCAATGTTTAAGGGTTTGAGTTATAAAACCCGCCTCCAATTGAGCTCCAAATCTCCAAGATCACGCCATTAATGGTGGATGAAGCTCTAGCAACTCCCCCTAGGCTCGTCCTCAAGCTTTTGATTGCAAAAGTTGGCTAGGGTTGAAGAGGAGATCGAAATAAGAAGGAATCCATAATTTATTTTTGATTTCCACCATGAAATCAAGGAAAACGAAGGTCAAGAGCTTACCAACAGGTTGGGAGGCGTCCTCCTGCTCCTCCCTAGCTCCTTGGTCGGTTTTGCAAGCAAGGGAAAGAAGAAAATCCGAAATAGTCTTTCATTTGGCTTGAAAAAAGCACTTTTATAAGGAAATTGATGAGAGAGAAAATGCATTATTAAAATGCATTAAATTCCAAAAATATGGCCGCCTCTTCCCCCTCAAATCCCTTAAGGACGAGGCACCTTCCTTTTCCTTTAATTCTCCTTCATTATCCTTGATTTAAAGAAAATCAAATTAAGCACCTTAATGCTTATTATATTAATATCCATATGTGAGTGGGTTTTCTTTTTCTTATAATAAGGTGAGTGGAATTTCACCTACTTAAGATATTTTCGTTCCTTATCTTGGAAAAGGAACGTCCATCCTTATTCAAAATCAACCCAAAACATTTTGGTTGAAAGCCCTTCAATTATTTTTATTCATTTTTGCCCTAAATCAAATTAGGGTTTCAATTAGGCATTAATCTTGATTATTTTAATATCAAGATTCTCTCTCCTCCAACTTAATTCAAATGAGGCACCCATATCATTTTATTTGCTCTACATGATTCCAAGAAACATTAGGGACCTTATTGAAGTGGTAATTTGCATATTTAACCCTAGGTTTTGGGTAAATTGCACTTTTCACCAAAACTAGGTTTTAATGCACAACACTATTTTACAAGCTTAATCTTGGTGCCCAAGCTTGTGAAAACCATACCACTACATCATATTCATTCTTATGATGTATCAACATCAGAGGAACATCTTACCATGCAACATTTGCAAATTAACCCCTCAACTTGGGTAATTTGCACTTTAGTCCAAAATAAGCAAACATTGCTTCAACATTGTTCGAACAGGACCAAAATTGAAATATAAGTTTCTCATGAGCCCTAATTACTTTTCCCAAGATAAGATTAAGAATCTACTTAACCTTATTAAGCAAAACAATCTAGGGTTAATTCATAACCCAGGTCAGGGATGTTACAATTTTGGTACCACCACTACAACTAGGACCTAGTGCACCAAGGCAATGGTCATCTAAAAAGGATAAAGAACTCTCTAGACCATGCCTGGCACCCATAATTTGCTACATGTGTAGACAGGTTGGACATCTGGCAAGAGATTGCTCAGCCATAAATGTTATGGTGAATCAACCTCTGAGGAAGAATCAGCCTGAGGCATTGAATAATCCACAAATCATGACAGGTTAGACAAAGTAATGTCATTCTTATATGTCTTTTTATGATTTCCTGAGTTAATTTGAGAAGGTAATTGATTGAGCTTTCTTTGATCAGTCCTGTGAGGACTTATATTTTGCATAATAAACATTATAGATGTTCATGTTGCTCTTACCTCTATGAGAAGAAGATGAGGTATTGAAGAGATGCCTGGGTAAAACCCAGTAATGTTAAATCTTATACTTATGATAATATGAAAATGAAGGAATATGATAGTATAAAAAGTGCATACTACTTAATCTCAGTATTTATATACCCTGGCCAGGTATACAACTACTGATGATAAAGTGAGTATGGAAACTCTTAGATTGTAATCTTTTTGATTGCTCTCATCAAGCAGTCATTCTGATACAATTTAATGAGTATCATGAAATAAGAAGCATCGAATGAATAAATGTGTCATGTTCTAAGCATAAGAAAGAGAAATCTGAGATAACCTCAGATGAGCATGTTGGTATGAGGAATATGATTCCTTGTTTTCTTTCCTCTCAGGGACATGTCAATCAAATGGGTCATAGGACACTTGATGTGCATAATATAAAGATGTTTATGTGATGGATACTTAGAAAGGTATCAGTTTATCTTATATTTTGGCTCCAAGGTGAAGATATATGTAATAAGCAATGTCCCAAGATGAAAGGAAGATAAAGATGTGATGTGTTTTTAACACATGAAATAGGTATCAAGGTAAGAAACCATGGTATCTAAAGATATATCAGATGATTTATGTTGACTACCTAGAATGGTCAATTATGAAATCAAATTAATCATGTAAACTAATATGAACATCACGTGTTAGGGGTTTATGTTTTGCATAAACATAACAATTGAAGATGTCTTTGAGTAAAGTTCTTAATTGATAAGTAACCTTTCCTTATGATAAGAGAATGTATAACTAATGAGATAGTTAGTGCAGGTAATAAGAAAAGATAGTATGGTGTTATCAGGTGAGATGACACAATCAGGGTATGAAAAGACTTATAGTCTCAAGTGGATGACAGAATATAATGGTGATCTTGAAAGAGAAATACTGAACCAACTAAGGAACATGGGAGTATGTGTTCCATGTGAACCATTCCATGATAAATTAGTGTGAAATAACTTTTTGTTGATCAAAACTCTATGGTGTCTCCATAATAATGAGGTTTTATGTGAGGACATGATGATATGATGCATGGATAATATCTGTTTCTCTTTATCAGGGATTTCGGGGATGAAATCTTTTTTTGTGTGCAAATAGGGTGGGGTGCCTCTTTACTAATTTGATAAAAGGGGTAATTACAGGGTATAACTACCAAAAGGAAAAGAAAGGAGACTGAAAGATACAACCCCTACAAAGAAAAAAGAAATTGTACAGAGTGTAAAGAACTATCTATACAAGGCTAAAGCAGAGAAAAATCTTTGATGCAGCTGTTCCAAAAGTCTCTCCATCTCCATGCAGGCTCCCTCGAACACTCTTCTGTTTCTCTCTAGCCACAACATGTAAATCATGCAGCTGGTGAGTAATTTATCCTCTCTTCTAAGCAACAGCAGGTCATCCTGGCTTCTAATTAGGATATTGGACTTCTTCAAGAACAGATCCCACAGGCCTCTAGCATAAGAACAACTGAAGAAGAGGTGTTTCAGGTTCTCTTCATGAGCTTTACAGAAATAGCATCTAGAGACGATATAGAACCCCATCCTTTTAAGATAATCAGCAGTAAGGAGCTTTCCAAGAAAAAACTTCCACAAGAAAATAGACCACCTTCTGGGCATACCATCAGACCAAATCCAAGAACCCCA
The DNA here is from genome assembly GCA_963693085.1 of Alisma plantago-aquatica. NCBI lineage: Eukaryota > Viridiplantae > Streptophyta > Magnoliopsida > Alismatales > Alismataceae > Alisma > Alisma plantago-aquatica. The sequence goes on along the minus strand of OY856412.1, from coordinate 1,319,587,986 downwards.
TGGTACATTCTCCCATTTAGTTCTACAAATAGCCCAACCATCTTTCATGGTAAAGGAGGATCCCCCTCTAAACAGAATAGCATCTTCAACATTAGCGTGGATGGTTTGCTTGTTAAGAATATCCCTTAAAGCATCACCACCTCTGACATTCGGAATAATCCAATTACCATTCTCAATAAAGGAGCCAACTCTAACCAATCTGCCTCTCCCCACGCGAAATACAAGTTGGGGGTTAACCACATCAATTAGTCTAACACCATCATTGACCCAAGGGTCAAGCCAGAACAAGAACGAATTCCCATTTCCAAGAACAAAGCAAACATGATTCAGAAGAGTTTTCCTTTGCTCAAGCATCTTCTTCCGAACCCAAGATGAATTAGATTTGTCTTCCACAGACCAGAGGGAATCCTCTTTCATATACTTTTCATGGATCCACCTGACCCATAAGCTGTCCTTCTTAGCAACAATGGCCCAAAGATTTTTGAGAATGCCTCCAGTGGACCAGTCATCAATGGATCTCACTCCAAGACCCCCTTCCATTTTAGGTCTGCAAATGTATTTCCACGAGACATTATGAATGTGCTTCTTTTCCTCATGGTCCTTCCAGATAAAATCTCTCATGGATTTCTCAATCGACTTTATTACAGATTTGGGAAGAGGAAATGCAGCAGTCCAAAAGATGCTATACGAAGAGAGAGTAGATATGACCAATTCTATCCTTCCAGCTTGAGATAGCAGGCGTCCCTTCCAAGAGGCAAGTTTGCTATTAATCTTGTCCAGAATAGGGGTACAAAGACCCTTCGTGAGTCTCCCAGTAAACAAGGGCAGACCTAGATAACGAACAGGTAAAGAGCAAACATTGATATCAAGGATTTTGGCAATGTCGCCCAAATCAGCCCTTCTACTCAGAAAGATCTGACTTTTGTCATTGTTAAGCTTAAGACCTGAAACTTTGTAGAACGTATCAAGGATAAACTTCAAGCATAAGGCAGTACTGTCATCCGCTTTTGAGAACAGTAAAAGATCATTAGCAAAAGAAATATGAGAAACAGAAATGTCTTCAGACAAAGATATAGGGACAAGATTCCCACTTCTGACTTCATAGCTAATGATAGAAGAGAGCCCCTACATGGTAATAGTGAAGAGAAAGGGTGCTAGGGGATCACCCTGTCTCACCCCATTGGAAGCATAAAATTCATCAGTCGGGGAGCCATTGACCAGAACCTTGTAAGAAGCAGTTTGAAAGCATTCATTGATCCATGTAAGCCAGCAACCAGGAAACCCCATCTTGGACATAAGAAAAAGAATATAATCCCTTCTGACTGTATCATAGACCTTAGCCAGGTCAACTTTAATGCACATAACCTTCTGATTGCCAACAAAGGAACTTAGGACATCATTAGCTAAAAGAATAGCATCTCCAATTCTTCTACCATGGATAAACGCAAACTGATTAGGAGCAATAAGCGTGGGGAGGATAAACTTCACTCTATTGGCCATAATTTTAGTGATAATCTTGAAAGTGACATTGCACAAAGAGATGGGACGAAAATCCTTTAAGTTGATGGCCCCTGACTTCTTTGGAATAAGGGTAACAAAAGTGCTATTACACTCCTTCAAAAGCTTTCCAGAACTGAAAAAACTTTGTATAGCCCTAATGATGTCATCACCAACAATATCCATAAGTAATTTGTAACATCCTTATTAGGGGTTTATAATTTGTAACATCCCTGACCTGGGTTATACTTTAACCCTAGGTGTTTTGATTAAGTAAGATGATTATATGCTTAATCTTATCTTGTGAAAAGTAATTAGGGCTCTTGAGAAACTTATGTTTCAATTTTGGTCTTGTTTAAACAATGTTGAAGCAATGTTTGCTTATTTTGGACTAAAGTGCAAATTACCCAAGTTGAGGGGTTAGATTGCAAATTTTGCATGATAAGATGTTCCTTATGTGTTGAAGCATCATGAGAATGAAGATGATGCAAAGGTATGGCTTGTGGTAGCCTGAGTACCAAGGAAAAGCTGATAAAGCAATGTTTGTGCATTAAAACCTAGTTTTGGTGTAAAGTGCAATTTACCCAAAACCTAGGGTTCAATATGAAAATTACCACTTCAATAAGGTCCCTAATGTTTCCTGGAACCATGTAGATCAAAGAAAATGAGAGGGGCGACTCATTTGAATTAAGTTGGAGGAGCGAGAATCTTGATATTAAAATAATCAAGATTTAATCCTAATTGAAACCCTAATTCGATTTAGGGCAAAAATAAATGTATTAATTAAATGGCCTTCAACCAAAATTAAAATAGTTGGATTCAGATGTGCGTGGACATCCTTGACCCTTGCAAGGACCACGAAAATATCCAAGGGAATGGATAACTCACTCACAATTTTATAAGAAAAAGAAATATCCACTCACTTATGGATATTAGTATAATATGATTTGAGGTGCTTAATTTGCTTTTCTTTAAATCATGGATAATTGAGAGAAATAATAGGAAAACAATATGTATTCGTGGCCAAGGAGTTGAGGGGGAACAGGCGGCACCATTTTGGGATTAAATGAATTTTTATAAGGCACTTTATCTCTCCTTGAATTTCTTATAAAAAGGACCTTTTACAAGCCAAATGAAAGGTTTTTTTTTCGTTTGCACTTCTTCTCCTTGCTTGAAAATCGACAAAGGGAGCTAGGGAGGACCTGTAGGACGACCTCCAACCTGTTGTTAAGGTTCTTGATTCATTTCACCTTGATTCCATGGTGAAAATCGAAAATAAATTATGGATTTCTTCTTATTTCGATCTCCTCTTCAACCCTAGCCAATCTTTTCAACCAAAAGCTTGTGGATGAGCCTAAGGGGAGTTGCAAGAGCTTCATCCACCATTTTTGGCATGATCTTGGAGCTTTGGAGCTCAATTGGAGGCGGGTTTTATAACTTGAAACCCTAACTTTGTTATTGCATTCAATTCCCCATCAAATAATGATCATTTCTCTAGTTTCAATTATTGATTTGGTTGATTGATGAAATTTCCATGGAAATTACAGTAGGTTTCGTGGGTCTAGAGCTTGATGATGATGACATCATCATAATCACACACCTCTCCAAATATATAGACCAAAAGGTTTCAATCAAATGTCCAAACGGTTTGTGCTTTGGAAGCAAACGGTTTCAAATCGTTTAGTAGCAAACAGTTTCACCAAACCGCATGAGACCAAACGGTTTCAGACAGTTTGGTGATGTTGACTAGGGTTGACCATTTGGGGACTTGTTCATAATGATCTAGGTTAAAGACACACCAATTATTATTGATTAACTCCAATCGTTTCATGAGTTGAAGGTCCATCAATCGCCTAAACCCTAATCAGGTTGAGTGTTGATTTCATAAGTAATTGAGTTTGAAACTTGGGTTGATTGACACAAACGGTTTCAAAATCGTTTGGGAATCAGCCAAACGGTCTCAAGACCGTTTGGAGGTCAACCAAGACCATTTGGAGGTCTATGGTTGAGTATGGTTAGGTATTTGAAGATTCAAACATATGGTATAAACCCTAATCGACTAAGTGTTGATTTTGCAATTGAATGAGTTGATGCTTTGGGTTGATTGACCCAAACAGTTTCACAACCATTTGGGGATCACCCAAATGGTCTCACGACCGTTTGGGGATTACCCAAGACCGTTTGGAGGTCTAGGGTTAAGTTTGGCCAAGTGTTTGAAGGTCCAAAGATACCAAATTGAAATACAATTAAGTGTTGATTTGGTGACCAATCCCAGGATCCAACCCTTAATTGAATGACATGGTTGATGATGATTTGATGGGAAAACGGTCTCAAGACCGTTTGGAGGTCATCCAAACGATCCCAAGACCGTTTGGGGGTCACCGAAGACGATTTGGAGGTCTAGGGTTGACTATGGTTAGGTGTTTGAAGATCTAAAGGTACTAAGTTGAAGTGCAATCAAATGATGACTTGTTGATCAATCCAATGTTCCAAACCCTAATTGGATTACTTGGATTTGAGTGATGAGGTGGGAAAACGGTCTCAAGACCATTTGGAGGTCATCCAAACGACCTCAAGACCGTTTGGGGTCAGGTCATGTTCAATTTGGATGATGGTCCAATAGTTTTAAAGTTACTAGTTACACATTGATTAATGTTGAAGGATCATCGATTCCAAACCCTAATTCAATTGACTCAAACCCTAATTGATGACTAATTGAGGGTCAATTGAGGGTCTTCAATTGAAGGTTGACCTATTTAACTCAATTGAAGTATGGTGATGGGTCCAATTGAAGATTGGTTACATGAATTCAATGATTGAAGGAATTAACATTGAGAACCCCAAATCGATTTGATAGGTTGAGACCATCTTTGGTCTATGTGGTTTTGAGGAGGTTTAGACCAAACAGTCTCAAGATCATTTGAGTCCAAACGGTCTCAAGACCGTTTGGGACCAAACGATCCCAAACCGATTGAGCCCATGCGGTTTCCAAAGGTGCTTTACCAAACAGTTTCAAGTACTTGCTTTAGCAAATGGTCTCAAGCACCACCTTTACCAAACGATTTCAAACAGTTTGAAATTTGAATGACAAGACCGTTTGGGGCTCAAGTAGTCAAAATTAATTGAGGACTCAATTGGTTAATCCACTTGGACACCTATTGTAATTGAAGATTCAATTGGTCAATTCAATTGGATACCTTATGTAATGGAGGTCCAATGTAATTGAATCTCTTGAGAATTAAGATGATGAATGATCCATTGATCCAATGATGATTAGTAATGATAATCAATGAAGGTACAAAGGTTGAAACCCTAATAGTACCTAAGTGATTAGTGCCAATTAAGGGATAAACCCTATTTGCCTATAAGAACAATGATTTGGTACATTATGTTAATCATAATTGTATGTACTTGATTGAAGGGTTGATGTAACCTAATCAAGTTGAGAGGATGATGGAAAGGAATTCATATATGAGTATTGAACATGTGATGATTAGGTTATGATCCTTAATAAAGAGATCATGAAACCCTAATTGAGGGTGATTCCATGTGAAACCCTAATTGAGGGTGAATCAATGAGAAATCCTATTTGAGGGTAATTTTATGAGAATCGTTAATTAAGATTAATGTTATGAGAAACATTCATCTAGGGTAATGTTATGTGAAACCCTAATTAAGAGTAGTATTATGGAAACCATGGAGAATGATGTGAAGTGAGACTTAAATCCAGGATGATGCCATATAATGTTATGTGCAACCATAGTCATGGTATAATGGGCAATATACTAAAGTAGGATGTGGTTATTACAAGTAAGTAAGATGAGGATGTTATAACCATGAAGGGTAAAGTTGATGAACTATATGAATGATAGTGTTGATACCCTAATGAATAAGGGCCTAAAGGACAAGATGATGCCTAGATTATTATATATCTAATTTCATGTATGTGTAAGAACCCTATTCATCTTACAATGATGAGGGTATGAAACTCTTAGGAGTGATGTATGCAATATTCATATAATGGAGTGAATAACATCCTATGGGTTGAAATACCTAAAGTGGATGATAATGATTTAATCTATATCAGCAATGCCTAACCTTTGGTTAAGTCCATATCATTAAAGATAATTGGACAGTCCCAATGTGTGACCTATGCACCATATGATAAAAGTGACAAGTTAGTGGATAAAGTATTAAGAGGTAAATACCTTAATACAAGGTTTGTTGATTAACTTAAGTAAGATGGACATGAGAAGGAAGTGATACATCAAGATATGATAGATATCACATTCAGCATTTTAGGGTAAGCATACCTTGATGGACCCCTAATCCAACATTCTTAGATAAGAAACACATGAAGGGTGTGTTATGCAATTGTTACAATAAAGATGTAATAATCTCAATGTACTTGGCAAATGTTGACTAATATACTTTGAGAATGGGGTAAGCCAAATCAATGAGTATGATGTAATCATACCATGACAAGGATGAGAAATGAACTCATGCCTTGAATTGATGATCATTAGTGATATATGATGAGAATGGTGATCATAAGCATATACTTATGATATCCTTGTATGCTCCTAGAAGTGTGGAGCAATACATTAGGGTTGAAACTAATAATGTGAGCATGAAGCCCTAATTAATGTGTGATGGGAAACCCTAACCCTAATTTTGGGTAAAGGGAATCAAAAGCCCTATTTTATAGACAACCCTAATCCTGATAAAGGATGGTGGTGTTACTATTGCTTCATATGATGTGATAAATGATTTACATAACTATTATCATGTCCATTAATCATGTGGATATCATGAGATGATGAACATAGCCAGACCTGAGCTATGACATTCATATAATAAATATGTTGAATGGCCTTATGTGCCTAATGTTGTTGTTGCTTAGGAAGAGTAACAAAAGGTATATGAACCTTATGAGTTCCATGAATAATTGTTGCCTAGTAAAAGGTAATAAAATACTTAAGGCCTTGTGAGCCATGTGAGATACTTGTGTAACATGTATCATGTATACCTCGGTCTGAGAACCTGGAGGTAATAGTTACATAATAAGCGGTAACAGTGATAGTGATGAATTAAGGGTATGAATACCCAAAGTTAATGAGCATGGAAATGATGATGTTGGGGGAAATGAACTTTTAGAGAAATGAAATGAGGGATTGAGATCCCAATGTCTTTTAAAAGACTGAGAAGTGATTGATGAAATAGTACATATTTATTTATAGCACTTGTCTGAATAAGTTATGTTTGAGAACTTGGATGATGCTAAAAGAATATGCTAATGTACTTAATTAATCAAGTGAAATTATATCATGTAGAGCCCTGACCATAGATCCATCATCGTCGGCAAATTGGTGATGGTGAAATGGGTTCTCCACGGCAAAACCTGGAGTGCATACTTTTGAGTATGTGGGGGTTATGGGCGTGAATATCCTTACGCCCTAATGGAGGAATGGATAGAAGGTAAACATTAAACCTCTCAATCCTTCATTACTTGTACCGGGATAGATGTATCACGAATCTCCCGATGATTGGGATAGATGCAGTACACATCTCCCAATAATGTTAATATCGGGTCGATGGAGATAAACATGAAATCTCACGATTGCGAAGAGAGTGCAGCACGCCACTGTAACTCTGATAGCGAAATTGCTAGTATACCCTGAAAAGCTATATATAGCAGAGACACAAGATGTCCTGCATGTGATCTCGCGCTGACCGAGATGTGGGAGTTCATTGGAATCTGGCTCTTCCATTGACCTTGTATGGTACCAATTTCGACTCCGCAGTGGTCGGTTGGAGCATGAGCGGTATACCTCATCTCCTCAGGGCATAAGTGTGATTGTAAAATGTAATCAGTCATTTAGCATGTTTGCTTAAGGATTGAATACGGAAATGCATTGGCTGATGTTATACTTCCTTTATGCATCTCTAGTTGATAAATGTTATTTTATATCTCCTTACATCCATTGCAAATAAATAGATGAATTATGAATCTACCAGGAGTAGATGCAATGTCCTCCTTAGAGAAGGAGATTATATTAATCTGTTCAAACAATGTTTAATATTGATGTCAATATATAAGAACTCATATTCAGTTTTAATTTTAATAAACTGCTATAACAATGTTTTGGTAGAGAGTTATATCTCCCGCTGAGACAATTTACAATTGTCTCACCCCCGTGGGGTCCAATGTTTTTAGGTGGACGCGGACAAAGAAGCAAATACTCTTTTGCAGGAACAGAAGAGCAACAATCTGGACAGCAGTGAGATCTCAAGTGGAGATCCTGACTGTCAAGTCATAGAGTTAGAAAGTCCTATGTATCATCTCTGTACTCTCAGGTCCTCGGAGTTTATAGTTAGTGTTTTAATGAATCGATCTGAGATTTTGGCTTGATGCCTCAAAGTGATATGTTGTCTGTATATTATGTCTTGAGATAGCTGATGTTGTAATTCTCAAGAAGAGATAGTGCAAAAGATGTACTTTGAAACAGAATGTAAATGTTATACTTTGGTTCTTGAAGAAAAAGATTTCCTATGTGTGGATCTCTTTGCAAAATTTTTAATTTTTAGTGATTTTCAGTAATTCTGCTGTTAATAATTTTGCTTCCGCATTAGCTAATCTTGTTTTCGCGAGTCCGTCGTTACAATTAGTGGTATTAGAGCTCTAGGTTCGCTGAGTCTATAGAGACATAGGACTAAGGTAGTAGAGTCTGTTCTAGTATCATCCAGTGTATTTGATGGTGTCTTCTGCTCATATGGGAGAAGAAGAACTTGAAAATGACTGGGTCACATGAGGAGTTTGCTGCAGAAAGTAGCAATGTTGCACCAAGAAGAGGTGCAGGGGAGCAGGCAAGAGAGGGAAAATTTCCTGAGAACCCCCTAGCTAATCCAACAGTGATAAGAAATCCTTCCTTAGGAATCACTGTTGGGGAATTTAGGGCAACCATGATGTATTTATTGGATCGAGCACTAGCAGTGCAACCTAGATTACCAGCCCCTAATGATGATGTTTTGGACATCAACATGATATGTAATCCACATCAACAGGTGGAAGCAATGGGAATTGATGAAGTTCTGGACTTAGAACAAGTCTGTGCTCAACCTCAGCATGTTGAATCAATAAATAGTGAAGGAAGGAATAGGTTTCAACCCAAAGGCAGAATTTTCTATAGGTGTAGAAAGCCTGGACATATTGTAAAGAATTGACCAACAAAGAACAAGGAAGAGAAAATTGAGAAAAGGCCTATCCAAATCCAGGGATAGACACCCAATAGTTCCAAAAAGGGGAAAGATTTTGGTACCACCAGTACAACCAGGACCTAGTGCACCAAGGCAAAGGTCATCTAAAAAAGATAAAGAACTCTCTAGACCATGCCTGGCACCTAGAATTTGCTACCTGTGTAGACAGGCTGGACATCTGGCAAGAGATTGCTCATCCAGAAATGTTATGTGAATCAACCTCTGAGGCAGAATCAGCCTGAGGCATTGAATAATCCACAAATCATGACAGGTTAGACAAAGTTATGTCATTCTTATATGTCTTTTTATGATTTCCTGAGTTAATTTGAGAAGGTAATTGATTGAGCTTTCTTTGATCAGTCCTATAAGGACTTATATTTTGCATAATAAACATTATAGATGTTCATGTTGCTCTTACCTCTATGAGAAGAAGATGAGGTATTGAAGAGATGCCTCGGTAAAACCCAGTAATGTTAAATCTTATACTTGTGACAATATGAAAATGAAGGAATATGATAGTATAAAAAGTGCATACTACTTAATCTCCGTATTTATATACCTTGCCCATGTATACAACTATTGATGATAAAGTGAGTATGGAAACTCTTAGATTGTAATCTTTTTTATTGCCCTGATCAAGCAGTCATTCTGATACAATCTAATGAGTATCATGAAATAAGAAGCATGGAATGAATAAATGTGTCATGTTCTAAGCATAAGAAAGAGAAATCTGAGATAACCTCAGATGAGCATGTTGGTATGAGGAATATGATTCCTTGTTTTCTTTCCACTCAGGGACATGTCAATCAAATGGGTCATATGACACTTGATGTGCATAATATAAAGATGTTTATGTGATGGATACTTAGAAAGGTATCAGTTTATCTTAGATTTTGGCTCCACGGTGAAGATATATGTAATAAGTAATGTCCCAAGATGAAAGGAAGATAAAGATGTGATGTGTTTTTAACACATGAAATAGGTATCAAGGTAAGAAACCCTGGTATCTAAAGATATATCAGATGATTTATGTTGACTACCTGGAATGGTAAATTATGAAATCAAATCAATCATGTAAACTAATATGAACATCACATGTTAGGGGTTTCTATTTTGCATAAACATAACAATTGAAGATGTCTTTGAGTAAAGTTCTTAATTGATAAGTAACCTTTCCTTATGATAAGAGAATGTATAACTAATGAGATAGTTAGTGCAGGTAATAAGGATAGATAGTATGGTGTATCATGTGAGATGACCCAATCAGGGTATGAAAAGACTTATAGTCTCAAGTTGATGACAGAATATAATGGTGATCTTGAAAGAGAAATACTGAACCAACTAAGGAACATGGGAGTATGTGTTACATGTGAACCATTCCATGATAAATTTGTGTGAAATAACTTTTTGTTGATCAAAACTCTACGGTGTCTCCATAATAATGAGGTGTTATGTGAGGACATGATGATATGATGCATGGATAATATCTGTTTCTCTTTATCAGGAATTTCAGGGACGAAATCCTTATTAGGGGTTTATAATTTGTAACATCCCTGACATGGGTTATACTTTAACCTAGGTGTTTTGATTAAGAAAGATGATTATATGCTTAATCTTATCTTATGAAAAGTAATTAGGGCTCTTGAGAAACTTATGTTTCAATTTTGGTCTTGTTTAAACAATGTTGAAGCAATGTTTGCTTATTTTGGACTAAAGTGCAAATTACCCAAGTTGAGGGGTTAGATTGCAAATGTTGCATGATAAGATGTTCCTTATGTGTTGAAGCATCATGAGAATTAAGATGATGCAAAGTTATGGCTTGTGGTAGCCTGAGTACCAAGGAAAATCTGATAAAACAATGTTTGTGCATTAAAACCTAGTTTTGGTGTAAAGTGCAATTTACCCAAAACCTAGGGTTCAATATGCAAATTACCACTTCATTAAGGTCCCTAATGTTTCTTGGCACCATTTAGAGCAAATAAAATGATAGGGGCGCCTCATTTGAATTAAGTTGGAGGAGAGAGAATCTTGATATTAAAATAATCAAGATTTAATCCTAATTGAAACCCTAATTCGATTTAGGGTAAAAATAAATGTATTAATTAAAGGGCCTTCAACCAATATTAAAATGGTTAGATTCAGATGTGCGTGGAAATACTTGAGCCTTTCAAGGACCACGAAAATATCCAAGGGAATGGATAACTCACTCACAATTTTATAAGAAAAAGAAATATCCACTCACTTATGGATATTAGTATAATATGATTTGAGGTGCTTAATTTGCTTTTCTTTAAATCATGGATAATTGAGAGGAATAATAGGAAAACAATATGTCATAGTGGCCAAGGATTTGAGGGGGAAGAGGTGGCACCATTTTTGGGATTAAATGAATTTTTATAAGGCACTTTCTCTCTCCTTGAATTTCTTATAAAAAAGACCCTTTACAAGCCAAATGAAAGGCTTTTTTTCGTTTGCACTTCTTCTCCTTGCTTGGAAACCGACCAAGGGAGCTAGGGAGGACCTGGAGGACGACCCCCAACCTGTTGGTAAGGTTCTTGATTCGTTTCACCTTGATTCCATGGTGATAATCAAAAATAAATTATGGATTTCTTCTTATTTCGATCTCCTCTTCAACCCTAGCCAATCTTTTCGACCAAAAGCTTAAGGACGAGCCTAAGGGGAGTTGCAAGAGATTCATCCACCATTGTTGGCATGATCTTGGAGCTTTGGAGCTCAATTGGAGGCGGGTTTTATAACTTGAAATTCTAACTTTGTTATTGCATTCAATTCCTCATCAAATAATGATCATTTCTCTAGTTTCAATTATTGATTTGGTTGATTGATGCAATTTCCATGGAAATTACAGCAGGTTTCGTGGGTCTATAGCTTGATGATGATGACATCATCATAATCACACACCTCTCCAAATATCTAGACCAAATGGTTTCTATCAAATGTCCAAACGGTTTGTGTTTTGGAAGCAAACGGTTTCAAACCGTTTAGTAGCAAACGGTTTCACCAAACCGCATGGGACCAAACGGTTTCAGACCGTTTGGTGATGTTGACCAGGGTTGATCGTTTGGGGAATTGTTCATAATGATCTAGGTTAAATACCCACCAATTATTATTGATTAACTCCAATCGGTTCATGAGTTGAAGGTCCATCAATCGCCTAAACCCTAATCAGGTTGAGTGCTGATTTCATAAGTAATTGAGTTTGAAACTTGGTTTGATTGACCCAAACGGTTTCAAAACCATTTGGGAATCACCCAAACGGTCTCAAGACCGTTTGGAGGTCAACAAAGACCGTTTGGAGTTCTATGGTTGAGAATGGTTAGGTATTCGAAGATTTAAACATATGGTATAAACCCTAATCGGCTAAGTGCTGATTTTGCAATTGAATGAGTTGATGCTTTGGGTTGATTGACCCAAACGGTTTTAAAACCGTTTGGGGATAACCCAAACGGTCTCAAGACCGTTTGGGGGTCACCCAAGACCGTTTGGAGGTCTAGGGTTAAGTTTGGGCAAGTGTTTGAAGGTCCAAAAATACCAAATTGAAATACAATTAAGTGATGATTTGGTGACCAATCCCAGGATCCAAACCTTAATTGAATGACATGGTTGATGATGATTTGATGGGCAAACGGTCTCAAGACCGTTTGGAGGTCATCCAAATGATCCCAAGACCGTTTGGGGGTCACCCAAGACCGTTTGGAGGTCTAGGGTTGACTATGGTTAGGTGTTTGAAGATCTAAAGGTACTAAGTTGAAGTGCAATCAAATGCTGACTTGTTGATCAATCCAATGTTCCAAACCCTAATTGGATGACTTGGATTTGAGTGAAATGGTGGGAAAACGATCTCAAGACCGTTTAGAGGTCATCCAAACGACCTCAAGACCGTTTGGGGTCAGGTCATGTTCAATTTGGATGATGGTCCAATAGTTTTAAAGTAACTACTTACACATTGATTAATGTTGAAGGATCATCGATTACAAACCCTAATTCAATTGAATCAAACCCTAATTGATGACTAATTGAGGGTCAATTGAGGGTCATCAGTCGAAGATCGACCTATTTAACTCAATTGAAGTATGGTGATGGGTCCAATTGAAGATTGGTTACATGAATTCAATGATTGAAGGAATCAACATTGAGAACCCCAAATCGATTTGATAGGTTGAGACCATCTTTGGTCCATGTAGTTTTGAGGAGGCTTGGACAAAACACTCTCAAGACCATTTGAGTCCAAATGGTATGGTACCAAATGGTCTCAAGACCATTTGGGACCAAACGATCCCAAACCGGTTGAGCCCATGCGGTTTCAAAAGGTGCTTTAGCAAACGGTTTCAAGTACTTGCTTTAGCAAACGGTCTCAAGCACCACCTTTACCAAACGGTTTCAAACAGTTTGAACTTTGAATGACCAAGACCATTTGGGGCTCAAGTAGTCAAAATTAATTGATGACTCAATTGGTAAATCCACTTGGACACCTATTGTAATTGAAGATTCAATTGGTCAATTCAATTGGATACCTTATGTAATGGAGGTCCAATGTAATTGAATCTCTTGAGAATTAAGATGATGAATGATCCATTGATCCAATGATGTTAGTAATGATAGTCAATGAAGGTACAAAGGTTGAAACCCTGATAGTACCTAAGTGATTAGTCCCAATTAAGGGATAAACCCTAATTGCCTATAAGAACAATGATTTGGTACATTATGTTAATCATAATTGTATGTACTTGATTGAAGGGTTGATGTAACCTAATCAAGTTGAGAAGATGATGGAAAGGAATTCATATATGAGTATTGAACATGTGATGATTAGGTTATGATCCTTAATAAAGAGATCATGAAACCCTAATTGAGGGTGATTCCATGTGAAACCCTAATTGAGGGTGAATCCATGAGAAATCCTATTTGAGGGTAATGTTATGAGAATCGTTAATTAAGATTAATGTTATGAGAAACATTAATCTAGGGTAATGTTATGTGAAACCCTAATTAAGAGTAGTATTATGGTAATCGTGGAGAATGATGTGAAGTGAGACTTAAATCCAGGATGATGCCATATAATGTTATGTGCAACCATAGTCATGGTATAATGGGCAATATACTAAAGTAGGATGTGGTTATTACAATTAAGTAAGATGAGGATGTTATAACCATGAAGGGTAAAGTTGATGAACTATATGAATGATAGTATTGATACCCCTAATGAATAAGGGCCTAAAGGACAAGATGATGCCTAGATTATTATATATCTAATTTCATGTATGTGTAAGAACCCTATTCATCTTACAATGATGAGGGTATGAAACTCTTAGGAGTGATGTATGCAATATCATATAATGGAGTGAATAACATCCTATGGGTTGAAATACCTAAAGTGGCTGATAATGATTTAATCTATATCAGCAATGCCTAACCTTTGGTTAAGTCCATATCATTAAAGATAATTGGACAGTCCAAATGTGTGACCTATGCACCATATGATAAAAGTGACAAGTAAGTGGATGAAGTATTAAGAGGGAAATACCTTAATACAAGGTTTGTTGATTAACTTAAGTAAGATGGACATGAGAAGGAAGTGATACATCAAAATATGATAGATATCACATTCAACATTTCAGGGTAAGCATACCTTGATGGACCCCTAATCCAACATTCTTAGATAAGAAACACATGAAGGGTGCGTTATGCAATTGTTACAATAAAGATGTAATAAACTCAATGTACTTGACAAATGTTGACTAATATACTTTGAGAATGGGGTAAGCCAAATCAATGAGTATGATGTAATCATACCATGACAAGGATGAGAAATGAACTCATGCCTTGAATTGATGATCATTAGTGATATATGATGAGAATGGTGATCATAAGCATATACTTATGATATCCTTGTATGCTCCTAGAAGTGTGGAGCAATACATTAGGGTTGAAACTAATAATGTGAGCATGAAGCCCTAATTAATGTGCGATGGGAAACCCTAACCCTAATTTTGGGTAAAGGGAATTAAAAGCCCTATTTTATAGATAACCCTAATCCTGATAAAGGATGGTGGTGTTACTATTTCTTCATATGATGTGATAAATGATTTACATAACTGTTATCATGTTCATTAATCATGTGGACATCATGAGATGATGAACATAGCCAGACTTGAGCTATGACATTCATATAATAAATATGTTGAATGGCCTTATGTGCCTAATGTTGTGTTGCTTAGCAAGAGTAACAAAAGGTATATGAACCTTATGAGTTCCATGAATAATTGTTGCCTAGTAAAAGGTAATAAGCACTTAAGGCCTTGTGATCCATGTGAGATACTTGTGTAACAAGTATCATGTATTCCTCAATCTGAGAACTTGGAGGTAATAGTTACATAATAAGTGGTAACTGTGATAGTAATGAATTAAGGGTATGAATACCCAAAGTTAATGAGCATGGAAATGATGATGTTGAGGGATATGAACTTTCACAGAAATGAAATGAGGGATTGAGATCCCAATGTCTTTTAAAAGACTGAGAAGTGATTGAAAATAGTACATATTTCTTTATAGCACTTGTCTGAATAAGTTATGTTTGAGAACTTGTATGATGCTAAAAGAATATGCTAATGTACTTAATTAATCAAGTGAAATCATATCATGTAGATCCATGACCATAGATCCATCATCATCAGCAAATTGGTGATGGTGAAATGGGTGCTCAGCGGCAAAACCCGGAGGGCATACTTTTGAGTATGTGGGGGTAATGGGCGTGAATATCCTTATGCCTTAATGGAGGAATTGATAGAAGGTAAACATTAAACCTCTCAATCCTTCATTACTTGTACCGGGATAGATGTATCACGAATCTCCCGATGATTGGGATAGAAGCAGTACATATCTCCCAATAATGTTAATACCGGATCGATGGAGATAAACATGAAATCTCACGATCGTGAAGAGAGTGCAACACGCCACTGTAACTCTGATGGCGAAGTTGCCAGTATACCCTGGAAATCTATATACAGCAGAGACACAAGATGTCATGCATGTGATCTCATACTGACCGAGATGTGGGAGGTCATGGGAATTCGGCTCTTCCATTGACCTTGTATGGTACCGATTTTGACTTCACAGTGGTCAGTTGGAGCATGAGCGGTATACCTCATTTCCTCAGGGCATAAGTGTGATTGTATAAAAAATCAGTCGTTTAGTATGTTTGGTTAAGGATTGAATATGGAAATTCATTGGTTGATGTTATACTTCCTTTATGCATCTCTAGTTGATAAATGTTATTTATATCTCTTTACATCCATTGCAAATAGATAGATGGATTATGAATCTACCAGGAGTAGATGCAATGTCCTCCTTAGAGAAGGAGATTATATTGATCTGTTCAAACAATGTTTAATATTGTTGTTAATATATAAGAACTCCTATTCAGTTTTAATTATAATAAACAGCTATAACAATGTTTCGGCGGAGAGTTATATCTCCCACTGGGACAATTTACAATTGTCTCACCTCCATGGGGTCCAATGTTTTTAGGTGGACGCGGACAAAGAAGCAGATACTCTTTTGCAGGAAAAGAAGAGCAACAACCTGGACAACAGTGAGATCTCAGGTGGAGATCCTGACTGTCAAGTCATAGAGTTAGAAAGTCCTATGTGTCGTCTCTGTACTCTCAGGTCCTCAGAGTTTATAGTTAGTGTTATAATGAATCGATCCAAGATTTTGGCTTGATGCCTCAAAGTTATATGTTGTCTGTATATTATGTCTTGAGACAGCTAATGTTGTAATTCTCAAGAAGAGATAGTGCAAAAGATGTACTTTGAAACAGAATGTAAATGTTATACTTTGGTTCTTGAAGAAAAAGATTTCCTATGTGTGGATCTCTTTGCAAAAGTTTTAATTTTTAGTGATTTTCAGTAATTCCGATGTTAATAATTTTTCTTCCGCATTAGTAATCTTGTTTTCGCGAGTCAGTCGTTACAGTCTTAATGATCTTGGGCATGGTTGAACCATAATGGAGGTGTAATCCTCTTCATAATATCATAAGGGTTGGAACCCTGGAAAATGTGATAAGGATTTGAATCCTATGGTGGTATAATGACCAGTATAGTCTCATGAATGGCAATGAAATAGTACCATGTGGTCATTGTGGTTAAGAATTGTATATCATAGATTTTATATCTTCTGGAATTGTTATACTTATACACTTTCCAGAAATGAATTAAGATTTGTATGTCCACTTGTATGATGCAGTCTTAATCCACCCAATTGGTAATATATAATCAAGTAAAACCCTAATCATGTAGTGTCATGTTCCATAGAACCATCTTCAGTGTTAGAATTTGTTGGATGGTGAAAAGAGTGTTCCTATGGGAAACTTGAAGTGCAATTGTTGAGTATGTGGGGTGCAAGAGACCATGTGTATGTCCTTGACATCTTTATTTACAGGGTATGGAGGATGTCTAAGGTCATGCCTCACATATTATGATATGTGAAAGGCATCAGTGGGTACAACTATAGAATGCCTCAGATATAATGGGCATGCATGACCTGTTCTCTAGCATCATGACCTGTACCAAGGCGGGCTAGTGGTTTTCAGCTTGACTATATGTCACTGTTGGTAGTTGACTGTTATGTCTCTGTGTTGTCTCTCGCACTAACCGGGAGTTGTTAGTGAGATCATGGAGTCTATCTCTTCTACAGATCTAGTATGGCACTCATTTCAACTTAACAGTTGTCAATTGTATTTGGGTGGTACGACTCAAATTCCTCAAGGCATAATAAAAGATGTAAAACATCTGTGTAGCATATATGTAA
The DNA here is from genome assembly GCA_963693085.1 of Alisma plantago-aquatica. NCBI lineage: Eukaryota > Viridiplantae > Streptophyta > Magnoliopsida > Alismatales > Alismataceae > Alisma > Alisma plantago-aquatica. Next base: position 1,319,570,406 of record OY856412.1, on the reverse strand, counting down.
GGGTTAAATGTGTTTCACTTTGGTTGTTAACCCTTGTCATATTTCTTGTACTACTGAGTTGATATATGTTGCAGTTAGAGTGATAAACTGTTAGAAGAATAAATTTACTTATTTTCTTATATATACTCTGATAATCATGTTTGTTGTTAAGCCTATTCTGCTTAACATGCTTAGCATGCTAGAATTGCTTAATCTACTCAACAACTTATTATATGCACACTTTGCTCAGTATATTTACTATTAAATAATCTATTTTTAACCAATATATGTTGGGGAGAGAGTCATATCTCTCATTGGGACATGGGTCTCACCCCTGGGTCACCACATCATTTTAGGTGGTTGGTGGAAACGTGGTAGAGATCATGTTGTAGAATAGGAATAACCTAGTGATTAATAGACACAAAAGGTTCGATAGTTATAGTTGTTAATAGTAGAGTCCTGGTGTCGTCCTTGTACTCTCAGGTCCAGGTATGAGATGTGTTTTGTAGATGATATTACATGTATCGACATGAGTTTTGATAATATGCTAGTGGTTGTATATATGGCAGGTGAATATGGAACATCTCTTTTGTAGACAAGAAGTGGTTGAGGCCGCCAGTTACAAATGTAAATACATGTATGATATATGAGTTTATGGAATATACGAGCCTTTATGTAAATGTTCCAGATCTTGTTTGTGATGTAATAATTGGTTTTAAATATTCCACTTTTCTAGCTATGGGATTAATTAGTAGTTAATTGTGTTTAATGATTTGAGTATCTCATTTAGTGTGACGAGTTGTCATACTTTTCACACCTTCTTCTACACCTTGAAGAAGCTTGCACCTTCTCCTTCAGTTGGAGAAACTATCACCAACTTGATCTTGAAGAAAGGGGTTGGGGAAAGGGAGCTTTGAGAGATTTACACAAGTACAAAGAGTATCTCTCTCACATACAACCTATCTCACTCGTATGGATGTTTATCTTTGTAAACAAGAGAGAGAATGGGGCTCTGGTGGACTGTATGCACTAAACTATAGTTGGGAGCTTGAATAATATGAAAGAGGAACCTTGGAATGAACTTCAAGAGGTCCTATATATATTTGAAGGTGTCTACTAGAGGATAGGAGCACTAAGAAATGTTTTCTAGCCATTTAGAGTGTTGCAGTGGATATAAATTCGAGTTTTACAACACTCCAATGGTTAGAATCACTTTTTCTACACTTTCCGTACAGAATGTTCAGTCGAGTTTTAATAAAGTTGACCCGAACGATTGCACTATATGACAAACCCAATTTGAACCGTCAGGATAAACTTGAATGAATGATTAAATCAGTTTTACTCATTGCAGGGATCGGTGGAGTTCTGCGCATGTGGAACTCGACCGAACCTAAATTTTCTCAAAATCTAGTAAAGGGATCAATCGAGTTTATTACATATGAAACTCGACTGAAAGAGTCCCTATACTGAACTTTGAAAAATGTCATTAGAGTGATTAACCATTCAATTTAGGGCTCTTGATTTTTTCTCATCTTAGTTATAAGTCATTACATCAATACAAATAATTATAAAAATCCTAAGAAATTTAGGGTGTTTTTTATGAGAAGTGCATTTGCATTACTTTTGACTTGAACTTGATCAAGTTAGGGCTTGATGAATTTGATCATTTTCTTATACCGAATATCTGAATCAATCTCAAATAGACATATTAGATACATATGAATAGAATGGTTAAGTCATTTTCAAAATATAGACAATGAATAACACTTAGGTCAACATAAATATCGTACAAGAGGTGGTACTTCCTTGATAAGCATTCTTCTATAGCAACACGACGGACAAAGAGGGAATACATTCAGTAGAGAATGTAAAAGTTGCAGTCATTTGATAGGGGTCGTTGTTGAGGACTGTGATGGTAGATTTGGGGCTAACTCCATTTCTTCTGCCCTTGTTGAGAATTATAGTCTTTTCCATACTTGCTAATGAGATTTACAAGCTCCTTGGTGCATATTTCAGCATGACGCTCTATTTTGTTGCTAACTTGTATCAAACTCTTGAGACATACGAGGTTGAAAAGACAATTTGAGTTATTGTAAACAACTTTGTGGTCTCGAGTGAAAATTATAAGCAACATCCAGTGGTTGTCGTGGAGGAGCGATAAGAAGATATTATATAGAATAGTCGATTATAGATGATTGATTAGAATCTCTCTCTTTCCTAATTTTTTGTTGGCATATAAATCATTTAATAGACTTGGGTCGGTCATATAGACATCATGCATAACATGTTTAAGAGTGAAACGAAGATCAACTTTTATATGAATGTCATTGTGATGGAATATAACATAATTCTCTTTGACGTCTTTTAGCTATAGCATAAGGAGATTTAAACTATCTTCTGAAAGACCCATACATGCACTCTTATTAGAGTTTTCAAAGCTAGACACAATGGTTGCAACTGGCCCTTGGATGGCAGATTTGATTGAGAAATCTCTTCCACCAACATAGCTTTCGTTTCTAAACTGGACGGTGGCATAAGGGAGATGGATCAGCATCCCGACGCCCCAACCGACAAAGGAAATCGCTCTCGACGCCCTGTATGGAGTGTTTGGGCATCCACGACAGCTGCCTTAGCAGCTTCATGCTTCTCGGAGTACGGATAATAGGGCCTTTGGTTTGCAAACTGGTAGAGAAAGTAAATTTCCGTTGAAATTGGACCGTTGTTGGATCTGGATCGGATTTATATGGTGTTTTGTATATCACAGCTCATCATAAAATAACATGACTAGTTCATTAGGTATATGTATCTTAGTAGGCGTCTATTAGTTTTCCATTGATCTTTTGTAATGGATTCAATAATTTCCTTTAAATGGTTTGCCTGTTTTGTATTGGCATCGATCTTCTATAATAGATTCAGAAGTTATGTTTTCGTTACCAACAAGTAAAAAAAGTTGTTTTCTAAGTTTACCTATCCATTTCATCCACAAGATAATCTCACGTATGGCATCCAAACACCTTAATATGTATTTATGAAAAGATCACGATGTAATATCGCGTCGTGTTGTTTTAAGAATGTCATGTCGGTTGAAAACATATAGCAAGCATAAAATATCACGACTAATCCGTTACGAGTATGTATCTTAACTAGTATATCGGGTTCAAATTTGTTGTCCCCAACTCGTCGTCCCAATGTATCCTTGTTAATCAAAATTATACACACACTTCATTAATTTTTTTAAAGTAAGTTTTTGGATAAATAAAAAGCAAGGATTCTTTAGGACACAACCTGGACAACAAGTCCGGTATATAGTTCAGTTGTTAGTTTCCCGCATGGAACTTGTGTAATAGATCCAGTAATTAATTGCTCCTAAAAGAGTTGACTAGACTAATTAAACCTCAAAGTTTGCTGGAACGAACCAAAATAGTTGATATTAAAATCAGCGTCAATGATAAATTGGCTGGTCTACATCTACTGAACACTTCCTTTCCTATATAGCCAACTGTTATTTGTACGTAATTGGTGACATGCATGAGAATAGTAACAATTCTTACTCCGCCGGCATCAAAGAATATGAACGTGTTGAGAGGTGTGTCCAAACTGTGGGTCTGAGACTCCAACACGTTTCTACCTTGACATAAGTAAACTAAAGCAAAGTTTTACTGGAAATCTCAGCGAGCCGCTAGATAATTTATACATATAAAGGTTGATGACGAAACGTACGTAAAGGTTGATGACAAAACCATTTTACCCAGAAGCACGGTGAATGACGCGGAGTAGAATAGAAGTCGAACGAGCCATATGTTACCTTTTCGGTGGAAGAATTTTCGTGTTGCGCAAAAACCAAATTTAACTCGTCCTGTATGGGTCCACAAAACCAATTACGGGGCTCTTTCAGCAGCATGTTGTGATGCTGCCTCGCTGGTCCTGTCCCGTGGCCAGCAAGCTACACGAGATCAGATCAAATGGAACGGAGATGCGTTACCTTCTTCTCCTTCCCAATTCCCTCGTAACCCAACCGTGTCGCTGTCGGGGTGCTGAGATTCCAGGAAGGGAGGCCCCGCCTTTCTTCCGGTGTTTTATATGAGAGGCCGCGAGGCTTGTGGGACAGAAACTATTTGTTTGCTGTCACTGCTCTTCCTCCTCCCTGCAGCCTGTGTTTCCCTTCCACGCGTCGCCAGTGCCTTCGACCAACATTTCCTGCCACCGCTGCCTTCCCCTGACGATGGCTTTCACCGAAACAACAACACGGAGTCGGTCGCTCATACCGAGCTTCCTCTACTCCACCTCAACCTCGCCAACTGTTGACCACCTCCTGCATGCCAGGAAGGCTGCCGTTGCAGCGGCCTCCTTCCTGCCTGTTCCTCCGGTGGCCGCCACCGCTACTGCAGCCTCGGCTCTTCCAATTGACGCCCCTGCCGAGAAGATCCAGATGTACTACGCCGCATGCGCCTTCTCCGGCGGAGCCAGCACCGGGATCACACACACCGCCGTTACGCCCATCGATGTAGTCAAATGCAACATGCAGGTGAGGGTACTACCATTCCTACTCAAACTCAAACACGTGATTTTCGTTTAACACACTCAAATTATATTAATTTGAAACTTAAGAGTTTAGTTTGAGTATTTATTTTCCGTCGTAAGGGGTAGAAAGAAAATCAAACTAGGCCATAGAAGTAATCTTGAACCAAATTAACCGGTTCAAATTGGTTTTAAGAAGGCGAATGGTTGGTTCAAAAAGTTTCAAAGCGTTAAATTAATAAATCGGTTCAGTTGGAAGATACAATTTAACTAATATATATATAGAAGAAAAAAAAATCAAAATGGTACACTTCGACAAAAATAGTACTTCCACAAAAATATTTCTTAGAATCGCCCAATTTGGTGATAAAACGACACACAAAATGGCGTTTTTGAAGTGCAACAGGTAAAAACGCCACAAGATTTAGAGATTTTAATTTAAAATTTTGAAGAAAAAAAATAAAGTGAAAACGCCAAATGGGCATGCTCTTTCACTCTTCACGTAAGAGTGAAAACGTCAATCCATTTGGAGTTTTCACTTTTTTTTTTCAATTTTTAATTAAAAGCTTCAAATCTTTTGGCGTTTTTCCTGTGTTCGGTAGTAAAGCGTCAGTTTAGTTGGTGTTTTATCACAAAAGTGGGCTATTTTGGAAAATATATTTACAGGAGTGCTATACCCGGAAATATTTTTAATCAAAGTGTACCATTTGATTTTTTTTCATATATATATATATATATGCATGTTTAAAACTAAAAGGTCTATTAGTCTCATCTCTAGAGACGTCTCAAAACAATTACTACAAATAAAACTAATATTAAGGATCATCTCAAAATCTAATAAAGGACTACACCATCTCTACAACACTAATTCGCACGCGACCATCACTAATTCCACTGCCACCTCTTACATCTTTGTGAAAATGGTCATCTCCTCGTACATTCGTACGCCATCACCAAATCAACCACCTCTCCCAATACTAAGTTTGCCACCACCTTTGTGAACCCCATCAACTACACCATGGTCACTACTAGCTCCACCAAACAAAGTTCAACCTCTCTACCTAGACCTTTGCAATCCCAACACCAACCCTACCACCAAAAATCGCACCCCCACCAAGCCCACAAATAGCGCTACCCAATAATCCTCCATAAGCCCCCTCCTCAGCCACCAATATCAGCTTTATCGCCAGATGTGTCACATGCACCCACACCAGTGCCACCTTTAACTCCATTCCTTAGATCGATACCATGCCATGCTCCTCAACATTGTCATTTCGTATTCTCACGCTATCTCCAATACTTGATACTCCACGATGACCTAGGTCGACACCACTTTCCTCACCTACACCTACGTGATTGTCATGTCCTGTGTTACCTCCAATTCCTTTACTATAGCCTCTGCCAACACCCTAAAACTTCCACCTCCATCGTAACCAATAAGCAGTCTTGCTCTATATCCATTAACATGAGCATCCCCATTGGAAAACCCCATATCCTCCATCACCTTTCAATCCACCTATAAGTCCCCCACCATGACGTCCACCTGATTGCCCTCCCAATTCTCCACCATGAATGACACCCAATCCCCCTCCTGAACCATCTTGTACTCCACCTTTACCAGCTCTAGTAGTTCCACCACTACCACCACACAACCTACCACCAACACCACCTTCAAATACTCCTCCAAGACCACCCCCCCAAAATGCCTACAATTCCTACATCATCAAATATTCTGCATGCACCTCTAGCTCCATTGGATAATTGCAACATTACTCAAATCTACAAAATATCATCTCCAAGATTACCAACGACGTCAAGAATCCCATTGAATCCACCCGACCCCGCATCCTGCACTTCCATTAATGCCATTAGCAATCCCACCACCTTTTCTAAATCTCACTCCAACTCCTATGTCAAGCTCGATACCACCTCCAACCCACTGCCACCTCCTGGCTCTCCATCATACTTGACCCCGAACTCACCTCCTTTACCAAATGCAGCAGTACAAAACTAACGAGTAAGGAGGCGGGGATCTATCAAGACTACATAAGAAATAAAGGAAACTATATAACTTATGTTATGTAAAAATACTCAACTGACCTTGACTAGATGGGGTTTAATAAGATTGTGTAACAATCCCCTCCTCCTGTTATACCCACTAAAGGTGGATCAAAGAGGTAAGGGCCATTATCCAACATTGAGATTTATAATAAAAAACCAATAATAGTAAATATTCTCAAAAAAGAGTATTGTTGATAAAAAAGAAGATAAATCCTCCTCGAAGGAGTTATATAATTTTCAAAAATGGGAACAACTACTAACTATTTATAAGGAAAACAATATACAATAAACTATTTAATCCTCGAAGTATCATTATCTTTATGTATGGTATTTAATCCTCCAATAGTCTTTTTCCTTATCTTTAGATGTGCATATTTCATAAAATGTCGACAAATAAAATACAATCTGCATATTACTGTGTTGTGTATGTGGGTGCAACCAAAATGTGTACATGTAATATTAACAACATATACGATAGTAGAATGTCAATCGTTTACAAGTATTGAAGTTCTCACTTTTGATTTATAAGTCTGACCCACAATCATTCTATCTCATTGGGTGGAACAATCACTTGTCTATCAACGGGCTTTATGGAGTTTGTACCAATAATGCATTCCATGGTGCATGTCCCGACAATGGGCTCTTTTCACATTCTAAAATTGGTTTCCATTTACTTTCTAGTGATCATCCCTTAGTTGAGGGATTATCTCCCCAGATCACTTATGAGATCAATTATTGGGTTCAAATATTATTTAGACTCTATAAGTGACTCACATAACTCTCTATAAATTCCAAGAAATGAAATTAACCAAGGCAATTTGCATAAAAATAAACTTCGAGAAACTCCAATTTTTTTTGATATAAAGCATGGTTAAGAGATATTACTTATAATTACTCGCATATCTTGTTTAAAGGGAATACGATGTCCAATCAACTCAAGATTTATATTTGAATAAGATTCAATTTGAAGATCGATGTAAACACCAAGGTGTTACTAATACTAATGTTTCCAAAAGTCCTTAGCTAGGCTTCATGGTCTGATTTATTGTTTGGATTGACAATGAGGTTTGGATCCATGGATCCATAATTTAAAGTAAGAAACCCCAACCATCATGTCAGACCTTACATCCCTTCATGTATATTTTCCTTGTACAAATCAAGTGAAAAGTGCATTTTCAATTAAGGACATCATTATTTGACTTTACTATTCATCCTTATATTCAGGAATGTGTTATACATTTGATTGCTCAGACTAGGGCTTCGTACTAAATGATCCATATAAAGTGGTATCAAAATTACCTTTGGAATTAGAGGTGAAATCAACTGTTGAAACCTTGTCCATTAAATTACACTTGTTTTTTCTGATTAAAATGAATTATATGATGGCTATATCATGAGTTAGGGATAAAATGATATCAATTGTATAAATTAATCATGGGAGGATGGCAGTCTGACACGTGCTAGAGGGCAAGGTGGTTATTGGCCACATGGGAATGTTCCTCATCTAGACAACATGAGTTGCTCAGCCATGGAGGTAAACCTAAGGGTTGACTCTCCACCTAGGTTGCATGGTTGTTCCCAAGAGTGTGACTAATTTGATTGCACCCTACCAAGGCCAGCGAGCCATTGCTTGAGCCATATGGTGGCCAGGGTAACAAGAGTGATGGTCAAGTTAGTCCAGAGCAAAAGAAGGAGGATGAAGAAGAAGACGAAGAAAGAGAATATTACCTCTCTTTGATGTTGGGTGATGATTAAGAATATTACCTCTCCATGAGTTGAAAGAAGGTCTCAATTGTGTGTGATGGTGTATTATTCTTCTTGTTGACACTATAGCAGCGGGCTACGCCCATTTGCACCACAAGCGGAGGTTGGGAAAATCTCCAGTCTCCACAGTAGCCCTGTGATTCTCCAAGATGGGTTGATAGGGCTGAGATGGTGGGGTTAGCGACTGCAAAGGTGGGGTGGTCGAAGAAGGAGGAGGAAATAAAGATGTATGAACAATATGTTTGAGGCTTAATTAGTAGTGGTGTTCAATTGCACAAGGTCTCTAGGTGCTTCCCATATCCTTGTATAGGTGTGGGAAGAGCCCTAACCCTCTTCAGTTTGGTGTCCTAGTTTTAACATGAGAGGGATCTTTCAATCATATAATACTCCAGTTGCACTCCTCCATTTCATACATCCTACAGTGATCATGTGACAAACGTCATTTTGGACATCCCCATATATTTTGAATAATAGAACCCAAGTAATAAAATTTATCACATTTTGGTATATCTACTCCATCCAACTTGGCTTCACCATTCACACTATGAGATTGACTGAAATTGCAATGCATGTACTCAGTTTTGCTCCTAATAATCATCAATCCATTTGATTCTAATGCCTTTCTCCAAAGTTCAACTTTATCATTCAATCCATCTTTAATTTCATCAATCAATACAATATCATCAGCAGATAACACACACCAAGGAATATCATCATGAACATTCTCTGTCAACTCATCCATAACTAGAACAAGCAAATATGGGTTGAGTGTGGATCCTTGGTGTTCCTCCACTATGATAGGAAAAGTTGGTGTCTCTCCTCCAGAGTCTTCACACTAGCAGTAGAGCTATCATACATGTCTTTAATCAAGTCAATATATTGGATTGGCTCACCCTTTTTCTTCAAAACCATCCACAACACTTCCCTAGGTACTCAATAACAAGCCTTTTCCAAATCAATAAACACCATATGAAGATCTCTTTTGCTTTCTCTATACTTCTCCATAAGCATCCTTATCAGAAAAATAACATTTGTAGTTGATCTTCCAAGCATGAAACCAATTTGGTTGTTTGATATATGTGTTATAGATCTTAGCCTTTGCTCAATAATCCTATCTCAAAGCTTCATTGTTTGACTCATCAACTTGATACCTATGTAGTTTGTGTAGCTCTGAACATTACCTTTGTTCTTGTAGATGGGGACTATAGTACTATTTCTCCACTCATCCGACATCTTCATGGTCTTCATGATCTTATTAAATAATTTTGTTAACCACATGATTCCTTCATCCCCCATACTCTTCCACACATCAATGGGAATACCGTCTGGCCCACATGCCCATGTCATAGAAAGAGTGACAATATTTTTTATATAGGACTGTCAACCTACCACCAACCTTCCTCCTTTACTCGGGCTTGGGAATGACTACATTTGTACAAAATGTACAAAAACATAGACGAAGTTGCTATAATAAAATAAAGAGAGAAAAAATGTATGTTCTTAAAGTATGTGCATGTAAAAGTGTAGAGCTAACACTAAGTTAATGAAGTTAAGGTTTTGAATAAATTGAAATTTTTGAACAAGATGCATACTTATCTGAATTTAGTTGGACTACACGTAGTTGAAAACTTTTATTTGTATTTATTGTACAAACATTATTTGTTTTTTATTAGTATATTGTGTTATATAAGTCATGAAAGACAACAAAAAATGGTCGGATTCTCCATGAAAAACTCTAATAAACAAACTGGTTATTTCTCAGTTAATAGTTTGAATCCAAATTAAACTACAACAAATATTTTGATTCCATTTGGTTTTGAACTACTTCATAGTTCGGCTCAATTTTAAGATGTTAGAAAATGATATGTATGGTTTGATTTGTGATTTTAGTGTTAAATTGAACTAATACATAACATACCACCCCTACTCTCACATGTGAATATAAAAAAACCTCTTTTCTCCAAATTTTAAGAAGCTTGCTTACCACTTTCCATCACTTGCCCATACAGAAGAAGTGAGAGTTTTCTTTTTCGACATCTTCCTTTTTATGTATCTGTGAATATATTATATTACTAAATGTGGGATTTTTAACTATAAGACTACTAATTGAACATTTCTCTTACAATTATAAACAAACATTATTATTATTCAAAATATAGATTCATTTTAGGGTAGGGGTCGTAGTTAGGCGTGATTTGATTGGGTTTAATTGGAGATCATTTTGGGTCACCTCAAACCAAAATTTGAGTGGGTTTGACACAGTGGAACTGAATCCACATTTTAGTTATGCATAAAACATTAATAATATTATATATCATGATAGTCTATAAGTGTCTGATGTATATGAACTAAGCATCATTTTTTAGAACTACTTTATGTTTATATGGGTTTGTAGATAGGTAGTTGTGAAATATGATCCAAGTTGTATGCTTATGTTAACTAGTACAAGTTTTCAATTGAAGCTCGGTCCATAAATTAAATTGAACTCATATGCTAACAATTCATTTTAACTCTAGTTTAAACCAACTTTAGAACAAGCACATTTGACTCGAAATTAAAATTTTTAGGTTATTGTTTGGCAATTCGATCAAGTATTTTTTTTAGGTTTTGGTCTTGGGACATTTTTTGGATTAATCCTGATCATTTTGGACCCAGTTACGCCCTACTTGAAATTGACCTTGACTTTTCAAATATCATCTATTTTATTTTTTTGAAATATATTGGTAGTCTTATATTCACACACTATCATATTTTATAATATATATAGTACCGCAAATATATTGTGATTTGTGTTTAACAACATATTTTGGAAAATATACCCCCTTACTTTTCCTGCCACAACAATTTAAGTAACATTGACAAGAGGTTTTTTTTGGAATACAAGGAAGGGATGGAATAGTCATACAACCGAGGGGACATTTTGAAACAAACTCTTAAATAAAAAAACCTAAGCTCGAGGCATTCATGTCATTTGGGAATAGCACACACATGTCTTATAGTAACTTACTACGTTAAAACACTTGGGGTTGGGATTTTGTTTTTACTAATGCAAACTAATTCCAAATTGAAAATTCCTTGACCATCTTAAATCTTATCAAAGTCTAGGGTGTCACAATAACCCGTTTCGCTCAATGGCTGGGTCATCACATGATGCTCAATTGACTTGTTCTCTTACCAATATGACCTTGATAGCACAAACATAATTTTATACATTGTATAATATATTTAACCTTGATTCATTCTCCTGTTGATTTCTTCATGTTTGTCTTCCATTAACAGATCAAGAATATATCCTATGGTATAGAGGTTTATTTTGTCGGGCCTAATTTGGAAAACTAGTGTCAACTTTAATAAACTTGTTCATGCGGTATACTATCCAATCCTACATAAGGATCATACTCTATACATATTTATAATACTGATTTTTTCTTACTTATCCAACAAAGTATCTAGCAACAATTTGAACATCAAAACCTAACCCTAATAATTCCTTCCCCTCTTTTCTCCTTATCCCTAATTGTTGCCCCATTGTTCTCACTAGTTGTTTCCCATCCGTCTCCCCACTCCTTCTACCTTCCCTCCTCCTTCTCCTCTCCTTCTCTTTGCCACCAAGGGAGTGACAACAACTACAATCACATTGACATCAGTAGGATATGCGTTTAGCACAATATTTACAACTACACATGACACCACAACTACCAAAACCATCGATGATGCTCTCTAACACTACCTTATTGAGAAACAACAACCACATGCATGCTTCATTGCTCCAATGGTCATTGTTTCTCAGTATGTGTCCCTTTAAAGTGGCTAACGATAATTCCACTTCCCATTAAGCTCCCAGTTCTAGAAAGTTTGAGTCATTCTTCTACACATGTGCCCCTTTTCCATCCTCATGTGTAGCCCTAATGCACAGATGATTTCATCATAGTCAAAGAAGGTTTTTGTTCTATTCCTATCATAGTGTGTCACTCATGTGATGTCCTTATCTTCTCCATTGCATATCACTTCGACAGACTGCCACACTTCCCTTTAGTAGCATCTTTTTTTTTTATAACATTCAACTTTTGTAGGGCATCTCTAGAACTAAAGACAAGCCCTTCCAGGATGATGATCCTGCCCAATTCTGTGTTTCTGACTAACATTAATGACCATAACTTTAGAGGGGAAATCATTGAGGGAAGGGAAGCAGACTACATTATATATGTTTCTTATAGAATGAAAATACTTATAGTAGATGCGAGGACCATAGAAGGTAGGTTTTGTGTGGTCAAATGGATTAAGCTACACCGGGGGTTTGCTAAACTTATTGTTGTGACATTTCTTAGAGGGACACAAGCAAGAGGAAGGTGAGGCTGAGTGGTAGACGTGATCCTTATGGAGAACAACGAGTGTCGTTTTGGTGGTCTGCGTGGGGTGTGGGGAGGGGAGGTTAGATAGTATGATGAAAAGTTTTTCTATTGAGTTACTATTCTACCTCCATGTAATCTCATTACTGAAGAAGTTGAAGCAGATAATGCAAAGTTTGCTGATCTTTTGTCAAGGAGAGAGGCCATACCTTGCAGGACTTGTTGGTGCCAAAAACAGGTACTTCTCTTTTTATAAGAAGGGAGGTGGTCCTATAAACTTATGCACATTGATGCAAATAAGTCGGCAATTGTGCTTGCCGAATATACAACCTATCGTGCTAACAAATACGAGATCCCTGAGTTGGGCGAGGATGCCTTCGTCAGTGATAACAATTCTAAATTGGACACAGGGTGATCAGAAGAGCTGTTTAGTTTTAAAAAGCAAAGCTTATGAGAAAATGTGATGCTGGTGTCCCTACACATATACCCGACATAATAGATTAATAAAGTAATGGTTCTTGATTTTATTTAATCTTCTGAGATGTTAAAAATTAGATTAATGTCTAATTCGGGGAAAGATTCTTCTCTAAATGGAAAGGAGGAAATATCTCTCTTTTTCTTTTTTATACTTAATTTTCTTGCTGCAACGATTAGCCTGTTGCTTATTAATAAAAATATCTTATTAGAGCTAAGAGCATGACGAAATGTCAAAAGTCCACGATGTTGGAATGATGCCCCCTTTCCCAACCACCGCCACTGGGTCATAGTGGGACGGCTGAGATTCCCGGAAGAAGGAAGGTCCGGCTTGGCTCTCCCACCCGCCGTTTGACCACTCGATGCGTATTCTTTTTTGCATTTTTCCCCACACAAAAGGAGGAGGGCTGGACCCCGCTCGGCGCTCTTGTTCCGGCGGGTCGGCCAATGGTTAGTTGCCAAAAAGGCCGTGTCTGGGCTGGGTGGGGCTCTTGTTGATCCCGACCATTATTTGAGTGAGGCACCAGAATGCAGCCTGTGGAAACCACAAACTCGAATATGTCCCTCACGAACCCGAATATGCCCGTAACTCCGGAGCCGGTCTCCTCGTAATAAACTGCAGACCAAGGGGTAAACTCCCCCATCCTCCTAGGCGACCTATTAGTATCACCTCAGAGCGATCCGATCAACCCGCATCGGGCAAGCAAAGCGAGAACTCGGGAGCGGACCGGAGCACACAGCGAAGGAAGCCGCCTCCACACTCTTCCATTCGCTGTCACTCCTCCTCCTGCATTTCCCTCCTTTGCCAGTACCTTTCCGCCAACCCTAGACCGAGAATCTCCTCCTCCCGCCGCCGCCGCCCGGTGCCATCGGAGACGATGGCATACCCCGACAGCGCCACCCGCAGGTCGCTCATCCCGAGCTTCCTCTACTCCACCTCGTCCTCGTCCGCCGTCGACCGCCTCCTCCATGCCAGGAAGGCAGCCGATGCCGCGGCTTCCCTCGTGCCTGCCGCACATCCATCCGCAGCCATGACTGCCGTAGGCGCACCGGCTTTCCCCGTCGACGCCCCATCCGAGAAGATCGAGATGTACTCCCCCCGGTTCTACGCCGCGTGCACCCTCGGTGGCATCGCCAGTTGTGGGATCACTCATATGTCCGTGACGCCCCTGGATCTGGTCAAATGTAACATGCAGGTGAGCACCGCTTGCTGCCAGGGTGATTTAAATCTTGTTTCATATGTAGTTTTTTTCGCGAGCTATTAGGATCTAGGTCGGAATGGGGAGACAGTTTCGGAGATGTACGCCACTAGTGAGTTTATCGATCGGCGTCTTATAATTTCTTTCTGTTACGCTTTATATTTTTCCGCCTCATTCAATCTTAATGTTCGTTTACGGCTCCTTGTCTGTAGATCTGGATTGCTAATCAGTAAATTTGTTGAGAACCTCTTCCTTCGGTTTACTGCTGCCCTTACATGTCATTCTACACTGACATAGAAAACACACGTTCTCATCCCTGCGCCATTTCTCCCCGCAGATTGACCCCGCAAAGTACAAGAGCATCACCTCCGGTTTCGGCGTGCTCCTCAAGGAGCAAGGCCCCAGGGGATTCTTCAGGGGATGGGTCCCGACACTCTTCGGGTACAGCGCACAGGGAGCCTGCAAGTTCGGCTTCTACGAGTTCTTCAAGAAATACTACTCCGACCTCGCCGGACCAGAGAACGCAGCCAAGTACAAGACCCTGATCTACCTTGCCGGGTCCGCCTCCGCCGAGGTCATCGCCGACGTCGCGCTCTGCCCCATGGAGGCCGTCAAGGTGCGTGTGCAGACCCAGCCTGGGTTCGCCAGAGGTTTGTCCGATGGGTTCCCCAAGTTCGTCAGGTCTGAAGGTTACGGCGGGTGAGTAGTTCTCTGTTTCTGTCCTTCCCTTTATTTCATCCTTGGTTACTTATTGTTGTGTAGCGTCAACTAACTTCTGTTATCTCTGCTGTGGTTTTGTTTTAGATTGTACAAGGGTATCGTTCCTCTCTGGGGCCGTCAGATTCCATGTAAGTAGTCTGCTCTCTTCCATGTATCTCAATTACATATCCTCACAGTTGGCAGTGCATTGCGTATGATATTACACCTATAGGTCTTTGTATCCCTTTCGTTGCTGTTTATATTTCATGTAGTTAGTTACTTATTTATTATTATCCTTCTATTTGTGGTTAGATTCTTCTAGTCTTCTATATGTCTGCCCTTTTTTTTTCTAAAGCTCAGTTTATGCCCTTTCTCTGTCAAGGATACAGGTGAACACTTTTCATACGATTTCTAGCACATTTTCCTTATTAGTGTTCCGTTCTTTCACTGTCTCACATTTTGAGACATGCAATTGTCATTCAGAGAGGCAAGCCTTCAGAACTGCTGTCTTCAACTATTAGATTAGCAATGTACACTTTTATATATTCTATACTTCAAATAGGAAGTGTATTGACTGGTCCTCCAGGTTGTATATATTGCTCTTGTGCCTCTTGTTTGACCTCAAAAATATGCACAATCAACAAGCAAAATACACAAATGAAGCTATAATTGCGGGTTGCCAATCGAACCAAGCCATTGCTGCATGTTACATGGTAACGGGTCACCAAAGAAGCCACTTCTCTTTTCATTAGCTCTTCTCCGTTATTTGTGTCTACCTCCTCCGTAACTTGATGGAAGTTTTTCCTCCATATTAGCCATTCCCACTCTGTTTCTGATAGTGAATTGCTTTTAGGATCCCTGTCTTCTAAAACAACCATTCTGCTGGAAACTTACATGGTCCAATTGACATGTTTGGTTCACTAATATTAATCTGGGAATCCAGAAAATCATCTAAGCTGACTTTATGGAAGTTTATCCTACATATTAGCTGTTCCCACTCTATCTCTGACAGTGAATTGCTTTTATGATCCTTGTCTTCTAAAACAGCCATTCTACTGGAAACTAACATGCTCCAATTGACATGTTTGGTTCATCAGAATTAATTTGGGAATCCAGAAAATCATCTAAGCTGACTTTATGGAAGTTTATCCTCCATATTAGCCATTCCCACTCTATCTCTGATCGTAAATTGCTTTTATGATCCTTGTCTTCTAAAACAACCATTCTACTGGAAGCTAACATGCTCCAGTTAACATGTTTGGCTCATTAACATTTCACAATGGAAGACATTTTCAATAGTTGAAAGAAGGTGCTCGAACCTGGTAGTAGTAATATTGTTTAGATGTAATTAAAATTTGGGAGTTGCACATTGCTGAATGCCTTGAAGCAGTCACATGGCCTGTAGTTGAAACGACTAATACTCTGCATTGTTTTGCTCGTTTTTGTTAATTATATTTCATCAGTCCATATATGTTATGTAGGAGAACATACGATGCATTGTGAATACTGGTTGTGTTGACCAAAATGATACTTGTAAAAATCATAATCATATGCATTCTTTTAGTTATGTGTTTTGTATGGTGTAGTTGGGCTGAGTTTGATGTCTAAAAATACGTTATGAATTCAACTTTGTCATAGTGCCTACCACTGACCAAAATATACCCTATTGTAATGAACTTGTGTGCACAAGGGTTGTCATTGTTTGAGATTTCACTTAATCTAATTGTTTTGGCTTGTGTATTGGCATCAGTGTATCAACCTGTTAATTATTTGGTAAATGCGCTCTTCCCCTCCCAATTTCTATCTCTATTCAATTTTATAGTGTTTCACAGAGCTTCAACCTCCATCTTAAGTGTCTCGTGGGAGTTATGTTCTTGTTTGTTTCGTAGTGTCTTGTGCTCCATTTCCGTACATCTGTATGTTCTGGATACATAACTCTTATCTTGTTATTCTGCCATGTTGTGTGCAAACTGAACATCGATTACTGGCCTATGCCTACTCTAGTACATTTCCAGAAAAAGAAACAATGTAGAATTTACATAAACAAATACACTTTTTTTATATATTCTAATATTTGACATAGAGTTGCCTACACTTATTCCAATTGCTGCTGCTGCTGCTTCAGTACAAAAGTTTGTCAAATGAACGATTTATTCGTTTTCCAATCAGACTTCTTTTTCTTTGGATTACTTTGATTATAACGCCAACTGACTCTATTTGGACGTGCTCATCTATTATGTTAGGAGCTGGGTTTATATTGAAGCTTATCTTCCCAAGTGGAACATGTTTTTTTCAGTATGTATAAACCTGAGCTGAGTATTAGAGTTTAGGTAGTTAATAATAAACTTTGTTCAGCATATAGGCATTGTGTAGTTTTTGCACATGTTAAGCATACATCACCTTTTTGTGCTTGCCTGGAGGGGGTTGTGCGTGCCATGATTGATTATATGGCACTGAATCACTGATTTAATTATGTGTGTCCGTCAATCTTTTGTTCTTTCTAAGGATTTTAAGTATTGGTCCTTTGGAAAAGTATTAATTGCTTTTAAGGATCGTAAATAAGTGTTGTTCCTTTAAGAAAGAGTATTGGTTTTTTTAGGTACCTAACGTATTGCTAATAGTGATTAATACCACAGTGGAACTTTCTAATCTGCCTTGATCTACACCTTGATATTAGCTCTTAGTATAAACCTTGTAGCACTTATAATGGCTAATGATAGCAATTAAAAAAACCACAGCACTTATGTTCGAGCACCTTTTTACATAATACACAGGCTATAAAAGCTTTTCTAGGGATCAAGTTGTGTAGTGACCTAACTTGAAGGCTTGGAGTATTCTTATATTTATATATTTTGCTTCTCTTCTAGAATATTTTTGTTTACATATTTTTTTTTAAACGTTTGTCAGCTTTTGATTCACACATCAGGCTTGCTATGAGGATTTCCCGTAATGTTTATGTATATCAAGGGGTCATAATAAATATTATACATGTTTAGAAGTTGCTTGAATATATTTCTAAGGTACCTAGGTGTGCAGATGGGTCCCTTGTCACCTTGATATGCATGGTGCAATGTCATCTGATGAAGCACTTGAAGATTTCATCAATCTCAAGTGTATGCTGCAAATGTGGTGTTGGGGAGTCATGAAGCTCCCAGACATGAAAACAGCTGCTTAAGCCCATGCATGATGTGCTTTTTGCACTTTTCTGGGTCTGCTTAAGCGGCAAAAAGTGTACTCATCAATTAGGCACATAAGTTTAGCAACACACACACACACACACACACCTGTCTGTAACTCTTTCTCTCTTTCTCTCTCTCTGTATGTGTGTAGATATGCATATGTATATGTATTTGTATTAACTATTAAGTACATGCATATTTTTGTTATTTTTTTGTTTTTTATTATTATTTGTGGGTTTAAAAATTTAATAATCGCAAAATACATGATCATATTATATATAAAACCGAAATTTCAATAAGTGTCTGCTTAACTAACCACTTTTCATTTAAGTAGTTGGCCCATCTCCGCTCATTCAGTTTTCTGCTTTCCTTTCCTCGTCATTGATCTTGTTGAGCTGTAGATTGGTTACTTGAATTAGATCTGTAACTAAATATCCTTGGTGCAAGAGGGTGCATTTAGGTATTTATGTATACACTATTCTTTTGATCAAGGGAATGGTGGTAAGTAATTTTGTATATCACGTGTTATGAACACAACTCGTGCATGAGAATGTATGTCTTATAAATATGTATCTGCTTTATTTGTTTGTCAAAATGTACTAGTAATAGCATGGAAATTTGAAGGAATATTCCTATGGTCACAGCAATAGGGATAACTGGCATAACATTTCATGTTATGATACACACTATATTAGTGACAGTGTTTCAAAAAACGGCCGCATGGACCGCATATGCGGCCGAATATACAGTCCATTGACCGAACCACATAAGGGAATTCAGTGGCTAAAATGGACCATGGCCGCATATATGACCGGATAGCCGCATATAAGGCTGATTAGTCCCTGATTATTGAATCGAAAACCTGCTCAGCTGGCCATTTTTTAGCATCACCCCCTATTCTTCATATAACTAAAACCATTAGGTACATTTAGCCTACCATCTGCTTTCATTTCCTCTTTTTTTTTTAAACTAAAACCATCAAGTACATTTAGCCTAGCATCTGCTTTCATTTCCTCTTTTTTACATTACATTCATCTATGATTGTTATACATTTAGCTCATTATTGCACATTTGTATGTATTTAACAAGTGTTTGATTGCATATTTGCATCTAAAATATGCAGTTCTACAAATTATATTTGTAATTATATGATTATGGTGTGCGTGTATATATATATATATATATATATATATATATATATATATATATATATATATATATATATATATATATATATATATATATATAAGTCAGGCTAGAATACACTCGAGTGTACAAATCACGCGGTACACCCCAATGGTGTTTCCCCATCTAGACCATGTTTTTCCAAAATCTAATCCATTGATCTTCATGGTTACAATAATAATAGGTCACATACAAAATTTAAATTTATTTGGACGAGTGTAAGTCACTCATCCAAGGACAACAAAATCGACGCACAAAACTAATTTGAAATACATGATTTTTGCCTCGTTTAGATGCATGACCTATAAGTGTTCAAATGAGCTAAAATTTATTATGTAGTATGTTCTTTATGATAATTAAGAAGATCAACGGTTTAGATTTTTCAAAAATTTATTGCATCTTAAAGCAGTGCGATTGCCCGAGCAACGATGGGGCAAGGTCAGGCAGGTTGTAATCGCTCGTAACCGCTTTTACCAAATGCAAGATCACTCACTGCTTTGAGTTTGTATTTTTTAGTGTTGAGTAGCGTTCAACAATAGCTTTTTCTCACCAGATAAAAATCTTGCGGTGATCCATCTCACCGCACCTCAGCGTTGGCTCACCAACCGCGTTGCCAAATCCTGCAATACCCCCGCATACCACATATACACTATTCAGTGACCTCTCCGAACGTGCAACACATATCCTTTTTTTAAACAATGATTAGTGATTATTCAAAACAAATGACTTCATTTCCATTTTTTATTGAAAAAAATACCCCACCCTACAGCCAACTGCTCCCCCACTTGATTTGCATTTATAAAAGATCTTGAGCAAGTGCTGATATTTTTGTATCATTCTGGTGCCAACAAAGACCTTGATCAACTTCGGGATAGTGTAATTGCTTCTATAGTAAGTTGTTTGATGCAAACTTTATATTATCAGTTCTGAACTGAAAGCTTGTCATTAATTTCTGTGTATCAAGCGATGGTATATAATTATTGTTTTAAGATTGTATCTCCTGGAAAGGCTTTGTTAGAATTGTTTTGGGTGGAATATACTTACTATGAGCTTGTTAATGGCATGTAGTATATTGGCAAAACTCGGAATAGTAATTTCGCTGTTGGTTTTATATGCTCATGAGCAGTTTCATTGAATTAGATAAGGATTTCAGTGTTTTGCTGAATGGGCACTACAAACATATTTGTTCAGAAAACGAAAATGTCACTAGACATGATTATGATTTTTGATTCGTGTTTCCATTTTTCTACTTCCAAGTTTGTATCAGATTCCTTACAACCTTATTTTTTTTTCCTATAGACACCATGATGAAGTTTGCCTCCTTCGAGACCATTGTTGAAATGCTGTACAAACATGCCATCCCCACCCCTAAAGAACAGTGTACCAAGCAATTTCAACTCGGTATCAGTTTTGCTGGTGGTTATATCGCTGGTGTCTTCTGTGCAATTGTTTCTCACCCAGCTGATAACCTTGTGTCTTTCCTCAATAATGCAAAGGGGGCAACTGTTGGTGATGTAAGTGTTGCTGATGATTCTAGTTTGTTTTCTCATAGCTTTTAGATGTTTCCTTATTTATAAATTTGTCTTCTTAATTTCAGGCTGTCAAAAAACTTGGAGTCTGGGGCCTGTTTACCCGCGGACTTCCTCTTCGTATTGTGATGATTGGTACCCTCACTGGTGCTCAGTGGGGAATTTATGATGCTTTCAAGGTCTTCGTTGGCCTGTAAGTACCTGAACCCCTAAAACTGCCAGGTTTAGTTTTATTTTAGCTCTTCTTAAAATGCCTTGTTTGATATATATCTTTTATGATACAGTCCTACAACTGGAGGTGTTGCGCCTGCTGTTGCCCCAGCACCAGCTGCTGCTAGCTGAAGTGTTTCATTTAGTTAAACCCTAGACACTGTAATATTCTTTTGGAAACCGTTTTTGTCTTCGAGAAATTTTTGTGGGATGGTGTTCATCTCATCTGAGTATGGTATTCTATAGATGTAGTAACCTTTTTTGGTTAGCGAAAGCTGAAAGGGGGATAAAAATAAATATCCAAACCCTGTTATCTGATTACATCAATTGTTATTGTCAGCAACAGCTGAAAAATTCTATAATGACCGTATTGCATTCAATGCTGATGCACCTGCTCCGGTTTTTCTTCTGTAATGTTACTGAATTTGTTGATGGATAAATATGTTCCTCAGCCACAGCGCCGTTGCCCTTTATCTGTAGAGTTTATTCTAAGTTCAGCGAGCGGGAAACGTGCTAAGCACTGCTTTTATATTGATTGGTGTGAATGAATTACTAAGTGGTCTCAAGTTGCCATTGGTTTCATGCTATCATGTCAGTACTATTTCCTTAAACTCTGATGCAAGTGAATGATGTTGGCTCTTACAATAGCGTTTCTTGGAGTACTATCCACCAAAGTGCCGGGATACGTTCATTACTTTTCACATGTATTACGAGTTGTGGTTGGATGTAATCCGGCAGCGTTCTTATAGATCGATTGGCCGCTTTTGGAGGCATTTTGCACAGCTACTCTTCCTTTTTCCTTGCGCTTTTGGAGGCATCTCCCTTTTCCTTGCTTTGCTCCTGAACCAGCAATTGCCGTACTGGTGTAAACTGTTTGTGTAAATGCGCTTTACCTATCTTAGTGTAAAATCTTCCCTCTTTCTTATCTCCCAGCTTAGACTGGATCTACTTTTCGAAAATCTCAAAAGCATACATCTGAGATTTTGGTTAGCTAATGATAGTTTCTGGAGGGACAAGGTGAATTCAATTTTCTCTCTTTTACTATCTGGTTAGCATACGCAGAGGTTACCTTATTGAATAATCATCATCATAATCATCTAAACCTCAGTCCCAATTATGTTAGGGTCGGTTATATGGATCTTTTGTTTCCATTTAGTTCTATTATGGGTCATATTTTGGTTGAGATGTAGAGATTCAAAATCTCTTTATAAGCTCATCTTATGTTAATTTAGGTCTTCCTCTTCTAATAATTGTGCTGGACTCAATAACATTGTTTCGTATAGGCGCATGCACATGTCCATACATCTGAGTTGACCCTCACACAACTTGTCTTTAATGCTCGCCACCCCTATTTATTCATGATATAATCATTTATCAAGCGATCTTTTCTTGTCTTCTCACACATCGTTCTCACCTACGTATTTTAGTCACGTTTTGAGACCTTATTGTTTCACCGACTAACTTTCACTCCCATAGAGCATGACTGGTCGTATAGTTGTTTTGGAAAACTCATTTTTTAACATGAAAAAGATCTTTCGATTACATAATACTCCAGTTACACTTCTCCATTTCAACCATCCTGCAGCGATCTTGTGACAAACGTAATTTTGTACATC
The DNA here is from genome assembly GCA_963693085.1 of Alisma plantago-aquatica. Classification (NCBI taxonomy): domain Eukaryota; kingdom Viridiplantae; phylum Streptophyta; class Magnoliopsida; order Alismatales; family Alismataceae; genus Alisma; species Alisma plantago-aquatica. Next base: position 1,319,547,644 of record OY856412.1, on the reverse strand, counting down.
CCATCTATTTGAATAATAAAATCCAAATTATTACATTTTGGTATATGTACTCCGTTCAACTTGACTCCATCATTCACATTGCGGGATTGACTGAAATTACAACATATATACTCAGTTTTGCTCCTGCTAATCACCAATCTATTTAATTCTCCTCACCGTTCAATTTTATCATTTAATCCATATTTAGTGTCGCCAATCAAAATAATATCATCAGCAAATAACATACATCAAGGAATAAAACTACCTCTTTGAATGCCAGATATAATATGACTTCAATGCTGTTTAGCTAGTCACAGTCTTAAGAGCAATCAGCTGGTTATATCTTCCGTCTCTTTGTCATCATTTGTTTAGCTTACACTTGATAGGATATTCACTCCCAAATTCCACAATACACATGTTTTCCTGAAAAGCATTCGAAAGCCACAATACTGGAAAGAATAAGGGGACGTTTGGTTACCTGTAACTAGGAGGATTGGATGGATTTTATGCTCCAGCAGGCTAAATATTAGGTTTGGTATACGGGATTTGCAAAATGTACATAATCCTGCACTTTCGATCTTGCTATGAATGCGGGAGGACGCTGTCCTTTTCAGAACAGCTGGGCGCCGAGATCCAGCAGGCTTCCCACGATCTCATGTTGCTGTAGCGAATAGAAAAGGCCGTCCGTGCTCACCCGCCCTCACGTCAGATGACCAAACATAATATGTCATGCTACTTGGATCTGGAAAACAGAAAAATCCTTGTATAGGGATAATCTGAATGCAGCATTTCTTGAAATCTGGCTATATAAAACAAAGCAAACGTGCCCATAGTGAAGCCACAATTCTACCATGGGCTCAAGGAGTAAACGTGCATCCAGATGTCTCCGGACTCCGGAGAGTAGTAATCTGACGCTTCGGAGGTGAATACGTCTTTTCTGTCTTGAGCTTCCAATAACACAAGTTTGAATTTTGAGCCCAACAAGGCAATAAGGTGTAGATCCAGCTGATCCATGCCCATCCGCCACGGGGCTCATAATCTTAGAGATGAAATTTGGGCAGGTGGCTCATTCCCTTTACATTTCCCTTCTTCATAACCCACTTAGCTAAAGCATCTGCCAGTCTGTTGGACACTTTGCTGTTGAGATTGAAATACATTCCTTTAGCACTTATTTTTGTCTTGTTAATCTAATTGCACATGACTTTGTACTCAGCTGGTATGATCTGACTTCTTAGACTTTCACGAGTTTGTATGCCTCTTGACTATCAGTCTCTGCCATTACATTCATCTGCATTCTGTTTATAGCCTTCAGTCCACGGTTGATCGCGTGCCATTCCACCTCCAGCACATCATGGCATTTAGGACTGTCAATGGGGACGGTATGGGGAGGGCAAGGTCTTACCCTTACCCTTACCCTCTTTGGATAGCGGGTAAGGATAAGGGTAATTATCCTTCTCATCAATCTCCTTATCCTCCCCTTACCCTTACCCTCTTCTCCACAGGGTAAACGGGGAGGGTAAAGGGTAAGTGAGTAATTTTGACAAAAAAGAGTTTTATACACATTGTGTGTTGATTTTTAATAATTTTATAACTAATTTATTTATAACAACATATAAAACATTATATCCAATTCAAAATCATGTGTTTCTCCATGTAAAGTTAAGTCAATTCACATAATAATAATGTTTTATACATAAATCATTTTTTTCCTTTGCATAAGTATGCATAACAAATAAGTGTTTCACCAACACTTCATTTTCCGCAAGATATATATATGTTTTTCCCTCAATAAGATAGTATTACAAGTACAACACCATGTCATTTTCCAATGATAGAATAAATTAAGTATTAGGGTTAAACATATACATACAAACTCCTTTAGAATATATTTTTGTGTAACCTTTATATCATGTGCGGGTAAAAGGGTAAAAGGGTATGGATAATGTCTATACCTTACCCTCCCCTTTATAGTATAGCGGGGAAATGGGGAACGGGTAAATGGGTAAAGGGTAATAAAAATCTCTACCCTTACCCTTACCCTCCAGGGTATGGGTAAGGGTAAATGGATAATACCCTCCCCATTGACAGCCCTAATGACATTGCGATATCTACTTGAAACTGCCAGTACACCATCTTCTTGGATCATCATCACAACTGTCTTGTTCCTCCATTTCACCATGGAAGCGTCCAAATGAAGTTTGAGTAAATTTCCCAACAGGGGTAGCCAACTAATAAGCTGTTGCTTTGACTGGTCATCCAACTAATTTGGGAAGGATTTTTGGTAGATCTCTACATGGTGTTTAGTCTTCCTAACAAGATGTGGTGTTGTCATTTGATAGTTATTGCAGATATGATCATTCATGGTATGCCAGACCTGCCATACAGATTACAAACCACCTCAACCCGTCCAGTTATGAACTACTGTGTTTTAGCTGCTTAGGTGACCAATACTTGAGGTTATTTTCCTTGAAGGCATGTCATTGACATCTTCTACATGTAGTCTCAAACATGCATTACCACCTTGCAGTCTCATAGGACGCGGGGGACCCTTTTCATCCTCTTCTATATATTTTAGACACTTCAAATCAATTGTGTATCCTCTTCTAGCTCGATTGCAGTTGACCATGAGGCCTTCATGCATAGATTTCCAGAGGTACATTTTTGTTCTTTGATCCACCTACAATCTCCAATCTTGTTGCAACAACCCTAGGTAGGTGTGCTGATCTTTGCTACCAATGTTGGATAAATTTCCTTGGACGCGGAAACTCCTCTAGGGTCTTCAATGCAAATCCACTTGTTGTCCCTTGCCTATGGATATGGAGGAGGCATGCATAGGATGGCTTCTGTCGAGTCCTTCTCCCAGGAACTAACTTTAAGATGTCAAGCTCTTTTGGTTTGTACTCATTCAGGCGAGCTAGAACAATGCTCCGTGATGCTACCCATCTATGATGCCAAGCTGATACTTCCTCACCATTTAAGACAATTCTACATGCTTTCATTGTGATTGCCTCCTTGTTCTTTGTGGTAAATTACCAAAGTCTAAAGCTAGTGGTCATTCCTTTATCATTTAGGTGAGCATATTTAGACATAATCAAGGTGCAACATTTAGAAGGCCTCCTCAATATAAATCCCCAACAACTCTTCAAAATGAGCACCTCACTTTATGTAATGACTATTTTGATCCCCGATCCTATGTACTTCTTATCACCAATAATCTTGCCTAGGGTATCGTGTGGGTGTGGCTTTGATTTCTAGGCTCATTCCACAAAAACATATAAGCCAACCAATTCTACCGCACACTAAGACAAGTAGTTGAGCTAATTTCATGAAGTAGAAAAGCGTAGAGTTAAGCACAGATTTGACCAACCTCACTTTCTTTGAAAAAGAAAGTGTTCTATTCATCCAAGTTAAGCTACAAGCATCAATGTTATTGATTGTAACCAAGTATATGGATTTATTGGCTCTTGAATGCAACATGAGGATGTCGAGGTGCCTTCCCAGGTTTTCAGTAGAACTGATGCCTGTATGCCTGCCTGCATATTCATCTTGTATATTGGCATTAGTATTCTTGGATAATAGGGTCACAAGTAACCCTCCATCTAGATTTTATCCTAAATCCCTTTCAAAAGGCCTAATGACAGTTCATCGTCATTCTAATCTATTATGTTGAGGATTCTTTAAACAAGATCATGTCATTTCCAAATCATATATATGAAATTTTGAGGCTTCTTCTAGTGAGCTCTATACCTTTACACCTCTTTTCTTTATATTCTATAGCAATGTCATGGATGGCCCATGCATGTAAAAAAGAGGTAAGGGGACAAGAGGTCCCCATATTTGACTCTTGAGAAGATTGAAATACTTATAACTTATCATCATTCTAGGCAATGAAAACTTCTTCTATGATGATAATATTCATTATTAGGTTTATTAGGTTTTCATAGATATCTGTCCTCCCTAAGGTATTGTGAATAAATGTCTAGCTCATTATGTCATATGACTTTGATAGGTCGAGCTAAATAGCCATGCTCTTATGCCCCTACTTCTAGATCTCATAGTGTGAATTTTTCTTGCACGAGAACTATGTTATGCATGATTATTCTATTTGGGACAAAGCTCATTTTTATAGGGGAGATACAATATGGGAGGGAAGATTTAATGCACTCTAGAAAGATCTTGGAGAGATTCAATCTTACATTGTTAAAGACAATCAATGTATGGTGGTTACAACTGACAAGCGTTATTTGTTTTGGTATCAGCTCCAAGGTGGAGTTCACCAAAGTGTTTCTAATAGGATGACATACAAAAATAATCAAATATTTGAATTAGATGACTTTTTGTAAGAAGATTGCATTGAATCTGTTTGGTCCTGGGGCCTCCAGGGCATTCATTTTTATCAGAGAGGTCAAGATCTCATCAGCTTATGATGTGCTCCTACAATGTTTCTTTTTAACATCATCAACCTTGGGAAAGCTCCTACACATTGAGGTGCTCATGTTTCCTAGATATTAGGCTTATCTTCAGTGAAGAGGCTATTCAAGTCTTGTTGTATAGGATATCACATTGCCAGTTTTCCATCCACCACTCTCGTTGATCATTTAAGCTGAGTAATGATGTTCCTTCTCCCCTTTTCCTTTACCATAGATCATAAGGTGGTATTTGAATCATCTAACTTGGACCAACCACAATAGGTGTTCTATTTCCACCTAGCTTATTCAAAATTTAGAATTTCACAATACTCCATATGTAGTTTAGAGATATGTTCACAGGTCTTGATGTTATAGCTTAAGAACAAATCTTTCTATTTCCGGTCAATCAACCATTGTAACCAATTGTTCCTCTTTGCTTCATTTTTCCTATCCTTCATGTCACACTCTCTCACTTCCCCCTTGAGATTAGTTAGAGTGCCATTAAAGTCCTTTTATTTGTCCTCTAGTTGATAGGAGAAGTTGCATAGTGAAGGCCTTACACTCCAATTCGCATTAGTCTTCATATGATGGTTCTTTATTGTTTATTGCATGTGGATCATACTATAATTGGTAGATCATGTGATTGGATTCTTGATAGCACTTCAAAAACGGTGTATGAATACTACTCTAGCTATTCTTAGTTAACAAAGACATTGTCTAACAACTCTTGGAGGAAACCTCATTTGAAAGTCATCATAGGAATTGAAGCTCAAGGTCCTTGAGACTTTCATTGGTAACGAATGTAGCAAGCTATAAACATCTTCTGAGGTTGATAGTGTTTCTTTGGGTTTTCATTTGAATATTTAACACCATGTTCAGTTTGCCCATGGAAAGCCACAATAGGGTAGTGGCTTCAATGATTATTTTAAGGTGATTCCATAAAAAAACACCTTTTTTGCATAGTGTTGGCATAGACAAAGGTTACATACATTTCTTTGATCACAATACAATGCACAAATTTCTTGTGAGTGAGTAGATTCTGCATGCCTATTGCTCATCTCTTCCAAATCAACTAGATACCTCCCATAAAAATGTTAACTTCCAATATACGTGAATCATCAAATCCCACTCTTGAAGTGATCCTCTCCACATTATCACCACTGGTTCTCATATCATATACTGCTATAATGTCAATCTTGTAGCTATGAACATACTCTGTAATAGTGTTTTGGGCCTCTGGCTTGTATATGCCTTATATGTTCCAAGTTGTAATAAACATCTAAACCCTGGGGTTGGGGATTCCTACCACCTTCTGGTATCCTCCTCCTCGACCCTCATCTTAAGTGGTCGTGTGCTTGCCCCTCTTTTGAGATCCAACAATTATTAAATAATCCAATCAAACTATTTTTTATATCTTAAATAATTCTTATACACCTGCAAGCGCCTATTGCAATTAGTTAACTTTGTGCACCTTGGAGTTACCATTATATAAGAACATAAATTTAGGTGCTCCTACCTCCTTACTTCCTGGAACTTCCACTGTCTCTTTTATGATTTATAGCAACAAATGTTGATTCTCCTTCCCCTTTTTCACTTGTCTTTCGTTCCTGAGGTTGTTTCAATTAGGTCGATTGGTCTATATGCATCGTAGAGAGAAATTTTCTAGTGGATCCTAATGTCCTTCAATGTTCCATACCTTCCTATTGTCCTTTTCTTTCCTTCAATCAATATTTGTGATTCTTTTTACCACCAATTCTGGATTGATAGTGCTCTGACCTTCCTCTTCCTCAATTTTTAGGTTCAAGAACATGTTTCTGGTTTCTACCAGCGTAAGTCTACTGTATTGAGCACCTTGCTTCCTACGGGTCTTCTATGTATAGGGTGTGCGTACATGGATTCTAGGAAACTCCAACTATTGTGGTTTGATGACATAAGTTCCTTGGGTCTCATCCCTAGTGTCTACCTGGTTCACAACTTTTTCCTTCTCATGACTGGTTTCTCCATGTACCCACACAACACATGCATATTAAGGATGTTTTCATTTTCTAATTTGTTACATATCCTTGCACAAAAATGGCTAGAAAAATGTCTTGGTATATATAGTTTGACAACAATTCTAGAAACCTTACCTCTTCTTGTAAGATATGCATTTAATTTTACTCTATTGGTAGATGCAGTACAATCATCAACCTACTTTAGAATTTTCATTGATATAGGTATATAGGTAATTTGGTATTCTTACCCACACTATTACCATATTTGGATTATCACTTATTGGTGTAAAGTAGGGTTCCTAAGGCTATACACTTAGGGACAACTCCATCATCGATCCATAACTCCTACAAAGGTATTGAAATAATCACCCTCTTGTAGCAGTTAAATGAATAATAATTTATTCTCCAAATAAATCAATATAAAATCCAACTTCCCTCCTTAGGACCTTGATGCTGACATATAACTCCAAGGTTTCATCAGCTCACTCAAGACAGTTTCCTCCATGTCAAAGGATATGGTGCCATCTATCTCCCAGATCTTGATGTCCTACTTTTCTAGTTTAACATTCACGTATTTGAATCCCAAAAGGGAAGGATGATTATCTTCTTTCTCCATGGGAAATATCTTTACACAACATATGCATCCTTGGTTTGTCACCACCACCTGACTGTATGTACAAACCCATTGTTGGTTCAAGTGTGAGAAGTGCATGTCACTATTGTTCACCATCTCCTCATCCATCAACACATTTTGTTGATTTCCATTCCTTCGTTGCTAATCTTCAAGCCCAATGTCCGTGTACTTTATTGGGAAGATTAGGTTGATGCCAATGTATTTGAGACTATATTTTACCTCCCTCAAGGCTATAATGACTTGCTTCCCAAATATATTGGTTTCCCTATCTTATTGCACATGCCAGGGGATGCGATTTACAAACCAAATTTCCATATGAGATGATAGTATCAGGCCTTCATTTGGTTTCCAATTATCTTCCTATGGTATTTGGGATCCATGTCTATATCCTCCTCCGCTACCATAGTTGTGGCCTTTCCCAAACCCAAAACCTACCATTGAATCTTACTTCAAAACCATGACTATTGTTTCTTTGAAAATAATCTATTCTTAGTTTTTTTGAAGTATTCCACTGACTCAAGATTAGAATGATTATTTTTTTGGATATATCTTTTAGATGTTGGAATTTTGAAAAAAAATCATATTTGTGACATCTTTTCAGCATGATTTTATTTGAGCCAGATCTGGTAAAAATCTAACTCATATTGATTTCCAAAAAAATTACAAAAATAAAAGCCAAGTTGAATAAAAAGTATAAGATCTTAGCTTTTTCATGAATCTAGAATCATGTGTTTGATATAGCTTTTCTAGGAATTAAATTCATGAGAATCTATATCCCATAAGTGTTTGATGGAAACATGAATTCAATAGAGTTTACATATCAAAAACTCCACTTTCATGAGAGTAATGAGTAAGATTGTAAATGAATTGCCACTTTTAATCTTTGTTGTTATATAGCAGACAAGTTTTTTGGATTACATTGACAAATGATATTTTTTTGGTAAATTTTTCATGTCAAAAGACTTCTAGGAAACACTTATCCAATTAGCAACACCAGTGTATGAATGAACCAACTAAATTCATAGTAGTGAATTTCTAGGTGAATATGAATCCAAGAGATCCCTACCATGATGTTCAATCAATCTTAGTTAATCACTTATTTTAAAAACTATTAAATTAGTTAATCAAAATCAATCTCTTTCGTCAATTTGGCTAACATCTTTAGTGATTAGCATTTCCTATTGCCCAATTCCTTGAGGTTTGACAACTTGCGCGAAAAAATTATATATTTGCTTGACAACCTTAAACTGGTTTCTATACACGCGATTATGTCTTGTAAAGTTTTGATGCAATTCCTTAATTACACTTGACATCGCATAACCACATGTATAAATGCATGTGTATAGTTTTCAAGTAATAAATAATGTTTGAGCCCCAATTTGTCAAACTTTGGGGATCTGGAACACTACAATTTGTTAAATAATTAAAATGATCAGTAGCCTATGAAAAGTTTAATTTTTTAATTAAAAAGTTACTATTGATTAAACTAACATATTAATTAAGATTGATTGAATATTAGGACTAGATATCTCTTGAATACCAGATTCAACACAACAATTCACTAGTGCTAATTTGATTGTTTCATTTATGCACTAATAATACATATTTGGATTAATGTTACACTATGGTATTGCATCCTTCTAGGTCATAATACATACCTAAACCATGAACCTTACTTTTGTGTCGTCCTTCTAGGTCATAATACATACCTAAACCATGAACCCTACTTTTGTGTCATTCAAACATGACTAAATCTATTATGCACCATTATATGTAAAGAAAACCTGACCAACATAAGATGACTTATGTGCTTGTATGAACTTGTGTTCACGAAGGAAACACAAAAAGATAAGTGACTTCCAACTACCTAATAACTTTTGAATGCATCATATAACATGGAAATCCATACTCTGCAAGAGAAACTCTTCTACTCATGAGATCCAAATAATATATATATATATATAATTTGGATCTCATATATATATATATATATATATATGAAATGAAACACATTAATAAATAGTTTTATGTTGGGATACTCTCCAATTTTAGAGAAAAGGTCATATTTCCTCATAAAAATAGCATGTTCCATGCAATTAAAATGGGGAAGGACAATATTTATGGTGAAATTATAAAAAAGAGAGGAATCATGTTGTAGAACATCATGAAATTCTCTTGGGCGTCTTAGACTTTCCTCTAATTGATTTTGCCTCTAGTTGTTATGTGGATTCTATGAAGCTTTCTCTCCTCTCTTCCTTGCTCAAATTAAACTGTTGTGCCAGGTTGATAGTATTGACTTTAGGGTCGTGATATTGACCTCACTACTTAGTAACACTATAGTTTTAATTAGCAAGGTGAATAGTATCAACCCTAAGGTTAACATATCAAACTTAATGCCTAGAGATATAGTAATTCTAGTGTCTTGGTCTGTTCATAAACATAAAAGTTGATAGTGTCAACTTTAAAGTTGACACATTGACTATTTTGACAGTTGGCTTCAAATTTCTATAGTTTTATTATGCAATAATGAGTATGTTTCAATACTATTGTAAAGTGGATGCTACACTTAAAAGTTAATTTATAAGTATGCACATAAAGTTATATTTTATTTAGTAATATATGAATGAAAATGTAAAAATAATGATCACTTTGGAAATAAATCACACTAGACTAGCAGATAAATATTGAGAAATTGTGCGTGCATCACTTCTTCATCAATGACCCATGATTATAGGAAAGGAAGGCTTGATTCAACCAATAATAATGGAGATATAGGATAAATCATGATAGATCTAAGAGGATCTGCTATTGTTTACCTTCTTTCTCCCTTCTCTTACACCATTTTTCTCTATTTCACCCCATTTCTTCCTTATTTTTCTGTATGGTCATTTTTACCCGAAGTACTTGCTCTTTATTATTACCATGGGTGGATGATCCACCTTTCTTGGGTTGGGAGTATCCAACATGCCCTCCCAACCATGTATAAACTTTGATTATATATATATATATATATATATATATATACATATATATATTGTTTGTGTGTTTGTCTCATTACTTTTGTTTTCAATGCATGACTTGTATGCTTAGCAACCAACTTATGATACTTGAATATGCAAAACCTTGAGAAGGAAATTAAGATATATGACATGTTGTAGTGTATATTCACTAGAGGAATGTATCAATACACAAAAGTTATGTGGTTGACATTTGTTTGATATATTGTGGGAGAAACTTGCATTCAATCTTTGATTGACAGGGAATGGAAATTAAAGATAACTACATATAATCTATCCTAAGGATATACAATGAGTTTATAAGTTGTTTCACGTTCGAAGATATGCTTAGCAGTTAAAACTCAACATGATTTCCCCCAAAATCGTATCGACCCATATCATCTATCACAATTCCTTGCTTGGTCAAAATACTTTTTATCTTTATGTACATTTGTTCTCTAGAACATGAAATCCACCCTCATGTTTCCATGGTTTCGGTAGCCAATTCTAAAATTACCAAAAAAGTGCCACCATTGTACCTATGTTTGATCCCATTTCTACAATGAACCACATGTCATGTGAGAGTCCTTTAGAGTCGAGGCATAAATCTAAATTCTAACCCAGGGATATACTCTTTTGTGATCATTCTTTAAACCCACATTCTAAACTAGTCAATTATCAATACAACCAGATGTCACTTCTACTAATTAGCTTTATTGCTATGACTAAAATTTCACTATCACCTCCGTTGATACTAGTAATGCCATTTGTAGCAGACCAATGCACTCACCAAATGACATAGAAACTGCTAGCCTAAAATGCCACCCTACATGGTTTCTATTTTTTGCAACATTATCTACGATGAAGATGATTGAAAATTGCGTCAAATGCATCACTATTCTATAAAAAGACTTTAACAACATCACAGTTGTGCTGATCCGTCTGTCACTTGTAGTAATTGTATTTTCATGGTGGTGGGGGTAAATGGCCCATGAAGACATTAGGGGATCTCATTGTGGATATGCACAATACACATGACGGGTTCAGAAGATGGAGTCACCACCATTTTCTATTGGAAAGCATGAAACCCCATTATAAGATATGAAAAACCAATGAGATGATGAAGATATATGCACCTAAATCTAGATAAGACAATATGTTATGTATGGAAACAATTTATGCAGACCCAAACCAAATACATTTCTGATAATAGGAGATTTGAGTAAACTATCAACTATGTAAAGGAAATGGATGTAAATTTCAATCATAATTGTGAAACACACATGAGAAGCGGTTTAGTAAAAGAAAATGAGGGTGTTCATTGATCTTAGATTCTCATTTCATGGGAGGATGTTGGATATATGCATTTTAATGACAAGCCTTACACTTGAGATTGACATAATCTGAGAGGATGTCAGATAATTGCATTGTAACGATGGTCCTTATCTTGCTAGGACCTCTTGGGGGTTTAAGGATTTAAAACTTTTATATCTTTCCAACAAATAAGGTATAATGAGGTCGTGAGTTGTGAACTTGTCATGTCGACCTTGTGCATGACCCTAACCTTAGGGTAGATATCCCAAGATATAAGAGAATGAGAGGGATTTATATCAAGAATAAGAGATATAGAGTTGTGAACCGTTTGAAAAGGATGATCAAGAGTCTCTTGTAAAAAGGTAAGGGGTTTGTCTAGGGTCAAATTAGATTAGAAAATACATGGAATCCATCTATTATGATTCCTATATGCATAATGAGTGATAAAAATTTGTTGGAGAAATTAGTCAAGAGTGTTATTGCCAATATTCAAGAAAAGGACTTATGTGTGTGCATGTAAGACCCCTGACCTGGTTTTATGCTTAAACATACTTGTTTGATTTAATTAGGTTCTTAGTTCCTTGATTAAACATTAGATATGTTTTAATATTGATTGATAATGCCATGTTTCAATATGGTCCAAATCGGACTTAGTTTGCTTAAGTTTTACAAATTTATACTTCTTGTGGGCCTTTATGCAGTTTCCTTTTTCTATGGATCTATCTGTAATTTTAACATATATATGTTGTGCTTCATAAGTACTCTTCTTAATCTATTTCATGTGGTTGCACCTTTTGGTGCTTGGGTGCACCATCAGATGTTTGTTTCTTTTTCCTTCAAGGTTGGAAACCGATGGTTACTCACTTGAGGGCCTGAGAACTAATGGTTATCCTTGTAACATGAGGATCTGATGGTTTTTCCTTTTAGCATGAGAATCGATGGTCCTCCTTGTTGGACTAAGAATCAATGGTCCTCCTTGTTGGCATGAGAACTGACGATTCTCCTTGTAGGGTGGAAGCCGATGGTGGTTCTGGGTTTGCAAATCGATGAAGAGACTGACATACAAACTGATGGTATTCTTGGAGATGCAACTCGATGGCTCCACAGGTGTACAAACCGATGGTTCTCCTGGGAGATAAACTAATGGATGTTCTATTAGTGCATGGGAATGAAGATGTTGGCTGTTGATAGATGGCAAGGGAATTGTCGACCTTTCACTACTTTTCTTTCTCATCCTATCTATATATCCCTCCTCTCTCCTTCAAATGAACCTTTTCACCCATGCACCTATTCTTGCTGCTAGGGCAGTCTGAACCCATAAATTGATGAATTTGGAGCTTCTCAAGGATGAAGCTTGCTTATATTGTGGATCTAACCCTTCTAGGACTGATCAGAGCCTTTAAACCTAGACTCTTGCTTTATACAAGTAAGATCTTCTTCCCTAACCTTGTTTCTTGTTGTTATCTTTCTTCTCTCTTATTTCATGGGAGGAACCATGGTGTTCTTGATGGAAACTCATGCACGAGGTTGAAGAACCCTCTTTTCTTTTCTCTCTTTTGGTCTGGATCTACCCCGTTCTTGAAGATAGGAGCTACCTTGGGGCTTTGGAAGTGAAAATATAGGGTTTTACCTTCTGTTCATTGAGATATCTTGCTGTTGGACGTTCCTCTTCACCTTTTATGTGAGTGATATACCTTTCAACCCATTTCTTGCCTACTATTAACTTTTTATATGTACATCTTGTTGTAAAAACTTGGTAATATGAAGAAAGATGGTCTTTTGTGCACTGTTTGAACATATGAGTGATATTTATGTGTGTTGTGAAAATACCCTCAGATCTTATGAACGTTCCTCCTATGTAATGATATATCTAGGACTTGTAAGGTTAGAACCAATGACTTTACTTGGTTTCTGAATTGATGGTTTTACTTGGTGTAAAGAACTGATGGTTTTATGAAGGGTAAGATCTGATGGTTTAACTTCGTGTAGGAACCGATGGTTTTACTGAGTATAAGATCTAATGGTTTTACTTAATCTAAGAACTTATGGTTTTGCTGAGTGTAAGACTCGAAGGTTTAGCTTTGTGGAAGAACCGATGGTACAAATTTAATCCACATCTTTAAACCTTTCTTTATATTGGTTAACTAAAGATGGTTTTAGTGTCTGAAATAATAATTTGGACAAATTCATAATGCCCAAAGTAACTATTTTATGCTACTCTTGGAAATTTCATAATTCCTATGAATGATGAGAACTTATGCTAAGCATGGAAGTAACAAGTTTGTTTATGACATGTTGAACCTTCTGCAAAATTTTGGACAATAATGATGTTCCTACTGATGTTTTGGTGTAAATGACTTATTGGGCTATTTTACACCCTAAATGGAGGTTTAGTCCTCTTCATGGATAAAAATGGACAAGTATATTGTAACATCCCTGACCTGGGTTATGAACTAACCCTAGGTGTTTTGCTTAATTATGTGATTAAATGCTTGTGGTTATCTTTTGACATGTAATTAAAGCTTCTGAGGAACATATATTTCCTTTTTTGTCCTTTTTAAACAATGTTGTAATATTGTTTTGTTAAAATATGGACTTATGTGCAAATTACCCAATTAGAGGGGTTAACTTGCAAATTGCACATGTTTAGATGTTCCTATGGTGTTGAGACATCATAAGAATGAATATGATGTAGTGATATGAATTCTCCAAGCTGGGGCACCAAGATATAGCTTGTAGAGCAATCCTTGTGCTTTAAAACCTAGTTTTGGTGTAAAGTGCAATTTACCCAAAACATTGGGTGCAACATGAAAATATACCCTCTAGAGTATCTTTCATGACTCTTGGCATCAAGTAGAGTAAAGATGATGAGGAGGGCACCTTATTTGAATGATCAAATAAGAAAGATAACCTTTATGATTAAATAACCAAGTTTTAAGAACCTTAAAAAAAACCAAGTTTTAAGTAATATGACCCTTTTATGTATGCAACTTAGTAAGGAGTTTGGCTTCTTTTCCTCTAAACCTTGGATAAAGGAGGAGTTTTTCTTAAGTGAAGAAGGGAGAGACGAGGCTAAGGAGGGGAGAAGGACCTATTTGAGAAATAAGGAAATAATCTTCCTTGTCTTGAAAATATACCCAAAATATATAAGCACATCTCTTTTACAAGCAAGGGATCGTTTCCCTTCATTCCTCTTTTTATCTCTTTGCTTTGGCCGACTAAGAAGGAGCTTAGGAGTAGAGGAGAATGGCCAAACTGAATTGGGTAAGTTTTGATTGCCATCTAGCTCGAATTCATGGAGGAAATCTTGCTACAAGGTAGGTTTAGTAGTCTTTCTTACATAACTCTTCTTTCTAGCCATCTTCTCCATCCAAATCTTGGGGGAACGGACCTTGGACGACCTGTGGAGCTCAAGCCACCATTAAAGCTACGAATCTTGGATCTCTATAACTGATCCTAAGGTGGGTTTTATAACTCTAAACCTTAAAGTTTTGTTTATGCATCTTCTTCTTATGAAAACGTTGCTTGTTCCCCTTCACTTAGACACTTCTATGTGTTCTTGCTACCAAAACCGTGAAGAACAGTCCATGTTCTTGAGCTAGAAGAACGTGGCGTTATTTCCAAAGTTCATCCTGATCTTACTTTAACAAACGGTCCTCCACATTTTGCCCAAACGGTTTGTAAAACCGTTTGGAAGCAAACGATTTCAAAACCGTTTGAAGGGCAAACAGTTTCACAAGAACGTTTGGGAACAACCGGTCCAAGACCATTTGGATGAGTTGACCAAGCATTGACCATTTGGAGATCTGCTGTACATATTATGGACTAATCACCCACCAAGAATCATCATCTAATTCCAAGTAAATCACCAATTGAAGACACTTTACTCACCTAAACCCTAATCAGGTTTATTGCTGATTTCAATGATGCAATCATGTTGAATTTTGGGTTGAGTGGCCCAAACGGTTTCAAAAATGTTTGGGGATCACCCAAACGGTCTCAAGACCATTTGGTCTAGGGTTGACCAATTGAAGGTCCAATCATGATAAGTTGTTGAATAACTAAGTGCTAATTTTGTGACCTAAATTAGGGTTCAACCCTTAAGTGAATGACTTAGTTTTTGATAATATAATGGGAAAACGGTCTCAAGACCGTTTGGAGGATGTCCAAATGATCCCAAGACCGTTTGGGTTCAGGTCATGACCCAATTGAATGAGGGTTCAATGGACTCAACATCAATTAGACTCATGTTGATATATGTTGAAGGTTGATCGATTCCAAACCCTAATCCAATTGATCCCAACCCTAATTGGTGATCAATTGAAGGTCAATTGAGTGTCAAATCAGTAAAGGGTTAACCTAATTGACTCAATTGATAAGTAGCTAACCATGGCTTGAACGTTTGAGGGGTTCAACATTGAAAACCCTAACTCAATTGGAAGAATTGACACACTTTTTGGTCCATGTGGTTTTGAGGGTGTTTGGAGACCATTTGGGTCCAAACGGTCTCAAGACCATTTGGGGCCAAACGGTATCAAGACTGTTTGGGACCAAATGATCCCAAAACATTTGGTGGCCATGCGGTTTCAAGATCAATTTGCCCATGCGGTTTCAAAGTTAAAGTTGGCCAAACGGTCAACGAGACCAAACAGTCTTCACCTCAACTAGGGCAAACGGTCTTGATGGTGTACCTTGCCATGCGGTCTTGAAAGTCAAAGGGACCAAACGGTCAATGACTCCAAACGGTTTCAAAACCATTTGGAGGTTGAAAGTGCAAGACCGTTTGGGGTTCAAATATGTTAAGAACGTTTGATGCTTTAGTGGTTATAATGGGTTAGTGGTTGATTAACCTTAAACCCTAAAGGTACTTAAAGTGATTAAGGGGACAAGTAGTTAGTTGATTGAGGAATGTTATGACCAATAATGAACATTACCAAAGTACCCTTGGTGTAATAGGGTGACTAATACCCCTTGATCAAGCAAACCCCAATGACAATGATGGTAATGACATGACTTGTGTTATCAAGGTCGATTTGACCTAACCTAATCATGAGAGATGTAAACATCATCTAATAGTAAGAGGAGAGAGAAGACTCCTAATATGAAAGAGAATCAAGTAAAAAGCTTCCAACATGTATGAATACACACAATTAGTGTAACATCCCTGACCTGGGTTATGAGTTAACCCTAGATGTTTTGCCTAATTATGTAATTAAGATACTGGTGATTATCTTTTTGCATGTAATTAAGTTCCTGAGGAACATACTTTTCCTTTTCTGTCCCTTTTAAACAATGTTGAATTGATTGTTTTGTAATACAGGGACCTATGTGCAATTTACCCAGTTAGAAGGGTTAACTTGCAATTTGCACATGTTGAGATGTTCCTCTGATGTTGAGACATCATAAGAATGATTATGGTAAAGTTTGAAGGATTTCCCAAGCTTGAGCATCAAGGTGCAGCTGTGGAAGCAATCCCTGTGCTTGAAACCCTAAATTGGAGTAAAGTGCAATTTACCCAATTTGAGGGGTGCAACTTGTAAAATACACCATCTAAAATATCTTGTAAGACTCTTGTCATCATTTAGAGAAGAAATGATGAAGAAGTCACTTCAATTGAATAATCATATAATGAAAAACACCTTTGTGATTGAATAATCAAGGTGTAAGTACTATAGCCCTTTTATGTGTGTGCTTTAGTAATAAGTTGATCTTCTTGCCTTCATTTCTTGACCTTAGAAGAAGGTTGTCCTTAGAAATAAGAGGTAGGGGCGAGCAAAGAAGAAAGGGAGGACTTATATAAGAAAATGAGGAAAACCTATGTACTTATGTTGAAATTCCACCCAAGTATATAAGCCCTTTTCCTCACTTAGCAAAGGAATGTTTCTTTCGTTCCCTTCACTGTTCCCCCTTGCTCAACCGACTAAGGAGAGCTCTGGAGCTCAGGAGGACGACCAGGGGAGTGCAAGGTAGGTTTGGATCCTTCCTTTTTCTTAAATTCTTGGATGAAACTCGAATTCAAGGTCAAATTCATGGCTAGCTCACTTAGCTCTATCTTTCTAGCCATCTCTTCTCAACTTTTCTTGGAGGATTCACCTTGGCCGACCTGTGGAGCTTCTAGGACGCCATTAAAGGCTTGGAGCTCGAAAGCTTGGAGCTCAAGGAGCAAGCTTTAGGTGGGTTTTATAACTCTAAACCTATGCTTTGTTATATACATCTTTTCTATGCTTTTAGTTGCTAGTTCTTCTTTTTCCCTATCTTCCCTTGCTTCCTTGCAAGCAAATCCGTGAGGAACTGTTGATGTTCTTGAGATAGAAGATGAGGGCGTTATTTCCTATGCTTATCCATGGTTTTCCACTTTACTACCTCAACCAATTGCCCATACGGTTTGCAAAACCGTTTGATGGGCAAACGGTTTCAAGGTCGTATGAAGGCATACAGTCTCAAGACCGTATGGCCGCGTTGACCAAGCGTGGAACGTATGGAAATACTGTTCAAAATTATGTAGGTTAACCACCCACAAAATTTGAGAGGTTAACTCCAAAGGAATCGTGAGATATAGGCAAAACAATTAGCAAATTCAATTGAATTTAGTTCTGATTTTCAATCTGCTTAATTTGCCCTTTTTGGGAAAACGGTCTCAAGACCATATAAAATGGTTGACTAAGCGTTGACCGTATGATATTACTGTTCATAATGATGTTAGTTAATGACTCACCAAATTTGATGGACTAATTCCAAACGAGTTAAGAGTTTAAGGTTGATTACTAGGGCAAACCCTAATTGAAATCAGTGCTGAAATCACAATGAGCTATTTTGAGATTTTGGGTTGATTAGCCCAAACGGTCTCAAGACCGTTTGGGGAATCATCCAAACGGTCTCAAGACCGTTTGGGGATCACCCAAGACCGTATGGAGGTCTGGGGTCAAGTATAGTTGACCAATTGAAGGTACAAAGATACCAAATTACATTGCAATTAAGTATTGATGTAATGATCAACTCAATAAATCAAACCTTGATGAATTTTCACTAGAGTCCAAAGGATGGATGGGAAAACGGTCTCAAGACCGTTTGGAACTCATACAAACGGTCTCAAGACCGTTTGGTGACAACCCAAGACCGTTTGGAGGTCTAGGGTCAAGGTAATTTGATCAATTGAGGGCCCAATTACAATGGGTCATTGAAATAATCAAATTGTTGATTTGTGACTTAATTAAGGTTCAACCCCTATCAAATCAATCTATATTTTGATGAATTCTTGGGCAAACGGTCTCAAGACCGTTTAGAGTATATCCAAACGATCCCAAGACCGTTTGGGCCAAGTTTGAGCCCAATTGGATGTCAATTGATGGGTTCAACTTCGATTGGATTCACATTGTTGAGTGTTGATGGTTGAACGTTTATAGACCTTAATTGAACCAACTCCAACCCTAATTGGATATCAATTGAGGGTCAATTGAGTGACCAATTGGTTAAGGATAACCCTAGTTGTCTCAATTGATAAGTGGTTAGCAAGCTTGAGACCAATTGAAGGCTTCAACATAGGAAACCCTAATCGAGTTTACCCTTTGAACCACCTTGGAGGTCCATACGATCTTGAGCTTTTGAGGTCATTCGACCTCAAGACCGTATAAGGTCATTCGACCTCAAGACCATATAAGGTCATTCAACCTCAAACCGTATGAGGGCATTCGATCTCAAACCGTATGAGGGCATTCGATCTCAAACCGAATGAGGGCATTCGACCTCAAACCGTATGAGGGCATTCGACCTCAAGATCGAATGAGGGTATACGACCTCAAGATCGAATGAGGGTATACGACCTCAAGATCGAATGAGGGCATACGACCTCAAGATCGAATGAGGGCATACGACCTCAAGATCATATGAAGGATGAAGGTGTGAAACCTAGTGGAGACTTTTGAAGTTAAGTCTGCCTAATTCCGTGAAGGCTTAAATGGTTTAATAGTTGTTCAACCTAAACCCTAATGATACCAAAAGACATTAAGGGTCAAGTGGTTAGTAAATTAAACCATGATGATGATCAATGTGTAATTTACCATAATACCCTTGAAAGGTTTAATTGAGTGAAACCTTGTTCTAATCAAACCCTAATCACTCAATAGTGGTGATTTGGTCTATGTTAATCAAAGAGGACTTAACCCAACCTGATCTAGATTGGTGTTATCACCATCTACAAGTATGAGGAGAGAGAAAGTATCTTAAGAAAGAGAAAGTACCCTTTTATGATGGAGATTCAAGTAAAGTATCTTCAATACACATGAATGTGCATGATTAGGGTATGATCCACCTATGTGAGATCATGGAACCCTAATTATGATAAATGATGAATCTTAAACTAATCTGAGAGCATCAATGATGATGTTCCTCATACATGATGATGTTATGAGTTCAATTCACCATAATGTGATTAGTAAACCCTAATTCAAGGGTAATGACATGTAATGTGAATAGTAAACCCTAATTCAAGGGTGATGACATGCAAAATGAGTAGCAAACTCTAATTGATGAGAATCATAGAACTTAGCTCTTATGACAAGAGTGAAAAGTATATTCTTGTTTTGAATTACCTTTATCAGTTGAATTAACCATGCAGGTTCTGATATGAAGGTGATCATATCCAGGTATGGATGATGATATTATATTCATTGAAAGCATGTTGTTAGCTTTATGAATAGTAAAATATCTTGATGCCTTGTCAGTGGCATCCTATGTTTTAATGGGCTGAAAGAGCCATGAATACCATCAAGGTCATGATTTAGAGATGACTTGTGATGAGTATACTGAGAAATGATGATTGATGTGAGTTAGGTTTGTTACATTTAGTATTCTACTTTCATAGCTGTTGTGCTACTATTATTGTTTGAAGAACAATGTATGATGTTAAAAGAATACTGAATGTACCTAACTAATCAAGTGTAATGTAGAAGCCCTAATCATAGATCCATCATTGTCAGAGATTAAATGATGGTGAAACAGGTTTTCCTACGGGAACTCCTGGATCACATACTGTTGAGTATGTGGGGTATATGGATGTGTAGAACCTTACATCCTAGTGTAGGAATTTGATGTAGATGTATAATCCGTCAATCCTTCACTACAAAACTCATACCGTATCAGTGGAGGGTAAACATGAAACCTCCTGATGACAAGGAAAACATAGATATCCGTATCAGTGAAGATAAACATGAAATCTCCTGATGACGAAGAGAGTACAGAACGCCACTGTAACTCTAAAATAGCGAAGGACCAGATTACCCTGGTGAGCTATAATAGTAGAGACACAAGATGTCCTACAAGTGATCCTCTTACTGACTGAGGAAGGTGAAGGTCATGAGAATCCGACTCTTTCGATGACCTAGTATGATACTAAGGCACTTAACAGTGATTGGTTGGGGTATGAGTGGTAAACCTCATCTCCACAGGGCATAATAATAAGACTGTTTGAAAAACATAATCTACAAGCGTAGTATACCTGTTAAAGGTAACTATGAGCTAATTGATTGATGTTACACTGTATAGTGCATATGTTCTTCATGCTTGATAAATGTTGAACTCTTGTTTACAACTGCATCTGCTATTGAATACTTTGTAAGCTTTTACTGCTTAAGTTATTCTTTGATGTTATAATAAAGCTTCTGGCGGAGAGTTATAACTCTCGTTGGGACAATTATGTACAATTGTCTCACCCCGTAGACTTCAACTTTTTAGATGGACGTCGAGGACGGAGGAACAGGTCTACAGGTGACCAGTACCAGCAGCAACAGCACCAGGAGCAGCAGTAAATCTCAGGTGGAGATTTAGCCTGCCATGTGGTGTAGTTAGAGTCAGTCCTATGTGTCCTCTGTACTCTCAGGTCTTGGGGTCTTTTGGTTATGAGTTCTTGAGATTTTGTATCCTATTGTATATAATTACTCAAGAAGTAATTATCATGAGATGTAAACAGTTTATCTCCTTTTATGAATGAAGTTTTATGGATTCAAGCTCTTGTCTCAAAAAGTTTTAATTTCCCATGATTTTTGTCTTCCGCTGTTAATCGATTCGCTTCCGCTAAGTTTAAATCGTGTTTATATCGTGGTTTGGAGATCATAGCCCACAATTAGGGTATGATCCGTCACGATGAGATCATGGAAACCCTAATTATGGTGATGAATGAATCTTAACTTAATTGAAGGCATTAATGGAAGTAATCTTCATACATGATGATGATATGACCTCAATATCATGTAATATGAATAGTAAACCCTAATTCTAGGGTGATATCATGTAATGTGAATAGTAAACCCTAATCTAGGGTGATGTGATGAAATGAACAGTAAACCCTAATTCTGAGTTATGCCTTTAAGCATGAAACCCTATGAATGAATTATAAAATGAGGAATTCTTATGCCTTGTAAGTTAGAGGGGTTTAATAACCCTAATTAAAGTAAATAAACCCTAACCCTAGAGACCAACCGTGGTAGCTTCTTCTTGCACGACCGTGCAAGATAGCACGGCCGTGGTGTTTTATGATTTAACTGAAAAGAACTGATATTGTGCTGATATAGATGTAATATGTATGCTTTCAATTATATTGGTCATGTAGGTTGTTATCAAGAGGTAATCATATCCAGGTAAGGGTTATGATGCCACATTCATTGAAAGTATTCTTTAAACTTTGAAAACAATGATATGTTATGTTGCTTATTAAAAAGGTAACTTTCAAGATGGATAGTCTGAATGAGCCATGAAGGCCATCTGTGTTGTTACAATTAAGGTCATGCTGTTAAATGACTTATGATGATCAAAGGGTTTGAACACCCATGTTCCTGAATCATATGATGAGATGGTTAGGGATTGACATCCCAATGATAATTGGATGAGAAATGAACTTGATACATTTAGTATTCTTCTTTATAGAAGTTGTTTTAATGGTTTATGTTCAAAAATATGCCTGATGCTAAAAGAATGCTATAATGTATTTAACTAATCAAGTATAATGATACCATGTAGAGCCCTGACCATAGATCCATCATTGTTAGTAGTTTAATGATGGTGAAACAGGTTTTCCTAAGGGAACTCCTGGAGAGCATACTTTTGAGTATGTTGGGGTTATGGACGCGAATATCCTTACGTCCTAATGTAGGGTTTGATGTAAGATGTATCTTTAATCCATCAATCCTTCATTATATGATTATTCTGGGATGATGTATTACTAATCTCTCGATGATGTTGTTAATTCCACATCGGTGTGAGATAAACAAGAAATCCCTCGATGGCAAAGAGAGTACAGAATGCCACTGTGACTCTAATAGCGAAGTTGCCAGAATACCCTGGAAAGCTATTATAGCAGAGACACGAGATGTCCTGCATGTTGATCCTCACACTGACTGAGGAAGATGAGGTCATAGGAATCCAGCTCTTCTGATGACCGATGTATGGTACCGATTGCAATCTCATAATGGTCGGTTGGAGTATGAGTGGTATACCTCATCTCCTCGGGGCATAATAATGTTTGAAAAACATAATCAGCCATGTAGCATAACTTCTTAGGTTGAACTACGAGAAACAATGATTGATAATACATTGTTTATAATATTCTGGTTGAATAACTAGCATACATGTTTCTTCATATTCCTTATTGAGATATGCCTTGATATTCAATTATTTATAATTGAAATGATTGCTTAAAGAGAATGTTGCTTTACTTAGTTATATAATGTTAAACCTGCTGTTGAACGTTTAAAGATTTATTGCTTATTGTTATTCCTTTATTGCAATAACAAAGCTTATGGCAGAGAGTTATAACTCTCACTGGGACAATTATTCAATTGTCTCACCCCGTGGGATTTGACTTTTTAGGTAGACGCCGAGGACGAAGGAACCCATATGAGGGTGAGCAACAACAACAGTAGCAACAACATCAGGGACAGTAGTGATTCTCAGGTGGAGATGCTGTCTGTCAAGTCTTGTAGATAGTATGTCCTATGTGTCGTCTCTGTACTCTCAGGTCCTAGGAGTCAGTAGATCTGAGGTTTTTGGCTTAATACCTCGAGATTTTTGTATCTTGCCTTGTACAGATAACAGGGTAATTGATGTATGTGATCACTCGAGATGTGATTTTACAGAGATGTAATGACAAATCATGTTGTAAACAATTTATCTTGTTTTCTTATAGAACAATTTTATTACTAAAAGATCTCTTTCAAAAAATTTTTAAATTTTTAGTGATTTTTAATAATTCCGCTGCTAGTTAATCGCTTCCGCATTCGTTGATCTCATTTTCGCCAGTCGATCGTCACATATATCATGCAGAAGTAATAAGGAACATGTCTCATATGTTTTATATCTTTTGGAGTCATCATATATCACTAATTTATAAAAACAACTTGGTCATTTGTATGTAACTTGGCCAATGCAGTCTAAAAACACTCAACTAGATTAATTAATCAAGTGAAACCCTAATCATGTAGTTCCATGTGAATGTAGATCTATCTCAATGTCAAGACTACTGGATAATGAAATGAGTATCCCTGAAAGGAACTCATCGTATACTATTGGGTATATGTGAGGTACAAGGAGAGTGTATCCTTGTTACCATGATCCCAAGGTTTTTGAGGATCGTTCAAGGCCATGTCTCGAAAACGAGTATCCCTGAAAGGAACTCGGAGTCGTATACTATTGAGTATATGTAGATACAAGGAGAGTGTATCCTTGTTACCATGATCCCAAGGTTTTTGGAGATCATTCGAGGTTGTGTCTCAGATATATAGGTGATTGAATGAGGCTGTAGTTGTAACTCACATTTGAGGGTTGAATACCCCATTTTCTAGGTCTGTGACATGTGTACCCATGGCGGACTAGGCTTTTTATAGTTGAGCTAATATGCCACTATGACAGAATCATATTGACCGAGGGGAAGAAATCTTAGGATTATGGTTAGCCTTGATCTTGTACGGGGCTGATTGTGACTTTGTAGTGGCCAGCTAGTAATTTATGTGGTACGCCACAAAACCCATGGCTTAGTAAAATACATAATCCAACTGTGTAACATATCCATTATGGTTTCTTGGAGACTCATATTGGATGATGATCTTTTCTTGGTTTCTTTTGATTATGTAGATGATTCATAATGCAATAAGAGAAATCAAATGTACTTATGATTCTAGCTCTTCTTGATCTTTTATGTAGTTATATTAATCTTTCAACTATGTAATATCATCTATTTCAAAATTTTAAATTACATAATATTATGTAAGAAATAGATGTTGTTGAGAGTTATATCTCTTGTTGGGACATGGGTCTCACCTCGTGGGTCACCACATCTTTTAGGTGAACGTCAACAGTGTTGTAAGACCCATGGTAGCAAGGTGGAGTAGTTTGGAGATCCATAGAGGAAGAAGGTTGGTGGGTTGTTTAGTGAGTCCGAGAGTCGTCCATGTACTCTCAAGTCCTGGCGGGGAAGTTTTGTAGAAGATGTACATTGACTCAAGATTTTGGTAGTGTACTTGTGTTTGTACATATTGTAAATATGTGAACAATATATTTTGTGTAACACGTTGTGGCTAAGAACATGAAAAAGATGTAAAGGTACCTAGTATGGTTGTGTTTATATGCAAGATGTTGGGCCTTTGTGCAAATATTCTCTGACATGTTTAGAAAGTTTAATTCAGTAATTATGCATATCTTTGTAATGTGATTATTTTATTGTTCGATGATGTTTTAGTTTTATGTAATCTTGTTTAGCGTGGCGGTTCTCCACAATGCATACATCAATTATGAAGCCACATGCATTTTTTAATAAAATATTGCAATAAATCTTGGATAAAGACAAATGTATTCAATTCATTGGAATCCTAAACATGAGTACACATCAGATAGGCACCCCATTATCATATTGTCGCATGTGTGTGAGATAAAAGTGGAGTTTGAATGATTCTCTAGATATTTTTGGAGTCCATGCAATGTGGTCACACCTTTGATATGTTCCCACTGTAAGGAGTGGGATCCAAGTGGGGATCCAATCCTCACTTAATTGAAGGAATAAACCCATCTAAGATAAGCACACTAAAAAGATATGCTAGAACCATTATTTCTCATATAATGGTATACATGAGCAAAGTACAGTAGAAAATATAAAATATCCAACTATTACAATGCTTTTTTTTCATCGTCATCCTTCAGCATGAAGGGTGATACTTAAGAAAACAAAAATATAGCATAGGATCAACATGGGGTTATCTAGCCACCACGAATCTATAAGAAAACCAAAATATAGCATAGTATCAACATGGGGTTATCTAACCACCACGAATCTATCTCCCAAGAAGGAACAACTACACATGGAGTTGTCTTGATCAACCTTGGTTCTCTCCTCCTTGCTCTATACCTAAGGGGTTGGAAGAATATCCCATAAGAGAAGACAAAGATGGAAATTATCTTTATAAAAGCCAATATGAGAATGTAAATAGAGTTTTGGGAAACTTTGGAAAAAAGAATCAAATATAACAAGGCTTCCCATCCAAGAGGAAAAGTACCATAAAAGTGGATATCAAAAGAATATGAGGTTCAATAAGATGATAGTCAATAAAAAAATTCTTGCCTTAAAACAATGTCACCATAACAATATCACAATCCATAAGAAGTTGCATGGTGAGTAATAAGCAAACTAGCATATATAAAAGAAGGGCCAAAGTCCATATATTCCATATCAAGGGACATGAGGACTAAAAACTCAATGCAAAACAAATATAGATTTCACAGTAGGACTAAAACCTCATTGCATTGGCAGGGGGACTTAAACCTCAATGCAAAGAATATAATATATCACATGAGGACCAAAACCTCAGTGCATTGATAGAAGGACTAAAAACTTAGTGCCCAAAATATAACATTTTGTAGGAGGACTAAAACTTCAGTGCATCAGTAGGAGGACTAAAACCTTAGTGCATCGGCAGGAGGACTAAAACCTCAATGCATCGACAGGAGGACTAAAACCTCAGTTCCCAAAATAAATATGGTGTCACTACTTCTAGTTATGACTAGTCATTTGGTACATGCAAATAGAACATGTAGGATGAAGTATAGTCATGCTCAACAAAGGGATGAGAACATCCAACTGACGTAAAGTGGGGTTAGAGGACCCATAAATAAGTATTCAAGCATTTCTACAATTAAGATAGGGTCACAAAAGTTCACAACTTGTAAATTAGGGTTTCATAAGGAATAAGATGAACAAGATATAAATTAGGATCGAACAATGATGTCCAACATATCTAGAGGATTATAAGATCCATATAAACACATAATTTCTCACATAAGACAAAATCTCAGAAGAGAGAAAGTGTATAGGGGTAGCATGTCCCAAACGACCAAGAGAGAAGGAAAAATATGGGTGATTTCTCAATATGATAATAAGAGAAGAAACATACATCAAGATAGGGTAAATTAAGTTAATTGCTCAATATGGATAGTAGAATGCTACATACCTCTAGATGAGAGTGAACTTGTCAAAGTACAAACCTTAGATCCAAGTTAGGGTTCCAAGGTTTGAAACACTAGTGGTTGAGAAAAGATCACCATATGAATTGTTTCATGAGATTAAAAGGATTTGACAGCTCTTCCAAAGAACATGGATAGGAAGTGAGTGCCATGATAAGGGAGAAGGCTAGAAATCATGTCCTATTGGATATGTGGGGGGAATTTACACATAAGTGAGCCATAAAGGTGCACATCAAGAAAACTTATCATGGAACATGTATGGATTTGTACATCTGTGAAGGCCATGGAGAGAGGTGTATATATATAATTGTTAGGCTTGGGTAGCAAGAAACTTATCTACTTTTGTTTACTAGAAAAAATATATAATGTACATTGTATATGAGAGAAGTTAAGTAATCATTAAAATATAACAAAAAATAATAAATATAGAAAATATGTCATTCCCCTTCTCTTTCTTTATATCTATGTTTTCAATATATTTCACTTTCTTTTCCCCAACAATGATGTCGAAGAAACATTGAGTAATACAATTACAATAAAGAGATTTCTAAATTTCTTTTTATTTATTTTCTACTCAATATAAATGTCCATAATAGTTTAATATACAATTACATTTGATAAACTATCCTGATATCATGTTGTGTAATTGTCTACTCAAATTAAAGTTTTAAAATAAGTTAACGTACAACAATGTAGGATATATTTATTGACTTCCTTTTTGTCATTTCATTTATTGACCTCTTATATACACTTATTCATCCCATTATGGAATAACTTTCTCATAATGTTTCTCTTCTAGCTTTAGAGTTATTTAAAACATGTATAATAATTTTATTCCAATAAATGGCATCTATTTGAAAACATTAAGCTTCCAAATTTGAGGCAACCATATATATATTTCTAATATATTTTACATTATTTTTTGTAAAGGAGACATGTTCTTATAAATTTGCATATCCAAAACTAATTATTATATACAAATGAATTTCAAATGAAAAGGGTGAAAACATTATCTATTGAACCATTTTCGTATTTTCCTAGTTGTTAACAAATCTTAAGAGGTAACATAGAGGTTTACCAAAGAAATCATTGTCAATATGATTATTACTCTTATTTTAGTCAAGTAACTGATTATATAAATTTGGGAAGTTTCCAAACAAATACATAATTTTCAAATATTTATATCCTTCATGATATGCTAATGTGACTTTTATTTATTTATTTATTGTTTTCAAACACTAAGGAGGGAGAATTAGTTATTTAAAGTTTGTTCTAAAATATCTCATGTATTCCACATTGTTGTAGTTACTTTGGTTTAAAGTAAATCCATTTTAAGATTTTCCACCACAATAAATTTTAAATAGATTTATCATGCATGTACAATGTTATACCACAATTTTATTCATTACAACTTCACCTAAATTATATATGTATAAGCCATACCAGTTGGTTTATACATTTATTTAATACATTAGATGTTTTATAATAATTAATCTAATATTTTTGGCCTTATCGTATATTTTCTTTATTAACAAAAATAGGATATTTATGACTGTTCAAATAATGTGAAATTTAGCAACCAGGTAATTGGGACCCAAGTAACAAAATTTTTACCATTATATTTGGGTTTTGAAGATTCCTGTAATGTGCTTTAATACAATTAGAGTTTTGGTCTCATCACCATTATATTATTATAACATTACATCATTACCATCATTATATATTATTTAGAGTCATGTTGTCTTCTCATTGTTACCATAGAGTTTTCTTATATTATTATACACAAATTCCCATATATTACCTATTTATTATATTTAGTTCATCAATTCAATATCTATTTAGATAATGATACATTGTTCGTATTTATGGACATGGAAACACCAATTATTAGTCTAATTTGTGTATTAAGAATGTTATACTTCTTATTAAAAATAATTTTAGCCATTATGCGCATAGTAATTCATAAAGGAAACATATGTGACATTTTTAATGAATTTAGTTACATGTTAGTACTTTATTAAGTTATTATATTAATATGAGTGTGTTTTGACATGTGATGTTGATTATAGAACTGTATACCACTTAATATGTTATATTTGATATGCAATAGGTTACCATTGAGTTATTTATGTTATGTGCATTAACAAGTTTCATTAAGGCATAACTTCTTTGTTTGGTCAAATGTAAGGGACCAATCTTGCTAAACTCCTAGTCAGAATAGGATATGATCCTAGATTTTGATGCGTTACAATACTACACCTCTTAAAAGAATTTCATCCTGAAAATCTAATCATCCATATATTATCATCCAACTACTCTCCACCCCTTAAAAGGTTTAACCTAATAAAGAAACTCTTATAGATATCAGGGTTACTTATAAATATTTTAATTGTAAACACTTTTTATGTTGTTCATGCATCCAAGTAACATGTCTTATACATATAGGTTTAAGTTTTATGTCCTTATGATTCTAACCTAGAAACACTAAGGTTCAAATCTCAAAACAAAAGATTCACCTAGTACGAATTCCCACATTATTACATGGATAAAGAAGGTAGGTCCACTAATCTTCTTGTAAATGCTATATCTTCTTAGGGTAAACATTATAAGGGAGATACGATTGAAATAGTTAGATTAGCCGACCGTTAATATGTTTGATACCATCTTGTAAGGAGTGGGACCCAAGAGGGAATCCACTCCTCACATTATTTGAGGAATAAACCCATCTAATTCAAACACACTAAAAAGGTATGCTGGAATAGTGTATTTTTCATTTCTCAAATAATGGCATACAAGACCAAAGTATAGCAACTAAACATAGAATATCTAACTATTACAATGCTGGTTTTTATCATCATCCTTCACCATGTAGGGTGACCCATAAGAAAAGTAAACTATAGTATAGGATCAATAGAGAGTTATCTAACCACCTCAAATTCATCTCATAAGAAGGAACAACTACACCTGGAGTTGTCTTGGTCAACCTTGGTTTTCTCCTCCTTGATCTCTACCTAAGGGGTTGGAAGCATACCCAATAAGAGAAGACAAAGATGGAAATTATCAGCATGCAATCCAGTATGAGCATGTTGATTGAGATTTAAGAAACTTCAGGAAAAATGAATCAAATATAATAAGGATTTCCATCCAAGAGAGAAGTACCATCCAAGTGAATTTTAAAAGAATATGAGGTTCAACAAGATGATAATCAATAAGATATTTATTGCCTTTAAACAATATCACAATAATAATATCACAATTCATAAGCAGATGCATGGTATACACAGACTAGCATATACTAAAAAGAAGGATTGGAATCCATACATACCATACCAAGGGATAGTAAGACTAAAATCTCAATGCCAAACAAATAGAGATTTTGCACGAGGACTAAAATATCAGTTCATTGGTAGGAGGACTAAAACCTCAATGCCCAAAATATAATATATCATAGGAGGATTGAAACCTTACTGCACC
Organism: Alisma plantago-aquatica; assembly: GCA_963693085.1. Classification (NCBI taxonomy): domain Eukaryota; kingdom Viridiplantae; phylum Streptophyta; class Magnoliopsida; order Alismatales; family Alismataceae; genus Alisma; species Alisma plantago-aquatica. Next base: position 1,319,517,346 of record OY856412.1, on the reverse strand, counting down.
AGAAGGAGTACTAAAACCTTAATGCCCAAAATACAATATACTACAAGAGGACTAAAACCTTAGTGCATCTATAGGAGGACTAAAACGTTAGTGCCCAAAATTAATATGGTGTCACTACATCTAGTTATGACTAGACAATCCCACATGCAAATAGGGTAGTCAAGATGAAGTACAATCATGCTCAAAAAAGGCATGCAAACATCCAACTGATGCAAAGTGCGGTCAGAGGATCCATAAATAAGCATTCAAGCATTTCTACAATCAAGATACTTCACAGGGTCACAAAAAATTTCACAACTTGTAAATTAGGTTTTCACAAGGAATAGAATGAACAAAATATAACTTAAGATCCAACAACAATGTCCAACAGAATAAGAGGATCACAAGATCCATATAAAAACATAATTTCACACATAATTCAACCCTCAGAAGAAAGAATGCGTGTAGGGTGGTATGTCCCAAAGGACCAAGCGAGAAGAAAAATATGGGTGATTTCTCAATATAATAATAAGAGAAGCAACATAGATCAAGAGAGGGTGAAATGAAGTTAATTGCTCAATATGGATAGTAGAATGCAACATAACTCTAGATGGGAGTCAACTTGTCAAAGTACCAACCTTAGATCCAAGTTAGGGTTCTAAGGTTTAAAACACTAATGGTTGAGAAAAGACCATATGAATTGTTTCATGAGATTACAAGGCTTTGACGACTCTTACAAGGAACTTGGATAGGAAGTGGGTGCCAAGATAAGGGATAATATTAGAAGTTGTCCTATTGGATATGTGGGGGAATTTACACATAAATGAGACACAAAGGTACACAATAAGAAAACTTGTCATGGAACATGCTAGGATTTTGATGCATGTGAATAGCATGGAGAGGGGTCTATATATAAAATTATTAGGCCCGACTAGCAAAAAAATTATATATTTTTGGTTACTATGGATAATATGTAATGTATATTGTAGAGGAAAGAAGTTAAGTAGTCATTAAGAGATGCCAGGAAAGAAAAATATAGAAAAAACATCATTCCACTTCCCTTTCTTTATGTCTACATTTTTCAATATATTTTTTCCTTTTTTTCCAACAATGAAGTTTGAAGAAATATTGACTACTACATTTAAAATAATGAGACTTATAATTTTCTCTTTATTCAATTATTTACTCAATATAAATGTCCATGATAGTTTAATTACATAGGATAAAGTATCCTAAATATCTTGTTGTGTAATTGTTTACTCAATTTAAAGTTGCATAATACTTTCATTTACAATTGTGTAGGATATATTTATTGATTTCCTTTCTGTCATTCCATTTGTTAACCTTTCATATACACTTATTCATCCCATTATGGAATAACTTTCTCATAATGTTTCTCTTCTCACTTTAGAGTTATTGAAAATATGTATAACAATTTCAATGGAAGGCATCTATTTGAAAATATTAAGTTAGATCCAAAAGTCCAAATTTGAGGCAACCATATATATTTTGCTAATAAATTTTACATTAATTATTGTAGAGGATATAGGTGCTAATAAATTTATATATCCAAAACTAACTATTATAGACACATGCATTTCAAATAAAAAGTGTGAAAACATTATCTATCAAACCATTCTCCTCTTTTCCTTATTATTAACACATTTAATAGAGAGGTTTACCGAATAGATTATTTGGAAAATATGACTATAATTTTTTATTTGGGTTAAATTATTGATTGTATAAATTTGGAAACATTTATATGTTTCCAAATAAATATATATCAGTGAAAATATTTGTTTCCTTTATGATATGCTAACATGATTGTTTTCATTTTTTGTTATTTTCTAACTTTAATGAAAGAGAATTCGTTCTTTAAAATTTGTTCTAAAAGATCTAGTGTATTCCACATTGCTTTAGTTTCCTTGGGTTATATTTCTATAACTCATATTGTATTTGGAAAGTAAACCCATTTTAAGTTTTTTTACCATGATAATTTTTCCATATATTTATCATGCATGTACAACATATTTCCCTTTATACTATACAAAAATTATATTTATTATAAATTCGCATAAATCATATAATATAAGCCATACAAATTGGTTTATACAATTTATTTCATATATTAAAAGTTTTTTAGTAAATAATTTGATATTTTTGGCCTTATCTTACAGTTTGTTTTCTTAACAAAACTAGGATAGTTATGATTGTTCATATATTCCAAAACTTGGCACCCAAGGTAAATGAGACTCGAGAAACACATTTTTACCATTATATTTGGGTTTTCAAGATTCCTTTAATGAGTTTTTATACAATTGGTATTTTGGGCTCATCACCATTATATTGCGATAACATTGCATCATTACCATCATTATTTTTTATTTAGAGTTCCATTGTTTTAGCATTGTTACCAAAAGAGTTCACTTATATTATTATGAAAATATTTCCATATTTTACCTATTTATCATATTTAGTCCATTAATTAAATACTTATTTAGATAATGGTACATTAAACATATTTGTGGACACATAAGCACGTATTAGTAGTCTAATTTGTGAGCATATTATTCTTTTTATTGAAACATATTTTTAGCAATTATGTGCACAGTAATTTGATAAGGAAACATATATGGTATATTTAATGAATTTACTTACATGTTAGTACTTAATGTAGTTATTATGATAATATGAGTGTACTTTGACATGTGATGTTGATTATAGAACTTTATGCCACTTTATATGTTATATTTGTTTTCAATCCTAAGTATTTAATGGTTTACCATTGAGTAATTCATGTAATGTGCAATTAAAAATTTATTAAGGCATAACTTTATCCTTGTTTGGTCAAATCTAAAGAACCAAGCTTAATAACCTTCTAGTTAAGGAATATGATATGATCCAAGATTTCGATACTTTACAACAATCCACCATTAAAATGTTTTGATCCTCAAAATGTGATCATCCATATATTTCCATCCAACTACTCTCCACACTTAAAAGGTTTAACCTGATAAAAAACTCTTATAGATATCAATATTACTTATACTTCTTTTAATTGTGACCACTTTTTATGTTGATCATGCATCCAACCAACATGTCATATGCATCTAGGGTCAAATTTTAGGTCCTTGTGATTATAACCTAGAAACCCTAAGGTTCACATCTCAAAACTAAATATTCACCTAGTACAACTTCCCCCAATATTACATGGGTAAAGAGGGTAGGTCTACTAAACTTTTTGTAAATGCATATCTTCCTAGCATAAACAACCTAAGGGAGATAAGATTGAAATAGTTAGATTAATCAACTGCTAATGGCTATGTTACCATCTTGTAAAGAGTGGGACCTGAGAGGGGATCACTCCTCACTTACTTTGAGGAATAAATTCATATAATCAAAACACACTGGAAAGGTATTCCATAATAGGTGTATTTTTCATTTCTCAAATAATGGTATGCAAGACCAAAGTACATCAACGAATACAAAATATTAAACTATTACAATGCTTGTTTTATCATCATTCTTCACCATGTAGGGTGATGCATAAGAAAAATAGACTATATCATAAGATCAACACATGGTTATCTAACCATCTCAAATCTATCTCCCAAGAAGGAATAACTACACCTAGAGTTGTCTTGGTCAACATTGGTTCTCTCCTCCTTGCTCTTTACCTAAGTAGTTGGAAGATGTTGGTATGTATGCTCATAGAGCCAATCATATGATGATTGTAATGGCATAACTTGTAAGTGATTTGGTTAATAATAAAGGCGATCTTCCAATTTGTTCTATTTTATTCAGTTATGAGATAGTACATCAACATAATAAATGTCTAAAGAATGATATTACTCAATGATGTATGTCTTCGGGTTGATGACCTGAACAATAAGATCATACGGATGCCAAGAGTACATACATTCTTGTTATATCCCTAGTCAGATCTTGTTGTGGAAGGCAGATAGAAAACAATAACATTAAAGACTAGAGTGTGTGTTGGTTGATGATAGAATCTTATCAGTCATGATATGTGATATCAAACCAAACACATAGGTACTTATTAGAGAACAATGTACTGGACAGAGTCACCATAAGTGTGATACATGGAAACCTTAAATGGTAGTCAGAATCAATTCTTATATTGTTGGTGGTATTGTGGTTCTTGGACTTGAGATCACTACACTCGTCACATGTCATTCAATGTACTTTGACATAATGCACCTTAACGTTGGGGTTTCCGAAAAGGTGATGATCGGATGCACTGTGACACATGGGGATGAGTGTGAGTGATGTTGATGGGATTTGTCCCTCCTACGGGAGTATGATATCCTAGAAACTTGATTAGCAAGACTGAAAAAATGCATGGCCATGCAGATGTGAGTCGATATGTGACATTGAGCTTACATATATGTCACACAGTCTGCTCTTGTTCAAGAAACAAAGATTGAGTATTGAAGAGGATGACTACTCCATGCCTCGAGTTCAATATCAATATCAATGACAAAGGAACTATGCAAACACTATAACACCAATCACATATTGTTGGTTGAAGTTGTACTCCAAATTTCCATTTACTTGGGTAGCAATGATGTGTTTCTATATACTGCTTTTTGCTTATGATGTCGTAAACTGGTTATGGACATCTACTGCCAATGTAAATTGGAACTTGTAGGGTCACACACACATGATACACTTAGAACATGAGATTTTCACGACTGATGTTTAATTTGACAACTAAAAGTGTTTAGGTATTCAATTTAAACAACAATTGACTGTTTGGACTTAGAACTGACCAGTTCAAGTATTGAACCAGCCTGTTGGAGTGTCAAGTTAATTAGAAATTGCATTGCTTGAATTCTGGATGAATCAGAGCATGAACCGAACGGTTCACTTAGTGAACTTATCAAATCAAGGTTGCCAAACAACCAGTTCATGAGATGAACCACCCAGTTCATGAGATGAACTGCCTAGTTCATGGATCAATTCGATTGCATCAAGGATTAATGCTGACGTCATGTTGTGCATTAATTGGATTAGAATTACCATTACAATTAAGATTGGAAAATATGATGAAACAACCAGTTCAAGGCTTGAATCGATCAGCTTGCATACCAACCAATCAGTTCACCTATGAACTATCTATTTCACCTCTCGTAGGTTGCAAAATTTGTGAAATTTCAATTCCTTCCACTCCCACACAAACTAGGAACCCTGACCCTAACCCTCCTATAAATATCTGGGTACCGAGGGCTTCCTAGATGCACAAATCAATTTCCTTTGACAATTTTTGTCTTTTTTGATTATGATAACTGAGAGAACCTGAGCAAGTCCTACCCGATAAAGGGAGGGATAGCAAGGGAGAACAATTGTGGGAGAGCAAGTTGGTGCTAGTACACCAATGTGGAGGGAAAAATCCTTCTCGTATCTTCTTCTTGAATGACATGAGTTCTAGGTGATCCGTGTGGACTACTGTAGAGGCATGGAGCTTTAACCACTAGGAGGACAATATAAAACTACTATCCATGGTGATCAAGTAGGAGCTGTTGTAGATGCTGTTCAAGTGCGACTTGAAGAATGGTGCAAGATGATGAGAGAAAATTGTCACTAAACTTACTCTAGGACCAGGTATATCCTCGAAACCATCCTTTCCATTATATAGTTGTTGACACAATATACTGTTATAAAGAGAATATGACCCTTAACGTTTTGTTTCCGCTGCACACTCTGATGCCATATTTCCTAACAGTGGTATCAGAGCCACATCAATTTACTATATTTTGGGATAATTGATACGATCATATTTTTAGTTTTCATCATTTATTTATTGATTATGATGTGAATATTAAATGTACATGTTTGATTAAATACCATGTACAATCCCAAATATATATATATATATATATATAAATATAAAAAATATATAAATGCAATTTACACAAGTCTCCCGAAAAGCTGGTTTTGATAGTGGATGCGTAGCGTGGTTGTGGCCAATAACCCTAAATATATGTGTATGGTGGTTGTATGTTTTATCTTGATTTGCATACCAAGCCTCTACCTTATCTTCCAATTATAAAAGTATTATTCTCCCCTACCTTTGCTCCCCTCGAATGTAACTTGAGGTTTCTCAATAATCATGTTAAAATAGGATAGTTTAATTTCTAATTACTATGAAGAAGACTAGCCATCCATTTCAAATGATGAGCCGATCTACTGGAGGACCGTAGAGGCCCAACTGATCAACTAGAGGATCTAGAAGATGGTGGACCAGAGACCAGACAACCGGAGACACGACCAACTGACCGGTCAGGAGGTGAGTTGATCACTTTAAGGGTTAAACTAATCAACCCAAATTGGCAAGCATATACATTCATCAACAATAGGTTTTTGCATGAGATGTAGACCCTAGGTTGTGGTAATTCGTTGTGGCTCCAAGGAATTACATTAGAATGACCATAAAAATCACTTTTGTTTTATCACATGTTTTTGTTTGTGTGATATAGTATGTACAGGATAGGAGTTATATGTATGTGGTGATTGGATATATATATATATATATATATATAAATAAATACAAACTCCCTCAATAACATATTAAGTCTAAGATGCTTTCAATTAGTGACACACATGAACAACTTGATCGACTATGCATGGGCACGCCAATCCTGGTGTGTTGTCCATCTCATAGAAGTGTGATGGTAGTAATGTGGGCCTGTCAAGAGGGGTGCATTATTATTGTGTTGGCTTTTGGGTCAAGCTTAAGTGGGTGTCCTTAATGAGATTAAGCACCTAGAAGCAAGCAGGTGACTATGGCAAGGAGTTGCACATGTCATCTATCCAAGAGTTGCATAAGATGCAATTAGCAAATGTTTCCTACCTTAATGATTAATTATGGATGCTGGTGTTGGTAGGGTAGTAATTGAATCATTTTGGATCTTGGCTCACTAGAAGGTTGTATGCTGCAATATTAAAAATTTATATGTGAGGGCTATCAATTTGAATAAAATAGTGGGAGTGATAATTAATTTAAGACCTAATTAAATATTGTCAATATTATTAAAATCAAATCAACTCAAAAGTGTTTTCACAAATTGAAAACTTCCTCTTGTAGAATCAAATGACAAATAAATCGTTGTTGTGATCAGTCCTTAAGAAGGACAAACTTTACGGGACACATTTACACAACTGGTTTTGGACATTAAGAAGGGTTCTCAATTATGAGTATAATCTCTATGTCCTAGATAAACGAGTGCTAGAAATACCCGATCCTGATGTGTCTAGGGCTAAGGTGGATGCTTACTGGAAGCATGCTAATGATGCCTTGGACATAAAGCACCTTATGCTAAGCTGCATGAACTATGAGTTACATGAGCAATGTGAAGACATGGGGATACTTGAGATGGTAACACATCTTAGGAACATGAACCATTATCTCATAAAGCCAAGAAAGGTACAATGTCTCAAAGGTGCTCTTTGAATGTAAGATGATAGAGGGATATACAATAGAGACCCATTTGCTCAATATGATTGAACACATGGAACATCTGGAAGAAATGGGATTCTCTTTGAGCCAAGAGTTGGCCACATATATGATTTTGCAATCATTACTTGAATCATATAGCCATTTTATCAAGTGTTACCACTTGCATGTCCAGACCATTGTCATATTTGCTTGGCATGCTGATAAATGCCGAAGCAAGAATGAAGAAGGAAAAATACATGATGATGATCAACAAAGGTGAGTCCAAGGATGAAAGCAAATCCATGAAGAGTTCTGAGGCTAAGCATAAATCTAGATCTTCAACACTCAAGACAAGGAGAAAGAAAAGTACAAGAGGTATATGTCCTTTGTACTTGAAGGCATTCAGTCAAAATAATATGGGATAGAGATCTCCATTTTAGATATATACGTTATTGAGATAAACTATCTAATTCTTCATATTGGGGACTAGATACCAGATGTGGATCTCACATATACTTGAATATGCATGATCTAAAAAGAAGTAGGCCTTTGATCAAGGGTGAGGTCAAACTATGAGTTGCAAATGGAGAAAGGGTTGCTTCTACTGCAGTTGGAACCTATAATATATCTCTACCCGTAGGGCATGTAATAGATTTAGTGAAATGCTATTATGTACCTGTCATAAATAGGAATATTATTTCTATATCTTGTATGTATAAGGATGCATATGAATTTCATATTAAGATTGGTCAATATTCTATTTTAAAAGATGGGATCTTTTATTGAAGTGCCCCAATGTATTATGGTCTTTAGTTGCTAATATAAAGAAAAATATTATAATGTAAATACCAAAAGTCTAAAACTCAATGACTCAAACAAAATATATCTTTGGCATTGTTGTATAGGGAATATAAATAAAAATCTCATATCTATACATCATAAATATGGCTATCTAGACTCTTTTTATTTTGAATTGATAGAGACATGTGAATCTTGTTTGTTGAGCAAGATGTCTAAGACCCCTTTTACTGGTAATAATGAGAGGGCTAGTGATCTATTAGGACTCATACATACTAATGTGTGCATGCCTTTTAGAACCACTACTAGAGGTGGGTATCATACTTCATTACCTTAACTGATGACTTCAATAGGTATGGCTATGTTTACCTGATGAAACATAAGTCAGAAACTCTTAAAAAGTTCAAAGAGTTCATAAATGAAGTATAGAACCAACTTGGAAAAAGTATTAATGCACTTAGTTCTGATCGAGGTGGGGAATACTTAATCCAAGAATTTGAGGACCTTCTTGTTGGATCAAAGGGCTCTAGAGGGGGAGTGAATAGAGATAAAAACAATTGCACAAGATTGGTTAGACCTTCAAGTTACTTCAAGATATGGGATTGTAAATATACAATTTGTAGTGCAACTAAGCATACATAGCAAGGATGAGAGAGATTGAACAAATACAAGCATAATCTATGTAGAGTGGTTCCAGTATCCAAACTAGGAGAAAGTTAGTCCACTGCCTATAGAGGTCAAGCTCTAGGATTTGGCAACCATTGCATATTTAAATTCCATTATAAGACATACAATTAAACCTTCCTTTTCCAGGACAAGGATACCCAAACTCCTTTTTAAGGATCAAAAGGATCCAATAAACCAACCAAGTACTTACCTAGCTTTTGAGTTAGAGTCTTCTACCTATACAATGTCTTATCCACTCTTGCAAGCAGCTTGGCACTTTCACTAAGGAGATCCCCTTATTGCATCGAGTCTTTTTCCTTGAAGGATTTACCCACTCTACTCCTGGATCTTCAACCTTGACTTTCTCCTTCACCTTGGAGAAGCTTTTACACCTTCTCCTTCCACTTGGAGAAGCTTTGCACCTTCTCCTTCACTTGGAGAAGCATTCACCAACTTGATCTTGAAGAAAGGGGTTGGAGAAAGGGAAGCTTTGAGAGCTTTTCAAGACTACAATAGAGTATCTCTCTCAAACATATCCTATCTCACTCATATGGACGTTTTGATTTTCAAACAAGAGAGAAAGGGGCTCTAGTGGATTGAATGCACTCAACTAGAGCTAGGACCTTGAATAGAATGAATGAGAAAACTTGGGATGAAGGCCAATGGGTCCTATTTGTACCAAGAACTCATAGGATATAACCAAACATAGAGTCAAGGTACATATGATGAGATTACAACAAAAGATATGTCTGCTCAAGATGAAAACTTCAAAGCAATGAAGAAAACAACAAGATATGAAAAAATAGTAATCCTCAGATACAATGCCCAGATGTTCGATACATAAAAACTCTACAGAATTAGATCTAGATAAATACTCTATAGACTAAGAAATAAACATCTAGGGAATCTAGCTCAAGAGGTTCATCTTCTTCTTCCTTTGGCTAGTAGTCCTCATCTCCATCTGAAGGCACATATGTGGTAGCAGGTGTAGCCTCCACACCATCATCACCATCATCAGATCCATCCTCATTCTCATTACCACCATCCTCACAATCACCAGAATCAACATCATCAACCTCTTCATCAACCATTTCCTCATCATTAGATAGAACAAAAGTGCGAGGACCATGCCAATAACAATTTTGCTCTACCCAAGAGATGTCAGAATCTTTCATAGCCTTAGCTTGCTCAAAGTTGGGAATATAAATCCCCCCAAAGATAGCAAGCAGAGTGGTAGTAGGGCCAGGAGGTAAAGTAAGAAGCTGAGGGATAGTAGGCTGACAGGAAGTGGGAGAAGGTCCACCATCAAAAGTAGGAGGTACAATGGAAGCAGTAGGTGAAGGGGCCAGGTAGAGCAGACTATATGCATAAGAATCATAGTTAGTGTTTGGGTAGGGCTGGTAGGTGGGGTAGGATGACTGCAAGACAAGTTCATGGTAGACATTATTTGAACTAAGTCCTGGTGGATGTGGTCTTGAACCTAGAGGTTTTACACCTGTTGGTGTATCATATATCCCATGAGGGCTTTATTTGACTTCTAAAATGAGGCACTATCAGGTCTAGGAGGTGGTGGAGGGTTTTGAGTGGAGGTGGAAGCACATGGTGTGGTAGAGGAGGTAGGGTGAAAGGACTTCTTGATAGTGGTCTCACTGATAGAAACACCATTCTGACTAGCTTTGTGACACCCCGCCATCACACTGATAACAAGATGTCACGTGAAAACATGAGGAACCATATATTACCGAAAACACGGGTTAATTAAAACCAATTGTGAAAAGCATACATGAGAGAACTTTTGCAACCAGATCCTGTAGAGAAACATTTTATATAAACATTCACAAGCCATGTTATAGGTCCACAACTTATCAGAACCAGCTGTACTTGTCAGCACCAGAGTTCAACACCTATTTATACATACATAACGGTCCACGTACGACCATCAACAAGATATACAAGATTAAAAAAACTGATCATCGTGAAATGCCGTCAAACACCTCCAAGGACTTGAGTGTACATGGATGACTCTAGGACTCTACTACAAAACCACCAAAACAGCAGCATGCCCATCTCTTGCCTTCTACTGCTCTTCTTGCTGCTCGGCCACAACCTCACAACCACCACCACGTCTAGAGCGATCACCTAAAAAGGTTGCAAACCAGCGGGGTGAGACACACAGTCCCAGGAAGAAACATAACTCCCCGCCGAAACTATAAAACCTCAAGGGTTAAAGTAGATAACATCAGATAACTGATAAAATGTATAACAAGAGCAGCATACTGAGCGAGGCTATTATTACAATCAATCTTACCAAGATATCCGGGAGGCATATAACCAAGTATTTCTTTATGGAACATGATTGACAAGATAAGCTTTATAAGAACTTATCACAAAATATAAGGATCGTACACATATATGCAAGGTGTAACTAGATCAGCTATATAACCAAGGCCTCAATCAAAGTTCTGTATTTTGCTCTAAGCAAGATATACTATTCGGCTGGATTACGTTTTATTATGCTCTGAGGAAGTGAGCCTTTCCTGCTCAAATCCAACCATTGGCTGCGAAGCCCAATCCGATGCCATACAAGGTCTTAAGGAGATCCAGACTCCTTGACCTCACCTTCCCGTGGTCAGTACACGATTCATCAAGCAAGACCACAGTCATATGCTTATAGGGACTCAGCCTCCGGGTCAACTCTGCAAGCTACCCATATCTCTAGCTCACCTCATCATAGGTGCTAGTGCATACATCCGAGCCATGAACGCATCATGCTCATAATCACATAACCTGGGCCATGGGTCTATTCACCATGCTCCATATATCCTGAGTCTGCAACCACTGTTGCACTCAACCCTCCTATTTTAGTCTAGGGGAAACCTCACATATCCAACAATATGCGCTCCAGGTAGTCCCGCAGGATAAACCTATTTCACCATCACCAAATATTGATGGTAATGGATCTATGTCCAGGGCGAACTACATGATATGTTCATCTATAATTGATTAGTATATTTTAAGCCAATTGTTGAGGCAAAACAAAGTATCACATAGTCTTATAGAACTACATCATTATTGCCATCCTCATACTATCCTGGGACCTCAATCCCTTATTATATCAACCAGTGCCTCTCAAGGCATCATAATCATGCATCACATTCTGGGAATACATCCCTTATCTCATCATCATAGGATAATACCTCAACTAGGCACTTAGCCTTATATCAGGTCCTCAGACATATCAACTTGTTATCTCATTTCCTGGTGCTACTCAAGCACATACATCTCATAGCTATTATAGGCTATGAATTCACATAGAAATACATGCATGGTCAGTATACACATCCATAAAGATAACCAAATCCATCATGGATTAACAGGATTATCATGCTATCAAGTATAAAGCAAGATCATGAGTATATTACACATCAGCTGTAGAGATCACAGTTTTATTATCAACATAAACATTTATCAGATCCCAAACGTGTAGTCATATACATGAGTTACATCATCATATGTAGCAACATCATATCCTTCCAAACTTCCTGGTGCACAACCTATCATCTTATCTCATTATCATAGTTGCAGGTTCCAAGGTGATTACGCCATAGCACATGTAAAATCATTATTAATATGGAACTATCATCTATATACATCCCGGGTTGTCAGAACCCTTACCAAAACTTCCACAGCCCTCCCTAAAAGGGGTGGCAGGTAGCGTGTCCCTCACCACAACTTGTATCGGGTAGGGTAGCATCCCCTACCAAAAGCATACTGGCCTAACTTATATATATAAACACATATCAGCCAACTCTAGAAGGTATCGACCACCACCCAAGGGTGTCGTGCAACTAGAGATCAAGGAATTATCATGCAACCCTGATGTACATATCAAATGTACAATGCACTATCATGCAACTAGGTTAAGAGAGTTTATTGCACATCTAAGGATAAGCATGTATCGGCTATCTATCTGCATTGACTAAGCCCTATCGCCCATCTAGGGTTAGGGTTCCTATTAGGCAGCCACACCACTCTATCGCCCAAGGCTCGTACTGTCAAAACATAGCACCCCAGCACAACATGGTATCACCCAACATATTCACAACTCAAGCGACACAAAAGCGCTTCAAGGAAGCCTATCGGTGAAGGGTACCACTCCATATCAGCCTCCATCAAAGCAGCATCTAGGGTATCCATATGCCACCATATCGGGCATCACCACAACCAAACCATGTCGCCCAACACAAGGATAGCCCACTGAGCCCTATAACGTCCAAGGCACATCGGGCACCAAGCCAACTACCTTAACTAGGTGTATCGTGTACGACACTCAACAAAGCATATCGCCCAAGCACACATGGGTATTGGCCACCAACCAAACTTCACTAGGCACATCAGCCAAGGGTACATCTCAAAACTAAACTATCGGGCAGAACTAATCCAAGGTCATCTTCATCCTCCAGCTAGGTCATCATACATCCAAGAGCTCGCCTCTCAAGTCCATGGTGAGAGGAGGGTGTTGCCCAAGCAAATAGGATGTAGACTCACCTCTCAACTTAAACGAGAGAGGGGTATTGCCCACATCACTAGAGCTCAAACTCACTTCTCATAACCAAGGAGAGAAAGGAGTATTGCTACCAAGGGAAAACTCCAAACTATAGGTTCGGTCAACTAAAACCAAGACATATAGACCATCGAAAACATCATGCTCATTATACCCATAGATCAACAACATATACTATAGCAAGAAACCTAACATGCAATGGCCGATCATCAACATATATGAAACATGCAACATAGAGAAGGTAGTATAGCTAGGGTTAGAAGTTATGTAACCCACCTTAAGAAAACTCCTCAAGCTCTAAAGCTCCAAGCTTTAAGCTCCTAGCTCCAAGCACACCACTTTGGCCACCTCAAGAAAAGGAACAAGAAGCATAACCACCATGGCCGAAGAGTAGGCAAGATGGAGAAGAAGATGCTAAGGAGAGAGGGAAGATGCTTACCAAAGAACAAGACCCACCTAGGATTCGGCCACCTAGCTAGAGGAAGAAGAAAAGATCACCACCAAGGGGAAAGGATCGACCACCAAGCTCTCCAAGGAAGGTGTGTCATGCACACAAGGAGGGGAGAGAAACAAAAGAGCTAAAGGGTTCTTAAGGAAGAGAAAGGCAAGGCATATATAGATGAGGGTAAAGGTTAAACCAAGGCAAGGTGTCACCTTACCAAGGGACACTTGTCCACACGTTTTACCACCTTGCAAAACCTCATGCACATGCCATGCCACTACTCATCCAAGGTTTGGCCACATGTCCAAGCTAGGGTGACACAACCAAGGCAAGGAGGTCAACAAGGTCAAAGGCCGACACACTACTCCTCCCATGTCCACACACACACATGGGTGACACCCCCATGGGTGACACAAAACCCTCTTGCCCGATATAAGGTTCCACAAAGCAAGGCAAGGCCCAACAAGGCTCAACCAAGCCCAACAGAGCTCCAAGACAACTCAAGGCATGATCCCAAACCTACCTCTCAACTCTAGAGGAAGCAAAGAGAGAGAAAGACATCTCTCTAGGTGACAAACTTCCTCTTCAACCCTAAACTCAGGTCATTTTGCAAGTAGCACCCCAACTCACAACAAAACACAAGCAAACCCTAATCACCACTAAAGGTGATTAGCAAGCAACCAAGCACAAGGTTTAGGCAAAACAAATAGGGTAAGCCCAAAACGAAGGTCAGGGTCCTTACAAGCCATAAATCTCTACAAAGGGATTTCGCCCCCAAAATCCGAAGAGAAAAGCGAGGGATACTTCCGCCTCATATCTTCCTGAAGCTCCCACGTGGCTTCCTTAATGCCATGGTGATGCCAAAGAATTTCACAAGAACCATGTCCTTCCTCTTTAGTTTCTTTAGTCTTCTGTCAAGGATTGCCACCGGACCCTCCTCATAGGTCACATCTTCATCAAGCTCAACCTCAACTGGCTGTATCACTGTCCCTGTGTCTGGATGACTTTTCTTCAGCATACTGACATGGAACACTGGATGCAACTTGTGCAACTCTAGCGGCAGCTCTAACTTGTAAGCTACCTTGCCAACACGTGTTATCACCGAATATGGCCCCATATACCTGGGTGCCCATTTGCCTTTCCGGCCAAACCTTAGCACGCCTTTCCAAGGTGATACCATGAGATACACTTTGTCTCCCACTTGGAACTCTAAAGGTCGTCAGTGATTATCTACATAAGACTTTTGTCTGTCCTCTGCCGCTTTCAAATTTTGTCATATCACCTTAATCTTTTCTGTTGTCTGCTGCACTAACTCAGGACCCAAAATCTGATACTCACCAGACTCATACCAGCATAAAGGGGATCTACACTTCCTTCCATATAAAGCCTCATAAGGAGCCATGTCAATTCTCTGATGATAACTATTGTTATAAGAGAACTCTATCAGACTGATATGCCCGTCCCAACTACCTAGGAACTGCAAAGCACAAGCTCGGAGAAGATCTTCCAAAGTCTGAATAGTCCTTTTAGACTGCACATCCATCTGTGGGTGGAAAGCGGTACTGAACCTTAGCTACGTTCCCAATGCTTTGTGCAACTGTTCCCAGAAATGACTCGTGATCTGAGGACCTCTGTCAGAAACTATTGTTGCTGGTACACCGTGCAAACGCACTATCTCATCTACATATACCTGAGCAAGCTTTTCTGCTGTATATGTCATCTTTATCGGTATGAAATGAGCAGATTTTGTCAGCCTGTCTACTATTACCCAAATGGAATCATGATTCCTGGCTATCTTTGGTAGACCAACTACGAAGTCCATAGTTATGTGATCCCATTTCCACTACGGTATCGACATGGGTTGCAATGTACCTTCCGACTTTTGATGCTCAACTTTAACTTGCTGACATACTGCGCACTTAGCCACAAATTCGGCTACATCCTTCTTCAAACCAGACCACCAATACAGGTCCTTCAGATTACGATACATCTTGGTGACTCCGGGATGCATAGCATACATCGATGTGTGTGCTTCCTCGAGTACTAGATTTCTTAGATTATCATCATCGAGAACCACCATCCTACCATGATAGCAAACTAGTCCATCCTCAGACTTATGGAACCCATCACACTTTTTGCTGCCAAGCTCTGACCTGATCAACTGCACTGTATCATCTGCCTGCTGTGCGTCTTTGATCTACTGTCTCAGCATAGGCTTGACTTGCATTTGTGCCAACAGTCTTGCCAACAAGGAAACTTCCAACTGCATATTCATCTATCGCAAGGAGACAAACATATCTCGCTTATGACATATCAAGGAACTCAACTGTGCTTTCTTCGTGGGGAGAGAAGAAGACTTTCTGCTAAGCGCATCAGCTACCACATTTGCCTTACCAGGATGATACTCAATGGTGCAATCATAATCATTGATTAGCTCCATCCAACGACGTTGTCGCATATTCAGCTCACTCTGCGAAAAGATATACTTCAAGTTCTTGTGATATGTAAAGATCTGACACACCTCCCCGTAAAGATAGTGTCTCCATAGCTTTAACACATGGACCACCGCTGCCAACTCCAAATCATGTGTCAGATAGTTCTCCTCATGTTTCTTAAGATGTCGTGAAGCAAAAGAAACCACATGATCCTCCTGCATCAACACGCAACCTAGGCCTTTCTTGGAAGCATAACAGAAAACAACATAGCCCTTCCCAGGCTCTGGCAACACTAGCACTGGAGCACTAGTCAGATTCTCCTTCAAAATTTGGAAAGCTTGCTAACAACTATCATCCTAGACAAAAGGTACATCCTTCCTGATCAACTTTGTCATCAGCAACGTGATTACACTAAAGTCCTTGATAAACCTCCGGTAGTATCATGCCAAACTGAGGAAACTATGAACTTCTGTCGGCGTCTTTGGTTGCTCCCAATCGACAACTGACTCCACCTTCTTAGGGTCCACTCTGACTCCTTCTGCAGATATCATGTGACCCAAGAAAGTCACTTCCTTCAACCAGAACTCACATTTGCTGAACTTGACATACAACTGATGTTGGCGAAGAAGAGTCAACGATTGTCGAAGATGTCATTCATGCTCTTACCTATCCCGACTATAGATCAAGATGTCGTCTATAAAGACTACAACAAACTGATCTAGGAACTGACAGAACACTCGGTTCATCAGGTCCATGAAAACAGCAGGTGCATTGGTTAGCCCAAACGGCATAACCACAAACTCAAAGTGACCATACCTTGTCCTAAACGCTGACTTTGGTATGTCATCCACCTTAATCCTTAACTGATGATATCCAGACCATAGATCGATCTTCGAGAACACTGTAGCACCACGCAACTGATCAAACAGATCATCTATCCTCGACAATGAGTACTTATTATTGTTTGTGAATTTGTTTAACTGCCAATAATCTATACATAACCGCATCGACCCGTCCTTCTTCTTAATGAATAGCACTAGAGCACCCCAAGGCGACGTGCTCAGTCAGATGAAACCTTTCTCCAACAACTCCTGTAACTACTTCTTCAATTCTACCATCTCTGCGGGAGCCATCCTATACGGTGTCTGTGCAACAGGCTGTGTTCCTGGTATCAGATTGATCTCAAAATCAATCTCTCGAGGTGGGGGTACACCGGGGAACTTATCAGGAAACACATCTGCAAACTCTCGAACAACCGTCACCTTCTCAAGGCTAGGACCTTTCGCCTTGGTATCCACAACGTGAGCTAAGAATGCCTTACAACCTTGCCGTAGAAACTTCTCTGCCACCATTGTTGACACTAGACATGTCAGAAGAATCTTCCTATCTCCTTGGAAGATCCACTTCTCCCTACCGTCATCAAACACTACCTGCTTGGAACCACAGTCCAACACAACCTTATACTTTTCTAATGTATCCATCCCAAAGATCACATCGAATCCATGCATATCAAGTGGTATAAGATCCACTTGTATACGGTGTCCTGAAAAAGATAAGACACAAGATGGACACTCCTCTAGAAGCATCGAGGAACCATAAAGAGGGGTTTCTAACAATAGGCTATTTTCCTTACAACTAACAGGTAAAGGGCAGTTATTAAGCAGACTATGTGTGATAAAAGAGTGCGTAGCACCCAGGTCAACCAAAACAGATATGATGCAAGAAGAAGACAAATCAGAATGTAATAAATCCATCTGACCTATCACCACTCGCGGGTTGACTATCGCCTTCGGCTGACTCATAGCATAGAATCGAGCCATTGCTTGTCAACGTCCTCTGCTCCCTTGAGCAGACGATCCTGCTTGTGACACTTGACTGCGTCCTTGCCCTCCGCTAGCAATGGGCTGCTGTCTGTCTGACCCTTGTTGATTCTGTCTTGGCTGTTGTGTTACTTCAACATCTCTCTTTGGGCAGTTTGACCTCAAGTGTCTAGTCTGTCCACAGTGGTAACATGAGCTGCCTTCTGTCTGTGGCCTAGATGGCCCTATCACTGCCACAGAAGCTGTACTATGTGCCTTCGACGATGAAGAAACATTACCTCTTCCCTTACTCAGAGACCACTGAGATGGTGCAAAAGATCTCTGCATTGTGGAAGGTACTGAAAACCTTGGCTTTTTGAAGCCACCAAACCTCTGTCCCTGGAACAGAGCATGCTTTTTCCTGGTCATGGACTCCCTTTTCTCCTTAACGGATCATTCAATCCTGTGTACGGACTCCACAAACGTGGCAAACCGCTCCTGATTCTCCAAAGTAGCAGTAGGTGTCGACAACTCAACACTCAAACCTTTCTCAAACCGCCTGATCCGCTCATCATTTGTTTCCGCCATGTGAGGACAAAGCCTCAGCAAGTCCATGAACTTGGCTTCATACTCGGTGATGCTTATCAATCCTTGGCGTAGACACTCAAACTGGTTGATCTTCTCGTCCAGATACGTCTTTGGAAAGTATTTGTTGATGAACTCTTGTTGGAAAACTTCCCAACTGATCTCCTCACCGGGTCGCTTCTCCTCTTCGATGGCCCACCAGTGGCCAGCACTACCCTTAAGAAGGTAGATAGTGTACTTGACTTTGTCTACTTCAGGGATGTCGAGGATCCGGAAGGCCTTCTCAAAACCTGTCAGCCACAGATCTGCATCCACTGGATCAGCCGTTCCAGCATAATCTAAAGCTCCGACTCGGCGAAGCCGCTCAAAGGTCTTCTTAATACCCGATGCTTCACCATGGGGAGCCTGTGCTCTTGGCTGAGGCACTAGAAACCTTTCCACCATGTGATTCATCGTAGCCATCAACTGCCCCATAAGCTGTTGGTAGGTAGGATTTTCAAGAATGGCCGGGTCAAGTTGGGGGACCTCAGGCACTCGATCTTCATGTGTCTGCCCTCCTGCTCCATCAAATAATGCAGCATCGCTGCTCTTAGCAGCATGTTCTTCATGGTTTCTAGATATCTTTAAGCTTTATCTTATGCTGAGAGCAGAAGGTTATTGTAAGAAAATCTAGAAAACTCACAAGAACAGATGCAAACCTAGTCCTAGATCCTTGTAGAATCAGTGAACCTAGATCTCTGATACCAAACCAATTGTGACACCCCGCCATCACACCGACAACAAGATGTCATGTGAAAACATGCGGAACCATATATTATCGAAAACACAGGTTAATTAAAACCGATTGCGGAAAGCATACATGAGAGAACTTTTGCAACCAGATCCTGTAGAGAAACATGTTATATAAACATTCACAAGCCATGTTATAGGTCCACATCTTATCGAAACCAGCTGTACTTGTCAGCACCAGAGTTCAACACCTGTTTATACAAACATAACGGTCCACGTATGACCAACAGTAGCATATACAAGATTACACCAACTAATCATCGTGAAACGCCGTCAAACACCTCCAAGGACTTGAGTGTACATGGTTGACTCTAGGACTCTACTACAAAACCACCAAAATAGTAGCATGTCCATCTCTTGCCTTCTACTACTCTTCTTGCTGCTCGGCCGCAACCTCACAACCACCACCACGTCTAGAGCGATCACCTAAAAAGGTTGCAAACCAACGGGGTGAGACGCACAGTCCCAGTGAGAAACATAACTCCCCGCCGAAACTATAAAACCTCAAGGGTTAAAGCAGATAACATCAGATAACTAATAAAATGTATAACAAGAGTAGCATACTGACCGAGTCTATTAATACCATCAATCTTACCAAGATATCCGGGAGGCATATAACCAAGTATTTCTTTATGGAACATAATTGACAAGATAAGCTTTATAAGAACTTATCACAAAATATAAGGATCATACACATATATGCAAGGTGTAACTAGATCGACTATATAACCAAGGCCTCAATCAAAGTTCCGTATTTTTCTCTAAGCAAGATATACTATTCGGCTGGATTATGTTTTATTATGCCCTAAGGAAGTGAGCCTTCCCTGCTCAAATCCAACCATTGGCTGCGAAGCCCAATCCAGTGCCATACAAGGTCTTAAGGAGATCCGGACTCCTTGACCTCACCTTCCTGTGGTCAGTACACGATTCATCAAGCAAGACCGCATTCTTATGCTTATAGGGCCTCAGCCTCTGGGTCAGCTCCGCAAGCTACCCATATCTCTAGCTCACCTCATCATAGGTGCTAGTGCATACATATGAGCCATGTATGAATCATGCTCATAATCACATAACCTGGGCCATGGGTCTGTTCACCATGCTCCATATATCCTGAGTCTGCAACCACAGTTGCACTCAACCCTCCTATTTTAGGCTAGGGGAAACCTCACATATCCAACAATATGCGCTCCAGGTAATCCCGCAGGATAAACCTATTTCACCATCACCAAATACTGACGGTAATGGATCTATGTCCAGGGAAAACTACATGATATGTTCATCTATAATTGATTAGTATATTTTAAGCCAATTGTTGAGGCAAAATAAAGTATCACATAGTCTTATAGAACTACATCATTATTTCCATCCTAATAATGTCCTGGGACCTCAATCCCTTATTATATCAACCAGTGCCTCTCAAGGCATCATAATCATGCATCAACATTTTGGGAATGCATCCCTTATCTCATCATCAGAGGATAATACCTCAACTAGGTACTCAACCTTATATCAGGTCCTCAGACCTATCAACTTATTATCTCATTTCTAGGAGCTACTCAAGCACATACATCTCATAGCTCTTATAGGCTATGAATTCACATAGAAATACCTACATGGTCAGTATACACATCCATAAATATAACCAAAGCCATCATGTATGAACAAGATTATCATGCTATCAAGTATAAAGCAAGATCATGAGTATATTACACATCAGCTATAGAGATCACAATATTATTATCAACATAAACATTTATCATGTCCCAAACGTGTAGTCATATACATGAGTTACATCATCATATGTAGCAACATCATATCCTTCCAAACTTCCTGGTGCACAACCTATCATCTTATCTCATTATCATAGTTGCAGGTTCCAAGGTCATTACACCATATCACATGTAATATCATTATTAATATGGAACTATCATCTATATACATCCCGGGTTGTCAAAACCCTTACCAAAACTTCCACATCCCTCCCTAAAAGGGGTGGCGGGTAGCGTGTCCCTCACCACGGCTTGTATCGGATAGGGTAGCATCCCCTACCAAAAGCATACCAGCCTAACTTATATATATAAACACATATTGACCAACTCTAGAAGGTATCGACCACCACCCAAGGGTGTCATGCAACTAGAGTCAAGGCATTATCGTGCAATCCTGACGTACATACCAGATGTACAAGGCACTATCGTGCATCTATGTTAAGAGAGTGTTTTGCGCATCCAAGGCTAAGCATGTATCTGCTATCTATCAGCATCGACTAAGCCCTATCGCCCATCTAGGGTTAGGGTTCCTATCAGGTAGCCACACCACTCTATCGCCCAAGGCTCGTACTATCAAAACATAACACCCCACCACAACATGGTATCGCCCAACATATTCACAACTCAAGCGACACAAAAGCGCTTCAAGGAAGCCTATCCATCAAGGGCAGCACTCCATATCGACCTCCATCAAAGCAGCATCTAGGGTTTCCATATGCCACCATATCAGGCATCACGACAATCAAACCATGTCGCCCAACACAAGGATAGCCCACTGAGCCCTATAACGTCCAAGGCACATCGGGCACCAAGCCAACTACCTTAACTAGGTGTATCATGCA
Organism: Alisma plantago-aquatica; assembly: GCA_963693085.1. NCBI lineage: Eukaryota > Viridiplantae > Streptophyta > Magnoliopsida > Alismatales > Alismataceae > Alisma > Alisma plantago-aquatica. Next base: position 1,319,495,219 of record OY856412.1, on the reverse strand, counting down.
GGGCACTCAACAAAGCATATCACCCAAGCACACATGGGTATTGGCCACCAACCAAACTTCACTAGGCACATCGGCCAAGGGTACATCTCAAAATTAAACTATCGGGCAACACTACTCCAAGGTCATCTTCATCCTCCAACTAGGTCATCATACATCCAAGAGCTCACCTCTCAAGTCCATGGTGAGAGGAGGGTGTTGCCCAAGAAACTAGGATGTAGACTCACCTCTCAACTTAAACGAGAGAGGGGTATTGCCCACATCACTAGAGCTCAAACTCACTTCTCATAACCAAGGAGAGAAAGGAGTATTGCTACCAAGGGAAAACTCCAAACTATAGGTTCGGTCAACTAAAACCAAGACATATAGACCATCAACAACATCATGCTCATTATACCCATAGATCAACAACATATACTATAGCAAGAAACCTAACATGCAATGGCCGATCATCAACATATATGAAACATGCAACATAGAGAATGTAGTATAGCTAGGGTTAGAAGTTATGTAACCCACCTCAAGCAAACTCCTCAAGCTCCAAAGCTCCAAGCTTTAAGCTCCTAGCTCCAAGCACACCACTTCGACCACATCAAGAAAAGGAACCAGAAGCATATATAACCACCATGGCCGAAGAGTAGGCAAGATGGAGAAGAAGATGCTAAGGAGATAGGGAAGATGCTTACCAAAGAACAAGACCCACCTAGGGTTCGGCCACCTAGCTAGAGGAAGAAGAAAAGATCACCACTAAGGGGAAAGGATCGACCACCAAGCTCTCCAAGGAAGGTGTGTCATACACACAAGGAGGGGAGAGCAACAAAAGAGATAAAGGGTTCTTAAGGAAGAGAAAGGCAAGGCATATATAGATGAGGGTCTAGGTTAAACCAAGGCAAGGTGTCACCTTACCAAGGGACACTTGTCCACACATTTTACCACCTTGCAAAACCTCATGCACATGCCATGCCACTACTCATCCAAGGTTCGGCCACATGTCCAAGCTAGGGTGATACAACCAAGGCAAGGTGGTCAACAAGGTCAAAGGCCAACACACTACTCCTCCCTGGTCCACACACACACATGGATGACACCCCCATGGGCGACACAAAACCCTCTTTCTCGATACAAGGTTCCACAAAGCAAGGCAAGGCCCAACAAGGCTCAACCAAGCCCAACAGAGCTCCAAGACAACTCAAGGAACGAGCCCAAACCTACCTCTCAACTCTAGAGGAAGCAAAGAGAGAGAAAGACATCTCTCTAGGTGACAAACTTCCTCTTCAACCCTAAACTCAGGTTATTTTGCAAGTAGCACCCCAACACACAACAAAGCACAAGCAAACCCTAATCACCACTAAAGGTGATTAGCAAGCAACCAAGCACAAGGTTTAGGCAAAACAAACAGGGTAAACCCAAAACGAAGGTCAGGGTCCTTACAAGCTTTGTATCCAAGGTCATGGAAAAGAGATTTCTCAACATGGTGAGAAAACAAGCCACATATCAAGTTAGAATAGGGGGAATGGGTACCGATGGTGTTCTTCCCTAAGTCAAAATAGGTCATATGGTAAAGAATATAATGAGACCATTTGACTCCAACATCACTCGAGAAGCAGTACATTATCATAACAATGTTCTCTGCAATACTCATTTGATTTTTCTTGGGATGGATATTATAGTTCACATCTAAGGAAATGAGCCGATCCTTGATATCGAAGGAAGAAGAGGGAAGGATGGGATTTATTCCTATAGGGTACATCAAGATTCTTCAAAAACTTGTGAATATCAAGAAGGATGAGCTCAGGTTTAAAGCTTTTGTAGATAGTCTTGGGGTCAAGCAAGTCTAGGTACTTGGGATAGGAAGCCATCCATGTATCAGAAAAGTCAATACCATTGAAGTAGGTATTCCAAGAATCCTCTGAGATTGTAATCTTGGTACTGACAATCATGGAATAAGTATGACTTTGGTGTTAGGTGGTGGAATGATGGTAGTGTAGTTCCACATGATATTCACATGAAATTCATGGACCGCTTTTATGCTAGACATGTAATTTGTGTAGCATAATCACTCTACACACAATGCACTAAGATGGTGATATTTGAAAACCTAAACAACCATTTTGATCACCTCACTAGTTGCAAAATGTGGTTCAAAAGGCACTTAATGGAAAGGGATTACTAGGAAGGAGTTCCTTATACCTATTCATAGCTTGTGTGGAGATGAAAGAGGTACCATCAAAGGATACATGCCTAGGAGCAGTGGAGGAGGATGGAACTATAGTTGGTCCGGTGTGTTTTCTTTAGTTGGAAGCCACATAGATCAGATTGAGAGGAGAAGACCACCAACAAAGGAAGAAACCAAGCAGCAGGCCGCCTAACCACCTAGGTTGAGGCTGGGAGAGGCAAGGAGGGATGGTAGGGGGCTAAAGAGGGTGTAGGAGAGGTTGGGATAGCCCTAGGGTTGGAGGACAAACACTGGAGAGTGGCCATCAGTCGACTTTCTCTATTTGAGAGGGAGAAAAGTTAGCCAACACCCTTTATAAAATCCACCTAGCTACATTTTCAGCTGAGTTTTGAGATTTGGGAACTCGACCAATACTACAGATAAGTTCAGTCCTTAGCCAGGGATCGGTCAAGTTTCTATCAGGTCAAACTTGACCAATTGGTCAGTCTATCCAAAAGATAGGAAGTTTAATTCTAAGCCTCTAGAGTGCTATATACACTTATTTTTCTAAATTATCATGCATTTTGAACATATTTAGGCACATTCCACTCATCATTGGATACTATTTTGTGGTAAAAACATGCCTTTATGAAAATAGACAAAATAAAAAAGGCATTCAAACTAGAAAAATGTAGCACTGAGCAAGCATAAGGTGAGAAAGAACTAAACAAGAACATATATGTATGAGAACAACTAGCTAGAAGGGATATCAATATCTTAAGGAGCAGTAATAAGCAATTTTGATCTAATAAAGGTAAATTTCTCTCTATCTAGAGGTTTTGTGAAAACGTCTGCAAGTTGATTGTCTGTGTCCGCATGCATGATATAAATGTCCCTTTTAGAAATGTGGTCACGAAGGAAATGATGACAAACCTCTATATGTTTCTCTCTACTATGCAATATAGGATTTTAATAAAGATTAATTTTACTAGTATTATCTCAATAAATAGGAGAAGCATCATAATGAATGTTAAAGTCTCGAAGCATTTGCTTCATCTATAGGACTTGGGCATAAAAACTCCCAAATGTAATGTATTTTTTGACCTAAGTGTTATACATTGTCCATATTTTGATAATGACTTAATCATTCCATCATGTGTATCTAATATGTTTGTTGAAGACTAATTTCAGGCATTAGGTACATGAAAAGGATCAAATTGATCAAGCCCTAGCTTGTTTAAGTTCAAGTCAAAAGAAATGCAAATGCACGTTTTTGGTAAACACTTCAAATTACCTTAGATAATTTTTGTAATCATTTGTATTGATGATATGACTTGTAACTAAGATGAGAAAAACTCAAGGACACTTAATTCGAACGTTTGATCACTTAAAATTCATTACAATCTGTTCATTAGTCGAGTTACAAACTCGACCGATCCTTAATGGATTTTGAGAATGATCTTGATCGGTCGAGTTGCACACACAGAACTCGACCGATCCCTCTCCAGAAAAAAACTAATTTAAGTGGATTGATCAAGCTGCCACTAAGACAAACTCGACCAATGGTTTAAATTAGTTCTTGTCATATAATGTGATTGGTTGAGTTATCTTTGTTGAAACTCGACCGAATGCACTATAGGGAAAACACAAAAAAAGTGAATCTAACTGCTGGAGTGTTGCAAAACTCGAAATTATATCCATTGCAACCCTCCAAATGGCTAGAAAACGTTCATTAGTATTCCCACACTCCAATGGACACCCCCATCTATAAATAGGACATCTTGGAGTTCATTTCAAGGCTACTCATTCATGCTATTTAAGGTCCTTTCCATAGTTGAGTGCTTTTAGTCCACTTGAGTCCCTTTCTCTCTCTTGATTACACTTCATTTCATCCATATGAGTGACATAGGTTTTGTGTGAGAGAGCTACCTCATTGTACACTTGTAAAGCTCTCAAAGCTTCTCCTTCCCAATCTCTTTCTTCAAGATCATGTTGATGAAGGATTCTCCAAGTGAAGGAGGAGGTGTATGCTTCTTCAAGCTGTAGAAGAAGGTGCTTAAAGCTTCTCTGAGTGAAGGAGGAGGACAAGGCAGAAGATCCAAGGAGCTGAGTGGGTAAATCCTTCAAGGTAAAAGACTCAGTGCAAGAAGGGGAAGCTAAGAAGACTATCTCCTTGGTGAAGGCATCCTGCTTCTTATAAGAGTGGGTAAAACCTTAGAAGACTATCTCTCAGATAGGTAAGACCTTGTTTGTAAGGTTGTTGGCTCCCTTGACCTCAAAGGGAAGCTGGGCATCCTTGTCCCAGAAAAGGAAGTTCATATGTTGTAACTTTTATAAGTGAATATAAAAAGTAGACATGGTTAAGAAACCCTATAGCTTGACCTCTCTAGGTAGTGGACTGACTCTCTACTAGTTTGGAGAGTTGAACCACTCTGAAAAATCTTATTTAAGTGCTTGTTTCATTTTTTCTCATCCTTGATATGCTTGCTTAGATTGCCATCAAATTTACTATTAGCAATTATACCCAATTGATAAAATTTAAAGGTGTAACGATTCTTCTACAAGTTTTAGAGCTCTATTCACCCCCTTCTAGAGCTCTCCAATCCAACAAGTAGTATTAGATCCATGGTCTTCTCCGACACATCTCCTACAAGACGAGAAGATGGGTGACAACTTTCTTGAGTCCCTCAACCTAGAAGGAAGCTTCTCCATGAGACCTCTGATCTTCAACAACACCAACTTCCTCTATTGGAAATGACAGATGTAGTTCTTCCTTCAAGGGATGAACTATGAAATGTGGAAGGTGGTGATTCTTCCATACAAGGAGCCGATGGGTGATGTGTCTACTAGGTATGAATTACGCTCAAGAAGGTGCAGTTCAATGCCAAGGCGATAAGCATCATTTATGCTACCCTCACTCCCTCCAAGTTCAACCGGATCTCAACTTAGCACACAACCCATGAGGTTTGGAACAAGTTGTGCATCACTTATGAAGGGACAAGCAAGTCAAGGAATCAAAGATCTACATGCTCAACAGACTACTTGAAAACTTCAAGATGGGCAAGAAGGAAATAGTGGTTGATATGTACTCGAGGCTTAACACCATCATCAACTGATGTAACGACCCACACTTTTGAGTGTCTAAAAGACCTTAAAGTCACGAATCATTACTCATACATTCCAAGATCATGTCAAGAAATAATATAGAATAGTAAACAATCTCCATTAATGAACAAATAGATACATGTTTGCATAAAAAGCTAATCTAAGGAGTGACATAAATTTTAGAAAAAGTTAACATGTACATGTATGATGATATACCATTATATCTAAACCTTCATGAATAACTTTAGTGTCTTCAACATCTTTATCTGTAACCTCATGTCCATGAATCAAGCATACCTGATACCTAAAACACCGACAAACAAATACGCAGTCAGTATATTTCTATACTGGTACGTGGGTTCATCCAAAAATCACACATACACATATAAGCAAACTTCTTTATCTTTCACATAAGAACATAAACTTGTTTTCATATTGTAACCCATATCTGGTCTACTACCTCAGGTGTAATCACTGTCCCTCCGGGGCTAGTGTGCATTACCCTTAAGATCAATTTAACCTCGAGTTAAGAATATTGTTATTTACTTTACATGATACTCATAGGAACTTTATAGTTTGCATTATGTAAATAAACAAGTCAACAATTTATCATTTGCTCAATCTCATCAAGAAACCTTGACAAACTTAGAAGATACAAGTATTCATAAGCATAACCACGTATCTCATGCCATTGCAGAAACTATGCATGATATATCACATGTACTTTAAGAGTGTATCCACAACAAAGCATGCAATCAACATTATCTGAAATATGCATACTATATATGTGTCACCATTTATTCACATTACATTAATAAAATCTAGATTTGATCCTAAACTAGGGTTTAGGGATGTCTCATGTTTGGACTAGGAATAAGGGTCACAAACCCTAATTCCATCATGTCATGATCTCTAAGATTACAACCTTTAGTTATACATATCAGGTTAAACCCTAATCATCATCCTAAGCATATTAGATTATCAGTGATACCTAGATCATATTACTAGCATGAAGATCATAGAAAGATATCCACATTGGTTTCAAAACTCTAAATCAACATCAACAAGATTATTATTCTAGAACATCAATCACGGATCGTTATCAAGGATTTCTTCATTATAAATAACAAGATTAGGTATTAGCTCAACATATACAAATCTACTCAATTAAGCATCAATTTAATGTGAATCTAGGCTTTCCTTTCTATTAATCACATCTAATCATGTATTTCATAAACTTTTAGAACAAGAAGCATATTTAGGCTTTGATTATATTTTCTTTAGATTCCTCTCGTTCTTCTAAGCCAATTCATATTTAATTTTGATGCATTTTGGCCTACCAATCGTTTTGTATGATTTTTGCAAGTGAAAGATATTTGGGCCAATCCAGATTGGCCACGTCAGAAGTTATGTGTATCAAAGACCATGTGTCCGGGCTCATCCAATGGCCTGCAACCACTTCATCTAGACACTCCGGTGCATTGGGGGTTTAACAACATAATGAAAAGATCCTGTTGCCCCTAGGCTTGACGTACACACCATGAGACTCGCTCGGTCATTTGACCCGGGGTCATTGTCCTCCCCGCAATGGGTCTCGATGCCCGCCCAGGCGCATCTGCTGCCATAGAAAACTAGGGTGGTCTGGGGTCTCAAGGGTCAAGAGAAGGTTAGGGTGCCTCTACTAGCCCCCGACAGATAGGGTTGGCTATCCACGCAGTTAGTATAGGGTCAGAGACATGGCAAATGGTAAGAGCAGGTCTATGGCAGAGATCAAGGGGTAGGGAACATACCTAGGTGTCCTGTGTGCAAACTAGAGTTAAGTCAACCTCTCCACAACCTTCAACCTCCATATTGTCCCTCAGGATCCATAGAAGAATCCTGGTGCGTCCATCCTTTCCATAGCATTGGATGGTCAGAGATCAAAGCTCCTGGTTGCTCTCAACGGATGTTCGTCTAAGGGCGACCACTCCCTCACCTCCTGGAGGAGGTAGGAGGCCTCAGGGTGTCTCCTACTATCTTCGTCACACATGGTTGCATAGCCCACACGCTCCCAGTGTGTCGCCCTCACACCTCCATGATCTACCAACCCTACAGGAGCAATGCCATAAGTCTATACGTAATGCAAGACCTCTTGGCAAGAAGGAAGGATGCCACTTCTTATATAGCATTGAGTTTGGGCTTTGAGGAGTCGCGTTTCCAAACCCCTCCTTGCATGCTAGCCACATAACCAGGCAAGGAAGGAAGGTGATTACTTCCTTCTCTACTTCTTTGAAACGAAACCATCACCCTTCTATAAAACTCTTGTCTTTTATTCTATCTAGGACACTTTTGAATCCTATATTATTCTCTTCCTCTTTCTCTTTAATATATTACTTAAATCAAATATATAAACTCATTAATATCCTTTCCCATATATACCTAGTAGTGTGGGATTTGTGGGATATCCTTCCCATACAAAACATGATATTTTTAGTTATTGTTTAGAACAATGCATTAACTCATGAATTATTCTTTTTCATAAAATTTGTATTCAAGGACTCATTTGTAAACCCTAAATAACTATTTCGAGTTTTTATGGAGTTCCAGGCCTAAGGCCCATATTTGGGTCTTCTCATAGGGTTCATAGGGTTTATTACACCCCTAATTACAATACAGGGCTCTGATAATCATTGCACTCTACATTAGGGTCATATGAACACATATTCTCACAAGCACATTATTTCCTCCAATTGAATATTTAATATCATTCTATGGTTTGGAATTATCAATCAAGGTCCCTCAATTCACTTCATGGTTATTTGTTCCCTAATTTCATTTAGGTTTGAAATCTATAAATTTCAATGATGTAACATGCACCCCTCCTTAAAAGAAAATTTGCCCCCAAAATTCAGGCTTACTAAGTCTAGGTGAATGATGAATTATCTTCAAAACTTAGGGTTAGAACCCTACTTAGATGGCTTAATCAATTTTCCTTATTATACCAATTCTCATCTTATTACTAAGACTGGCGCCCGAATCTAAATTCAAGTATATCCACATCCTTAGTATTCACACCTTATCATCTCTTGATGATTTCATACTCACTGGAGATTTCATTATTACTTGGTGATTTCTCTTTTCACCTAGGTTTCCAACCTATTATTCATTATTTTCACACAAGGGATACGTGACACCTCTAACCCTAGATCATGTCCTTATACATTTAATGTAGTATATTCATCCTCGTTATATACATTTCTAAGCATAACATGTGTCCTCCTGATCTCTGTCTCTCATAATGAAATGAAATAAGCATTTGACTACAACCCAAACACAAAGTTCATTCAATTTCAAGAACAGAGATGGTACCTCCACACATTACCTTTCAATTTCACATTTTTTTAATTTTGAATCATGCTCAATATGACTCTAAACATACTTGTTCTTAATTTCATAGTATTCGTACATTCCATGAAGTCAAGTGTCCCTTTTCTTACTCTTAAGTTAGGACACAACGTCTCTCAAGTTTTCATGTCTTCATTACATCTTTTATGTTTACATCTCATGTATCATTATGAGCCTTAGCCGAATCCTTGAGGTCTCTAGGGGTATAGGTACTTTTGGAGTGATCTTATCCTTATGCATCGAGGGAGTGTCTTTCACATTCACCCCTTTGGGCTGCATGAACCTCATGAAGGTAGCCAACCTCCCGAGACATGGGCCTAGGGTAAACCTAACTGTTACTTCCCAACCACTTGGTCATGTGCATTCATGGTATATCAACTCCAAACCCATCGGCCCTATGTACCTCTAATACACCCTACTTGACCCTATGATTGCATTAGGATTCTACCCTCCCTAACGGTTTCTTTTGAGATGTCACATCTTTTAAGCACACTATTCTCTTATTTAATTCTTTAACCTGGATTGCCTTCATCTCTCTCTTTTGAGTACACATAATACAATGTTGTCCCATCATTGGGCTCGGGCCACCTTCCCTCGAGGGCTTGGTTCCATGTCGGTCTTCCCTCCTGGGCTTGACCTTCTATGATCTTCCCCTCTAGGGGCTTGATCCCAAACATCTGCACTGTAGACTTGGGCCACCTTCCCTCCTGGGCTTGGTGGCTTACTGGTCTTCCCTCCTGGGCTTGACCATTTCATGACCTTCCCTCCTGGGCTTGGTCGTCCACTTAGGCCACCTTCCCTCCTAGGCTTGGTGCCTTACTGGTCTTCCTAATCATAGGATTGACTAGTTGTGTCACTCAGAGATGCCATCCTTGGGTTCAAAGAATATAAGTGATGTCATCTTTATATCTTTAACTCTTCACTCCTATATGTGAGGATTAAGGTTATCGCAATACTTAAATATGTTTATTCACTTACCTTTTAAGGGAAAGTCCCAGCCTAGGGTGCCTTCTTGGCTCATAGGAGGGGGTTAGCTCTCTAGCCACATCATGATCCCAAGATCTAAGGTTTTTCCTCCCTCCTAGGTCATCTTCCCACTCTTGGGTTGACCCAACCCATGTTGTCAGACTAACCCTAAAGGTTTCATAGATATCCTTTTTTATCATTCGACATAACTTTTTATCATTATAACATATCAACCCATGTTTTCTCAATTTCTAGAATACCCCCACTTGGTTTCTGTCCATTCATTGAACTTGGGTCACCTTCCCCTCCAGGGCCTTGGTGCTACATCAACATTCCCCTCCACAGGCTTGGCCACCATTACCAAACTTCTTGAGATAACATGAAGGGTTTGAGCAAGTTATATTCAAAATTTTCATTTTCATATATATATATATATAAATATAACTATTGGGTTCATATATTTCTTAAGACCTCATACATAAGTGTTATGCTCCTCGTATACACGTTCATGGTAGACTGGGTTACCTAAACCCATCCCTTTATCTTTCTTATTCCTGATTTAATGTTTCACATTGGTGGTGTCCCATACCACCACACCATGTTCATTATTGAAGATTAAGGTTTTAGGGCTAGGGTTAGGGTTAGGGACTATACTCTACCTATTAGAGTTTTCATATCCCCTGACCCACTAGAGTTTTCATACCCTAAAGGGTTATCTCGAACCAAGTTCTTCCTCTACGAAAGGGCTTACCCATACTCATATCTTTCTAGCTTGTATCATTCTTGTGTCTACTCTCTATAGAGGGACCTACACAAAAGATTACATCTTTTCACATTTACTTCTCTAATTAACAATTTCTTTTGAAGGCCTATTAAGCAAAGGATCAGAAGTAGACAAAATGTAAGATGAGAAACCTAGAAGACACATTACGCTTTACTAATTTTTCTCTTATATTTCTAAGGATGATTTGAAATTATAAACTATTAAGTATTAGTTGATGAATCTATGCTCTGATAACAATTGTAATGACCCACACTTTTGAGTGTCTAAAATACCTTAAAGTCGCAGATCATTACTCATAAATTCTAGGATCAGATTCAAGAAATAATATAGAATAGTAAACAATCTCCATTAATGAACAAATAGATACATGTTTGCGTAAAAAGCCCCTCTAAGGAGTTACATAAATTTTATAAAAAGTTAACATGTACATGTATGATGATATACCATTATATCTCAACCTTCATGAATAACTTTAGTGTCTTCAACATCTTTATCTGTAACCTCATGTCAACGATTCAAGTATACCTGATACCTAAAACACCAAAAAACAAATACAGAGTCAGTATATTTCTATACTGGTACATGGTTTCATCCAAAAATCACACGTACACATATAAACAAACTTCTTTATCTTTCATGTAAGAACATAAACTTGTTTTCATATTGTAACCCATATCTAGTTTACTACCTCAGGTGTAATCACTATCCCTCCGGGGCACATGTGCATTACCCTTAAGATCAGTTTAACCTCGAGTTGAGAATATTGTTATTTACGTTACATGATACTCATAGGAACTTTATAGTTTGCTTGAACTAAATAAACAAGCAAACAGTTTATCATTTTTTTAATCTCATCGAGAAACCTCAGCAAACTCATAATTCGATACAAGTATTCATAAGCATAACCACATAACTTATGCCATTGCAGAAACCATGTAGGATATATCACATATACTTTAAGAGTGTATCCAAACATCCAAGCAACAAAGCATGCAATCAACATTATCTGAAATACACATACAACATATGTGTCACCATGTATTCACATTACATTAATCAAATCTAGATTCTCTCCTAAACAAGGGTTTAGGGATGTCTCATGTTTGGACTAGGAATAAGGGTCACAAACCCTAATTCCATCATGTCATGATCTCCAAGATTACAACCTTTAGTTATGCATATCAGGTAAACCCTAATCATCATCTTGAGCATATTAGATTATCCGTGATACCTAGATCATATTAATAGCATTAAGATCAGAGAAAGATGTCCACATTGGTTTAAAAACCCTAAATCAACATGAACAAGATTATTAATCTAGCACGTCAATTATTCATCATTATCAAGGATTTCTTCATTATACATAACAAGATCAGGTATTAGCTCAACATATATGAATCTACTCAATTAAGCATCAGTTTAAAGTGAATCTAGGCTTTCCTTTCTATTAATCACATCTAATCATGTATTATGTAAACTTTTGGAATATGAAGCATATTTAGGCTCTGATTATATTTTCTTTGGATTCCTCTTGTTCTTTTGAGAAAATTCATATATAGTTTCGATGCATTCTGACCTACCAATCATTTTCTAATGTTTTTGCAAGTTAAAGATATTTAGGCCAATCCATATTGGCCACGTTGACAGTTATGTGTATCAAAGCCCATGTGGCTAGGCTGGGCCAATGGCCTGCAGCCACTTCAGCCAGGCGCTCTGGCACATTGGGGGTTTAACAACATAACAAAAATATGCTTTTGTCTCTAGGCTTGACGTACACACACAGGGACTCCCCCGGTCATTTGTACCGGGGTCATCTTCCTCCCTGCGATGGGTCTCGAAGCCCGCCCAGAGCATCTTCCGCCAAGGTAGACTGGGGTGGAATGTGGTCTCAAGGGTCAGGAGAAGGTCAGGGTGCCACTAATATCCCCCAGTGGATAGGGTTGGCTATCCACACGGTCAATATAAGGTCAGAGACAGGGCAAAGGGTAGGAGCATGTCTATGTCAGAGATCAAGGGGCATGGACCATACCTAGGTGTCCTATGTGCTAATTGGAGGTAAGGCAACCTCTCCAAAACCTTCAACCTCCATATCATCCCTCGGGATCCATGGAAGAACCCTGGTGCGTCCCTCCTTGCCGTAGCATTGTATGGTCGAAGATCAAATATCCTAGTTGCTCTCAATGGATGTTCATACAAGGGCGACCGCTCCCTCACCTCCTGGATGAGGTAGGAGGCCTCAGGGCATCTCCTGCTATCTTCATCACATAGGGTTGCTGATCCCACACACTCTCAGTGCGTCGCCTTCACGCCTCCATGATCTACCAACCCTATAGGAGCAATGCCTTAAGTCTATACATAATGCAAGACCTATTGGAAAGAAGGAAGGATGCCACTTCTTATATAGCATTGGATTTAGGCTTTAAGGAGTCTGGTTTCCAAACCCCTCCTTACGTGCTAGCCACGTAACCAGGCAAAGAAGGAAGGCAATTACTTCCTTCTCTACTTCTTTGAAAAGAAACCATCACCCTTCTATAAAAATCTTGTCTTTTAATCTATCTAGAACACTCTTGAATCATAGATTATTCTCTTCCTCTTTCTCTTTAATATCTTCCTTAAATCAAATATATGAACTCATTAATATCCTTTTCCATCTATACCTAGTAGTGTGGGATTTGTGGGATATCCTTCCCATAAAAAACATGCTATTTTTAGTCATTATTTAGAACAATGCATTAACTCATGAATTATTTTTTTCCATCACATTTGTATTGTAAGGACTCATTTGAAAACCCTAAATAACTATTTTGGGTTTGTATGGAGTTCCAGGCCCAAGTCCCATATTTAGGTCTTCTCATAGGGTCCATAGGGTTTATTACACCCCTAATTACAATACATGGCTCTGATAATCACAACACTCTATATTAGGGTCATATGAGCACATATTCTCACAAGCACATTATTTCCTCCAATTGAACATTAAGTATCATTCTAGGGTTTGGAATTATCAACCAAGGTCCCTCAATTCACTTCATTGTTATTTGTTCCCTAATTTCATTTAGGCTTGAAATCTATGAATTTTAAGGATGTAACATTCACCCCTCCTTAAAAGGAATTTTGCCCCCAAAATTCAGGCCTACTAAGCCTAGGTGAATGATGACTGACATTATCTTCAAAACTTAGGGTTAACACCCTACTTAGATGGATTAATCAATTTTCCTTATTATACCAATTCTCATCTTATTACTAAGATTGGCACCCGAATCTAAATTCAAGTATATCCACATCTTTAGTATTCACAACTTATCATCTCTTGATGATTTCATACCCATTGGTGATTTCATTATCACTTGGTGATTTGTCTTTAACCTAAGTTTCCAATCTATTATTCATTATTTTCACACAAGGGAGAGGTGACACCTCTAAACCTAGATCATGTCATTACACATTCAATGTAGGATATTCATCCTCTTTATATCAATTTCTAAGCATAACACGTGTCCTCCCGATCTTTGTCTCTCATAATGAAATGAAATAAGCATTTGACTGCAACCCAAACACAAAGTTCATTCAATTCTAAGAACAAAGATGGTACCTCCACACATTACCTTTCAATTTCACATTTTTTTAATTTTGAAACATACTCAATATGACTCTAAACATACTTGTTCTTAATTTCATAGTATTCGTACATTCCATGAAGTCAAGTGTCCTTTTTCTTACTCTTAAGTAAGGGCACAATGTCTCTCAAGTTTTCATGACTTCATTACATCTTTTATATTTACATCTCATGTTTCATTGTGAGCCTTAGATAAATCCTTGAGGTCTCTAGGGTTATAGGTACTTTTGGAGTGATCTCATCCTTATGCGTCGAGGGAGTGTCTTTCACATTCACCCCTTTGGGCCGCATGAACCTCATGAAGGTGGCCAACCTCCTGAGACACGGGCTTAGGGTAAACCTAACTATTACCTCCAGACCACTTGGTCATGTGCATTCATGGTATATCAACTCCCAACCCATCAGTCCTATGTACCTCTAATACACCCTACTTAACCCTAGGATTACATTAGGATTCTACCCTCCCTAAGGGTTTCTTTTGATATGTCACATCTTTTAAGTATATTATTCTCTTATTTAATTCTTTAACCTGGATTGCCTTCATCTCTCTCTTTTGAGTACACATAATGTAGTGTTGTCCCATCATTGGGCTCATGCCACCTTCCCTCCTGGGCTTGACCTTATGTGATCTTCCCCCATGGGCTTGATCCTAAACAACTGCATTGTGGACTTGGGCCACCTTCCCTCCTGGGCCTAGTGCCTTACTGGTCTTCCCTCCTAGGCTTGACCATTTCATGAACTTCCCTCCTGGGCTTGATCGTCCACTTAGGCCACCTTCCCTCCTAGGCTTGGTGCCTTACTGGTCTTCCCAATCCAAGGCTTGACCACTTGTGTCACTCAGAGATGGAATCCTTGTGTTCAAAGAATATACATGATTTCATCTTTATATCTTTAACTCTTCACCCCTCTATATGAGGATTAAAGTTATCTCAATACTTAAATATGTTTATTCACTTACTTTTTATGGGAAAGTCCTAGCCTAGGGTGCCTTCTTGGATCATAGGAGGGGGTTAGCTCTCTAGCCACAACATGATCCCAAGATCTAAGGTTTTGCCCCCCTCCTAGGTCATATTCCCACTCTTGGGTTGACCCACCCTAGGTTGGAAGACTAACCCTAAAGGTTTCATAGATATCCTTTTTTATCATTAGGCATAACTTTTTATCATTATAACATATCAACCCATGTTTGCTCAATTTCTAGAATACGCCCACTTGGTATCTGTATCCCCTCCAGGGGCTTGGTGCTACATTGGCCTTCCCCTCCAGGGGCTTGGCCACCATCACCAAACTTATAGAGACAACCTGAGGGGTTTGAGCAAGTTAAATTCATATTTTCATTTTCATATATATATATATATATATATATATATATATATATATATATATATATATATATATATATATATACTATAGGGTTCATATATTTCTTAAGACCTCTTACATAAGTGTTATGCTCCTAGTGCACACATGCATAGGAGACAGGGTCACCTAAACCCATCCCTTTATATTTCTTATTCCTGATTTCAAGTTTCACATTGGTGGTGTCCCATACCACCACTCCAAGTTCATTATTTAAGATTAACATTTTAGGGTTAGGGTTAGGGTTAGTGACTATACTCTTCCTTTTAGAGTTTTCATATCCCCAGACCCACTAGAGTTTTCATACCCTAAATGGTTATCTCGAACCAAGTTCTTCCTCTATGAAAGGGCTTACCCATACTCGTATTTTTGTAGCTTATATCTTTCTAGTGTCTACCCTCTCTAGAGGGACCTACACAAAAGGTTACATCTTTTCACATTTACTTCTCTAATTAAGAATTTCTTTTCAAGGCCTATTAAGTAAAAGATGAGAAGTAGACAAAATGTAAGATGAAAAACCTAGAACATACATTACACTTTACTAATTTTTCTTTTATATTTCTAAGGATGAATTGAATTTATAAACTATTAAGTATTAGTTGATGAATCTGTGCTCTGATATTAATTGTAACAACCCACACTTTTGAGTGTCTAAAAGACCTTAAAGTCACGAATCATTACTCATAAATTCCAGGATCAGATTCAAGAAATAATACAAAATAGTAAACAATCTCCATTAATGAATAAATCGATACATGTTTTCATAAAAGCTCCTCTAAGGAGTTACATAAATTTTAGAAAAAGTTAACATGTACATGTATGATGATATACCATTATATCTAAACCTTCATGACAAGCTTTAGTGTCTTCAACATCTTTGTTTGTAACCTCATCTCCACGAATCAAGTATACCTGATGCCTAAAATGCCAAAAAACAAATATGCGCTTAGTATATTCTATATTGGTATGTGGGTTCATCCAATAATCACACATACACATATAAGCAAACATCTTTATCTTGCACATAAGAACATAAACTTGTTTTCATATTTTAACCCATATCTCTACTACCTCATGTGTAATCACTGTCCCTCCGGGGCTCGTGTGCATTACCCTTAAGATCAGTTTGAATATTGTTATTTACTTTACATGCTACTCATAGGAACTTGATAGTTTGCATGAAGTAAATAAATAAGCAAGCATTTTATCATTTGTTCAATCTCATCGTGAAACCTGGGAAAACTCAAAATTCAATACAAGTATTCATAAGCGTAACCACGTACCTTATGCCATTGCAAAAACCATGCATGATATATCACATGTACTTTATGAGTGTATCCAAACATCCAAGCAACAAAGCATGCAATCAACATCATCTGAAATACACATACTACATATGTTTCACCATGTAATCACATTACATTAATCAAATCTAGATTCGCTCCTAAACTAGGGTTTAGGGATGTCTCATGTTTGGACTAGGAATAAGGGTCACAAACCCTAATTACATCATGTCCTTATCTCTAAGATTACAACCTTTAGTTATGCGTATCATATTAAACCCTACTCATCATCTTGAGCATATTAGATTATCCGTGATACCTAGACATATTACTAGCATTAAGATCATAGCAAGATGTCCACATTGGTTTCAAAACACTAAATCAACATGAACACGATTATTAATCTAGAATGTCAATTATTCATCATTATCAAGGATTTCTTCATTATACATAACAAGATCAAGCATTAGCTCAACATATACAAATCTTCTCAATTAAGCATCAGTTTAAAGAGAATCTAGGATTTCCTTTCTATTAATCACATCTAATCATGTATTGCATGAACTTTTGGAAAATGAAGCATATTTTATCTCTAATTAAATTTTCTTTGGATTCCTCTCATTCTTCTGAGAAAATTCATATATAGTTTCAATGCATTCTGACCTACCAATCATTTTCTATGATTTTTGCAAGTTAAAGATATTTGGGCCAATCCAGATTGGTCACGTCGACAATTATGTGTATCAAAGACCATGTGGCCGGGCTCAACCAATGGCCTATAGCCACTTCATCCAGGCACTCTGGCGCACTGGGATTTTAACAACATAATGAAAAGACTCTCTTGCCCCTAGGCTTGACGTACACACCTAGGGACTCCCCCGGTCATTTGACCCAGAGTCATTGTCTTCCCCGCGACGGGTCTCGATGCCCGCCCAGGTGCATTTTCCACCAAGGCAGATCGGGGTGTTCTGGGGTCTTGAGGGGTGGGAGAAGGTTAGGATGCCTCTTCTAGCCCCTGACAGACAGGGTTGTCTATCCACACGGTTAGTACGGGGTTAGAGACAAGGAAAAGGGTAGGAGCAGGTCTATGATAGAGATCAAGGGGCAGGGACAATACCTAGGTGTCCTGTGTGCAAACCAGAGGTAACACAACCTCTCTGTAACCTTCAACCTCCAAATCATCCCTGATGATCCATGGAAGAACCATGGTGCATCCCTCCTTGCTGTAGTGTTGGATGGTCAGATATCAAAGCTCCTGGTTGCTCTCAATAGATGTTCGTCCAAGGGCAACCTCTCCCTCACCTCTTGGAGGAGGTAGGAGGCCTCAAGGCATCTCCTGCTATCTTCATCACATAGGGTTGCCGATCCCACATGCTCCCAGTGCATCACCCTTGCACCTCCATGATCTACCAACCCTATCAGAGCAATGCCCTAAGTCTATACGTAATGCAAGACCTCTTGGCAAGAAGGAAGGATGCCACTTCTTATATAGCATTGGGTTTGGGCTTTGAGGAGTCTGGTTTCTAAACCTCTCCTTGCTTGCTAGCCACGTAATCAGGAGAGGAAGGAAGGCGATTGCTTCCTTCTCGACTTCTTTGAAAACAAACCATCAACCTTCTATACAACTCTTGTCTTTTAATCTATCTAGGACACTATTGAATCCTAGATTATTCTCTTCCTCTTTCTCTTTCATATATTCCTTAAATCAAATATATATACTTATTAATATCCTTTCCCATCTATACCTAATAGTGTGGGATTTGTGGGATATCCTTCCCATACAAAACATGCTATTTTTATTCATTATTTAGAACAATGCATTAACTCATGAATTATTTTTTCCCATCAAATTTGTATTGCAAGGACTCATTTGTAAACCCTAAATTACTATTTCGGGTTTGTATGAAGTTCCAGGCCCAAGGCCCATATTTGGGTCTTGTCATAGGGTCCATAGGGTTTATTACACCCCTAATTACAATACAGGGCTCTGATAATCATTGCACTCTATATTAGGGTCATATGAACACATACGCTCACAAGCACATTATTTCCTCCAATTGAACATTTAATATCATTCTAGGGTTTGGAATTATCAATCAAGGTCCCTCAATTCACTTCGTTGTTATTTGTTCCCTAATTTCATTTAGGTTTGAAATCTACGAATTTCAAGGTTGCAACAATGGACTTGCAGCCTTGGGCCACGCCTTGGATAGAGGGACAATCAACTCCAAGATACTAAGGTCCTTCCCAAGAGATGGGAACCCAAGGTGACTTCAATTGAAGAAGTTAGTATCCTTGAAGAGCTAGCCACTGAGGAGCTCATTGAAAACCTGCAAGCCCATGAGCCAAGGCTAGAAAAGTAAGAAGAATATGACAAGCGAGAGGAGAAGGAATCAAAGAAGATGAAAGACAATGACTTCAAAGCTCAATTGACATTAGCATAATCCCTTTTTTTTATAATGACAAACATTTCATTCTTGTGGTTTTAACGTGCTATTTGAGTATTTTAGGAACAAGCATATAAGGTGGTGGATAACAAAGACTTGGAAGAAACAATTTGATAAAATCGCTTTATTTTCATGATTGTAATCAAATGTAAATGCTTGTACAAGTATATAATGTACAAGTAATTAGATATCATGTAAATCAAGCGTTTAGATCTTCCCTATCCACTCACAACACTTAGATAGGCCATTCCCCAAGATAGTGTCACAATTACACATTGATACACACACTTAGTAAATGAATACATTGAGTCAGTAATATTCTCGGTCGACAAATCGTCGATCGAGAAAATATCGGTCGACAAATCTTCGACCGAGAAACTCTCGGTCGACAAAATCTTCGATCGAGAATAGACCCTACTAGCCGTTAGACCCAGCAGACAAAGTGGTTGGGAGTTGGAAATGAACGTTGTAAACACTTGCTCCAGGAGGTCCCTCGGCCGACAAATCTTCGACCGAGAAGGACTCTCGGTCGACAAATTGTCGATCGAGAAAAGTTTTGTCTGCACTTTTCAGGGTCAATTAACTAGCCGTTGCAAATGCAATTAGTGGACACATAACGGCTAGTTGAGCACTAAGAACCCCCTAGAAAGTGTCTAGAATGTCCTTAAGCACTTGTAGGTCATTCCTATAAATAGGACATGCCTTAGGACACCTAAACTCACCTAAGCTACACGTGTGCTACACTTGAGATTGAATACTCATTGGCAATCTGTTTTGAGAAATAGAGCAATTCCTACATTGGCTATTCATTCCCATTGCTCCAACTTCGTGTCCTATAGGCTAGTATCTCCTATCCACAACACTTACACTTCTACATACATTGGTTAGGAGATCAAAATGCTTGATATAGGAAATCAAGCCTTGAGCTACAAGTGGTATTGTAATTTCTATTTTCTTTCTTGTTCCTTTGTATCTTTTGTATTCTCCTTGCTACTCCTAGGGTTGGAGGCTGCGGATTGGAGAAGGTTCTTCTCGGAGGAGAAGGTGGACTTCAAGCTACTTCAAGAAGGCTATCGCAACGGGAAGCTACTTCAAGAAGGTTATTGCAACGGGAAGCTACTTCAGGAGGAAGGCTGCTTCAAGGTTGGTGCAATTGCTTCTAGGTGAAGGCTGCTTCAAGGTTGGTGTGATTACTTCGAGGTGAAGGCTGCTTGAAGGGTTTAGGGAGAGAATTATAATTTTATGTAAAGTCCTTGCGAGGTAATAAAATTAAATTCTTTCCAAATCCCGGTTGGGTAGCAACCGGGTAGTGGACTGACTGCCTTAGTATTTGCTAAGGTAGGAACCACTCTAAATCCTTGTCCCCTTATCCAATATTTTTGTGATTGGTTGTTTGAGTTAAATAATTGTTTAAAATTGTTTAAAACTCTATTCACCCCCCCTCAAGTGTTTTTTCATTTTCCACTTTCATCAAGCTTGTTGTGGTAGACTCATTTGGTGCCAATGATCTTTCTATGACTTGGTCATGGCACAAGACTCCACACTATGTTCTTCTCAAATGGTTCCAATTCTTCTTGCATGGTGAGGATCCATTCATCATCCTTGAGAGCTTCTTTGACATCTTTTGGCTCGAGCTGGGAGATGAAGGTGTTGTCTACTTGTTCTTTGTTTTAGGCAGCCCGAGGCTTCACCCTTTCAAAAGGATTGCCTATGATGAGCTCTTTATGATGATGCTTTGAAAAGTGGGGGGTTGGATCCTTCTTTTCTACTTCTTTCTCTTCTTCATCATGTAACATCTCCTTTCCTTTTTCACCAATGTTGAGTTCTTTCAAGTGAGGGATCACCTCATCTACAATATCATCAACAACAACATTCTTGGAAATAGAGGGGTTAGTCTCAACAAATCTAACACTGATAGATTCTTCTACTTTACACAATTCAATGTTAAATACTCTATAAGCCTTGTTAGTAATGCTAAAGCCAAGAAAGAACACCTTGTCATATTTTGGATCAAACTTGTCGAAGGAATCCTTGGTGTTCAAAATAAAACAAGGACAACCAAAAACATTAAAGAAATCAATGGAAGGCTTTCTATCATGCCATATCTCATAAGGGTTTTCTTTAAAGATGGATGAGTGAAAACCCAATTTTGCACAAAATATGAAGTACTAACGGCTTCGGACCAAAACTTCTTTGGAGTGTCATACTCTAGAAACATAGTCCTAGCCATTTCCTAGAGTATCCTATTTTTTATGTATATAACCCCATTTTGTTGAGGCGTTCGAGGTGAAGAAAAGTTATGTGCATATCCAGATTCCTCACAAAACTGTTCAGACAAATCATTTTCAAACTCTCCCTCGTGATCACTATAGATAGAAATAATCTAGCAAGGAGCTTTGTTTTCAACTTGTTTGCAAAAAATCGAGAAAATATCAAGAGTATTTCTTTTTGAAACAAGAAAGAAGGTCTAATCATATCTAGAAAAAACATCAACAATCACAAGACAATACTTGCTACAATGAAGCGGTTGCGTATGCATTGGCCCAAATAGATCAATATGAAGAAGCTCAAGAACTCTTTTGGTGATAAGGAATCCTTTGGATTTGAACAAGGAATTGGTTTTCTTTCCTTGGGTACAAGGTTGGCATTTCTCATCCTTTTCAAAATACAATTTAGGAAGCCCCTTCACCAAATCCTTTTTGCTCAACTACTTCATTTGATGCAATTTTTCATGGCCAAGCCTATGTTGCCACAAAGAAATATCATTTGAATTGGCAACAAGGCATCTACCAACAATAGGTGTAATAGAGTCAAGAACAATAATGTAAAAACTACCATTTCTAATTCCCTTATATAGACATTGTAGGAGAGAGAATCGAGAAGCAAGCATTCTAAAGAAGTAAATAGAACAAGGTAACCATTATCACAAAGTTGACTAACACTTATTTAATTGTGATGTAGTCCATCCACAAGAAGTACATTCTTTATGCATAGTGAATCACCTACATCACCCTCATCTATTACCTTACCCTCGTTGTTGTCCCCAAATGTCACTGAACCTCCTTTATTCTTAGTGAATTGATTGAAATGGTTGACTTAATTGGTCATGTGCTATGAATGGCCACTATCAACAATTCATTTGCCTTTAAACTACAAGAAAGGAAGATAATTGGTGCCCAATTCAACCTTTGGGATCTGGGGTAGCTTGGGGACCCACTTCATCTTTGGTTTGGTCCCCTTCTCCTTGTAAGGACAATAAGTAGAATAGTGGTCATCACTCTTACGATGAACACACACCATAGGGTTCTTAGAGCCTGAAGACTCCCCATGGAAGATTGGAGGTCCCTTGCTCTTCTTCTTACCTTTGTCTTTTGCTTTGTGAAGTACCCTCATATCCTAAACCACTCGTACCACTATGTTTGGTGGAGTGATCCAAGACTTCATTGAGGGACTTATTCCCTTTGAGGAAGGTTTGCAAAGTGGCTCTCAATTTGTGATTGTCATTGGTATGAATGACAACGGTAGAAGACAAACAAGCAATATCATCATTAGCATGCAGCAGATCAACCTCTAAGTAGAGGTCTTTAGTCAAATAAGAATCTTTTTCCAAAGAAATAGAAGCAACTTCATTTCTAGTAAAAACATGTATATAAGATAGATCACTAATTTGAGCAAGCAACCTAGCATTTTCAGGTCTAAGCAAAATAAACTCATCACTCTATTCTCATCTTTAATAGCATCACAAGCAAGTTGAAGATCATCATTTTCTTATATAAGTCAATCAAGCTCATCTATTAGGGCTAGGTTCTCTTCATTAAGACTATTGATGTTCTTAAGGTAGACACCATTCTCAACTTCAACTCAATTGTATTGGAGCTCGAGATCAAGAAACTACCCTTGCAAGGAAACAATGCTATCAAAATGCAACTTTTCATTTTCATCAAGAATATCAATTTTAGCATATAAGTCATAAAAGATCTTACTAAAACTTTTCTTCTTAGACTTACATTCAAAATAAGAAGAGGGGGTAGCATTCAGTAGATCCATAAGAGTTTCTTTTGATAACACATGCAAGATTACCTCACTTACCTCGCCAATGTCATCACTTGTGGAGACCATGAGTGCAAAATGGCATTCTCCTTCATCAGAGCTTGAACCACTAGAAGAAGATTCCTCCCAAGTTGCATGAGTTGCATCCTTGCTTTTTTTTCATTCTTGTCCTTCCTCTTGTACTTGCCTTCCTTCTTGTAGTCATCCTTCTTGCGACTGCTCTTGTGGTGGTTCTTCTTGTCCTTTGGGCATTCATTCATGTAGTTCCCCTTTATCCACATTCATATCACCTAGGAGTTGAGGATGAGGAAGACTTTCTCTTGAAGTACATGCCCTTGGCGTAGTTTACTTCATGATCACTAGGGCCATAATCTTCACTTGAGGAGGGTGGAGAGGACTGTCAAGCAAGCTGTTGTTACAGAATTATTGCCATACCTGAAGATTACCTTTTGTAGCCATTCTTGTTTTGCAAGTGGATGTTGGTCGAGATATTATGAAACTCATATTTTTATTTTATGTTTTTGATTTTATATTATTTCTCCCCCTTTATCTTTTCAAAAAGATATCCAATATAATAGATTTTATTTCTCCCCCTTAATTTTATGCTATGCTCCCCCTTAAAGAGATATTCAATTAGAAAACAAGGGATTAAAGCAAAACAATGATTGTTAAATTTAGCCATAATTTATTTCTCACTCATTTGCAATGTATGTTAAGCCTTGAAATGATATGAGTTCCTTTTAGGTTCATGGCATTTGTGTTTTGATTTCTCATCCATTTTACAAGGGATGTTAAGCCCTAAAAATGAAATGAGAATTCTTTAATCTTAGAGTACATAAAAATTTCTCTAGCCAAATGCACGGGATGTTAACCCCTAAGTTGTCTAGAGAATTCCTTTAAGAACAAGATATATCATTTTATGAAATTTGTTGATTTCTTCATAACCAAGAGTAAAAATACTAAGGTCATAATAGGCTTCAAATGATGTTTACAATATTTTTGTACGCTTCTTAATCAAATAATCAAATTTGTTTTTATGAGCTCCCCCTTAATCTTACAATTTAAGGCTTCTAAGGTCACAAATGATTTTAAATTCTGATTTTGACCTTTATCAAACATATACTAAGATTAAGTACAATAAAATGATGTCAATATAAGCATTTTGTCAAAGCTTATTTTAGGTCGCCCTTGACTACGACCATAGCGCCCCTTGGTCAATTTTAATTTTAACCAAGAGGCAAATTCTGCAGATTTCCAATTTAAACATTCATATGTGAAGTATAATTTCTGCAGATAGCTTTAAATAAATATCTATTTGAAGCATATTAAGATATACCTATTATGAAGACTTAATATGGGCATCATAGTGAAGTCTTTGTCCTTGATTTTTCTAGAACGCATGTTTTACATTCATTGTGAATGATGTTTTCATAAGCTTTGCTATGGGTACATATTAAATCACATTTCTTCTTATACCCTTATTTTCATATTAATCATAAGATTCTTTAGAGACATATTTTGAAAGCAAGATTAATATCTTAAAGTCAAGATTTTTGCTTTTGATTTCTTAGAACAAACAAATAGATAAAAACATTAATATTTTTGTTCTAAGAGGCACCGTTTGGCTTGTCATAGCAACATCATTATTTTATCACAAGCTATGTCCACAATCATTGTTTATTATGTCAAGATGCTTTTATGCTAATGGCATTTTCAATTTATCTGAATCACAATGATCAAGAATAATATCCATTCATGGTTTGTATATATGAATCAAAGATTATTTTAGACAAACCAATGAAACATAATGATCATGATGAAGCATATCCATGGTGTAATGATAGAACAATTGAAGCATATACAATGATCAGCATATAAATGCAATAATTATGATCATTTAAAACAAATTTCAATACACACATGGTTTATGTATAGATATTCCAAGGGTTACCATGAAAACAGTAATTTTCCCTTAACTTAAATCAAATATGATTCATAGATAAAAATGATCTCATATAAGTGTTCCAAAGATGATTTCCATAATTTGTGCATGTAAAACAGTTATTAACAGCAAATAGATAGCACATTGATCCTTTGTAGAATTATTCAGCAGACTTATTTCAGACTGACATCAGTAACCTGCTCGGTCGATGATTTCTCGACCGACTGACTGCTCGGTCGAAGATTTCTCGACCGATCAGGTTTCTGTATTGTTTTCAGAACCATTTTCAGTAATTGTTTATAAGTAAATCATGAATGGTTATTTACTCAATTAAACAATTTGAAGACTCAGTTTAGTTGAGATAGACTTTATGAACATCAAAGGAACTTTTAGATCAAATCCCAACTAATTGTATCCAAATCTTTATTAACAATTTAGCTATGAGTAAGGCAAAATTTTATTTTTGCAATTTGAAAGATTTTGTATATATCCAAGTTAGATGTTTAAAAACTTGAATTAATTTATTATCCCATTATGTTGAGTTGAGATAGACATAGAAATATGCAACTAAGGTGCTTGGTCATATCTCAACTTAATTCCGTTCATTTAGTTTGGAGGTTTTGGAACCCATACCAACTCAACATCCTTTTTCTTGTATGGGCATGAAAAGGAGTAATGTCCAAGACGTAAGCAATAATGGCAACATATAGAATCAACCTCAAGTCTCTTTCTATGTTTTTGTTCTAGGTTGTTCTTTGGTACATATGTATATTTGCCTCTAGGTACATACATGGATTGACTCTCTAGTGCTTGTGTCCTTCTCCAACTAGGTTTTTGATGAGATTTTCCTTTAGGCTTATAACCTAGTCCTCTCCTTCCAATTTGACGATAAGGATCACTTAAGATTTTATCGAGAATATCATTGTTACTCAAGCTACTGATTTCTTGTTGTAACTTAACAATTTCATCCATTCTCTTCTTGATATCCATCTTCGCTTGATCTAGATTAGATAATAAAGAATCTATTTCTTTCACAATAATATCATAATCTAGATGTGTACACAAAATAGGTTGTTTTTGAAGATCATTTACTTGAGTTTGCAAATTTAACTTTTCTAGGGAAAGAAGATTGCAATTTGCTTCTACAGATTTTAGCTTAATATCATGATCTTCAATAACCTTTTTGAGATCTTCATTTTCAGATGTAAGAGCAAGAAGTCTAGCATTCAACTCATCATTTGTTTTATTAGATTTCTTTAATTTCTTCTTGCACTCAATATACTTATTATGTGTTTCTTCAAGACTAGAAATTAGCTCTTCTTTTGATAAATCAAGAAGGCTTACCTCTTCTTCTTCTTCATTGGTTGTAGCAATGAGACAATTTTTGTGGACCTCTTTCTTCTTTTCTCTCCAAGGACAACCGATTGTTGTGTGACTTGTTCCTAAACACCAATTGCAACTTGTTGAAGGTTGGTCCAAGTTGCTCCTTTGCTTGCGGTTGTAGTCACCACCACCCTTCATTCTTCAAGACCTGGTTAGGATTCCTTGAAGCCTGCTCTGATACCAATTGAAAAAACACTTGAGGGGGGGTGAATAGAGTTTTAAACAATTTTAAACAATTATTTAACTCAAATAACCAATCACAAAAATATTGGACAAGGGGACAAGGATTTAGAGTGGTTCCTACCTTAGCAAATACTAAGGCAGTCAGTCCACTACCCGGTTGCTACCCAACCGGGATTTGGAAAGAATTTAATTTTATTACCTCGCAAGGACTTTACATAAAATTACAATTCTCTCCCTAAACCCTTCAAGCAGCCTTCACCTCGAAGTAATCACACCAACCTTGAAGCAGCCTTCACCTAGAAGCAATTGCACCAACCTTGAAGCAGCCTTCCTCCTGAAGTAGCTTCCCGTTGCAATAACCTTCTTGAAGTAGCTTCCCGTTGCGATAGCCTTCTTGAAGTAGCTTGAAGTCCACCTTCTCCTCCGA
Source organism: Alisma plantago-aquatica (assembly GCA_963693085.1). NCBI lineage: Eukaryota > Viridiplantae > Streptophyta > Magnoliopsida > Alismatales > Alismataceae > Alisma > Alisma plantago-aquatica. The sequence continues at coordinate 1,319,468,138 of OY856412.1, read as the reverse complement.
GAAGAACCTTCTCCAATCCGCAGCCTCCAACCCTAGGAGTAGCAAGGAGAATACAAAAGATACAAAGGAACAAGAAAGAAAATAGAAATTACAATACCACTTGTAGCTCAAGGCTTGATTTCCTATATCAAGCGTTTTGATCTCCTAACCAATGTATGTAGAAGTGTAAGTGTTGTGGATAGGAGATACTAGCCTATAGGACACGAAGTTGGAGCAATGGGAATGAATAGCCAATGTAGGAATTGCTCTATTTCTCAAAACAGATTGCCAATGAGTATTCAATCTCAAGTGTAGCACACGTGTAGCTTAGGTGAGTTTAGGTGTCCTAAGGCATGTCCTATTTATAGGAATGACCTACAAGTGCTTAAGGACATTCTAGACACTTTCTAGGGGGTTCTTAGTGCTCAACTAGCCGTTATGTGTCCACTAATTGCATTTGCAACGGCTAGTTAATTGACCCTGAAAAGTGCAGACAAAACTTTTCTCGATCGACAATTTGTCGACCGAGAGTCCTTCTCGGTCGAAGATTTGTCGGCCGAGGGACCTCCTGGAGCAAGTGTTTACAACGTTCATTTCCAACTCCCAACCACTTTGTCTGCTGGGTCTAACGGCTAGTAGGGTCTATTCTCGATCGAAGATTTTGTCGACCGAGAGTTTCTCGGTCGAAGATTTGTCGACCGATATTTTCTCGATCGACGATTTGTCGACCGAGAATATTACTGACTCAATGTATTCATTTACTAAGTGTGTGTATCAATGTGTAATTGTGACACTATCTTGGGGAATGGCCTATCTAAGTGTTGTGAGTGGATAGGGAAGATCTAAACGCTTGATTTACATGATATCTAATTACTTGTACATTATATACTTGTACAAGCATTTACATTTGATTACAATCATGAAAATAAAGCGATTTTATCAAATTGTTTCTTCCAAGTCTTTGTTATCCACCACCTTATATGCTTGTTCCTGAAATACTCAAATAGCACGTTAAAACCACAAGAATGAAATGTTTGTCATTATCAAAACAAAAGGGATTATGCTAATGTCAATTTAGCCAATAGAAAAGTGGTAAGAAACAAAGCAATGTTAGTTGCTCAGGGCTACAATCAGTAGGATGGTATTGATTTTGATGAAACATATGCACCTGTAGTTACTTGAGTCAATTAGAATGTTGCTTACTTTTACTAGTCACAAGAATTTTTTGCTTTGTCAAATGGATATTGAAAGTGAAATTTTGAATAGTACAATCGAGGAGGAAGTATATGTTGCTCAACCTCTAGGCTTTGAACATGATAACTTGCCTAACCATGTTTATTTTTTTTTACAAAAAGCTCTCTATGGTCTCAAACAAGCACCTCGAGCTTGGTATGAGAAACTTAATAATTTTTGCTAGACAATGGCTATATCATGGGCAAAGTCGATTCTACCTTGTTTTTAAAACACACTTCTAGCAATTTATTGATCATTCAGAGTTATGTTGATGATATTATCTTTGATAGGACTGATCTTGATCTTTGCAAGGAGTTTAGTTCTCTTATACAGAGTGAATTCAAGATGAGCATGATGGGGGAGCTTGCTTTCTTCCTTGGCTTTCAAACCAAACATACAAAATATGGGAATTTCATCAACCAAGGCCAGTACACAAGTGAACTGCTTAAGCACTTTGGGATGGAGAACATCAAGCCAATGGACACCCCCATTTCAAACACCGCCAAGCTTGACATAGATGACCAAGGAGAAAAGGTATATGAGATGCTCTATAGAGGTATGATTGGAAGTCTACTTTATTTAAATACCTCTAAACCTAATATTATGTTTAGTGTTGGCTTGTGTGCTCACTTTCAATAAAGTCCTAGGAAATCACATCTTATAGCGGTTAAGATGATTTTAATGTATCTAGCCAAAACCCAAAATTTTGGAAAGTCAAAGGACTTTACTCTTACTTCTTATAGGTATGATCATTATACATGTTGTTTGATTGATAGAAAGTGCACAAGTGGCACCTTATTCTTCCTAGGACCTTGCCTAGTTTCTTGGTTCTCTAAGAAACAAAGCACTGTGACTCTTTCAACTACCGAGGCTGTATACATTACAGCTGGGAGTTATTCTGCCCAAGTCCTATGGATGAAGCAAATGGTCCAAGACTCCAACATTTATTTTGATGCTTTCCTATCCATTGTGATAATATTAGTGCAATTAACTTGTCTTACAATCCTATATTGCATTGTAGAGCTAAACATATAGAGGTCCTTCATCACTTTCTTCATGACCAAATTTCTAAGAAGGATATTTATATCACACACGTGGATATAGAGAATTAGCTTGCAGACATTTTCACTAAACCTCTAGCTAGAGAGAAATTTGCTTTTATTAGATCAAAACTACTTATTACCGCTCTTGATGATATTGACATTACTTCTCTAGTTGTTATCTTACCTGTATGTTTAATTGATCATCTCTTGCTTGCTATGTGCTATAATTGTCTGATTTCTTGCCTTGTTTTGCTTATTTTGGGTATTTTTTGCAAATGAATGATTTATTGCAAAAAGTATCCTATGATGAGTGAAATGTGCCTCAATATGTCTAAAATGCATAATTGGATAAAGAAATAAATTCAATTAGAACCCTAGAGGATAGATATTAAAATTTCAAGTTTTTGGACTGGGACCCGATTGGTCAAATTCCAAACTCAACCGATCCCTTGGCTAAGGTCATGTGAAAATGTCGATCGGTCAAGTTTCCAAATTTCACCTGGACCAAACTTAAAAAGGGTTTCAACCAAAATTTCTCCCTCTCAAATAGAGAAAAGTTGTTTGATCCTGACCTCCATCTCCCTAGTCCTCCAACCCTTTGTTTGCACATCCTTTCCCTTGCATCTTTTAGCCTCTCTTACCCCTTCCTACACCCATATAGGTAGTTATACAACCTGTTGGTGAGGATCTCTATATATCTCTCTCTCTATCTCTCTCAGTTGCATTTACTTCTCAATCTATTCCCATGGCCTCCAAATGTAGGAAGAGAGCCATTCCTAGTGGAGCTAACCCTCCTCATCCAATCCTCACCTCCTATCCTTTGATGGCACCTCGTTTATCAATTTTGAAGCCCTAAATCACTATAAAGATATACTTCCTAGGAACCCTTTCCATTTAGAGCTTTATCTGAGCCTTGTCTCACCATGATGAAGGTTATCAAGGAGGTTGCGAAGTTGTTTTCTTCCCATCCCCTAGGTGCATTGTGTGTAGAACACCGGTGCTTTCACAATTCTATAACTAGCACCAAGATGATCCATGAGTTCTATGCCAATCTTCAATGGAACTATGACACAATTTTGCCACTTCCCAGTGGTCAGGAAATTCTCACTTTTATGATTGTCGGGACCAAAATACCATCTCATAAGATTCTCTGAATATCTTTTTCAATGGTACTGAGGTCACTGACACATGGAGGAAGGACTACTTTGACTATTTTGACCTGCTTGACCCCAATGCTTTCTTCAAACACTTTGAACTTACTCTCCCTGATATTCATAAGTTTTTGAAGATGCCTCAGGTACCCTATAGGAAGAAGTCTACCTGTCCATCCTCTTCCCTAGATCTCAAAAACCATATGCTCGCATTAGTTGTTAATTGCAATGCCCACCCAAAGAAAAACCAAATGGAAATTGGAGAAAACACTGTTGCGATCATGTATCATTGTTTAAAGAATGTTGGAGTCAAGTGGTCATGATATATTCTACACCACATGACCTTATTTGACTCAAGAAAGAATACCCATGGTACCCACCCCTACCCTACCTTGATTTGTGGTCTTTTTGCTTTTCCTACTTAGAAATCCCTTTTCCACAAACTTCATTACAAAGCAAGTCTAAAATGTTCCTGCATAAGTGAGACCACGATCAAGAAGACCTTTTTTCCTACCTCCTCTACCACACCTAGATCCTCCACCTCTACCTCCACCCGACCCCTCCACCTCCACCATCACCTCAACCTAACCACACCTCTTTCTTGGTGTCAAATGAAGCCCTTATGGGTTACATGCAACACCAACAGGCGTATAACCTTCAGGTTCAGGATCACCTCCATAAGGACCTATTCCAGATCATGTGTACCATGAACCTATCCTATAGCCATCCTTATCCCTCCTACCAGCCATACCCAGGCGGTGACTATGCCTCTTTTGCATACAATCACTTCTACTCGACCTCTCCACCTACTACTTTCACTGCCACACATGCTGCTGATGGTGGACCTATTCCTACCCCTGGTGTGCTTCCTCCTCTGGCTCTGCCTGATGGTCCTACTTCCACCTTTCTTGCTAGCTTTGGGACTTCTGCTCCCTCCTTTAAGCAGGAAAATGAGCTACATGCTTATGACATGTCTTGGGCTAAGTAGAATGCCAGATGACCTAGTCGTGGTTTTGGTCCTCCTGCCGATGAGGAGATGCCTGACGAGCCTGCTGAGGATGGGGTTGATGATGCCAAGGCCACCGAGGATGATGGCTCTGAGGATGGTTCTGATGATAGCTTCTTCAGTTCCTCTAGAGATGAAGGTGATGCTGCTGTCTCTACTGAACCTTCAGATGGTGATGAGGACTACAAGCCTGAGGCCAATGATGATGCCGATGATGATCCTATTGACATAGATAGCATAGATGTATCTTAGATGTTTTTAGTTCTTTAGTATTTAGGTGATGATCATCTCTATCTTTTTAGACTATTTTGTACTAAGACATTTGGGCACTGTATATGAGGCATACTATTTCATCATCTTATTATTTTATCATTGGTTTCTCATTCTATGAGAACATGCTTAGTGTTGTAATCTTAATCATATGTAACATTACTCTTTGGTTGATGATATCTTATGAGTTTGTACTGTGTTATCCCATATTTTGATTATGACACTATTTTTCTTGTTTCTCCGTGCTTTGTCTCTATTTGATGTGTGCTTTATGTGGTTGATTGCTTTATCTTATGTTTGTGGAGAAGACCTGTATTTCTTAGCTCTTCTACCTCTCTGACTTTTTGAGATGACAAAGGGGGAGAAGTGATCTCAGCCATATTGTTTTAATGCTTACATGATCCTTTTCTTGTCTATTATCTACTTATCCTGTGACTTTCTAGAGGACCATATAGTATGCATATATGCTATGGTTATTTGTGGAAAGACTAACCATGCATGCTTAGGTAAGCATAAATTGAGGGGGAACAATTCACATTGTTCATTCCTGAATCCCCTTGCAATTCACAAGGTAAATGTTTAACTCTCACATCCTTTCTCAAAGGTAAAAGTTTAATTTTCAATATCCTTTTCAATCTGTTGAGGAATGGGTGTCATTGTAAAAAAGGGGGAGAATGTTGACCTAAGTGTTATACAATGTCCATATTTTGACAATGACTTAACCATTCCATTCATATGTATCTAATAACTTTGTTTAAGATTGATTTCAAGCATTAGGTACATGAAAAGGATCAAATCGATCAAGCCCTAGCTTGTTTTTGTTCAAGTCAAAAGCAATGCCAATGTGCATTTTTGGAAAACACTCCAAATCACCTTAGATAAATTTTGCAATCATTTGTATTAATGATATGACTTGTAGCTACGATGAAAAAAACTAGGAACACTTAATTCGAACATTTGATCACTTAAAAATCATTTTGTAAAATTCTTTACAGTATGGTCATCGGTCAAGTTACAAACTCGACCGATCCTAAATGGATTTTGAGAATGATCTTGATCGGTCGAGTTGCACACTCACAAAACTCGACCGATACCTCTATTGAACAAAACCAATTTAAGTGGACCGGTCGAGTTGTCACGAAGACAAACTTGAACAATGGTTAAATTGGTCTTGTCGCATAGTGTGATCGGTCGAGTTATATTTATTGAAACTCGACCAAACACACTGTACAGAAAACACAAAAAAAGTGAATCTAATCATTGTAGTGTTGCAAAACTCAAAATTATATATGTTGCAACCCTCCAAATAGCTAGAAAACATTCATAAGTGTTCTCACACTCTAGTGGACACCCCCTTCTATAAATAGGACCTCTTGGAGTTCATTCCAAGGTTGCGCATTCATGTTATTCAAGGTCCTTGCCATAGTTGAGTGCTTTTAGTCCACTTGAGCCCTTTTCTCTCTCTTGATTACACTTCATTTCGTCCATATGAGTGAGATAGGTTTTGTGTGAGAGAGCTACCTCATTGTACACTTGTAAAGCTCTCAAAGCTTCTCCTTCCCAACCCTTTCTTTAAGATCATGTTGACGAAGGCTTCTCCATGTGAAGGAGGAGGTGCATGCTTCTTGAGCCATAGAAGAAGGTGCTTCAAGATTCTTTGAGTGAAGGAGGAGGACAAGGATGAAGGTCCAAGGATTTGAGTGGGTAAATCCTTCAAGGAAAAAGACTCAGTAAAAGAAGGGGATCTCCTTGGTGAAGGCATCCAACTGCTTGCAAGAGCGGGTAAGACCTTGGTAAGGTAGAAGACTAGCTCTTAGATAGGTAAAACCTTGTTTGTAAGGTTGTTGGCTCCCTTAACCTCAAAGTGAAGCTGGGTATCCTTATCCCAGAAAAGGAAGGTCATATATTGTAACTCTTATAAGTGAATATAAAGAGTAGACATGGTTAAGAAATCATAGAGCTTGACCTCTCTTGGTAGTGGAATGACTCTCTCCTAGTTTGGAGAGTGGAACCACTCTAAAACATCTTGTTCAAGTGCTTGTTTCATTTTCTCTCATCCTTTCTATGCTTGCTTAGATTGCCATCAAATTCACTATTAGCAATTGTATCGAATTGATAAAATTTGAAGGTATAACTATTCTTGTGCAAGTTTTGAAGATCTATTCACCCCCTCTAGAGCCCTCCAATCCAACAATATTCAGCCTCCATAGTTGAAAGAGACACCGTGCCTTATTTCTTAGCAAACCAAGAAACCAAGCATGGTTCTAGGAGGAAGCAAGTGCCACTTGTGCACTTTCTATCAAGGAAGTACCCTATATAATTGGCATCACTATAAGTAGTAAAAGTAAAGTACCTTGACTTGGGATACCATTTTCCAAAATTTTGAGTTTTGGATAGATACCTCAAATCCTCTTAACAATTATAAGATGAGATTTTCTAGGGCTTGATTGAAATCTATCACACAAGCTAACACTAAACATTATATAAGGTCTGGAGGCAGTTAAGTATAATAAACTTCCAATCATACCTTTATAGAGCTTCTCATATACATTCTCACCTTCTTCATCTTTGTCAAGCTTGGTGGTGTTTGACATGGGGGTGTTCATTGAGTTGGTGTTCGCCATCTCAAACCACTTAAGAAGTTCACTTGTGTACTTGCCTTGATTGATGAAGTTTCCTTTCTTCGTTTGCTTGATTTGGAAGCTGAGGAAGAAAGTAAGATCCCCAATCATGCTCATCTAAAACTCAATCTGCATAAGAAAAATAAACTCCTTGCAAAGATCAAGACTAGTTCCACTAAAAATAATATCATCAACATAAATTTGAATGATCAAAAAGTTGCTAGAAGTGTGTTTTAGAAATAGAGTAGAATTGACTTTTCCCATAATATAGCCATTGTCTAGAAAAAAGTTCTTTAGTTTCTCATACCAAGCTCTAGGGGCTTGTTTGATTCCATAGAGAGCATTTTATAACAAGTAAACATCATTAGGCAATTTATCATGTTCAAAGACAGGAGGTTGATCCACTTAGACTTCCTCCTCAATTGTGCCATTCAAAATGCATTTTTAGCATCAGTTTGAAAAAGCATGAAATTCTTGTAACTAACAAAAGCAAGCAACACTCTAGTAAATTCAAGTCTAGAAACAAATGCAAAAGTTTCATCAAAATCAATACCTTCCTGTTGGTTGTAACCTTGAGCTACTAACCTCCTTTGTTCCTTGCCACTATCCCCATTTCATCAAGCTTGTTGAGGTAGTCCCACTTTGTGCCAACGATCTTTCTATAATTTGGTCTTGGCACTAAGTTCCACACTTTGTTCTTATCGAACTTCTCTAACTCTTCTTACATGGCTAGGATCTATTCATCATCCCCAAGAGCTTCTTTTACCCTCTTTGGCTCAAGTTGAGAGATGAAGTCACTGTTGGCTCGTTCCTTGTTGTGCAACCTACATCTTCACCCTTTCAAAAGGATTACCTCTGATGAGATCTTTTGGATGATGCTTTGTAAAGTAGGGAGTTGGATCCTTCTTTTCTTCTTCTTTCTCTTCTTCATCAACTATCTCCTCTTTACCTTTATCAATAATATCTAACTCTTTCAAGTGAGGGGTCACCTTGAAAAATCTAGAGGGTGGGGGTGAATAGAGTTTATAAAGTATTTAAACAAATTTAAAGTGCAATGGAAATAAAAGAGGAAACCAAAAGAGAAAGATGTGATTTAGAGTGGTTCCATCTATGACGTCAGTCTACTACCTAGTTGTTGCCAACTAGGAGTTTCAACAAACACTTTTATTAATTTATCAGTGAGGACAAACTATAAGATGATTGCTACAAATAAATCCCTCTCCTTTATTGGCCACAAAAGAGCACCACCAAACCTCTTCTTTTACGAACGTTCCAATGGACGAGGAAGAGCACCAACACACCTCTTCTTTATGGAGTCACCAAGGTCCAGGGAAGAGAACCCCACACCTCTTCTTTTACAGATGAACTGAGGGCCAAGGAAGAGAACCACCACACCTCTTCTTTTACAGATGCACCAAGGACCAAGGAAGAGAACCACCACTTGCAAAAGTAGACCAACCACAATCACAAGTAACCGAAATAAGAATGGAAGAAGAAATACACCAAGTAAGTTTTGTAGTGTCCTTATGAATCAAGCTTATGGACCAAACCACTTAAGGATGAATCAAGGTTGTAGTAAAGGTGGTATACTAAGCTAATGGATAGGACACGAAAGAATGTTGCTATTAATGAATTGCAAAAAGGATAGATACAACTCCTATTGCTCAAGATGTAATGTATGCAAGTATTCAAGTGTGTGTTTGGATGCCTCTAGACCACTACTATTTATAGGAATGAAGTATGGGTGGCTAGGGCATCATTGTGAAGAGTCTAGAGGATTCTAGAGGGTCAAATAGTCGTTTGAACAAAGTTAATTTAGATGAAACAAATAGTTTGAAAAAATTAAAAGATTTATTCCAGAACCTTCCTTGGTCGACCAGTTTCTCGATTGGACAATAACTCGGTCAAAGATTTTCTCAATCGAGCCAAGGCTGGACGTGCCATACTTCAATGGCTATAAGTCAGTCAAAGAAAACTTGGTCAAGGGTATAACAATGGCTCTAATTTTTGACTTAGTTTGACTCATAATAAATTTGTAATTTTGATGTCTTGAGTCCTCGACCAATCATTGTCTCGGTCGACAAAGTCTTCGATCGGCTTGGGGCTCGGTCCACAAAGATTTTGACCGAGAGACTATAATAGATGGGTAAATCTTTGGGAATAATTATCTAATTATTTATCTAGTGTGATCTACCTATCCAAGACTTTTGATATTGATATGTGAACGGTTTTGGGATAGGTGGACTTGGACTAAAGCTTGATTTTACATGAGTTCTAATCAAGAAATACAAATAAGCACATATAAATGTTTTATTCAAAGAACTTGATATTCTACTCTTGAGTTTGCCAAGAGGTTCTTGAAATGCTTAAAGTAGCAAGTTAAATCCACAAGTAAGAAATGTTTGTCATCATCAAAAGAGAAGATGAGCTAATGTCTAATTTAGTCAACAATCTCCCCTTTTTGTAGATGGCAAACATTTCAAATTATAAGCAAAAATTCAAAAAGAAATGTCCATACCTTAGTGAAGTTTTCCTTGAGTATTTCAAAATTTATGCATATTCACATTTGAGAAGTATGAAACATATCATCCAACTCTCAAAGTGAATTCTAAAAATTAATATATGGAAGAGTGTTTGGTAAAAATGTGAAATCTCAAATGACATGCTCAAGGATATAAGTTTTTGCGTAGAAAATAATTTCTCCCCCTTTATCATCTTAAAAAGGTAAACAAAAAAGCGAGAAGATGACTCCCCCTGAGTGAGGTACTCCCCCTTAACAAGATTTGTATAAAATAGATGTCAAATTTAGGCATATGATCATGAAATAAGATTTTGTAATTGCCATTGAAAGGAATGTAAAGTCCTTCATGACAAAGAGAAACCCATAAATAAAAAGAAACACATACTTAAAAATACTCTAAAACAATGGGAAAGAATGTTAAGTCCGCCATGATGTAGAGATACCAAAAAAAATACAGAGAACATCTCGATAAAACTCATCAATTTGCGAAGAGATCAAAATAAACATCCTCAAGAGGAACACTGTATAATTATCTCGTATAACTTGAAATTGTTCCAAAGAAAGAGGTTTTGTGAAGATATCGGCCAATTGATTTTCAATATCTACATGATGTAGACAAATGTTATTTTAGCAATGTGGTCACAGAGAAAATGATGAAAAATTTCAATGTGTTTTGCTCGACTATGCAAAATAGGATTATGTGCTAGGTTTATGGCACTAGTATTATCGCAAAAAATCAAAGTTGATGATAGGGAAAAACCATAGTAATTTAGGACTTGTTGCATCCATAATACTTGTGCACAACAAGAACCAGCTGCCATGTATTTGGCCTCGGTGGTGGATAAAGAAACAATATTGTGTTTCTTACTAAACTAAGAGACAAGTGATTTCCCGAGTAAGAAACAACCACCACTAGTACTTTTGCGATCAAGACAGAAATCAGCACAATCAACGTTAGTATAAACTTTAAGGTCAAAGGGTTGATCTATTGGATACCAGATGCCATAGTCAATTGTACCAGCTAGATATTTCAAAATTTGTTTAACAACAGTTAAATGAGCGTTCATAGGATTGGATTGAAAATGAGCACATAAACAAACAACAAACATAATATCAGGTCTAGAAGTAGTTAGATATAACAAGATACCAATCATGCCTCTATATAAAGAATTGTCGATTGGTTCCCCATTTTCATCCTTATCTATTTCAGATGAAGTATCCATAGGAGTGGATGCATGTTTACCCATGTTAAAACATTTTTTAAGTTCTTTTGTATATTTTTCTTGGTTAAGAAAGATACCACGGGGAGTTTGTTTAATTTGAATGCCCAAGAAAAACATTAACTCACCCATTAGACTCATTTCAAATTCCTTTTTCATAATCACTAAATTGTGTACATATATATTCATTTGAAGCACAAAAAATGATGTCACTGACATAAATTTCAACAATAAGAAAATATGAGTCATACCTTTTAATGAATAAAGTAGGATCTGATTTGCCCATGGAAAAGCCATTTTCGAATAGATAATTTTTAAGTCGATCATACAATTCCTAGGGGCTTGTTTTAAACCATATAAAGCTTTCTTTAACTTGAAGACATGATCAATATGTGTTGGATCCTTGAAACTGGGAGGTGTTGACCTAGAGGTTATACATTGTCCATATTTTGATAATGACTTAATCATTCCATTCATATGTATCTAATATGTGTATTGAAGATTGATTTTAGGTGTTAGATACATGAAAAGTATCAAAAATCAAAAGCCCTAATTTTCTCAAGTTCTAGTCAAAAGCTATACAAGTGTGTAATTTTGGAAATCTATGTAAATGACCTTAGAATATTTTTGTAATCACTTGTATTGATGAATTGGCTTGTAACTAAGATGAGAAAATTATTTGGGACACTAAACACCAAGTTTTAATCACTTTAGATGCACTTCAGAAAATTGACCACATGCGGTCAATCAGTCGAGTTGCAAACTCGACCGATCCTCCTGGATCAATTTTCTAAAGATGGCATCGGTCGAGTTGTGTTTTCACAGAACTTGACCGATCGAGTACCTGACCAATTCGATCTTCATTGGTCGGTCGAGTTTACCCAGGATAAACTCGACTGATGATTTGAATATCAACTTTGTCTTTTACTGTATCGGTCGAGTTACCTTTATTGAAACTCGACTGATTGCACTGTACAAAATTTGTAGAAAAAGTGATTGTGATTGTTAGTGTGTGTTTTGAGAAAAAACAGAGTCATTGATTTGAGAAAAAATGGCTATATTTCATATCTAAGTGTCCCACAACTTAAAGGGGCACCCTCAACTATAAATAGGACCTCTTGGAGTTCATTCCAAGGTTGCTCATTCACTACATGCTTGGTCCTAGCTTAGTTGAGAGTGTTCTAACCCTTTGATCCCCTTTCTCTCTCTACCTTCAAGTCAAATTTGTGAGTATGAGTGAGATAGGTTCCTTTGTAAGAGAGCTTCTCCTTGTATTGATGTAAAGCTCTCCTCTACCATATTCCTACCCCCATTCCTTTTTGAAGAAAAGGTTGAAGATCTTCTCCAAGTGAAGGAGAAGGAGTTGTTGTTCTTCAAGGTTGAAGAAGGAAAGGTGTTCCAGATCTCCAAGTGAAGGAGATAGGCAAGGCAAGCGTTCAAGAAGGATAATCCATTGAAGGTTGAAGACTTGAAGAAGGAGTGGGTAAGTCCATGTTGATGGCTGAAGACTCCATGGTTCAAGTGGGTAAGCTCCTTCTATAGGTTGAAGATCCTTGCTTGAGGTACTAAGCCCTTGGATATTGTGGTTTTGTCTTGTAATCTTATGATGGAATATAAGAGTACCAAGATTGCAAATCCTAGAGATTAGCCACCTCTAGGTAGTGTACTAACATTGCTCCTAGTTAGGATGTGGAACCACTCTAAACCACCTTGTCCAAGTGCATGCTCTTCCTTGTTTCTCATCCTTGCTATGCTTGCTAGTTAAGACATCAAATTGCTGATTGTTTAAGTTCCTGCACTGAATATAATTTGGTGGTCTAATCTGTTTTGTGAGAATTGTGAAGATCTATTCACCCCCCTCTAGAGCCCTTGATCCAATAGAAGGTTGAGCAACATAAACTTCCTCTTGAATTATTCAATTTAGAAATGCACTTCTAACATCCATTTGAAAGAGTTTAATGTTTTTATGTGCACCCATAGCTAATATGATTTGAATTGATTCAAGTCTATCTACAGGAGCATATGTTTCATCAAAGTCAATTCCCTATTGTTGGTTATAGCCTTGGGATACTAATCTAGCTTTGTTTCTTACTACTTCCACGACTTCATTTAACTTGTTATGAAAAACCCATTTAGTTCCAATAATGGATTTGTATTTAGGTCAAGGAACTAAATTCCATACATCATTTTTAGTGAATCGATTTAATTCTTTTTGCATGAAAGTTATCCAATAATCATATTCATTAGCTTCATCAACCTTTTTGGCTTCAATCATGGATACAAAGGTGATGTTAGCCATATCCTTAAAAGATGATCTAGTTTTCATTTTATCAAAAGGATTTCCAATAATTAGATCTTGTTGACGGTCTTTGATTATTCTCAGAATAGGTTCATGTAAATCTTCATTTTGATCTTTACTTGACTCATTTTCACCATTTTCTAAAACTTTAGGTGATATAGTTAAATTTTCAATTACTAGAGGAAGATCATTTTCTATTGACTCATTTTCATTGCTAGTCAAATTTTCACGAAAGGTTACATGTATTGATTCTTCCACTTTCTTAGAGACTATATTGTAGATTCTATAGGCCTTACTCAATCTTGAGTATCCTAGGAAGAATCTTTTTTTGTGATTTAGGGTTGAATTTGTCTCTATCTTCTTTGGTGTTTAAAATATAGCAAGGTGTTCCAAAGATATGGAAATAATCTACTCTTGGTTTCTTAGAAAACATGATTTCATATGGAGTCTTTTTAATTTGAGGATGGATTAATATTCTATTTTGAAAATAGCATGTAGAGTTACAGCTTCAGCCCAAAAGGTCTTAGGTGTATTATGTTCTAAAAGCATAGTTCTTGCCATTTCTTGAAAAGAACGATTTTTCCTTTCAACTAAACCATTTTGTTGTGGAGTGCGAGGAGCATAGAAATTATGGGTATATCCCTTAGATGAGTAGAATTCTTCAAAAACATGATTTTCAAATTTGCCCCCGTGATCACTTCTAATGTTTCAAATTTTTATTTTGAATTTGATTTTCAATTTTTGAGCAGAACTTGATGAATATTTCAACAATATCATTTTTACTAGTAAGAAAATGTTCCCAAGAAAATCTACTATAGTCATAAATAATAACAAAGCAATACTTCTTTCCACCTATGGATTGTGTTCTCATAGGTTGAAACAAATCCATATGTTATGTTCAAGAGGTCTGGAAGTACTAAGGACTTGTTTGTCTTTAAAGGAAGTTTTATTTTATTTTCCTAAGGTGCAAGGCTCACAATTTTCAAAAGTTTCAAAAGATATTTTAGGCAAACCATGAACAAGATCATGTTTAATACGTTTCTTAATAATATGAGTGCTAGCATGTTCTAATTTTCTATGCCATAGATTTTGATCATCATTTGCAATAAGACATTTTCCAGTGATTGATTTCATAGAGTTATGTCTAAGAATATATAGATTTCCTATCCTTTTTCCTTCATATACTACCTTATTAGTGTCTTCTTCAAGCAATTTGCAACAAGTTTTGTTACATACCACATCATATCCACTATCACATAATTGACTGACACTTGGCAGGTTATGGTGCAATCCATCTACTAACAAAATATTTTTAATAATAAGATTAATTCCAATGTTACCTATTCTAATGATGGTTCCTTTGCCATTATCTCCAAATGTGACTGATCCTCCCTTTTTATTTTAAAGTTTTTTGAAAGCATGTTTATTTCTAGTCATATGTTTGGAGCATCTACTATCAACTACCCAATCCCAAAATAATAGATTTTTGGTACCCAAGTGGAGTCCAAGATGGTTAGAGTAAATATGCATATAAATTGTATTAATTTATCCATACATAGGAATAAGTTTACAAGTTTGCAAATGAGTATCAAATTATTGTTGAGATGAGACAACATTAATCTATCATACTAAGAATAGGTCAAATCTCAACATGTTCTTTTAATTTTAAGTTGGGTTTTTAGGAACCCAAACCATGCCAGTTGTTCCCTTCTTCCTATATTCACATGTAAAATAGTAATGACCAAAACGTTGACAATAATTACATAATGTACAAGATATTTCATTTCTCTTTTCCACAATATTATTTTTAGGCACATACATGGTTCTAGTCTTTTGACCAAAATTCGTTTTTTTTTCTAGGCATATGTGAGTGTTGATTCTTAGGCACATATCCTAGACCTCTTATTTCTATTTGATTAGAAGTATTTACTAAGATATTATCAAGATTTCTATTTCCTTGCAATAATCTAGAAACTCATTTTTGCAAATCAACATTTTTGATAATCTTCTTATTTAGATCTAAGTTCAACATAGTAGGATTTGAAAGTAAAGCATCTTTTTCTTTTACTATAGAGTCATAGTCTTCATGATTGCACAAAATAAATTGAGTTTGATAATCATTAAGTTTAGCAAGCATGCCAACTTTTTCTTGAGATAAAAGACTACTGTTATTTTCAAGAGAAAGCAATTTATCCTTATAACGTTCAACATATTCTTTTAAAGCATTATTTGAGTACCTTAGAGTATCATTTTTAGAACTAATATTTTCCAAATCAACATAAATTTCATCAATAATTTTTGAAATTTTCTTCTTTTGTTTGTTGCAATCAATGTACTTTGCATGAATTTTTCAAGACTATTTACTAATTCATCCTTAGATAATTCAAAAATATCTACCTCATTTGTTTCTTCTACATCATCTTTTTCCATTAGACAAACTATCTCTTCTTCTTCACTGCTCCCATTTTCATCGCTTGATTGGTCTCAAGCGGCCTTATAGGATTTTTCCCTTGCCCTTCTTCTTTGATGAAGAATTCTTCTTCTTGAGTCTTGAACACTCAGTCTTTAGGTGGCCCTTCTTTCTGCACTCAAAACACCTAGAAGAAAGAATACACTTATATTTCTTACCATTTACAATTAAAACATCTTCCTCATTTTTGCTACTTATATCGCCATTTTCTTGAGTGGCTTTTGATGATGACATGGAGGTGGCTTTTAGAGCAATGTCTTTCTTCTTCTCCTTGTGTTGTTCAACCTCGATCTTCTCTTCTTCTTCTAGAGTCACTTCATGTGTTTCTATATTTTTGATGAGCTACTCCATTTTGAGTTTTGTAAGATCATTGTCTTCTTTGATGGCAGTGATCTTAGATTTGTACTTTATGGGCAATTATCTAAGTATTTTTGTTACATGATCTTCTTCACTTATGTTCTTTCCCAAGGCGCTTAGGCTGTTTATAACGTTGAAAAATCTAGCATACATTTCTGCAATACTTTTGTTAGGTTGCATATGAAATAATTCAAATTTATGTTTCAGCATACCAATCTTAGTATTTTTCACTTGTGTGGTACCCTCATGAGTTATAGAGAGCTTGTTCCATATTTCATAAGCGGTGTCATAAGTGGATATACGATTAAATTCACATGCATACAATGAACAGTAAAGTATGCTTATAACATTTACATTTAACGTAGCTTGTTTTACCGTTTCTGCATCACATTGCTCTAGTTCAGTTGTTGAAGCTTGTAAGATCTAGCAATCATTTTCCATAAGTCAGAGCTAAATCCTTAGAAATAGAACTGCATCCACCTCTTCCAGTAAGTATAGTTTGTTCCATCAAACACCGGTGGTTTGTTGACGAGTGTGCCTTCCATGTTAAAGTTGCCCAGTATGCCCTCCCCCATTCTTCAAGACCAGTGATGGCTCCTTAAAGACCTACTCTGATACCAAATAAAAAAATCTAGAGGGGGGGTGAATAGAGTTTATAAAATATTTAAACAAATTTAAAATATAATTGAAATAAAAGAAGCAACTAAAACAGAGAGACGAGATTTAGAGTGGTTTTGTTTATGACGTCAGTCCACTACCTAGTTGTTTCCAACTAGGATTTGCAACAAACAATTTTATTTATTGATGAGGACACATTACAAGATGATTGCTGCAAATAAATCCGTATTCTTTACCAGCCACAGAAGAGCACCACTAAACCTCTTCTTTTATGTACGCACTGACGGATGAGGAAGAGAACCACCATACCTCTTCTTTTATGGAGTCACCAAGGGCCAGGGGAGAGAACCGCCACACCTCTTATTTTATAGATGAACTGAGGGCCAAGGAAGAGAACTGCCACTCCTCTTCTTTTACGGATGCACTGAGGGCCGAGGAAGAGAACCACCACTTGCGGAAGTAGACCAAACACAATCAGAAGTAACTAGAATTAAGAGTGGAAGAAGAAATACCCCAAATAAGTTCTGCATTGTCCTTATAAATCAAGCTTATGGACCAAACCACTTAAGGATGTACCAAGGTTGTAGTAAAGGTGGCAGGCTAAGCTAATGGCTAGGACATGAAAGAATGTTACAATGAATGAATTGCAAACATGATAGATAGAACTCTTATTGCTCAAGATGTAATGTATGCAAGTATGCAAGTGTGTGTTGGGATGCCTCTAGACCACTACTATTCATAGGAATGAAGTATGGGTGGCTAGGGCATGATTGGGGAGAGTCTAGAGTGTTCTAGAGGGTCAAATAGAAATTTGAACAAAGTTAATTTAGATGCAATGACTAGTTTGAACAAATTAAAAGATCTATTCCAGAACCTTCCTTAGTCGACTAGTTTCTCGACCGGACAGTAGCTCGGTCAAAGATTTTCTCGACCGAGCCAAAGCTGGATGCACCATACTTCAACATCTATAAGTCAGTCAAAGAAAACTTTGTCAAGGGTAAAACAACATCTCTAATTTTTGACTTAGTTTGACTCGTAATAAATTTTCAATTTTTATATCTTGAGTCCTCGACCAATCATAGTCTCAGTCGACAAAGTCTTCGGTTGACTTGGGGCTCAGTTTACAAATATTTCAACTGAGAGACTATAACAGATGGATAAATTTTTGGGAATACTTATCTAATGATTTATCTAGTGTGACCTACCTATCCAAGACTTTTGATATTGATATGTGAATGATTTTGGGATAGGTGACTTGGAGCAAAGCTTGATTTTATATGAGTTCTAAGCAAGAAATACAAATAAGCACATATGAATGTTTTATTCAAAGAACTTGATATTCTAGTCTTGAGTTTGCCAAGAGGTTCCTGAAACACTTAAAGTAGCAAGTCATCATCAAAAGAGAAGATGAGCTAATGTCCAATTTAGTCAACACACCTCATCTACAACATCGTCATGCACAATATTCTTTGAAAAAGAGGGGTTAATTTCAACAAATTTAACGTTGATAGATTCTTCTACTCTAGATAATTGAATGCTAAATACTCTATAATATGAACTTGTAGTGCTGTAGCCAAGAACAAAAGCCTTGTAAGATTTCACATCAAATTTGTCGAGGGAATCCTTGGTGTTCATAACAAAACAAGAACCATAAAAACATGAAAATAATTGATGGAAGGCTTTCTACCACGCCATAAGTCATACGGGGTTTTCTTTAAAGATGGATAAGTGAAAAATTGGTTTCGCACAAAGCATGAAGTGTTAACAACTTCGGCCCAAAATTTCCTTGAAGTATCATTCTGTAGAAGCATAATATTAGCAATTTCCTGTAGCGACCTATTCTTTCTCTCTACAACCCCATTTTGTTGAGGTGTTTGAGGTGTAGAAAAGTTATGTGCATACCTAGTGTAACATCCCTGACCTGGGTTATAAGTTAACCCTAGGTGTTTTACTTAAATCATGTAATTAAGATACTTGTGATTAACTTCTGGCATGTAATTAAATTCCTAAGGAACATACATTTTCATTTCTGTCCTTTTAAAACAATGATTGTAGTATTGTTTTGTTATCCAGGGACCTATGTGCAAATTACCCAATTAGAAGGGTTAACTTGCAATATTAACATGTTATGATGTTCCTTTGATGATGAGACATTATATGAATGAATATGATGAGGTATGATGGATTTCCCAAGTTTGGGCACCAAGGTGCAGCTTGTGGAGCAATCCTTGTGCTTAAAACCCTAATTTTGGTGTAAAGTGCAATTTACCCAAAATGTGGGGTGCAACTTGTGATATACACTTTCTAGAATATCTTTTATGACTTTTGACATCATTTAAAGTTATAATAATGAAGAAGGCACTTCATTTGAATAATCATATAATAAGAAACACCTTTGTAATTAAACCACCAAAGTTGTAAGTAAAGGAGACCCTTATATGTATATGTGCACCATAGTGACAAGTTGACCTTCCTTGCCTTTAGTCCTTGGTCTTAGAAGAAGTTTTACCTTAGATATGAAGAGGAGGGACGTGCATAAAAGAAAGGAAGGACCTAGTTGTGAAAAGGAGGAGTAAGTTGTCCTTATGATGAAAATAACCTCAAAGTATATATGATCCTTTCCTTTGCAACCAAAGGCAACGTTTCCTTTCTTCCCTTCTTATTCCCTTGCTTAGATGAACTTAGGACAGAGCTCAGGAGTAGAGGAATACGACCAAGTTCATCTAGGTAAGATTTTATCATCATCTTTCTCGAATTCATGGAGGAAACCAGGTTACAAGGTTGGTTTCATGGTTATCTTACTTAGCTTTCTCTTCCTAGCCGATCCTTCCCAACTTTTCCTTGAAGAAACAACCTTGGATGACCTCTGGAGTTCAAGCCACCATTAAAGTTTCGAAGCTTGGAAGCTTGGAGTTATAGGAACAACGTTTGAGGTGGGTTTTATAACTCTAAACCTTGCTTTGTTATGCATACTTTTATTCTTGCAAATAATAGTTAGTTCTTCTTCGTCCCCATCTTTCTTTGCACTCTTGCAAGCTTTTTCGTGAAGAACATACATTGGTTTCAAGGTTGAAGATGAAGGGCATTAATACCTATGTTGGTCCTTATGCAACTTTATTAAACGATCTTGGACCAATAGGTCTAAACGGTTTGCAACCGTTTGAAATTAAAAAGGGGCTCAACCCGTTTGATCTCAAATGATCTTGCAAGATCGTTTAGTTTTAAACGGTCTTCAAGACCGTTTGATAGGGTTGACCAAGGGAAGACTGTTTAAGGAACTGTTGTAAACATATTGAATTTAATTCCTACAAAGAATCATAACCCAATTCCAAACCAATCACAAGTTGAAGGCACTTCAACTCCTTAAACCCTAATCAGGTTGAATTGAGTTTTTCAATGATAGATTTTGGTGAATTTTGGGCTGAAGGACCCAAACGGTCTCAAGACCGTTTGGGGGTTCACTCAAACAGTCTTAAGACCGTTTGGTGACAACCCAAGACCATTTGGAGGTCTAGGGTTAAGGAAATTTGATGGTTTGAGGGTCCAATTTCAATAGGTTGATGAATTGATAAAAATGCTGATTTTGGACCTAGTTAGGGTTCAATCCTTATCAAATTGATTTATTTTTTGATAAAACTTTGGGAAAACGGTCTCAAGACCGTTTGGAGGATATCCAAACGATACCAAGACCGTTTGGGCCAAGTTTAGGCCCAATTGGAGCTCAATTGATGGGTTCAACTACAATTTGTTTCACATTGTCGAAAATTGATGATTAGCCGATTGAAAACCCTAATTGAGTGGGATTTAACCCCAATTAGCTTTCAATTGAGAATCAATTTGGTGTCCAATTGATTAAGGCTAATCCTAATTGACTCAATTTATAAATGGTTAACAAGGGCATGGCCAATTGAAGTCTTCAACATAGGAAATCCTATTCAAACATAACCTTTGTTTCACCTTTTATGTCCATGCGGTTTGAACCCATTTGGATCCAAACGACCTTAAGGTCATTTAAGATCAAGTGGGTCCACACTCATTTAAGCTCAAATGGGTTCACACTCATTTAAGCTCAAATGGGTTCACACTCGTTTAAGCTCAAATGGGTCCACACTCGTTTAAGCTCAAATGGGTTCACACTCGTTTAAGCTCAAATGGGTCCACACTCGTTTAAGCTCAAATGGGTTCACACTCGTTTAAGATCAAGTGGGTTCACACTCGTTTAAGATCAAATGGGTTCACACTCGTTTAAGCTCAAGTGAGTTCACACTCGTTTAAGCTCAAATGGGTCCACACTCGTTTAAGCTCAAGTGGGTTCACACTCGTTTAAGCTCAAGTGGGTTCACACTCGTTTAACCTCAAGTGGGTTCACACTCGTTTAAGCTCAAATGGGTCCACACTCGTTTAAGCTCAAGTGGGTTCACACTCGTTTAAGCTTAAATGGATTCAATTAAAGGATACCTTGTTTTAATCAAACCCTAATCACATGATAGTGATGTGTTGGCTTGTGTTGGTCAATGAGGACTTAACACAACCTAATATAGAGTGATGTAATCATCATCTAGAAGAAAGAGGAGAGAGAGGGCTCCTAATATAATCAAGGAACATATCTTCAATGCATAAGAATGAACAGGTTTAGGGTATGATCCATCAAGGTGAGATCAAGGAAACCCTAACTATGATGATTGATGAATCTTAACCTAAATAGAGGGCATCAATGATGATGTTCCTCATACATGATGATAATATGAGCTCAATTCACTATGAGGTGAATAGTAAACCCTAATTCTAGGGTAATAACATGTAATGTGAATAGTAAATCCTAATTTGGGGTGAGGTTGTAAAAAGAAGTAACTCTAGGTTATACCTATGAGTGTGAAACCCTAATTACAAGTTGTAGCATGAGGAATCTATTTACCTTGTAAACTAAAGAGATTCAATAACCCCATGATAAGGAGGAATGCATCCAAACCCTAAAATTAGTAGAGGTATACTGATTCATAGCACGCCCGTGCTATGGAGCACGGTCATGGTAACCTTCCTTTGCACGACCGTGCAAGGAAGCACGGCCGTGGTACTTTATGAAACAAAATGAAAAGTCTTGGTATTTGTAAGGATGTTGTTAAACATGCATAATCTCAGTTATACTAATCATGCAGGTGGTTAGAAAGATGTAATCATAGCCAGGGTAACGGTTATGGCATTATTTTCATTGAAAGCATGCCAATAGCTTATGAACAGAAATAACTATGTTGCCTAGATGCAAGTGGCATCATATGAAACTGATATGCCTTAAGGGCCATGAATGACATCAAGGTCATGCTAATAGATGACTTGATGCTGACATGTCACTTGATAGCAAGTGTTATGATGATATAAGGGTGTGAGCACCCATGTTCCTGAATCATAGTGATAAGATGATTAAGAATTGATATCCATCTAATAACTGATATGAGTAATACCTGTTACATTTAGTATTCTTCTGTTATAGCCATGTTTAGTACTTGAATGTTTGGAAACATGTATGATGCTAAAAGAATACTGAAATGTACCTAATAACCAAGTATAATCATATCATGTAGAGACCTGATCATAGATCCATCATTGTCAGAGTTTAAATGATGGTGAAACATGTTTTCCTAAAGGAACTCCTGGATCACATACGTTAGAGTATGTGGGGGAATATGGATGTGTATATCCTTACATCCTAGTGTAGGAGTTGATGTGGATATATCTTAATCCATCAACCCTTCACTATATATTTATACCGGGATGATGTAAAACTACTCTCCCAAAGGAATCTTTTATACCGCATCAGTGAGAGATAAACATGAAATCTTTCGATAGAGAAGAGAGTGCAGAATGCCACTGTGACTCTAATAGCGAAGTACCAGAATACCCTGGTGAGCTATAATAGCAGAGACACTAGATGTCCAGCATGTTTATCCTCATTCTGACTGAGGTAGTTGGAGGTCATGAGAATCAGGCTCTTTCGATGACCTAGTATGATACCGATGTGACTTACTAGTGATCGGTAGGAGCATGAGCGGTATACCTCATCTCCGCAGGGCATAATGATATTTGTAAAACATAATCAACCGCATAGCATAACTGCTTAGGTTGAACTACAAAGAACATTGATTGATATTACATTGCTTGCATTTAATATCCTGTTCAAGTATTAGTATACATGTTCTTCATATTCCTTAATAAAGGTGAGTAATTGTTATCAAGCATGCTGTGAGTAATCTAAGTTACCTACTCATGATATTCCTTTGATTGCTTTTAACAAAGTTTCTGGCAGAGAGTTATAACTCTCGCTGGGACAATTATTTGAAATTGTCTCACCCCGTAGATTTCTACCTTTAGGTGGACGTCGAGGTCGAAGGAACCGATCTGCAGGTGGACAGCAGCAACAGCAGCAAAACCAGGAGCAGCAATGATTTCAGGTGGAAACACTATGCTGACTAGTCTTGTAGTTAGAATAGTCTTATGTCGTCTCTGTACACTCAGGCCCTAGGAGTTTGTTGATCTGAGAATTTTGAAGTCTTGAGATTTTGTATCATGATGTATATAATCACTCGAGAAGTGATTTATCAGAGATGTAAATAGTTCATCTTACTTTTATAAAAGGAGTTTCGGGTTTTTGAGATCTCATTTTTGAAAAGTTTTAATTTCTCGTGATTTTTCGTATTCCGCTGTTAATTGAATCGCTTCCGCTATGTTTATCTTGTGTTTTGGAGATCAGAGCCCACACCTAGACTCCTCACAAAACCATTCAAACAAGTCATTTTCAATTCTTCCTCATGATCACTATGGATAGATATGATCCGACAAGAAGCTTCATTTTTAGCTCATTTACAAAAAGTCAAGAAAACATCAAGAGTATTACTTTTTGAAATAAGAAATAAGGTCTAAGTATAGTGAGAAAAGTCATCGACAATCACACGGCAGTACTTGCTACCATGAAGCGATTGAGTTCTCATTGGTCCAAATAGATAAGTATGAAGAAGTTCAAGAGCTCTTTTGGTGCTATGGACTACCTTGGATTTAAAGGAGAGTTTTGTTTTCTTTCCTTGGGTACAAGGTTGGAATTCCTCATCCCTCTCAAATTCCAATTTAGGAAGTTCCCTTAACCAATTCATTTTTTCTCAACTTCTTCAACTGATTCATATTTACCTGACCAAGCCTACGATGTTACAAAGATATATCATTCGAATTAACAAAAAAGCATCTACCAACAATAGTCTTAATAGAGTCAAGAACAATAACATGGAGATTACCATTTCTAGTTTCCTTATATATAACATTGTAGGAGAGGGAATCTAGAAGCAAGCATTCTAGTAAGGTAAAAAGAACAAGATAACCATTATCACATAATTGACTAACACTAATTAGATTGTGATGTAGGCCATCCACAAGAAGAACATTCTTGATGCATAGTGAATCACCTACATCACCCTCACCTATCACTTTACCTTTTTTGTTGTCACCAAAGGTCACTGATCCTCCTTTGTTTTTAGTGAACTCATTGAAGTGGTTTATTATAACTGTCATATTCTTTGAACAACCACTATCAACAATCCATTTTCCTTTTACATACAAGAAAGGAAGATGTCAGCTCCCAATTTAAAACATGGGATCCAGAGTTATCTTGGGAACTCATTTGATCTTTGGGTTGGTCCCCTTATCTCTATAAGGACAATAAGTAGAGTAATGGTCATCACTCTTGCAATGCACACAAACCATAGGGTTCTTAGAGATGGATGCCTCTCCATGGAAGGAAGGAGGTTCCTTGCTCTTTTTCTTACCCTTTCCCTTGCTCTTGCTCTTTAGAGCTCCTCCTACATTTCCCAAACCACTAGTACCAACTTGTTTGGTAGAGTGATCTAGAATTTCATTGATGAATTTTTCCCTTTTAGGAATTTCTGCAAGGAAGATCTAAGTTTGTGACTATCATCACTAAGAGTAATGATAGTAGAAGATAAGCTAGCAAGATAACCTTGGGCATGAAGTAAGTCAGCCTCCAAATAGAGGGCTTTCATAATATAAGAATCTTTTTCTAAAGAAAGAGTAACTACTTCATTACTTGGCAATAAAGGTCTAGAAGAAAGATCATTGATTTGAGCAAGCAATATAGGATTTTCAGTTCTAAGCAAGATAAGATCACCCAGATAAATCCTATTTTCATCTTTAATAGCATTACAAGTGTGTCGAAGATCATCATTTTTAGTTATAAGTAAGACAAGCTCATTAGGTGGGTTTGGTTTTCCTCCTTAAGACTATTGATATTCTTAAGGTAGATACCATTCTCTACTTCAACTCCATTGTATTGGAGTTCAAGATCAAGAAAGTGACCTTACAAAGAATCAATACTATCAAGATGAAATTTCCCATTTTCTCAAGCAAATTAATCTTAGCATACAAATAATCTATGATCTTCCCTAACCTCTTCTTTTTAGACTTGCATTGGGAATAAGAAGAGCGGAAAGTATTAAGCATATCAATGAGAGTTTCTTTGGATAATTCATTTAAGCTTACCTCACTTACCTCACCAATGTCTTCACTTGTAGAGGCCATGGGAAAAAATGGAATTCTCCCTCATTGGAGCTACAATCACTAGAAGAAGACTCTTCCCCTGTGGCATGGGCTGCATCTTTTCTTCTTCTTTCTTTATTGTCCTTCTTCTTGTACTTGCCATCCTTCTTGTACTCCTCCCTTTTTCTAGAGATGCTCTTGTGGTAAGACTTCTTGGCCTTGGGGCACTCATTATTGTAGTGTCCCTTTTACTCACATTCATAGCACCTTGGAGTAGAGGAGGAGGATGGCTTTCCTTTGAAGTACTTCCCCTTGGAGTAGTTAGCTTCATGCTCACTAGGGGATCCATCTTCACTTGAGCAAGGAGGAGAGTGTAAGACCCCTGACCTAGATTTTAGGCTGATCATGCTTTCTTAGCATAATTAGATGCTTAAAACCTTATTCTAACCTCATTATGTGCTTTGATAACATGTGACATGCTTATGTTTTCAGTTAGGTCCAGTTTGGATGATGTGTAAATTATTTATGATTATATGTGCTTGTTTTAGATTCTATGCTGTAGCTACGTTTGATCTTCTTTGGGTCGCTATGCTCTCTTTGGTCACCATGCTTTCTTAGAGTAGTAGTTCACTAGTTTTTCTTGTTTTTGTCCCCTTAAGTTGCATGCATGAACTGAGTTCTTGGATGGGAAAGATACAGTGGACAAGTGACACATGTTTGCATGAAACCTAACCCCCTTCCTTATGTCTACCCTTGGGTATATAAACCCCTCTCTTTGCATGCAAGTGATCCCTTTTGCACCCTCTTCTTTCTCTCTTCTCCTTGGAGCTTGTCCCTTGTGTTCTTGGTGGTGAGGTGGTGCTCATCCTAGGAGAAGGTGTCTGAACCTCTTTCATGTGGAGCTAGAGTTTGGAGCAACTCTTCTTTGGTGACCGTTTGGTGTTCCTTGGTCTTAGTAAGTGACCTCTCTCTCTTGATATTCATTTTATTGTAACCCTACCTTCCTTCTTTGTCTTGGCCAAATCCATGGGTCTCCATGGTGGTGCTTCTTGAGGAATTTATCTCTTCTTGGCCTAATTTATGGTTATCCATGGTGGTTCTTGAGATGAGTTGAAGAACCTATCTTGTATTTTCATCTTAGGGTTTTGTCCTCTTTCTTGAGATTCCTTTAAACTAGGGTTGTTCTTCTTTCTTTGAGGCAATGCTGACCTTGGGCTAGGTGCTGATCAAGCTAGGATTTTCTCTCTTCTTGGAGCATCCTTGTTGTTGGAGTTGTTTCTTCTTATCCAAGATGAGTTATATAACTTTCTCCTCGATTATTGTTGCACTTTACTTTGCATTCAAGTAATTTATCTCTAAAATGTGGTTCTAAGTTGTATGATGATGATAATATCTTGATCTAGGGTTTATGATTATGTGGTGATTTTAAGTACATTAACACCTTTTATAAACCCTAATTCTTGTACCCAAACTCTTGTTGGTGATGGAGGTGTTGGTCCTCCCATGCATGTTCTAAACTATGGGTTTTCCTTCCTATAATCACAATTTTGTTTTCTTGCTTGATGATGGAGGTTTTGGATATGGATGATGGTAGAAGTGTTGTTTTCTCTATTTTTCCATAGTTCAAATTTCTCAGTTATGGCGATGGATGAAATTAGGGTTTGATGTAGTTTTCCTCCTTGAGGTCTACCCCTTAATGTTTTCAATTTCATGGTGATGTATAATCTATTGGATCATGTGTTTGATGGTTGTTTTATCTCTCTTAATGGTCTCCAAGTTTATGGAACTATACTGATTGCTAAGTTTCTATACCTTGATGGTTGTTTCATACTATATCTTATGCGGACGATGATGTTCAATGTGTTTTGAGTTTCCAAGTATGTAGCTCCTCGAGTGGTCATTGAGGTGGCTAATTTCTTTGGTCAATGAAGAAGTTTATGTTCTCCTTTAGTCACCAATGCATTTAGTGTTCGTCAGTTGCCAAGGTTCCATTCTTGTGATTGATTGACTTTTAACCCTCTTCGGTCGATTAAGTGGTGATGTTTTCTTTGATCGCCAAGCTTTTCTTAGACCTAGTTCTCTTTAGTTGAGCAACCGAATACTTTGGTATAGCTGACCCTGCTGATGCTGATCTGTGGTTAACTGAGTTGGAGAAAGCTTTCAGAATACTTTGGTACAGCTGACCCTGCTAATGCTGATCTGTGGTTAACTGAGTTGGAGAAAGCTTTTAGAATCCTTAACATCCCCGAAGGTGAAAAGGTTAGACATGCTGTCTATCTTCTCAAAGGTAGTGCTGGTCACTGGTGGACCATGGAAGAGCAGAAGAGGCCTGGAATAGAGATCTCGTGGGAAGACTTTTGTCGGGAATTTGTCCACAGATAGTTTCCAAAGACCTTCCTGGATGAGAAGATCTCTCAGTTTGAGAGATTGAGGCAAGGTATGATGAACATTAGCGAGTATGAGGCTAAGTTCATGGAGTTGTTGCGATTTTGTCCGCATATGGCTACCACAGATGAAGAAAGGATTAGGAGATTTGAGAAGGGTTTGAATGCCAACATGACTACTCCTGTGTCTGCCCTAGAAAATCGGGAGAGATTCTCCACCTTCGTTGAGTCAGTCCGAAGGATAGAGAGATCCGTAGTCGAGAAAAGGCAAACCCAAAAGTGATATCCACAATTCTAGGGATCTTCATCTAGAGACTTTAAGAAGCCTAGATTCCCTGCACCTACACCTCCACCACCTAGATCTAGTTCTCAGACTCAGTGGTCCCCAAGTAGAGGTAGAGGACGAGGTTTACCGCCACAAGCGACTCGCAGTTCAACATCAATGTCAGTCACAGGACCACCAAGACCACAACAACTGGAAAGAAGCTGTTATAACTGTGGGAAGGTGGGACATCTGATGAAGGACTGTAGGTCTAGACCTGTCAGTGTGACACAGCCCCAGAGGAAGAATCAACAGGGATCACAGAGAAGGCAGTCTCAAGGAGCAGCTAGAGGACGAGGGCAAGCGTCTCAGGCTGGATCGTCAACACCAACTCAACACCAGGCGATAGCGAGGGTCTATGCTATGAACCCACCAGAAGTAGTGGTCAATCCACGGGTTGTGGCAGGTCAGATGGAACTTTTATATTCTGATATGTCTAAATCCTGTGTTGTATCCGTTTTGATTGACCCGGGTGCTACGCACTCTTTTATCACTCGAAGAGTGATTTGCAACTGCAATATGACAGTTAGTCATAGGGCAGATATCTTGTTACTCGAGACTCCGTTGAGAGGTTCTGCTGTTTTGCAAGAGGTATGCTCTCCCTGCATCTTCTTCTTTTCTGATCATCGCATTCAAGTGGATCTTATACCACTTGATATGCAAGGATTTGACATAATCCTTGGAATGGATACCTTAGAAAGGTATAGAGTTGTCTTGGATTGTGAATCCAAGCAGGTTGTGTTTGCTGATGAGAGAAACACATGGATCTTTCAAGGAGAGAGAAAGATTCTACCCACATGTCTTGTGACTGCTATGGTTGCTGATAAGCTGATGAGGCAAGGATGTTATGCATTCTTGGCCCATGTGATAGATACCACCAAGGCGAGTCCCAACCCTGCTGAAGTTCCTATAGTCAGGGAATTTGAAGATGTATTTCCTGAAGAACTTCCAGGTATGCCACCGACTCGGGAAATTGATTTTGAAATCAATTTGATCCCAGATACCCAACCCATAGCACAAACACCGTATAGGATGGCGCCTGCTGAGATGGCAAAACTCAAGAAACAGCTTCAAGAGTTGCTTGAGAAAGGTTTGATTCGACCAAGCACTTCACCTTGGGGTGCTCCGGTCTTGTTTGTTAAAAAGAAGGATGGATCAATGCGGTTGTGCATTGATTACAGACAACTAAATAAAGTAACGATAAAGAATAAGTACCCTCTGCCGAGGATTGATGATCTTTTTGACCAGTTGCGTAGTGCAACCGTCTTATCGAAGATAGACTTGAGGTCTGGATATCATCAACTTCGTATTAAGGACAGTGACATACCCAAGTCTGCTTTCAGGACAAGGTATGGTCACTATGAGTTCATAGTTATGTCGTTCAAACTAACTAATGCACTAGCTGCATTTATGGAGCTTATGAATAGAATCTTCCGACCTTTCCTCGATCAGAATGTTGTGGACTTTATAGATGACATCCTGATCTATAGTAGAGATGCTCAGTAGCATGGAAAACATCTTCGTCAGGCTCTAACTTTGCTAAGACAACATGAGTTGTACGCTAAGTTTAGCAAGTGTGAGTTCTGGTTGCCGGAGGTATCTTTTCTTGGACATGTGGTATCAGCCTCGAGAATTCGTGTTGACCCTAAAAAGGTAGAGTCTGTTCTACAATGGGAACAACCGAAGACACCGAAGAAGATTCATAGTTTCTTAGGGTTGGCTGGCTATTATCGAAGGTTCATTAAGAACTTTAGTTCTATAGCCCTACCCTTGACGAAGTTGACCCGGAAAGATGTTTCTTTTACTTGGAGTGACAAGTGTCAGCAGTCCTTTCAGTTGTTGAAGGAGAGGTTGACAAGTGCACCTATACTTGTATTACCTGAGCAAGGTAAAGAATACATAGTTTTCTGTGATGCCTCCAAGAATGGACTCGGATGTGTGCTAATGTAGGATAAACATGTGATTTCTTTTGCTTCTAGACAGCTTAAGAAACATGAGAGAATTATCCGACACACGATTGAGAGTTAGCTGCTGTGGTTCATGCCTTGAAAATCTGGAGACACTATCTATATGGAGAAACATTCCAGGTTTTCACTGATCATAAGAGTCTTAAGTATATATTCTCTCAGCATGACCTTAACATGAGGCAACGTCGCTGGATGGAGTTAATCAAGGATTATGATTGTACAATAGATTACCATCCAGGGAAGGCCAATGTAGTTGCAGATGCCTTGAGTAGGAAATCAGCAACATCATCCTCTGATAGGGCACAATTAAACTCTTTAGTATGCCCTAGGAGAGATATGCTTATCTCCTTAAGGCAAGACAATGTACATATGAAGGTGTCATGGATTGCCGGGTTGTTGGCTGAGATGCATATCAAACCCACCCTAAGAGAGCAGATTAAGGAGGCACAACAAGTTGATGCTGTAGTTCAGAAGATCAGATCTGAGTATGGTGATGAGAAGCGAGAAGGTTTTCATGAATTAGATGATCAAGTGGCATGCTATCATGGGAGGATGATAGTGCCAGATGTGGATGACCTGAGGAAGTTAGTCCTGGAGGAAGCTCATTCTTCTATGTATGCTATGCATCCAGGGAGCACCAAGATGTATCAAAACTTGAAAGATATGTATTGGTGGCCTGGGATGCAGAAGGATGTAGCTGAGTTTGTTCTGAGGTGTCCGGTGTGTCAGCAAGTTAAAGCTGAACACCAAAAGCCTGCAGGAACAATGCAACCTTTACCCATACCACAGTGGAAGTGGGATCATGTAACCGTGGACTTTGTTGTTGGATTAACTAGGACAAACAAAGGACATGATTCCATTTGGGTAATTGTTGATAGGTTGACTAAGACAACACATTTCTTACCTGTCAAAACAACCTATTCTGCTGAAAGGTTATCCCAGTTATATGTTCAAGAGATAGTGCGTTTTCACGGAGTCCCTGTCACCATAGTTTCTGACAGAGGTCCTCAATTCACAAGTTGTTTTTGGGAACAACTACATAGGGCACTAGGCACCCAGTTAAGGTTTAGTACAACCTTTCATCCACACACTGATGGACAGTCGGAAAGGACTATACAGACCTTGGAAGACTTGTTGAGAGCATGTGTTCTCCAGTTCACAGGAATTTGGGATCTGCACCTAAGCTTGATAGAGTTTGCCTATAACAATATCTATCAACATAGTATTGATATGGCACCTTATGAAGCCTTATATGGTAGACATTGCAGATCACCCTTATGCTGGTATGAGACTAGTGAGCATCAGTTGTTAGGTCCTGATCTTGTGCAGCAGACCACAGAAAAGATTAAGGTAATCCAACAACAACTTAAGACTGCATAGGATAGACATAAGTCTTACGCTGACAGACGTCGTAGACCTTTAGAGTTCCAGGTTGGAGACAAAGTGTACCTCAAGGTCTCACCTTGGAAAGGAGTCCTTCGTTTTGGAAGGAAAGGAAAGTTTGCTCCTAGATTTATGGGGCCTTATCCAATCATTGAACGAGTTGGAAAGGTAGCCTATAAACTAGAATTGCCACCAGAATTATAGAAGTTACACCCTGTGTTTCACATTTCTGTGTTGAGGAAATGTCACCCTGATACCGAGTCAGTTCTACAACCTATGGAAGTAGAATTGAATGAAGATATAACTTACGAGGAGGGACCAGTGTCAATCCTTGATAACAGAATTAAAAAGTTAAAGAAGAAAGATATAAGTCTTGTAAAAGTCCTCTGGAATCATCGTGGTGTTGAAGAAGCCACTTAGGAGCTGGAGGAAGAGATGAGGAGGAAATACCCTGCTCTTTTCTCCTAATATGCTAAATCGATTTTGGGGAAGAAATCCTTTTGAGGGGTGGATAATTTGTAACATCCCTGACCTGGGTTATAAGTTAACCCTAGGTGTTTTACTTAAATCATGTAATTAAGATACTTGTGATTAACTTCTGGCATGTAATTAAGTTCCTAAGGAACATACATTTTCATTTCTGTCCTTTTAAAACAATGATTGTAGTATTGTTTTGTTATCCAGGGACCTATGTGAAAATTACCCAATTAGAAGGGTTAACTTGCAATATTAACATGTTATGATGTTCCTTTGATGATGAGACATTATATGAATGAATATGATGAGGTATGATGGATTCCCCAAGTTTGGGCACCAAGGTGCAGCTTGTGGAGCAATCCTTGTGCTTAAAACCCTAATTTTGGTGAAAAGTGCAATTTACCCAAAATGTGGGGTGCAACTTGTGATATACACTTTCTAGAATATCTTTTATGACTTTTGACATCATTTAAAGTTATAATAATGAAGAAGGCACTTCATTTGAATAATCATATAATAAGAAACACCTTTGTAATTAAACCACCAAAGTTGTAAGTAAAGGAGACCCTTATATGTATATGTGCACCATAGTGACAAGTTGACCTTCCTTGCCTTTAGTCCTTGGTCTTAGAAGAAGTTTTACCTTAGATATGAAGAGGAGGGACGTGCCTAAAAGAAAGGAAGGACCTAGTTGTGAAAAGGAGGAGTAAGTTGTCCTTATGATGAAAATAACCTCAAAGTATATATGATCCTTTCCTTTGCAACCAAAGGCAACGTTTCCTTTCTTCCCTTCTTATTCCCTTGCTTAGACCGACTTAGGACAGAGCTCAGGAGTAGAGGAAGACGACCAAGTTCATCTAGGTAAGCTTTTATCATCATCTTGCTCGAATTCATGGAGGAAACCAGGTTACAAGGTTGGTTTCATGGTTATCTTACTTAGCTTTCTCTTCCTAGCCGATCCTTCCCAACTTTTCCTTGAAGAAACAACCTTGGATGACCTATGGAGCTCAATCCACCATTAAATTTTCGAAGCTTGGAAGCTTGGAGTTCTAGGAACAACGTTTGAGGCGGGTTTTATAACTCTAAACCTTGCTTTGTTATGCATACTTTTATTCTTGCAAATAATAGTTAGTTCTTCTTCTTCCCCATCTTTCTTTGCACTCTTGTAAGATTTTTCGTGAAGAACAGACCTTGGTTTCAAGGTTGAAGATGAAGGGCGTTAATACCTATGTTGGTCCTTATCCAACTTTATTAAACGATCTTGGACCAATAGGTCTAAACGATTTGCAACCGTTTGAAATTAAAAAGGGGCTCAACCCGTTTGATCTCAAACGATCTTGCAAGATCGTTTAGTTTTAAACGGTCTTCAAGACCGTTTGATAGGGTTGACCAAGGGAAGACTGTTTAAGGAACTGTTGTAAACATATTGAATTTAATTCCTACAAAGAATCATAACCCAATTTCAAACCAATCACAAGTTGAAGGCACTTCAACTCCTCAAACCCTAATCGGGTTGAATTGAGTTTTTCAATGATAGATTTTGGTGAATTTTGGGCTGAAGGACCCAAACGGTCTCAAGACCGTTTGGGGGTTCACTCAAACGGTCTTAAGACCGTTTGGTGACAACCCAAGACCGTTTGGAGGTCTAGGGTTAAGGAAATTTGATGGTTTGAGGCTCCAATTTCAATAGGTTGATGAATTGATAAAAATGCTGATTTTGGACCTAGTTAGGGTTCAATCCTTATCAAATTGATTTAGTTTTTGATAAAACTTTTGGAAAACGGTCTCAAGACCGTTTGGAGGATATCCAAATGATCCCAAGACCGTTTGGGCCAAGTTTGGGCCCAATTGGAGCTCAATTTATGGGTTCAACTACAATTTGTTTCACATTGTCGAAAATTGATGATTAGCCGATTGAAAACCCTAATTGAGTGGGATTTAACCCCAATTAGCTTTCAATTGCGAATAAATTTGGTATCCAATTGATTAAAGCTAATCCTAATTGACTCAATTTGTAAATGGTTAACAAGGGCATGGCCAATTGAAGGCTTCAACATAGGAAATCCTATTCAAACATAACCTTTGTTTTACCTATTATGTCCATGCAGTTTGAACCCATTTGGATCCAAACGACCTTAAGGTCGTTTAAGCTCAAGTGGGTCCACACTCGTTTAAGCTCAAATGGGTTCACACTCGTTTAAGCTCAAATGGGTTCACACTCGTTTCAGCTCAAATGGGTCCACACTCGTTTAAGCTCAAATGGGTTCACACTCATTTAAGCTCAAATGGGTCCACACTCGTTTAAGCTCAAATGGGTTCACACTCGTTTAAGCTCAAGTGGGTTCACACTCGTTTAAGCTCAAGTGGGTTCACACTCGTTTAAGATCAAATGGGTTCACACTCGTTTAAGCTCAAGTGGGTCCACAATCATTTAAGCTCAAATGGCTCCACACTCGTTTAAGCTCAAGTGGGTTCACACTCGTTTAAGCTCAAGCGGGTTCACACTCGTTTAAGCTCAAATGGGTCCACACTCATTTAAGCTCAAATGGGTCCACACTCATTTAAGCTCAAGTGGGTTCACACTCGTTTAAGCTTAAATGGATTCAATTAAAGGATACCTTGTTTTAATCAAACCCTAATCACATGATAGTGATGTGTTGGCTTGTGTTGGTCAATGAGGACTTAACCCAACCTAATCTGGAGTGATGTAATCATCATCTAGAAGTAAGAGGAGAGAGAGGGCTCCTAATATAATCAAGCAACATATCTTCAATGCATAAGAATGAACAGGTTTAGGGTATGATCCATCAAGGTGAGATCAAGGAAACCCTAACTATGATGATTGATGAATCTTAACCTAAATAGAGGGCATCAATGATGATGTTCCTCATACATGATGATAATATGAGCTCAATTCACTATGAGGTGAATAGTAAACCCTAATTCTAGGGTAATAACATGTAATGTGAATAGTAAACCCTAATTTGGGGTGAGGTTGTAAAAAGAAGTAACTCTAGGTTATACCTATGAGTGTGAAACCCTAATTACAAGTTGTAGCATGAGGAATCTATTTACCTTGTAAACTAAAGAGATTCAATAACCCCATGATAAGGAGGAATGCATCCAAACCCTAAAATCAGTAGAGGTATACTGATTCATAGCACACTCGTGCTATGGAGCACAGCCGTGGTAACCTTCCTTTGCACGACCGTGCAAGGAAGCACGACCGTGGTACTGTATGAAACAAATTGAAAAGTCTTGGTATTTGTAAGGATGTTGTTAAACATGCATAATCTCAGTTATACTAATCATGCAGGTGGTTAGCAAGATGTAATCATAGCCAGGGTAACGGTTATGACATTATTTTCATTGAAAGCATGTCAATAGCTTATGAACAGAAATAACTATGTTGCCTAGATGCAAGTGGCATCATATGAAACTGATATGCCTTAAGGGCCATGAATGACATCAAGGTCATGCTAATAGATGACTTGATGCTGACATGTCACTTGATAGCAAGTGTTATGATGATATAAGGGTGTGAGCACCCATGTTCCTGAATCATAGTGATAAGATGATTAAGAATTGATATCCATCTGATAACTGATATGAGTAATACCTGTTACATTTAGTATTCTTCTGTTATAGCCATGTTTAGTACTTGAATGTTGGAAACATGTATGATGCTAAAAGAATACTGAAATGTACCTAATAACCAAGTATAATCATATCATGTAGAGCCCTGATCATAGATCCATCATTGTCAGAGTTTAAATGATGGTGAAACAGGTTTTCCTAAGGGAACTCCTGGATCACATACTTTAGAGTATGTGGGGGAATATGGATGTGTATATCCTTACATCCTAGTGTAGGAGTTGATGTGGATATATCTTAATCCATCAACCCTTCACTATATGTTTATACCAGGATGATGTAACACTACTCTCCCAAAGGAATCTTTTATACCGCATCGGTGAGAGATAAAGATGAAATCTTTCGATAGCGAAGAGAGTGCAGAATGCCACTGTGACTCTAATAGCGAAGTACCAGAATACCCTGGTGAGCTATAATAGCAGAGACACTAGATGTCCAACATGTTTATCCTCATTCTGACTGAGGTAGTTGAAGGTCATGAGAATCCGACTCTTTCGATGACCTAGTATGATACCGATGCGACTTACTAGTGATCGGTTGGAGCATGAGCGGTATACCTCATCTCCGCAGGGAATAATGTTGTTTGTAAAACATAATCAACCGCATAGCATAACTGCTTAGGTTGAACTATGAAGAACATTGATTGATATTACATTGCTTGCATTTAATATCCTGTTCAAGTATTAGTATACATGTTCTTCATATTCCTTAATAAAGGTGAGTAATTGTTATCAAGCCTACTGTGAGTAATCTAAGTTACCTGCTCATGATATTCCTTTGATTGCTTTTAACAAAGTTTCTGGCGGAGAGTTATAACTCTCGCTGGGACAATTATTTGAAATTGTCTCACCCCGTAGATTTCTACCTTTAGGTGGACGTCGAGGTCGAAGGAACCGATCTGCAGGTGGACAGCAGCAGCAGCAGCAAAACCAGGAGCAGAAGTGATTTTAGGTGGAAACACTGTGCTGACTAGTCTTGTAGTTAGAATAGTCTTATGTCGTCTCTGTACACTCAGGTCCTAGGAGTTTGTTGATCTGAGAATTTTGAAGTCTTGAGATTTTGTATCATGATGTATATAATCACTCAAGAAGTGATTTATCAGAGATGTAAACAGTTCATCTTACTTTTATAAAAGGAGTTTCAGGTTTTTGAGATCTCGTTTTCGAAAAGTTTTAATTTCTCGTGATTTTTCGTATTCCGCTGTTAATCGAATCGCTTCCGCTATGTTTATCTTGTGTTTTGGAGATCAGAGCCCACACCTAGACTCCTCACAAAACCATTCAAACAAGTCATTTTCAATTCTTCCTCATGATCACTATGGATAGATATGATCCGACAAGAAGCTTCATTTTTAGCTCATTTACAAAAAGTCAAGAAAACATCAAGAGTATTACTTTTTGAAATAAGAAAGAAGGTCTAAGTATAGTGAGAAAAGTCATCGACAATCACAAGGCAGTACTTGCTACCATGAAGCGATTGAGTTCTCATTGGTCCAAATAGATAAGTATGAAGAAGTTCAAGAGCTCTTTTGGTGCTATGGACTACCTAGGATTTAAAGGAGAGTTTTGTTTTCTTTCCTTGGGTACAAGGTTGGAATTCCTCATCCCTCTCAAATTCCAATTTAGGAAGTTCCCTTAACCAATTCATTTTTTCTCAACTTCTTCAACTGATTCATATTTACACGACCAAGCCTACGATGTTACAAAGATATATCATTCGAATTAACAAAAAAACATCTACCAACAATAGTCTTAATAGAGTCAAGAACAATAACATGGAGATTACCATTTCTAGTTTCCTTATATATAACATTGTAGGAGAGGGAATCTAGAAGCAAGCATTCTAGTAAGGTAAAAAGAACAAGATAACCATTATCACATAATTAACTAACACTAATTAGATTGTGATGTAGGCCATCCACAAGAAGAACATTCTTGATGCATAGTGAATCACCTACATCACCCTGACCTATCACTTTACCTTTTTTGTTGTCACCAAAGGTCACTGATCCTCCTTTGTTTTTAGTGAACTCATTGAAGTGGTTTATTATAACTGTCATATTCTTTGAACAACCACTATCAACAATCCATTTTCCTTTTACCTACAAGAAAGGAAGATGTCAGCTCCCAATTTAAAACTTGGGATCCAGAGTTAGCTTGGGAACTCATTTGATCTTTGGGTTGGTCCCCTTATCTCTATAAGGATAATAAGTAGAGTAATGGTCATCACTCTTGCAATGCACACAAACCATAGGGTTCTTAGAGATGGATGACTCTCCATGGAAGAAAGGAGGTTCCTTGCTCTTTTTCTTACCCTTTCCCTTGCTCTTGCTCTTTAGAGCTCCTCCTACATATCCCAAACCACTAGTACCAATTTGTTTGGTAGAGTGATCTAGAATTTCATTGATGAATTTTTCCCTTTTAGGAATTTCTGCAAGGAAGATCGAAGTTTGTGACTATCATCACTAAGAGTAATGATAGTAGAAGATAAGCTAGCAAGATAACCTTGGGCATGAAGTAAGTCAGCCTCCAAATAGAGGGCTTTCATAATATAAGAATCTTTTTCTAAAGAAAGAGTAACTACTTCATTACTTGGCAATAAAGGTCTAGAAGAAAGATCATTGATTTGAGCAAGCAATATAGGATTTTTAGTTCTAAGCAAGATAAGATCACCCCGATAAATCCTATTTTCATCTTTAATAGCATTACAAGTGTGTCTAAGATCATCATTTTTAGTTATAAGTAAGACAAGCTCATCAAGGTGGGTTTGGTTTTCCTCCTTAAGACTATTGATATTCTTAAGGTAGATACCATTCTCTACTTCAACTCCATTGTATTGGAGTTCAAGATCAAGAAAGTGACCTTGCAAAGAATCAATACTATCAAGATGAAATTTCCCATTTTCTCAAGCAAATTAATCTTAGCATACAAATAATCTATGATCTTCCCTAACCTCTTCTTTTTCGACTTGCATTGGGAATATGAAGAGCGGGAAGTATTAAGCATATCAATGAGAGTTTCTTTGGATAATTCATTTAAGCTTACCTCACTTACCTCACCAATGTCTTCACTTGTAGAGGCCATGGGAAAAAGATGGAATTCTCCCTCATTGGAGCTACAATCACTAGAAGAAGACTCTTCCCCTGTGGCATGGGCTGCATCTTTTCTTCTTCTTTCTTTATTGTCCTTCTTCTTGTACTTGCCATCCTTCTTGTACTCCTCCTTTTTTTAGAGATGCTCTTGTGGTAAGACTTCTTGGCCTTGGGGCACTCATTATTGTAGTGTCCCTTTTATTCACATTCATAGCACCTTGGAGTAGAGGAGGAGGATGGCTTTCCTTTGAAGTACTTCCCCTTGGAGTAGTTAGCTTCATGCTCACTAGGGGATCCATCTTCACTTGAGCAAGGAGGAGAGTGTAAGACCCCTGACCTAGATTTTAGGCTGATCATGCTTTCTTAGCATAATTAGATGCTTAAAACCTTATTCTAACCTCATTATGTGCTTTGATAACATGTGACATGCTTATGTTTTCAGTTAGGTCCAGTTTGGATGATGTGTAAATTATTTATGATTATATGTGCTTGTTTTAGATTCTATGCGGTAGCTACGTTTGATCTTCTTTGGGTCGCTATGCTCTCTTTGGTCACCATGCTTTCTTAGAGTAGTAGTTCACTAGTTTTTCTTGTTTTTGTCCCCTTAAGTTGCATGCATGAACTGAGTTCTTGGATGGGAAAGATATAGTGGACAAGTGACACATGTTTGCATGAAACCTAACCCCCTTCCTTCTGTCTACCCTTGGGTATATAAACCCCTCTCTTTGCATGCAAGTGATCCCTTTTGCACCCTCTTCTTTCTCTCTTCTCCTTGGAGCTTGTCCCTTGTGTTCTTGGTGGTGAGGTGGTGCTCATCCTAGGAGAAGGTGTCTGAACCTCTTTCATGTGGAGCTAGAGTTTGGAGCAACTCTTCTTTGGTGACCGTTTGGTGTTCCTTGGTCTTAGTAAGTGACCTCTCTCTCTTGATATTCATTTTATTGTAACCCTACCTTCCTTCTTTGTCTTGGCCAAATCCATGGGTCTCCATGGTGGTGCTTCTTGAGGAATTTATCTCTTCTTGGCCTAATTTATGGTTATCCATGGTGGTTCTTGAGATGAGTTGAAGAACCTATCTTGTATTTTCATCTTAGGGTTTTGTCCTCTTTCTTGAGATTCCTTTAAACTAGGGTTGTTCTTCTTTCTTTGAGGCAATGCTGACCTTGGGCTAGGTGCTGATCAAGCTAGGATTTTCTCTCTTCTTGGAGCATCCTTGTTGTTGGAGTTGTTTCTTCTTATCCAAAATGAGTTATATAACTTTCTCCTCGATTATTGTTGCACTTTACTTTGCATGCAAGTAATTTATCTCTAAAATGTGGTTCTAAGTTGTATGATGATGATAATATCTTGATCTAGGGTTTATGATTATGTGGTGATTTTAAGTACATTAACACCTTTTTATAAACCCTAATTCTTGTACCCAAACTCTTGTTGGTGATGGAGGTGTTGGTCCTCCCATGCATGTTCTAAACGATGGTTTTTCCTTCCTATAATCACAATTTTGTTTTCTTGTTTGATGATGGAGGTTTTGGATATGGATGATGGTAGAAGTGTTGGTTTTCTCTATTTTTCCATAGTTTAATTTTCTCAGTAATGGCGATGGACGAAATTAGGGTTTGATGTAGTTTTCCTCCTTGAGGTCTACCCCTTAATGTTTTCAATTTCATGGTGATGTATAATCTATTGGATCATGTGTTTGATGGTTGTTTTCTCTCTCTTAATGGTCTCCAAGTTTATGGAACTATACTGATTGCTAAGTTTCTATACCTTGATGGTTGTTGCATACTATATCTTATGCGGACGATGATGTTCAATGTGTTTTGAGTTTCCAAGTATGTAGCTCCTCGAGTGGTCATTGAGGTGGCTAATTTCTTTGGTCAATGAAGAAGTTTATGTTCTCCTTTAGTCACCAATGCATTTAGTGTTCGTCAGTTGCCAAGGTTCCATTCTTGTGATTGATTGACTTTTAACCCTCTTCGGTCGATTAAGTGGTGATGTTTTCTTTGATCGCCAAGCTTTTCTTCAACCTAGTTCTCTTTAGTTGAAGACCTGACCATTTTGTTTTCCTTTGCTCGCTATGTGTTGACCTACGTGGTCTCTTTGGGTGATTCACCTCTTTGACCGATGATGATGGCATGAACTATTCCTCTTTGATCAATGGAAATACTAGACATTTGATTGGCTTGTGTTGTTACCTCATGATAATGACAGTTGACCTAATTGCTTCCAAGCAAGTTGGAGATGATGATAATTAGGGTTTAATGTTAATTTCTATTTAGAAACCCTAATTTGGTTACAATGTTGAAACCTAACCCTATTTGCAACTACATAATGAAGTTGCTTAGCTTTCTCGAGTAATTAAAATGCTGATAAAGTATTTTCTATCTCCTAATGTTATAACCTTAATTTGCTATTAAATGAAAACCATAGCTAATGGTGGATTGTGGTATCACTTATGAGACACGTGTGTGATGATTATGAGCCTTGATGAGGCATGGATAGGTAATGTTCTTGCCGAGAACAATGTGAATGGTCTTATGACCTTGGCATCAACTTCATACTATAATTGAGGAAATATCCTTTGGTGATGTGATGAGGGATTGATATCCCATGGTAATGTGATAATGGTGATGGCCATGTGTATGGTAGTGGAACAATACCATGTGGTGTTGTGACAAGCTTTATGATTCATACATTTTATATCTTCTAAAGTTGCAATCTGCCCTTATATTTGTAGATTTTTTCTAGGGTTTGTATGCAACTTGATTTATGTAGTAAAAGATACCCAATTGTCCTTAATTTATCAAGTGAAACCCTGATAATGTATTTGCCTTGGCCATAGATCCATTCCAGCATCATGACTTGCTGGATGGTGAAATGAGTATTCCTAAGGGAAACTCAAAGTGCATATTGTTGAGTATGTGGGGTGCTTGGAGAGAACATCCTTGTCATACAGATCCCAAGGTGTTTGAAAATGGCTACGGTCGTGTCTTGATGTTATATATGTGATATGTGAGGACAACAATGAGAATAGGTGTAGTTTTACCTCAGTGGCAGGGTTTCATACCCTAGTGTCTAGCACCGTGACCTGTACCAAGGTGGGCTAGGTGTTTTCATCTTGAATATATGTCACTGGTGGCAGTTTGACTGATATGTCACTACGATGTTCACTCGTAGTGATCGAGAGGGGAGAAGATCTTAGATTCTGTCTCTTCTTAGATGTTGTATGACACTAGTTTCTACTTAGCAGTGGTCACTTGGATTTGGGTGGTATGACTCAAATCCTCAGGGCATTAATAAAAGACATAATACAACCGTGTAGCATAAATTTGTAGGGTTAAACACAATTCACATTGGATGTTTACCCTTGCATTTTTATTACTGTTTAGCTGTTATAAAATGTGGTAAGAGAAACCAACTATTATACATGTTCTTCATATTCCTTCTAATCATGATGTTGTGCTTATCTATTATAGATGTTCAATCTGCTTAACCTATGAAATTAGTTTAAATTATTCATTTACCTGACCTATTTAACAATAATAAATCTATAGAAACAATAACCGTTGGTGGAGAGTTATATCTCTCACTGGGACGTTGGTCTCACCTCATGGGTTTCTGCATCTTTTTAGGTGGTCGTGAATGATGTGGTAGAGATCATTATGTTGAGGAAGAGCAACTTGGAGATCAGTAGCCTTTGAAGGTAGATAGATGCTAGTGTTGTAGTAGAGTCCTAGTGTTGTCCTTGTACTCTCAGGTCTGGGAGGAATGTTTTTGTAGATGATCTATATATCGACACATGTTTTGGAAGTATGTTGTGGTTCATATATGTGGCTTGTATATGTGAACAAGTTCTTTTATAACAAGTGTGTGGCAGAAAGACACTATACATATGTGAATACCTGGTACGGTATGTGATATGTTACATGTTGTAAACCTTGATGTATCCACACTGTGATGGCTATATGATATCAATTTTTACTTACCTACTTTTATGGTAATGCGGTAGTTTAGATGTTGATCGTGCACTTTGTTTTGAGTAATCTTGCTCGTATGGCATCGAGCTGTCATAGTTTGGTTGGTATTAGAGTTCTAGGATCACTAAGTTTATAGGGACATAGGACTAGAGTTGTATCTATTATTGCATCCTCCAACATATCTGATTATAGCTTCTACTTACTCAGATATGTCTGGAGAGCACGAAGAACATGATGAAAGTATCTTTGTTACACCAGGAGGTGGTGCTAGGAGGCATACTAGAGCAGTTGGAGTGCCTCAGTTCGACCAACAACTATGGCCAATACCTCTTTTCGGTCCATGTTTGGACAACTAATGGCCAAGATTTTGCATATGGCTGATAGAGCGCCCATACCTCAAGAAAGAGATACCGTTCCTAATGTGGAATCATAAGATTATAGGAAGACCTTTGAGAGGTTGAGGCATGTGGGATCCATCAAGTATGATGGTATAGTGGATCATACAGATGCAAATATGTGGCTGATAGAGCTAGAGAAAGTGTTTAAGATCCTCAATATCCCTAAAGAGGACAAGGTGAAGCATGCGGTGTACCTGCTAAAGGGAAGTGCTGGCCACTGGTGAACCATTGAGGAGGAGAAGATACCTAGAATAGTGACCAGTTGGGAGGAGTTTTGATGAGAGTTTTTGAGACGATACTTCCCAAAGACCTATCTAGATGAGAGATCTCACAGTTTGACAAGATCTTGCAGGGATCGATGATGATCAATGAGTATGAGGTGAAGTTTATGGAGTTTTTGAGGTTCTATTCTCACATGGCTGTGATGGATAAGGAGATGATCCAATTGTTTGAGAAGGGGTTGAGTACAAAATTGACGATGAGGGTGTCTACTCTGGAGAATTCAAAGAGGTTTTCTACCTTTATGGTGTCAGTGAGACGGATAGAGTGGTCTACCATTGAGAAGTGTGAAGCCAACACTAAGAAGAGGCTAGCTCAGTTTTAGGGATAATCTTCTGGACACTTCAAGAAGCCTAGGTTTTCTTCACCATAGTACCATCACAACGGTCACCTAGCAAGGGTAGAGGCTGTACTTTCCCTCTAGTTGGAGCCTGCAATACAACATCAATATCAGTGATAAGGCTGTCTAGGCCTTTATATGAGAATAAGACCTGCTATAGGTGTGGACAGAACTGGCATACCAAGTTGTTCTTCCATATGAAGGATGAGGAGGTGATGCAGCAACTGAGGTAGAATCAGCAGGGTTCCCAACAATAGCAGTTCAGCAGTGGTGGTGTCAAAGGATGTGGTCAGGAATCACAAGTAGGATCTTTTGGGCAAACCAGTAGATGATAGGGCGATAAAAGGTGACAAATCGATTCTATGCCATGAGTTAGACAGAGGGAGTGGTCAATCGATGGTTAATGATAGGTTAGATGTAACTCTTTCATTCTGATTGGTTTGCATCTTCTTTTGTATCTATTTTGGTTGACCCGGGTGCAACACACTCTTTTATCACCAGAGAGGTGATATGTAGTTGTTCTTTGCCTATTAGTCATAGATATGATAGCCTTTAGTTAGAAACCACTCTTGTTGGTTCCACTGAGTTAGGGGAGGTGTGTCCATCTTGTGTTCTTTCTTTTTTAGGATGCAACATTCAAGTGGACTTTATGCCACTTGATATGCATGGATTCACTGTGATCCTTGGGATGGATACCTTAGAGAAGTACCAGGTGGTCTTGGACTGTAGCTCCAAGGTGGTGACGTTCTTTGATGGTGATATTTGATGATCTTACAAAGAGATAGGAAGACTCTTATGATGTGTTTGGTGTCAGCTATGATAGTGGAAAGGCTAATGAGGCAAGTATGTGAGACTTTCTTAGCACATGTGGTGGATACCAAGGTGAGGAGTCCTAGTATATAGGAGTTGTCGATGGTATGTGAGTTTTAGGATGTTTTCTGTGAAGAGTTTACTGGTGTTTCACCTTTGAGAGAGATTGATTAACACATCCTATAACATAGTCACCCTACATGATGGCACCCGTAGAGATGCAGGAGTTGAAGAAGAAGTTGTAGAAGCTGTTAGAGAAGGGCTTTATCGAACCAAACACTTCCCCTTGGGGTGCTCTCATGTTGTTCATGAAGAAGGACATATATGTGAGGTTGTGCATAGATTACCAATAGTTGAACAAGGTGACTATTGAGAACAAGTACCCTTTGCTGAGGTTAGATAATTTGTTTGATCAGTTGAGAGGTTCTGTAGTGTTCTCATAGATAGATATGAGGTCTGGATATCATTAGTTATAGATTAAGGTGGATGACATATCCAAGTTATCTTTTAG
This sequence comes from Alisma plantago-aquatica, assembly GCA_963693085.1. NCBI lineage: Eukaryota > Viridiplantae > Streptophyta > Magnoliopsida > Alismatales > Alismataceae > Alisma > Alisma plantago-aquatica. Next base: position 1,319,423,225 of record OY856412.1, on the reverse strand, counting down.
GACTAGGTATGATCACTAAGAGTTTGTGGTTATGCCATTTGAGTTAAGCAACACACCAAAAACTTTCAGGGACCCGATATATAGAGTGTTTAGGCCTTATCTTGATCATTTCATGGTTGTGCTCATCGAGGACATCCTGATATACTCTAGAGACAATCAGCAACATGGACATCATCTATGACAAGTGTTGACGTTGTTGAGGCAGCACAAGCTATACACCAAGTTTAACAAGTGCAAGTTCTAGTTGAAGGAGGTGTCCTTTATTGGGCATGTGATATGTGTTAGAGGTGTTTGTGTGGACCCAAAGAAGGTGGAGTCTATGGTGGGATGGGAGCAGCCTAAGACACTGTTGGAGGTTTGTAGTTTCCTAGGCTTGACAAAATACTATAGGAGGTTCATCAAGAACTTCAGTTCTTTGGTGTTACCCCTAACCAAGCTGATGAGGAAAGGTGTACCCTTTGTCTGAGATGACAAGTGTCAGTATTATTTCTTGCTTTTAAAGGAGAAGTTGACCAGTGTTGGTTCTTCTAGAGCAAGAGAAAGGATATATTATCTTTTATGATGCAATAAAGAATGGTTTGGGATGCGTGTTGATGCAGGACAAGAACATGATTTCTTTTGCTTCACGACAGCTTAAGAAACACGAGGAGAACTACCCAACACATGATCTGGAGCTTGCAGCTATGGTCCATACTTTGAAGATCTGTAGGCACTACCTTTATGGAGAGAAGTATCATATCTTCATTGACTACAAGAACCTTCAGTATGTCTTCTTGAAGAAAGAGATGAACTTGCAACAGAGACGGTGGATGGAGTTGATCAAGGACTATGATTGCATGATATATTACCATACATGGAAGGTGAATGTGGTGGCTGATGCACTTAACAGGAAGTCTTCTTCATCATCATCTGCAGATAAGGCACAATTGTGTTCCTTGGTGTGCCATAAGAGAGACATGTTGGTGTTGTTGTGCCAGATGAATGTGAAGATGGAGATTTATTTGTTGGCGGGCTTGTTAGAGCAATTGCAAGTGAAGCCTACCTAATGCAGCAGATTAGATATGCACAATAGGATTATACTATGATACAATAGATGCAATCAGAGTTTTGTAGTGAGAAGCATGAGGGCTTCCATGATACAAAGGATGGGATAGTTTATTTCCATAATAGGATAGTGGTTCCAGATGCCGATGGTTTGAGGAAGATGGTTCTCAAAGAGGCTTAATCTTTGATGTATACAATACATCCAGGAAGTACCAAGATGTACCATGACTTGAAGGATCTATATTAGTATCCTAGTTTGAAGCATGATGTGGCAGAGTTTGTGGAAAGATGTCCAGTGTGCCAATAGTTCAAGGATGAACATCAGAAACCTGTAGGAACGTTACAACCATTGTCTATACCATATTGGAAATGGGATCATATCACTAAGGACTTTGAGGTTGGTCTTCCTAGGACATCCAAAGGACATGATTCCATTTGGGTGAAAGTTGACAGGTTGACCAAGTCATCTCTCTTCCTTCTAGTAAAGATGATGTATACAACTAAGAATTTGGCACTGATCTATGTGGGTGGGATACAAACTTTTGCATGGTATCCCAACTACCATATTGTCTGACAAAGGTTCTCAATTTACTAGTAATTTTTGAGAACGTCTGCATACAATGATGGGGACACAATTGAGGTTTAATACAATTTTTCACCCCCAGACAGATGGTCAGTCTGAGACAATCATTCAAATGTTAGAAGATCTATTGAGAGCCTGTGTCTTGTAGTTTTTGGGCAGTTGGGATATGAATATGAGTTTTGTAGAGTTTGCATACAATAACAATTATCAGAGGAGTATCAACATGTCAGATTATGAGGCTTTGAATGGGAGGCATTGTTGCTCACCACTTTGTTGGTATGATCCAGGTGAGTATCAACTTTTGGGTCCTAAGCTTGTACAACAGACTACAGAGAAGATCAAAGTGATACAAGAGTAGTTGAAGGCAGCCCGGGAGAGACAAAAGTCTTATGCTGATAAACGTCATAGGCCCTTGGAGTTCCAAGTAGGAGATCATGTGTACCTTAATGTCTCTCCTTGGAAGGGCGTGCTGAGGTTTGGTAAGCAGGGTAAGTTGGATCCTAGGTTTATGGGACCTTACCTTGTTGTGGCACGTGTTGGGAGGGTGTCTTACAGGTTGGAGCTATTGCCAAAGTTGCACATGCTACATCCTTTCTTCCATGTTTCCATCTTGAGGAGGTTCCACCTAGATACAAAGCAAGTGTTGCAGCTGGTGGAGGCTGAGTTGGAGGAGGAAATGTCATACGTTGAAGGTCCCATGTTGATCTTGGATAAGAGATTGAAGAAGTTGAAGAAGAAGGATATAATTCTTATTAAGGTTTTGTGGAATCACTGTGGCATGGAGGAAGACATGTGATATTTGTAGGATGAGATGCGGAGGAGCTACCCATCTTTGTTTGCATAGGATTTTAGGGGCGAAATCCTTTGTTAGGGTTTTGGGGTTGTAAGACCCCTAACCTAGATTTCTATTTGATCTTGCTTGCTTAGCATAATTAGATGCTTTAAACCTTAATCAAACCTCATGATGTTCTTTGATAACATGTGACATGTTTATGTTTTTAGTTTGTTCTAGTTTGGATGATGTGTGAACTAGTTATGCTTATATGTGCTTGTTTTGGATCCTACGCGGTCACGATGTTTGATTTTCTTTGAGTGACTATGTACTCATCGGTCACCATTCTTTCCTAGAGTATTAGGGTTCTGATTTTTGTTGTTTTGATCCCCCTAAGTTGCATGCATGAGCTTAGTTCTTGCATGGGTGAGATATGGTGGACAAGTGGCACATGTTTGCATGACACATAACCCCTTAGCTCTGTCTACCCTTGGGTATATATACCCCTCTATTTGCATGCAAGCAATCCCTTTTACACCCTCTTCCTTCTCTCTTCTCCTTAGAGCTCGTCCCTTGTGTTCTTGGTGGTGAGGTCATCCTTGGAGAAGGTGACCAAACCTCTTGCATGTGGAACTAGGGTTTGGAGAAACTCTTCTTTGATGACTGTTTGGTGTTCTTTGGTCTTGGTAAGTGATTTATCTCTCTTGATCTTCATTTTCTTGCAACCTACCTTCCTTATTTCTCTCCTATGAATCCATGGTCTCATGGTGATTTTTGAGGAACTTCTCTCTTCTTGGTCGAATTCATGGTTCTTCATGATAGTGCTTGAGATGAGTTGAAGAACCTCTCTTTCTTGTCTTTTCAACCTAGGGTTTTGCTCTCTTTCTTGAGCTAGCTTCCTTTAACCTAGACTTGTTCTTATTTCTTTGAGGAGATGCTAGCTTGGGCGAGGTGGTGATCAAGCTAGGATTTTCTCTCTTCTTGGAGCATCCTTACTGTTGGAGTTGTTTCTTCTTATCCAAGCCGAGTTGTATAACTTACTCCTCGATTATTGTTGCACTTAACTTTGCATGCAAGTAATCTATCTCTAAAACATGATTATAAGTTGTAAGATGATGATACTATCTTGATCTAGGGTTTATGATTATGTGGTGATGTTGCGTAGATTAACACCTTGTTATAAACCCTAATTCTTGTACCCAAACTCTTATTGGTGATGGAGGTGTTGGTTCTCACATGCATGTGCTAAACGATGGTTTTTTCCATCCTATAATCACGTTTTTGCTTTCTTTCTTGAAGATGGAGGTTTTGGATACATGGATGATGGTAGAAATGTTGATTTTCTCTCTTGTTCCATAGTTCGATCTTCTCTCTTATGGTGATGGATGAAATTAGGGTTTGATGTGGTTTTCCTCCTTAAGGTCTACCCCTTGATATTTTAGGTTTCATGGTGATGTATAATATGTTGGATCATGTGGTTGATGGTTGTTTTCTCTCTCTTGATGGTCTCCAAGTTTTTGAGGCTAAGTTGATTTCTAAGTTTCTATACCTTGATGGTTGTTGAGTTCTATATCTTATGAGATCGATGATGTTCAATGTGTTTTGAGTTATCAAGTATGTAGCTCCTTGAGTGGTCATTGAGGTGGCTATTTTCTTTGATTGATGAAGAGGTTGATGTTCTCCTTCAGTCACCAATGTGCTTAGTGTTCTTTGGTTGCCAAGGTTCCATTCTTTTGATTGATTGTCTTTGAACCCTATTCGGCCAATGAAGTGGTCAGGTTCTCTTTGATCACCAAGTTTTTCTTTGACCTTGTTCTCTTAGGTCGAAGACTTGACCATTATTTTCCTTTGGTTAGTTTGTGTTGACCTAGGTGGTCTCTTTGGGTGATTCACCTCTTAGATCGATGATGATGGTGTGACCTATTCCTCTTTGGTCGATGTAAATCCCTAGACATGTGATTGCCCTATGTTGTTACCTTGTGATAATGATAGTTGGCCTAATTGCTTCCAAGAAAGTTGGATATGATGATAATTAGGCTTTAATGTTAATTTCTATTTTGAAACCCTAAGTTGGTTACAATGTTGAAACCTAACCCTATTTGCAAGTACATAATGAAGTTGCATAGCTTGCTTGAGTAATTAGCGTGATGCTAACATATTTTCTCTCTCCTAATGTTTAACCTTATTTTGCCATTGAATAAGCACATATTTTCTAGCAACAATAGAAACTTCAACCAATTTCAACAACTGACTCTTCCCTCTCAAAAATCAAGCTTGAAAAGCCTCTTGGAGACCTTTGTCACTATAAAAATACAGCAAAATGACAAATTTTGAGAACATGGTAACTTGTTGAAAGATGCTATCACACAACTCTCTTCAAAGGTTGATGGGATTGTCACACACACCAAAATGTTGGAGAATCCGATAGCTCAGCAAGCATTAGCCAATCAAGGATCATCTTCAGGTTCCTTGCCTAGTTAACCCGTCATGAATCCCAAGGAGAGTTGTAAATTTGTGACCTTAAGGAGTGGAGCTATCATAGGAAGATCTTCACTGCCATCTAAGAGGAGATCTGGAGAAATTGCTGACACTACTATTGAAGATGTAGTTGAAACACAAAGGAAGAAAACTACTAGAAATCTGCAACAAGGTGATTTTTCAAGCAATCCAAATGCTCCATTTCCCCACAGGTTTGCTAGCACAAAAGATGATGTGAAGTTCAACAAATTAATGGACATTCTAAACAAGCTATATGTAAAACTGCCCCTAGTCGAAGTCATAGCTGAAATGCCCTCCTACGCCAATTTCTTAAAGGATATCTTAACAAAGAAGAGGAGATCCAGACAGGTTGAAACTGTGATGCTTTCTAAAAGGCTAAGCTCCATCATCCAAAACTGTATACTTGAGAAACTTGATGATCAATGTGCCTTTACTCTTCCTTGCAAGATATGAGACTACTTTTGATAAAGGCCTAGTAGACCTTGGAGCTGGCATCAGTTTAATTCCCATTGGGAAAAGCTAAACTTGGGAGATCTTAAGCCAACATCTATGACAATTCAGCTATCTGACCTCTCTATTAAGCATCCTAGGGGAGTGATAGAGGATGTCCCAGTTTAGATAGGTAAGTTCTTTACCCCATGTGATTTTGTGGTCTTAGACATGCATGAAGACCCAACCAATCCTGTACTTTTTGGAAGACTCTTCTTGCACACTACAAGCTATTTAGTTGATGTTAGAGAAGGAAAGATCACCGTCCAGGTAGGAGATGAAGAACTTGTGTTTTCAATCTATGACGCAATGAAGGCATCCAGCTCCAAAGAGTATCTTTGCCTTGTTGACACCATTGACACATTGCTAGAAGAAGAAAAGAATTATGTTGATACCGCTTTAGGTAATCTTGATGAAGATGATGTTAATGCCATTCACAACGATGAAAGCACTAAAAAACTTTGGAGAATCCATCAAGTGAAGAAATCTCAAAGAAAAATGAGGGGAGCAACATGGAAGCTCCAAGAAAACATGTAGAACTAAAACCCCTCCCATCGGGGTTAATGTATGCTTTCTTAGGCCCAAATTCTTCTTCTCCTATCATTTTAAATGTCAAATTGAACACTGATCAAGAAGAAAAACTTTTGAATGAATTTAGATACTACAAAGATGTGATAGGTTATTCTATTTATGACCTCAAAGGAATTAACCCATCCATTTGCATGCATAGGATATCTTTAGAAGAGAATGCCAAACCTTGGGTAAGTCCTATACATGTTGTGCCTAAAAAAGATGGACAACCGTGATTAAAGGATAAAATCATGAACTAATTAAAACAAGAATTGTCACCATATGGCAAATGTGTATTGATTATAGAAAACTCAATAAAGCCACCAGAAAAGACCACTTTCCTTTGCCCTTTATTGGTCTAATGCTAGAAAGACTTGCTCACCACTCATATTTTTTCTACCTTGATGGGTATAGCAGGTTCTTTCAGATCCCAATCTATCCACCCGATCAAGAGAAAACCACATTTACTTGCACCTATGGAACTTATGCATACAGACAGATGCCCTTTGGGCTTTGCAATGCACCCACCACTTTTCAAAGGTGTATGCTGGCTATTTTTTCTAATTACATTGAAAAAATCATGGAAATATTCATGAATGATTTTAGTGTCTGTGGTAATTCATTTGATGATTGCTTGTTGAATTTAACTAAAGTTTTGTAGAGATGTCAACAAGTCAATCTTGTGCTGAATTGGGAGAAATACCACTTTATGGTGCAGACCAGAGTCGTTATTGGTCATGTCATTTCTAATAAATGGATTGAAGTGGACAAAGCCAAGGTGGAAGCTATTGAAAAGATGGATGCTCCAACCAATGTCATAGAAATCCACAGCTTTCTGGGTCATGCAGGTTTCTATAGGAGATTTATTAAGGACTTCTCAAAGATTACAAACCCTTTATGCTCCTTGTTAGCAAAAGATGCTGAGTTTGAATTCAATGACGATTTCCAAAATGCCTTCTAAAAATTAAAGGATTCCCTAATTTCAGCTCATGTTATCCAACCACCAGATTGGTGTTCTCCTTTTGAAGTGATGTGCGATGCTAGTGACTACGCCATAGGAGCAGTCCTAGGATAGAGAAAAGACAACAAACTTCATGCTATACACTATGCAAGTAAGACCCTTGATGATGCATAGATCAACTATGCTACTATAGAAAAGGAGATGCTTGCCATTGTTTATGCATTTGATAAATTCAGATAGTATCTAATGGGTTCTAAGGTCATTGTGTATATAGATCATGCTGCAATAAGGTACTTGATGAGAAAGAAAGATGCTAAACCCTATCTCATCCGTTGGATATTGTTACTATAGAAGTTTGATTTAGAAATCAAAGACAAAAAAGGAACAAAAAATAGTGTAGCTGACCATCTCTCACGTCTCTCTACAAACATTGACGATAAAGTACCCATTGATGATAAGATGCCCATTGAGAAGTTATATACAGTGAATTCTCTAGCCTTGTTGTGGTTTGCTGATTTTGCAAACTACCTTGCCACCGGTTGCCTTCCACCTAATTTCACCTACCAACAGAAGATGAAGTTTCTTCATGATGTTAAATTCTACTATTGGTATGACCCTCTATTGTTCAAGCAATGCATAGACGAACTCATAAGGAGATGTATCCCAAATGAGAAAAATTGCTAATGTGATTTTAGATTGTCATTCCTCTCCCTACAAAGGACATTTTGGAACATACAAAACAACAACCAAAATCCTACAATCTGGTTTTTATTGGCCAAGTCTATTTCATGATGTGCACACATTTTTCAAAGCTTGTGACAATTTCCAAAGAGGTGGGGGTATTTCAAGGAGATGAAATGCCATTGAACTCAATTATGGAGATAGAAGTTTTTGATGTGTGGGGCATAGATTACATGGGCCCCTTTCCGTATTCATATAGCTACAAGTTCATCTTGGTGGCCGGTGATTATGTGTCCAAATGGGTGGAGGCAATCCCCACTCAAGTTTAGAATGCAAAATCGTTCCCTAGATTTTAAGTTCTAAGAGAAATTATTTCAGATAGTGGTAGCCATTTGAATGAGAGAAACTTCAACAACCTACTTAGCAAATATGGGGTGAAGCATAAGGTGTCCACACCTTATCATCCCCAAATATCAGGCTATGTGAATATCTCAAATAGGCAACTGAAAGCTATTCTAGAAAAGACTGTCTCCAGTTCAAGAAAATATTGGGAACTTAAGTTAGACAATGCGTTATGGGCATACATGAAAACTTTTAAAACACCCATTGGAACAACTCCTTTTAAGCTTTTCTACGGAAAATCATGTTATTTACCCATAGAATTGGAGCACAAATCATTATGGGCAATCAAGTTCCTAAACTATGACCTTAAGAAGGTAGGAGAGAAGAGATTTTTGCAACTCCAAGAGTTGGAAGAGCTATGAATGGATGCTTAGAAAATGCCAAATATACAAGGAAAAGACAAAGAGATGACATGATAAGAGAATCAAGATCAAAGACTTCAAAGAAGGAGACAAAGTTCTGCTTTGCAACTCCAAACTCAAATTGTTTCCAGGGAAATTGAGATCCAAGTGGTCTGGATCGTTCTTAGTCCTACATGTTTTTCCATATGGGACAGTGGAGTTTCAAGGGAAACAATCATCCTTCAAGGTCAATGGACTACGCTGCAAGCTATACATAATAGGGGAAAAAGTTGACAAGGGAGCCTCTTGCTCCCTCCAAGATGATTGACTAATAGATTGAAGAGTCCTACTCTGGACTTAAAATGGAGGAACTCATGGGAGTTGACCCCACATTAGAATAGATTTTCTTTTGTAGTATTCAAGAACAATCTTTAATTTCCTGAAATAAGATTATCATGGGTGAATGTAATAGTGTAGAAACTTATACTTGCATCTCATTACTTCTACAGGTGCTGATAAGAAGCTCAATTCTATAGAAATTCTAAAAGACACAACATATCTTTATTTGACATGATGTGTCATCTCTCACAGACATCAAAACACAAAAAGAAACTCAAAAAGATAGACATGTCCTCACTAGACACGCCGTGTTACTATCAGGAAGACCATGCAAAATTTCTATCTAGAAACGCACATGGCGTATCCTAATCGAGACATGATGTGTACTTCAGAGACAACATCAAGTAGGAATTATCTGTAATCAAACACGTCGTGTCTTTATTTGCACATGACATGTCATTATCAGTGAGAGGTTTATACATTCGGCTTCTGGATTCAAACATGAAGTGTGCCTAAATTCACACAGCGTGTCTTACACAACACAATTTTGCTCAAAAGATCGCGGGAAGCCCATGGAAACAGACACATCGTGTCCTCCAAATCACACGTTACGTTCTTTGACGGGTTAGGGGTTTTAACCCGAAACACCACACCGCTTCCCTCACTCACTCATTTTGTTCGAGCCATGTGCAAGCTGCCACCGCCACCAGCTGCCTCCAACCAGCCATGTGCAACCCACAATTGCAAGAAGCTCCATCTCTGAGCTGCCGCCAACTGCATCCTTGACCTCGCAAGGTCGAGAAACTTCTTCTCTGCCACCATGATCCTCTCCTCTTCCTCTCTCACTCTACTGGAGGTCAAAGCCCAAAAGTCACCCCACTGCCTTGCCCCATATGACATGAGGCTCTCACCGAGAAGCTCCTTCTCCATCGTAACCGTCTCCGCTAGACTTTTCCCCTTTCTCTCCTCAGAATACACAGTGTAAGCTCCTCCAAATCGGCCATGTTTTGCATTTTAGAAGCAGATCCATCCTAGGTACATGACATGCCTCAGAGAAGACATGTTGTGTCTTCCACCTATTTAGCCAATTCTACTATTAAGGAACACATTGTGTCCTGACAGCAACACACTGTGTTCAATCACATTCAACACTTTCTCTACAGAAATGGCACCCATCATGCAAACATACAACCTCAAGCATGGAGCAAGCTCCTCCTTAGCCTCGACTTACGTCTCTATGACCCAGTTTAGGATCACACCAGAGGAAGACCCTACCTATCAATTCCTCATCACAAGGAAGGTGCTCCCTACTCGTTTCGCTTGCGAGCAAACTCTCACCAATCTCGGGTTCAAAGACAAAGTCCTCTCCCACTTGAAAGATCTCATCCTGCATTACATCTGCTGTTTAGTAACAAATATTTACCCTCGCCTCGTATATGAGTTTTTGACGACTCTTACTATTGAGAACGACCCCCAGAAGAAATTGGAACCCTACGCTATCATTCATTTCTGTCTTTTGGGCTGAAGTTTCAAGCTCACTTTCAAATGTTTCTGGGAAGTTTTAGACTGCCACTACGAGGGGGCACTAGGTTATCTGCCAACTTTTAACAATGATGAATTTTGGTTTGAGGTCTCTGACGAAGACCATCATGACGCCAAGAAGGATAGGGAGTCTGCTATACACAACCCCATTTTCCGATATGTGCACCGCCTTCGTAGTATGGTTTTTTTTGCAAAGAATGAAACCCAAGGTGTCTGCGGCAAACATGATCTGTTCTTTTTGTGGGGAATGGTGTATGGTCATAAAATCAATATAGGCTATTATATTCTTACCAAGTTCTTAGACATTAAGAAAATGAAGAAGAGCGAATCTGCGGACATAATGTATGGGGGTTTTATAACCCTTATAGCCAACAAGCTGGACGTCAACCTGACAGGTCTAGAAGCTACACTAGGCAGAAACCTGGTGGATATTCAATATCTTCTTTCTACATGCTTGATCTCAAGGGTTGTCAATAGTGACACCAAGTTTAGGTAGTTCTTTGATAAAGATCAGTACATTGACATTCCAGATTTGGAACACATGACCTTCACAAATAAAGACAACTGGAAGGTCATTCTGAATACCCTAGAGAAGCAGATGCCGCTAGAGGTCCAGATGCTTCTGAGACACCCCCTACTACACCACCACCTCCCTCTACAAGCACACAAACGAAGTACTCCTGGACCATGCCTGATGTTAGGCATCTTTATGGCTATGTGCAACAACATTTTGACCACATGGACGACCACCTTGACCTGATGGGTCAACTATTCTCTACTATGAATGATGTGGTTCACCGCATGGATACTTGGCACATCTCTCAGGGCCATTATTCTATGCCACAAAAACACCAACCTACACCTCCTCCACAGCCATAGTTTGTTCCATAGCCCATGAGGGTTGATGTTCTAGATGATGGTGATCTTTTCAGCCAGTTCTTCCCATCTGATCATATGGGCACTGGCCCCTCCAACTGATGCATACCATGACATGTACCTGGTTGTTTCTTCCATAGGTATGATTGATGCAGTGAGGACATTGCAAATTTCAAGCTTAGGGGGGATGCAACTGGTCGGTATGTAGTTTAGTTTTTGTTGTTTTTCATGTTGTTTGTCATGTTTGTTCCTTAGTTTTATCTTGTTTAAGTTATGTTTTTCTTTCAGTGGCAAGTCTAATATGGTGTGAGGCTCTCTTGATGTAATGGACTATTTTTCCTTGAAAGTTTGAACCATCTTGTCCTCTTGCACCTTAATTATTCATTTGAAGGAATTGTTAAAGAGTATGCATATATCTATTGAAACCCTGTTCCCTCCAACCTGCACTTAATTCTGGCTTATATTTGTAGCTTGAACATTCACCTTTCACATCTTTTATTGTTTAAAACATGTAATGGTCTAAATTTTTGTGGATGAATCAACTTTCCAACACTGATTAGAATACGGAATGCCCTTGCCAAACTCTTAGTGCATATACAATCCCTCTTTCAGTGAAAGGTTTTTAAAGAAAATGAATGAAATCTAGCTAATTTAACATTTTAGTTGATTCTCTCACATTTTGGAAAACTCTTAAAAGTTGTATTGCCTTATTACACACTCATACCCCATTAAAGATGGCTAACAACCCACATATCATGCTAGCCTAGTGTCAGACCGATCATGCAATGATGGTTAGGTGATATGTATCAAAAAGAGGGTAAAAACACCCGAAATCGGCACTCCACGTGTGCATAACCCTACATTAGCAGCTGAGTGCCGGGGCCTAAAATCCATTGTCAAATCATCTTTTGGGAACAAAGAAGATTACAACTAAAATTGTTAATATTAACTAAGATTTCATCTTTTGTATCCTTTATAGCTGAGAAATCGTATTGTGCATCCACTAGTTGTTTGGCTTGGCTATCCAAATTCTATTTAGTGTTGTTCATTTGATTGATTCATTAAATTGTGATCACCCCTGCTAAATTAAAAAATCTCTTTCATGGATGCTTAAGTTGAGTTGATGGCTATGAGTATAAACCTGTTTGTCATGGTTGGTTGGGCCTTATGCACATCTTTCATTTCAGTTAATCTATGCATAATCTTGAAAATTCCTTCATTTATGTTTCCATGTTCTTTTTTCTTGAGGACAAGCAATAGTTCAAGCTTAGGGGGATTTGTTGTGTGTGTTTCATATCGACTTTTTGCACATACACAAAAATTCAATTCATTTTTTCTCCATTTAGCCTCTATTCATATTCATCTTGTCACATTTTTAGTTATTTTGCTTATCACATGATGTTGATTGCAGACATGTATTGAAAATGTCAAATTGGAGATAGCCTAACTCAAATCTGATCCCAATGGGACTCCTCCATGTTTTGCAGTTGATTTAGAGCCTTTTCTTAAAGAAACAATATCAAACACAACGTGTTCCCTAAGAGACACGACGTGTCCCTTCACAAAAATCCTTACGAGACGAAGAAGACATCATGTGTTTGACACACACAACGTGTGCATTTCTAGCAGCTCCTAGCCCAGAATGAAGAAGTGGAAACATGGTGTGTTTCCCTGAGAACACAACATGTTCCTGGGACCTTAAGGCTGACTGCATTTTTATGCCAATGCACATGACGTGTTTTATTCAAACACACCATGTGACTTTCACTTGAATCGACTCTAGGAAGCCATCACACGGTGTGTCTCTATTCAACACGTCGTGTGCCTCACTACATCAACAATATTCAGTGGGATCAAATGACAGGACACGACGTGTCCTCCAAAAGACATGCCTTGTCGTTATCAGTTTCTGCAAAACTGAAAATGACCGCCCCTCATTTTAAAAGAGAAATGCAACCCAATAGGCAGTTATGTCTAGTCATATTTGAAGTGTCTTTCATCCAAGAGAAGTTCTAGAGCTGAGGAGGGAGACTTTGGGGTGGAAGAAGGTGATTTTTTGGGAGAGAACCTCCATTCTACCGCATTTTTTCTCCATTCTCTTTTCCTAAGGTGCATCAAAGCTACTTCTCTCAACCAAGCTTTTTGAGAGGGAAGATTGTCCAAGTTGGAGTAGTTCCAAGGGTGGAATTTCATCCTCTAGCCGGGGTTCTACTCCCCTTTGCCTACGTCTTTGGTTCCTCTAGCCTTTCCTTCTATTAAGCATGCAAAACTGTGAAATTACTATTTTGTATATGCATATCTTCATTATGGATGAGTAGAACTCTTTTCTTGGGCATGGGAGAGTAGCTCCCATGCCATTGTTCATGTGAACTCAAAATTTATGCTCATTGCTAGTTAACTTTCCTTCTTCCATGGATTCCTATGGAATTTTCTGGCTTGTATGGTTGGCTGGCCACCTCTTGTACATGTTTTATGCTTGCCTTGTTCTTCGAGAGAATGCATTAGGGAGTAGGAGTAGGATCTATGACAATACTCTCTTGACCACGGGAGTGGCTAGAGATTATTGAGGGTTTATATTGTGTTTGAAACTAAGCACTAACAGGGGAGCATTATGTGATGTTGAGAACCATCTCATGGCATTGGTGAATGCATGATGATGACAACCTCCTTTCTTGTTAAACAACAATTTTTGTTTCATAGGTTCATATGATATGATGGTATGGTGGTAAAATCTAATGCCCAAGTTCCTAATTATTTAATCAACACCTTTAATTTAAACCTTTGCTTTAGTTTCCCTCTTTAGTGTGTGATCAATCAAACTTTTATAACCCAATTTAGATTAATGAAAGTTAACAAATTTGTGCCTAACTAGCCTAGATCCTTGTGTTCGACACTCGACTACATTGAATCCCATACACTTGCGGGGGGTTAGTGAGTTGTGATTTCTCTCCTTTTAAAACTCTCAATAGAAGCATCCCTCACTTCCTTTGTAGTTTTGTAAAATATGTACTTGAAGGCAAAAGAAGGTTTCATGCTGTTCCGTAGTCGACTTTTGACTTGCTATTTCCCCATTTCCATTCAGGGGTATCCATTTGAAGTTCTTCTATGAATTTCATCTTGTATCTAGGTTCCATGATAGTTTGGATATAATTCATCCAGAGTGGGTAATTGTCTCCATTCAACTTGATAAGGAGATATGAGAATTGTCACTATAGACAATGGTCTGAGGTGAATCTTTATCATCAGCTTTTCCTTTAAACATGGTGAAAATTCACTCTAGTTGGAATACAATGAAGAATGATATCAAACTAATCACATCATTAGAACAATGCTGGAGAAGGATATCACAGTAGTCACAACAACATAATAGCAGTGGAGAAGGATAGAAAGAGAGTCACACATGTAAAACAATAATGGATATTGACAATCACTAGAAAGATGATCATGTTGGCTAAATTAGAAATTAGAATTTCCTTGGTTTTGATGATGATAAACATTTCATTCTTGTGGATCTGACGTGCTATTTGGGTATTTTAGGCTTCAAGAAAATGAGGAGATCACACTATGAGGATGGTTGAAGATCAATGTACTTAAATGTATAATATTTTAATGATTGTACTCAACGTAAAAACTTCTACAAGTATAATGTACAAGTACTTAGATATCATGGAAATCAAACGTTAGATCTTCCCTACCCACCCAAAACTCTATCTTACACTCACATGAAGACTTTAGGGTTGATAGGTTTCATATGAGTCATCAATAGGACCTCACATACATTGCAAATCCTTGCAAAAAGTCCTTCTCGGTCGAAAAACTTTTCGACCAAGAATCACTCGGTCGACAAAATTTTCGACCAAGAATCACTCAGTCGAAAATTCAGACAATTAAAAAATAACTTTGCAAATCTTTAGTTTAGAGTCAAATTCATTTGACAATATTGTCGACTGAGATATAGCCATTGTAATAGGTTTAAACAAGAGAGAAATAGACATATAGACACTAGAGTTTGATGAACCTAAACATTCATCTGGTCAACAATAGTGTGGATCGAGAGTCATCCGGTCGACAATATTGTTGACCAAGAAAAGTTCTGGAAACTTCACATTTAACAAACATTCTAGGCATTTTAACCCAACTACTTTCTACCTAACGGCTAGTTAAGCACTAAGAACACTCTAGACACTTCCGAGAACATCCCTAAACACTTTCAAACAATTTTTATAAATAGGAGAATCCTTATGACACCCATAACATACACACTACACTTGAGCATCCATTCTAGAGAGAAAAAAAGTAGAGAATCACTTTCTATATTCTTACTTATGCTCCAAAGTTGTGTCCTATAGCTACTATCTCCAAGCCACCACATAACACGTCCATCTTAAGTGGATAGGAGGTCTAAACTCTTAATATAGGAATCAATGTGTTGTACTTCATTGGTTAAGTATTTCTTCCTTCCAACCTATTTCTTTTGCATTGTACTTCGTTCTCCTTAACTACTCCTAGGGTTGGAGGATGTTGAAAGGAGGTTACTTGGATCTACTTCAAGGACATGAAGGCTACTCCAAGGTGTACTTGAGGTTACTTCAATAAGACTGCTTTAAAGGAAGTTTGACGTACTTTTAGGTGAAGGCTATCTCAAGGTGGTGGAGTTACTTCTAGGAGGTGAAGGCTGCTCCAAGGTGTGCTTGAGGTTACTTCAAGAAGGTTGCTTCAAAGGAGGCTGGAGCTACTTCTAGGTCAAGGCTATCTCAAGGTGGTGGACCTACTTCAAGGAGTTTAAGGCTGCTCTAAGGTTTTTTGAGGTTACTTCAAGAAGGATGCTTCAAGGAGGTTGAGGCTACTTCAAGGTGAAGGCTACTTCAAGTGGAAAGTGATTGTATTTTGTTGTAACATCCTTCTGAGGTAAATAAAATAAAACATTTTCAAAATCCCAATTGGAAAGAATTTGGTAATGGACTGACAACCTTTGAGTCAAAGGTTGGAACCACTCTAAATCAAAGTGTCTTCCTTGTTTCCTCCTCCTTCTTTTCCTTAAGTTTTTAATTAAATTTTAAAAGTAACAAAAACTCTATTCAACCCCCCCTCAAAGGTTGGAACCACTCTAAATCAAAGTGTCTTTTTTTTGGTCAGTAAATCGAAGTGTCTTCCTTGTTTCCTCCTCCTTCTTTGCCTTAATTTTTTAATTAAATTTTAAAAGTAACAAAAGCTCTATTCACCCCCCCTCTAGATCTTTGAATTGGTATCAGAGAGGGTCTTTAAGGAGCCCTAAAAGGTTTTGAATAATGGGGGACAACTTTCTTAGCAACCTCAACCTTGAAGGAACTCATGTGACTCGACCACCACCCTTTGATGGAAGCAACTACACCTATTGGAAAAGAATAATGCAATTTCACTTCCAAGGGATCAGATTGGAGCTTTGGAGGATGGTGTCTTTACCTTATGCACTTCCTACTACTAAATATGCAACATGGAATCCCGATATGGTAAAGCAAGTTCAATTAAATGCAAAAGCAGTAAGAATATTATATTGTTCTATTTTTGTTAGTGAGTTTAATAGGATATCTTCATGTGAAACAACTTATGAAATATGACATAAACTTTCAATTACACATGAAGGTACCACTCAAGTTAAAAATACCAAAAATTAACATGCTTAAACAAAAGTTTGAACAATTTCATATGCAAGCTAATGAGTCTGTTAGTGAAATGTATGCATGGTTTTCTTTTATTGTTAATAGCTTGAATGCATTGGGTAAGTATACAAGTGAGGGAGATCAAGTTTCCAAGATTCTAAGATCCTTGCCTCCAAAGTACAAGCCAAAGATGACAACCATTGAAGAATCCAATGGCCTTACCACATTGAAGATGGAGCAACTTATCGACAATTTAGAGACTCATGAAGTTACACTTGATGAAGAAGAAATATTGGTGGCTGAACACAAAAAGGAGAAAAGGAAGGACATTGCATTTATGGTGGCAACTAAAGTTATTACTCAAGAAAGTGATGAAACAAGTGAAGAAGATGGTGAGGAGAATACACTCATTATAAATGGTAAGCAATTAGAAGATTTAAATCTAACAAAAATTCTAGTGTTTCTTACATTTCCTCCCTTAGGTGATTTGAATGCGGTAAGAAGGGACATTTAAAAAATGAGCATCCTAAAGTCAAGAAGGGAAATAAATCCTCTCTCAAGAAGAAAGAAAAAGCCTACAAAGCAGCTTGGGATGAGTCAAGCGATGATAGTGAGTGTGGAGAAGATGAAGTAGAATGTCTCTTGACTAAAGAAGACAAGGTAAGTTGTTTCATTGCAACAACCAATGAAGAAGAAAATGAGGTAAGTCTTCTTGATTTATCTAAAGAAGAGCTAGTCACTAGTATTGTAGAACTACATGACAAATATATTGATTGTAGAAGGAAACTAAAGAAGCTTATAAAAACTAATGATGATTTGTATGCTAAATTAAATGATCTTACTTTTGAAAAAAAAGCTTATGTCTGAAAAAATTACTTTAAAATAATCTATTAATGATTACAACATCAGGTTGCTTGCTCTAGAAACCAACAATAATCTTCTTTCTCAAGAAAAGGTTGAATTGATTGCTAAGATGAATAATTATCAAACTCAACAAGTTCTATGTTCTTATTCAAATTATGGTATTATTGTTAGAGAAAGAGATTATTTTCTTTCAAGTTTAGATCAATAAAAATTAGATATTGCAAAAAAATTGATGAAATTACTAAGCTACAAAAACATGTTGATAGTCTAAAAAGTAATAATATTCTTGATAAAATCTTGAAAAACTCTTCTGGACAAAAAAGAAGAAGGGGGCTAGGCTATGTACCTAAAGAGAAATCTTCTCAAAATCCTAGTATATGAAAATCACAAAAACCCAAATCAAAGATCATGTATGTGCCCAAAGACAATCTAGCACATAACCAAAATGCTAAGAAGAGGAATGAAATTGATTTTATTTGTTGTCATCACTATTTAAGTGTTGGTCACATTTCATTTTGTTGTCCATACAAGAAGAAGAAAGATGTTGACTTGGTTTGGGTTCTAAAACCTCCAACTTAAAATGGTTGGACATATTCGTTGAGATTTGACCTAAACTTCACTTTGAAATTCATAATGTCTTATCTCAACTAAAATAAACTTGAACTTGTATATCTTTGTATATTTTGATGGCTTAATTGTATTATCCAAAAATAATGACATGATATAATTACATGAGAAATGATGTACTGAAAATGAACCGAATTTCATCTTGTTTGATAAAGAGATCAACCAAAATCTCTTTCAGTTGAGGAAAAGTTCGACCAAAGGCTGGTGTGTCAGAATTGTTTTCACTGGTAAATCTATAGAACTTCATTTTGATCAACAAATATTTCGACTGAGAAGTCTTTCGATCGAAGAAAAGTTCTATCGAAGGTAGTTCTGTCAGAACTATTGATTAAGAATAAAATTATCACTTGAAATTAAATTTGGTGACACAAATCTACAATGAACTCTTCATATTAAATTGTTCTAAATAGTTGAAATGTTAAAATATTTATAGTAATGCTCCTAACCAAAAGTGCAACTATATGGGACCATAACTTTCATACTTTTTAGGTTTGGATGGTCTATGAAAATTACTCTAAAAAGCACATGGCCAGAGATAAGAATATTTCTATACACTTGGAGAAAAGGTAAAATTATTGGTCACATGTGAAAAAAGTTTCAAAGGTAAAACTATTGGCATAAGTGATGTTGGTACAAATTTTTAATTGTGCTATTTGTAAAAGAACTACATCATATGTACTATGACAATGGTTATGATTCATAGGAAAATATCAAAAGGAAAAATGATTGTAAACCTCTTAACTCTATGGACACTTTTTGAAAATAATGAATTTTTTATGGAATAAAAACATTTTTCATACAAGAAATTTTCTTAGACTACAATCATTACCTAAATTTTTGTGATAAATATGAGATTTATGTATTCTAGGCAAGAAAAAAATAAGATTTCTTTTCAAAAACTAAAACTTCACTCACTAGAACTCATTCATAAAGATTTATTTGGTTATATGTGAATTCTATCTTTAACAAAAGAAGGTAAAGACAAATTTGATCTGAAGTCACAAAAAGACTTTATCCTGGAACATTCAACATATAGCAAAGCATCTAGGGTTTATAACATAAGTGATGATTATACACAACAAGACTTTGTCATATCCTAAAAGAGTTGATTATTGGACAATTGCTATATGATCTTACCAAGAACAATGAATAAAATTTAGTTCCTAGAACTAAAGGCAAAACATTCATTTGAACTATATGCACATGATGAAATAAAGTTTGGATATCATAAGAAAAAATAAATTTGAATATGGCATATGCATCCATGGCTAGAATTGAGATTGTTTACATGTTATTTAACTCTACCCACTCATAAGGGCATCAAACACTTTAAATGGATGTAAAAAATTGTTTTCTTAATTGAATCATAAAAGAAGAAATTAATGTTGGTTAAACTCATGACTTGAAAAAAGATTGAATATGCATACAAAAAGAAAGATGGTTGGTTACTTATGCTAATATTAAAGAAAATGGTATAACTGGGATTATTCTAGATAAGTTGTAGATTCTAAAATTTTGCAAAACTGCCTCTCGGCCGACAAGGAGTTCGACCGAGGGGTGCCCCGATCAAATTCATGGTCGATTGAAAATAAGCCTGATAGAAATGATTATTTGTAAATAAATTCATTCACTTGCACACAACATTGGCATATTAAATATGTTATTTTCTCATCATGTTAAATACTTAGAGAAATTTCTAAATCAAAATAGTGCATGAAACAATATTGCTTAAAGATCATAAAAATTGACTTATAGTCTTACTTGATCAATTGATTTTAAAGCTGGTTATGATTTGAAATACTTAAACATTTTGAGCTCACTTTTTTTATGACGTAAAGAGGGAGCTCAAAAAATTCTTGGATATAATGTGCATATTTTTTGATCTTGCTCTTAATTGGATTCCCTATACCAAATGTGCTTAACATCCCTTATAATTGGTTAGATATACATTTATTGATCCCACTATGAGTCTAAACAAACCTCATATCATTTCAGGACTTAAAATCCCTTGTAAATGGTTGTGAAATTAATATAAAAAATACATTTATTAATCCCACCATGAGCCTAAAGGAATCTCATATCATTACAGGGCTTAACATCCCTTATAAATGGTTGAGAAATTAATATTGGTTTTTAAATTGTGGATAAATTTGACATTCTTTTTGAAGTAAACAATTAAGGAGGAGCAATCAATTAAGGGGGAGTCTTATAGATTTACACATATGATTATCTTTTTGAAATGACAAAGGGGAGAAATAAAATAAAGCAAAATAAAGTAAAATATTCTCATGAGTTTCATGATCTCTTGGCTTGACATTAATTGGTGGTAAATTGCCTTAAAGATGGATATCATGTTCCAAACCCCTTAAGCATATTAGCATACATTTTATTAGATCAAAGAACCTATTCATCTCAGGTATATCATAGGTATGAAACTCATTTCATTTTAAATATTTTTCTTATATTTTAGAAATGTTTGTTATCTTCAAGAAGGGAGCTATTTTTGGCTAAATTGGACATTAGAATACCCTTGGTTTTGACGATGACAAACATTTCATTCTTGTGGATCTAACATGCTATTTGAGTATTTTAGGTTTCAAGAAAATGAGGATATCATACTAAGTGGATAGTTGAAGATCAATGCACTTAAATGTTTAATATTTTCATGATTGTTCTCAATGTAAAAACTTATACAAGTCTATAATGTACAAGTACTTAGATATCATGGAAAACAAACGCTAGATATTCCCTATCCTCCAAAAACCCTATCTTACACTCACATGAAGAATTTAGGATTTATAGGTTTCATATGAGTCATAAATAGGACCTAACATACATTGAAAATCCTTGCAAAAAGTCCTTCTTGTTCAAAATTTTTTTCGACCAAGAGTCACTCGGTTGAAGACTCAGACAATCTAAACATAACTTTGCAAATCTTTAGTTCTGAGTCAAATTCGATTGACAATATTGTCGACCAACATATAGCCATTTTAATAGGTTTAAACACGAGAGAAATAGACATATAGCCATTATAGCTAGCTGAACCCAGACAGTCATTTGGTCGACAATATTGTGGACTGAGAGTCATCCAGTCGACAATATTGTCGACCGAGAAAAGTTCTGGAAGCTTTACATTTAACAAACATTTTAGCCATTGCAACCCAACTACTTTCTACCTAATGGCTAGTTAAGCACTAAGAACATTCTAGACACTCCATAGAACGTCCCTAAACACTTTCAAACCATTTTGTAAATACGAGAAGCCTTAGGACACCCAAAACACACAAGCTACATTTGAGCATCCATTCTAGAGAGCAACAAAGCTGAGAATCACTTGCTATCTTCTTCCTTGTGCTCCAAATTTGTGTCCTATAGATATTGTCTCCTATCCACCACATAAAACGTACATTCTAAGTGGATAGAAGGTCTAAATGCTTGATATAGGAATCAAGACACTGTACTTCATTGGTTAAGTATTTCTTTCTTCCAATCTATTTCTTTTGTATTGTACTTTGTTCTCCTTAACTACTCCTAGTGTTGGAGGGTATTGAAAGGAGGTTGCTTGGAGCTACTTCAAGGAGGTAAAGGCTTCTATAAGGTATTCTTGAGATTACTTCAAGAAGGATTCTTCAAAGGAGGTTGGAGCTACTTCTAGGTGAATGCTATCTCAAGGTGGTGGAGCTACTTCAAGGAGGTGAATTCTGTTCCATGGTGTTCTTGAAGTTACTTCAATAAGGTTGCTTCAAAGGAGGTTGGAACTACTTCTAAGTGAAGGATATCTCAAGGTGGTGGAGATACTTCAAGGAGGTGAACGCTTCTCTAAGGTTGTTTGAGGTTACTTCAAGAAGGTTGTTTCAAGGAGGTTGAGGCTACTTCAAGATGAAGGCTACTTCAAGTGGAAGGTGATTATATTTTGTTGTAAGAACCTTGTGACGTAAATAAAACAAATCACTTTCAAAATACCAATCGGAAACAATTGGGTAGTGGAATTACAACCTTTGATTCAAAGGTTGGAACCACTATAAATTGAAGTGTCTTCCTTGTTTCCTCCTCCTTCTTTGCCTTAAGTTTTTAATTAAATTTTAAAAGTACCTAAGATATATTCACCCCCACTCTAGATCTTTCAGATCGATGAAAGGATTTGGATAGAAATCCAGATAGAAACACAAATGAAGCACTATCACATGAATAAGCTATTATGATAGGAAAGAAATAATGGAACCCTAACATTTAATGACATTCACCCATGTACATAGGGTTAATACATAGGGAGGAAAGTAAAGAAATGGAGGGGTCAAAAGTTGTGACTACCTTGTTTTTAGAAATATATCCCTACTATGCTGAGATTAACACACCACTAGTCACATCTGGTCGGTGTGGAAGAAGGGTAGGAATACCAGATGGATTCTCACAGAGGTTTCTATGCTATAAAACACCCATCAAGGGGCCACATGTGCAAATCCAAAGGGGATAGTGACCTACAACTCTTCTACCAAATGATCCGGTGAATTGCCTTAGATATCCCCCAGAGAAAGTGGTAGAGAGGATAGCCATTACCAATCACCATCTATACAAAAATAGGGAAGAAGTTTCCATCCCTAGAACCCACCTTGCGGGCAGCTGTAGCATGCCAACATGCTGTTGACAGCCACATAATCGACGGGTAATGGCCTATGCTAATTCCACACATTGCATGTTTGAGTAGAATGGGAAAATGGTAAGTGGTGGAAGGGGTGTTATGGGTGGGGGAACGTGCAAGGGTGGGGGTAAGGAAGAAGAGGAAGTATAAAAAAAGAAGAAGAAGAGATGACACTGGGAGAGAGAGAAATAGAGAGGACGTGGGCTTCTCTGTAGAAGCCCTGAGGTTTACACAGCTTCTTTTGATACCCTCTAAAGAGAAATTCTTATTATTATAAGAGGAACGGTGTTACAATTAGTCATATATATAGTCTTATATCAAGGTATGGTATACCTCAATAACAACATAACATAAACTAAACCAATGCTAATGGGATTAATTTAAGGAAACCCATTTGGCTAATACTAAGATAATAAATAACATAAAATGCCACCATCAAGATTAATATTCCAAGTTTCCAACTAAGGTATACAAGGGTCATGTATATGTGATAACAATTTAAATATATACAAAGCCCCAATATACATAATTTGTATAGGCATGGGAAGAGTCAACCAAGACAAACTAATTATATCATCTAAGCAAGTTCCATGTTTATAATACAAATAATAGAATTCATTTATTATGTTCATCAAGACTAACATCTAAGGGAATAGTAATATTAGACATGAAATAGAAGTTATATAATCCATTTTTTAGTTAAGATTGGTGTTTCATATCATACATATCACATAATCATGTAATATATTCCTTAACACATAATCTCTATCTAATATTCTTAAATATGGATACTAAGTATATAATAAATTACTTTTTCGGGATAAAAGGGGGTACATAGAAGTCGTTAAAGGGTTAGGTAGGAAGGAGAGTAGCAACATAAGTTGTGGTACTTAGGATTCTCCCCATGCAAAGAGTATAAGAGTATTAGGTAAGGAGTAAAGGAGGGCTACCACTTTCTTGCATCAACAATTAAGAGAAGGAGAGATGAGGGAGGAGGATGTTGATGGGTTGGGTAGAAAAGACAAGGAGGACACACACCATTGAAATACAATGTTATTGGTCATGTATTAATAGGAAGGAGGATTAGGAATGAAATATGAGAAAGAGGAACATTGTGGGAAAAAGTGAGTAGAGTTATTTAATAGGGTCCACTAATAGTCGACACATTTACCTTTTCTATCCTTAAAATGAATTATTGAAAAGGTAAAAACAATGTTGCTTGTTGGACTTGGACTATCACATATAATACTTATCTTTGTGTCCATCCATGTTGCTGCAATTAAATAGATATCATAAAATGAACCATGAATCTCTTAGACCAATTTTCAATGTAAATACAACATCAACTAATACTTGAAAATGATACATTAAAAAGCACATGAACCTTTTCTTCAATCAACTTTTCTTCATTGGTAGGATATGAACTGATGGCATACAAAGTTTCATCGAATAAATCAATCTTGGTCAAAATCAATTAAATATAAGGAAAAGAAATATCCAGTAAGTCATGGATATTAATATAAAAAGTGTTAAGGTGCTTATTTTGCTTTTCTTTAAAATGTGGATAATTGAAGGGAATAAGAGGACAATAGGATAGAATTGTCTCTAAGGAAGGAGAGGGGTCAAGTGGCAAGGGAATTGAGGGGATAATTCCTACTGTCTCTCTCGTAATTGATTTTTTTTAAATAAAATTCACATATAAGCTCATTTATCCATAGAATGAAAGGGAATTTCGGATTTACTTCCACCCCTTGCTTGTAAAACGACCTTGGGAGCTTGGGAGCAAGAATAGAACGACCCCCAACCTGTTGGTAAGTCCTTGACCTTCGTTCTCCTTGATTCCATGGTGGAAATCGATAATAAATTATAGATTTCTTCTTAATTCGATCTCCTCTTCAACCCTAGCCAAACTTTTCAACCAAAAGCTTGAGGACGAGCCTAAGGGAAGTGCAAAATCTTCATCCACCATTGTTGGCTTGAGCTTGGAGATTTGGAGCACAATTGGAGGTGGGTTTTATAACTTGAAACCCTAACTTTGTTATTGCATTCAATTCCCCATCAAATAATGATCATTTCTCTATTTACAAATATTGATTTGGTTGATTGATGCAATCTCCATGGAAATCACAGCAGGTTTCGTGGGTCTAGAGCTTTATGATGATGAAATCATCATAAGCACACACATCCCCAAATATCTAGACCAAACGGTTTCAATCAAATGTCCAAACAGTTTCACAAACCGTTTGGGAGCAAACGGTTTCAGACCGTTTGGAATGAAACAGTTTCACTAAACCACATAGAAGAAAATGGTTTAAGACCATTTGGTGATGTTGACCAGAGTTGACCGTTTGAGGATTTATTCATAATGATCTAGGTTAAAGACCCATCAATTATTATTGATTAACTCCAATTAGTTCATGAGTTGAAGGTCCATCAATCACCTAAACCCTAATCGGGTTGAGTGCTGATTTCATAAGTGATTGAGTTTGAAACTTGGGTTGATTGACCCAAACCGTTTCAAAACCGTTTGGAGGTCTAGGGTTGGATATGGTTAAGTGTTGGAAGATCCAAAGATATGGTATTAACCCTAATCGGCTAAGTGTTGATTTTGCATTGGAATGAGTTGATGTTTTGGGTTGATTGACCCAAACGGTTTCAAGACCGTTTGGGAATCACCCAAATGGTCTCAAGACCGTTTGGGGGTCACCCAAGACTGTTTGGAGGCCTAGGGTTAACTATGGACAAGTGTTTGAAGGTCCAAAGATACCAAATTGAAATACAATTGAGTGCTGATTTGTTAATCAATCCAATGACCCAAACCCTAACTGGATGTCATGGATTTGATGATATGATGGGAAAACGGTCTCAAGACCGTTTGGAGGTCACCCAAATGGTCTCAAGACCGTTTGGTGGTCACTCAAGACTGTTTGGAGGTCTAGGGACAAGTATGGTTAGGTGTTTGAAGATCTAAAGGTACTAAGTTGAAGTGCAATCAAATGCTGATTTGGTGATCAATCCAATGATCCAAACTTTGATTGATTGACTTGGATTTTGATTTTGACATGAGAAAACGGTCTCAAGACCGTTTGGAGGTCATCCAAATGACCTCAAGACCGTTTGGGGTCAGGTCATGTCCAATTTGGATGAAGGCTCAGTGGTTTCAAAGTAGCCAATCTCACATTGATTAATGTTGAGGGATCAACGATTCCAAACCCTAATCCAATTGATTCAAACCCTAATTGATGATCAATTGAGGGTCAAATCAGTTGAAGGTTGACCTATTTAACTTAATTGAAGTATGGTGATAGGTCCAATTGATGATTGCTTACATGAATTCAATGGTTGAAGGATTCAACATTGGAAACCCAAATATAATTCGAGTGGTTGAGACCCTTTTTGGTCCTTGCGGTTTTGAGGGGGTTTGGAACAAATGGTCTCAAGACCATTTGGGACCAAACGATCCCAAACCGTTTAGGTGCATGCAGTTTCAAAAAGTCAACTTTAGCAAACGGTCTTCACCACCTACTTTACTAAACGGTTTTGAGTATTCAACCAAGACCGTTTGAGGTATGATTGGTCAAGACCATTTGAGGTCTAAGTGACCAAGATCATTTGGAAAGTAATTAATCAAATTGTATGAACACTTAAAGTGAATAAAGGTCAATGGTTTAAGTGGTCAATTACATGATGTAAATCAATAGTGTTTATAATAATGGTACCTTTAATGAGATAGGGTTATTAGTACCCTTCAAGTAGCTAAGCCCTAATGATCATGGTGACAATGACATAACCCATGATGTCAATTCTTCTTCAAGGTTGAGTTGACTTATCCTAATCAAGGTTGAACAAACATCATCCTATAGAGGATGAGAGAGAGAAGATTTCCTACATGATTGATAATCAAGTAATAGACTTCCTATATGAATGAATGTTTGATTAGGGTATAATCCTTCATAGTGAGATCATGAAACCCTAATTATGAGGGTTAATGAATCATAACCCTAACTGAGGATATTAATGGAAGTAATCTTACTACATGATGATGGTATGATCTTAATTCATAGTAATGGTATGATAAAACCTAATTCAGGGTACTTTGATGATCACTCCTACTTGGGGTGAATAGTAAACCCTAATTTAGGGTGATGTGACATGAATAGTAAACCCTAATCTAGAGTGATGTGATATGAATAGTAAATCCTAATATAGGGTGATGTGATGTGAATAGTAAACCCTAATTGTGGGTTATGGAATAAGAAACCCTAATTGGGGGTGATGTCATGAGAAACCCCAATTGGGATGAATAGTAAGTCTAATTATGGTTTATTGAATATGAAACCCTAGTTTTAAGTGATGTTATGTGGAACCCTGATATTATGATATGGTGTAAGAATCAATTCAGGGTGATGTCATGTGATGATATATGAAACCCTAGAGATGGTTTAATAGCCAGTACACCAAAGAGAGGTGTGGCTAAAATAATTAAATAAGATGAATATGTTATAGACATGAAGGATAGGGTTGATGAACCATGTGAATGATAAGGTGGTGATATTAATGAATAAGGATCTAAGAGACAAGATGATGCCTAGATCCTTGTACAACCATTTCTATACATGAGTAATATTCTATACACTTTACAATAATGAGGTCATGAAACTTTTAGGAATGATGTAGGTTATACTAAATAATGATGTGGATAACATCCTAAGAGTTGAAATACCTAAAATAGTTGATAATGGTTTATCTTATATCAACAATATCTATTTGTTGGATAAGTCCATATCATTAAAGACAAATGGACAATTCTAATGTGTGACCCATGCACCATATGATGAAAGTAACAAGTTAGTGGATAAAGTATTAAGAGGGAAATACCTCAATACAAAGTTAGTTGATTAACTTAAGAATGTGGAAATGAAAAGAAAGTGATACATTCAGATATGATAGATATCACATTCTGCATTTCATTGTAGACTTATCTTGATGAACCTCTAATCCAATACTCTTGGTTAAGAAACACATGAAATGTGTGATATGCAATCGTTACAATAAAGATGTGATGAACTCAATGTACTTTGATAAATGTTGACCAATATACCATGAGAATGGGGTAAGCTAATCAATGAGTATAATGTAATTATATCATGACAAGGATGAGAAATGAACTCATGCTTTGAATTGATGATCATTAATGATATATGATAAGAATGGTAATCATAAGAAAATACTTATGATGTCTTGGATGCTCCTAGAGGTGTGGAGTAATACATTAGGGTTGAACTAATAATGTGAGCATGAAACCCTAATTAAAGCATGATGGGAAACCCTAACCCTAATTTTGGGTAAAGGGAATGAAAAGCCCTAATTGATAGATAATCCTAATCCTGATAAAGGATGGTGGTGTTACTAATGTTTCATATGATGTGACAAATGACTTACATGACTGTTATCATGTCTATTTACCATGTAGACATCATGAGATGACGAACATAGCCAGGTATGAGCTATGATTTTCATATAATTAACATGTTGTATGGCCTTATGTGCCTAATGTTGTTATTGCTTAGTAAAAGTAACAAAATGTGCATGAACCTTATGAGTTCCATGAGTAAGTTGTTGCCTAGTGAAAGGTGGAAAAACATTTAATAGGCTTTGAAAGCCATGTGTGATACTTGTGTAACAAGTATTATGCATACCTCGGTCTGAGGACCCAGAGGTAATAGTTACCTAACAAATGGTAACAGTGATAGTGATGAATTGAGGGTATGAATACCCAAAGATGATAAGTATGATAATGATGTTGCTGAGGGAAGTGAACCTTCAAAGAAATGAAATGAGCGACAAAGATCCTAATGTCTTATAAAGACTGACAAGTGATTGATGAAAATAGTACTTGTTTCTTAATGGCATTTGTATGAATAAGTTATGTTTGAGAACTTGATTGTTCTAAAAGAATATGACAATGTACTTAATTAATTAAGTGAAATCATTTCATGTAGAGCCCTGACCATAGATCCATCATCGTCAGCAATAGGTGATGGTGAAACGGGTGCTCCGTGGCAAAACCCGGAACACATATTTTGAGTATGTGGGGGTTATAGGCGCGAATATCCCTACGCCCTAATGAGGGAATTGAGGAAAGGTAAATAACAAACCTATCAATCCTTCATTACTTGCACCAGGATAGATGTATCATGAATCTCCCGAAGATTAGGATAGATGCAGTACACATCTCCCAATATTGTTAATGCTAGATCGATGGAGATAAACATGAAATCTCACGATCGTGAAGAGAGTACAACACACCACTGTAACTCTAATAGAAAAGTTGTCAGTATACCCTGGAAAGCTATATATAGCAGAGACACATGATGTCCTGCATGGAATCTCACACTGACCAAGATATGGGAGGTTTTGGTAGCCGACTCTACCTTTGACCTTGTATGGTACCAATTTCGACTTCGTAGTGGTCGGTTGGAGCATGAGCGGTATACCTCATCTCCTCAGGGAATAAGTGTGATTATTAAAATGTAATTAGCCGTTTAGCATGTTTGCTTAAGGATTGAATACAGAAATTCATTGGCTGATGTTATACTTCCTTTATGCATCTCTAGTTGATAAATTTTATTTATATCTCTTTACATCCATTGCAAATAGATAGATGAATTATGAATCTACAAGGAGTAGATGCAATGTCCTCCTTAGAGAAGGAGATTATACTAATATGTTCAATCTATATGTAATATTGATGTTATTATATAAAAATCTTGTTCAGTTTTAATTATAATAAACTGTTATAATACTATTTTGGTGGAGAGTTATATTTCCCGCTGGGACAATTTACAATTGTCTCACCCCCGTGGGATCCAATATTTTTAGGTGGACGTGGACCAAGAAGCATATACTCTTTTGTAGAAAAAGAAGCGCAACAGCTTGGACAATAGTGAGATCTCAGGTGGAGATCCTGACTGTCAAGTCATAGAGTCAGAAAGTCCTATATGTCGTCTCTGTACTCTCAGGTCCTTGGAGTTTATAGTTAGTGTTTTAATGAATCGATCCGAGATATTGGCTTGATGCTTCGAAGTTATATGCTGTCTGTATGTTATGTCTTGAGACAGCTGATGTTGTAATTCTCAAGAAGATATAGTGCAAAATATGTATTTTGAAATAGAATGTAAATGTTATACTTTGGTTCTTAAAGAAAAATATTTCCTATGTGTGGATCTCTTTGCAAAAAGTTTTAATTTTTAGCGATTTTCAGTAATCCGCTGCAAATGATTCGCTTCCACTTAGTTAATCTTGTTTTCGCGAGTCGGTCGTTACACATGCCTACATATCACCTCTGGGAATCATGTCTAATGCTAAAAAGCAATTAGTAATTAATATTAGGATTACAAGTCCATACCTAATTAATTGTATAAATACCCATACAAGGGACCTCTTTTTTTTTGGAGAAGTCAGGCGGTCTTCTTATTCATCTTGCCCACCTCATGCAAGCGAAATTAAAACTGGCATTACAATTATTAGACAACTGCAAGAATTGAAATATGGTAGTACTACTACCATTACATGGAGGTGCTAGTCCAGTGTCCAACACACAACTAGGGGGTTTTTTATAGTGGGTATAGCCTATGCTCTGTCTAGCATGGTACTTAGCAAGACCGTCAGCCTACTTGTTGTTCTGTCTTTCAATGTATATGAGCTATGTAGTATCCTTCTTAATCAACTGAATACCTCGGATGATATTAGCAAAACGAGGATGATTCCAGTACTCATCACAGATCATAATAGAATCTTGACGGCAGTCAGTTATAATCACAGCATCCTGCGCTGCACTTCCCTCAATAATGCTAGCAGCCAACCCGATAGCCATAAGCTCCGCCTCCAGAGGATTCCTTGCCGTAATCATCTGGCCCACACCACTAAGCCAATTGCCATTAGAGTCAGTAATAACAACTGAAATAGCTCCCTTCCCCTTCTTCCAAGCAGCGTCAGTGTTGAAGCGGATGGTTTCCGGCTTGTGGTTTTCAGAACTGCGTCTTCTTACCTGCTCCTTGCTGTTTTCAGCTGTGGTCCAAACTCTATTGTTCATCGTAATCTCTTGATTAATGAGGTTAATAATATGTTGAGGATTATGTTCTTTGCCTTCGAAAATCCATAGATTGCGCTGCTTCCACATGCTCCAGCATATAATAAAGAACAGTTGTTTATGAGTATCCGGTGCCTTGATATTCATACTCATCCACTGATCCAGGTTCTCTACAGACCAGAACCGATGATTGTAATCAAAATTCAGCAAAGAGTGCCACACGCTCTTCACCTTAGGGCAGTCCTGGAGTGCATGTAGAGTAGTCTCATCCGCTACGTTACATCTGGGACAAGTAGCAATGGACGTCATCTTATGACATTTCCTGTTGTGATTAGTAATAAGAGCTCCATTAGTTGCAATCCACATAAACATCTTTATACGCACTGCCACCTGTGCATGCCAAATACGGTGCCAATGACCTTGCCTTTTGATTTCAGTCTCTGCTCGTATAGCATGATATGCCGTTTTGGCAGTGTAGCTTCCTCCTTCATTGAGCATCCACACCCTTACGTCTTTAGCTTCTGGATCAGTAGGTGGATTTAAGTCATAAATAGCCTTTGTGACGTCTGCTAGAAACCAGTACTCTAAGAAGCTACGATCCCATTGTCCTTCCATATTTACCAAGCTGCTAACTACCAAGTCATCCAGCTCTGTAGGAATAGGATGAAAAGCATGGTTGCTTAACAAGATGACATTGGGTAACCACTTATCATACCAAACATTAATGGAGCTTCCACTCACAGGACTCATGTAAGTATTGGCATCCATAAACGGTTTGGTGAGAACAACGTTTCGAGCCAGATGAGACATGTTCTGGGCAGGACTTTGCATGTCTTTCAGAATTCTCTTAGTCATGGCCTCACTCCAGATGGTCCCCCTTCTGCTATAGATATCCCAGCTGTTCTTCATAAGGAGTGCTTGATTCCACTCTCTCATAGACTTAATCCCAAGTCCTCGATGGATCTTCCTACTCGTAATACGGCTCCAAGATATGAGGGGAACTCCCCTTTTACTTCTCCCCCCATTCCATACGAATCTTCTTATTTCCCCATAAATCCTATTGCATAAATGTAGGGGTAGCTTTGCCGTCTGCATAACATAAGTAGGTATAGAAGTTAAAGTACTTTTAGCCAGGCTAACCCGTCCCGCCATAGATAAACTCTTAGCCATCCAGGAATTGATAGTTTTAGTAACCTTCTCAAGGACTTCATTGTAGGTATCCCTGCTTACCCGATTGTGTATGATAGGTACACCAAGGTACTTTCCCAGGTCTTGAGTTCTCTGAAGGCCACTTCTTCGACATATGATATCAGCTTCCTTTCTCGTAACACTTCTCGAAAAGAAGACTCTAGTTTTCTCCACCGAAATAGCTTGTCCAGACGCCTTTTCAAATAACTTAAAGCACTTCATGATGGTGTTTATGTTGGATTCATTTGGTTTGGTGAAAATGATGATATCATCCGCAAAACACAAGTGAGCAATTCTCGGACCTCCTCTACCTAGTTGCATGGGAGTCCATTTCTTTTCTGATACAAGTTGAACAATCAGTTGGCTTAACCTCTCAATGCATAGAACAAAGATGTAAGGACTCAAAGGATCCCCCTGACGTAATCCTCTGGAAGGCTTAAACTGAGGTGTCGTCTCACCGTTCCAAGAAATTTGTGAGCTACCCAACCTGATAGAATTCATGATATAACTTTGTAAGTTGTTAGGAATGCCCGTTCTCTCAATAGTATCCTAGATAAAGCTCCACGCCATTTTATCATAAGCTTTGGTGAGGTCTACTTTGATGGCCATAGTTTTACTTGAAGTCCTCCTTTTCATCGTATGAATGAGATCCTGTACAACAGTAATGTTATCAGAAATTTTCCTCCCAGGTACAAACGCACTTTGTACCGGACTAACCCATTTGGGGATCCACTGTTTCAGGCATTCCACCACCACCTTAGAACATAGTTTAAAAATAGTGTTGTTTAGAGAGATGGGCCTGAATTGAATACGGCAGACTGGCTTCTTGTCCTTTGGAATGATCACAATGGTTGCATTACAGAGCTTGTCGTCAAGTATGGAAGAATTTAGAGCTTCTTGTATCATTCTAGTAACAGACTCCTTTACATAGGACCAGTTAGATTGTAAGAAATGTGTGGTTGTTCCGTCTGGACCTGCAGCCTTGAACGGGTTCATGGAGAAGAGGAGGTGCTCTACTTCCTCCATATGAACTATCCTCGCAAGATGCTGACTTTTTACATCAGATATAGTTTCAAAGTTGCATGGGATCCGCCTCATAGACGGTTGGCTGACGTTGCTAGGAGTAGTGAAAATCTTTATGTAAAAATCAGTAACCAAGTTAAAAACTTCCTTACTGTCAGTACCCAGCCTCCGTCTGGATGTTTGATGGCTTCACACCTATTCATTCTTGCACGTTGGTTGACATAAGCATGATAGAACCGTGAATTTGTATCACCATCCTTAAGCCAATCAATGTGACTTTTTTGTTTCCAATCCTCTTCCTCCTTATTCATCAAGTTATTTAGATCATCCTTCCATACAAGGGACCTCTATAAACAAATAAATAATACATAATTTACAAATCATCCTTCTTTTTCATCTTGCTATAATCTGTACATGTTACTAGTGGATGCGCCACCTCATATGACATTGCTCATGTACTTCATACACACTATTTCCTCATGGATAAGACCCCATAGTCAACATCAATAAATGAATATCTTAGCATCAAAGATCATATAATATGACAACTTGGCTGGACAACATAACCTCCCTCCACTAAGTATGAAGCTCATCTAGGATACCATAGTCAGTCAAATGATTCCCAAACTATCAAACGAAATCAACATGGTAATATAGTGAACGATGCCTCATCCTTGGGATCACAATGAGGATTCAATACACCTCCAACACTAGTGCATATGGCACAATGTATCATTTCCATCTTATACTCACTGCCAAAAAATATTTGTATATTTTTCACAGGCCAATTTTTTTTCTAGGTGATGTTAATATTTAAATTGATGCCAAAAATCTAGATGATGTATACAAATATATGTAATATATCCACATCCTGAATCAATAGTTGGTGGAATCCTACAAGGCCTAGGAGCATCAGGAAATGTATCTGAAGCACTCATAACACTCTTCCTTGTATGTTGTTTCTTCATTTAGTAGTAGT
Organism: Alisma plantago-aquatica; assembly: GCA_963693085.1. Lineage (NCBI taxonomy): Eukaryota > Viridiplantae > Streptophyta > Magnoliopsida > Alismatales > Alismataceae > Alisma > Alisma plantago-aquatica. The sequence continues at coordinate 1,319,389,075 of OY856412.1, read as the reverse complement.
TAGACATTATACAACTCTAATGACACCAAAAGGGGCAATGCAGTTTTTTTGGTGTGTATGTCGTAACATTAGTCATATGATAATTGTAATGGGATACTTTGTATTTGATTTTATTATTAATAATGACAAGCACATTTATAATATATGTATTAGTATGATATAATGACTAAACATAATAATGTACTAAGAGTGAGTAATTCAATGATTTATGATTTTGGGTTGAAAACTTGAGCATTAGATCATGTGTATTATAAGAGCAGTCATTCTTGTTTGGTCCATAGATAGGATATTATTGTGGTAGATACAACAACAATGAATCACATAAACTATTTCATGTGGTGATTGATGACTAAGTCTAATTAGTCATGAAACTGAACATCAATTTAGCACATAGGTATCTATTAGACAACAAGTATACTTGACCGAACCCCTTTGAGAATAATACTTGGAGCCCATGAAATTCCATTCAAAATCATATCACAATGTAAGAATGATAATTATGTTCCTTAAACCTGAAAATTTTCTATAATAATCACATATTTGTTCAGTATAATTTGACACTAGTCAAGTAACCTTAGATAAGGGTTGCAATTAAAGTGGTGACTGGGTGCACTATCACTTGTTGATTATTTTAAGTGATGTAAAAGGAATTTATTCCTCCTATTAGAGTGATATCATGGCCACTAATATATGACACTATGAAATGAATAAACACAATGATGTGAGTCAATATTGGATATTGAGCTCACAATATGTCAACAACTTCCTCTAGATCAAGAAAGATAGATCGATTCTTAAGAGAGTGAAGATTACATGCCTCAAGTTCACTTTGGATCTTAATGAAAAAGGGATTCTACGGTCATGGTAACATAGATAAAAATGGTTGAGTTGTTCTCATACTTAACCAATTACTTCAGTTACAATAATGTGAATCTAGATACCACTAATTGCATGTGAAGTCATAATATGATTAAAACATCACTACCAACACAATGTTGATCCTATAGGGTCACCAACATAGGATGCATATAGAAAATGAGTGTAATCTTGGCCATCATTAGAATTGTTTCAATCAATAAAATTCTAAGTTTTATTGGCTTCTATAATGTTTAGATGATAAATTGGAACTATACTTTGTTTTTTGGCACCCTAGGCATTCAACTAGAGCGTCTAACCATTGGGTTAGATGTTAGATGGCTGGCTATTATGACTAGGCAAGCTATTTATGAAATGTCAGGATAAGTGTAACCACTAGATGATCAATTAAATTCACTACCCAATAATCTAGTTCATATATGATCAAATAATGTGATAATCCAATGAACTACTCATCATCGTGTTTTCTAGAAATTTCAAGCCACTCGACTAGACGAGCTAGTCAATTGGATAGAAGGTACACAAATACCGATGAAAATATAGTTATTGGCTCTTTCTTTCTTGGGTTATTTTTAACTAAAATACTATATTCTTATTCCCCTATTTATAGGGGAGTGTCAACCAGTGCCTAGGTCACCACATTTTCTATATTTGATGCCCTAGTCCTAATTCTCCATAGAGGGAGAGAGATGGGATAAAGTGATTCTATCATTTCACCAAGAGACTTCTTCTTCCTCTATGCTCAAGCAATGTGATGTGAAGTTCTAAATCCTCTACATGGATGACATCAAGATGCAAGCACTACGAGACCTCATTAAGAGCATTGAATCGATCATCATCAATGCACCATAGTAGGGTACACTCACCACATGCTAATGAGAATGTGTTTGGATTTAAACCACGTAAAGGTATACCTTGTGAATAAGCCAATACTGATTATATATGGCTTTTAGGATTTTGGGAATTTTTTTGTTTCTATTGTACATGTCGCATCCCAAAATCCCTAACTTCCCTATAAGATGAATTCTAAAGAAAGAAGAATGCATGACGATGAAGGATGAAAATTGCATGTGCAAGTCATAAAATCTCTTCAAACATTTAATGAATTGAAATAATCCCACAATTGATGCAATTACACCATTGCATTGTGATGACTGAAGAAGGTGGTTGCCACTATTTTATATAGAAAATAACCCAAATAATAGATACATTTGTTTCACCTTGAGCACACCCTAAGTGCTAATGTAATTGAAGTAGACGATGTAAGATATACATCTCACCCGAAGCTGATGTCAGATATGCATATAGATCCAAATGTTTGTTCGATTGTAAACCACTAAACTAGATAGCCATATTCATAAATTTGGTATCCTAGGGACATAGGACAGATAAAGACAACCACTACACATAAATACTACAGAGCTCCATTTGTCTTCACCACATTAGTCTTGATTGTACCACATAAACACTAATTCAAGGTGGCAATGTTAAAGATGATCAATTCGAATCACATATTATAAATTTCCCCCCACAAATGCAAATAGCCCATATGTAGGATCAAACTGCATCTCCACAAAAAATAGAGAAGAAAACCATTTATTATCACTAATCTTGATGAATGAAAAATCATTTTGAATGTGAGTTTCTTTCAACATAAAACAATAGTGATAGGACTCAATAAATAATGTTTGAGGATGGAGGCATCCAAATTACCCCAAAATATTTATATATTATCTATTTTAGCTAAGAGAACATCTATAACAAACCCAAATTAGTTATGCTTCCTTAAAATCATATTGGAAAGGGGCCCTACAATCCTATCTACAAATGAAGGTCAATGATGTGCTAAATAAGTGTGCACTTACTCACTAATAAAATTGGGGAGCACCCAAGGATGTGCCCACCATAGCAAGGTCATTCTCAGCATGATCCATCTCAAGTTCCATAACTCACACTGAATGCCATACCTCTTGTCAAACATCATCATGTTTTATCACATCAATATCCCAAAATTTAGAGAAACATCATGGAATGATTAGGGCATCCATTTTGCAATATCGGCCAACAATTGAGGAAACATTGAAAACTATGAAGCCATTCAAAAACTTGTAATAGAAAATGAAAATTAAAATTCGTTTCACGAGGGGAAATATTACAAGATAGGATAGTGCCTACACATGCATCCATCAGAGTACAACATACAAAACAAACAAAATCTACTTAAATAAGAAAACTTTTCTCCAGGAAATATGGCATCTTCCATAACAAGCCTTTCTTATTTCCACCAAAAACAAAATCCCCTAAGTATATGGAGAATACATGAAGGTAGGCTCAGATACCATGCTGCAATACCATCCTTCAACTAGAAGGAGTCTCATCATCCTTGTCTACTTCATCTTTATATAGTGTTTATGTCGATGACAATCTTGGTATCAAATATATTATGCATTTATGAAGTACATAGTATCACCAGGTGCATAGGACTTCCTAACAAAAGATGGTCACCGTTCCATTTGCTCCATCACATAAGACTAGACAAAGAAACTTGATCCAAAAGTGCCAAACTAGGATAAAGGATTGTAGATACCCTTAGGGCTACATTGATGTAAATTTCATAGTACAATCCAATCCACCACACCGTAGAGTCATTTTGCTAATGTTAGGATATCACTATGTCCTATCCTATTTTTGCTCTCTCTCGAAGTAGCCGAGTACTATTTTTGATACAAAGAGGCCACATATGGTTCCCAAGACAGTAATTCATAGGCCTCAACCACATGTGCATAATACTTCCTATCCTTCTCTTTGTTTTACACATCACCTCTATGTAATGTGTATACATTAGTGTATTAACAAGATACCACATAAATAATCCTATTTACTTATCAACATAAATATAAGCCAAAGTCATTATAGAATAAACTGTCTATTCCCTGACACAAATGTACCCCTCAAAATACATGAGGTCATGCTAGAACAAATCCATGGCATCTACATTCACCAACTCCCCTAATGATAGGCTCATTGCGGTGGACATTTTATTGCTCAATCCACTTCCATGCCACTCTCTCTCATCTATATGAAAATAACAATGGGGAAAGATGAACAATTGAATATTTGGGGGTACTAGATACTATACCCTCTCATCCTAGAAATTACCTTAGCTACAAATTTCCAAAATGGACAGAAACAAACATGCAATACAAATGTTACTTGACAATCAACCAAATGCAAGATAAAATTTTACAATCTACAAACCATACAACTCAAGTTCTAGACATGTCAACACACATCATGTGGTATTCATGACTATAGTCCCCTAATCAACGAACTTGACACCATACATGACTAGTGGGCACTAGGTAAGTCCAATATTTGACACCATCATGTATTTATCAATGTTAGTATGGAAAAAGCTTGTATGCTCAATATTATATCAGAAAATGGATTATCACATTATTTCAATCATAGGATATAAGAAAATATTTTAGAGCAATAATACTTCAATTATGAATAAGAAGTAGTTGCACAGGTGATCGTGGTGAAGTTAGTCTTCCCCAACATCAACCATAACACATTGATGCTTCATATTCACTAGAATCCATAGGCCACACCACCCCATAAGTAGATTAGAGTTAGATACCTTTACAAATAGAAAAAAAACATCATATGTATCTCTTCCTACCAATTGAATTATAAATAACACACTCAAAAGAAAAACAAGAAGTACAACCCTCACTCTCTGATGAGTGTGCACCAGAGTTTGTTGGGGATGACTGATGTCATTTATAATGAATATACCTTACAACTAGACTATTTTTAGAATAGATTCATGGGTACCTAACACATTCATTGGAGGGACCATGCTAAATGAAAGGAAGACATCTCTAAGATTCCCTCTTTAAACAAACACTATCAAGACATCAAAGCGCAATTAGGTAAATGCTGAAAAGTTGCCTACAATCAACATCATTTCACAAAAACCAACGCGGAAGGTGTGCACCTTATGACGAAACCTCTCCACCAATACTACTATAATTTTTTTGTCCCCCATATGAAATAGAAAATCAATAAGTTTCCTAAAGCCTAATAGGTGTAGTAAGTCTTGCTTTATATCATTCGACTACTCGAATCTATTCCAAACCTTTTCCCAGGATTTTCAAAGCAAGATAGAATCTTTAATTCTCAATACATACATCATATGATAAATTTAAGTTAACACTAGACAAAAAGTATTAGAAACCTTATGCATACGTTCTCCCCAGTGTAGACAACCTACAACCCTTCTTCCCATATGAATGAACACAACGAGTGACCACCTTGTCCCACTCACCTATACAACCATCATATAAACATGCACTAGAAATAGTATTGTTATATTACTTCATATTCCTATGGGTTGTAACCTATGGATTACATTTGTCATTTCAACCCACTAAAAGTTCTTAACACAAGTTGGCTACCTTCTATAACTATGATCGTAACTTCTACCCAAACAATACAACAACAACAACAACTGATGCCTATATCATGAAAACAACAATGAATAATCATACATTCTACATATTTATATTTAAATGGGAAATCAAACATACACAAAAACACCATTTCTAATAAAATATTTAAAAAATAGTTACTAGAAATTACTAAACATAAAAAAAAGAGATATATGAATAAAAAGAGATGACCTCTGTCCCTTGGGTGGATAATAATTATATTCTCTATGAGAGCACACTAAACTGTTTGTACGAAGACTGTAAACTACTTCAAAACCACTAAATTTGAACTCCAAAAAACACTAGTTTGTTTGTAAAAAACTTGTAAGTGTCCTTTCATGTAGTGTGACTGACAATAGAACACTCAAAGTCATTCAAAAATGAAAGTGGTCATGGTGCCTTGCAATGGTCAAATTATATGCATTTCCCAAGGTGGAAACATACTATGAGAAGACCCGCATTTCCCTATGCTAGGTGGTGAGTCACACCTCTCCTTCAAACCCTATGACTTATACATCATCAAGGGACAAGTGTGTGACCACCTCGATTCATTATCCCAAATGTCTAGGGGATCTAGTCAGCTTTGAAGAACACTCTCATGCTGGATCAACCCATCTTCAAGCCCCCTAAACTATATTTTAACCCAATTAATGACTTCTATGGAGGCATAATGTGTCCAATTGAATTCTATCAAGGAAAAATACCCAACTAGTCGACTCAGTCTCTTTAGGCACTAGTTTATATAACCAAACAATCCTTTATTTGAGGAGAACCTCAGTTTAAGCCTTATTCTATAAGCCAATTCATTAATAAAAGTAACACAAATAATATGAATCAAAATCTTGTTAGGAAAAGCACACCATGTAAGTCTTATTATGATAAAATCACATATAATACGTACAAGGGTTAGGAACTTACAAAGATTTGGATTGGTTCTGTTCCTTCTATGAGTTCAATTTATCCAGACACGTTAATTACTCACTCGTATTTTTTAACCTACACTTATTAACAAAAAATGTTTATCAATCAGTATCAAGACTTCACTCCTCGCCATGGATGAATTTCCCAACCTCATGTTTAACCTCATCTTGATAGGGGAAATTGTGGAAATCCACTTTTGGTCTACTTAATATTGAGAGATGAATTCTTCTGAAATCATGACAACTATTGATTTAGTGACAACAAATGAAGTTAGGATATGTAAAATTATTTAGTTTAGAACATAATTCATAATGATTAATGGGAGTAACCATAGTCACTAAAATTTAGCCATATGTCATAGAGGTTGGATTGAAGTATGGGAAAGGAACAAAATCCTTTTAATTTCATGAGTTACATCATGAGGGACATTAAGACATGAAAATATGATTCAAAGTGATGCTAAATAAATACAAAAAACCATGAGACTTTTGACAAGATACATAATCAACTATTATGATTCAATAATCATGATTATTGATGGCAATGAAATGAATTGATATAAGAAATATACTAATATCTTTGAATGTTAGCATCACATCCATATGATTCAAATAACTTCTCCAGTAATCAGAAGGCAAACAACCAAGATAAATTTCTAATTAATTGAGTTTACTCGCAGATGAATTTTCTTGAAATTAATCAACAAAAGACTTTTGACCCTTAATTAATGAATCTAGAGTCAATTCATTTTAATCCACACCAAATTATGTAGGAAAACCACCTTACAGAAGTAAAAGAAAAAGTGGGCACACTCGTATGTTGTTGTAGTAGATTATAACAAAGAAAATTCACCTTTGGAAAGGTCCCCAAGTTTTTACCTAATCTAACGTGCAATAATTACCACCCGCAAGTGGACATGTCTGATCACAATATAGATTTAGGATTGAACACAAAGAACAACATTTTTAACACCAAAATGGATTTAAATCTATATAACAAATTGTAATTAACAAGGATAATTTTTTTTATTTGATTAGCTAAATTAACTAGGAAAGGAAAATATGAGGTATAATTTTTATACTATGATAAAACTATGAGGTTGACATGATTCTCTACCACTTCTTATGTAAAGACATTGCATCATCATTCATATGATCCTAGTGACATCATAACCTTTTGGAATATAAATTCTCTACAGACTAATCTTCTCATGAGCTTAGGGTCTTGTTACTTACAAATCCTTAATCTGTCTCCCCAAAGAATTCCCTTATGTGGTGGGGTTTGAGATATCATTTAGTATTCTAATACTTGATTTCAAGGTCTTTAGATTTAGGGTTATTAAAATCATGTAATATATATGATCACACTATAAAGAAAGTATAAATAATCTACTATTAATCCATAAGTTCATACAAGTAACTATTGATAATGTAGAAATAAAATATGGGCAGCAAGACTAATTTCTATGTCCCAGTAAAAGATATACTCTCTAACCATGCTCATGATACCAAATAGAGAGAGGGAGAGGAAGAAGCTCATGGACAAGATATCATCGTGGAGGAGAAGCTCATTGTCTCATCACAAATTATCAAATGATCGCTACAATCTTTGGCTACATTCTCTGACAAAGAATGTCTCCACATCAAGCCGCCGACTCCGGTCTCTGGCTCTTATTGGTGGAATTTAGGGTTGTATATAGGGGAGAATAGGATGTGAATCCTTATCCTAGATGCAACCTAAGTGCTTTTATATCATCCCATGATCAAACATCATACCCACCCTAATTAATCCAATGACCATCAACCATTTGTTGCAGATTTCTATAATAGAAGTTTTACACACTTGGGGGGGCTTTTACTCAACTAGGTAGTAGTTATAAAATATATTGATTGAATAAATAATCAAATACTTTTCCAATCCAACTTGAATCACTAAATTTTAAGATCAGATGTGGGATCTAGAGCCATTTTAGTACCAAGGTACATTTTCTAGTCGGGAAACCTGCTTTCCAGTCAAGAAAACTCACTAATTGATAAGAATTGCCACCTACAGGAGTTCATCTAACCAACAAAGCTGATCGGTCAATAAGAGTTGGAAAAAGGTTCCTGTTAGTTACTGACTACTTGAATATGAATTCTGATTGAGTTATCCACTTTCTACATGGTCTTCTACCTACAACCCAACTGCCTGACCTACAAAGAAAATAATGGGTGGGTCCGCTGACCATCCTATATTATATTTACATATTTTAAAGCTAATTGAATTGTTAATATATTGTAGATTAAATTAAATTACTGATTTGGTATGTAAAATTTATGACCATTTGAGTGACCATCTATACTTTAATAATCCCTCCTCAAATTTTTAGAGTTGGGGAGTGTGAAAATGTAATCTTTGATCATTCTCTTGGGATTTTCATAGAGGAACAATTGATTTTATCTTCTTCATACATAAACCAAAAAAGAAAACACCAAAAATATATTGAATATTAATAATTTGCACAAATTACTCAAAATATGGCAGTCCAATCATACCTTTTCTACATGCAATGTAGTCCAATCATTCTGGGTGTTACATCAACTATATTTTTGAAAACATGTCAATGGTTAGAAATCACCCTCTATAACCTAGGAATATTAAGATCATGTTCCATGGAAAATATGGTAGGTGTTAGAGGAGATAATTGGGATTATATATGATATTCTTCCTACTAATTAATGAATCATGTCTGAAGAATTTCCATGTATCCATGTATGATGTTATATGGGTAGTCCAATAATTTATTTTAATATCATTTCTTATGAGGCCTCAAATCCTTGGACATTATAGTTAAAATCAAGCACTTAATTTGAAAATGGGGTTGTATGAAAAATTCTATATGTAGTGCAATATACTTGTAAACTAAACCACCAAATAATTTCTTCAACTAACATTGATAGAACAATGAACAAAAATGAAATTTTTTTTAGGATACATGCAATGCAAGTAAATTAAATGCAACAGATGCACACAAAGCTAAAACTTGTCAAATAAAACAAGAAAATAAAAGAGATAGATGTGGGTGAAAAGAAGTGCATACCACCGACCTCCAACCCGAGCTTAGATATTTGCGAAAGATTGAGAAAACACTAAACCCAAGATGGAGGAAAAGAAATTATCAATGCTCATCCATAAGAACTTGGCAACTCAAAGAAGGTCTAGATAAAGGGAATATGGATAACGACTGGTAACTTGAACATGTGAACTCTATAGCATGATATGTGATCAGGTGGTCGTGGTAGTGCAAAAGTATTATCTAGATGGTTGAAGGAATTTTTTCTTTCACCCTACAATCCATTCATCATGATCCACCAATACTCCACCACTAGTAGAGGAAGTGTAGTAGAAGAGTATGGATTTGGAAAAAGTGTCACAATGTAGGAATGGCATTCATCTAGTGGTACCATGATCAACTCATTTGTAAAGTCAAGAGGTGGACTACCTTCTTATATGGTCAAGGTGGTATGTGACATATCTGCAATTAGTATTGTCAACTATGCTAAATCAGGTAGAGGATCTAGCTCTAGAATATGTTCATTCCCTATATTCACATGTAGAAGACATGGTGTTGGCATAGGCGGAATCATCATATCTATAAAATTAGAATGAAATATTTTTTTTAAATCTAATCCTCCTAGTTTAGCACATATTTAGCCTAAAAAACAATAGAAGAACTAGGGTCCTTGACCGATCTAAATCACACATCCAAAATGGTGTAGATCTAGAGTAGTCAGACTCTTAAATTTATAACCTGACACTCAACACCCCACAACTATTATACGGGGTCCGATGTAATAGATCGGAGTTGTACCATAGGGACAAGGTTGGTAAGTTCTAAGAACATAAGGCCTGAAACTCATATACACCAAATAAGAGGGTAGAGTAAAAAATGTGTTCCTTATGGAATGGTGGCACTCCGAACAAGGCAATAGAAGAAAAAGTAAGAAAGAAAACAAGAGAAAAAGGTCAAACAAGGAAGATGCAACCAAAGTATGAAAGGGAACTTGGATCTAATTTTACCTACTAAGATCTCTCACCAACATGCAATACTCACACCCCTATTTTGTACCTTTAGCATGTTTACAAGCAATCATCATATATGTCTATTCTTTCCGCTCTCGAGATTTAGGATAGATCTAGGGGATAAGGTTGTCTCTCTCTCAAGATGACAAACAAACAACCACAAAGCAAACCATATGATCATTAACTTTAGTATTAAAACATCCTCATGAATTCATACTACTCCATAACACTTAGATAACATTAATACTACTCTTTTGAGGCATTAACAATAAAACATCACGAGATGGTATCTAAGCATAAATGTGAAGTATTCAAGAACAAGAGTATGGAGATAACCATTGCTAAGAATATATATATATATATATATATATTCAAAAAGATTGTAAGTATATACATGTTGGGAGAGCCTTAGTGGCTAATCCCAACCCAAGTAATGAGTTTATCCACTCATTTTCATGAGTAGCATTTCACCTTTACAAATGTATGGAGACATGGAAAACTATAGGAAGGAGAATATGGAGAAAGAAAAGAAAGTCGAAGTAGGGGACCAGGGGATACACTGGTGGTGAGAGGGCGATGGCCACAATAGATGGGCTAGTTCTATTTCCCTTGGGTCGAAGCAAAAGTGCTGGAGATATCCTTTCCTCCTTCCTCCGTCACAGGAGGAACTCTGGGAATGAATGAGGGGAACAATTAGAGTTTTGGGAGTAGGACTGATGGACTCTTATCCATTGCTCCTATCAGCCGTTGGTGGAGGAAACCATTTGATGGCAGCTCCTTCCTTTGGCACTCCACGTCAAGTTAGAAGTGCTAGCTCTAGACCAATGTGTGCACCCCACTCTATGTAGCTGGTAGTCCCCTATTTGTAGGTGTCAGTCTGGGTCCTTTACTTGCGCCCCAAGCCTCCCAAGTACCCACCATCGGGGCATGTTCTCAATGGCCCAGAGTACGATACCTGTTAGGGCCACCATCGGATGTCACTAGCTAGTGTACCATTGGCTGATAAGTGTAGACACTCCACCGAGTGAAGCCTGAATGTGCGTCATCGATTGACAGACACAGAAACACTACCAGGTGATGCCCGCAGGTGTGCCTGCGAGTGATGGGTTGCTGTAGCTATCAACCAATGGCACAACAAGGATCTTGTAGGTAACATCCAATGAAGGTGAACCAATGACTACTCAAGGACTATTGGTTGACATCCGGTGATGGATCTCATTTTGATAATCAAGATTCTAGTGCTTTGCTTTCCTACATTTGATGTCATTATAATTTTGAAAATAAGGTAAGGAGAATATATGCAAGGAAGGAGGAAAGTGGATATGAATTTGCCTAAATAGCAGAGGAATATGAATAAAATAAGGCATATAGTATCCGCAAAATTGGATGTTATCAACTCCCCAAACTTAGAGTCTAGCATGTCCTCAGGCTAACAATTTGAATTAAAGCATGAAATGATTTCAAAGGGTATAATTGGTTATTGTTTATGTGATTGGAAAAATGTGATAACATCAGCCTCAAGTCAAGATTTATGTATCTGGTCAAGAGGTTGTGGGCACCTAAAATTCTCTTTCTTAGCCAGAAGTTATAATACTCGTATTGTTTGCCATGAATTTCTTCATCAGAAAGTTCCTCCCTCATGATGCACTAATGATCCTATTCCAGACTATACTTGCGGAAAGTTCCCGCAGAGGTAGCTTTCACACCCAACTTTTATTTTTTGGGTCTCCTAGCTATTGTTCTTGGGTAGGATAAGGCTTTTGTGATTCCTACATTCCTTAGGTTTTCTTAACCATTAAGTTGTCTTAGAGGCGGTGTTGCCCTAGAGGGCCCCGATTTAGTGTCAAGTGGTTGTGTGAGGTTCCCTTTGGAATGTAGGTGTGTAAAAGTTGGCTTCGAGACTCCACTACCAGGTGCGACATATCTGCATTCATGAGTGCAACAATACACTGGTCGGGTGGAGCCCTTCATCATCTTTCCAGGCACAACTCTCATGATTTTATTCCTCTTGGCTTTTATTCATGCTCACATGCTTTTGGGATAATGGGATTTTAGGGAAAGTTGGGCTATCGTGCCTCTTTAGATCCCAAAGTAGGGAGTTTCAAAATTAGAAGGGGTAGCTATTTCGTCTTTTGCCAAAGCTATGTATTTTCCTACCTGTACTTGGGATCATGGTGTCAATCAGGAGTATGGTAGGCTAAGTTCTCCTTTCCTTGAAATTTATTTTTGGTTGACTAACATACTTGTGCCTTCTACATTATCTTGAGGTTAGGCTAACAATTAAGACATTATCACACTCAAATATTTTATAAGTGGGTTAAGAAGCCCTGATCTATCATTCTTATAATAATTACACTTCGAGCTAGCCTGAAGACAAGAAAGTCTAAGAGTTGGGGTTATGATGCAATCCTGGAAGAATGGACTCAAAATTTTCCCTTTTAAGACTACTTGTATACTGAGATTTCAGAAAATGGTATTATATGCATGTACAAATATCAAGTAAAAGTTGGCCAATTAGGCTGATCATATTTTATCAAAAAAATTGTCAAAATTTGTTAAGCAGGACAAAAAGCAATTAGTGTCAGAGTGGAGATGTAGCATGTTCACCTGTTCAAACCCCCCAAACTTATCATCCACCCTGTCCATAGGGTGTCAAAGAATGAGGTTGAACTAGAAAAAGCAAATTATAGGTCATTGTGTGCATTCGACCATTCCGAAGCTAGGATCTTCATAGTATATTGTCCTCAGAGGTGGTGGTAGTAGTCATCTTGACATTGTTCAACCTTTTAGTCTGAAGACAACATTTGTATCCAATAAAGTACATAGAATCCATAATCATTTGAAAAGAGGTTCGTGCTGTGGAAACCTATGACAAAATTGTGGTTTCTCAAACTTGATATCAGCTGGAACACCGCATCCAAAGATTCTGATCAATTATGTAATCTTATTGGCTACCAGGACGACTTTTTCTTCAATAATGTTGTTGGTTGTTTGGTGATATTTTGCGTGCTTTGTATTGAACATAGAATCAGAGTTGTTATAGAAGATGGATGTATTATTGATGGTGTCCACTGCTAGTAGTTCCCAGTGTCCATCATGTAAAATAAGCTCAAATATCCATCGGGGAACATTGTACTTTAAGTTCTCTATCAGTTTCTATAGCTCTTCGGATTAATTTTTCGATATAATATCTCCCAATATTTCATAAAATTCCATGTATACATTGGTGAGATTATCAGCTAGCAGTAGCTGACAAGCTGTCATGACATTTATTGTCACGTACCCTCCTATTGTCAAGATATCATAGAGGTCTGGGAGCAATATTTGTACATCTTCTCTTTCAAAAAAACCCACAAAGTCATCCTCCCGTGGTTGTAAAAAATATATTAGGATTTGGACTTTTTCCATAGAAAGGCATAGAATGCCAATTCATTGAAGTTTTCAAAAGTAGACATTGTGACATCTGTCGGTTTTAGTCCTTTTGGTGTGTCAGTAGCTTGTTTTTCTTCCGTGCATAGCTCACTTCCTTTGACAACTTGTTCTTATGGAGGTGAGGTTATTACTATGGTATTAGTGGGGGTTGGGATCAAAAGAGGTTGCATTTGTGGCGGGCTGGTTGCTTCTGTTACAACTTTTGGAGTTTGTTCTCGCTCAGTAGTGGTAGGGACTTCCACTGAGGCTTCATGTACTTATTGAGGTTGTTTCTTCTCTGCATGTATATATGTTTCATGTGTTGTATTGGGTGGTGGTGGGGTAGTAGGTGGCACTAGTGACGTCCTTCTTCCTTTTGTAGCCTTGAGCTTTCATAGCTCCTCTCTCCAATGAGTCATTTTAGGCAGAGGAATAAGAGAATATTTACGCCTTGGTATGTATGCCATCTGCTCATCATAGAAGAACCTCCTATCATCAATGATCTCCATGACATACTTCCGTCATAGGGAATGCATGTCTTCAGCGACAATCTATTTCTGTGGGATGCCTCTATTACTCTTAGTTCTATAAAAGCATCATCTCCTGAAGCTTGTCCCTCTTGAGTGAAGCTACAATCAATATAATGTCTTTCCAATTAGGATAGTACCACCTATTGACCCCTTGTATAAGCCTTTTTAGGTGGGTTGGGATCTCTTGTATCGTCCTTTGCTCAAGTTTTTCAAAGACCATTCATCCACATGGTAGGTCTTGGGCGCTGAATTTTTAAGTGAGAACTCTCATATCAAAAAGGTCAACTACTGTCAGTGGTTGAAGGCCTTGAAGGGTAGTGTGATGAACTTCATGTTTTTATTTCTGTCTAGGGCATCCTGGAGCTCGCGGATGGATGTGGTTTCTCTCTTCTCCCTAAAGAGGTGGGATTCTAGGTTGGATGCCACATTAACTAGTGGCCCCATTTTGTCTCTATGCATGAATTCTTCGATAATTGTTCTGCACAAGAATTTGAAGATTGTTCTGCTTATATTTGCTTGGGTGTACAAAATAAGAACGAATGTCTTATCTTGTTAGCATGTATAGGTTGTTGCGGTAGATGATATCCTGTCCTAGCTTGTCATCATCGAGTATATTAGCCAAGACATCAATGTCTCCAACTAGCATGTTGATGATTGAGAACATATCCATATCAACCATCTTTCATGGAAGAGGGGGTGGTGCAGAGGAAGGGGGTTGTTTATGAGTGGGGAGGCTGCTGTAGGTATAGAGAAGACATGGTTCACATGTTTCAGTGGTGCTTCGACAAACATGTTTTCCATCTTCCCAGTGTCCTTCTTAGATATTAATAGTTCCACTTCTACCTTAAAAGAGAAGTGAAATCCTAAGCTCTCTACTGGCTCATCCAACAATATCTCCTTCATAAAGCTATCTGTTCTGTGGCTGAATAGTGGTTCAAGTTCATTCGTCACATCTACTATGGTCTCAGTTATTTTTCCTACTACAACTTTTGCATCCTTGTCCTCATTTTCCCCCATATCTTCTTCATTTTCACTTGCTCCTTCCCCACCTTTGGAAGGATGTGTAGATTCTATAGGGCATGAGGTGTCTTGGTTTGTTGGTTCATCGTGCCCATTTTTGTTGAAGTTTGTAGAGAGCCCGGGAAATGTTGGGGATGTGGGTATGTCGTTTCTCCCAGTAGGCACTCATCTATTGCTAGCAGAATCTGTTGGATCTTCTTCCTCCAGAGGGAGGGTGCATGTTGATGTCATCACCTCAGCTCAAGCGTTTCTTGCCCCATCTTCACCTTTGCTATCAGCAAGCCCGCTCTGAGGTGGAAATCATCATCTGATGTTGGTTCCATGGAAGCTTCCTGATGTGCCTCCATAGACATGTTGATAGTTGGTGGTGAGTCCTCTTTTCTTTTTGCTGCTTCCTCTCGTAGCTTCATGTTTTCTCCTCATAGTTCATCCCGTTCTTTTTGTAGGGTGGCAAGTTCACTCGTCACTCCAGCCAGTGCCTACATTACCTGTCGTTGGTTTATAGCTAGCTGCTGAATCTATAATGGAATACTGAGAACAAGTTGGATGTCCTGAGTAAGCTTATGTACCTGCACAGTTAATGACTATAGGATTGTAGTTATATTGGCAAAGTTCAAACTAGATTTAGAGATGTTCTCACGGAGGTCGTCAATCTCCCATCCTATCTCCATGAATTTCATTACTACAGTCTCCCTCACTCTAGGCTTGTCAATTGAGCTTACTTCCTGCCCTTCTCCATGGACTTTGGGTGGCTCCTTGCCTTGACGTGAGCCTTATTCCAGTTGTGGCACCTCTTTCTCAAGAATGTCTATCTTTTCTTCCACTATGTGCCCATCTGGCTTGCTTCCTAGCTCTACCTTCTTCATAGAAGGCCTAGTAGATGCTTCTTGGTTGGTAAGTGTCCCTTTCTTATGCTCAACTGCTTCTGGGGAAGTGGTTGTAGAAACTTGCTCAATGATGTTGACATCTTCAATCTCCAAGTCTACCACCTTCAGAGGAGGTGGTTTCTTTGTTGGCTTCTCAGGGACTCACATGAGCACCCTTTTTCTAGACGTTTTCTTGGTGGATACCTCCTTTTGGTGCTTGCTGGTGGTTACACTCTTACCTGATATCAGCCTCAAGATCTCCTCTTCCTTGAAGATGAACTTCTCCAAGTCATATCTGGGCAGTAAGAGCTTGGTTCTACAAAACTAGTATGCATATCCATATTGTGTCTTTGCTAGGACATTCACTATGACTAGATACTTGCCATCTACCAATGTATCTTCTTCAGATATTAGGAAATATTTAATCTTGCTTGGGTAGACCAACTGGTGTGATATATACGTGATGATCCCCCCATGTAGAAATCACAGGGACCATCGACCCCCATTGCTGCAGTTAACTTTGAGATTAGTATCTTTCCTACATTAACTGCCTTTCCTTCTATTAGGCTCCACAAAAATGTTCCTTGTGTCTAATCTGAACATCAATGAGTTTGTAAAGATTTTGTGCACTACCCTCATGAATCCAATGTGCATCATCACAGCCGTCGACTGGCCAGAGCTATATTTGGGGTCTCCTCAGAGATTTTCCCAAGTTTTTTCAGTTGTGAACCCCTTTGCATCCTTACAACCTCGTGCTTTGTTATAACACTCTTCTTGTTTGGCTGAGTCTGTGAAGAATATGTTAATCCACTTCTCTGTTAGGATGTAGTCTTTCTTTGTAATTCTACTTGTATCTTGTACTCACCCTCGCACTCTGAGATTTCACTGCTATGCACATACAGTTTTATGATGGAGGACATGAACTCTTGTGTCAAATCATCATAAGAGGTCATGTTTGTGAAATAGATTTTGTATATTCCTAGTTACTTGAAGCTCTATTTCACCCTCTAGTAGAACCCTAGTTGCTCTAAGGTGCTGACGTAACCATATCTGGTTTCCTTGTAATTCTTTCTATTGAATATGTCACACCATATTTCATGGGGTTCTTCATCTCTGGGCACTAGCTGATTGTCAGGTTTCTCTCTTCTACTGGCCTGTACTGGTTGGCTGGGGATGTTTGTGGGTACAAGAGGTTCTAGAGTTGTGGTCTTGAATGATGCCTTCTCCTCAGATATCTTGGCTATCTTCATGGGTCTCTCCTCATCAACTTTTGAGACAAGCCTCTTCTTTGGGTTTTGCACCTCTGCAAACATTCTGTATTCAGATGATTCTACTCTTATTTATTCTTCCTCCTCTTCTGACTCCTCTGGGATTGGTTTGAATAAGATCTTTTCTATGTCTACTTCCAGTTTGTCATTGATGCTTTCTGGAGTGGGTTCCTCATGTTGTTCAATGTAGCTCGCATGTTTAGCCTTTAGTTTTTCCAGTATCTCTATTCTCTCTGTGGGGCTCTCACCTATTTGGTGTGCTCGAACTCATGGACTTGGATTTTTCCCTAATTGCCTGCCATCTTATGCTTGTAGATACAGTAAGTATCCTTAGCAAGATTAATTAGACAGGTAAAAGGGAATGTAAATATGTTAGGTTATGGATTTGTAGTTGTTGAGTAAATTTTTTTGGTGAAGCAATTAAACTGATTGCTAACAACCGATAGTATCACCTGGTGGTTAAAACAGTAAAAACAGCAGTCGAAGATGACAACCGATGGCCTCAACCAAAGGTTGGAACATGTAGTGGAAAGGTTAGTCGATGGTTCCCTCAACTTATGGTTGATCTAAGGTTGGAGGCTCCCCTGGTGCACATCAACATGTGTTTAGAAATTTGAACACACGGTGGTGATTAGTAGGTTAAATAGGCAGAGACGGCTGCTCAGTCAATGGCTCAGAACAAATGGTGGCAGGAGCAGGCGATGGTTCGAAAGAGGAACGGGTGAAGGTTTGTACAACCGATGGTCAGAATCAATCGTAAGATCTGAAAGTTATCAGCGATGTCACATCAAGTGATGGTCTGAATAGATGGTGGTACCGAGTCTGTACACGCAATGGTGGTCAACAAGAGATGGTAAGAGGAAACAAGAAGTGTTTAGAGTAGGCCAAGACTTAGCTCAAGTGATGGCGAAACTGATGCTAATGATTGGTCATCGATGATTCGGACCGGTCAGAAAGATGAAAGGTGAAGAAGACTTAGGACGGCTGCACAAAGTCAGGGAAAAACCCTAACTTTTAGAGGTTACCTTGTCGATGTTGGGTTTCATTCTTTCTAGTGGTATGGAAGTGTTTCTCTAGCTTCCTCTGCTTGGTCAGAGATGCCATCATCTTGTTTGGTGCTAAGCATCAGGGATAGTCATCTTTGTCACTCTGGTATTCACCACTACTTTATCTAGTAGGGTTTAGCTTGGTTGCTTGCTAAAATGAAGGTAGAAGAGGATTAGTCAACCCCCTTTTATAGTTTTCTATCACTTGTTCTACCACCGGGTGTTTCAGCGGGATCATCGACCTCTTCGATCATAAACTGATGGCTTGGCAGGAGGTGAAAGTGCCTTGAACATATGATGGCTATCCTGCATTTCTCAATCTATGACATGCCCACACTTGTCAACTGATGGCTCGTCTGTGACTGACTTTCGATGGGGGTTCTTCTATAATCACCCGGTAGTAGTTCTGCCTCACATAACTGATGTTGAGGCATGATGATGTCAACTAGTGGGTCTTCCAGGCACCAATTTATGGTTGAGTTCAACCTATGGCCCCACAGAATTGACTCCTGAAATGAAAGAAATGTATATAGACTTCATTAATTTTATTATTTGCATACTAAATCCTTACAAGCAAGTTTGAAACCTTTTTGTAGATAAAATTTTGACAAAAGTCTATTACTTACTAAATTCAAAAGGCACTAGGGCCTTAAACTAATACCTATTAAAATACAAATAGTTTATTATATGGGAAAGTGGATTGGAAAGATATAGATAAAAAGGGAAATCCTTAGTTTGCCTATCAAGGAGCACTAATTTAAAGTCATTAGCTTGATTCTTGTTTCTAGCTTCTCATGGGTTTTGAGTTGGAGCAAGTCTGGGCTCCTCTAGATCTAGTTTTGATCCTTTTATGAAAGCTTCATCCTCATAATATCTTTTGATTCTGTGCTCGTTCACCTTAAAAGTACCAGTCTTTTCACTGGTAATCTCCATCACCCCATATGCATAAATCTTGACAATAGAGAAGGGTCTAGATCACTTGGTGCTTAGTTTTCTTGTAAATAACCGAATTCATGAATTGAAAAACAAAATCTTGTCTCCTTCAGAGACATCCTTGTGCTTAATGTGGGCATCATGCCACACCTTTGTTCTTTACTTGTAGATGCGGGCATTCTCATAGGCATGTATCCTCAGTTCTTAAAGCTTGTGAAGCTACATATACCTTTTCTTTCTAGCTTTGTCTAGATCCATATATAAGAACTTGATGGCCCAAATAGCCCTATGCTCTAGTTATACTAGCAAATGGCACAACCTTACATAGATGAGCCAGTAGGGGATCATCCTTAGCAACATTTTGTAAGAAGTTCTATATGCCCACAAGGCATCATCTAACTTCATTGACCAATCCTTACGGGTCCTGCCAATGTTTTTCTCTAATATCTGCTTAATTTGTCAGCTCGAAACTTTGACTTGTCTCGACATCTGGGGGAGGTATGGTGTGGCTACTTTATGCTTGACCCTATACTTCTTTAGCAGTGCTTCAAACTATTTTTCTACAAAATGGGACCCCCATCAGTAATGACAGTGTGTAGAACCCTGAATGTTTGGAAAATGGTCTTCTTGAAGAGTCTGACAACTGATTTAGAGCACAAGTGTGAGTTGCTACAACTTCTACCCACTTAGAGACATAATATACTACAACTAGGATGTACTTGTTTCCTCTAGAGGAGGGGAAGGGTCCCATATAATCCACCCATCTAGACATCAAAGATCTCTACTTCTACCCAGTCAGACATAGGAATTTTATTTCTTCTAGTAATGTTCCTGGTTACTTGACATTCTTTACAAGACTGGACAAAAGACATTGCTTCCTTGAAGAGCATCAACCAATAAAAACCCAACTATAGGACTTTAGCCGCAATCATTTCTCCTCCATGGTGACCTCCATAACATGAGGCATGACATTCCTTGGGAATTTGAGGGACCTCTTCTTATGGTACACAATGCCGATATAAATTGTGAGAACACCTATTGAATAGCAGAGGGTCATCCCCATAATAATTCTTCAGGTTAGAGAAAAGTTTCTTCTTCTAATTATAGGTTATTTTGGGAGGCAATTATTCACAAGATAGATAATTACATATATCAGCAAAGCAAGGCAGATTGGGTTCAACAGACTTGGCCATCATCAAGGCCTCATATGCTTAGTTGTTGTTTACTGGTTACTGATTTTATTCATTGACAACTATTCTAGAGAAGTGGTCAGCCACCACATTCTCCATTCCTTTTTTTGTCTATGATCTTGCGGTCGAATTATTGTCACAAAAAATCCCATCAGAACAATATTGACTTTGTGTCCTTTTTCTGCATGAGATATTTGATGGCCCTGTGATCTGTGTATACCTTCACCTTTGATCCTTTTAAGTAGGATCTGAACTTGTCAAAAGAGAATACTATTGCTAGCATTTCTTTCTCGATTGTGGTGTAGTTTACCTGAGCTTCATTGAGAGTTCTACTAGCATAGTAGATCATGTGGTGCTTCTTATCTTCTACTAGCATAGTAGATCATGTGGTGCTTCTTATCTTTTCTTTTCCCTAGTACAACTCCAATGGCATAATCGCTGGCATCACACATAATTTCAAAAAGAAATCCCAAATTAGGTGCTTGAAGTATCGAGACTGTGGTCAAAGAAATTTTCAAAAACTGGAATTCTTCAAGGCATTTATCAGAGAAATCGAAATCCTCATCCTTAATAAGGAGGTTTGATAAAGGCTTCTCAACCTTTGAAAAATCCTTGATAAATCTTCTGTAGTATCCAACATTTACCTAAAAACTCCTCACTCCTGTGATGGCTTTTGGCGGGGGTAACTTTGATATGGCTTCAATCTGACTTTTATCTAATTTCAAGCTTTTTTCAGAGATTCTATGCCCTAAAACTATGCCTTCTGTCACCATAAAATGACACTTTTCCCAAATAAGAACAAGCTGCTTCTTCTCACATCTTTATAAGACTTTTGAAAAGTTTTCAAGGCATCTGTCAAAGTTAGGCCCATATACTAAGAAGTCATCCATGAATACCTCCATTATATCTTCTAGGAAATATGAAAAGATGGATATCATGCACCTCTGAAAAGTAGCGGGTGCAATACATAATCTGAAAGGAATTCTTCTGAAGGTGTATGTCACATAGATATAGGTGAAAGTAGTATTTTCTTGATCATCAGGGCGGATAGGGACTTGATAAAATCCAAAATATCCATCATTAAAATAGAAATAGGATTGTCATGCAAGCCTTTCTAAAGCTTGGTCGATGAAAGGTAGGTGAAAGTGGTCATTTCTTGTGACGGTATTGAGCTTACGGTAGTCGATACACATTCTCCACCTAGTAACTATCCAACTGGCTACTTCATCCCCATTGTTTCCTTTTACTACCATCATCCCTCCCTTCTTTGATACAATGTGGATTGGGATGACCCAGTTGCCATCACTAATGAGATAGATGATCCCTACATCACACCGTTTTATTATCTCTTTCCTTACTACTTTTTTCAACATCTGACTTAATTTATCTTAGCAGTTGAACCAGTGGTTTGGCAGTTTCTTCCAAGTTGATTATGTGCATACACAGAGCTGGAATGAGGCCCTTGATATCTTCCGCAACATATCCTCTAGCCTTCCTATGTACTCTGAGTTCCTTCAATAGCTTTTCCATTTGTTCATTTGTTAGATCTGCATTAACTATCACCGGATTCCCTTTTTGTCATCAAGGACTTTGTACTTCATCCCTTCAGGCAGTGGCTTAAATTCTAGATTTGGTTTTGGTGCTTCCTTCTTTCTAGGGGTTTGTTTGAGTGATGCATACTTCACAATTTCTACTATACCTTATTCGTGATTGCAACCCTCTTCCTCTGATTGATTCAAGTAATCTAGAATCTCAACTACCTTAAGATCTTCTAGATTTGGATTGGGATTGTTTAAGGATCGCATGAGTGGGTTGACTATGGCCTTATCCTGTTGCACTTCTTCACAATATTAGTTCTAGCTATCCATGAAGTGAGATGATTCAAACAGACAGGGTCCCCTCATGGAAATTTATGTGATCATTACCAACCTGCAGAGTAATAATTCCTTTTGCCACATCTATTAGAGCTACTCCTATAGCAAGGAAGGGTCTCCCACATATCATCGGGCACTTTGGGTTCTCAACAGTGTCGATCACCACAATATCACATGGTATAAAGAATCGCCCAACCCGAATCGGGACATCCTCTACTATTCCCACTGGTTTCATAAAGGTGTGGTCAGCTAACTTGATTCTCATTCTAGTTTTCATGATATCCGTCAATCCGAGCCTTTGATCTAGGGTCAGTGGCATAAGGATAATGCTCGCTCCCAACTCAGACAACCCCTCTTTTTCTACGTTATCTCCAACACAAAAGGGTATATTGAATGTCCCTAGATCCTTCTTCTTTGTTGGTAGCTTAGCTTGAACAAAGGTGCTCGAAATTTTGGCCAATTGTACTATCTCGATGTGGTCCCCTCTCCTTCTTTTTGTGATTAAGTCCTTGAAGAACTTAGGCATCTCCCCAATTGCATCTAGAAATGGGATATCTAAATGTAACTTCTTTACCACCTACATAAACTTCTCATATCTCTTCTTCAAATGAGCCTTAATTAGTTTGTAGGGAAATGAGACCCTCGGGGTATAGGGATTTCTCTGTGTAAAGTCCTCTTCTATAGGATTTGGGTTATTGAATTTTGCATCCTTCTTCTTTTTACTTTTCTCTTATTCTTTGTCCTCATCAGTGGGCTCTTCTCTTTTAGATTCTTCTTGCACAATTATTTTTTTAGGTTGTGGCTCATTACGATCTCTTTCCTTTGTGGTGTTCTTGGTACCAGAATCTTCCAGCATCCTCCCAGATCAAAAGGTGGCCATCTTACTGGTCTTTGTGTTCAAAAGGATTTTCCTTGAAGGATTTTTCATGAGCTCTACCAACTGGTCTAGTTGTTGATCAAGCTGTCTTTGATGCATTTTCATGTCTACCATCTGAGTTTGCATCATGGTTAACACTCCTAAGTTGGTGATGATGTTTTGGGTAAGCTGATCATTGACGGAATCTTGCCTCTTCACAAAATTGAATAGTTGAGAGATCATGTCAGACTAGTTGCTATCATTGGTCTGATTCTGACTTCGGTTTTGTCCTTGATTTTGATAACTAGAATTTTTGTTTTAATGTTGATAGTTTTTCTTATTTGACTGATAGCTAGTATTCCTAGTATACTGAGTCGATCCACTTTTTTTTTTAATCCTAGGGGCGGTTTAGAAGAACCAATAAGTTGGCGAGAATTCTCAGCAACATCTATGTTGCCGTAATCGAATCCCAGATGACATGACCGCTTGAAATATGCATAAGAGACATTTTTTTGTCTCTTTTTCACGTTAACTCACTTCACTTTCTTCAGGATGTGTAATGACCCCGTCTCTCGGTAACCCCCACTTAAGGGAGACCAAGAGGTCAGAGTCGTTATCTAATAACCCGGATCAAAGGTTCGACAAATAATCAATAATAATTATGAAATTCTACTACTGAACTGAAAACTGGTATAAAATAAAAACTTTACTTACCTTTTAAAATCTGGGATTTCTAAACTTCTATCCATGAAGACACTAATCTAACTAATCCTCCTATGTAAGCTATTTCGCATTTAGTTCCACATATGTCACTTTACTGTTTGTTCTTTTCATTTGTACCTAAAACGCCGACAAACAAAATGTCGGTCAGCAAGAAGCTGGTATGTGGGGGAAACAATAATTGTGCAACTATGTTAACAATGTAATCAACCAAATATCATTTAACATCCAAGATTATGTTTTAAGCAATACTACTCAATCCTTGCCTATCCCCTATCTCTATACCATCCCTGCAGTGGACATGGATTCTACCTCTCTCATATGGTAGATCCTTACCCCCATGGCCCTACCACATAGGTAGCCGATTCCTAGGGTTATGGAGTCGCATGGTCCTACCAAAGGGTAGCCCAATTCCTGACTCATGATGACTTGATGGACCTACCCCATTGGTAGCCATTTACTAAGTCATTTAATGACCTGATGGACCTACCCCATTGGTAGCCATTTACTAGGTCAATCTATAAAGCTACAGAGGGGACTAGGATATGAGCTAGTAGGCACATCTCTTATGTGATAGTCATATTCACATTATAATTTGCATGAATTAAATGCAACCAACAGTTTAATTCAAGTCATCGATAAAACCTCGAAAATCCTCGAGAAACTAATTCGGGATATTCATAGGCGTAACCACATACCTGTTAAGAAGATTGAATGCAGAAATAACCAATCAAGAATTCAAGCAAGTATGAACAGGTTGATCTTGAAAAGACATCCAATTCCTCTATCATTAATCATGTCATTTTGATCCATTAATCCTAGTTGTTTCCTAGGTTATTTGCCCTTTTTAGGGTTTTGAGCATAATTAGGGTTCCACTACATCTTTATTACTTTAAACCTTAATTTCACCAAATCACTTACAAACCCTAACTATTTCATTTTTCTTTTACAAAATATTCTAAATTCATCTTTTAGCAACAGGAAACCCTAATTTCAGATTATGAGCACTTTTCTTTTCTTTTCCTCTAATTTAGGGTTTCTAAACATATTAATCAATATATTGAGTTAAAAACCCTAAACCTTGTAATTCTATCATAAAAATAGGTTAAAAACCATCTTTATCTTTAATCAAGTTAACCATGCATGAATTAACCTAATTGTAAGATTAAAACCATCTTTGGTTAATAATTAGGGTTATCTAATTACAAATTAACACTTTTCCCATCAAATTATACACTTTTTCAAAATTCTACAGATTTATATGTCCAAACCATTTTTAACATATTCCTCATATTTTTCTGATCATTTTTCATGTATTAACTTCCCTCATCTGAGGTTCCTAGCTCAAGATACGATTTTATCAAGATAATTCTTTTTTATTTATTTACTTGCTATTTTCAGAAAAATACGGATTGTCTGATCCATGGCCCGGTGGTCCACTTAGGATCCAACGGTCACAGATGCGCGTGCCCTTTACTTGTGATCAAAAGAGTGTTAAGGACAGAACTACCCTTAACCAGTAAAGGAGGCGCGGAGGGGCAATTCTGTAAAAGGCCACCCGACCTTCTTCCTCCTCGCGTCGGGGTACATCAGGCTTGCGATGGTCAACCTTGGGGTTGACTTGGAGCTTTCGACCACCAACGAGCACGCCAACTTGTAGGGAGCTCTGCCTCCCCTAGCCGAACTTGATCACAGGCTTAATTGCTGGGCTTGGTCACGCTAGAACTGCCTCCAACTCGCCGGATTTCGGCGAGGCAAACTGGGTGGTCGACGATGAAGGTCAGAAAGATTATTCGAATTGAGCGCACATGTAGACTCCTCTCGATCCGCCGCAGCATCTAGGATATCGAATGTGCATACTGGTTCCCCTGTTCACCCTCCCCTATATATAGGGTCAGGGCAGGCTAGTAGGGATTGGGCGATTCCTGGATTGACGCCCAAACATAGACGAACCAAGGATGAATCCCTTCGGTTTGCTTTCCCGAATCCAATGGAAATAACAGATGGCTCCCATCTGCTCTGGATCTCGAGAGAATTGGAGAGGATAATTCCTCTGCAACCTGGCAGAGTCCAAGTCTGCTTGGGACTTAGCCGATGACCATCAGACGTTGGATTAAGATCCAACAGACCTCGCTGTTCGCGATCAAAACAAAGGAAACATTTATTTCTTTTAATTCAGAAATAATTTCCAAATTTAAGATAACTTGAAAAAACGATTTATCCCAAACCATAACTCCTTTATAGATCAAATTTTAAGGGAAGGTTCCTCTTAATATTTCCTAGCTTTGTCCAAAATTTGGGAAACAACTTGCAATGGATGAGAAGGTTTCCTTCTCTCCCAAGTTACTCATCAATTTATTCAAAATTAATTTATATTCCTCTTTCTTTTGTAATTATCTCGTTATTTTGGGTCCCTTGGACCTCAAGAAAACCCAAAGGCACAGATTCCCACATTGGGAATATTGGTTTGCCTTTATCTTCTTTTAAAAGTCAATTTCTCATATTTCCCTTTTATTAATCAATTTCTTTTCCTTTTTAATTCTCTTTTTAAGGATTTCTCTTTATCTCTCCTCTATATTCCTATTGGAATTCCTTTTAGCATTAGGAATCCTTGGGATACAAAAATCCACCAAGGATAACTCAATTATACCTCTTTTCACTTATTTTCCACATTTTATCATTATTTCCAATTTCTTTCTTTAATAAGGAAATACTTAATTGATCTTTTCTTTTCTTATTGCATTCTCTATGCAACTTTGGACTCCTTGGGACCCAAGGAACCCAAGAGGCATGAAATCCAACTTTGGATTGTATTCTTTTGCCTTCTGGAGGTTTCCACACCTTTCTTTTCTCAAAAACTTAATTATTCATTTACTAATTAAATTTCCTTGTTATTGGGCCCAATAGCCAA
This sequence comes from Alisma plantago-aquatica, assembly GCA_963693085.1. NCBI lineage: Eukaryota > Viridiplantae > Streptophyta > Magnoliopsida > Alismatales > Alismataceae > Alisma > Alisma plantago-aquatica. The sequence goes on along the minus strand of OY856412.1, from coordinate 1,319,362,095 downwards.
TAAAGCCCACAAAGCAATCATCAAGGCTATTGTAATGAAATTCATGCATTCAATCAAAAGACATCATTATTTGTTCATTTATCTTTAATATGAGAAATTATATTTCTCAAAAAATGAACCCAAAATTGGGGTTGTAACAGGCTGTGTATAGATACAATTTTCGAATCCATGGCCTCCTTCGCCACATGTGACACACTTCATGACTTTCTGAACGGTTTCTTACCTTTGCCTCCAGTGTCTTGTAGTTGTTTGACGTCGGTGGCAATCTTCAAAATCCGAGCCGTAATGGTTTCCAGAGCATTGGCTTCGATTGAAGGTCCTTCAGAGCCAACTTTCTTTGCTAAGCCTCTGTCACTTCTCTCATACTCCATGCCTGCTTGCAATGCAACCATTTTGTCGATGATCTTCATAGTTCTACTCGGTTTATTTCTAATAAAATCACTCCCATCGGTTGCATTAAGTGAGGTTTGCTCAGTGGGAGTCAGTCCATTGTAAAATGTTGTCACCAAAAATCCCTTGCGATATTTATGGTGTGGACAATCCCTTTGATATTCTTGATATCGTTCCCAAGCTTCATGAAGATTTTATCCGTGTTTTTGCATGTAGAAAGTGATCTTTTGCATATTTTGAATGGTTTTCTCTATAATGTAGAATTTAGTGATGAAAGCATCAACAAGGGTTTCCATCCATCGATGGATTGGTGGGGTAGATTAAGATACCAAGACAACATTTTCTTTTAGAGAAAAAAATGAATCCTTTGCAATATATGACTTCTTGAGGCACTCCCCTCATCTTTATGGTGTCACATATGTTTTTGAAGGCATCAAGATGATGGTAAAGATTCTCGTTCTTAGAATTCCCTGGGAAAGACTGGTTCTGGATCATTGAGATGACGACATTTTTCAACTCAAAATTAGCCGCATCAAATCATGGGATAACGATCATGCATCTTGATTCATTAGCCCTAGTTGTAGCTAGCTCTCTAAGAGTTTTCCCTTCCTCATCATCTTCATCTTCATTGTTCTGGTCATCATGTTTGCGTTCATGTTCACATTCATGGTGATTCCTTCTATGTATTTTGTGGCAGTGGTGGTGGTGCTCGGGATGATGCCACTCCTCTTCATGTCATTCATTACGGTCATATTCCTATCGTTCCTCCCATTCTTCTTAGGTTTCTAGAGGTGGATGAATTTATAGGACTCTTGTATTTCAATCCTCCCCAGTAAGGCTACCATCTCTATGAGGCCGCATGGTGTCTTGAGAAAGAGGGAGATAGGTTGATTAAATCTACTTTTCTTTAGACTACCTAAATAGATCACACAGTCAAGTTAGGAAACGAGACGTGTAAAATGAAATATTCTAAGAAATCTAGATGTAGCAGACTTAGAGTTTTGTGTAGTCAAGCTTATTTCTAGTCTTGAGGCACGGGTGTGTAGTGAGTGGACTTGTGTTCTCAACAATACCATTTTGCCTCGTCCCCAGTAATAGTTCTAAAAAGTTGACTGACCTAAATTGCTTGTCCAAAATGGAGTCAATCTAGAGTAGTCAGAATCTTAAATTTATAAATCGACACTCATGCCCCCACAACTATTATACGGGGTTCAATGTAGTAGATCAGGGTCGTACCAAAGGGTCAAGGTTGGTAAGTGCTAAGAACGTAAGGCCTGAAACTCATATACACCAAACAAGAGGTTAGTGTAAAAAAATGTCTTCCTTATGGAATAGTGGCACTCCAAATAAGGCAATAAAAGAAAAACTAAGAAAGCAAACAAGAGAAAAAGGTCAAATGAGGAAGATGCAACCAAAGTATGAAAGGGAACTTGGATCGGGTTCACCTACTAAGATCTCTTACCAACATACAATAATCACACCCTTTTTTATACCTTTATCAAGGTTACAAGCAATCATCATATATGTCTATTCCCTTCTCTTTTGAGATTTAGGATAGATAAGGTTGTCTCTCTCAATATGACAATCAAACAACCACAAAGCAAACCATATGATCATTAACTTTAGCATTCCAACATTCTTATTCATTCATACTACTCCATAACACTTATATAACATTAATACTACACTTTTGAGGCATTAACAATCAAACATCACAAGATGGTAGCTAAGCATACAAGTGAAGCATTCAAGAACAAGAGTATGGAGATAATCATTGATAAGAATATATATTCAAAGGCATGTAAGTATATACATGTTGGGAGAGCCTTAGTGGCTACTCCCAACCCAAGTAAAGAGTTTAGCCACTCATTCTCATGAGTAGCATTTCACCTTTACAAACATATGGAGACATGAAAAACTATAGGAAGTAGAATATGGAGAAAGAAAAGAAAGTTGAAGAAGGGGACCAGGGGATACACCAATGGTGACCGAGCGATGGCCACAACTGATGGCTTGGTTTTGTTATGCTTGGGTCAAAGCAATAGTGCTGACGATCTCCTTTCCTCGTTCCTCTTTCATAAGAGGAACTCTAGGAATGGATCAGGGGGAACATGTAGAGGTCTGGGAGTAGGACCGATGGACTCTCATCCGTCACTCCTATCAGCCATTGACGGCAGAAATTAGTCGATGGTGGATCCTTCCTTTAATGCTCCACGTCAAGTCATAAGTCCTAGCCCCCCGACCAATGTGCACTCCCCCTCAATGTAGCTGGTCATCCCCTATTTATAGGCATCGTTCTGGGTCCTATACTTGTGCCCCAAGCCTCCTAGGTACCTACCCTTGGGGCATGTGCTCAATGGTCCCAAGTACGGTACATGTCAAGGCTATCGTTAGGTGTTAGTAGTAGGTGCACCATCGACTGATGGGTGCAGACGCTCCACCAGGTGATGCCCGTAGGTGCACCATTGGTTGACGAGTGTAGACATGCCACCGAGTGATGCCCGCAGGTGCATCTACAAGTGATGGGTTGCAATAGTTATCAACCGATGGCGTGACAGGGAGCTGCTAGGTAACATCTGGTGAGGGTGAACCGATGACTAGTCAAGGACCATCAGTTGTCTTCCGGTGATGGCTCTTCTTTTGATAATCAAGCTTTTAGTCCTTTGTTTTCTTGTGTTTGATGTCATTGTAATTCTCAAAATAAGGTAAGGAAATATATGCAAGGCAGGAGGGAAGTGGATATGAATTTGCCTAAATAGTGGAGGAATATGAATAAAATGAGACATATAATATCCACAAAATTGGATGTTATCAGTCCTTCACTATATCAACTCGTGGCTCTAGTTCCTTCATGTGAAATACAACCCAATCCTCTACATGTGTTTTAGGATAAAAAATTGGAGAGAAGTTATTCAAAGCTCTAGGGGGAGGGATGAGTAGAGAAAATCTGATTTGTACAACTTCAAAACACAAGGTTGGTTAAATAGAACTTGCTTAAGAATATATTACAACATAAATAGTAAAGCAAGTAATAATCAAAGTAGGAAACCACAAAAGACACAAGATGTAGATTGGTTACATCCTAAATGATGTCAGTCCATTACCAAGATGTTTCCAACTAGGATTTCCATCACTTTTTTTATTCCTTTTCATACCAATGCGCAACCAACCTCAAGTTCCTTGGCACCAGTTGATATGGTGCAAGATACATTGTCCCAAGTGGAGTTTCTGCACTTACCATGCTCTTTTGGGTAGACTTCCCACTAAAGATAGGTTGAGAAGATGGGGGGCTGCTGTGGAACTGGCCTGTCTTCTTTGTCGACAGGAACCTGAATCACACACATATCTACTTTGATTGTACGTATACAAAATATCTATGGACCCTCTACTCTCTCAAGCTCTTGTGGGGCGGCACCCCACCCCTCAGCCTTCAAGATTCCATGCTCTGGATTTTGAATAGAACTAAAGGGGATAGACATATGAAAAGGTTTGCAGGACTTCTTTGGTCCAGTCTGATATACCTGGTGTGGTAGGAGAGAAATGGTAGACTGCATGGGAAAAAGGAAAGGGACAAGTTTCAACTTTTTGATGATATTGTATATAGTCTAGTCTAGTTTTGTAAGGCTAACCCGAGGATCTTGTTTAGGATCAAACCCGAGGTTTTGTTGATGTGGGGTCTGATGTGACCTTGTAAAGTATACGGAGTGGGTTATACTCATATATGTTTTTTTTAATTTGATGGTTTAGTAATATTTTACCTTATCCAAAAAAAAACAAAATACATAATTTAACTATGTCTTTTGTGGCTAAAGACCAACCTCCTTTTTGGGATTTTAAGAGAAAGGATAACTTTGACTTCTCTATGGGACACCATAAGACCATCCAATTAGAGAATATCATGATCTACATCCACCACTTTTGAACCTTCTCACAAGAAGTATCTCTAAAAGACATCACTACAACCTTGTCGCAAAAAGTAGCATGAAGCAACGATATGAGAATAGTTAACAAGAAAGAAGAAAGAAAATACAACTTATTCTCAAAAAGTTTCATAAGAAAGCAATACTAAATAAGTGATGATCAACTCTACATGGGTTAGACAAGGCTATATCTGGTGGAGTAGGACACTAATGTTGATATATAGCTTAGACAACCTTGAAGGTAGCCGAAGATGACAATGCGAGATAACACGTAGATAGCCTTCTCAAGTATATTCTAGGTGTCCATAAGGCACTCCTATATATAGGAAATACTAAGGAATATCTTAGATAGATGATTGGAGTGTTTAGGACAAATTTAGTGGAAAACTAGCCATTATAGGATAACTAATTGGATTAAAATAACTAACTGTACAATTGCTGAATTTATTGCAGTCTAATAGTTGGTTAAAAAGAATTTTGACTGAGATACATGTCAGTCAAAAAGAATTTCAACCGAAACACTACCGCAACCACCTTTGATCTAACAATAATTTCTCGGTCCATATAAAGTTTATCCAGGATATGTCTCAGTTGCGAAGAAGTTTGATCGAAAAATACTCTCTCCTAAAATGTCCTAAATTTTAGAAAATGGCTCAAATAAATACTAAAAAACATCTACCCATCCTAAAGTCATACAAGTATAAAACTAGTTTAGTATGGTTTTGATTCAATCATCTTTTGTTCTTACATCATTCCTATCAAGTTGTACAATTTGCACCTATAAGAGATATTATCTTGGTACAACTTAATGTATAAGCATTAAAATACAAATGTGATTTCACATTCTTTGATATTGGATCTTGTCTAAGTTTAATGATCAACTCAAAAAAATAATCCACACATTAATGACACAAATGAGAAATATTTTCATAATTGAAATCAGAGTGTGGCATATACAAAAAGCCAACAATCTTCCACTTTTTGATGATGACGATTGTTTCCATAAGATAAATTTGAGATAGCCTAGTTGAGAGCCTCATACCTTTGATGAGATGAAGAATAAGAAAATTTACCTTGTGTCCCCCCTTCAAAGTCAAAATGACTGGTATACTTACTGAAACCCCCCGAAAAATATAATCATATGGATGGGAGGCATGATACTCAGTAACAAGAGAATAACAACTGAAAATATTAATCTACATATTAGGGCATGCTATACAAAAAGCCATGACTAGACGAATGTAATGTAATTCATGATAAAGAGATGCCATTAAGCAAAAAATGAGACCAACAAAGAATTCTTTAGACCAATATGTAGGTATGTCAAGCCTGGAATGGATTTAGAGAAGCCATTAAAAACATAATCCAACAAGGATAGCAAGATATGTCATATGATTTGAGACCCCCCTTAATCTTATACTCAATAAGATTGAACTCAAACCAAGAAACTAGCAACAAAATTAAATATAATCCATTAAAGAACTAAAACTACGCCTATAACATTTAAGATATATCATTTTAGACCATTAAAATCATATATACATGCTGAAAATCGAATCTAAGTACAAATTACAAGATAGCCATATGAACTTGCTGAAAAGCATTTCAAACTCTATCGATTGATGTCACATTTAGTTACCAACTGAGAAACTATCCCTAAATTGTAAAGATAAACAAATTGAAATCTATGAGAACATATTATGATCAAACATATATCGAATAAAGCCCATGATCATACATCATACGAGGTTCTTGGTACTCAAATCATGTTGTTGTCATCTCTTTTTCTCTTTTAAGGACATGAGAAAGTATAGTGACCAAATATGCCAAAAGAAAATGATGTAATATGGTTAATGTAGATAGAAGAACGTGTATTTGTTTTTACAAATGTAGTTCCTTGATTCTTCTTCCTATTTTCATTTCTTGGAATATAACCAAGACCACTTGTACCTCCATGACCATTGTGAGAATGCAATATATTTTTCAACATATTTCTACTGTTTGAAAATTTATCTAAATATATCTTAAGTTTTTCATTTTCCTTGGCAAGCATAAATGAGTCTCTAGTAGAATAAATTAAATTATTTCTATTACTAGCAATGTTCTCTTCAAGCATATCAAATTTGTCACGTTAATCATCAATCACTTCATGGAGAAGATCATAATCAAAATATGAACAATATATAGGTTGTCTCTCCATATGACTAAACTTATCTAAAAGCATAGAAACTTGATTTTATAAAGAAACATTTTGAGAAACATGTTTATCTATCTTTTTCTTTTCACTAGCATTTTGATCATTTAATTCATCAAGTTCTACAATTAGAGAATCAACAATAGTAGATAATCTATTTTTCTATTTCTTATGTTTCCAGCCTTTCTCGATGTAATTTCAACGAGTTTGATATGTTAATTTTTGAAAAATGTTGAGAGGGATACCTCAGTATCATCACGTTGTGGATTTTCTTCTTCTTTTCCATCTTTTTCATCATGTTCGGTGATTAGGCATTCAGGTACACAGTGGCAAACTTCATCTTTATCATTTGATCCCAGATTTGAATGGGGGTACTAAAAGCATGGAATGACTTATTTTTTTGTCCTTTGAATTCTTCTTCTTCTTCCGTTTGAGTTCCACGAGTTCATCCTTCCAATGTACCTTTTTTCCCACAAGCACGATATCTAGTAGAGAAAGATCTACATTTTTTTGTTTGTAGAAATAATATCTTTGTAATTCTTTTGTTTCTCACTACTAGATAAGCCACTTTATGTAAGGTATGGTTGTTTTGAATTCATTTCTTTGATGTATGTGGAATTTTTCTTTGCATTGTTTTCTTCTTCATCTCCCATCACATGTTCTTGGAGCTTGACTTCATATGTCTCTAAGTTACCTATAAGTTCTTTAAGCTATAAAGTAGAAAGATCCAAAGATCCTTCTATGGAAGTAAGATTCTTTTCATACTTAGGGTTAGGGAACACAAAATCTTAGTAACAAGCTCATCATCTTCTATATTATTTGTAAGAGACTTTATGGCATTTGTAATAGAAGTAAATATAGAGTACATTTCGAAAATAGTTCATATGTTTCCATGTGAAATAACTCCAATTTATGTTTAATCTTATTAATGTTAGTATCCTTTACTTGCTTGGTTCCTTGATGAGTAATAGACAATTTTCTCCAGATATCATAAGGAATTTCACAACTAGGAGAACGATTGGAATAGAATACTTATAAATTTAGCATTTAGATGTATCTTTTCTTACCAAGGCTGCATCCCATTGCTCAAGCTCCTTTGTTGGAAAACCACCCACTTGGAGAAGATCAAAATCTTCCTCTACCACCTTTGGACACTGCCTTCTCCCAAGAATTAGCCCTAAAGACTTCACTGTAACCATATCACAAGAAGTAGCAAAAAGCAAACAAATTTATAACAATGAAAAAGAATGAAGAAAGAATGCAAAACTTCTTCTCACAAAGATTGCACAAGAAAGCACTAGTGATCAAGTGATGATCAACTCCAAATGTGTTATACAAGGCTATATTTATTGTAGGGTTTTAGGGGAGACAGAGAAGGCAGTGGAAACAAAAAAAATTTCTCCCCAAACCCATACCGAGGAAACGCGTCAACGTCTATATAATAGGAAAGGATGGTTTGCGGAATCATACCTTGTCCCGAGGCTTGCTCAGAGACAATACCTCGCGCAATGTGCGGTCTTCAACTCTGGACTTCGACGGTGTCTGTGCAGCTCCTAGTCACACCGGGACTGACAACTCCTACTCGAACCGGACTGTCGGATGACAGTTGTCCTCCTAAGCGGCAGTGTCCTCCCACCTCTGTAGTAGTCCACACGGACCACCTGGAACTACACTCTCCTTGTCCCACAAGGAAGTGGAAGGTGTCGCACCCTCCTGTTGACGTACTAGTCACCAACACGCTCTCCTGCCTCCTGTTGCAACTGTTGTTGTCCTTCCCTTACTGCACCTCCCTTTTGCGGGAAGCACTTGCTGGGGCTCTCTCACGGTTACCAAAACTAGAGAGAACGACAAATTGCAGAGCAACTGGTTGCACTGAGCTGTACTTTGAGAAGCCCCCAATACCCCTATATATATAGGAGAGTCATGGGACAGGGTTCTCCATCCCGGGCAGTGCGGGACTAAAGAAGGAGTAGAAAGGTTCGAGAATTTTCCACAAAAAGCAACCGGTTCGCAACTTGAAATGATCGGTTCACAACTGAACCGATCGGTTCGGCCATTGAGCCGATCGGTTGGACCTGAGCCGATCGTTTGGGGCACTCCAACCGATCGGTTCATGGTCCTAATCCGGCTCAAAAAGACTTTCCTTGTTTCTTTCCCAATTGGTATCGAATACCAATATTATTCCCAATCGAATTGGGCAATTTTAAACCAAAGGAAAATTCTTGCCGACATGACTTTTCCCAACTGGTCGGTTGCACCAGTTGAGCCGATCGGTTCAACCCTTGAACCGGTCGTTTCAACCTGGGCATGAGTCGATCAGCCTGGACACTCCAGCCGACCGGTTCATCACATGAACCGATCGGTTGGGAGCACAGGTTGGGCAAAATCAGTCAATTGCGATTTCAATCAATCCGATACTCAAATCAATGCGTCCAACACCTTGAACCATATGATATAGAGCTATCGACTGATTGAGTGTTTAATTGAACTACTAAACTCCTTTAGTAATCAATCTAAACATTGCTTTGTGGACAAAACTCCTCTTCCAGGTTAAATCCTATGTGTGTGACCCTGCAGGTCCATTTCACGTTGGCAGTGAAAATCCATAACACTTATGACTTCACAAGCAAAGAGCGGTGCCTAGTCACACATCAGTGCTACCCAAGTGAAAGTAGAAAGTTGGAGAACAACTTTCATCCTACAATCCATGAATGGTGTTACAGCGAATGTATAATTCCTTTGTCACTGATATCCCGAATGAACTCGAGGCATGGAACAATCATCCTGTCAACGTTCATTCACTTCCTTGATCTCAGAGTAGACTGGAAGAGATATGTATGACATCAGTATCACATACTGATTCACACATGCGTGCACGCCTTTCTCAATCCTACTCATCAAGTGGCCATGGATATCAAACTCCCTCAGGAGGGACAAATCCCATATCTATCACTCACCCCTCAAAAGCCCCATGTGTCAAAGCCACCCATCATCACCTTTATAACAACCCATGTTTTAGGACTGCGTTTGATGATGTCAAAGTGTGCCCAACGACATGTGTTGAGTACAGTGATTTTAGGTCTAAGAATCACACTCACCACCATCACTGTGAGTACTGACTGTGACTACCATCTCATGGTTCCATGTGTCAAACTCATGGTGGGTCTGTCCGATACCTTGTTCTCTAACAAGTACCTATGTGTTTGGTTTGATATCTCTATATCATGACTAATGAGATTCTGTCATCAACCAACACCACAATCTAGTCTTGTGTGTCATTGCTATCTATCTACCTTCCACAATGACATCCGACTAGGGACATAACAAGAATGTACAAACTCTTAGCATCCGTATGATCTCATCGTTCAGGTCATGAACCTGAAGGCATACATCATTGAGTACTGTCATTCTCTAGACATTCAATCTGTTCTATCACTATCTCATATGACTGAACCAGAAAGAATTGGAAGCTCGCCTTTTATGTTTATCAAATCAATCTTAATGTATCCCACCAATCATCCCATGATTGGCTCTCAGGGCATACATACCAACAGACTCCCACTTGCACTGCGAGCCAATCACCCATGAATCAAATTCATAGTGATCTTCAAACATGTCCCACATGTTACTGCGCTTTAGTGCCAACATAGAGAGAAATGGAAACACCTTGCCTAAGTCTGTACAAATTGCATGTCTCTCATCTCTTCGCTGTACGTCACACATATGAGATGGAGTTGCCGTAATATGCGATCTTGTATTCCATTTGCTAACCTTTAGCCACATTGCATGATTAAGGATTCCAGACTTGTCATCAATGAGTGGAATATAAGTTCATCTCATGAACTTTCAGATCCATATAGTATCCACTTCTGTTCACTAACACATAGATACTCGACATTTCCCTTTTAAATGGCTTTATTGGAACACTTCCAATTATCAACAAACATTCACTTTTTATACATCTCATGTATATATATTGCGATTAATTTTCTGTCCTTTCGGAAGTTCGCATCAATGTAACTCTTTACATTGAACTCTTCTTCATAGAACTAGTGCTTCACAAGCACTTATCAAGTTCTCATGGTATTCCAGTAACCCTTACTGGAAGCAGACAGACATCCACTCGTCATGTCCTACATACGAGTTATCAGGATGAGCACATCATATTGTCATGTCCTACATACAAGATGATGAATGAATTTTATTCTTGCCATGTCATACATGCAAGACAATGGGATGATTACATACATGATAGATCCATATCTATTCTTAGTGTTCCCATTCTTCATAAGAATTGGACACTTGGCCTTGGGATACTAATATCCATGTAACATGGACACGTTTTCTCCCACTGAATTTGTGCATACTGAATACTTCAGTACAGATTGCCAATGTATGCTTTCTCTTTCCAGGTCAAGAGATTTTCGAGAACTATCTCTATAGATCTCTATTCCTATCACATAGTAAACATCTCTATCTTCCTTAAAGATAATTTCCACATTCAGATTTCCAATCTAGAACATTTCCATTTCACATCAATATGTGGAATGTGAATACACTCCCACTAAATCACAGATCCCTTCTTTATCTTTGACATATCAGTCAAACCCTTTGACTATATAAAGATCCAATTTTGAGTTGCTTGTACTCAATCAATCACATTGATTAGTCCATTGTAACTTATAGACTTCATTTTCATTAGTGGATTCATAAACCTTATAGGATGTGTCATGCACACATCCTGGTTTTATTCCTCATAGGAATGCGGTTTTAGTGTCCATATGCCAAATGTCTTAGTCATTAAGTTGCAATCAACAAGCATCATCCTTCTCAAAATGTTATCCATGTGTCTTAACACTTAAGACTCATTTGCACTTATGGATATGATCCAATGAGTGCTACCATCAAGGTCATACCTTATGGTTCACATGGAAGTCATTTAGGATGTAATGGTTTTTAAACCATAACTCAAGATTCGGTTCCTCATATTCATCTTGATAGTTGATTCATCACATGAACAACTCATCACATAGATAATTGAGGTGTATCTATTAAAGATATAAGAACTCACAACCCTTGTGATTCTTAATTTCTTTTATTAGTGTGGGGTATTCATTTATTAAGAAGAATTCAGTTATTTGATAATCATTCTCTAACTCCTTAGAGTATGATTCCTTCTTGATTCAGACATCACCATGCCTTAATCATGAGTTCATTATGATACATTATCATAAAAACTCATAAGGATCTCAAACATTTGGTCCAAGTATTTCATCCATTGATCTCATCAAGAATTAATACTTTACCAAATTTGTACTTCATTTATGATAATCTTGAACACTTCAAGATATTCATATTGGTATTTATCTAAACACCATTTGAAGTATTTAGCATTTATTCCAATAGGTATGTAAATACATCACATGTATTATACCTAATAGGATAATCACTCTCCCACTACATTAGTGAAGATTGATCAATCATGTCCAAGATATTCATGTCTCTTACTGGTTCTCTTAACCAAAAGAGTCTAGTTTTATCCATCACATGGAAACTAGAATTGAATTTCTCATGATTAATGCTAATTAAATTGTTTGAGTTATCTATAACTTTTAGGTATCGTCTTATCTTATGCATATCAAATATCACAAGATAAATAAGGCATTTCCACAAAGATCACATCTTTTAGATTGAAAACACAACTTTATTGATTGCCATCATTGTCATACAATATGCAAAAATAAAGTGTTTCTATCTATTGGCAAGTATGAAATAGCAGTTCATAACTGTATTACATGCCTTATTGGCTGAAAATAAACTAAAGTATTCCTATCTATAAAGGCAACACTTGCCCTAAGTAAGAATGCTTTACATTTTACATCTTGATATCATATATCTCAAAAAAGTGTTACAATTATATTTACATGACACCTTCAAATAGAGGCTTCAGTCGCCTCCTTCTTCTTTTGTTCTTCCAAGTAGAGAGGACAATTCCTTTTCCAATGTCCTGGCTTTTGACAATGGTGGAAATTTCTTTTCTTTGTCACGCCTCCCTTGGCCTTGAGAGTTGAAGATGGCTTGGACTCCTGGCTAGCTTCAGAACCTTTCTTAGCTTTGCCCTTGCCCTTGCGCTTGGACTTGCCTTTCTTTCTCGTGATCACCATCACGGACTTAGGCTTGTCCTTATTCATCTGTAACTCGGCTGTCCTCAACATGCCCAACAACTCTGACAGTGGCCTATCAAAGTTGTTCATGTTGTAGTTCATCACAAACTAACTGTAAGATTCTGGAAACGATTGCAGTATCACGTCAGTAGGCAACTCTTGGCTCAGTGGAAATTCCAGTCTTTGCAGGTTCTCCACATACCCAATCATCTTGAGTGTGTGAGGACCAACTGGATCTCCTTTTGTCATGACGCACTTGAACAGTGCCCTAGAAACATTGTACCTCTCTTGCCGTGCCTGATCTTCATACATGTTCCTGAGATGCAGAATCATCTCTATGACACCCATGTTCTCATGTTGCCTCTGCAACTCAGGGTTCATTGAACATAGCATCAAGCACTTTGCATCAATGGCATCATCAGAATGCTTCTTGTAAGCATCCCTTTCTGCCTTTGGTGCATTAGGAGCGGGTTCCTCTGGAATTGGAGTATCCAGGACATAGAGCTTGCGCTCTTGAGTGAGAACAATTCTCAATGTCCGATACCAGTCGTAGAAGTTTGTCCCATTTAGCTTGTCCTTGTCAAGGACCGATCGCAAAGAAAAGTTGTTGTTGTTTGTTGCCATTTGAACTACAAAAAGGAAAATATGCAATTTTAGTCCAAAACTCATTTTTGACTTATTTGATTGATTTGAAAGTTTGACGATATAATTAGGCCTTTAATTAATTATCGCTCCCACTATTTACTTCAAATTGATAGCCCTCACCATCAATTCGGAAGATTGCAGCGTACAACCTTCTAGTGGGCAAGATCCTGAAATCCTCTAAGTCATGAGTCAGCTTTGGCTGATCGCCCACAACTTAGATCTCTCAGGTAGGCAACTCTTGCCAATTGCATCATATGCAACTCTTGTTGAATGAACATGCACAACACCTTGCCATGAACATTCCTTGCCTCTGGGCTTAGACGCTCTAAGAATCACCAGTTAAGTCTAACCCAAAAACCGACACGGTAGAACATGCACCCTGCTTTGGAAGAACCTACATGTCTACCCTTCACACTTCCACAAGATAGACGGTGCACCACGCTTTGGCGTAACCTACGCTTGGTCGATCGAGCTTTTCATGTGTGCCGCTAATGGAAGGCATATAAGACTTAATATTTTAATGAGGGATTTGGTTTTATATACATATACATATCCAATCACCACAATACATAGTATGTATCATATACATGCTATATCCCATAGAAAACATGCACAAAACGATAAAAAGCGATGATTATGGCCATCCTAATGTGATTTCTTGAGCCAAGAGAAATCATGGTCATCTAGGTCTACATCACATGCAACCTGTACAAGATGAACTCTGTGCCTTGCCTTCCGAGTTGATCAACTCATCACATGAATGATCTGTACTCTCCAGCTGGTCGTCTGGGTGCCACCAGCCGATCGGTTGGCTCCTCCAACCGATCGGTTCGCCTGGTCGTCGTGCATCTCATCATGTCCGCCATCCGCTCGTCTCGCTCCTCGAACCGGTCATCAACCGATCGGTTCACTCCTTGAACCGACCGTCTGGAAGGTCAACCGATCGGTTCACTCCTTGAACCGACCGTCTGAGCAGTCGTCTTGATGTCCGCCGGTCTTTGACATAACATGAAAAAAATTCCTATTCTATTTATTACATTGCTTTAAAAAGGAAACCCCGAGTTACATTCGGGGGGAGCAAAGGTAGGAAAGAATCTCAAATTATTTCGAGTTACATCAGGAATAAGAGAGGGAAGATCGGTGCGCAGACCGAGATGCAAGCAACCACACACAACCAATCACAGATAGGAGTTTATAGGCCATAATCACGCTACACACATCCACCACAAAACTCATTTAAGGGCGACGCGTATCGAGTGCATTAATAATACATATCATATATGTAATTAGGGATTTGTGGATTTAGGATTGGACATGCATAAAGCCGATATTATTCACATCGTATGCAATAAATAAAGGCGACAAACCAAACTCGATCATATTGATATTCCCAAAATATAGAGCAGTTGACGTGGCTATGATACCACTGTAGGGTTTTAGGGGAGACAGAGAAGGCAGCGGAAACAAAAAAAATTTCTCCCCAAACCCATACCGAGGAAACGCGTCAACGTCTATATAATAGGAAAGGATGGTTTTCGGAATCATACCTTGTCCCGAGGCTTGCTCGGCGACAATACCTCGCGCAATGTGCGGTCTTGAACTCCGGACTTCGACGGTGTCTGTGCAGCTCCTGGTCGCACCGGGACTGACAACTCCTACTCGAACCGGACTGTCGGATGACAGTTGTCCTCCTAAGCGGCAGTGTCCTCCCGCCTCTGTAGTAGTCCACACGGACCACCTGGAACTCCACTCTCCTTGTCCCACAAGGAAGTGGAAGGAGTCGCACCCTCCTGTTGACGTACTAGTCACCAACACGCTCTCCTGCCTCCTGTTGCAACTGCAGTTGTCCTTCCCTTGTTGCACCTCCCTTTTGCGGGAAGCACTTGCTCGGGCTCTCTCACGGTTACCAAAACCAGAGAGAACGACAACTTGCAGAGCAACTGGTTGCACTGAGCTGTACTTTGAGAAGCCCCCAATACCCCTATATATAGGAGAGTCATGGGACAGGGTTCTCCATCCCGGGCAATGCGGGACTAAAGCAGGAGTAGAAGGGTTCGAGAATTTTTCACAAAAAGCAACCGGTTCGCAACTTGAAATGATCGGTTCACAACTGAACCGATCGGTTCAGCCATTGAGCCGATCGGTTGGACCTGAGCCGATCGTTTGGGGCACTCCAACCGATCAGTTCATGGTCCTAATCCGGCTCAAAAAGACTTTCTTTGTTTCTTTCCCAATTGGTATCGAATACCAATATTATTCCCAATCGAATTGGGCAATTTGAAACCAAAGGAAAATTCTTGCCGACATGACTTTTCCCAACTGGTCGGTTGCACCAGTTGAGCCGATCGGTTCAACCCTTGAACCGGTCGTTTCAACCTGGGCATGAGCCGATCGGCCTGGACACTCCAGCCGACCGGTTCAGCAACCTCAGCCGACCGGTTCATCACATGAACCGATCGGTTGGGAGCACAGGTTGGGCAAAATCAGTCAATTGCGATTTCAATCAATCCGATACTCGAATCAATGCGTCCAACACCTTGAACCATACGATATAGAGCTATCGACTGATTGAGTGTTTAATTGAACTACTAAACTCCTTTAGTAATCAATCTAAACATTGCTTTGTGGACAAAACTCCTCTTCCAGGTTAAATCCTATGTGTGTGACCCTGCAGGTCCATTTCACGTTGGCAGTGAAAATCCATAACACTTATGACTTCACAAGCAAAGAGCGGTGCCTAGTCACACATCAGTGCTACCCAAGTGAAAGTAGAAAGTTGGAGAACAACTTTCATCCTACAATCCGTGAATGGTGTTACAACGAATGTATAATTCCTTTGTCACTGATATCCCGAATGAACTCGAGGCATGGAACAGTCATCCTGTCAACGTTCATTCACTTCCTTGATCACAGAGTAGACTGGAAGAGATATGTATGACATCAGTATCACATACTGATTCACACATGCGTGCACGCCTTTCTCAATCCTACTCATCAAGTGGCCATGGATATCAAACTTCCTCAGGAGGGACAAATCCCATATCTATCACTCACCCCTCAAAAGCCCCATGTATCAAAGCCACCCAATCATCACCTTTATAACAACCCATGTTTCAGGACTGCGTTTGATGATGTCAAAGTGTGCCCAACGACATGTGTTGAGTGCAGTGATTTCAGGTCTAAGAATCACACTCACCACCATCACTGTGAGTACTGACTGTGACTACCATCTCATGGTTCCATGTGTCAAACTCACGGTGGGTCTGTCCGGTACCTTGTTCTCTAACAAGTACCTATGTGTTTGGTTTGATATCTCTATATCATGACTAATGAGATTTTGTCATCAACCAACACCACAATCTAGTCTTGTGTGTCATTGCTGTCTATCTACCTTCCACAATGACATCCGACTAGGGACATAACAAGAATGTACAAACTCTTAGCATCCGTATGATCTCATCGTTCAGGTCATGAACCTGAAGGCATACGTCATTGAGTACTGTCATTCTCTAGACATTCAATCTGTTCTATCACTATCTCATATGACTGAACCAGAAAGAATTGGAAGCTCGCATTTTATGTTTATCAAATCAATCTTAATGTATCCCACCAATCATCCCATGATTGGCTCTCAGGGCATACATACCAACATTTATAGAGTAGGGCATTAATGTTGAGCTATAGCTTAGATTAGCTTGAGGGAATTTGGAGATAGCAATGTGGAATACTAAGCTTATAAAGATAGCAAATAGATAACTTGCTCAACTGTGTTATAAGTGCTCCTAAGGCACTCCTATTTATAGGAAACACTTCAAAATATCAAAGATAACTATGGGGAGTGTGTAGAATGCATTTTGTGGGAAATTAGACATTAGAGGATAACTAGTGGGATCAAAATGGCTAACTTCTTACTTTTTAAATTTTACTGCACAATGTTAGTCGTTCGAAAAGAAGTCCACTCAAAATGCATCTCGGTGAAAAGAAATTTGACTGAAACACTTTTGAGATCACATTCGGTGTAAGTGTAATGTCTCAATTGACCTAAAGTTTGATTAGTATGTATTTTGGTCAAAAAGAAGTTTGACTGACAAACACTCTGCCCCAATATGTCCTAAATTTTAGTAAATGGATCAAATGCATATGAAAAAATATCTACCTATCCTATAGGGTGTATACAAGTATAAAAATAGTTTAGTATTGGTTTGATCTGATCATCACGTTTTCTTACATCATTTCTATCAAGTTTTATGATTTGTACATATACAAGAAATTATCTAGGTACAACTTGATGTACAAGCATCCAAACACACAAATGATTTCAAAATCTTTAGTATTGGATCTTTTCTAAGTTCCTTGATCACCTGAAACACATAACTCACACATTAATATCAAAAATGGGAAACATTTTCATCATCAAAACTAGAGTGTGGCATATCCAAAAATCCAATAGTTACAAATAAGAGGTGGGGTAGAATGTATACCTGATGTTGGGGCTCTACCTCCTCATATGAAACAACCAAATGTTCAATGGAAGTTGGTTGTTTGCCATCCAGAATAGATTTTATCAAGGGTGTTTCATCGTTGTAACCATTTGGATGTGAGTCTCAAAAGGAAAAGGTGGTGGACCATCTGAAACTATATCCATTTCATGTGGATCCTCTTACTGACACACTTTTTTATATTGGCATTCTAGGGCCTATAATGTAGATAATGATGGAATACAAGTGTACATCTCGACCTCTAGCTCCAATCACTCAGGTTGTGGTAGACACCCCATCATATCTAGGAGGACACAAGTATCATTATCATCTACCACGAATGAGGGATGCTCCACCTTCCCTAGGAAGTTCTTTGATTGACCCTTACATGACATGACTAGCTAGGAGAGTTGTGCTTTCAGCTGGGCAAGTTGTGCTTCAATTCTTTTTCCACAGGCTTCTCCATCGGATAACATTGCTTCTTGGTTTTCTAGCAAGTGCTTGTTTCTAAGCTAAAATCTTTTGGAGGGCATCCATCCTCTCATCTCTGTTAGATGGATATTTTTCTCCATAGTAAGGCCCTTCATTGTAACTCCTATAACACTATCAACTGTAGTACACCTCATCTCAATAATCATATCCATATAATGGCTCCTCATTATGATCCCTTGAATATTGTTGATTACAATCCGCTTAATATCTGGCTTTCAGAGTCTGACAATATGCTAGATGTGGATCCTATGAATGGATGCTTTGTCTTGTGGAGTAAAAGCATGAGACTTCTTGTGCTCAAAGTTTATCCTAGCATTTTTCTTAGTGATAATCTTACACATCAATATTTTATCTTATAGATTATTTTCTTGGCATACCCATATATCACGATTGAAAGAGTCAAGTGTTTGGCATCGTGTAGTTCACACTACTAGCTACTTCATATGATTTAAATGCTTGGAAAATAGAAAATTTGACAATCAGGCTCAAAGAGAAAAATCACTATAATAAAGAAAGATAAATTTCTTGTTTTTTTTCAAATAATATAAACAATAAATTTAAAAAATAGAGATCTGAAGAAAAACCAAGCAAACAAAAATTATGGAACCAAACTAAAAATTACAAAAATGAAAAAAAGAAACTAAAATAAGAAATTATAAAATTAGATTAAAAATTACAAAACTAAACTAAATTAATAAAATAAGCAAATAAAATAAAATCCTAACTTTTTCTTAATAGACCAAAAATTCACACTGTCTCATTGTCTATGGCAATAATTCCAAAATTTATTGTGAATTTTTTTGTAGTAATAAATTTACATAGGAAAAGGTCCCCAAGTTTTTATTTAATCTAAAATGAAATAATCACGACCCTTAAGTGGATGGGTCTTTCATAATACAACTTTATAATTAAACCAAAAAGGAGAATATTTTTAAAGAAAAAAATGAATTTCTAGCCCAATTAAGAAATTATAGTTAACATGGTTGATTGTTGGTTTTGTTTGATTAACTAAATTAACCAATCAAGGAAAAAAAGTTAAGCAAGAAATGATTTTACAATATGATAAAATTACTAGTATAATGGGGTGCATAACTATTCTTTTAATTGAATCATATTTCTTATGAATATTGTGTTGGGTCCTAGTGGTTTCATATCCTTTTGGAGTATGAAATCTACATGGAATGATCTTCTTGTGGGCTCGAGGTCTCATTACTACGGATCCTTAATATATTGAATTGTGGATCACCCTTCCTTGGTATGATCTGTGTTTGTATTCTATTCTTCAAGGTCTCTACTTCTAGGATTACACAATCATGTAAGATATATGATCATGCTATAAAGTAAGCATTAAAAATTTGATTATCAATCCAGATGTTCACACAAATAATAATTGACAATGTAGAAACAGATTACGGGCAACACAACTAATTCTTGGGTTCCATAAAAGTTCTACTCTCTAATCATGTTCATAATATATAATGACTGAGAGAGAAAGAATAATACGCTCATGGAGAATATAGCATCTTGGAGCAATATCTCAGTGGTCTCATCACAACTCCTTGAATGATGAATGCAATATATGATCATATCCTCGGATGGAGTGTGTCTCCACATCAAACTGCCAAATCCCATCTCCAGCTCTCCTTGGTGATGACTAGGGTTGTGGATGGGAGATAATATATTTTGAACCCTTACCATGGATTCTCCCAAAGTGCTTTGTATCAACAATTGAAATATTAGAAAAAATAATCTAATGGCTGTCAGGTGTTTGCTATAGGTTTCCATCACAGGAGTCTTGAAGAGGGCAATACTATCGACTGTAATTAGTTGGAAAATATTTTTTTGTGTATAAAATCAAATCACTCTTCAAAATCAACTTGAATGAGTGAATTTCAACATGAGATGTAGAATCTAGAGCCATTCTTGTATCATGGATGACCGACATGCTCTCTAGTAGGTGTAAGGATTTCCCCCTACATGTGTGTCGGTCAAACCACAAAGATGATCAACTAATCTGAATAACATAAAAGTTCATAGTAGTACTGACTAATGGAAGATGTTAAATGATCAACCGATTGATAATATCAGTTTACTGATCCATTTTCTGCATGATTTTCTTCCTACATCCAAGTTGCCTGACCTGCAAAGCAATTAAATTTTGGGTTTGGTAAATGTCGTGTATCATGTATATACTTGTTTTTATGGTAATATATTTTTGCATCCAATGGAGTTTAAAACATCAAATTTTGCATTTGTATACAAAAGGTACTATCATTTTAGTGACTATCGATACCTTAATCTTCCTCACTCCAATTGTCAGAGTTGGGGAGTGAGGATATGCTATATATAATCACTCTCTTAGTCTTTTTATAGAGGAAAAGTTCATTTTCTTTTCTTCTTGCATAAGAATACAAATAAAAGAAAAAAATTAAATGCCAAAATAATTGTATAAACTAAAAAAATTAAAATTAGTGAAAATATGGAGAATGCAAATAAAATATGTAAAAATAAATCTAAATGAAACTAGACATACGATAGATAGACATTCATGACAACTCCAAGATTGAACGTTGCTCATTCTCGAGTAACTAAAAATCCAAAGCACTATACAAATAAATACTTTCAACCAAATTACATGCATCATACTCACATCATGTTTGAATCTCTACCACCAATATGGCCAAGAAACCCACAACCTGGGATCATGAAACATGATTTGCATATCCTTGTTCTTGAAGTCTCTTCATAATACCACTTCACCACCACCATCTGTGATACCACACATGTCTAAGGATTTGATAAAGATTTGGGGAATCCTAAAAGTTTACATGTCCGCACATAATCAACACTGGGGTTCATCAAATTGATAGAAATGGAGCATATAACGATCCCCTGTGATAGTATAGTGAATTAGGGTATGAAGAAAGAATGCATATATTTCCTCTACTCGACTCGATATTGCATCTTATTGGTGCAAATACATATAATATAATTTGAGAGTGTGATTATTGTTATCTTTTCTTTATTATTGGTGATACACCCCTATTACATAAGGGGGGTATGGAAGAAGTGATTACAAAGGGATTGGGTGGTGTGTTAGTCCAAGATTGGATTTTGGCACACTTCATGCCTATTTTTTTTCTTCTTTTAGGTGAACAGAAGGTAAGAAGAGGGAATAAGAAGTATAAAAGAGGGTTTCGATTATGTGTAAAACTTGTTTGGTATAGGATAATTTCTATATTTCACTACAGACACATAATGACTTTATATGAGGATTCATGGAAATTCTATATATACTATTCAATAATTAGTATAATGAATGTCATATTTGATTATAATTAATTCCTCTAACACCTAGCATTTTTTCTAGGAATATGATGATAATATATTAGGCTAAAGAGGATGATTTATAACCATTATCATGTTCAAAATATAGTAACCATCAAGGATTTATGTCAAACAAGGTGGTTGTATGAAAAATTATATGTTCAATACAACATGAATGTAAACTAAGACAACTAGATCAGGTCTTCAACTAACATTGCAAACTCTATGAATTGAAATGAAAATAGTTTTAGCATACATGCAATTCATGAAGTTAATGCTAAAAAGGGTAAAAATAAAGCAATAAAATAAAAAATAGAGGCACGATAGGAAAGAAGTACGAGCCACCCAAACTCCAACCCAAGCCTATAAATTTACTTGTCCCTGAGAAAGCACTCAGCCTAGGATGGAGGGGAAGAAATCCTTGATGCACATCCAGGAGGTCATGACAACTTAAAGAACATGGGTTTGATACATTGGACGTGTGATCTCCATGGCACGATATAAGATCAAGAAACTATGGTAAAAAACCTTGTCTGGATGGTTGAAGTAATTTTGTATTACATTCCATAATCCATCCACTATGATCCACCAATACTCCTCCATATGTAGAGGAAGTGTAATAGTAGTGTGTGGATCGAGAAGAAGTGTTACAATATAGGAGTGGTGTCTGTATGGTGGCATCAAGATCAACTCATTTGGTATAATAAGAGGTGGACTTAGGGGTGTAAACAATGTAGGTACGGTGCATGTTTGGCCATACCCATACTTTTACCCATTTAATTTAGTGGGTCCAGTTCTGGTTCTTGACCCGCATAATAAAAATCTAGACCCACACCATTCATATAATCGCAATAATAGTGGGTTTGCGGTGCGGATATGTGGTTCTATATAAACATCATATTGTTTATGTACAAAGATTTATGAGTATTTTCTATATATTCTAATACAACAAAATATTGCTCTTACATAGGATTTAAATATGCAATAGTTATATTAAATAATGTAATACTTTGTAGATGGAATATTATTTGAGTTAATTATTTACATATTTGACATTGTATAGTGTTTTTATTATGCAACATATCTTGTAACTATTTTGGTTTTAAATTTACATATGTTTCTCATGGTTGTAATTAGAATAGTTAATTCTCAAATAGAAGACTAGTCTTAACCTTATTATAATTAGACTAATATGAAATAGAAAGTATTATATTATTTATACTAGTAAAGTATGATATATTAACATATTATTTAAGTAGTTTTATATGTATATCATGTACATAGGTCTGCAGAAATGGGTCCAAGCATACCCATTAGTGGACCCGCTTATATTCAAATATGTGGGTATGTGGGTCCATGATTCTGTATGTCCAAAAATTTAGACCCATGATGGGTTTTAAGGGTCTATATTTGTCGGTTTGTGGGTCTAACCATCTAAAAACCCATTTACAACCTTAGGTGGACTACCTTCTTCTATGGATAAGGTAGTATGTGACATTCTCCAACTGGTTTTGTCAATTGTGCAAATTAAGGTGCAGTATACGACTCTAGGATCTATTCATTTCTTGGATTCAGTTATAGAAGACATGGTTCTAGCATAAGAGGATCCCTCTCACCTATAAAATTAGTTTTTCTGCAACTTCTCATCTTGGTCTACTGTCCCATGAACATAAAAGTAATAGAAGCAATGGGGTCCTTCACTATATCAAGCCATGGCTCTATCCCCTACATGTGGAATATATCCAATCCTACACATGTGATTTGAGATAAAGAACTAGCAAGAATATATAAATATGAGGTGGTGTTAGAATATATACCTTCGGTTGGGGATTTACATCCTCATATGAAACAACTAGATATGCAATGGATGTTGGTTGTTTATTTTCTAGAATAGATTCCACCAAGGGTGGTTGATCATTATAATAATTTTGATGTTATCCTACAAAAGTAAAAGGTGGTGGACCATCTAAAACTACAACCATGTCATGTGGACTCTTCTGTTGGCATTTTGCATATTGACATTTTATGACTTGTAATGTAGAGAATGATGGTAGTCTTGTTCCTCAAGTAGTGGTAGTGCTTCTAAATTACAACTCGTCATCGCTAGGAGGACACACGTATCATCATCATTGATCATGAATGTGGGCACCTTCCCTAGGGAGTTCTTCGGTTGGCCCTTGCATGATGTGACTGGATGGGAGAGTTGTCCTTTTAGTTGGGCTAGCTATGCCTCAATTTTTTTGCGCTAGGCTTCTCCATCAGCTGGCATTACCTGTTGGTTTTCTAGAATAACTTGTTGGTAAGATAACATCTTTTGGAGGACATTCATCCTCTCAGAGTTTGGATGTGAATATTCATTTGCATAGTAAGGCACTTCACAATAACTCCCATGATATAGTGGATTGTAGTCCACCTCACATGGATACTCATCTTCTCTAAAAAATCTCCTCATGGTAATCCCTTGAGTATTGTTATTTACAATATGCTTCATATCTGGATTCAAGGAGTTTAACATTATGTTTGATCCTCTAAATGAATTCTTTGGTTTTTGGAGTCAATTCAAGGTAGCTCTTGTGCTTAGTGTTTATCCTAGATTTTTTCTCAATTATGATACTATACATCAATATTTTAGCTTGTAGAATCTTTTCCTGGCAACCCCATATATCATGTTTGAAAGAACTGAGTGTATGCCATTGTACTATTTCCTATATCGGCTACTCCATATGACTCCCCTCCTCTAATGGAGCACGTCTCCACACGAAGCCATTAGATCCCCTCTACATTTCTCCTTGGCAGTATCTAGGGTTGTGAATGTTAGAGAATAGGACATGAACCCTTGTCATAGACATCCCTCATGGCCTTTTGTATCCACATGCAAAATATCGGATCCATCCAAATTAATTTAACAACTATCAAATGTTTGTTGTAGGTTTTCATCAAAGGAGTTTCAACAGACTACTAGAAGTTAGAAAATATTTTCATTCCATACATAATCTAATTATGTTTCCAACCCAAATTTCACCAAATTCCAACATTTGATGTGGAATATAGATCCACTTTATTTCCCAAAATACTTTCCAATCGATTAACACACTTTCTAATAAGGAGGCCCACTGATTTATATGGATTTTCACCTACATGAGTGTCAGTCGAAACAATGTTGAATAGCTGATTGGATTTTTGAAAAAGTTCATGTTGTTTACTGACCAATTGAAGATGAATTCTGATAATACAACCATTAACTCTGGTCGATCAATCCAACTTTTGCATGTTCTTGTGCCTACAACCATGTCGCTTGACCCACAAAGCAATTCCAGAATGGTTCAGCTAACATTCTTGTAGGGAAATATGTCTACAGAGATGACAACATAAACAAAAAATTATCCATATTCTCCATAAACCAGTGAATTGCATCAAGAACTATGAAGTGGGAAGGTGGGTTGCCACACATATATCTGGTCCTGTAGATGTTTCAACGATAATCCTTGCAAGGTTGTTCTTCTTTCTAAGGAAACACAAATAGTTGTCACCATTAGCCTTCTAGTTTGAACAACATATACAATGGTTTATGACATTCTCCTAGCTTGATGGAAATAGCCCCCATGCCTCCATGCAGTCCACATAAAATACAGTGAACTCCACATCTTTCTTCTAGAACTAGTGAGAAGAAGTTGTCCCTTTGTGTTGTCAACATACTAGAGTTGACATTTCTCACCTTTGGATACCTCTCCCTTTTATGCGTAAGATGCCTCTGGCTCGAATATTACCACAATGTCAAGATAAGGAGTATCTATTTAGAGAGCCTTGACCACCCCCTTATATAGGAGTGGATGGGCTAGGGTTTCAACAAACCTGAGGACACGATGGGACAAATTTCATGAATTTTTAGCTATTATGAACCACCAGTCGCCCGATTAGACTCCTAGTCGGTCGACTAGACACTCCAGTCAATCTGTTGGCTATTTTTCCTATTCGCAAAAGTAATGGCTTTTAATGCAACAAATAATGCATGCCATGACGTCAACAACAATTCCTTGATCCAATCCTACTAATTGTCCATCTGGTCGACTGGACACTCCAGTATGCCAAATGATAACTAATGTTGTTTTAGTTGATTACCTAAACAATTTAGTAACCAAGTTAAACCTTATCCATGAGTAAACTCCTATTCCAGGTGCATCCTATGCGTGTGACCCTCTAGGTCACAAATTACATTGGCACTGTATGCCCATAACTAGATTATGACATCACAAGCAATGCGAGGTATCTAGCAACACATCATTGCTATCCAAGTAATTGGAAAGTTGGAGAACAAATTCAACCAACAATTTGTGATTAGTGTTATTGTGATTGTATAGTTCCTTTTTCTCTGATATCTATATTGAACTCAAGGCATGGAATTGTCATCCTCCAAATATTCAATCCACTTTCCTTGAAGTAGAGTAAATTGTATGGGATGCATGTGAGCTCACAAATCACATATTGAGTCACACAAGTATGACCATACACTTATCAGTCTCTCTTATCATGTGGCTAAGATATCAACTCATGTAGGAGGGATAAATTCCATTAATATCACTTTCATTCAATCCCCATGTGTCACAATGTACCTGGGCACCACCTTTACGGAAACCCTTATTCAAGGTCACGTTGTATGGTGTCAAAGTTCATAGAACAACATGTGATGAGTGTAGTGACTTCACGTCTAAGAATCACTATCACGACTATCACTTTGAGAGCTGATTGTGACTACCATTCCATGGTTTCCATGTATCACTTTCAAGGTGAGTTTGTATGGTATACTATTCTTTAACAAGTACCTATTAGTTTGGCTTGATATCCTATATTATGACTACTCAGACCCTGTCATCAGTAAAAAAATATTCTGGTCTTCTAAATTATTGTTGTCTATTTTGCTTCCACAGTATTATCCAAATAGGGAAATAATAAGAATGTATTTACTCTTATCATAAATATGATTGAATTATTTATGTCCTTAACTTGAAGACATATGTCATTAAGTAAAATCATTCTTAAGACTTATAACATGCTTGTGTCATCATCTGATGATTGAGACAAACATAATACACAAAATTACCTTTATTATTATCAAATCAAGTATATAATGCCCCATTAAAATCATCATATGATTGGCTCTCTAGGCATAATGACCAACAGACTCCCACTTGCACTTAGAGTCAATCACCTACGATTCTTATTCCAAGTGATCTTAACATGTCCATCAAGTTTATGTTGTGCAAATACTTTTGTAGTGATTTACCAACATTTGCTTCTAGTCAGTGCCTTGCAAGTCTTCACATCTCCTCAATATACTATTTCTCATGTGAGATGGAAATGCCATAGTATGATGTATGGGCTTCTTTGCCTATCTAATGGCTCCATTATTGTCATAGTATTTCTATTATGACATCAATGGTAGGAACCTTCCACAAGTTCATCTACATGAACTTTTTGATCGATATGATATCTTCTATTGTGTTAAAAATAGCAAGGTAATCAAGTTCTATTATAGAATCAACAACCTTCTCTTGCTAGAACTTTTTTAGCTTACAGTTTTGTATTAAATTCAAACACAAATTCAGATTGCAATAATTAATCTTTTTTGTCAATTTGGAATCGTATGCCCAAATTTTCGTTATTACCATAAACAAGGAACTAATCCTTAGTGATTCTAAAGTACTTAATAATGTTTTTTTATGCCAATCTAGTGGCCATCACTGGGATCTGACTATTAGGTACAAAACATACAAGACTACAATACAAGTATACAACCTTGTGTTCCCCTTCTTTATAAGAACTAGGACATTGGGCTCTTGAGAGACTAATCTCATGGAACATGGAATAATTTTCTCTCTTTGAGTCCTACATATTGAACCCCTTCAACATCTTGCCAATGTATGTGTGGTTTTACTTAGGTTAGGAAGCCATATAAATCTATCTCTATAGATCTTAATTCCTAATATATAGGATATTTCACCTAAATCCTTCATAGAGAAGGTTATTTCCCTGCTAGGTTTAACATTTGTAGGATAAGGATGTCATTCCCCATAAATATGTGGAATACATATATGCTCCCACTATCCTTTTATAAATGCATGTTTCATCTTCATTTTGACTAAAGTAAAACTCTTTAACTATGAAATAAAATATTCCACCTCTAATATGCTTTCTTCAGTCCATAGATTGACCTTTGTAGCTTGCAAACTTTATTTGCATTATTTGGAATTATAAAATCTTTAGGTTGTTGTCATGCACACATCCTCATGAACATTCCCGTTAAGGAATGTAGTTTTAATATCCATCTTCCAAATATCACAGTCATAATAATCTACAATGGAAAGCATGATCCTGATGGGTTTAACCATGGCAACTGGTGAAAAGATTTTGTCATGACACCTTGAACTTGTTTGAAACCCTTTTCAATCAATCAACCCATATAGGTTTTTACATTGCCATCCATGTGAGTCTTCTTCTTGAAGATTCATTTGCACACTTTGTTTTTACCCCTTTTGTGGATCTACCAAGGTCATACCTTGTTGGTGTACATGGAGTCAATTTTAGATCCAATGACCTCAAGTCATTTCTCAGACTGCAATCCCTTAATAGCTTCTAGGTAGGTCATTGGGTCATCATCTATTACCAACTCACAGTCTTCTTGAGTCATAAGATATCCAATTCTTTAAGGCTCAAGGTGTGTCCTATTAGATCTACAAGGTCCTTGTTTTACATGAGGAACTTGAGATTGCACAATAGTTTGTGATTCTTCTTGTTCCTAGTGTACCTCTATAGGTTTAATGTTTTCTTGTTGGTATCAAATTTTACTTTTCTCCCATTGATTCCTTTGGAAATGAATTCCTTTTCTAAGAATGCAACCATCCTGGCAACAAGCACTTTGTTGTTAGATGGAATACAAAAGTAGTATCCTCTTGGTTCTGTTGGATATCCAATAAAATAACATTTATCTGATTTGGGGACAAAGATTTTCAAGAAACTATTTTCTCATATATGGTTCCTATTCCAAATCTTCATAGAAGACATATTAGGACACTTCCCATGCCATATCTCATATGGTGTCTTTGGAATAAATTTCATTGGAACATGGTTTGGTGTAAACATTGCGATTTATAAAGCATATTGCTTGAAGGAAGCTCAAATATTAGCTAGATTTATTTATGTTCATAACATGGCGTGGTTCCTTCTTTTGGGTACATCATTATGTTTTAGGTGGATTCCGTTGTGAAACAATATCATAGTCTTGCAGAAGGTCCTCAACCTCTTAATTCAAGTATTCTCTAAATCGATCATATCAAAGTGTTTTAATACTAGTAACCGCCATTTGAATTTGTTCTAAAAGGTCTACATACATAAGTATGTACGAGTCCTAATAGATCACTTACTCTCATTGTTTCCCATAAAAGGTGTTTTTTTCATCTTTCCTAACAAACAAGACTCACATGTCTCTATTGGTTTGAAACCAAAAGAGTGTAGATCAACATCCTCATGGATTCTAGAAATGCATTATTTATTTATGTTCCCTATATGACAATGCTATAGGTATACATCATTTGAGTCATTGAGTCATTCAATGTATATGTAATACATACTTATCTCTAGAACTATCGAGTATAGACTATGAGACACTGGAGCACTACCATAAATGATCTTATCTTTACAATAAAAATTCAAACTTCCATTATATGAAATCCACTCTTTTCTAAACAATATATATATGATGTTTCTATTAATGGTAGGTACATAATAGCAATTCACTAGTTCTTTTACATGCCCACTCAGCTAAGATAAATGGCAGGTTGCAACTGTAGTGGCAACAACTCTTGATGCGTGTAGTTACACCTTATCTAGCTTATTTATTCATGGATCCTAAAGTTAGAGATCTCTATCTCCTATTTCTTCTTCCCGAGTTCCTCTACATAAGAGGACATTTCCTTTTCTAGTGTCCAAGATGGTGATAATAGTGACACTTCCCTTACTACTCACTCCTACCTTTGCTTTAAGTGCAAAAGTCTTGGGTTTCTGGCTAGATTTAGAAATCTTCTTGGCCATGCATTTTCCCTTAGACTTCCCTTTTTCTCTACTAATCATAATTATAGATTTATGATTTTCTTTCTTCATCTGTGCTTCAGCAGTTCTCAACATGCCAAGCAATGTTGGAAATTGTTTATGAATTTTTTTCATGTCGTAATTCATGACAAATTGGCTATATGATTCTCTCATGACTACATTATCACATTTATGACCAACTCTTAGCCTAAGGAAAATTCCAATGTCACGAGGTTCTCCACATACCCAATCAACTTGAGCACATGGGCCCCCATTGGATATCTCTTTTCCATATTGCACTTAAAAAACACCTTTAAAATGTCCTATCCTTCTTGTCTTGCCTGGTCTTGAAACATGCTCTTGAGAAGTGCTACCATCTCGATGAATTCCATGTTTTCATGTTGCCCCAACAACACATAGTTAATTGAGCATATCATCAAACATTTGACATGTACGACATCTTTGGTATGCTTCTTGTAAGCATCCCTTTAAACCTTAGGCATGATGGGAGTGGGTTCATCTGACTCTAGTGTCTCCTAAACCTAGAGCTTGTGCTCTTGTGTGAGAACAATTCTCAACATCCTGAACCAATTGTGGAAGTTATTCCCATATAGTTTTTCCTTCTAAAGAATTGATCACAATGAAAACATGTTGGTGTTTTCCATCCTTTTCTACAATAAAATTTGCATTTGTCAAAACACTTTCAATTTGATTTGATGAAAAGAAAATTTAATGATATTTATTTGGGCTTTAATTAAATATCACTCCCACTATTTTGTTGAAATTGATATCCCTCACTATCAATTTGGAAAATTGTACTGTAAAACCTTGTAGTGAACCAAGATCCAAAACAATTAAATTATTACCCAACAACGCCAGTGTTTATAACCAATCGTTAAGGTAGGAAAATGTTCCAATTGCATCTCATCCAATTCTTGGATAGATGTTGTGCACAACTCCTTGAATATTATATTTGTGTGCTTCAATGCACTTAATCTCATTTAAGTCACGTATTTAAGTCTATCCTAAAAGACAACATTATATCAATGCACTCTACTTGACAGGCCCACACAACTACCATCACACTTCCACGACATAAACAATGTACCACTCTTGGTCGAAAAGACTTAGTATTTGACTTGGGGATTTTATTTATTTATAAATACATATACATATTCGACTACCACACACTTATAATATGTATCATATACATAGTATACCTAAAAACAAAACATGCAATTGTAAAATACAAGTGATGGTTATAACCACTCTATTACAATTCTTTAGAACCACAAAGAATTGCTATCCACCTAATTCCAAACATCTCACATTACAACCTGTAAAGGAAAAAGTTATAATGGAAATAAGTTGGTCGCTTAATTGGACTCTTCCATTCGATTGATTCATTTTCCTGTCGATCAATTGACATCCATCAGTCGGTCGACTGGCTCCTAGCTCAAGCGTCTGTCTAGACTCCTCTAGTCGAATGATTGAGCCTCCAATCAATTGATTGGATCCTTTGATATGTATCCTCTTTGGTCCTCCAATCGACCGGCTCAACTCCCAGTTGATCGACTTGCCTAGAGTACAATGACTTCTCTTTCATCAAAATAGAAATTAAAACTATTCTATTATGTATTACATTATAAAAGTGAAACCTTGAGTTACATGGAGGGGAGTATAGGGATGAAAGCATGAACTTACATATTGAGAACAAGAGAGAGGCTCATTATGCAAACCAAATTTCAAAGGTAGGAAACAAAATTTTCAACCAAGCACACACATCCAAAGGGGTTTTGGCCATAACCAAGCATACACCCACAATCAAAACAATTATAGGGTGACAAATGTAAATTGTATATATATCATATAATATATATAAGATCTATTGGACATTCCCTAGCATATGTGGTATTTAATCAGATATGCACATTAATCATTTTAAATATTCATAGAGAACGCAATACAAAAAAAGATAAAAACAAAAATCCGATCATATGGATTAAATCCCAAAACATAGTAAATTGACATGGCTCTGATACTACCACTATAGGGAAATATGGCGAAACAATGATAGTGGAAACAAAAAAATCTTGCCATATTCCTGATAAACCAAGGGATTGCATCAACAACTATGAAGTGGTAAGGGGGGTCACAAGTCATATACATGGTCCTAGAGCAAGTCTAACGGCAATCCTTATAGAGTTGTGCTTCTTTCTCAAGCAACACACAATCGGTCATCGTCAATTGCTTCCTAGTGTGGCATCATAGACGATAGTTGACGGTGTTCTCCTAGCGCGATGGCAATGACCTCCATGCCTCTACCTAGTCCACCCAGACCACCAAAAACTCCACGTCTATCTTCTATAACTAGAAGGAAGGAGTAGTCCCTTCGTGTTATCAATGTGCTAGCATCGACTTTTCTCCCCTTTGGTATTTCTCCCTTTTATGGGTCAGATTCCTTTGGATTTTACATTACCACAATGTTGAGATGAGGAGTATCTATCTAGAGAGCCTTTTCCACTACCCCCTTATATAGGAGTGGATGGGATAGGGTTTCCACAAACCCAGGGACACGATGGGACA
This sequence comes from Alisma plantago-aquatica, assembly GCA_963693085.1. Taxonomy (NCBI): domain Eukaryota; kingdom Viridiplantae; phylum Streptophyta; class Magnoliopsida; order Alismatales; family Alismataceae; genus Alisma; species Alisma plantago-aquatica. The sequence continues at coordinate 1,319,329,817 of OY856412.1, read as the reverse complement.
AATTTCATGAAGTTTCAACTACTTTGAGCCACCAGTCATTCAACTCGACTCTTAGTCAATCAACTTGATACTCCAGTCATTTGATTGGATAATTTTCCTATTCAAAAAATCATTGTCTTTTAGTGCAATGATTAATGCACGTCACAATGTCAACATCATTTCTTGGATCCAGTCCTACTGATCGTCCAATCAGTCAACTGGAAATTTTAGCCGGTCTACTGGACACTCAAGTCGATCGATCAACATTCCTAGTCAATCGACTAGACACTTCAGTCAGCCAACTACCAGCCAATGTTGTTTAAGTTGATTATCTAAACACTTTACTAACCATGTTAAACCTTATCCATGAATAAACTCCTATACCAAGTGCATCCTATGCGTGTGATCCTATAGATCTCAAATTACAATTGTAGTGAATGTCTATGACTAGATTATGAGATCGCAAGCAAATATTGGTATCTAGAAAGACATCATTTCTACCTAAGTAACTGGAAAGTTGGAGAACAACTTCAACCTACAATTTGTGATTAGTGTTACTGTGATCTTATGGTTCCTTTGTCTCTGATATCCAGATTGAAATTGAGGCATGGAATTGTGATCCTCTTAAATATTTAGTCCATCTTCCTTGAACAAGAGCAGACTTTATGAGATGCATGTGAGCTCACATATCACACATTGAGTCACATGAGTATGGTCATACATTTCTCAGTCTTTCTTATCAATACGCTAGGATATCAACTCATGTAGGAGGGACAAATCCCATATACATCATTCACAGTCAATCTCCATGTGTCACATGTACCCGAGCACCACCTTTATGGAAACACTTATTCAATGTCGCGTTGGATGGTGTCAATGCTCATTGAACGACATGTGATGAGTGTAGTGACTTCATGTCTAAGAACCACTATTGCCAATATCTCTTTGAGAGATGATTATGACTACCATTCCATGGTTTCCATGTATCACTCTCAAGATGGGTCTGTATGGTATACTATTCTTCAACAAGTACGTATGTGTTTGACTCGATATCCTATATCATGACTACTGAGACCCTGTCATCAATACATATCCTAGTCTTATGTATTGTTGTCATCTATTTTTCTTCCACAATAATATCAGACTCAAGAAATAATAAGAACGTATGTACTCTTATCATACATATGATCTTGATGTTTAGGTTCTTAACCCGAAGACATATGTCATTGAGTAACATCATTATTTAGAACATCTACCATGTTTATGTCAACATTTCATGACTGAGACAAACATAATAGATAAAATTACCTTTATTATTATCAAATCAAGTATATGATTCCCCATTACAATCATCATATGATTGTCTCTCTAGGCATAAATACCAAAAATTCCTGTATCAAATGTTACTTGTCTGAAGTTTAATTATATTGTGAATCTATGGCTTTTAAATAATCCCATTTTGACTTTGTATTTAAATCTTATGAACATTTGAGTGACGATCTATACTTTAATGATACTCACTCCAATTGTCAAAGTTGAGAAGTAGGGATATGCAATTTTTGATCATTTTTTTATGGCGGGATGATTGCCTTTATTATCTCCTTGCATCAATCTACAAATATAATACCAAAAGTACACTAAGTGCCAAACAAATTACATAAACTACTCAAAACTTATATAAGTGAAATATGAAGTAGAATGGAACCAAATATGCCAAACTAAATCCAAAATGCAACTAAAAACATGATGAATAGACATTCATCATAGTTACCATGTGTATACCCCATATTTCCCAAAAAAATAAGTTACGACGTCATCCCAACTGCACTTCTATGAAATTGAGTTCATGGTGGTGCCCACCCAGAGCGTGCCTTCTTTTAAGCATCTTGACTCCATCACAAGATTATTGTCATTATTCAAAGTTTATTGCAGCATTATTCAAGACTTAAATGTGAGAGAAGCCCCAATACACCCCCACTTTGAGTTGTCTCATAGTGATAACATGGAGTGACTTTGTTAAGACAATGTTTGTTATATCCCATGCACCATTGGAATACCCAAAGTGCATGACCAATCAATTATTTGGAGATTCTTGTTAATCATGAGACATAATAGGACCCACACATTAAATCCCTGATACACCCCTTTATATATATAAAATAGACCCTACAATATATTGACTAAAAGGTCTAAATGGTCGAATTCCTTATTCTGATTATGACTACCCATTATACTTATTTGTGTCTAATGCTTCTACTTGAGGTATTTTTGATATACACACTCCAATTGCCTAAACTTACAATAATATGAAGAATGGAGATAAAATAGTTTATCTCATTTGATAATTTTTGTAATAACTTGTATTTATTGTAGTGAATTGTAATTAAGCTCCAAAGTAAAATGAAATTAATTAGATTGATGATTCAATCACATTTACATGAAATCATCATTTTCATAATCACACATTTCATCGCTTGAGAAAGTCTTAATACACTTCTTGGCCAATGAGATATTTGCTTGATTATATGTATGATCATCAAATGCGATACTAATTGACAAGTATCTCAGTCGATGACAATTAAAGACTTGTCTTTTAGTGTCATTGGACAAGATACCCTCCTAACATCTCAACCAATGTACCTGTAACTATAAATAGTAAAAGGATTCTCCCCATGGTTATCCATTGGATTCTCCCCAAAACAGATAAATTTGGTTCAAAAGATTTGATCTCCTAGATGAATCCTCAACTACAAAAGGACCCCTTGGTATTTGTCCCATGGTTATCCAAGCACTATGGAGGTCCCTACAGTATAGTTGAGAGAGATTTGCCTCCAAGAGCTTTCAACCACTCTCATGAGATTAATCACTTGGTACATCCATTAAAGTGAGTATGATATTTGTATCTGAGCTAGTCCTACATGTATATCTGGTGAGTCTCTCATTCCTCTAGCTCCCAATATCTCTTTCTATTCTAAACATTTTCTCCCTTACATAAGAGAGGTGAAGAATAAGAAGGGAAGGAGGCCCTTGGTGAAAAGTTTCTCCTTGGTGGAGATGAAGTCAAAGGTGGAAGAGCCAAGTTAAGAATGGATAATTCCTTAAAGGCCGAAGACTTGTTGCAAGAATGGGCAAGTTCTTGGAGACGGCCAAAGACTATTTACAAGAGTAGGTAAGTCCTTGCTAAGGAAAAAGACTCTAATTTCATGTCTATGTAAGTCCTTTGTAGGTTTGTTAGATCCCTTGAACTTAAAGGTAAGGCTAGTTATCCTTTGACCTTGAAAAGGGTGGTCTTATGTTTTAACTCTTATAGTGGAATATAAGGAGTGAAAATGATTGGAAATCTTAGAGGTTGAAGTCTCTAGGTAGTGGATATACATCTCCTAATTGGAGGTCAGAACCACTATAAATGCATGTGTTATATGGTGCTTGTTAAATCTCTCTCTCCCTTGATATGCTTGTTTAGTTGCACTTAAATTTCATACTTGCAATATTATCTTATCAAATATCTTGAAGGTCTAATGAATTTTTTTAAGTGGTTTTAGCCCTATTCACCTCGTCCAGATCCCATTATAGATCCAACAATTGGTATCAGAGAAAGGTCTTAACTAAGAAATACTTTTGCAAGTAGAAAAGATGGGTCATAATCTAGGAGGGAAATATCACTTCAACGTTCCAATATTTGATTGGAGAAACTTACTATATTGGAGGAGAAGAATGCTATTCAACATTCAAGGATTAAGTCATGATCTATGGGAAATGGTGGATATTCCACACAATCAACAGAATACAAAGCTAGAATATTGGGATGAGGCTACTTTGAAGAAAGCAATCTTAAACGCCAAAGTCATCAATATCCTCTATGCCTCTCTATCTCCCACCAAGTTTAACGTGACTCTTCTAGTGATTCAACCTCTGAGATATGGAGAAATGTATATACCACTTATTAAGGGACAAATCAAGAGAAGGAAAGTAAAGTCTACATGATCACCCAACTCTTTGAAGGATTAAAAATGGGAAAGATAGAAAGTATGTCCAAAGTGAATTTAAGGATCAACACCATTGCAAATTTTATTTCCATCCTAGGCCATATCATGGATCAAGGAAAGGTGAATTCAAAAATTCTCAGATCACTTCCTTGCTGATGCAAAAATAAGGTGGCTTTTATAGAAGAGACAAAAATTCTCTCCTCCATTACCATTCAAGAACTTATAGGCAACCTTCAAGCTTATTAAGTTATACTCATCCAATAAGAAGAAGAGAATATTGAATAATAGAATCAAAATGAGAAGGAGAAGGTGACTACTTTCCATGCTTCATCAAGTCACAAATCCTTTCTAGGTGAAGAAGATGCCTTATACTCCAAAGGTAGATCCTACAAAGGCAAGTATTCTTCCTCCACTTAGTGCTTTAAGTGTGAAAACAAGGGTCACATAAGGAATATTTCCCATAAGGCAAAAAGACCCATCATCACAAGATAAGGGAAGAGAAACCTAAGAAGAAGGAGAAGTGGTACAAAATATATAGGGAATCCTCCAACTCAAGTGAAATTTCTTGTCGAGGCACTAACTCAAGCAATAGAGAAAGTGAAGCTAGAGAATGTCATTTTTCTCTAATGGATAATTCAACTGAGGTAAATGCAAACAAACTAGATAAATATTCTTAAATATTGATTGGTCATGCTACTAGTGCCTCTCTCAATAATACTAAAAAGAAAATGAAAAAGCTTACATGGATTGTTAATAACTTGCATGAAGAAAAAATATGATCTTGAACATGCTAACATTTGTTTGCAAAATGATATTGACATCTTTCAAACGTTTTATCTAGAATTTTTATTAAAATTTAGTGGTGTTGAGATAGAAAACAATTCTTTTTTTAGAAAAGTAGATGCCATTAAACGTGAAAATTCTCTGTTGCTTGATAAGATTCATTCTTTATAATCTCAACCTTTTATGCCCAGTTCTAATGAAGATCATGCTAAGATTGTTTATTCTCTCATGTTCTATTTTGATGTTCTTATAATTCAAATTGAGGACAAAGACTTCATTTTTAAAGGAATAAAACATGAAAATATCATTTATCTTTCTTAGATTACTGTTCTTGAAAATAGAAGTGGTTCCTTTCTTGCAAAAATTAATCTTCTTGAATCTTGTTATAGTTCTACTAGTAGATTGAATAGTGTTTCTTCTCTTCATATTGAAAAAGATTCTTATATGACTAAGGTTCTTATCTTAGAGACCGATCTTTACATGCTAGAGAGTATATTAGTCAATTCTATTCTACTACTACTTCTCTTACACATGATAATCATATATTAATATCCTCTTTGCAAAGTTTATTAGATGGTAAAAAGAACATCAATAAAATCCTAGATCATACTACTAAAAAATTTGGTATATATGGTATTGGACTTGATAATATCCAAAGGAATAACAAAGACAATGGACCTACAATTTTCAATGGAGTATCCTCTAGTTCCAAGGCTAAGGGAACTTGCAATCATGGTAATGAAATTGGTCATTATTCTACGTATTGCACTTTTAGGAAAGCAACCAATAACAACAAGACTTTGGTTTTTAATCTAACCACCCCCATATCCAAAAATATGAGTGGGGACCATTTCATCTCTCTTCTTGTATGTAATTTGTAAATGGATTGACATGAACTATTTATTTACAATTTTGTTTATAAATTCACATAAATAAGAAAGCTGATATATGCATGGGTTGGCAACAAGTTGAAAAGAAGTGGTTATAGTAGAGGTAAAGAATTATTTATCATATTCAAATATTTCTTTATATTACCTAGTCATTTTTCACCTCCCATATGATTTTTGAGTCAAAATTAGCATATTATGATTCTCATCTTTTGTCGCTCAAAAGCTTCCCATGATGCTTTAGTTGTGCATTACTAACTTATTAATACATATTCGGATATGGTTTATATTTTTATCATACTTCTAGATATATTTTTTGTAATCAAAATATGTGCTTTGAACAAAAATGTTCATTGACAAATATTATGCTGAGAACATCTTAACTGATGAGTCCCCCTAGGACTTGCCTTGTAATTTTCATTGGTTGAGAAGTTCTACCCAATAACTCTACTGATGGTATTATGCAATACATACACATATGGATTATTTGAATGAAATTTCCCCTCTCTAATAGATTTTCTCATTCAACGCCTTATTCACATGGCTTTTCTCCTGGTACCCTATTTGTTAGCATACTTCCTTGATCTAAATTAACTATCCTTCATAGAACCCTCTCTTTATAATTGTTCAACCATTGAATATCTCTATATCTTGTAATAACTTGTTTTGAGTTGGTATGCATATTCTAATAATAATGTCTTTGGATTTCTTGGTTGTGATCAACCTAATTCCATTGTTCTCAAACTTTCTATATCTTTAGTTAAATATCCAATATTGATATTGTTGGTAAGGTATGCCCATAGATCAAATCATATGATGATTGACATGGCATACACCATAAAGAATATGATTGTTAATCATAAAGTAAAGCATATAATTCATTTTGTTTCATTTAGTTATGAGATAATGAGGAAACATTATGAATTTCTAGAGAATAATATTACTCAATGACGTATGTCTTCAAGTATTAGCCTTGGGGAAATGAGATCATACAGATATTAAGAGTACATATACATATTCTCATTACGTCCCTGACCGATTGTTATTTTGGAAGGTTGACAGACAACAAGAACATAAAAAGATCAGAGT